>CM053790.1:691494288-693894288 GCA_028749045.1 Cupressus sempervirens
CTATACACACACAAAATTGAACCGATTATAATTGAAATAAATCACTTTTTATAATATATTTAATTGTTAATAAATATGTAGGACAAGTACAATTAATATATGTATTAGTTTGGTGAAAAAATAATGAAAGATGAAAGTATCTTTGATTTTAAAGAGGTCCTCCAATTTAGAGATAGCTGGGGCAAGTCCTAAACCATTAGAATTTCACTCCATTAATCAATGTATTGTAAGTGCAAATATTTTGTCTCTTAATACAAGTTGGAAGCCACCCCTTTGACATGAATTAATATGTTTATAGTTGTTTTGATCTCCCCTTCTTCCCAGTAGACCAATTTGATATTGCACAGTTGAAATTATTTATATTGATACTATATAGATAGTAGCTTGAGTAGTGCTAAGCCATTACTAAATGATTCTTGATCACAATAGAAAAGGCCCTCCAAACCATTCAAATTTTAGCACTAGCCATTATCAAATAGAGTAGGAGTTTTGACACTTAAGAATGCAAAATTGTTGCAAATAGGACTATTATTTCTAAAACAAATCATCTATAGAGAATCTACTTATCCATGTTGGTTTGACTGCATAGTGTATATACAAAATCTATTAAAAAAAGCAATCAACTTCACCAAAAATATAGACATCTATTCATATTCATACATAATTTTTTAAAACTATGATCTTAAAAAACCCCCCAAAATGATTTACAATCAAAGGAATTTAACAAAAAAAAAAAAAATTGCAGCTAGTTGAATGTATTGCATTTATTTTTGGGCTGCATTTATACAAATGAACAAGATTTCCGAGGCTAGAAATTCCCAAGATTCTCTATCCTACTAACTTCATTCTCGTAGTCTTGAGTTTTTTTTAATTTTTAACAGTCCATTCTAATTTAACCTCTTCCCACTCCCCATTTTCAATTTTGGGTGGGTGTATTGGGTGGGAGACCATAAATTTAAAAAGAAGATAGTTGTCTAACTGAAACTAACCATGGGTGGCTGATACGACCATCGTAGCGACAAGATGATGTAGAATGAGGGTGATACGACAACCGCATGACATGTTGGAGATATACATGCATGTACATATGGGTGCATTAAATTTTAGTATACAATTTAGCTATTGCCATCAAGTATTCTGCAAGACTTTAATCTGTAAAAAATCATAGGTCATAAAGATTGGCAGAAAATATGGGTCAACGAAATAGTAATTTCTAGAATGATGGATCCAACATGAAATTATAATCGAGAACAATTTATAGAAATGAGCTAATCCTGAAAGTCTAGCTGGTAGAGGTGATAGTCATCGTTGACCTCCTTATAAAAGGCCCTTCCTTGCGGCAACGGCTACCCAGGCAATAAGAACGACTACTTGGGTATGCCCCATCCTCATGCCCTTCGATGCATGGTATCCTGGCTCCTACAAGTGTCCTACAGCTATACTCTAACGAAGCGTGATGGAGGGAAGTGCATGGAACGCATGACTAATGTTTTCAAGTTGGTAGAAATTATTGTTTAACATAAAGTTGTAACACAAATATATAATATTTACTATGGTTTAATTAATTGTTTTTGGTTTTATTTGATATGTTTTTACTATGTATAAACTTAGCAGAATTTAAAAGATAATTTTTACAGATTTTATATCTTGTCAATTTATTTATTGTACTTATTTAATAATAAGATTTCCTCACCTTTCATGTTTATTTTTCTTTTTGTTGGATGTCTAATAACTCGTTTACTAATTTTTTTGGGTCAACTTGAAAAGATAAAATAGATTATTAATCTATTTTTTAGCTACATTATATTCAACCAAAAGGTAAAGTTGGACATGTTCCTTTTAGTCTTGGACCCTAATAGATAAGAGATTGATTTAATCCTAAGTTGATAGTTAAGAGTTGTTTCTAGAGAAGAGACATGGAAAAATTTTGGTTCATCACTCAAATTTTCTCACTATCACTAAAAGAAAATGACGGGTTATTTGATGAGTACATATAATTATTCTTGCTAACTTATTTTGGATAAAAGATTCACTTCTACTACAATTCATTTGGAAGGCCAAACAATTTTGCAGTAAATTTTGAAGCTAGAAAGATTTTTCATTACAACATGCACTTAGTTTTAGAAGTTCTTTTATTTGGTCAAATAGATTGGACAACTTAAACATTACACACTAAGGCTTGATTTTTACACTTAAAGTGTTAAATATTATAAGTTAACTTTTCCCAAGCTTAATTTTTTGCTTAGTGTATGATTGTTAAGAATGGCTGGGATCGAATGCCCGGATGCCTCCCTCCCCATCATTGGCATGCCCCCCATCATACCATCAGTTGTCCATACCATCAACCTGCTAGTGCCTTTCCGTTTGACAATGATGTGAAGGGCAATTGACTTCAAACTATTACAACCGCGAAGTGAGGGCTGCCATACAGCTCACCAATAAAATGGTCAACACAATTAAATTTTAATAATAATACTATAAAATTCTTACTTATCAAAAAGAAAAAATGTTAAACATCAATTTAGATGTGAAACAAAAATGAATATAAAATTTTCAAAAGAATATATAGATAATGTATGTTATTTATATATACTAAAACTAATGGAGAAAAAATAACACTTCATTATAAAGTATGAGCTTATATTTGAACATAATATTAAGATCTTTGATGTGTTAAATCTTTCAATAATTTATTTGAAGATAGGTATGCACTAATATATTGAAGGTTTGCTTCTTGTAGACTTTTATGCTTCTAGACAATCAATTACCAAATTTCCAAGAAATTGTTTGATCTCACGGACAATATTAAAATCCACCATTTATGCTTTTCCCTTTTTACAAGGAAAAACAACATCAGGTCAACCATTTTATCAATGAGCTGTATGGTGGCCCTCGCTTTGTAGTTGTAGTAGTTTGAAGTCAATTGCCCTTCACATCATTGTCAGATAGAAAGGCGTTGACAGGTTGATGGTATGGACAGCTGATGGTATGATGGGGAGGGAGGCATCATAGCAGTTGATCCTATTGCCTAGGCAATCGATCCCAACCATTCTTAACAATCATACACTAAGCAAAAAATTAAGCTTGGGAAAAGTTAACTTATAATATTTTACACTTTAAGTGTAAAAATAAAGCCTTAGTGTGTAATGTTGAAGTTGTCCAATCTATTGGACCAAATAGAAGAACTTCTAAAACTAAATGCTTGTTGCAATGAAGCATCTTTCTAGCTTCAAATTTTACTACAAAATTGTTTCGCCTTCCAAATGAATTGTAGTAGAAGTGAATCTTTTATCCAAAATAAGTTAGCAAGAATAATTATATGTACTCATCAAATAACCCATCATTTTCCTTTAGCAGTAGTGAGAAAATTTGAGTGATGAACCAAAATTTTTCCATGTCTCTTCTCTAGAAACAACTCTTAACTATCAACTTAGGATTAAATCAATCTCTTATCTGTTAGGGTCAAAGACTAAAAGGAACATGTCCAACTTTATCTTTTAGTTGACTATAATGTAGCTAAAAAATAGATTAATAATCTATTTTATCTTTTCAAATCGACCCAAAAAAATTAGTAAATGAGTTATTAGACATCTAACAAAAAGAAAAATAAATATAAAAGATAAGGAAATCTTAATATTAAATAAGTACAATAAATAAATGGACAAGATATAAAATCTATAAAAATTGTATTTTAAATTTTGCCCAGTTTATACATAGTAAAAACATATCAAATAAAACCAAAAACAGCTAATTAAACTATAGTAAATATTATATATTTGTGTTACAAATTTATGTTAAACAATAATTTCTGCCAACTCGGAGTATAGATACACTATCCCATACATTAGTTAGCATTCCACGCACTTCCCTCTGTCACGCTCCATCAGAGTATGGCGGAAAGATGCCCGTAGGAGCCAGGATGCCATGCATTGGAGGGTATGAGGATGGGGCATACCCACGCAGTTGATCCTACTGCCTGCATACATTGCCCCAAAACAGCGCCCACCTCTAGGGGGCTCTTAAACCCAGCTGAGTACGTCTGTCCCAGAACGCCGGTCACATGAGGGCTGAGCTTCAACAAGTTAAAACTCAGGCTGTTAGACTCAGCATGTCAGACACTCGCAATTTTACAGCATTAACATTGAGGACACGTGTTATCTTAACCGAGCTGAGCTGATCCTGCCAGTGGACGCCTTTACCGGGCGGGAGGACCACGCTTCGTCCGTCCACAACGAGAGTGAGCTGCTCCACGCCGCTTTCCCACTGACCAACTCTTTTGGCCCCCACGAATATCTCATGGGATCCCAACCACAAGCCGATTAATTTCACCCATGTCAAGTCCCGCCTCACCTCTAAAACAAGTATAAAATTGTTGTATTGATTCAACAAATTAGGACTGTCTTCTTCTAGAGAATATTATCATCAGAGTTTTTAGTTAAATTCATTGATCTATATCTACTAGTTTTCTAAAACTAGATGTTTATGAATACTCATTGTAATTATGGATGATGTTTTAGAGGAATGGCTCAAACATGACACACTAAAAGAATTAAGTAGAACTTAATTTTCTAAGCTTAATTTCTTCCTTACTATGTGATGTTTAGGAATTTCCTGTTTATAAATGTGAAATATTAAAATACTACTCTGACATGTTAAACCTATTTAATTATAGAGTTTCTTTCAAGATTAATTTAGAAATCAGATTTTGAAATATAAAACATATAACTCAAAAAAAAAAATAGACAAACTGAAAAATTACTAAATATCCCACCAAGTTCTTGCTTCTGGTCCTGGGTTGGGCTTGCATTGATGTGCAGATCAGGGTCAGAGACAAGGCAATAGTCATGGTCTATTTTGCCATGGAAATAGAAGACACTCCCATCCCCACCTACAATCCACAGGTCGGGGCACACTGCACCAGGCTTGTCACATGCCATGGACAAATTAGATGCTGCAGACAGAGATAGATAGATAGATAGATAAAGTAGATAATTAAGGTTTTCAAGAAAACTATCTGTCTAATCTTGTTGGGTAGCGGCTATGCACTTAGTTATTTAGTAAACAATAACATAAAAAATAGACAACTTTTCATTTAAAAAACTAAGTATTTCTTAGATAAGATTTATTAAATAACTGCCTGGATAGCCATTGCCATCTTGCTGTAAGCATTAGTACTATCGATACTGTGGCTTACCAGAGTTGGGCTTGTGGCATCTCACCCTGCAGCACCTGCAATCGATGTAGCATCTCTTGGAACAGCGTGAGGGACAAATTTTAGACCGTCTATAGCAACTTGTGTGTTTAGCATTTAGACAGATGGCAAACCATGCCCTGGCTTGTACTGCAACCGCTGCACAGACCATGATAAACAGAATCCATTTTATGGACTCCATTGTCTGAGATCTTGAGTCACTAGCATGCACTCATGCAGATGAACTTATAAATAGCAAAAGAGAGTCCAGTGAAAGGTCCACGCACATTGGATTTAATTCATGATGTGATTACATTGAATCTTATTCATAATCTGTAAAAAGCAGCTGCTGTAAGGTGAGTCATTAATTATCAGTACAAGTTGTTCGTATAGGAATTTATTTTATAAGGATTCAGCTATCCTCCATCAAAAGTATACAGTTGATCAATTTTTAAAAGATCGAAAACAACATCGATTTTTTTCAAAATTTCAGCATCTGATCTGCATAGTTTGTAGTCGAAAGCAACAAAAAATTTGGAAAAGAAACACTGCGTTTTAGTTAATCTTTAAAAAAAGACTTTGTTTTGTGTATGGTACTTTTTTGTTGGAGATTAGCCTGTCCCATTTTATAATGTCTTAATTATATTCAATAATTTAATTATACTCTATAAAATTTTTTTGGCTAAACTTTATATATATTAATACTAATATATTTTTAGTAAACTTTATATATATTAATACTAATATATTTTTATTAAACTTTATATATATTAATAATAAAAATTGGTTCAGATAGACTTAAAAAAAACTAGTGAAGAAAAATTCTAATTATTGCCTGATTCAAGAAAATGAAACTTAAATCTAAATCCAAAAACTCTTAAATCAATTCTAAAAATGAAAGAGCTGACTAAAATTCAAGACCCTAAAACCATGCCTAAAACCTAAAGCCCAGCCCATAGAACAAAACAATGACAACATTAAATATTAAATCCAAGAGACCAATAATCAAGATAAGATCATTAGCGTGGCAAGACGATGTATATCGCACAGTGCGCAAAGCAAACCTATAGAGAAACATCACTCGGTGATGTGAAGTGGCAGTGTGCTGTTATTAACTTCTGCAGTCACAGTATACTGATTGTCACAACGATTTATTCATTGATGAGGCAGTTTTCGGTACTACTTGATCTATTCATTGATCGATCCTCCCCGTAATAATTTGTCTTGTTAGTCCCCCTTGCAGAGGGCAGGGAACTAATGTTTTTGGTGGTGGTCTATAGTTAATTTAAGACAAGTTGCTGTTGCTAAGGTTTAGATACAAAATATTTAAAAATTTAATTTTGTGACCTTACTTCTAACTTTCTATTGGTCCATTAGATTTTTGGCAGGGGTAATTTTCAATTCAATTTAATTCCCTCGCGGGTTGCAGTGAATTGCACTATAGACCAGCGGTTAAAAGCCTCCGAAAGAAAAGTTACGTTCATTGATTCTGAAGGATTTATCCAGCGGAACAAGCGAATAGGAAAAATTTCGCTTGTGTCGCGGCCATCTGGAGTTTAGCTAAAGAAACTAAAATGTTTGAAGGATCTGCTTCAAATTAAATTGGGGATGCTGAGTGCAGGATCAGAATTTGTGCTAGGGTTTTTGCATCAGATTTTAGGTCACTGCGAGTGGTAAAGATCACAAAATTATTGTTCTGGATTTTTAACAAAATTAAACAATAATAATAGTAGTACAAGAATATTACTGACGATATTTCAATATTTTAAAGTAACAAGTAATAAGTAATAAAAAAAAATTGTGCCCATTGAATTTTATATTTTTAAGAATGAATTGAATATTTGTTAGCTCATAAAAAAATGTTAGAAATATGTGGAAGTCAATTTCGAGTTTATAATATTAAATATCATATTATATATACCTAAATCAATAATAAATATTACTTACATTCTACCCAATTTAATATGTAATAAGTCATAATAAGTTATATTTATTATATTGTACAAATATATTTTTTCAAATATATCTATGTTATAAATAGATCTATTAATAATTACTCCCAATTTTATTTGACTATTCTAATATTAAATATAATTATATTATATTTGAATTATTAATCAATAATGAATATGATTTAAATTTTCTTAATATGTACAATACTTGATACATGAACTTAATATACTCTTCAATTATTTATTTATCAATTAAATATTATTTAGTACTAAAGATATAATATTCATTTAAGTTATTAACTAGAGTTATAAATCATTTGATATAAAAATTATAAAAATTGTATTTTATTTTAGATTATAAAAAATAATTTCATATTCTTAGATTACATTTAAATTATTAATAAATAATAGATATTATTTAAACTATATTTTTAATATATTGACATTGCAATGATTCAATTCTATAGTTTTAAAGTCAAACTCTTTTGACTCATATTTTATGACAAGTGGTTCACATGAACCCATCTCTCATTGATAAAATATTATTAAGTAATTATAGAAATAAATTTATAGTATTAATTGAATGCCTTTGTAATTAGTATGTGATATTATAGATTGCACTAGATTAAATTAGAATTTTGATATAGTTAATCAACTTGACATTCCAACGCCCAACAGAAATAAGTTAATCAATCATACATTTATAATTCTACTTTGTAGAAATGATTCCACAACATTAGATAACATAATATATCAGTGTTCATAAAGGCTATGTAACATTACATTCCATGAGTAAACATGATAACAATTAAATTTTCTGGCAAGACTAATATTACAAATCTACCTTCACTTAGGCAGGGACTCTAGCTCCATCAGGAACTCTTGTTATTATATTATTGAATTGTCAGCAACGTCTAAAGAGCAAACTAAACGAAAAACCTTACCCAAAAACTCTTACCAAGGGGATACACATTAATTGGTTATTTAGCCAGTATCCTTAGTGGTATAGGACATGACTATAGATTTGTGCATTAGATTTTCAGAAAAATGTTGAATGGTCAATTATAATGTATTTATGTTTGTCAATCATAAAATTATATAAATATATAAAGTATAGGACACAACTATAGATTTGTGCATTAGATTTTGAGCGAAATGTTGAATAGTCAATTATAATGTATTTATGTTTTTCACTCATAAAATGATATAAACTAGTCCTTGTATCTAGGGGGTTCAAGGGTTTCGCCAGTTGTTAATTTATTGTATTGATCAATGTTATAGTCTACAATACTAGGGTATGACTATTCTAGCCAATGTATGTGGAAAGACATATTAACTAGCACTTGCACCTTTTAAGGGTGCAAGGGTTACACCAATAATTTCATATATATGAAATGATGTCATTATAGTGTTGAGACAAAAGTTTGCTCATAATAGTTTATGTACATAGTAAAACATTGAAAAGAAAAATTTTAAATCCTTGTTATTTTGGCTTCCTTGCTACCCATGTAATATACCCTATTAAAATTTTCTTTGTCAAGGTGTATCTTGTCTTTTCAATAATTTTTCTTTTGCGCAACTTTTGTCAATTCTTTGCACCATTTTTCATCTATAGTGAATTTTATTAGCTCTTGTAAACTATTGTAATGGTTTCCATCATGATATGAGACATGGAGTGTGGGTGTTTCTGTGCTATCCAAATTGTAGATTTGGGATACTTGGCCTTCCAAATGGTGCAGACGATGTTAGTTTGAGTCACCATGGAAGTTGCATAAACTCATAAGTCCCAACTTTTATGAATCCATCAAACAACAATAGTTAAATTTAAAACACCATGGTTTCAACTATAATTATTAAGGTCATATAAAATTTAATTGAAAAACTAAATCTATTAAATCAAAATCTACAATCTAATTATTGATAAAAAAGCTAACAAAACACAAATTCTTAGGATCTAATATTTTAGCTAATGAAATATAAGACATTACTAATATTTAATTTATTGTGATGTGTCGATTGAACCATATTTTATTATATAGATAAAAAAAATGTTAATATAAATAATCAACATAATTTAAATGTTTTTAATCTACTAAGGGTATTGGTCGTCACAGCATTCCCTTGAGGCTTTTTAGTATGCATTTCACTTGACATATTAATAGTTTAATTATTCTATAGACTAACTATTTCTTTGTTAATATTTTATCAATTGGTTAATAATGTACTTATTTTTATTAATATTCCTTGACATATTGTTAAATAGGTAAGTAGGAGATATTTTCCACAGAAAGTCAAATTATGATATTGCTATCAAGGTTTAACTGTGTAGTTTTTGAGTCAAATTCATTGACCCAGATATCATGTGTAGTGATTCACACATGAATCCATTGGAACACTTAGCACTCATTGGATCTAGATGATGCTCATAGTGGTGCAGCACAATGAGTTTGACTCAAAAACTACATAGTTAAATCTTGATAGCAATATCATAATATTGCTAAATAGTTAATAGAGTATTGTCATTGATTCCAAATTTTGCATATATATTTTAAGCAACAAAATCTCTCCATTTATGCTTCAAATATCCTACTTCATGCCTTATATGTTGATTTGTATAGATCAAATATTTAAGAATTAAGCTTGGGTTGCTTGTGCCCAATGGATTAACCAATAAATGTCAAATGGGTGGTCTATTCAGCTATAAAAATGGTTTTTCTTTCATTTTGTTCTTAGAGTAAACCCAATTTTTTTATAAAAATGTCATTTTGTACATAACATCTAAACCATAGTAACTTATTTAAGAAAAAACAAAATAAACCAATATAAGTAAATTAATGAATGCCAATTTAGATACACAAACAAATAAATTGATGAATCAAATGTTTCAATTTCTCGTACCAATTAATGCAAATGAGATTTCTATCTATTGGAGCTATGATCTCTAATTGTCTAGAGGTATAATGTTCTAAATAATTATTAAAATATTATGATTTAATAATTCATTAACATAATGAAAATATTATTTAACATATATTATTTATAAAAACATTGATCATTAATTTACAAAGATTAACCTAATATAAATTGTTTACTAATGTTAACCTAATATAAATTGGTTATGATTTTTTTTTTTTTTAATTATTTGATTTTAATGCTGGTGTTGTAATTTGAACATGCATTAGACTATGTTTGACCTCATCAAAAATTCCTTGTGATCCTTTTTAAATAAAATGTCCCTTGTTTCTAAAATTTATGGCTCTTGGGAGACCATTGACTTCGCTTCTCATTTCCATGATCATGTTGATCTAACAATCTAATAAAACTAATGATAAAATAGGAACCGTTAAATTAGAGCCGTGCTCTTTGTGCATAATAGCAAACCTTACCTTTGTGATGTAGGAGCATCTTAAAGAGGAGGCATGTTGAATGTAAAATTTATTATTTAAAAAATTTTAAAAATTAAAAAAATAAAAATTGAGGAGAGAGAAAGTGACGAAAAATAGAAAGAAAAATAATTTTTAAAAAAATAGAAAATGGAAAAAAAAAGGGAGAAAAGAGGAATTTCTATTTTCAAGGTGCAAAGGTGGCATAAATTAAAAAAAAATGAGAAAATTAGTTGTCATTCCATTAATCGAGGTGTGTAGGTGAATCTTAGAAGTTTGAGGAAAGTTCCTTAAATCATGCATTTAATATTTGTTGTGATCCATAAAGGAAATGTAATTTTCTAATTGGGCCACATGGTGGTGCTTAGTTGTAATTCTAGAAGGTTGTGGATATTGTAGAAGGTTGTGGATAAGTCATGCATTGGGTGGTAAGTGGCTATTTAAGCAAGGCATATGAGCATTTCTAATCAACCTCGAGAAGGAGAAGCTTGGGAAGGTGAAAGCTTTGGAAGGTCAAGTAGAAGTTCTTGGGTGGAAGCTTTGGAGGAGAAGGCTCTTAGTTGGGAAGTTCTTCTTGGTGAAGCTCTTGGTGTGAAGACTCTTATTTGGGATCTCTCTTATGTTGAAGAATTTGTAAACTTTTTTTTGAAGAAGTCATATCTATTATATCATCTTGTGGATGTTGTAAGGATTTTTAAGTATAATAAAATTATTTGGGAAGCATTTTGTCTCTCTTTGTCTCCATATTGTTGCACTCTTGGTTATGAGTCGGTAAGGGTGGTGTGCCCTTTCATCAAGTGGTATCAAAGCTAGAGTACCTGAGTGTGTGGATAGATCGCCGAATGTGAGGCAGTTTACACCAGGATTTGCACAGAAGGTTGATCTTGTAGCTGATTAATCTTTTAGTTTGCTGGATTTTTTGCTTAGGGTTTGCTAAAAATTTTGGAAGATGCCTCCAAGAAGATTGGACCCTAAGGAAAATGATGACCTTAGTGAAGCTATGGAAGAAAGGATTTTAGAGAAAATAAGAGCAAAGCTCAAATCAAAGATTGCATTGATGAAGAGTGGCATGATTGCTGAAATTGTAAGTGCTTTGGGTGGTGTACCTAGGCATGTGGGTACTGAAGGTAGTTATGATAAATTTTTTGAAGACTTTGAAGCAGCCAATGAGGATAGAAGTGATCGTGAGGAGAGACCTAATGGAATTAGGGCTAGTCAGTTTTCTTGACTTGGATCTTAGTTGAAGTTCAAGCATAAGATGGAGGTTTCTAATTTTTTAGATACTTTGAATCCTAAAGACCCAATTGACTGGATTGGTGAATTAGAGGACTACTTTGAGCTTCAGGGTATGGAAGATCCACTGTGAGTAAGGTTGGCATAAACTAAGTTGAAGGGACATGCTGGTCTTTGGTGGAAGGAACTGTAAAGAGATAGAGAAGAAGAAGGTGAAATAAAGATCACTAGATGAAAATTGATGGTGACTAAGTTGAAGACTAAGTTCATTCCTACTGATTATGAACTTGAATTGTTTAAGAGGTTGCAAAATCTGAAACAAAAGGATATGACTATGAAGGATTACACTGAGGAGTTCTACAAGTTGACTATTTGGTCTGGGTATAGAGAATTGTCAAAGGAGAAGGTAGCACAGTACATTATTGGTTTGAGATTCAATATTCAGGATGAGGTTGGTATGCTGAATATTTCCTTAGTTGAGGATGCTTATCAGTATGCTTTGAGAGAAGAGGAGAAGCTAAAGAGGAAGAATCAAGGTAGTTCTCGAGGGAAGGAGAAGCAAGATAGTTCGGTACAAGCTAAACCAAAAGCAGAAGGTGAAACAAAACCTATTGAACAAAGAAGAAGGATAGGTGGAGGTGTATTCAAAGGTAATTGTTTCAAGTGTGGTCAGGAAGGGCATAGATCTTTTGAATGTTCTATTACTAGGATAGCTACTATTTTGATTGAGGTTGAAGTCTAGGAAAGTCAGCCTAAGGAAGGAGAAAGTTTGTTGGCTCAGCGAGTACGAATGGGTAAGAAGACATTGGATTCTTGTTAGAGGACTAGTTTGTTCAATATTTGTTGTAAGTCTAGTGGGAAAATTTTCAAGGTGATTATAGATGGTGGTAGTACTAATAACCTTGTGGCTGAGGAGATGGTTGAAAAACTTGGTTTGAAGAGATTGAGACATCCTTGTCCTTATAGGATTGGCTGGTTGCAAGGTGAGCATGCTTTGGAAGTGAGGGAGCAATGCCTTGTTGATTCCCAGATTGGGCAGTATAAGGATCAAGTATTGTCTGATTTTGTGGATATGAACAGTTGTCATGTTTTACTTGGTAGACCTTGGCAGTATGATTGTAGGGCTATGGATGATTGTGTTAGGAATGTGTTTACCATTGAGAAAGGTGGTAGGAAGTTTTCCTTGATTCCTTTGTAGAATGAAGCACTCGGTAGGAGAAACCTAAGTATTGGTCGTCAAGTTGAGTTGGCAAATTTTGAGAAGATTGGAAATCAACATGGGCAGCAGACCTATGGAACACCTACAGTGGATTTAAAGGAGAAGAAGAAAAACAAGGAAAAGAGTGTGCAAGTTGAAGATTTGGAGGACATATATGTGAAGAACCAGTTTGGGATTTATGTGCTGAATCCTGAAAGATGTTCTTCAAGTTATTAGAGCATCTTTTCGGACCTAGGGAGTCTGATGCAGGAGCATCTTAAAGGGGAGGCATGTTGAATGTAAAATTTATTATTAAAAAAATAAATAAATAAATAAAAATTGTGGAGGAGAGAGAAAGTGACGAAAATAGAAAGAAAAATAATTTTTTTTTAAAAAAAATGGAAAAAAAGGAGAAAAGAGGAATTTCCATCTTCAAGGTGCAAAGGTGGCATGAATAGAAAAATGAGAAAATTAGTTGTCATTCCATTAATCGAGGTGTGTAGGTGAATCTTAGAAGTTTAAGGAAAGTTCCTTAAATCATGCATTTAATATTTGTTGTCATCCATAAAGGAAATGTAATTTTCTAATTGGGCTGCATGGTGGTGCTTATTTGTAATTCTAGAAGGTTGTGGATATTGTGTAGGTGGAATTCTAGAAGGTTGTAGATAAGCCATGCATTGGGTGGTAAGTGCCTATTTAAGAAAGGCATATGAGCATTTCTAATCAAGCTCAAGAAGGAGAAACTTGGGAAGGTGAAAGCTTTGGAGGAGAAGGCTCTTAGTTGGGAATTTCTTCTTGACAGTGAAAATCCTATCGACTTGATTGAAAAAAAAAATTGTTATAGTTTATTGTTTTATTATTACATTCTTGAATATCTATAACTAGAACATGCACAAAATATATATTGGTATCATCTATATAGATAAATTAATTTTAAATGACTTATCTCATTTTAGAAAATGATTAGGATCTACATAAACTAATACGAGGTGTAAGGGTATAATCAATAGGCAATTTGGGATTAGGTGTATTTTTTAAATTTTTTAAAATAAAATTCAATCCATCTAGAAGTCTTTAAATAAGAATAATAGTTAATATTAATTTATATATATGAAATATTTGCCAAGGGTGGTCCAAATGTAGATATTGTGCAAGTTGGTATATTAATATTTTAGTTTGTAAATTATGGTTCGAAGTATGTGTAGGAGTATTCATTATCATTGATTTGACTTGATGTTGTAGTTTTATGTTGCACAACTTAGAAGGAATTGTAATTATATAATAAGCATTCAATTTTACTTTTTTGCAATGAGTTTGTTTAGTGAATTTGTGAATCATAAATAACATTTGTGAATCTCAAATTAGTGTAATTTTTAGGGGCTAATATTTGTGGGTTTTTATGCTTTTTAATTATAAATGTTTAAGTTTTGTATACATGCTAAATTAATAAGCAATAATTTAATATAGTGCATTTTTTGTCATCATCAGAATGAAATTTTGCAAGTATACTTTTTTGAAATGACATTGTTTATTATTGTCCAATCTAAAGTGAAATGTATTTATTTCTAGGTACAAGATTGTGTAATAAGATTAAATGTTGATATTTTGTAGTGCTTTAAATTGAATGCATGTCACATTACTCATTATGATGTCAGAATATTGTGAAAAATGTTTCTTTTATGTGTTTTTTGTTTTATTTTTACTTTACTTTTTCTTTGCTTTTGTGTTCTTGTGCATAATTTTTTGAGTTGAGATGATTTTCTTGGGGGCTTGTATCGAAATTAGATCACTCATAGACTTATGGTTTCTTCTTGTATCAAGAAATACAAACCCAAAGAAATTTTCCAAATGCACAAACAATTCTTAGAGAAAGGCCTTTACCCAATATTATGACCTAGAACATATTGTCTGCAATATTTTTCTCTAAAAGAACAAAACACAAAGGATTTAGGAACTTTGGAATGGGATGTTCAAAAAATAAATAGTACTAGAAATATCCACTTACAATGCACTTATAAATAGAAACTATAATAATATAAATATAGAGGCATCATTCTAGTTGTATTGCGAACTAATAAGAAGAGGTTAACAACCAACTATTGAAAATTACAATATACTAATCAATGACCTTTGTGGAATGGGAATGATGCATAAAGAATATGGTCTATTTAAGGAAATACTTAAAAGAGAGCTTTTTGCAGATTACATGGTCTATCTATGGAAATAGTTAAAAGATAGCTTGTTCTAAATTGCATTACCTACAACATGATTATTGTTGGGCATTGCAAGAAAGGCAATGTAAAGAAGGGTCTCAAGTTGCATTGTGAGATGGTTAGAAAAGGCCTTGTTCCTATTATTGGTGCATACAATGTATTGATCAATGGTTTTACCAAGGCATGCATAATATGTTGAGAAAAGGATCTTCTATATTAAATGCAAAAAAGAGATTGACACCAAGTTCCTCAAAACAAAACAAAAAAATTTATGATTGGTGTAAAATCCATTACAATATTGAGGATACATTTTTTCAAAAGAAATGATTAGAAAAGGTTATGTGCTAAATGATAGTACCTTTGGATGACTTATAAATTAGTTTTCCAAAACCGCAGAGAGTGAGAGAAAATAGGTTCCTTAAATTTTTACTCAATAAGAGTTTGGTTCCAACATATTGATTAATATTATAAATAATATGTGGTAGATTTGAATGACTTCATTAATATTCCTTAGTGGGAAAGGAAACGGATTCATGCACAATATTGCACTTGAGACTATGTAAATTTTTGATTTATGAAATAATAAGAAACAAATAAATTATACATGGTAATGTACTTTATATTTCTATTAAAAATTTCTCCTATTCAATATAAGAAAGGTAAAAATCATAGATAATTGTTTGTTTCCAAGCTTATTGTCTCCAAATGATGCAACTACAATGCGAGTTTGAAGAATCTATGATTTTTCTTATCTACTTATGGTTTCAATAATGTTCACATTGGAAAATAATTGTCCTAGAATCACCACCCCTTTTAGAATATTAAGTGAACTTACAAATTACATTGAAAAGTATTTCCTACATAATTTTAGGGATAGTGCTTCAAGTTTTAGAAATCTAAACATAAAGATTCACAATATAAGTGTGCTAACAATATGGGCACCCCATAATTTTCTTTGCAAGAGAAATATAAATATTGCATAAAATTATCTATTAAGTTTTGAAGGGACCTTGCAACTATTTATGAGTTGATGTCTTAGTTGGATTCTAGTTGTCCAAACTTGAAGTAAAGTAGAAAGGGAATATACCTAAAATAATATAGAATATTGTGAAAGTTTACTTGTTTGTAACATTTTAACTTCATTATTAAAACCATTAAAGCATTTATATATACATTGATGGCCTTAGATTCATTAGAAAAGGTTATATAATATAGACTTAAGTTCTGATGGATAGCCCATGTTGTAATAATTTTTATAAGCTAACTCTTGTGAAAGATAACAAAATGCTTCTGTAGTGGTAATCTCATTGTATTTTACATCATTTTTAGTTTTTCCGTAGGCTAGAGAACTATAGGCAACAACCAAAATCTAACTAGTGATTAAACTTTAAAACTTTGACCAATCCAAATTTACTAATATTTTTTACAACTTCAGATTTTAATATTTAGTAAAGTGAGATACAAATTATTTAAAATTACTAATTTACAAAAGCATTTCTTATCAACCTGGTTGGTTCAAAAAATAAGGTGATAAGGGAAAATTTCTCAGCCATGCTAAAGTTTACCATAGTTAAAGTTTAACTATTACTATTATTGTTAATATTATTTTATTTTTCTTTAAATTTATTATTATTAAAACTATATTTTATTTGAAGACTGAGTATTTTTAAATGTAAAAGTTCATAATCATTTTGTTAAAATATAGAATTGAAGTCAAGAATTGTATATTAAATATCAATGAATTTATTTAAATTATAAATTTAAGTTTTAAATTTCACTTTTAAAAAATATTAATATTTATTAATTTTAAACATTTGACAACTAAAATATGGTCTTTACTATATGACTAATTGAAATTATTTTTTGAAAAAAAATATTATCTATTTTTAAAATCTGTATAATTTTTAATTTCATTATTCAAAGCAAACTCATATTTTAAATTTTTTTGGCAGGAACTTACTTGCTTTGCAACCTTGTTTATTTTAACTTATTTGAATGACATGCTCATGAATCTCAACACAAGTTTCTAGAAGGTTTCTTATTAGTGTCATAATATTATTTTTGCCAGCTCCCCTCTAATTGGTGGTTGTTGAAATTTTAGTGAGTGTTGGGTAATTTTGGTCAGAGTTGTTGCCTTAAATGTCTATAATTCTTTAAGTTAGGTGTCTATTTGCAATAACATGAAAGTAGAAGATAGTGGATAGATTTAGCTTCTAATACTTTTGACAATATAGATGTGTTAGAAAATACACTATACTTAATCTATTTTTCCTTCTCAAGCATTAAACTATTATATAAAAAAGACACTTTGTTAAATATACATTAAAAGACAACTCAAGAGTACACCATACATGTTACATTACCTAGATTATGATCCCTACATTGCCTAGATTCTTTTTGTAATGTTTGTTGATAGACTTGAAGCACAACTCTTGATTGTTCTTATTAGTGGTTTAGGTTAATATAGGAAAGCCTTGACTTTGCTAGGTGCATTTATCATCAATTGCTTTCCTTCTATCTTTCAAAGTTTGAATACTTTTTTATTGAAAAGTCAAAAAAAAGAGGAATACTTTTTTTATATCATACGAAGGAGGTGTCCCTCTCAAACAAAGAGGAATATTGTATGTCATGTCAAAGTAAAAAAATCAAAGTGTCATACTCCTAATTTATAAGTTTAATATACTAACAATTAAGTAAGCATATAAATCAACAAATATTAACATAGAAGGATAACTAATTTTTTTGATTTATTAAAATTAGATATTGGTAAAATGTCAACTTGAAAATGGTAATCCATATATTACAAACAATATTCATATCATCAATAATTATTACTTCTAATAAATTTATATAATTTTATTAATTTAATAATAATTGTAATTTAGAGTGCTCTGCCTATGAATATGCTGAATGCAAAATTTTCAGTTATCTATTCAGGCCCGAATCGAGGGCACAGGGAAAGAAGGAGACAACCTAGGAAATTTCACGTTGTCAAAGTAGCAAGACAAGGAAGCTCTCCTACAAATCGAAGCAAAATGCATAACATAAAATATGGTAATAAAGATGCTAGGTTTGATATCCCCACGGCCAACAGATTCACAGTACTGAATAAACCAGCAGTGAAACCTATCAGCCTTCGTCAGGAAGGAGGGCTTCAAATAGTCAAAATCAAAGTAGAAGCCCCCGTTGATTGCAAAGACCACTATGGAAATCGCCCCCAATTGCCAATCTTTACAATAGATCAGCTGGATAAACAGATCAAGGTATTCAATATGACTAAATATGTGCTTCCAAAGACATTCATATCCGAGCCCTCCTTGAGGAATGCCTCTCATCCTCTTAGCCTTCAAAATTTTGAATTTGATTTAAATCAAGCTTCTCCCCCATCATACATACCTCCGCACAGACGGTATATCCATAACACCCACTCCCCAATCCCTAACTATTTTCTAGCATTGCCATGGTCAAAACCCTGTGATAAACCTATTCATATCACCATTGATGATGTTGAAAATTCTTGGTTTGAATGTCAACCGAAAGGGGTATTTTCAATATGGACTGGCCCTTCTAAAGATATCCATCCCCTAATGGAATGGCTATCAGGTAATTGCCAGGATCAGGTAAGTATTTTCCACCACTATGAAAACACTTTTTTTTTAAAATGTGAAGAAGAATCGATCAAAAATGAATTTCTTGCTATTTCTGAATGTTTCTTTAAAGGTTATTGTGTCAAATTTGTTGATTGGTTTCCTAATTTCCAAATAGATAGGGTGGATTGTATGATCCCGTTATGGTTTTCCATGCTATATGTTCCTCCAGAGCTATGTGATGTTGATATCATTTATGAGATAGGCTCTGTAATAGGAAAAGTTATTGCAATTGATGCTTCCTTTTTTAGCTGCAACAGTATAAAAATTATCATTAATCTAAATATTTATCACCCTTCAGAGTTTCAGAAGAAAATTATTTCCAACAAAGCTTCTTACGTTATACGCTTTCAAGCTTACAAAGGGAATATCATCGATATATTAAAATCTGACCTTACACATAATAACAGACCTGAGGTCCTTCCCCTCAACTCGGACCTCAAGGAAAAATTTCCAAAGCTGAGCTCTAAGTTAATCAACAGGAAAAAAATCTAGGAAAACAGAGCCTTCATCTAGATATCCAGATAGGTCAAGTGTCTCAAACAAAACAGAGGGCTCCATTGAAAAGCATTATTGCAGACAAGACAAAAGACACACCAATAGCTGCAAAAGAAAACTTAATAAAGGACTCAAGACTAATGGAGATGGGTGTTTCCCCTAAAAATGATAAGAAATTTAAAGAAACAGGATCTTGCAAGCATAAACAAAAGACAATTAAAAGTGGATTTGAGGATATAAAGACACAGACTACAAATGTTGGAAGGAATTGTAACAAAGTGATGGAAAAGCCAATCAATAATCAACATAAGGAATCAAAGGGAACATTATCCAAAAAAAACAAAGATCATCAATTAAGTGAGATCCCTGACTATATAGATTATCCAGAAGAGACCCCAGTAGATCAAATAGAAGAGCTAGAAAACAGCATGTTATTCAACTCATGCAGGGATAGTAGTATACAAGAACTTCAAAAGAATGAAAACTCACTGAAACCTATCCAAGTTAGGTTAGAGGATAGCATGCCAGAGAAGTCTAAGGTAAATAGAAAGTTTTGGCAAACCCCAGCAGCTACCTGCAGTTCCCCTTTTACTCCTAACAACAATCTTTAGAATCAAGCTAAAGGCAGTGACAAAGCAGCTATGTTAACAATCATTGAGTTTCAGGAATTCTTGAACAAGGAAAACTTATCAAACACATCATACATTGTATTTGACATGTCAAAGGTAGAAGAGGATAAGACTAATTAGCTTACTGATGAATTAGTCCAAGCTTTCTGTCCTGAAGAGTGTGAGAATACCTCATCAGCTCAGAAGGAAGAGCTTATCCAAAGATTTATCTAGTTAGGGGGGGAGAACTACACCAGTGAAGATCTTAGAAGAGAAATATTTAACATTCAAATGGATGAGTTGGTAGTAGAGTTCACCAGTCAATTGGATTTAGCTAAATAGATACTATCAGAAATTGAGCCAAAGGAACAAGACCAACCCAATATAGATACAAAGAACATAGTACAGAAAGCGGAAGTAAAATTGGATCACCTAGGTATCTACATGTCCCAAGAAGGACCTAAATCACCAAATTGCGGTAGAGTAAAGGGTAAAAGAGGCAGGAAATCTCTAAAGATACTTCGAGAAGCAGAGGGTCTGACCAAGGAACAGCAAAAGATTGACTAGCTTTTCCATAATGGGAAGGGGAAGTACCTTCCCAATCAGGTATGAAGATCACTACTTGGAATGCTAGGGGTCTCAATGACCCTAGCAAAAAAAGGTTATTAAAAAATAACCTAAAAATCTTTAACTCTGATATTGTTCACATTCAAGAATCTAAACTAAACTCTGTAGAAATAGATAAGTTAAGTAGGATGCTCGAAATTTGGCGATCCATGTTTCAGGAATCCTTAGGGGCATCAGGGGGTTTAGGAATCATTTGGGTCCCAAGGAAGGTTATCTTAATATCCTTAATAATTCTAAGAATTGGATTAGCGGTAAGGTCCAAAGCTTAAAATCAAATCTTAAATTCATTATCATCAATGTGTATGGTCCAGTTAGTAATTCTGATAAAATGTTAGTATGGGGAGAAATTGGTCATTTCTTGAATAGTCAAAATAAGGAATTTGTTCTATTAGGAGGAGAATTCAATACCATCCTAGACCTAAATGAAAAGGACAGTGGTATTCAAATACTATCGCAAGCATCTAAAATATTTAAGGAATGGTGTGCCAACCATAATCTTATTGGCACTCCTACCAATAATGGCATTGATACATGGAACAATAGAAGAAAGGACTTTGCTTACATCGCAGAGAAACTCGATAGATTTATGATACAAGGGGAATTAGATTCCTACAACCTTAACTTCCAATCTTCTATTTTACCCATTGCGGGATTAGATCATTTTACAGTTAGATTTGAATTCTTAGAGCCCCTTAAACCGGTCAGAAACCCATTCAAATGTGAGAAAATGTGGTTCTTAGACCGTAAATTTCTCAGTAATATTAAAGCTTGGTGGGACTTAGAGAGCTTCACAGGGTCTAAAATGTTTGTCTTCGTCAACAAATTAAAAATGCTTAAGGAAGATATCCTTAGATGGCATAAAGACCAGTTTAACAACATTTTCAGTGAGAAATTGGATATAGAAAATCAGCTTAAAGAACTTCATTCGGAAGTGATTAAGAAAGGTATGGACAATAGGAGTTATCTCCTCGAAAAAGAACTGTTAGCCAAACAAGAAAATATTCTAACCAAAGAAGAAATATTTTGGAGGCAAAAATCGAGAGAAAGATGGCTAGCAGAAGGTGACTGTAATACAAAATTCTTTCATAACTCAACCATCTACAACAGAGAAAAGAGCAGAATCACAAGTGTAAAAAATCAACAAGGTATTACAACGGAAAAACCAGGAGAAATTGTAGACATCTTTGTTAATTATTTCAAAAATGTACTAAATAACCATAATGGTTCAAATTACACTGCTCAAACTAGTCTTCTGAAAGTAATTCCGAAAGTTGTTGATCAGTAGGATAATATAAATCTGATTAAACCCATCACCTTAGATGAAGTCAAGAACGTGGTTTTCAACATGAATTCAGATAAATCCTCGAGACTAGATGGATTCTAGGCATTCTTTTTCCAAAAATGCTAGGATATCATAGGTGTTGACCTCTGAAAAGCAATCGAAGCATCCAGAAACAGAGGCTCTCTTCTTGCTGAAATTAATTTCTCTTTCATTACATTGATTCCTAAGAAGTCTGATCCAGAATCCCCAGGAGATTATAGACCAATAGCCTTATGCAACACTATCTATAAAATCTTTTCCAAGATTATAGAAAACAGACTCAAAAAGATCCTCCCAAAGATTATTTTAGAGGAAGAAACAGGGTTCATGCCAGGTAGATCCATTCTAGATGCTATCATCACCATTCAAGAAATGATGCATTCGGCAAGAATCAACAAGGAAGCCTGTATGCTCATGAAACTAGACATTCAAAACTCATATGATATGGTGGACTAGAGATTCCTATGTAAAACATTAGAAGCATTTGGGTTCTCACATCAGTGGATCAATCTAATCTTCAAATTCATTTCTACCCCTAAAATTTCAGTTCTCATTAACGGTACTTCAGAAGGTTTTTTTGATATATCTAGAGGTATTAGACAAGGGGACCCTCTATCCCCCTCATTGTTCATTATCATGGCGGAAGCCTTTGGAAGAGCTGTTCAAGATGCATATAACAGACAGTAGATCTCAAGTATCACAGTCTCCAAAGATTTACCTAATATAACTCACCAATAGTTTGCTAATGACACTATCCTGTCCGTGAAAAGCATGATTATAGAAGCTTGATCTCTTAAAAGCATTATTAACCTATATATGAAAGCTTCAGGATAGAAGTTCAACGATCACAAATCCAAAATTTTATTTTTAAACACTAAGATAGAAATTGGGGAGCAAATTTGTAGGATCATGGGTTACAAGAAAGGAACCTTTCACTGCAAATATCTTGGCATAGCCTTAGAAAAAGGAACTAAATCAGGTAAGGTTTGGGATGATACCCTAAAGAAATTAGATTCCAAGTTAGGCTCGTGGAAGGATAGATGGTTAACTAAGGCAGGAAAATGCACCAAGATTAGTGCAATACTATCAGCCATTCCTACTTATCCGTTATCTTGCCTTCCTCTTTCTAAGCAAAACCTCAAGAAATTTGAGTCCAAGATGAGGAACTTCCTATGGAACCATAGGGATGGAGATAGTAAGTGGGCTCTAATCAAGTGGGAGCATATTTGAAAACCCAAAGAGTGTGGGGGTTTTGGGGTAAAAAACCTTCAATGGAAAAATGAAGCTCTAGGAGCAAAACTTATTTGGCGCCTATACAATGAATATAATAAAAAATGGGCTAAGATAATCTATAATAAATATCTCATCGCAGAGGATCCACTATCAATTTTCAGAATTGTTTCTCCTACCAAAGGATTAGAATGTTGGAACTTCATGCTAAGATGTCATAGTCTAGTTAGTAAATTTCTTACCTAGGATGTAGGTTCAAGTGATGAAGCCCTCTTTTGGGAGGACTCATGGGATAGTAAACCACCCCTCTCTCACCAACTTAATATTTCGACACTCATAGATAATTTAAAGTCCCTTTGGGGCAATAAAGTTAAAGATTATAAGATCTTGTCAATATCAAAAGGCTCACCCAAATGGTCTTGGAAATCTATCAAAGGATTAGGTCTAAAAGAGGAAATTATGGAAAGCTTTTATAAGCTAGTGAAAGATAGAAAAATCAAACAAACAAGCAAAGAGGATACCCTAATTTTGGCTACCTCCAATGATGGGCAATACAATGTTAGTAATTGTTATAGGGCCATTGTCAAAACTCATCAAACAAAGTTTGTAAATATCCCATCACAACTATGCTGGGACTCCTCTTGTCTCCCAAAAGCCAGATTCTTCCTTTGGCTTGCTATTCAAAAAGGGGTTTTAAATATGGACAGACTTTACATTCTTGGCTTCCAGGGCCCCTCTAGGTGTACCCTTTTCCATTGTAATAGTGAAGATGCTGATCATCTCTTGTTCAATTGTACCTATGCCCAAAGTTGCTGGGAGTGGATTAGGTGGAGGCTGGAGTGGTCTACACCTTTTCCAAATTCTTTGATTGATTTTCTCTTTGGTTGGCCCAAGAATTTAGTTAAGGGTGTCTATAGTAAGATTTGGAACATATCCCCTTCCATCATTATCTGGGAAATATGGAAGGAACGGAATCGACATATTTTCCAAAACTTAGAACTCAAACCGGCAAAGCTTATTGTCAAAATTGAAGCTAGTATTGTAGAATTAGTCAACTCCTACTTAAGTAAATCAAGGCTAGAGGAAGGTTCCTTTTCAAATTGGGATGGCATTATCAAGAAGCGATGGTCCAATCTAAACAACCCCCCATTAACATACATGAAGAAAAGTATAGAGGCCAGGAAAATTTGCAAATGGGTTCTGCCACCGATTGGATGGGTCAACCTGAATTTTGATGGAGCTGCGCGAGGTAACCCAGGTATAGCGGGTATTGGATGTATAATAACCAATGAGGCAGGATCTTGGATAGCTAAAAAAGCGATGCCTATCCAACCTACCTCAAATAATATAGCAGAACTGGAGGCTCTCCATCAAGGGATTCAGTTATGCCTAGAGCTTAAGTTAACCAAAGTTATTATTGAAGGTGACTCCCTAATCATCCTCAACGCTGTTAGGAAAAGATCCACCCTTAACTGGGTCCTCAATTCTCACTTAGAAGAAATTCTCCTTTCATTGGATAAATTGGAAGAGTATAGGATCTGTCACATATTCAGGGAAGGCAATAGTAGGGCAGATCAGCTAGCTAACCTAGGTGCAGATGGAGTCAATTCCTTATTGGTTAATAAGGAGTATTGTATTCCACACAAATAATGGTCTAAGTGGAGCGTATATCTTAAGTCTGGTTAGTTAAATTATGCTATCCAGTAGCATAAAGTTCTCTTATATTTAGTGACCCCACTAAAGAAGACATTCAATCATCTTCGCCTAATAATCTTAAAATAATGGTAGACCGATCTTTGGTAGCTCGAGTGTGTCAAGTATGTAGTCTTTATGATTAAGGTACCTTTTACGCCAATATTAGATTAATCATGGTGTAGATAGATCGAGATTTCGTATAATGATTACCCTCTTGTGATATCTCGCACTTCTAGTACTTCGAATGGGTAAGCTTCAGCCTTTCGATAAAGGTATTCATGAGATGGTATATCTCATGTTTGCATCTAGAAGTTTCCCTTCATTATTTAGAGAAGTATGTATCTAAGCTACCCATCCTCAATTTCCTAGTTTAAGAATGGAATGCAACATTGTCCTATTTCATGCCTCAGAGAATCGAACTATGGCCTTTTGTGGGTCAGTAAAACTAGAAAGGCGGAACTGCATTTTATACCTAGTGGATGACATGACATGCTTTGCTATTTGCAGAGCACTAGGAGAGGAGGTGTTCGATTATCAGTATACCTGGAGGACCAATAGTGATATTATTAGGTCCTTTATCGGATATTTAGTAAGAGCTAAAGTAGAAGCGAATGACATTGTTCGGCTCTGTCGTGATCTTTTTGTTCCAACACGGAGAAAGGGGCTGGAAGAAGCAGTGTTCAACATTGATAATAAATTCAGAATTCCCCTCCCTGAAAGATATATATGAGTCTCCCTGTAGGGCATCTGGATTTAGTAACCACTCCTCGACAATAGTCTCTGTTCATTCGAGAAAACCTAGCTTTTTACAGAGAATGGCCAAAAATGGAGGCCAGGCTGCATTTTCTCCTTCGATGGCGAAGGATTATTATAGAAGAAAATAAAGAGTGGCTCCTCAACTATCTTCACCGCTTCAATGTCTACATCAAGCTGGGGGTGTCTTTCGACAATCTGGATGATTTGGAATTCAGTACCCCAAATACAGAGAAATCAAGCAGAGTGAAACACGACTACACATTTCCATCGAATTTCTAAGTAGAGCATACAAACGACATGGAAGACGTGATTATAGTGTTTTGGAAGGAAGGAGACCAGCTAGTTAGATGCTAGCCATTCTAGATAAGATATAGTACTATAAGAATTCTAATATATATACTGGTGGCGATTTTTTTACTTCGCTACTATAGCTAAAATGATTGTCCCTCGGACTGAAGCACAAGTATATGGTCTGTAAATCGGTATATTATAGCATGAATGGTTTGGTCTATAAATTGGTGATAAACTCTATTGTAAATTGGTGTGTTAATATATAATCAATATTAAAGATATTTGTACTGAGTTTTAGTATATTTTGAGCACTTGAAATTTTAGGACCCTATCTATAATTGAGATGGTATCTTATTTAATTCAGATTAGGTTTGTATTTCATGTTAACCTATTTTGGCCGATCTAGGCTTAATTTGCTCTGGTTTATTACTTTATTAACATACTCAGCATCTGCATATGAGATATTTCTAAGGACAGTATAATTGTATGAAATACTCAGACTTTAAATACTTAGAGTTTGTATGAAATTCTTACTACCCGATATAGATTAAATGGTAGCATGAGGTAATTTCTACAAGTTTATCATGAATTTGGCGGTGCCACTTTTTTGATATTTTATAACTCTGAGGCTTGGTACTTATAAGCTTTCACGATACTACTATTCGATTTCCATCTTCAGTAAATCTATAGAGTTTATTTAAATGGATAAAGTTTCTATGTATGGAAATCTCTGAAAATCAAGATTAAGTATTAGATCTTCTTTTAGGAGTAGACTCCGTTACCCAATTAGGTTTTTTCTAAATATTGGAGGATTCAGCTTGACTGAGGTTTTTGCTAAGATCAGTATCTTCTTCCTTTTTGGGCACTGGTTTAAGCATCATTAATGGCTGGTACGCTCGTTAACATAGGATACGGTTTCTTTAATTTTAAGCCTGTTTAGCCTCCTCTATCTGTGATGTCCGGTCGATAGTATCGAAAAGATGCAATACTTCTATAATTGATCTAGTCATGATTGGTAATAATGAATCAAGTAATGTGTTAGCAGTGAAAGCATGGATTGGGCCCCTTTCCCTCGATTACCTTCCTCTCAAATGTTTTGGTGTTCTATCATTTACTGGGTAACACATAAATTGATTTACATTCTCAGGAAATTCTTTGGACTTGCTTTTTGGGTATAGTATCTTTGCATGGCATTCTATGTAATTTAGTAGTTAGTAGTTAATCAGCTATTTGGGTTGAACTCTATTTTCCAATTAAGAATAATTTTTAGACCGGCCAGTTTTGCTAGTTTGATCTGTTTGATAAGCCTCTCTCCTCACTTAGGCCAACTGATTCTAACTCCAATAATGACTGGTTAACATGTAGCCTTTTATTAAGGGCCCGTTAAATCTTTTTACTAATTAATCCTTTAAGATAACTTCTTCTATAAGCTTTAGCTGGGCGATCTCATAGAATAGGCTCTTCTCTGTTATAAGTGGTTAAGGCAGGTTCCTTTTTATGAGTATAGTTATGATTTTAGTAAAGCAATCATGGCTCGGGAACCCTTTCTCAAAACTTTCTATGATGTGAAATTTAGCTCATATTGTTGATTTTTATGTATACTCTTTGACTATTTCATAGTGGTCATCTAGCAGAGTTAACCGCTTTTCCTCTCCTTATAGTTTAGTTCGCTGATTTTGCAGTCAGTGTTCATATTTAGCTCTTTATTTTGCTAGGTATCTATGTTTTTTTTTCTTTTTCTTTTTCTCAGTAATGGCTAACCCTTTGCTCGAATATCTAGTATAAAAATGCTTGAATGCAGGAAGTAAAATGAGAAATTATAATCAATCTCTTGATCGCTATCCTACCTTCACTCGGCAAGAATTTATGGATTTCTTGAGTTGTAAATTATCAGGGGTATCCCCCAGATTACTTGTAATTATTAGAGAAACTATTTCACTGGGGTATGCCCCTTTTAAAGTTGTAATAATATAGGACATTTGTCCTGGGCAAGACTGGAGGTTTTCTTCTCCGTTCTTTCCTACCAGTGCCCGTTTTGAACGGAGATATGCTTTGTAATTGATTTTAAATTAATAATATAGATCAAAGCCTTGGCCATTTACTGATCAAAAAATTAAAAAATAATAATAATAATAATAATAATAATAATAATAATTGTAATTTAATTGTATAAGTTTTTCTACTTTCTCTACTTTCATTTTTAAAATAAAATTTAAGTATTTTTCTAAATAATATTTATTATTTCATCTATAATATTATCTCACTGGTTTTGATTAAATATCTTTATGATTTTTTTAAATCAATTAATATTATGTGTTAAATTCGAGTAGACCTCCCAAATGAAAAGCTCACAACTTACTCTTTTGTTGTAGACTCTTTCTTTAAAATTGAATTTTATATAAATCCTATTTCATATGAATATGTGTATTGTATATTATAAATTTATATTATTTATATATTATTTCAATTTATTGACATTAAACATTGAAGTGTATAATTTCTATTATGTATTAATTTTTATATTGTTATATAAAAAAATTATAGTTAAAATTTTGCATAATCTACAATATTTATTTCAAACTATTATTTTTTGTATCTCATTTTATTCACTTCAAATATAAAATTTAATATAACATACATAATTATAAGCTTATGTTGGACTTTACACTATCATAAATCTTGACTCCATGGTTGACTAATAAGATTTATGTGTGTCACCTTACATATTAGTATCAAGCTTGGGTGGGGCTGAACAATGAAAGGTATATTTATATAGAAGAGCTCTGCCTCTACGAAAATCGTACTTTGGTAGCACAATATAATCTCATATGAAGCGCAAAACATTCCTTTGGATTTTAACAAGTTGGCTCACATCTTCATGGTTTATTAATCTCTTAAAACTCTTTTATCTGGGAATGCAGGTACCACGATTGATCTTTATATGTATTTTAATGGAAGAAATAATTTCCAAAGGCGCAAATTTGCAGACGCGTCAATTTGAAGACAAGATATTTCGAAGAATTTTATGTGGTAGGATTTTAAAACCTCAAGTGGTAGGATTTTTTTCAATTTCCAGAATTTTAGGATAAACATTTCATTCATAATTAAATTTCTGCATAGAACTATAAAAAATTAATCTAGAAAAAAAGATGAGACTTTACGAACCCTAAATTTGACACGCACATTTACAGTTGTTAAGAAATTAAATATATTTGATGCCTATGCAAGCATGTAAAGGATATAATTGTTGTAAAGAAATACTTACAAGATAAATTGAAAGAAATAATATTACTGTTAGTTACTCTCTGATATCCAGCTTGAATGTACAAAATACCAACTTAGAAACATAGGCCATGTTCAAGTGCCACAAACCATAAGAAGAGTAATACTCAAGATTCTATGATTTATGATTTATGATTTATTGCATCACTTGCATTATAATTTTCAACATTAATTCTTTTAACCGATTCTCGTGTTGATATTGGTTGAGGTACATGAGATGGGAAAACAATAAAGAAGAAAATAGAGAAACAGACATATTAACTTGAGAATAGTATTTGAGGAAGGAAATATTTCAGAGAAAACTAATTGGAATGTAATAGCTAGCACCTACATCTACTGATCTATAGACTTATATCTATTGCCTAGACATTGCTTTTGTTCAGTCAAGAGCTACTTTTTGATGTCTGATATCTATTACCTAGACATTGCTTTTGTTCAGTCCAGAGCTATCTTTTCGACGTTGAGTGGGGAATGAGAGCAAAACATGTTCACACATAAAATAAGTTTAGAATTAAGTCAAGAATCCAAGGCATCTTACCTATACTTCCACTTTTCATGTACATAAGTAGCAAAAAGGTCTGAGCTTGCTGAAAGGTTTTGGCAATTTAGGTATTATCACATTTGTGCTATTGTAATCAATACTCTACGACTCTCTAAAAAGACTTACTCATCTCCACAAGCTCTGCACCATGGAGAGTTCGACAAGGTTGCTGCTTCTTCTTTAATCTTATAAGTTTATTGCAACTGATATTAAAATACTTTACAGTAGCTTTACACTGGCTCTCATAGTCATGGAGATTATTTGCATGCATTGTTTTTTTAGCACTCCTAGAGATTTAGTTTATTAGCATAGACATGATCTTATCTAGAAATTTTTTAAATAGTTGTTTAAACTGAGATCCGTTTTTAGGAGTGACAGCACTTAAGATTCTTCTACGATAAAATTCTGTTGAAAATTGATATAATTTTGGTATTACTTGATATACGAAAATTCTTAGAAGAAATTCTTTGCTTTCATTTAGTAAAATGGACTATGATTCATACTTTAAGAGCTCACGAAATCAATTTAGTTGTCTAGAATTTCTCCCAGTTCTTATTTTCTAAAATAATATTTGTTCTTAATGATTGTCCTGATATAGGGGACACTAGCTGCATTTTGTTTTCCCATTGACCCGCTGAATTTTTTCTATTAAAAACTCTTATAGCTGATAAATCCATTATCTTTTGTTTTGTTGGGTTTTAAGATTGATATATTGAACTACTACAACATCTTTGATTAATATTGATTAACTCGCAATGAATTATGCGTTGAGTCGAAATCCACCATAGATGTGGAGTTTGCAACTCGTATCGTTCAGGTACACAGATCTCTTTTTCGGAGCTGCCTATGGAGCCGACTTATTTTCATGCATCCCTATCCATTCCATAAATCGGTTGTGGCTGTCCGTCCAACTGAGAGAAAATCTCGTCCCACTGATGCATGTACTAATTAAAATTCACGCCAACTTTTCTCGATAGACATAATAAATAAAAACCAAAACTATTGAGTTTTAGAGAAGAAAAACTAAAATTTCATTCTTTGTAAGCAGAACATTTCCACGGGTGGATGGAGCTCCTCTGTTGTGTTGTTTCAGTAAGTTATTTAGATTTATTTATGTTAGAATTATAATAGCTCCTTTGTTGTTTTATTTTAATTTATTTATGTTAAAATTATATTTTAGTTTTAAAAGTTTTGATTTGTCTTTAAATTGAAAATAATTATTTTATAATTCTTTAAAATTGTAAAATTCAATTGACATTTTCAATTTTTTTGCATTGTGAATGAAGTATTGTTCTTTTATACAATATGAACAGCTGGGGTATCAGTAGTGTCTTGTTTGAATCACTACAATTGATCATTTGGTACATTTCATTGAATAATAAATAATTATTTTTTACTCCTTTTTTGAAAGATTTTTTTTAAATGGTTACAATAAAATCTATTAAATTCTAGGATTTTGGTTGATCAAAGTTATTCAAAGGGCAAGGAAAAACAAGTTGGTAAATTATAATTATTTATTTTTATTTGTGTATGTTTGAGGGGTTTTTTCAATTTGAGCTATCATTCATTAGGATTATAAGAATTAAATATAAGTTTATTTAACATGCATAAAATAATTCCATCTTAATTTTTAAATTTTTAAAATAAATTCAAATATCTTTAATTTTAAATTAAATAACATATTCAACATGTTATTTAAACAAGAGATGCAAGTTTGATTAGTTCAAATATAAGTAGTCAAAAGCATTAGATTTTTATTTGAATGATTCTTAGTAGAAAAATTAAGATTAGAATGTCACATAGTATCTTACAAATAACAAAAATAATATAGAATTGAAATCATAGTATGCATCTCTTATCAACATCAAACTAGCATCATATCTCTTATCAACGTCAAAATACTAAAATACTAATATTAAGTTCAAGTCACTTAATATCTGTGTGTTAATAATATTATAAAACATAGATTGTTACACAAATGTCCAAATAATATCACCAATCACACTTAGGAAACCATAATATAGAAAATTTAGATATAAAATTATCACCTTCAAATTAGATTTTGTAAAAAATAAACAAAGCTAACATTAAGGTTTCACCTAAAATTCACAGTCTAAACATTTTCAAAATTTTCCTTTAAAGAATTTATTTCCATCTTTCATTGCCAATGTCCAATCATATAGCTAAACTTTGCATTGAAATTTAGTCATTTTACCAAAATTAGAATTTCCTAAAACAAACCCCCTTCCTCAGTCATTGCTATAGTAAGCTCATTAGAGTCCACTTGACTTATCTTTTATCAAATCATACATAGTAAAAAAATATAGAACAATATGTCATACATTCACTTATAATGTATCAAAATAAAAATTGAACCTTTGTATCTCTCATTTTTATATTTTCAAGATATTTAATGACATCTCTATAATTTTAATACTATTAAATTGATTTTTATATACTTTATTTCTATGATTTTTGCAACATGTCATGGAATTAGACACTAATATTATTTTTGAAGTCAAAAGAAAGTGTTAACACCAAGTAAAGAGAATTATACTATAGAGTGATTAGAAAACTATTATATTCATTCCTAAATTTTGAATAGGAGAATCACTAATTATTTTAATATTACTCAAAATGAGTAAAAGGAATAAATGGGAATCACTCATCGAACTAGGTGTACAAGATATTCCAAACCAAGGAAATCATTTCTTAAGTGATAATCTTGAATGGAGACATGTTGAAAAGGGTAGTAACAGGGACATATGTGTGGCAATCTATCTTGAAAGACTCCCTCACTTTGGTTAAAGAGGAAGGTGTGTTGGGTAGTACAAAGACGCTCTTTGTACATAAGAAGCATAAAGAGCACATCTCAAAAAATCCTACTAATCACACTACAAAGACATACTCAAAGTTTGCCCATGTTAAAGAAATTAATTAAATTTTGAATTTATTAATACAATTCTATCGAGTCAATTAATTTTTTTTTCATGTATACATAGTTGTTGGTGTGCTTATGGCCCTGAGAACAATAGAGGAAAAATTAAAAACATTGAAATGAGAAGAAAATTTACACAAAAAAGTGGTTATCAAGCTCATTTACCAAAATAAGTGAATTTGTGTCACCTTTTAGGACCTCTAAACATATTTTGGTCAAATTGCATTTCTCTATTAAAACTCACCTTTTTTTCAAAGACTAAAAGCACCCTTTTTATAAATCTTAGAGTCGATATCATCATTATAGAAATTCTATAGTGTTTTGATTAGTCATAATATGTTATAATTTCAAAATATTATAAGTAAATATTTAAACATTTCAAAACATGCTTCCTTAATAAAGGAAAAAATAGTAAATCATAAAAAAAACTTAAAAATTATACTTATCCCTAGAGGAGAGAGTCATTTTCAATAATATGTACATATATATATATGTGTGTGTGTGTGTGTGTATATGTACATATATATATATATATGTATGTGTATATGTACATATATATATATATATATATATATATATATATATATATATATATATATATATATATATATATATATATGTATGTATGTATATGTACATATGTACATATATATATGTATATGTACATATATATATATATATATACATATGTACATATATATACATATGTATGTACATATGTACATATATATATATACATATACATATATATATTTACATATATATTTATTTATATATATATATATATATATATATGTATGTATGTATATATATATATATGTATGTATATATATATATATATATAGATATATATATATATATATATATATATATATATATATATATGTTAATTTTAAAGAGCATTATTTATTTTTCAAAATTATAAGTTTTTCTATTAATACATTTTCTACTTTTATAGAATTTGTTTCTATTACTAAAATATATAAATATTAATACAAATTTCTGAAGTTCCCAAACTGACATTGTAATTGTAAATACATAGTATTCACTATTTTTAAATTTCATTTTTTTAAATTGTTCAAATAATTTACATAATCTTATATTTCATAATTTTTTGTAATATTTTTTATATATTAAAATTTATTTTTCAATTTCAAATATTTGAAGAAATACTAATTAGAAACATCTCAATAACACATTCTTAATTGGATACCACAAATATCCTATACCAAACTACACCATTCCACTTTGAATAAAACAGTGTGTTAAAGATTAAACAAAATCCATTAAATAAAGAGTAGTAAATAAAAGTTAGAGGTTGAATTAGAAGTAATAGAATTTGTTCTTATAAATAAACTACAAACAAAATCTATTGATGTAGAAATAGAAAGTTCTAAAAGGAAGAATTGTTTTAGACTGACAATTTTCTGATTAAAAAATTGTAAAATCCCTCTCACAAATAAGCCTATCAGCTTAAATATCTATAGTAATCATAGACTTCACTTTCAGTTTGAAACGTTGAGTACCAATAGTAGTCCACCTATCAGACAAAGATGCTCCAGGCTTTTTCAAATAAAACACTAAGTTCTGATAAGTGTTATAAAATAAAATTCCATCACACCACTCTGTGGCATCAAAAGCACGAAGATATTTAGGAATGCTATCCAATTCTTTCCCTTGAGGAATCGCATCCAATTTTCTCCACACCTTGCCCTCCCAATCATACTCATAAATACGTTCATTCTCATTTCCAAATAGCCACCCAAAGGCAAATACCAAATCATAATAAATTCTTCCAGTCCAGCTCAATATTGTGGTCCATACTCGCGTGTTGGGATCAAATACTTGAAATGTATTTCCTTGAAGATCAATCACATAAAACTCTCCTTCAATGAAAAAGCCCCTAGACGATCGTATTACACCCGGCATTTGTGGAAGAATCTCCCACTTGTCTTCATCTACTTTATAAACTGCTGCGTCAGTGATATATATATATGAAGTATTCTTGCACTCCTCCTGCAGTGTAAATTGAACCATCAGGCGAGAGACAACATGCAAATTTATAGCGAGCACATCTAATATGAGGACAGTCAGCACCTTCCCTCCATTTAATGGATATTAAATCATATATCAAAACCTTTGTACTATAATTGCCGTTGTGTTTCAGGTTCATAAAAACAATCTTGTGATTAACACATATCATTTGAGTCCGTGACATTGCTTCAAAACCAATAGGAAGATTGTCTAGCACCGTACATGTTTGATTAGCAGGATCATGTAGAGATACATTAGTAGTCTGGAGCAAAGATACGTATTTATTGCTCAGCAACTTAATTCTATACTGGTAAAATTGAGGACATTCTATTATTTGCTTTGCCGGTTACAACCACTGCTTAAGTTTTAGCTGAAATGTATATGGCGTTTTTAATAATAGGTCTCGAAATATTTGTTCAGGTAATTCTTCTAAAAAATTCATTTTTTCTTAAATAAAATATGAAGCTCTGGTCTTTCACGTTAATTAAAGAGAGTATAAAAGTTCGAAGAGCTATAGCAGATTTCTATAAATTGACATCTTAACCAACTGTAGGTGCTCTCTTATGGGGGCAAAAAGCAATATGTAAAGGATACATCCTTGGGGAATGTACGCTTCCATTTAATTTTAAATAGTTTATATACTGAAAATCGAAATAAACGCATTATTTATCCTGAAAAATGGTCTTCCGTATGTTATATAAAATATAAAAGATATAATTAAACATAATAAAAGAATTACTTATTAATATTGATATATTTCAAATATTAAAGTGAACTAATAATTGTATAGTTGTATGTTTTTGGAGTCTATAGGAGTTTTGATTTCTTAAAAATTGATTGAAAATATAAGAACTTCATCATCAACACTATAACAAGCAGAAATTTATGACACTGAATTTACATACCAATTTTTATGTAAGTTTAGAACTTTTAGTTTTCTTGAAATATTTTTCATTAAATGGCAACTCTCTTGCATGAAAATGTTTGTTTCTAATTAATTTTCAAAATTATTTAATAATTTTAACTTTGACAAAAATTAATTAATTATTCTAAATTTTATTAATAGCTTGATGCTATTTTTTCCAAGGATATAAAATAGTAGTATGGAGATGAATTTATGTACAAATTCAATATTTATGTCTTATGTTAGGAATATTTGCACTATAGACAAAAATAGAGATTATGATGATTGAATGAGAAATGAGGCAAAGAGATAGTTGAGAGAGATTATTATTATGAGGGGCATGTGAGAGAGATGTAACTATAATGGAACCATGAGAGATGAGGTAGAAAGATAAAGGGGAAGATGAGAGATATTAGGTAAAGAAAATAATATGCAATGGAGTAGAATAAAATTGTTATTGGAGAGAGAGAGAGAGAGAGAGAGAGAGAGAGAGATTTTCAAGAGTGAAGAGATATGCGATATAGAGATAGATAGTGAAAGAAGTAAGTTGGAAATATATGTTTATTATTGGGAAGATATATGGGAAGAGGAGTGATATGAGGTAAATAAAATAATTATGAATGGGGAGAGATAGAAGTGGGGGGGAATTGCATGGGATGCATGTCTATGAGATAGTGAGTCATTATGCATGGGTGCATGCGATATGTGAGAGAGTGAAAAGAAAGAAAGCATGAGAGACATAAGGTAGATATAGAGGATAAGTAGGGAATTTGTGTAGATGAGGTAAATTATGGGGGAGAGAGAGAAAGAGAGTAGATGAGGTGTATAATGTTTTTATCCTATGCTTTGCAAAAAATATTTTATTAAAATAACATTTAATAATTTTATTTCTAGTTTTTGATTGGTCAATGTTGATTTTCCTACTGGTATTTTCATTTTTTTTGCTGCAAAAAATAGGAAAATTTATTTTAGAACATGAGGACATTTTTGGAACACTACATGTATTGTGAGTCATTTGGTAGGTGACATACTTATATTAATGCACTTGTCTAATTTTTTATATGCATGTTTCTGTTGCATTTTTTATATGCATGTTTGCATTGTTTTTTTTTTTTTTGTTCTAATCTAGATGATGCATAACTCTAGCCCAGGCCCATTTTGTAGTTAGACTTTCAATTAAGAAAATCTTAGAGTCTCAATTAACAAAAGCTCAATTTTTGTGTAGGCACTGTAATTTATATCTTTATTAGCATGATAATTCAATTGTGTTAATTACAAGGTCCAAACCTAGAAAGTATTCTATGCTTTGTAAGTTTATAGCAGAGGGTTATAGATTTTTTTGAAAAAAATGGACTATTGAAATACAGATGAATTGATGGAGTAGGATCATTTTAATTTAGTTGGATTATTATATCTATTTAAATAATGCACTTCTAGATGAGTCCAATGGCAGAACAAGGTGATTGGGGAAAATAATGTATGATTCTTTGAGAAGTTTTAGATGGGTTTGAAGGGTAGTAGAGAATTGTGTTGTTGATCTAGCGAAAGCGTATAAAGAAGCAGAAAAGATGAAAAGGAGGCATGAAGTGGAGTTTATATCATGGACAACCAAAGTGAAACTTAGAGTCAGAGATATCATGATTTACCTTATCATTTGTAATCCTTCATCTGCTCTTTTAGAAGGTTTCTATTGTGAATTATTAGTCCCTGCCTCAATATTTCCAATCAATTAATTTTTATCAATAACAAATATTCAATAGCCTAAAGTTTAAATTGATCTATTTTTAAACTAAATTTGAATTCATGTATATAAATTTCTAATTTATTATTTACTACCATCAATTTTGCAAGGTCAATATTATTTTTTAAAATACAAAATTAGCAAAAATAAATCAAGCTACTTTCTAGAAGCTTCATATAATTTCTAGCATTTACCAATTGTGTGAATATAGTTTCAATGGCTACTCCCTCTAGTTTATCAAGGCAATGAAAAGTCTAGCCCTATGACATATTTCTTCAACTTTTGAAGTTCATTCAAGTGTTTGTAGAATCATCAATATTGGCATGACATGGTAGCCTAAGGATTTCTACATGGACATGTGTTCTCAATGGAAAGTCTAGCCCTATGACATATTTCTTCAACTTTTGAAGTTCATTCAAGTGTTTGTAGAATCATCAATATTGGCATGACATGGTAGCCTAAGGATTTCTACATGGACATGTGTTCTCAATGGTGTCAAATTCTACAGTAAATAAATAGTTGGATTTGTTGCCAATGGAAGAGGTATTTATTAACCCTAGGTATTCTAATCATATTTAGATAAAAAAATATTTGGTAATATAATTTTTTTTTTATTCTATGTCTAGTTTTAGTGGGACAAGCTAAGAGGCCAGAGAATGTAATTGCCCATTTCTTTTCACCTCTTTTGCCAAGAAATCTCATAGTCTACTATTGCTTTGGGAATTCTTGGGACCTCTTAGTCAAGGAAGCAATAGAAGCTCTATCAATAAATAGGTGTCCTATTGTGGTGGTGCTTCCATATAAGTTGGACTCACAAAAGCCAACTTGTGTGATTTACATAACTCTCAAATCATCGCTTTCAAATCTAACCAACTGGACAAAATTGCACTTGGGTTGGAAAGCAGCCAAAAGCATTTTCTGTGGGTCTATAGAGATGCTCTATAATTTTCCATCTAAAGCTCACATCAGCCACAAGATTTCCTTCTTTCTTCCCTTCCTCTACCCTCACTATTCTTCTCTTTCTATTGCTACAAAATAGCACTCAACCAAGGAACTCGTACATTATTGCCATCTCCTCCTATATTTCTTTGCACAAGGTTTCTTAGAGATGGAAGCTCAATTTGAGGAAAATTTTTTGAAGCACACTCCATAATATTTTTTTGGGATATTGTGTAAAGTTTTAGTGATTGACATGATTCTAAATCCACCCGCTACACTATTATTGTAGCTTTAGGTTTTGAGTTGTTTAAACTTATATGTATACTTTTATTTTGGTTTCTCCATTATTTATTTGAGATTAAACTTCAATTTTATTTGGTATATTTCATTAAAATTTATGATAAGTGTGACTTTTGGAGCTTGAGAAAACATAGCATATTAGGGTGAGTTGGCTACTTTTTAAGGAGGTCATGAATGGTCTAAACTTCATCTAGGTTTTCACCCCCCTTTCCCATTGTGAGCATGTAAGTGATATTATGTTTGACGTTTTCGACATGATAATGTTTAAAAGTATAATAGTAGGTATCTCTCATTAATTTGAAAACAAAATTTTCTTTGGTATTTTATTAATTATATAAATAATTTAAAAACTTATTTGAAATGGATGGGTTACTAAAATTGAGGACTAGGTTGCTGATTTCAGAGTTGTCTTAATTATTTAATATTGCTATATTAAAAAAATCTTAGCCTAGCTTTCTATAAGAGCTTTAATGTGGATCAAAATATGATTGTATTTATTTTCCATAAAGTTATCATAAAGATAGGAAACTTTTGCTAATTTTTATCAAATTTATGAACTTTGTATGTTTCTGGAAACATAACTATCATGAATTTTATGAATTTTATAGTTATCACTTTTTTTTATGTAAACTTATATATCTTATTGAATTTTATTCTCTTCAAATAATTACTACAATATTCCATGCTTTTGTTTTCTTTCTCAAGGCCTGACTATAGCTTGGAGAGCTCTTATTTTATTATTCTTATTATTAAGTCTAAATAAGATTTACTGATCTATTTTTTATTTTATTTTTTAAATTGAAAGAACTTTGAGGTTGAGAATAAATCTAATAATTTTTTGTATTTCAATTCTACTTTTTATTTTGTATGGATATGTTTTAGAATTGTACTATTAATATTTTTCCTTCACCTAAAATTGTATTACTCCATGATTTCCTAGCCATAGTCTTCTCATTAAAATTATTTTGTAGGTAGTTATTCTCTTGTATAATAATTTAAAGTTAAAATTTTATAAAATTAAAATATGATTTTATTAAGAATTTATTTTGTTGATGTTTCTAAAATAAAAACTAACAAATGAGGATTAAGTCAAAGAAATCATAGACACACTCAAGAATAACATAGTAATGCAATATTTATCATAGGAATAATATAAAAGGGATTATCATATCTACTTGTAATCATATGAAACCTTTCAACTAAGGCCCCATTCCAAGCCTTTCCTTAGTGACTTTCCATTTTTGTTTGTTTCTCGAGTTCCTTTTATGAGAAGCAACTACTTTAACTATATAGTTGGTTTCCTATATTTTCAATTTCTTCTATGAAAACAATAATTAAATATTTTTATTTATTTATTTTTGTTACTTTAGTTACCTTATATAACCTTACTAGATAAGATTACCAAATAGCTCACATAGCCAAATGGTAAACTAACTAGTCTTACTTTTAGGAGGTCTAGAATTCAAGTCTCTTAAGTAAGATAGTTTTGGTAGTTAAGGATTTTTGTATTTATCTCCTTATTTATTTTATTCTCTACTACAATATTTCTATTTTTAATTATTATTTCATCAAAAGCACAAACATAATATTATATTATATATATAATGATACCATGCCAAAAAATTTATCACACCAAGAATCATACACCAAAGCATATCTAACAAAGAAACAAAACTAACTAGAGCAAGACCATAATACTACATCACCTCAATAGGGTGACTTTCCTAGGTAGAAACCTAAGTCTCAAGGGGTTGTTTGAGGGAACCTTGGTAATAACTCCACAATAATACATGAGGATTTTGAAAACATGATGAAACCTATATAGCCAAGTGAATTGGATGCCTAATACTTGCAACCCTATGTCATTGAGAGACACACATGGAAACACACACACACACACACATACATGTGTATATATGTATCTATACACATGTGTGTGTGTGTGTGTGTGTGTGTGTGTGTGTGTGTGTGTGTGTTTGTGTGTGTGTGTGTGTGCACATACATGCATATAGATACATATATACACATGTATGTGTGTGTGTGTGTGTGTGTGTGTGTGTGTGTGTGTGTGTGTGTGTGTATACACAAATGTACATACACATGCATATATACATATATATGTATAAATATACATATTGGTGGAAATATAAGAGGAGTAACTAAGAGGGGAAGAGTGAATTAGTTACCACAAAAATAAATCTTAGGTCCCTTAGATGCTAATAAAAATCTAAACCAAAATCTATTGTAACTGAAGAGTACTGTTGTAACTAGGTTAGCATTGAATCATTTAGAAAACACTAAGAATTATTGTAACTTGATAAGCACTGAAATTTTATTTCTTTAGAAGTTTAATGTTATTTTAACCATGATTAACTTAGTTTCAAAAATAGAAACAAAATAACATGAACACATATGCCACTAGGATTCGACATGGAAACCCAATTTGAGAAAAACCACCAATTTCAACTAGTTATTATTTTTCAATCTTTTGAAGTGAGCCTTGATAGGTGCCAACCCTATTAAAAGTTAGAAAATACACTGTTAGGTGTGACCCTATTAAAGAATTTAATCACCCTATTAGACGAGGCCTTGTTAGAGGTCTTTAGACACTTCAATCTAAAAATGCCACCTTCTTAGAGGATTTGGAAAATAGTCGTTAAGCTAGCTCTATAAGAGATTTGACACACTACTACAACTATTAGAGAGTAACAATGATATGCCCTAATTGTTGATGCACATGTATTAATGATTTTAGATCATTTTCCTAGCTTGAATAATTGATCCTCCTTGATTAGATAAAACATTGCAACTCAGTCAACTCAGGGTACTCTTCTATTCTTCCAATTCCTTTCCTTGGTTTATCTTTTCCATCCCATGCTTTTCTCATATTCAATCCCTCAATATGACCTTATGTTTTTTGCCTTGTCAAGTCAGCTTGAATACACTTACAAATATTCAATATTCACCCCTTAAGTTGGCTATACTTAACAAATAAATTCATCAAAATAAATATGTTTATTCAAGAAAATCATTCATGGTTGACCTGGCTCATTTGACACTAACTCAGGAAAGACTTTCTTCATACTTCCTATGTTGACTATATGAACTTGGTTAACAATGCATTGTGAACTAAATTATTTTAGTAACCTAGTGAGCTCAGTTAACACTAGTTTTGTGCCAACTTCTCTTTGGTGCTCAAGTGACCTCAGTAGACTCTATGTTTCCACAAACTTTCTTTGGTTCCTAAGTGAGGCTTGACAAATACTGCTTTGAATTTGGTTTACTCTGGAATGCTTGGTAGACAATAGAAACTATCTTCATCGCTTGAGTGATCTTGTGAGACACTGACTAGTAAAGGCTTCATATTTTCTATAACATCAAAGATAATACACAATTGAACAATTGTCTTGAACAATATCCCTCTTTGACATTGATGGTAACACAACATGTCATAATAAATTGAAATTTTAGTGAAAAATAAAAGTAAGAATAATATCCTTAGTTTCATTCTAATTCTCATCCATTAGAACTCCCTCTATCAATGTGAACTCCCTCTGACATAATTCTTTGATTGTTGTGACTATAATATCAAACTATCCATATTTGATATCAACTCATTTTCATTCTTCCTCTTTGACATTTATGACATATAAAAAATATCTCTGATATCTGACAAAAAACTCTCTCTATCAAACATAAAATTTCTCTGATGTATGATAGAACTCTTCCCCTTTGACATCTCATGCCAAAGGTAGCATTCATTGAACTTCCATGTACTTGATGTCATAAGAAATCTTTCCTTTACAATACTAAATCAACTTGACTGATCTTCAACATGCTTGGTTGATGCATCACTAAAATCTAATTAGTAAGCTTCAAATAGGGAAATGACCATTATCTTACCTCTTAAATACAAAAATGCATCCTTAGATGATGGCTTGGTATATATGTTTGCAATCTTTTCTTTTCTATTCACATCTTCCAATCTTACTTCCTTGTCTTGGACTAATTCTCTTAAGAAATGATACTTAATTTCAATGGGCTTGATTTTGGTATGCATCACAAGATTCTTGGAAATGTTATTGCACTAGTGTTATCACAAGAAAAAACAATTGGATCCTTGATCTCTTCCTTCATACTTGTCAATAGTTGTTTGAACCGCATAATATTTGAACAGTTGACTACTGTAGCAACATATTTTGCTTTTGTTTTTTTTTCTGAGAGATACACTTAAATGCTTCTTTCTTTTCCAAGATACTAGCCTCTTTCCAAGAAAGAGTGCTCCATCACTAGTGCTCTTCCTATCATCAATGCTTCCTACCCAATCAGCATCAGTTAATACTTTCAATCCAAATTTTCCTCATTTCTTATACCACAAATCATAATCTTTAGTGCCCTTTAGATACCTTGTGATTCTTTTGATTGCTATCATATGATTTTCTTTTGGATTAGCATAGAATCTTCCCACCATTCCAACTAACTATGTTATATTAGGTCTTGTATGCATCACATATTGAAGTTTTCAATCATTGATCTATATATAATTGGAACTACTTCTTTGAATCATCTTTGGAAAGCTTATGTCCAGTAGACATAAGTGTTCCAAGATGTCTGGAATCCTCCATTCCAAGCTTCTTCAGTATCTCCTTGATGTATTTTGATTGAGTAATATGATACCATCCTTCTTCTATTGAATATGCAAGCCAACAAAGAATTTGATCTCTCCAAACATTGACATGTCAGATTCCTTACTCATTTCATCTAAAAAAGATTTACACAATTCACCATTTCTAGTAAATAATGTATCATCTAAAAAGATTTATCTGAGCATAATCTTTTGATCTGGTCCTTCCTTGATGTATAGGATGTTGTTATCATTAGTTCTTTCAAAACTAATCTTTATCAGATACATGTGAAATCTCTCATACCATGCTTTGGGGGCTTGTTTGAGACCATACAAAAAGCTTTGTGTTGAATGCAAACCATGTCCCTTTTGTTAGGATCAAAGAAACCTTCAAGTTTCTCAATGTAGAATTCTTCTTCTAAGATTCCATTAAGGAATGTTGATTTCACATCCATCTGATACACTTTGAATCCTTTGTGTGTTGCATATGTAAGGAGTGTTCTAACACCTTCAAGTCTAGCAACACGAGAAAAAGTTTCTCCATAGTTAATACCTTCCTCTCAATCATAGCCCTTGTAACCTAGTCTTGCCTTGTTTTTTGAAACTACTCCATTCTCATTCAACTTATTTCTGAGTACCCATTTTCTAATAATTACATTCTTATCCTAGGTCTAGGATCAAGAGTACAAGTCTTATTCCTTTCAATCTGATCAATTTCTTCATTCATTGCTTCAATCCAACTTTCATTCTCTAATGCATCTTTTACATACCAATTTTCAAATTTAGTAAGAAAACATTAACCTTTTAACTTATTCCTTCTCATTATACCAACTAACTGATTTTCAATAATTTTCCAAATACAATCTCATGAGTTCCTACCATGCCTTGATGCTATCTTTGTTCACCTTAGGGATCTCCCTTCTGTAAGATATCTTGATCTTTAGCTTAGGTCCTTGAAACCTTTTATGCAAGCAAGAAAAGATTCAATACCAATCATTGGAAATATAAGAGTAATAACTAAGAGGAGAGGGGTGAATATGTTACCACAAAAATAAATCCTAGATCCCTTATATATCAATACAAATTAAAACCAAACTTTTTTGAAATTGAAAAAATACTATTGTAATTCGATTAGCATTGAATCACTCGAAAAACACTAAGAATTACTGTAATTTGATAAGCACTGAGATATTATTGTAACTAGTTACTATTTTCCACTCTTCTAAAGTGAGCCCTACTAAGAGTCAACCTTGTTAAAGGTTACAAAACACACTGTTAGGTATGATCCTATTAAATGATTTAATCACCCTGTTAGGAGTGGCCTTGTTGGAGGTCTTTTAAAGACACCATGTTAGAGGATTTGGATAATATTTGTTAAGATAACTCTGTTAAGAGATTTGATACACTACTATAATTACTAGATTATAACAATGATATGACCTGATTGTTGATGCAGCTATATTGCTAATTTTATATCTCTTTTCTAGCTTGAATACTTCATCCTCCTTGATTAGATAAAACTTTGTAGCTTGGTCAACCTAGGATACTCTGGTATTCTTCCAATTTTCTTCCTTGGTTTATCTTTTCAATGCTATATTTTTCTCATATTCAATCCCATAACTTGACCTTCTACTTATATCTTTTTTCTTGTCAAGTTAGCTTGGATGCACTTATAAATATTCAATATACATCTCTTAAGTTCACTAGACTTAACAAACAAACTCATCAAAATAAATATGTTTATTTGAGAAAATCCTTCTTTAGCCAACCTAGCTCGGTAAACACTAACTTAGAAAAAACTTCTTTAGACTTCCTTTATTAACCGCATGAACTTGGTTAACACTACACCCTGAACTGAATTCCTTTGGTAATCGAGTAATCTTGGTTAACATTGGTTCCATGCCAACTTCTCTTTGGTTCCCAAGTGAACTCAGTAGACTCTATCTTTCTGAAAACTTTCTTTGGTTCCCAAGTGAGACTCGACACATATTGTATCTGAACTTGGATAAGAAGAATGGATTTGTTGCCTCTATTGGAGTTGATACCATGGACTTCCTATGCTAGTTCTTCGTGGATGACTAGCTCCATGTGTTGTTGGAGAAACCATATAAGGAGAAGAAAGAGAGATATCTCTCTAGGTTTTGCTTTCTTTTTCTTTTTGGTAAGTACTTTGGCCAATTGGGCTTCTGTTTTAGTGTATAAATAAACTCATTATTTATGCTCATGATCACTACTATAATTATGTATATTTTTAATTTCCAGACTATTAGCTAGCCTATAAATTGTTTTAGTTTCAAAATGTGGGACATGCTAATGTTGGTGTTTTATATATTAAGAAAGTGGGTAGGATGAAGATGTTTTGTAAGTGAATTTCTACTATCTTTTAGCTTGTTTCTAGATCAATCCCCATTTTTGGTTGCTTATAATTAATATAAAAAAACATACTTTAACAACATCAAATTTGAACATTAAAGAAAATAAGATTGTTGAGTGCTTAGTATTGATGAATTGAAGACAAATTATATATATAGAAAGGAGGAGTAAAGAAAGATAACCAAAATATATGCAACATTAATGTAGTGCAAGAATCATTACTGTGACTTTAATGCTAAGGTAAAGGTGATATGGAACAAATAGCATACTAGGAAATACAAAAAACTATATACATGCTAAGCTCAATGATATCTCTCAAGTGGCCATAACCCTAAAAAAGTATAAGGAAATTCAAGTGACTTGAGATATTCTTGTGATAAAAAATGGAGGAATAGAGGATTCATGACATATAGATTCTAGAAACTATTTTTTGTTTTAGTTTTATAGTTTGTTTGTAACCATCCCAAGGGGGTGCTAAAGACTATATATTCTAATTTGAATCACTATGAAAATGATCAATAGTTTTTATTTCTAATTCCCCCTTATGCTTTTTAGATCTTTTTTGTTATTTTCATTTAAATTTAATTATTTTTGTTAATAGCAAGGAAATGAAAATAATGGAGTAAGTAGATTGGGAATATCAATTGTTTGGGGGTTACTAATTTTGAGGTGTCCTTTGTAGCATTATTTTCATTGCCTTTAGTTAGTTCATGTTGTTTATAGATATATTTTTTTATGATTTAAGCTTGATGTGAAGATAAGTCTATGTAAAATTTATCCTACACGTGTGAAATATTTAAGTGTTTTGTATTATTTGTAAATATGTGATAGTAATCTGTATTCATTAGAACAAAATCTATCCTACACCTATGAAATATTTAAGTGTTTTGTATTATCTATGAATATGTCATAGTGATGGTTATTCATTAAAACATTTCTCTACTTTCTAGTTAAAAACATACCCAATTAAAATTGTTAAAATTATGAAGAAAAAAAGAAGCTATAACATATCTTTCCAAGGGATATGTACCTTGGATTTAGAGATCAAATTACTAAAAAACTAGTTCAACTATTGCAAACAAAGCTTCTTTTGTAGGCTTGAGTCATTATAACCAAAGAGCCAGTTTGTTAACCAACCAATATCACTTTTTTAACAAACTCATTTTAGATTTAATTTGTCACACAGAGTCCAACTTTTATCTAAATATTATGATTCAACAACACTATATATTATAATTGTATAAATAATAATCAACAAATAAACTTTTTGTATCCAACATTATCAATGTATAGATCATTGAAAAAATCTCATCTAATCTCACCTCCCACAAGATTTGAGAACCCCGTATAATACACATAGAAATAAAGAATGAACTTTAGATGATATTCTTAGGCTCACTAAACAAAGGCTGATGTCAATGTAATAACACCAACTCAATTTCTTGATTCTTGCTCACCCTGTATGATTCTAATTTCTAGAGCATTGATAATTCATACAGTATTCTTGAACTCCCAAAAAATATTCTGGAATCAACGAAATTTTCAACTTTCCCACATAACCTCTCTCACACATAATTTTTAAACTCTTTATCTATATAATAAGATTCAACAACCCCATATAAAGGTACAAATAACAATCAATTAATAATTTTTTGGGGGAGAAGTTGTCCCTCTATGTCTCACCGAGTAAAGGTTACCTTAAATCTAATCTGATCCCAATGATTTGAAAACCCATATGATTTAATGCATAGATAATAATAATATAGATGGTAATCAATGAACATACTTTGTGTGGCCAAATTTACACCTTGCTCCCTTAATGACTGAAAGCTGCTATTATAAAACTAGTCTCACCCTTGTGATTTAATAGCTTGATTTAACACCCATGTTATGATAATACAGATGACGACTATAATCTTTCCTTTTCAATGTCCTTGTGTTATTTATGCACACAAATATGATTCTAACTCCCACACACATAATAGCTAATATGCTTATTCTAGAAGACCATTAGCCCCTTTCACTTTTTACAGTGACACAAAGTAATGTAGAGGTAGCCGCATTATGTGAATATCTTAAAATAAAAGTTATTATGTTATAGTGATAACCAAAATTTAAAAATGATGAATGAGAGCGGTGAGTTTTTTGTTCTACTAGGGTTTATTGCTTCATGTGATCTTTCAATTTTTTGTGTACAACTTTTCATCTAAACTTTCCCTCTCTTAGCTCCATTTGTCACACTGCATTTACTATAGGAGTTTTCTAGGCTAGGATATAATGGCTCTAGCTAGTAGTGAACCAGTTGTTTATGGTGTTCATGCTATTGCTTCGGTCTGCCTCCATAGAACAAATGTCCGCACAAGTTTGTCCTGAAGGTTTTTCACAAGGTAATCCTGACATTATCCTTCCTTTGCAAGAATTTGATGTTGCATCTGATTGGTTAGAACAACACACCTTAATAGGTTATTTTGTGGGTAGGACTCCCCTTGAAGCTATGCTCCAAGAATGGGTTAACAAGAGTTGGACTCCTCATGGAGTCTTCCTTAACACTGTGCAAAACCTTACCAAAGGTTTTTTTTTAATTTCGCTTCAATAACCCCTCGTAGGCAAACACGGTCCTTAATAATCGACCATGGTCTATGGATTCTTCTTTTCTTGTTTTCCAAAATGGTCACAAGACTTCACAGTCTCAAATGATAAAAAGCTTAGAGTTCCTGTATGGGTCGAATTCCCAGATTTACCCCTACTGTGCTAGCCTTCAATTCAGTCCATTGCCAAAGCCCTTGGCAAAGTTGCCACCAAGGATCTTGAGAAATTCTTCAACGTCCTCCTGTAATGAGGCATTAATGTAGAGGTGGATCTTTCCAAGGATCTCAAGGATTTTGTGGAAATTCAGATTGGGACTAAAACCTTCTCTCAAAAGGTTCTTTACTTGAACCTCCCCAACACCTATTATAGGTTTTAGTCTACAGAACACAAGATCAAGGACTACCCTCTGGTTATGCCTATGGTCAAGCTTACACCTAAAGAGTTGCCTTTCAAATATGTCGAAGGGAGAAAAGAAGAATGGGTTACTATTGGGCATAAGGGAAAGGCTCTCTCGAATCCCTTACCCCCCAAGAAGTTCTATGTTTCCGTCATCATGGTTCCTCTTATCCCTACAGGAGCATCAATTCCATCTAGCGTAGGGATGCAAGTAGTGGACAAAGGACCTGCTTCTAGAGTTTCGCAGGTTTCAAACCCTACTGGCTCGCAGGGGATTTGAGGAAGCTGCCAGGGTTTCTACCCTGGTTGGGGTGTGAACTCCTCTTGCTACCTCTTCCATAGCACCACCAGTGATGCGGCATTCTCATAGTCCTTCTGGACATGTGGAGATACTAGAGAAGAAACATCAGGCTGTAAGTCTAGAGGATTTTCCATCTGACTTCAACCATGTTTCTACCTTCTTGCAGAATAGCTACTCCTCTTTTGAGGACAAAGATGATATGGAAGAGTTCTCATGAACTTCCGATCATGGAATGTTTGAGGTCTCACAGACCTCCCCAGAAAGTACCATGTTTAGGATGTCCATCATAGGCTTGGTAATTTATATTTTCTCTATCTGCAAGATGTTAAAATTTTTGGTTTCGTGCTTTCTTTCAGCATGTCACATAATTTGGCAGGATGGCGTGATGTTTTCTTCCCAACACGAACCTGGCCGAGGTGGTGTAGTTACTCTCCTATCACCTTGTGTTCATTTTGCTATTATTTCACACGGTTCTGACCCCATGCATAGAATTATTTGTCTTTTGCTTTCCATTAACAATGATGCTTTTGGAGTCATTAATGTTTATGCTTCCAATGATGCTATGGAAAGATCCCAGATGTGGGCCTGGCTGGCTGACAACTTGCCTCCAGCTACTTGGGTTATGTGCAAGGACTTTAATATGGTTGAAGTGGGCTCTAACAAAGACAACATTCTACCTTTTCGCTAGATAGCTGGGGAAAGACAAGCCTAGTATTACATGCACAATAAATTGGGGCTTTTTGATCCCAATACTAACTGCCACTAGGATAGTGGGATTTGGCACACTTGGTCCAACTTTCAAGGTGGCTCTCATCGCATATTAAAATGCCTTGATCATGCTATGATCACTGCGCAATCTTTTTTCTCTTTTTTTGAGGATCGAGATTTTCTTGTCATTCCCCTGCTAGATGTGATGTTATCTGACCACTACCTCATTTATTTTTCCATTTCTTGGCACATAGTTGTCCCAAAGGTAGCCAAGTCTTAGTTCTTCCTCAAGAAATCTGTGTTGATGCATGCTTCCACCATTTTTGCACATCCTACATGTTTGGAACTTTGAGCCATGTCTGCATTCTCAAAGGGGTTGGATTCAATGGTGGAATGATGCCATTACTAGAATTGCTCGGTTCTTGCACATTTATGTGAAACAATTGGCTATGTTCCATAAATGGTCATATGAAGGCAGTATGCTTGCCCTCAAAAAAGCCTCTGAGGCCCTCACCCTCAATCCCTTTGATGTGAACTTGAAAATTCAGCTTACCAAGCTTTGCTATGAAAAACAAATTGTTGATAATTATGTTGCCCAGGGAGCCCAAATCAAAGCCTATCTCCACTAGTTGGAGGTTGGCAAAAAAGCCTCGAAAGAGTTTTTTTAGGCTCTTCATGCTTGTCATACCAATGTTGAGATTTAAAATATCAAATAAGGAAATATTATTTTATCTAGTATCCCTGCCATCCTGCAAGCATTTTTTCATCACTATGAGAATGTGTTTGCTTCGCAGGAAAATTTGTTTGTTCAAGAGGAAGCTCTCAGAAAGTGTATTTCTATTACTCCAACTTTTCTAGCAGCTGAGCAACGTGCTTTCTATTAGCAACTTCTTTCCCTCTAAGACCTTAAAGAGGCATTCTACTCCATGGCAGATGACAAGTCCCCTAGGTGTGATGGGTTCCCTTGTGAATTCTACAAACACCTCTAGGAGCATATAGGTCCTGATCTGCACAAAGTTTATCTTGAAGCCTATCACTCTAAAAGCTTAGGAGCCATTATAAACAAAGGAAATATCAAATTCATACCTAAATCTGGTGATCCAGAGGATATGTGTAATCAGAGACCCATTACCCTTCCGAATGTGTCCTACAAGATCATTGCCAAGGGACTCTCTCTCAAAATTAGACACATGTTGCTCTTAATTGTGTGACTAGAGAAATTTGGATACATCAAGTCCAAATATATTCTTGACAAAATTATTTCTATTTAGGAGGGAATGGAATGGGCTCCCAAGTCCAACTAGAAGGCCATCTTTTTAAAGATAAATTTTGCTAAAGCCTATGATCGCATTGAATGGCCTTTCATCTTGGCTATGCTCTAGGCTCTAGATTTTGGCCCCAACTTCCTCTAGTCCATGGAGATGCTCTTTAGGGATGCTAATGCTTGCATTACCATCAAAAATTTGCAATCGAAGGCTTTTGGAATTTTTTGTTCCATCAGACAAGGTTATCTGCTAGCTCATGCGCTTTATGTCCTTGATGTAGAAGGTTTTGGATATTTACTTGTGCATTCTGTGTCCTTAGGACTAGTTCATCACATTTCCTTGCCTGAATCATCCTCCCAACTAGTCAATGGACACTTTTTTGATGATTCTTTTCTCATTTTTTTAGAGGATGAAGAAAACATCAACAATGCTTTAAGTTGCCTAGACACCTTTTGTCAAGCTTCTAGTTTTGCCATTCAATGGCATAAAATGCTCTGCTTCTGCCAATCCTTTTTGCCAGCTCCACCTTGGCTTAGCCAGTTTGAGTGGAAATGGGTTGCTCATGGAGAAATTTTCCTCTTTCTTGGCATTCCTTTTGTATTCCAAGAATTGCCTATGGAACTTTGGAATGTTGTGCTAGCTAAGATTAGCAAAAAGCTCGACTACTGGATCACAAAGCCGCTCTCCCTTGCCAAAAAATTCCAGATCTGCTCCAAGATTCTTGTGGCCACTCATGTGTATTACTCCTCTTACTAGGCTTCATCCAAAGCTTCTTACATGAAGCTGGAAAGATTGCTTAGGGATTTTCTCTAGGCCTATGGTTCTAATCACCATGGCTTTCGTAGAGTGGCCTAGGAATTTTTTTGTCTCCCAAAAGAGTCTAGTGGTCTTGGCTTGCTTTCCACTTAAGAAAAGGCCTTTCTCTTTGTGAAAAATGGATTATTAGAGCTCTCTCAAGAGATAAAGCATGGAAGATTTTGGTTCAGCACTACATTTCTTACGGCTTACCTGTCAACAGGCCTTTTTGGAAGGGGATTGGTTTCCAAACCCTTCTCATTATGCATGAGGCATTGGTCATTCAAGGCTTTTTCATCATCAAGAGCATTTGGAAGGCCTAGGAGGCTATTAAACCCTAGCTTCAATGGGCTGGAGATAAATTCAACAATGGCCTCTCCTTGAATTAGCATAACATATTGTGGTCTCCCCTATTTGACATTTAGGATACTCCCCTTCCCAAGACTCAAGGGGCCAATGCTCTGTGTTTTTTCAAATGATATCAGAACTCCAAAGGACCTCTTATCACAGGTCACCATGCATCTCAGGACCTGGGAAGATATGCAAGTATAGTACTGCCTTGTCCATTTAGATCGGTAGACTTTTCACCTTTTTCTTTCTTCCATCCCTGTTCACTTAGTTCATAAAGTAGGGATTTAGTTTGTTTTCCCTTGGTGGCTTGATTGGAGGTAGTTTCCTACCACTCCTTTTTCTAATTACAAGCCAAGTTTGGGCTACAAATGGCTTTTGCCTCATCTTCCCATGGTAGATACACTAAATCATAGAAGGCATTTGCAATCTTTCCTTTCTCAATGGAGAAAACACTTTGACACCATATGGAATGCTATAACCAAACCCAACATTGTGCATTTTTCTTGGTGTCTAGCCTTCCAAGGTCTTCCCCTCAGGCCTTCACTCAAACACATTGGGGTTACTAACCCTAGATGCCCCTTTTGTGGGCAACCAGAGCCTTTCTTACATATTTTTTGGTTTTGCAAGTGTGCTCAGAATTATTGGCATTGGATTCATGATTTTTTCAAGCCATTCAAACCTGAGTCTTTCTCTTAGCATATGATTTTACTAGGTGACTCTCCCAGATTTCCTTAGAAGCTCACCTAGATTTGGCATACCTTTAGGCTAGAGATCATGTTTTCTCTGTGGAAAGATAGGAATGTTGTTCTTTTCACACACAATTTTTTGGATGTTAACAATGCTATGTATACTAAGGCATGCATTTGTAATAATGTAATTATGTAGATTCAGGTGCAAGCTAATAAAGTTGCACTCAAAGTTGCTCACTTGTAGGAGCTACTCAATCACTGGGGCAATGCTCCTTGTACTATCACCAGAGTTCCTCCAAATGCCTCAACAGAGACCTTGATGCCTAATGGCTTTCGTCCTCAGCACCACTCCTCTAGCCGCCACTCATACACCCCACGCTCCTAGGCTTCCTGTTGCCACTCTCCCAATCGTGGTGATGGTGGATGGAGGCACCACTCAACTTCCCCACCCTATGGTGGTACTAGTTGGTCCCTAGCTCCTCCTCCTGGTTCCCATTGTGTGCACTTAAGGAAGTGGCCTCACCTGGACCTCGCAATTTCTCCTCCATGGCCAAAGGTCAAAGATGTGGAGGCTACCACTATTGCTGATGCTGGTGATGATGGCTAGACTATTCCTAGCCAGCCCCCCAATCCTAAAGATGATTGGGGTTTTCAAGATAAAGATGATCTGCCACCCTCGGCTAGCACTACTTTGGCAGCTAGAGGATGGCTTATATGTTTTTTTTTGTTATGAATAGTTTTCAATTTTGGCTGCGATCATGTTTTTAGTCCGGCTTTAGCTAATTAAACTCTTTTGCGAGGTGAACTTGTATCCGTCGACCCCTTTTTTGTGAATTGTAAACTGAGTATATTTTATTAATAGAAAAGGTAACTATTCATCAAGAAAAAAAAAAAAAAAACATAAATAATGAACAACTGAAATCAGAATAAAAATCATGCACTTAATCTTGACTATTGATCAAAGAAGATAATAAAATATCTAAAAAATAATTAAAAATAATAATAAATGATACCTAAGAAGATAACTAAAATATGTAATTTTATTAAACATAAAATTAAATAAATAAATTTAAATTAATACATTGTGAATGCATCACCACTGCATGCCCATGCAATGGAATGGTACATGTGAGCAGTGAAGTGCATGCATTATGATTCCTAAACAAGTCGATTTCTCAATATGAAGTGAATGACCTAATTTTTGAAATTGATGATCACAAATTACAGTTAAGGGTGAATGACCATTTAAGATATCTCATCCATTGAACCATATGCTGAGATCCACCTATCGAAGAGCAAGCCTTACATAACATATTTGAGTAGCTAGGTGATATATTACTATATCAAGGCCAGGTAATCGCTATGATGCAACATCTTTGCACTAGGTCTAGTTGCCTTTTACATGCCCATGTTATGCATGGTCAAAGCATGTATAAATATTTTGTACTTTTTTTGCAAAAGATATAGTTATCACTAAATGATGACTTGTTTTACCCTTGTGCAGTCTTCTAAATTTTACAAAATTTACAATAAAAAGTGTTTTCCTTGTCTATCTTATTTTATATTAGTATTTGTTGTTAATCTTTTCTTATGTTCACCGACAAAAATTTATGAACAACAGTCATTTGAATAGATTGATGACATTATTTAGTTGGTTTTTAAATAATTTTTTACTAAGTAAGTTTTATTTTTAAGTTGAATCTATTAATATATAATATAGTAAATAGTAGAACTAGAGAAGAGCAAAATTTTGGCAATTTTGAGTTTTAATTTTTCAGTGTTCATGGGCTGGAAGCTACTTCCAAGGTGGCATCTTTTGGAGACCATGTTGACGGTGATAGGAGACACTTGGAGGTCCCCGTGCATACTTCAGTTCTAGGCATAATCTTTCCTTCGCCCCTCTTTAATTCGAATAACATGGTAGGAATTAATCCCTCCTCTACATGCAATTTGGAAATTGCCATACTTAGCCCCCCTACTATCAATGAGCCAAAGAATGCCAATATTAATGGTGGCCCTCATGCTCATTTTAACTCAACCTCTAAAGTTAAGACATTTTTAGAAGTTGTGGCTCAATTGTCTAAAGCTATTGATGAGAAGGAGAGTTTTGATATTACATGCTCCAATACCCATGAAGTCGACATTAGTAGTAAGAGTTCCTCAGCTCCTTCGAATCACTTTTCTATAGCTCCTAATCTTAAAATGCTACCAGCGATAGTTAAGGGAAAAAATAGGTTAAAGAATATAGCTATTTTCCTTTTTTTGATTGAAATAGATAAGTATCCCCCTTACAAATTCCTCGACAATTGGTTCCATATATCCTTTTGTTGGAAAATTTATAAAGGCCTATTTGTCATTTTTCTTTTTTTTTTTAATTAGGAATCTCAAAAAGAAGTTCTTAAAATATAGTACTAGACTGTTGGGTCGACCTCCTTCCACCTTTGGCATGCACTCCTGAGGTTGTTCATGAATAAGTGTTGGCCCTCTTAGCCCCTAGATGGATTTTGGTTAAGAATATCCCCTCATTTTTATGGTGTTTCCTGCCCCAATTGCTCGATCCTTTAGGCAAAACCATCAGAATGGATGATATTGTTAGGTTGGTGCCTCACATGGATGCCAGAATTTTCATTTCCCTTCTTCTAAGAAAAGAAATCCCTAAGGATATTTCTGTTAATGTCTTAAACAAAACTTTTTTTTGTCCTATTTAAATTTTGGGAGGACTGAATGCTTGTTTCCTTTACTAAAAAGAAGGTCATCTTAGGAAATATTGCCCTATTGCTAAGAATGCTTCTACTAAGAACCTTAATCAGTCTAACCCTAATCCCCCTTCCAGGTCACCTATTTGTACTAACCCTATTGTTCATTTTTGTGACTTGGTACCTCCCAAAAATTCCTCTCCTAAACCTTCAAGTGCTTATGTTTTAGCCTCTTCCACTCCCATTTCAATGTCCACCTCCTGACATGCCTGTAGATGTTGATAATAGTTTTATGGTGGCTAGTAATAAGAAGAAACATAAAGATAATGGTAATCCTCAGCCCAGGATTCCTCCTATCAGGAATCCCCTTCCCCAAACTCTCCTTTTGATCAATCCTGTGATTTAAACTTTAAATATCAATACCCCTTGTATAGATAATAATAAATCTGGCTCTATCTCATAGAAACTCCCTTAAAAAGTGTTCAAGGAAATTAGTGATGATTTCTCATTTGAAATTATCCATTCTCTTCCTTCTTTCGATGCTTTCCCAAACTTGCCCGCTATGGACATAGATTCTCAATCTAAATATGAAGATGATCCAAAATCTGATGGCCTCACTTTGAAAAGAAGGGAGAAGTTGCTAGGATCTAAAACCAAGCCTTCTGGTAGGAAAACAAGGGATTGTGCAAATAAGGCTCTTACCTCTATGGATGATGTGTGTCCTACCCTCTCTAGTGTTTCCCAATGAATTGCATATCATGGAAGTTGGGGGCCTTGAATCCCTAGATAGGAAATTTGTTATCAAACATCTATTAAACTCTTTTAGCTCTGTTGATATGTTTGTGATGCAAGAAGTTAAAGCTACTAGTTTCATACTTGAAACCAATCTTAATTTTAGTTGGAATGATGCTATTAAATTATACTCTAATCATGTTAGGGGTAGAAGATGAATTTCTCTCCTTATCAACCCCAAGTGGGGGAATCACATTACTAATAATGGTGTTTCTCCTTGCCAGAGGGCTATCTAGTTTATTATGAAACATGATAATAATTTGGTTGGGTTTTGTTTTATATATGCCTCCAATGATCCTAAAGAGAGAACTTCTCTCTAGAATTTCTTGACTACTCTCCTTGATATCCCTTGGTTATTTGGTGGGGACATTAATGTGATTGAGTCTCAAAGTGATAAAGTAGGGGGAAACCTTTTTTATTGGATAAAGATAATGAAAAATTTCATTGGCTCAGGTTTAATAATTCTAAAAACCTCTTTGATCCTCTTGCTGGCAATAAATATTTTAACCCATGCATTTGGCACACTTGGTGAAATTTCCAACAGGGCCACTCACGGATCTATTCCAAAGTGGATCATTTTTATGGAAACAAGGATTCCCTCTCCTTTATTCTTGATAGACAAGGAAATATCATCCTTGTTAAGGCTACTACTCTTTTTGACCACCATCCCATTTTGACTCACATCAATTTTAACTTTGCTCCATTTCACAATAAGGCTTCCTGTCATAAATTTATTCTAAATACCAAGCTTCTTCTGGATGAGGATGTTCTTTTTGTCATCCAAATTTTTAGGAACATTAATAATGTTAACCTCATTGGAGATTTCATGATTGATAGATGGAAGGCTAATCTTCCTACTTAGAAATGTCTTCTCCAAACTATTAGTCAAAAGAACACTAAGTACTATAGGTTCATCAAAAAAATTTGCAATTTTTTGAAAACAATATTCAGGGTGATTCTTCCAATCTCAATGTTATGTCTTAGGTTATATCCACTAAGGATTCTCTAAGAAAGCACCAACATATTAGAATTTAAGGAGCTAAGGTTAGGTCGCAGGCCCATTGGCTTTAGCATGGGGACCATGGTTCCAAATTCTTCTTTAATCTTCTTAAACAAAAGCATGTTAAAGAATCTATTGACAAGCTTTCAATTGACAACTAGGAAGTGTCGGATCCTGTTGTCATTAATTAGGCTTTTTATGATTATTATATAAATCTTTTCACTTTTGAAGATTCGTTATAGGCAGTGGACTTTAAAAATAAATGTGAGCCTCCTATTCCCAAAAGGTTGGATCTTGATGATATTTCTAGCTTATCCAAAAATATCTCCCTGATTGAGATTGAAGTTAATATCAAAGCCCTTAAGGATGACAAGGCCCCTAGTCCTAATGGGCTCCCTATTGAATTTAACAAGGCTAATATTAGCTGGATTAGCAAAGATATGCATGATTTGTATTCTGAGGTCATGTCCTCAGGCTCCCTGGACCTTGAGATTAATAGTGGTATTATTAAACTCCTTCCCAAAGATTGGGATAAAGCTCTTATTGAAAATTGGAGGCCTATCACCCTCCTCAATGTCTCTTATAAAATATTAGCCAAAATTTTAGCCCTCAGGCTCGTGCACATTACTCCCAAGTTTGTGTGTGCTACTCAAACTGGCTTCATTAAGGGTAGATACATCTTGGAGAACTTAATTAGTGCTTGGGAAGCTATGGAATGGGCTAAGTGTTCTCATTAGACTTCTACTATACTCCTTGTTGACTTTGAGAAAGCTTATGATAGGGTCGAATGGAAATTTATCCTTATGATTCTGGAAGCTTTCGATTTGCCCCCTTATTTTTGCAATGTTGTTCAGATTTTGCTTAAAGATGCCATTGCTCAAGTGGAAACCAATGGTTCCCACTCTAATCTCTTTCCTCTTGGTTAGTCCATTAGGAAAATTTGTCCTCTAGCCCCTGCTCTATTTCTTATTGCTATTGAAGCTCTATTTTATATCATTAGAGATAACACATTCTCTCCTAAAGTTAGAGGCCTCTATCTTCCCAATAACTATGAGCTCATAAAGAATCATTTTGTTAATGATACTACTTTTTTTTTTGAGCTCACTGATAGGAATTTTAAAGCTTTTCAAACTAAATTGGATCTATCCTATACCATTTTTTGTGCTTGTATCTTCCAAGCCAAGTCCATCTGCTTGGGATGGGATGAGCAGACCCCTAACTGGTTCACTCAGTATAGCTTCCAATGGGAAGGCCCTAGTAAGATTATCAAGTACCTTGGTATTCCTTTTTCTGTTGAACCCTCTCTTAAAGATATGTGGTCTTGGATTAAGGAAAACATTGATAAGAAGCTTAACAAATGGCATAATAGGTCTTTATCTCTTGTTGGTAGAGTCTAGGTTTGTCAGTATAGTATTTATTATTCTTCTACTTGGATGTTCAATAATTACCAAAATTTTAAAATACAAAAGGCTATCATAATTTTTTATGGTCTAATGGTAAAGGTAATAGAAAGATGCATGTGGTCAAGTGGAACTAGTGTCATACTGAAAAAATCCTTGGGGGGTAGGGCTTAAAGACCTTAAGATTCAAGGTATTGCCTTATCTGCCAAATGGATCTTTCACTCCTAGAGGGTAATAATCCTTGGAAGGTTCTTGTTAGACATAACATTGAGAGAGGTTGTCCTAAAAAAGTCAGAACTTGCAAAAATCTCCCCTTTTTTGATCTTATTGTTGGTAACTTCCCAGTCATTGTTCAAGGCTTCGATGTTTTCAAATCTATTCAGAGAGCTCAGGATCATGTCTGGAAATTTATCACCAATAAGGAGTTTCATAGTGGCATGTAGAGCTCAATGGTGAAAGGTCCCTTTGGTGAAACTTACACCTGAATGGTAAGCCCTTATCCATCTCCCAAGGATGCTCTCCTAGATTGTGGGTTTAAAAAGGTATTTCCCAACTGGTTGACATCTTTGAGCAAGATAAAATCATTTAATGGGATGAACTCAAAGCTAAGTTTAATATCCTTGATTCTCACAAGAAGACTTATAATATAATTTCTCAAGCTTCTAAAAACATTCCTTCTATTTGTCATGTGGATTCCCATAGACACTTAAGATTTAAGTGGCCGAATGAGGTCATCATGGCTAATCTCAAAGCCAAAAACATATACAAGATTATTGATCATAATGAATATATTATTCATCATAGTAACACTATTTGGTATTCCTCTCTTGATGCCAAGGTTTGGAAAAAGTACCTTGATATTCTTTGGAAAAGCCCTATCGAGCCTAAAATCAGATGTTTTAAATGGTTAGTTCTGCTTGATAGACTCCCCATTCAAAAAGATGGTCATAATGCTAACCGTTGTAACTTATGTAGGCTGGCCAAAATAGGTAGACACATTATTTTTTATTGTTTATTTTCCAAGGAGATCTAGAATATGTTTGGTATATTTTATCCTTGTAATGTGAATATTCTTGATATTGTTACTAGTCATATCAATGGTCTTAATAAGGATGCCAAATTTTTTTGGAATATGTTATCTTGTAACATCCTCTGGTAGATCTAGAAGTTGAATCACTACTCATGAAACATGGGTCAATGAGTTTGACTCAAAATCACATAGTTAAATCCTGATAGCAATATCAAAATTTGACTTACTATGGAAACTATCTCCTACTTATGAATTGATGAGCTTAAGGGGCTTTCTAATGAATGGTTCATAAGGCACAACACTTGGTGAAATTTTTGCAAATGGGGTTGCAAGCTTTGGGTTTAACCATGGAGGAAACTCCATAGTTAAGCACACTCAGGCTGGAGTAGTACTGGGATGGGTGACCTCCCAGGAAGTCCCAGTGCTTCACCCCTATGAGAATCACCTAGATCCAATGAGTGATAAGTGTTCTATTTATTCTGATGACAGATGGATTCATGTTGAATCACTACTCATGAAACATGGGTCAATGAGTTTGACTCAAAATCACACAGTTAAATCCTGATAGCAATATCACAATTTGACTTACTATGGAAATTATCTCCTACTTATGAAGATCTAGAAGTGCAGGAATGAGGAAAGGTATCAAGGTAAGCTAAGAGTTCTTACTGAGTTTTTTCAAAAAATCACACATTTTAAAATCTTTCTGTAGGTCCATACCACCATGATAATTGAAAAAGAGAAGCTAAGAAGATTTCTTAAGGATGGGCACGCCACCTTCTTCTTCTATGAGTTAAAGCATGGCTTCAAGTGGATGAGAACCCTTGATGATCTCTGGATTTTTGAAAAACCTACTAAAGATTGAACAAAGAAATTAGGAAAAATTTCAATACTAGGAAGGAGGGGCTATTTATACTGACTCAGATCTAGGAGCGCAAAAGTATTGTGTGGATGGAAGGCCCGCTTGGGTGGACTGCGTTGGTTGATACCCACTATGATATCCTACATAAGCTTTTTAGTCACTTCTTTTTGAGCTATTTGTAATTATGATACTTTGATCTCAGTTTGAGGCTTTGCCTCTTTTTTGCTACTTGGTGAACTTTCTGTAATATTTTTTATCTCTATATAGTTAATGTAAAAAATAGAAATGTATATATTGAATAATTAAAATTTGAATTTAATTTTATGTGTAATTTGCTGAATCTATTATTAGATTTATTTATTTTTTACTTTAAAAAATTATACATTAAATAATAAATTAAAGATTACTTTAGTTTTAATTTTTTTGAAACAAATCAATATGAAAAATTGTTATTGCATAGTTAAAAATTGATTAAAATAATCTTTTATTTCAAATATACAATATTATGTGGAAAATAAAAAATTTAAAAAGGAAATTTTTTAATATGATAGGTTAATTGTATTTTTTTCCTATCAAGTTTAAAAATTTCCTTTTTGTAAAGAGGAATTTTTTTAACTTGATAGATTGATCGTAAGTTTTTCCTATCAAGTTAAAAATAATCCTCTTTACAATTTTTAACTATGTAACTATCAAGTTAAAAAAAATCCTTTTTACAAATTATTTTCCTCTTCATAATAAATGAAAGATTATTTTAATCAATTTTAAACTATGTATTTAAAAGTGAGTTGTTTAATTTTTTATTATTTAATAATTTTACTTGATAATTATTTAATAACAAAAAAAAATTAATAGATATTTTTTTTATATTAAGTATAAGGAGTTCAAACTTACAAAAAGGAATTGCAAAGTATCAAACATAATCACAAGAGGCCTAGCCTCACACCAAAGATAACCAACTAATAATTACAAAGAACCCAAAAAGAGAGACAATCCCAATAGTTGGTGGAGCACATCTTCAAAAGTATCAACCCAGGTGGTCCAACTCAAAGAGCCTTCCATCTAGACTATGTTTTTTTGTTCTTGAATCTATTTAAGAATATAGATCATTTCACTAGTAGTACCATGGTTATTTCTTTTGATTTCCTTACTAAGAAGGTTAATAGTGTGATTAAAAGTCTAAATGTTGTCCATGTGCAATTTCCAGAAGTAACCATTCTTCACCTTGTTGGTGAAAAAAGTTGCATGACCATCTTTAAGGAGTCATTTGAATTTAGCTTTGTCAACTTTCATAGTATTTTGAACCTACGAGAAAAATTTTAAATGGGTGAGACTTTGAAAAGACTCATTGAGCAATCTGGGAATGTTTTGAAACCTTTCCTCATTTCCGTATTCCCAATTTTGTGACAAAATTAGATGAGAGAATGTGCCAAAACATGTTACTATCCTTTTTAGCATTCGTTAAAAAACTAGTAATAATTTCAAAAATGTTGAAATTAGAAGGGATAGAGATACCAAACATTAACCAAGCCTCCTTAACAAAGTTGCAATCAAATAATATATGTCTTCCCATTTCTGGGGTTTTGCAAATGCTGCAATAATTGAATTTCAGAGATATTGTTCCTAATAGGAAGCTTATCGAGTTCATAAGAAGCCATTTAAAACATTTAATTTTAGGATGAATTGAACTTTTCCATAGCTTATCAAATAATTTCTTCCAGAAGGAAACATCCAAATCAGTTTACCATATTTTATTAACATGATTGATAATAGATTCACTATGATTGATATCATAATAAATATTCTTAGCTTTTAGCTTGGTGATGATGGTCCCATCCGACCATTTAATTTCTAGATAATTGCTGGAATTAACATGGAAATTAGTGGGAATGTCCTTACTAGCTTTGCTAATCATATTATAGGTTTTCTTTTGAGAGTTAGGTAGGTTAAATTTACTTTTTAACTCCTTCCATAGGATAAGTTTATCATTTTCAAAAATATCAATAAATTGTTTGATCCCATAGGTGGCCCAATGCTTGGAAGAGCATCCTTGGGTAAGAGCAGGGGGTTTATTACCCAGTTTAAGGTTCCACCAAATGGATCTTTAGCCATGGAGAGTCTTTTCATCATGAAAATTTCATTCTTAATGAATTGCCTAACATGGTTCCAACTTTTCCAAATGGACTTGAATATAACCAAACCTTGAACCATGATAGGAAAATCACCACAAATCATATCAGGTAGAGGAAGATTTTCCAAAATTTTGCTTTCTTGGGGTAAACCCTTTCAATATTATTCCTAATTAGAATTTTCCATGGATTATCTTCCTCCAAGGCATGAAAGATCCATTTGGAGGCCAAAGAAAGACCACCAAGTTTAAGGTCCTTTATCCCTAATCTCCCAAGGAGTTTTTCCAGATGGCACCACTCCCATTTAACCAAATGAATCTTTTTGTTCCCTTTCCTATCAGACCAAAGGTAATTGTAGATGGCTTTCTAAATTTCCAATACCTGGTAGTCATTGAACATCCAGGAAGAAGCATAATAAACATTATATGAAGAAAGAATTTTCTGGCACACTTGGATTCTACCAGCAAGAGATAGAGATCTATTATGCTATTTTTAAAGTTTATTATGGATTTTTTCCTTGACCTAGCTCCACATTTCTTTCAAAGAAAGCTCTATGGAGAAAGGAATACCCAAGTATTTAACAATTTTATAGGGGCCTCCCCATTGGAACCCTAACTTATCAAACTAGTTTGGAGGTTGATCTTTCCATCCAAGATAGATAGATTTAGACTAAGATAAATGAGCTCCCAAAATTTTACTAAAGAAATTAAGTTTATTGATCATGACTTCAAAATTAGCTTCTAAAGCTTCAAGAAATAAAGAAATATCATCAACAAATTGAAAGTTAATAATTTCCTTATTATCAAGGAGGTTGATACCTTTGACCACAGGGGATAAAGAATTATCCCTGACAATGTAAAAGAGAGTGTTAGAAGCAATCACAAAGAGGGCAAGGGCAAGCAAACAACCTTGTCTAATGGATCTACGTAGGGAAAAGAAGTCCAAGAGTGAACCATTAATGTAAACCTAGGCATGAGCATCTTTAATAAGAATTTGAACAATTTTACAAAAGAAAGGAGGGAAACCAAAATCCTCAAGCATCATAGTGATAAAACTCCACTCCACTCTATCATAAGTCTTTTCAAAGTCTAGTAAGAACATAGATACATTTTGATTGGAGTTCTTGGCCCAATCAAGACCTTCCCAACTAGTAATGAGATTGTCCAAAATGTATCAACCCTTAACAAAACCAATTTGGGAAAGACAAACAAACTTAGGGAGGATGGTTTGAAGTCTACGAGACAAAATCTTAGCAAGAATTTTATACAAAATATTCAAAAGAGCAATGGGTCTCCAATTCTTGATAAGGATTTTGTCCCCATCCTTAGAAATAAGCTTGATAATACTAGTATTAATGGATCTACCTAGAGAGCCAATGTTAATAGCTTCATTGTATATATTAAGCAAGTCCTTGCAAATTCATTTGTTGTTAGCCTTATAAAACTCCACTAGAAAACCATCAGGGCTAGGAGCTTTATTGTTATTGAGGGAATTGATGGACTTTTCAATCTCTTCCAAAGATATAGGTTGGCTAAGAAGGGAGGCATCATTATTCAAAATCCTCTTGGGGATGAAATTCCTGCATTGATCCCTAAGGGAACTAGCTTCATGAGAGTCTTTTGAAGTGAACAAATTCTCATAAAAATGAGAAAATTCCCTCTTAATAATTTCAATATATGTAGTCTCTCGATTATAAATATATAAATTTTCAATGGTTTCATTGGCCTGCTTCTACTTGATAAGATTAAAGAAGAATTTACTTCTTCTATCTCCAAATTCTAACCAATGAGCTCTAGATTGAATTATAGCTCCAAGAGCTTTGCGGTTTTGATGATCTCTGAGAGCACTTTTAGCATAGGAAAGGTGTTGGATAAGGGAGGGATCATCAGGATTCTCTTGAATAGAAGCTTTAAGAAGCCAATGCTCTTTACATCTGAAACCTTGGCATTCTTTTGACCAACAATTCTAAGGAAATTTTTCCAAGCACAGACATTCATGTTCCATCTTTCAGTATGCAAAATGGAGGGATAATGAGACTGATTGATAAGTTTGATAATGGAGATGGTAGAAAGGATATCTTCATCATCAAGAAGACTAATATTAAGAATGAATTAAGGCCGAATATGCCTACTAAGGACTAGGGAGCAGCTAAATTTGACCAAGATAGAGATAGGGCGGTGATCTGAAAGAGTGGTAGGAGAGACAAGCATCAGATTGTTATGCATATTAGGGAGCACCGAAAAGAAATTTTTGTTAAGGTAAAAATGATCCAATCTAGAATAAATCCTAGACTGACCCTTCTGGAAATTGCACCAAGTGTGCCAAAGCCCAGAGTTGACATTCTTATTCCCACTTAAAGGATCAAAAAGAAATTTAGACTGTTTAAACATGTTCCAAGAGATTTTTTCTTGTTCTTTCCAAGAAAATCAAAGACCCCCTAATTTATCCTCTTGGGCCTCGATCAAGTTAAAATCACCTCCAAACATCCAAGGGATGTCTAGGAGCAAAGTAAGCCAAGACCAAAAGTTTTCTCTTTCAATGTAATCATTAGCAACATAGAGGGAACATATAACAAATTTAGAGTTATTATAGTTAAAAATTAACTAGATAGCCTTGTTACAAGGGGAAATACCAAAACTCCTAATCTTGGGACCCCATTTTGGGTTGACCAAAATAGCAATGCCCCCTCTACCTTGAAGATCATTGGTGGAGAACTTAATGGCATCTTTCCAACGAAAATTAAGATTGGATTCAAGAGTGAATCCAATAGATTTAATTTCTTGCAACATAACCATATCAATACAATTAATACTATCAAGAAAAATTTTAATCACAAATTTTCTATTAGGAAACTCTAGTCCTCTAATATTCTAGGATAAACAATTCATAGGGAAATATTTGTTGAGTTAGATGCCTCAGAGCCCACAATATCCTCCATAGGAGTGTTTTCCCCTAGGTCCATAGGACTCTACTTTTTGGTGTTCATATTTTTGTTTTCAGATCCAAGAGGTCTCCCTCTCCTTTTTCTCTTAAGGATATCCTCATTTTCAAAAAGAGAAGGAGAGTTGATATCCAACTCCAAAATTGAGGAGGTAGCAGTAGTTGGGGCCACTAGGATGACTTGGACAATAAAGTCATCAACAATTTCTTTTAAAAATTTAATTGAAAGCTTCAAACTTGTTGAAGAAATCTGAGAGGGGGCTTTGAAGGTGATAGTGGGAGATGGGTAAGAAAGGGTATTAACAGCCTCATGAGCTTTAGGCTCCAAAATTATGATGGGAGGAGGGGGGAAATAGGGGTAGGAAAGACAAAATTATGTTTATTTACATGATTTTTCTCTTTTTTTGTAATAGTTTGAAAGCTATCAATATCCTCAAGGGTATTCATAGGAGCTTGTTGTGAGATAAATGAAGGAAAAGTCGATTGAGTAAGAGCACTAGGTAAGGACATTAGATTAGTTTCAACAGAGGAAGAGGGAACAAGAGTTTTAGAAGCAAGGGAAGTTGTAAGGTTACCAGATTTAGGAGTTTTATTCTTGATAATGGGATAGTCTTTCCTAAGATGCCCCTCTTTCCTGCAAAGAGAACAAGAATTTAGTCCTCCCAAAGTCTCAATATGACAAGACAAAACTTCATTGGTGATAACAATTTTTAGTTCCTTAGGAAGATCATTACCTGGTTGAAGCGATATAAGAACTCTAGCATCTAAGTGGGGAACCAATCGGACATAATTGTCCATACAAACAAATTTGTCAATGGGTTCAAGGAGATGTGGCAAAAATTGACATAGAAAAGGAGGGATTTGTTTTAAGGATCCATCTAGGGGACAAAAGGGCAACGACTTTGTCTAGGTTGGCATCAAGAGTATATGCTAAGGCTCAAAAAGTGGTATTGCCAATAGACCAGTATTCCTTTTTAAGCATTGTAGATTGAACTTCATGATTATTGAAAAAAATTATGAACAAACCCTTCTAAAACTGGCGGCAAAAATAAATGTGGAAAGCAAGTTTCAGATTCCATATGTTGTGGAATTGGTCATCTAGGAATTTCCTAGGTGGCACCTTTTCTATTTCAACTGTTGAAAAGAAAATCATAGAGATTCGCAATCTATCCTTCTCCTTTAATATCTCAAGCAACATTTCAAGGTTTGGAGAAACATCAAATGAAGAAAGGTTCCTAGATGTTTACCTACTGGTGAGTTTTCATTATTGGCGAAAGTGGTAAAATGAGCACCAAAGCTAATCACAAGAGCCAAACTTGCGACAAATTATAGGAATAATTTCGTCTTACTACCAAGAACAATGTTAGGTTTAATGGTACCTAAAACATTGTTAATATTGCCATTCGAAGTGAGGGGAGATGAAATCGTAGAGGAATTAAATCATAAAGGTGTTGAACCTGCTGAAATATTAAGGGAAGCATTAATATTAGGGTTAGGGGAATTGGGAAGATCACACTTGGATACATCCCTATCTGCCAAGTCACAGTTGGAACTACCTCGAACACCAGTCACCCTAGTGACGCCAGTGACACATGAGGTAAGGATGATGTTAGCAGCCTCTGCTAGACATTGCATATCAACTCCAATCATTTCGAAATTCGCTCGCCTTTATAGATATATTTAAGATAAGAATTATCTTTATTCATCAATATAACATAACATATGTTATTTAGGGAATTGGACATAAAAATTTACACTATACACATTATTTGATTTATATTCATTATAGTCTTAACACAATATTATATATTTAATAACTATATAGAAATTACCAAAAAATATTTAATTTAAAATATTTTTAAAAAATTAAAGTAATCTTTTAGGTAATCTATATCTTTTTAAAGCATTTTAAGAAAATGTACATTTTCTATTCTTAAAATAAATTAAATTAGTTCATATTTATATTTATATTATTGTAATACACATTACATGGCTAAATATATCCATTAAAAACTATTATTAATTTAAATCAATTAGATAAAATAATTTTTTTTACTCTTAGATAAAATATTAATATTTTAAAAAATATCTATCCTCACTGTTAAAACTAAAAAAAAATTAATAATAGATTGAACAAATTACACATAAAATTAAATTCAAATTTTAATTATTCAATATATACATTTATATTTGTTTAAAATTATATTATATATTAATAAATTTAATTTAAAAATTAAACTTATCTAATAAAAAATTATTTAAAACTCAACTAAATAATGTCATCTATCTATTCAAATGAGTGTTCATAAATTTTGCTCATGAACATAAAAAATGATTATATAAGAAAAGATTAAAAACAAATATAATATAAAATAAAATAAGATAGATGAAGAGAATGTTTTTAATTGTAAATTTTGGAAAAGTTGGAAGTTTGAGGTGGATAAAGACAAGTTCAATCCATATTTTGTATTGTATAAATAATTCCCTAATTTTCCTTTTGTTTGCGAATGTATTGATTTCGATAGCAAAGTCTTTCTTCTTTGTTGTTTTCTCCCTTTCTATTTCCATCGTCGGTGGGCCATTGATAATCATTTTCCTCGCTCATCATGGAGCTTTGAAAGGGCATCGAAGTTCTTTTTACAATTCACTAGCTCGAGATTCACCCTTTTGTATTGTCAATTTGCAGATTGTAAAATCGTAGGGGATTGCCGTGTTGGGGGATTTTCATCTGGTTTTATTCGGTTGAGGCATTAGGGCCTTTGTGCATTGCTGAAGTTGGCGTTTTCATTTGTTTGCTATCATTGGTAATAATGCTTATATTTTCTTAAAGAGTAGATTTTTAATATTAATAATTTTTTTCATTTTAATAAAATTTTATATTATTTTTAAATTGTTTTAATAAATATCATTGTATATCAACCCTACATATTACTGTTGATGTATATCAGACCATATATATTGCTATAGCTCTTCAATTGTCATGTATTTGTTTATGTTTATTAAAGTTTCAATTCTATTATTTAATATTATTTTATTTTATTTGAAGTAAATTTTTAAAATTATTGTTATAAATTGAATTGGATGTTAGATTCGACATTTTTGTAATCAATATTTAATTATATATTAACAAATTCTAAATCAAAGTAATATTATATTTTATAAATTAGAGAGAATAAATCAAAGTAATATTCAATTTGAATATACATTATAATATTGTTAAAACTAATAATAATATTTATATTTTACAAATAAATATTAAAAAATAATATTATTAAAATATTGGTAATCACATTTCAAATTATCTTTTAAAATTTAGTTTCTATATCAATGGAAAAATGTGTACGTACTCAAAATAAATATAATCTCAAAAATAAACAAAATTATTACATACATAATTTGTAAGTTTACATCTCTATTTTATGCACGTTTTTCAATGATTTTCCTACAATGGATTATAAATTAAATGATATCTATCTTCTAAATTAAATATAAATTCTCACTATTTTATTCAAATTTGACTTGAAAATTTTTAAAACTACATAACATAAGCTATTTCATTATGTTACCAACATACATACAAAATCAAACTATTCTAAATTATAAACAAAACTTATCAAACACTTCTATTTGTTTTGATTTCTATTTTTCTATTATGGAAGGCTTTATATGTAGTATATAACTTAATTAAATTAACTTTTATTTATTTTAAATAATTAGAATGTGATCTAAATTGTTTTAAATGTTCTATGGAAAATATATATATTTATTTTAATTGGAAAATTATTTCTATGTATCCCTTTATTTTTTCACTTTGATAAATTTATGGGTCGTGTAATATTTTAAAAATTTCCAAAATTGCTTTATTTTTTTACATCTTTAATACTATATTCTAGGACCACAAAGCTTGAATTGACTAATTTTTTAAAAACTATCTAATTATATTGTGTGATTATGTTATCCACATATATAAAATTAAACTATTTCAAATAATATAGAGAAATCAATCATGTACACTTGTATTTAAATTTAATTTTTAATTATGTATTAAAAAATCTTTTTTTAATTATATAAGTTTTTAAAATCTAATTTCTATTTGTTTAAATAATTATAACATAGTAAAAAATATGAAATGAAAAATATAGAAAGTGTAATTAAATTTTTTATTTCAATTATCTAGGTTTTGACACCTGATAATATATAATTTTTAAATATATTCTTCTTTGATTAGCTTTTACATTCATAAGATAGAAAAAAATTGTAATTGAGCACCAACGTTTGCATTAAGTTTTAGTATTTTATTCTTGAATCTTCAAGTATATGATAAATTAAGAAAAGTTACTTGTCAAAATTATATGTTTTTTTGAAGGGCTGACAATTTTTTAGTAAAACTTTATAAAATCTGTGAGCAAAGCTCTAACATACATATCTATGAACTTTAAAATGTTATTTCATTCTGTACTAAAATTTTTTAATAATAAGACATGAAATTTTTATTTTAGGATATATGTTTAATATATAAAAAAATTCTAATAGAAAAATTTTAATTAATAAAAAATTTATATAAATCCATAGAAAACAAGGTTTTGATTTTTTTCTATTATTGAAATATATAAATATTAATACAAACTTCTAAACTAGACATTGGAACTGAAAATACATAATATTTACTATTTTAAAATTTCATCTTTTTTAAATTGTTCAAATAATTTACATAATCTTATATTTCATAATTTTTGTAACATATTTTGTATATTTAAAATTATTTTACAATTTCAAAAATTTGAGAAACACTAATTAGAAACATCTCAATAACACATTCCTAATTGGATACCACATTTGACATGAATAAGCATATATATTATAAAATATATAGCTTAGTTAATCCCAAAAATATAATGAGAACCTGACCTTAAATTTTTAAAAGCATTTGGAGCCTAAATTATATGTTTCACAAATATCCTATACCAAACTGCACCATTCCACTTTGACTAAAAGAGTGTGTTTTTATAAATCAAGATTAAACAAAATCTATTAAATCCCCGTTATTAATAGAAAATGACTATTCATAAAAAAATCTTATTAAATAAAAAGTAAAATAGAAATTAGAAATTAAATTAGAAATAATAGAATTTGTTATTACAAATAAATGATAAACAAAATCTATTAACATAGAAATAGAAATTTCTAAAAGGAAGAATTGTTTTGGGAAAATATAAAATCTCACAAGCGTGACAATCTGACAGCTAACAATTTCGGAATTAAAAAATTGTAAAATGCCTCACACAAATGGCAGCATGAACAGACATTAATAAATTATTTAATTATAAAGTAAAATTACAAAATAACTATTTTAGAATTTTAAAAATTAATAATATACAGTAATCTGGTCGGCTGGATAGCCATTTCGCCCACGGATAAGCCTATCAGCTTAAATATCTATGGTAATCAAAGACTTCACTTTCAGTTTGAAACGTTGAGTATCAAGACTAGTACTAGTCCACCTATCAGACAAAGATGCTCCAGGCTTTTTCAAATGAAAAATAAAGTTCCGATAAGTGTTATAAAATAAAATTCCATCACACCACTCAGTGGCATCAAAACCACGAAGATATTTAGGAATGCTATCCAATTCTTTCCCTTGAGGAATCTCATCCAATTTTCTCCACATCTTGCCCTCCCAATCACACTCATAAATACGCTCATTCTCACTTCCAAATAGTCGTCCAGAGGCAAATACCAAATCATAATAAATTCTTCCGGGCCAGCTCAGTATTGTTGTCCACACTCGCGTGTTGGGATCAAATGCTTGAAATCTATTTCCTTGTACAGCAATCACATAAAACTCTCCTTCAATGAAAAAGCCCCTAGACGATCGTATTACACCCGGCATTTGTGGAAGAATCTCCCACTTGTCTTCATCTACTTTATAAACTGCTGCGTCAGTGATATATATAAACTTGAAGTATTCTTGCACTCCTCCTGCAGTGTAAATTGAACCATCAGGCGAGAGACAGCATGCAAATTTATAGCGAGCACATCTAATATGAGGACAGTCAGCACCTTCCCTCCATTTGTTGGATATTAAATCATATATCAAAACCTTTCTACTATAACTGCCATTGTGTTTCAGGTTCATAAAAACAATCTTGTGATTAACACATATCATTTGAGTCCCTGACATTGCTTCAAAACCAATAGGAAGATTGTCTAGCACGGTACATGTTTGATTAGCAGGATCATATAGAGATACATTAGTAGTCTGGAGCAAACATACGTATTTATTGCTCAGCCCAAACTTAATTCTATCCTGGTAAAATTGAGGGCATTCCATTGTTTGCTTTGCTGGTTCCAACCACTGCTTAAGTTTTAGCTGAAATGTATATGGTGTTTTTAATAATAGGTCTCGAAATATTTGTTCAGGTAATTCTTCTAAAAAATTCATTTTTTCTTAAATAAAATATGAAGCTCTGGTCTTTCACGTTAATTAAAGAGAGTATAAAAGTTCGAAGAGCTATAGCAGATTTCTATAAATTGACATCTTAACCAACTGTAGGTACTCTCTTATAGGGGCAAAAAGCAATATGTAAAGGATACATCCTTTGGGAATGTACGCTTCTACTTAATTTTGAATAGTGTATATACTGAAAATCAAAATAAACGTATAATTTATCCTGAAAAAAGGTCTCTTGTATGTTCTATAAAATATAAAAGATATAAGTAAACATAATAAAAGAATTACCTACTAATATTGATGTATTTCAAATATTCAAGTGAACTAATAGTTGTATCGTTGTATGTGTTTTTACCAGCAATAATGAGTCTATAGGAGTTTTTGATTTTTTTAAAATTGATTGAAAATATAAGAACTCCATCATCAACACTATAACAAGCAGAAATTTATCACACTGAATTTACATACCAAATTTTTGTAAGTGTAGAACTTTAGTTTTCTTGAAATATTTTTCATTAAATGACAACTCTCTTGCATGAAAGTGTTTGTTTCTAATTGATTTTCAAAATTATTTAATAATTTTAACTTTGACAAAAAAATAATTAATTGATTTAAAATTTATTAATAGCTTGATGTTATTTTTTCTAAGGATAGAAAATAGTAGAATGGAGATGAATTTATGTACAAACTTAATATTTATGTCTTATGTTAGGTATATTCACACTATAGACAAAATAGAGATTATGATGAATGAATGAGGAATCAGGCAAAGAGATAGTTGAGAGAGATTATTATTATGAGGGGCATGTGAGAGAGATATTAGGTAAAGAAAATAATTGTGCAATAGAGTAGAATAAAATCGTAATTGGAGGGAGGGAGGGAGGGAGGGAGGGAGCGAGGGAGAGAGAGAGACCAAATGGTAATATTCAAGACTGAAGAGATATGTGATAAAGAGATAGATAGAGAAGTAAGTTGGAAATATATGTTTATTATTGGGAAGATATAGATAAGATGGGACAAAGAGAGATTAGGTAGAGAGATAAAGGGGAAGAGGAGTGATATGAGGTAAATAAAATAATTATGAAACAGCGAGGCGGGGGGGTGGGCCGGGGGTGGGAAATAATTGTAAGGAATACATGATTGTGAGATAGTGAGTCATTATGCATGGGTGCATGGGATATGTGAGAGAGTGAAAAGAAAGAAAACATAAGAGACATAAGGTAGATATAAAGGATGAGTAGGGTGTGTGTGTAGATGAGGTGTATAATTCTTTTATCCTATGCTTTGCAGAAAATATTTTATTAAAGTAACATTTTATAATTTTATTTCTACTTTTTTATTGGTTAGTGCTGATTTTCCTAGTGGTATTTTCATTTTTTTTGCTGCAAAAAATAGAACAAATTATTTTAGAACATGAAGACATTTTTTGAAAACTACATGTATTGTGAGTCATTTGGTAGGTGACATATTTATATTAGTGCACTTGTCTACCTTTGTATATGCATGTTTGCATTGCATTTTTTATATGCATGTTTGCGTTGCATTTTTTTTTCTAATCTAGATGACACATAACTCTAGCCCTGACCCATTTTGTAGCCAAACTTTCCATTGAGAAAATCTTAGAGTCTCAATATTGTACACAATGGCCTCTCTCTAGTCTTCATCCTTGAGAGTTTCTTTGGGCCACATGTGTGAGAGTAGACACATTGTCTCTCTTTCCTTTTTCCTATTCATCACTCTTACATCTTTATCTCAAATGATCTTATCAACTAAGAAGTATCCTCTTACATATTTGTCAAGCATAGATTCTCCTTTGGGTGCTTATGCTCTTTGTTCCTTACAATGAGAAACTTATGCCTAATGTTGTGATGTGGAGCTTAATCAAACTAAGGTTAATATTTTTCCACTATATTTGACATAATTCCCCCCCAGATTATTACTATGGTGGTTTTGGGGTAGTGCCCCAAAGATGGGGTCAAGCGCCAATGCCTCTAACTTACTAGTGTAAAAGGCATCGACTACTATTTTTCTATTGCATGACTTATTCTAAGCCTCATTTTGTATGTGGAAAAATCTTAGGAATTTCATAATGTATAATGAGATTGTAGCTTCTTGTGGTGGTATCAAGCTATAAGGGATTGGGGATTGTAATCACTAGATAATAATAATATTGGACATGTTATTTGGTGGATGCAACCCATGGATTGGATGAACCATGTTAAATCTTTGTGTCTTGTGTTCTCTTCTATGAGATTTATTTTTTGATATTGGTTATATTTGCATGTAATTGTTAAATATGTCTATGGTCAACCCTAACACCTAAGATGTTACAACTTCTACTTCTACTTGTAATCTCTCTACTATATCACTTATTGGAATATATTCAAACTTTTTGTAGTCTTTCACTTCTTACTTTTTTTCTTCTCCATTCTTCTCAGAGTACTCATCTACCTTCATTTTGGAAAATTCTGCAATTTTAATTTTCTAAAGGTTTAGATATGGTCAGTATTATTTTATTTTGGTAGAATATCCCAGATAAATACCTTCACCACTCGTAGGTTCAATTTTCCTTTCTATTTATCTCTTTTGTTTTAGCATTTACTTATGAATAACTTGAAGTAACTCAAAGATGATAAGTAAGCAAACCACAATTCATATAGAGTCTTCTTTATTCCCTTCTTTAAGTGTACATAGTTGTGTTCACATATTATCTCTACTATATATGTACAACATTGTTCTAAAATTAGTATTATTCTAGCACAATCTATGATTGTTTTATTCTTCCATTCAATGACACCATTTCATTGTGGTGTTATTGTGAGAGATGATATTTTTCTCCTAATTCTCTATTCCTCACAATAACTCTCAAATTATTATGAGATAGTCTCACCTCCCTAATTTGGTCTCAAGCATTTCAATTTTCAATCGATTTCCCTTTCCACCTCTTTATTATAGGTTTTTAACATATGGGATTCTTCTAAATTTTCCATCAAATAAATAGTCCACACAATCCAAGAAAATATATCAAAAAATAACATAAAGTATCTATCACTAGAAACATTGTTCATCCCCGTGGAGCCACACAATATAGCGTGAAGTAGATCTAGAACTTGTTAAGAAATGAATGACTTTCTAGAGGAACTAGAGCTTGCCAACTTTCCTAATTGATAATATTTACTCATAACATTGTTCAATTAGGTAATAAGAGGTAGACCTCTTACATATTTTCTCCTTCCCACATTAATAATATTTTCAAAGTTTGCATGACATATCCTTCTTTACCACAAATAGCTATTGCCATTCTTAGCTACCAATTATTTATTATCATAAATATTGAGGTTATCTCTTCTTCTTGTTCTTGTAGCTAAAAGATTATCTATATTATAAAATATTCTACAAGACCCTTTGTTAAATTTAAGCCTATAACCTTTATCTATAAGTTGGGCTATAGTCAAAAAGATATATTTCAATCCTTCCACTAAAAATACATCTTCACAATTAGAGGATTCATTGAAGCCTAAAATACCCTTACCTATTACTACGCCTGTTAATTTTCTGCCAAACGTAACCATTCTCCATCATTGACTTCAACCTTGTGGAACTTGCTCCTATCACCATAAATGAAGTGCGAGAAACTATTATTGGTTATCCAATTCTTATAGATACTAGTACTAATTATCAAGGCTCTTTCTACCTTTTATTCCATGATAGTAGTAAATGATAATTCATGTGCATCCTCATCATCATCACTAATTCACTCTTCATCAATCACACCTTCCTTAACAATGTAGAATCACTTCTTCTCCTTCCCTTAGAGTTTTGGCATCTTTTGTCGCTTGCCTTCTTTACATTCTCTAGACATCTAGAAGCATTATTTCCTACCATTTTACTAATTAAAGAATTTGAATAGAACCTCACCTTTTTACTTTCAATTTCCTCTAATCATTTTCTTTGTAAACAAAGCCTCCAACTCTTCTTGTTTGACTTCATTAACATAGATACTTTACACTTCTATTTTTTATTTGGATGTTCTTTCTTCCTCCTTTACTCTTTGTGTTACAACTAGTGTAGTTGAGGCCTTGAATGCAATTTCAACCTTATGTTGATTATATTAATAGTTTCTTATCTCAAATGCAATGAGATTTGCGAACAAGGAATCAAGAGATACCTTCATTTTATCTATTATTCTAATCTCCTAAATGGTTGACACCCTTATGGCATGTTTGTGTACTAAGGTTCTCAGTATCTCACGTACATACCCATCTTCTTGCAGTGCACTTCTAGATGCTCTAATGGATAACATTGCATCTTTTACCTATTTTACATAGGTCTCAATGTCTTATCCTTCCTACATCCTCATGTCATCAAAATTTCCTCTCATACTTTCATCTTTAGCCTTCTAGACATGTTGGTTGCCACCATAGATTATTTTGATTTTTTTCTTACATGTCATGTGTTTTTTCTAGGCCTTCTACAACTTTGTACTCAATGAAGGACATAGTATTTAAAAATAATATTTTTGATGTATAGGAACTTATCATGGAACAATCCCTATTTTGTCACTGATGTCAAACCTTCTACTTGTTGATAAGACAATTGCTACTTTTGTCTGAATTCTATCATTGGATTGATTGATGAAGAGGATTTGAAAGGAAAGTGTAACAAAAGTACCTAGAGAAAGGTTGAGTTATATGGTGTATAAATGGAGCACTAAGACCAAATATGTAATGCCATGCCAAGGGATCCAAAGAATTAACCTAGAATTTCACTAAGTTTGGTAGCATTTTTTTATTATTTTAAAAACATGAAAATAAATACCACATATAACTTATTCATAATAACAGAAGCAATAGCCATGTCTATCTAAAAGTAAACATAACATACATAATAGGTTACATTCTTTAAAGATCCCTTAACATTGAATTACATATATGAATCCATCTAGTACAACATCCACATGAAATAATAATGATACATCCAATATACAAATGTCCTTTCTGAATTACATTCCAGAATGCACAATCATCCACTGTACATGTCACAGGGTATGATAGGCTCAAAGAATATACATATGTAGAGTAAGGTACATCATCCTATTCTAATCCATGATACATCAAAGTAAAGACAATCACATGATACATCATCATAGAAGATATAGACATCCATCATAAAGATCAAACATAATAAACTAAGCACACAGTTCCTCCCAACCATTAATAGCATCATTAGACCATCGTGGATACTAGCCATCCCTCCATGCGTAACATCCCAAATCACCGAAGAGATCATCGGTATTAACATAGTAGTAATGTCACTCCTAACATATACAACATCATATGTAGAAAGTAATCTAACATGCAAATATAAGCATACGATAACATCATCTAACATTTGCTAATCATCAATGAAAGGATACATATCCACCATCATGAAGGATGCATCAGCCATGATGTCTCAATGAATCTCAAATGATAAGAGTGGAAAATACACTACCGCCCGACCGTGTGGTACCTAAGTGGTCCACTCCCACCGTGATAAGGAGATAATCTCAAGTCCCAACAAGTGATCAAAATCACATAGCATAAATCTCTATAGTCCAGGAATCCTAAAAGTATACTAACTCAAAGGTTCCAATCACAAAACTGACATCTACTTCCCAGAGGCATACAACGACATGTAGGAACCTACTATGCAAGCGGGAAAGTGTCATCGCATTTATCACGTACAAGTTACCCTGGCAATTAGCTAAACTCTACGGGTCCATACTGATCTCATGCGGCTACTAATATCCTCTCATACTGACAAGGCATACTATGGAATGCAAGTCGTAACCATGCGTTCTCACTACTCCCATCCTAGCCTATACAAGCACTCAAGGCATGGGCGAGAACAAAACACTTATCTTTTTAGGTTCATTTAGTTATTATTAGGTGTGAATGTTATCACTTATTAATCCAACTTACAATGAGTTACCCTGGCAGCCTCTTAAGGCCCCAGCCCCCATTGCAAGCCACTTCCCGTCACTACATGCAGATATCCTACCCTAATGCTCATGGAATCATAAATCTCAAAATGACAAAAGATAATCCATAATAAAATCATCAAATATGCATAAAAGCATCAAATCTCCATGAGCAACATCCATAGAAAATCATGAACACAATAGATCTCTATTGGCAACTGAAGTATCACTGATAATCAAAGTAACTAATGGTTCACAATAACCAAAATATATCTCAAATCATACTGATCGAAGACTCCAAAAATGGTTGACTCAAAGCATGACATCATCAAGAATAAATCCACATCCCAGTGCCATCATGGCGACTAGTAAATAATCAAGGATAACTGATCGATGACCAAAAATAATGGTTAAGTCAAGTGTCTCATACATAAGAATCTCAACTATAACAATCAGTAATCACATCCAATACATAGAGCATTCCATCACATATCCATGGTTGGGTTTATAAAGATCAAGATTAAAACATCATCATGACATCATAATCACATAACTCTCAAACCTCTGGTAGATGTCCTATAACTGGTCAACACTAGTCAACCCAAAACCCAAAACAATAGCATAAAGAATACACAATGCAAACACATATTTTGGTTTTGCTAAGTTTCCAAATTTGAATTTAAAAGTCTCAGTTTACGTTTTTCCAAATTATATCAAATGGAGAAATTTCACGTTTTTCCTAACCCATGTATTTGTTTGATAGATAAAAGTTTCTCCCCAAAACTATTAGACTCAATTTTCTACTTGATCCAATAATATTTTGTTTATATAAAATTGTTTGAAAATTGACATTCTCAATGAATCAAAACTTTGATTATATATTCTAATAACTAATCTTAATTAAACTGAGTTTAATTAAATTAATTATTAATATCTCTTCATAATTGACAAGCTCAATATCAATATTTTAAATCATTAAAAGAGTGATCCATTAATTTAGAACTTTATAATATTTATTTATAATTAATTATATATACATATATACTTATATACATATATACATACATATATATATATATATATATATATATATATATATATATATATATATATATATATATATATATAACATATATATTGTCAACCTCTATCATAAATAACACAATCTTTAACATTGTAAAATCGAATTATAACAAAATTCGGTTGATATAATTCATGCACTACATATATAAACGGAGGCATTCAAATTAATAATCTTTTTTTAAAAAACAAAAGCCACCACCATTGGCAGTGGCCATGCAACCCTGCTTGCCGTCGCAGAGCCTGTGACTGCAGGTACAGTGCGCAGGCATCAAAACATTTACATGGGGTACGGGGGGGTACGCCCCTCCGATATAAAGTTTTATATATATTTTTTTAAATGCGATTTCAATAACATTTTTTATAAAACGTTCTCATGCAATATGAAATACAATTAACATGAAACTCTATCACAATCTGACATTCGATTATTAAATAAATAAATATATATATGTATATATATACATATGTATGTATATATATACATATGTATGTATATATATACATATGTATGTATATATATACATATGTATGTATATATATACATATGTATGTATATATATATGGGTATATATATGTATATATATATGTGTGTGTATATATATATATACACACACACAAAGTTTATCACCATCACAACACATACATATATATGTATATAACGATATATGTGTGTGTGTGTGTGTGTGTGTGTGTGTGTGTGTGTGTGTGCAGATTCAAGAATATACACAATTTACTTAGAAATTCTAATTTCCAGAATTTTCCTTTAAACCTTTGATCTTCAAATTTATCCAATAAATAATCTAATGGTTTTGGCTATGAATTTAAACCCTAGCCCCGTTTTCTTTCAGATCTATGCATATAAAGATCCCCAAATAAATTCAATTGCCCATATTGAGAATGCTTACAATAAAAATAAAAAATTTCCTCAGAAGACATATGGAAGACATGAAGAAGACAGGGAATGCATGATGCGGAAATAGCATAAGTAAAATCACAAGAATCTACCCGGATTCTGATGCTAATTCGCTCTTCCTCAAAAAACCCGCAGAGCAAGCTCCCCTCTTTAGAATTCTCGAATCCTCCAATGCTCCAATTGCACTCCAAACACTATGTCTAAGCTTCTAGGGATGCCTGAATATAAAGAGCTCGCAAGAAACTTCTAGAATTCTTCTAGAAATAGCTAGAAGGTGTCACCAACTAAGCATGGGTCTTTTCCAACCTTTTTGATGAGCCATGGGATTGTAGACACCATGTGCTTAATTAATGCACTAACCCCCGTGTTGTTGACACATGAGAAATAGGAAAGTGCGTTAATTCCCATGCAAGCTTATAACTCCAATTTACTTTTTATATAATTTCTATTTAAATATTTATAACTCCCATTTTAATTTTTATAACTTTTATTATTATTATTTATTTATTACTTTATTATTATTTTATAATTATTATTAATTTTAATTTCTCATTTTCTTTTATTTAATTTTTTTCTCTTAATTAATTCTCATTTAATTAATTATAATCAAAATATCAAAGATCATGATATTTTATTAATTTTCTTCAAAATAACTAATTTATTAATTAAATCTATTTATTAAGACTTAATTAATAGAAAATTCACCATAGACCTCCAAGATAAAATATGAAAACCCATCATAGAACAAATCATACAAAATTAGTCTAAAGGGTTAAAAATTATGAAATATGTCATCCGACACATTCGGTGGGTACTCAACTCTGATACTTGTCCTAACTCACTAGGACAAATGGTTTTAGGGTTTGAGATTTGGACTTGAGAATTTATCTCCCTTCTCTTATCATTGAGATAGTATAATAGGGTACGCTTATCTTGGCAATTCAGGAAAGTCGATACCCGGTACCAGCAACCTGCAGAAAAATCATGCATGTACATCCAATACATATATATATATATAGTGCTAAGCTAAACAGGCAATGGCATCGTGTAGATCCCGACTAAGCAGGTGACTACAACTCCTTTCCTTAACCACATCAGAAATGCCATACAATAAGAAAACACACACACCATACACATGCAAGTATGGGGTAAGTATCCATAATAAAACACATGAGATAATAAACCATCTAACTAATCATCAACAATAGCTGAAAACAATATAATGATCATCATGTATGTATGAAATGTAATGTCTAAATGATCTCATCATATATCAACTGAATCCATAACATAATGTCTGATAGTATCAAAACAATACCACTAATCCATCAACATAAAACTAGTCCATCAAAGTCTGATAATAATAGCAACAATAAGTCTAGAAAATATGTGAACAAGGGTAGGCACTACATCCACCCCCCCTTGGGTTAGGCTTACTCCTGGAAGCCTACAAACAAGTAGGGATATAACTCTCTCAATCTAGCTGCATCCTCCCATGTAGCTAAAGAATCATCAGTAGGGTCTCATTGGACCCTTACCTGCTCGATGGTTCGACCCTTGAGGATCAACTTCTGCTGCTCCAGAATACAAACCGGCTCCAAAGCCAACTACCCATCCTCTACCTGCAACACATTCCAATCAAGAACATGTACAATATCAAGAATAGACTGCCGAAGTACTGAAATGTGGAAAACATCATGAATGCAAGCTAGGCTGGGTGGTAGAGCAAGGCGGTAAGCAACCGGGCCAATCCTCTCTAGAATCTTGAATGGTCCCACAAAGTGAGGTGCTAGCTTAGAACCATTTCCATATCAGATCGGACTCTTTTGTGGACGCACTCTCAAGGAAACCTTATCACCCACAACAAACTGCTTATCTATCCTATGAGCATCAGCATACTTTTTCTGCCTATCCTATGCTATAGTCAGGTGCTCACAGATACGCACTACCTGTTGCTCCATATCACGAAGCATCTCAGAACCCAACAAGATGTGATCCTCAAGGTTGTCCCAACTCAAGGGTGTATGACAAGGATGACCATATAATGCCTGAAAAGGTGCCATGCCAATAGAGCTATGATACCCATTGTTGTAAGAAAACTCCACTAGGTAGAGATAGTCCTCCCAATGTGTCTGCCTATCCATCACATACATCTGTAGCATATCCTTCAAAACTTGATTCACCCTCTCTGTCTGACCATCTATCTCTGGATGATATGCTGAACTAAAGTTTAACTGTGCTCCAAGCTCATGCTGCAACGATGTCCAGAATGCAGATGTGAATACAAGATACCTGTCAGAAATAATCTTTCTAGGAATACCATGTAATCTCACAATGTCATACATGAAGACATTTGCTACAGAAGCTGTTGTGTAGGAAGACCTGATCGGTGAGAAATGTGCCACCTTAGTCAACCGATCAACAGTAACCATGATAGCATCATGACACCAAACTATCATAGGTAATCCTACAATGAAATCTATGAAGATGATATCCCACTTCCAAGAAGGAATGAGATTTGGCTGCAAAAGTCCAGCTAGGTGCTTGTGTTCTACCTTAACTCTCTGACACTCAATGCACCTAGCCACAAAATCAGTAATATCTCGCTTCATCCTAGACCAAAAGAACAAACATCTTAAATCAGCATGCATCTTCTTGACACCTAGATGAGCTGAGTACGGTGTACGATGGGCTTCTGCTAGAATCAAGGTGCGAAGCTCATCCAAAAATGGCACATAAATCCTCCCCAAATGTCTCAAAAGACCATCTGATTCTCAAACATAACCTGCAAATTTACCTTCCAAAGGCCTTCTTGAATCAATCTCTCTGCACACTTCCTGATACCAAGAATCTGTAGGAAGTGCTTGAAGAATCTGACTCCTCAAATCCACACTAAGAGTCATAGATGATACCACATGTCTCCTGCGACTCAAAGCATCCGCCACCACATTCTCCTTACCCTGAATGTACTTAACCGCAAAATCATACTCGCATAGAAACTCCATCCATCGCCTTTGACGAGCATTCAAATTAGGCTGAGTAAAAATATACTGAAGACTGCGATGATCGCTATGTAACTCAAATCTATGCCCCAACAAGAAATGTCTCCACCTTGTCAAAGCATGAACTACTGCTACTAACTCAAGATCATGCGTAGGGTAATTTAACTCATGATCCTTGAGCTTGCATGATTCGTACGCAATCACTTGTCCATTCTGCATCAACACTGCCCCAATCCCTTCAAGAGAAGCATCTGTACACACCATGAAATCACCCTCTGGATCAGGTATGGCTAAAATTGGTGCACTGGTCAAAAGCTCCTTGAGCTTTTGAAAAGCTTCCTCACGTTTCTCTGTCCACACAAACTTCTTTCCTTTCCTCTGAAGAGAAGTGGTAGGATGTGCTATCCTAGAGAAGTTCTGGACAAATCTGCGATAATAACTTGCTAAACCCATGAAACTACGAGTCTCTGACACATTAGTCGGTGTCAGCCAATCTATTATCGCCTGAATCTTTGTAGGATCCACTGAAATACCATCACCTGAGATGACATGCCCTAAATAATGAATCTTCAATTTGAAGAATTCACACTTAGCTGCATTGGCATAAAGCTGATTGTCTCTCAAACACTATAATACCAACCGCAAGTGTTCCTCATGCTCCTTCTAAGTCTTAGAATATATCAATATGTCATCAAGAAACACAAGTACAAACCTGTCAAGATATGATCGAAAAACACCATTCATCAAACTCATGAAAATCGATGGAGCATTAGTCAACCCAAAAGGTACCAGTGTGAACTCGTAATGCCCATAGCGAGTTTGAAAAGCGGTCTTGTGAATGTTTGCTTCCTTAATACGAAGCTGGTGGTATCCTAACTTAAGGTCAATCTTGGAGAATACTGTAGCTCCCTTGATTTGATCAAATAGGTCATCAATCCTAGGAAAAGGATACCTTTTCTTAATAGTCACCTTGTTCAACTATCTGTAGTCGATACAAAGGCGCAAAGAACTGTCTTTCTTCCTCACAAAGAGCACTGGAGCTCCCCATGGTGATACGCTAGGTCGAATGCTCCCTTTGGCCAGAAGTTTCTCTAGCTGAAGCCGTAGCTCACCCAATTCCTGTGTAGTCATACGATAAGGAGCTTTAGAGATAGGCTCTACTCTAGGAATTAGATCAATACTAAAATCAATGTCCCTGTTTGGAGGCATGCCTAGAATCTCACTTGGAAAAACATCTGCGTACTCCTGCAAAATCGGATGATCTAAAGTCTCCCTCATGGGATCTTCCTCATCAAGATCATTTACCATAACAGCAACTATCTAACATCCCTTACGAAAACTTTGCTTCATTTGTATAGCAGAAATCATCCGCAGAGATATAGGCCTTGGTATCCCAACTATCTTCACATCATTCCCTTGGTCATCTTGGCACAAAATAATCTTCTTTCTGCAATCTATACTAGCTTTATGAGATCCAAGCTAGTCCATGGCTAAAACCACATCATAGGAACCAAGGGGTATGATCAAAGCTTCCTAAGCTAAGACTACACTTATGAACTACAGAATCTGTGGAGACCTTTATGCCTGAGGCTAGTTCCACTTGCCAACCATGATCTTGCTTCACCGCATCTAGCTTACACTTAGAAACTATAGATGGTGAAATAAATGAATCTTTAGCTCCTGAATCAAACAATACTGAAAGAGATATACCTCAAATAGCACCTGTGGTCTCAACTATTGTTCCCTGATGATCTACCTGATGCTGATCAATTTCTGCAAATACTCTATGAGCTCTACCTGCATCACCAACTGTAGGCTCTGAAGCTATAGGCCTAGGTCCTAAAAAATGAGGTGCCTGTTGTGGACACTGAGTTGCATAATGTCCAATCTGACCACATGAAAAACATTCTGTATTTTTGCCAGATCCTCTTCCCATAGGTGGTACATTAGATTGCTGGCGACTGTTCCTACTAACAAAAGACTGGCTACTCTGAGCTGGCTGATTGGACTAATTTTTTTTATTGCGTTGAGTATTGCGGTTGTTCTTGAAGTTAGAACCTTTGCTACCACCTTGAGCCTGAGAATTTGATCCCTTCTGTTGTTGTGTCTGCTGAGACTATTGTTGATACTGTTTCCCCTTAGAAGAAAGAAAACTTCTTGTTACTACCTGAATTGTAGTTGCTTTTAGATCCTGATGCTGTTGGTGCTCCTACGAAACCACCTTGACCAAGGTTGATGCTTTGCTCAACAAGGATTGCTCGATGTACCGCATCCTTGAGAGTTTTTGGCTCAAATACTTTGACACCCCAAATTATAGGGTTGTTCAAACCCCTAATAAAGTGTTCTATCAACTGAGCTGAATTTTCACTGAACCCTGAAAAATACATGAGCTCATAAAACTTATGATCATACTTGGTCACTGACATAGTGTACTACTTGAGATTATGAAATTCATCTGCCCTTTGTTGTTTCCATTCCTCTGGTAGGAATCGTTCATGAAAAATCTCTAAGAATAGTTCCCGCATGACACTGCTCATATCGATTCCCAGCTTCTTCTCCTCAATTGTCCACCAAGTGGCCCCAAAATTCTCTAAATTAGTGATCGCAAATCTTGTCTTAACATTGCTATCAAAGTCCTGCATGGTAAAAATCCTATCGAGAGAAATAAGCCACTGCTCAGCCACATAACCATAACCTTTCCCATTGAAAGGCTTGATCTTGGATCTTGAAAGATCCTTCATTTGAGTGGACACAATGGACCTCTAATGATCCTTCCGAGGACTCCTAGACCTAGGTCTATGCTCTTGTTCTGTCTGATGCACTTTAGGTTGTTCTTGAACAGGAGGTAGATGTTCTAGAATAGTTTGCATCATCTTTCTCAGACCAACCTCTTCAGACTAAGCTTGGTCCTCTCTACGGTTCTCTTCCTGCTGCCTACTAGAGTGCTCTTCCCTGCTCTCTACACAAGTTGATCCCTCATGGGCAGACTGATGGGCACCGCCAGCTCTGCCACGACCATGGCCTCTACCACAGCCTCTAACAGAAGACCTAGTCCTAGATACCATCCTACAATAGTACAAAGTACTATTAAAATCACATGTTGCAATAGACTATGTTCAGTTCTATGTTTAGGTTTAAGTAAAATTTCCAGTTTTGAAAACTAAGTGTTGAAGTATGACAAATATACAAGTAACAGTTCAAGTTTTGTTTTAGTTCACCTAGTTTCAAGTTGAAGAGATACACTTTAATTCAAAGTTCTAGTTGTTCCAAAATACCCAGAGCTCCTAATGTAGAAACTTGAGCTCTAATACTAAATGTAATGCCCCGCCAAGGGATCTAAAGAATTAACCTAGAATTTCACTAAGTTTGGTAGCACTTTTAAAAAAAAATAAAAAAATAAAAATAAATACCACATATAACTTATTCATAATAACGGAAGAAATAGCCATGTCTATCTAAAAGTAAACATAACATACATAACAGATTACATTCTTTAAAGATCCCTTAACGTTGAATTACATATATGAATCCATCTAGTACAACATCCACATGAAATAATAATGATACATCCAATATATAAATGTCCTTTCTTAATTACATTCTAGAATGCACAATCATCCACTGTACATGTCGCAGGGTATGATAGGCTCAAAGAATATACATATGTAGAATAAGGTACATCATCCTATTCTAAGCCATGATACATCAAAGTAAAGACAATCACATGATACATCATCATTGAAGATATAGACATCCATCATAAAGATCAAACACAATAAACTAAGTGCACGGTTTCTCCCAACCGTTAATAGCATCATTAGACCATCGTTGATCGTAGCCATCCCTCCGTGCGTAACATCCTGAATCACCGAAGAGATCATCGGTATTAACATAGTAGGAATGTCACTCCTAACATATACAACATCATATGTAGAAAGTAATCTAACATGCAAATATAAGCATAAGATAACATCATTTAACATATGCTAATCATCAATGAAAGGATACATATCCACCATCATGAAGGACGCATAAGCCACGATGTCTCAATGAATCTCAAATGATAAGAGAGGAAAATACACTACCACTCGACCGCGTGGTACCTAAGTGGTCCACTCCCACCATGCTAAGGAGATAATCTCAAGTCCCAACAAGTTATCAAAATCACATAGCATAAATCTCTATAGTCCAAGAATCCTAAAAGTATACTAACTCAAAGGTTCCAATCACAAAACTGACATCTACTTCCTAGAGGCACACAATGACATGTAGGAACCTACTATGCAAGCGAGAAAGTTTCATCGCATTTATCATCCACGGGTCCATACTGATCTCACGAGGCCACTAGTATCCTCTCATACTAACAAGGCATAGTATGGAATGCAAGGTCACAACCATGCGGTCTCACAACTCCCATCCTAGCCTATACAAGCACTCAAGGCATGGGCGAGAACAAAACACTTATCTTTTTAGGTTCATTTTGTTAGTATTAGGTGTGAATGTTATCACTTATTAATCCAACTTACAATGAGTTACCCTGGCAACCTCTTAGGGCCCCAGGCCCCATTGCAAGCCACTTCCCGTCACTACATGCAGATATCCTACCCTAATGCTCATGAAATCATAAATCTCAAAATCACAAAAGATAATCCATAATAAAATCATCAAATATGCATAAAAGTATCAAATCTCCATGAGCAAACATCCATTGAAAATCATGAACACAACAGCTCTCTATTGGCAATTGAAGTATCACTGATAATCAAAGTATCCAATGGTTCTCAATAACCAAAATATATCTCAAATCATACTGATTGAAGACTCCAAAAATGGTTGAGTCAAAGCATGACATCATCAAGAATAAATCCACATCCCAGTCCCATCATGGTGACTAGTAAATAATCAAGGATAACTGATCGATGACCAAAAATAATGGTTAAGTCAAGTGTCTCATACATAAGAATCTCAACTATAACAATCAGTAATCACATCCAATACATAGAGCATTCCATCACATATCCATGGTTGGGTTTATAAAGATTGAGATTAAAACATCATCATGACATCACAATCACATAACTTCCAAGCCTCTGGTAGACATCCTATAATTGGTCAACAGTAGTCAACCCAAAACCCAAAACAATAGCATAAAGAATACACAATGCAAACACATGTTTTGGTTTGGCTAAGTTTCCAAATTTGAATTTAAAAGTCTCAGTTTATGTTTTTCCAAATTATATCAAATGGAGAAATTTCACGTTTTTTCGTAACCCATGTATTTGTTTGATAGATAAAAGTTTCTCCCCAAAACTATTAGACTCAATTTTCTAATTGATCCAATAATATTTTGTTTATATAACATTGTTTGAAAATTGACATTCTCAATGAATCAAAACTTCGATTATATATTCTAATAACTAATCTTAATTAAACTGAGTTTAATTAAATTAATTATTAATATCTCTTCATAATTGACAAGCTCAATATCAATATTTTAAATCATTAAAAGAGTGATCCATTAATTTAGAACTTTATAATATTCATTTATAATTAATTATATATACATATATACTTATATATATATATATATATATATATATACATAAATATATATATATATATAATAACATATATATTGTCAACATCTATCATAAATAACACAATCTTTAACATTGTAAAACCGAATTATAACAAAATTCGATTGATATAATTTATGTGCTACATATATAAACGGAGGCATTCAAATTAATAATCTTTTTTTTTTAAAACAAAAGCCACCACTGTTGGCAGTGCCCGTGCAACCCTGCCTATCATCTCAGGGCCTGCGACTGCAGGTACGGTGCGCAAGCATCAAAACATTTGCATGGGGTATGGGGGGGGGTACACCCCTCCCATATAAATTTATATATATATATATATTTTTTAATGCGATTTCATTAACGTTTTTTATAAAACATTCCCATGCGATATGAAATACTATTAACATGAAACTCTATCGCAATTTGATATTCAATTATTAAATAAATAAATATATATATATATATATATATATATGTATATATATACATATGTATGTATATATATATATGGGTATATATATGTATATATATGTGTGTATATATATATATATACACACACACACACAGAGTTTATCACCATCACAACACATACATATATATGTATATAACGATATATATGTATATGTGTATGCAGATTCAAGAATATACACAATTTACTTAGAAATTCTAATTTCCAGAATTTTCCTTTAAACCTTTGATCTTCAAATTTATACAATAAATAATCTAATGGGTTTGGCTATGAATTTAAACCCTAGCCCCATTTTCTTTCAAATCTATGCATATAAAGATCACCAAATAAATTCAATTGCCCATATTGACAATGCTTACAATAAAAATATGAAATTTCCTCAGAAGACATATGGAAGACACGAAGAAGACAGGGAATGCATGATGCGGAAATAGCATAAGTAAAATCACAAGAATCTACCTGGATTCTAATGCTAATTTTCTCTTCCTCAGAAAATTCGCAGAGCAAGCTCCCCTCTTCAGAATTCTCAAATCCTCCAATGCTCCAATTGCACTCCAAACGCTATGTCTAAGCTTCTAGGGATGCCTGAATATAAAGAACTCTTAGGAAACCTCTAGAATGCTTCTAGAAATAGCTAGAAGGTGTCACCAACTAAGCATGGGTCTTTTCCAACCTTTTTGATGAGCCATGGGGTTGTAGACACCATGTGCTTAATTAATGCACTAACCCTCGTGTTGTTGACACATGAGAAATAGGAAAGTGTGTTAATTCCCATGCAAGCTTATAACTCCAATTTACTTTTTATATAATTTCTATTTAAATATTTATAACTCCCATTTTAATTTTTATAACTTTTATTATTATTATTTATTTATTACTTTATTATTATTTTATAATTATTATTAATTTTAATTTCTAATTTTCTTTTATTTAATTCTTTTCTCTCAATTAATTCTCATTTAATTAATTATAATCAAAATATCAAAGATCATGATATTTTATTAATTTTCTCCAAAATAATGAATTTATTAATTAAATCTATTTATTAAGACTTAATTAATAGAAAATTCACCATAGACCTCCAAGATAAAATATGAAAACCCATCATGGAACAAATCATACAAAATCAGTCTAAAGGGTTAAAAATCATGAAATATGTCATCTGACACATTCGATGGGTACTCAACTCTGATACTTGTCCTAACTCACTAGGAAAAATGGTTTTAGGGTTTGGGATTTGGACTTGAGAATTTATCTCCCTTCTCTTATCATTGAGATAGTCTAATAGGGTACACTCATCTTGGCAATTCAGGGAAGTCGATACTCGGTACCTGTAACCTGCAGAAGAACCATGCATGTACATCCAATATATATAGTGCTAAGCTAAATAGGCAACGGCAGGAAGTGGTGCATCGTGTAGATCTCGACTAAGAAGGTGACTACGACTCCCTTCCTTAACCACATCAGAAACACCATAGAATAAGAAAACACACACACCATACACATGCAAGTATGGGGTAAGTATCCATAATAAAACACATGAGATAATAAACCATCTAACTAATCATCAACAATAGTTGAAAACAATATAATGATCATCATGTATGCATGAAATGTAAAGTCTAAATGATCTCATCATATATCAACTGAATCCATAACATAATGTCTGATAGTATCAAAATAGTACCACTAATCTAGCAACATAAAACTAGTCCATCAAAGTCTGATAATAATAGCAACAATAAGTCTAGAAATGATGTGAACGAGGGTAGGCACTACAAAATAAGACTTTGATGATATGATGTATTTTTTATCTACTTAAGGCTACAATGAAATGATACTAAAGAAAAGACAAGAAGAAGAGTTTACACTAAGTTTGTGTTTATCAAGCCTGACCGAACAAATAGTGTAAGATGAGAACTTAATTTAGGCCAAGTGAAATCTAGTACATGCCAAGAAAAGAAAAATCTAGTATGTGTCAAGTGTCAAAAATGGAAATATTGATTGAGAAAGTAAGATTTAGTTTATTTTGAGTAACCTAGTGTTGACCAAGCATCAACGGTTAGTTATTGTCAAGTGATCAACATAGTTGTCGAGTGACAACAAAAGGAGTTTGAAGGAAGATCTGATAAATCTGAGCTAATAAAGTTGATTTCTTGAATTGTGTCAATTGTGTTGATGATAAGCTTGATGATTTAGTGGCATAGAATTCAAGATAAACCATTTTTTAATGAATTTAATAAGGATTGTAAGAGAAGTTTCTAGAGGGAACATAATAAAAAGAAGAGAGGATTTGATGAATCTTACCTAACCCTAAGATGGACGATCATGATTAAGTGGAAAAAGATGAAAATTCTCTATTTAAGCAATAGTGTCAAAGGGTAGAAGATCTAGTGTGTGAGTGAGATAGAAGAAATTTGGAGGTATTGCTTCATCTAGCTACCAAAGGAATAAATGTGTAGTTGGCATACTAGGCATGAAAGCTTAAGGAGGTGAAAGCTTGAAGGGTGAACAAGTAGTCAGAGATGAAGGGAATGAATGCCAAGAAGAATGGAGAGCTGAATCAAAGATTTGAAATTTGCAAGTGAATTGTTTTGTTATCAGATCAAGTCCTACTGCTACTTTCTAACAATTGTATCAATCTAGATAAATCCTTTGGATTAAGGTTGACCTAACAGTTATGAGTAAATCCTTTAACTAGGTGACATTCTAATGGAAAGTTCTAAAGTCCTCTAATAAAGCTCACTTTTAATATGGTAATTGAAATCATTTAATCAAGTTCATATTTAACAGTATTGGCTCCTCATAAAGCTCACTTTAGAATAGCGAAAATTGGTAGCATGATACTAGTGGTTTTTCCCAAATTGGGTTTCCATGTTAAATCCTTGTATGAAATTGTGTGAATGATTTTGTGATATTTCATGTTTACATGTCTAAAAAGTTATTTTAATTTAGTATAGTAACCTAGAAAGTTTAATTTGTACATTTAGACCTTGGAGAACTAATTCACTCCCCCACCCTCTTAGTTATTCTGAATTATTCCAAAACATAATGCTGACTAGACCGTCCATTGTGGCTATGTTAGCTTCTTAATCCTTTATCTAGTGTGGACTAAGTTGACCAACATGTTCCACATATTTGACCACTAAATGGGTCTAGTAAAAATCACCACACCTAATTAGATGTAGTCACATCTTTATACACCATGAGTTATGGTTTTCCTTAAAAAAAAATTGGTGCTTCTCATTTAAACATCTTGACCTTTTTCATGAGTTGTTAAAATCCTTACTTTAGAGGACCTATACTATGATACCAATTATTGGTTCAATCATAGGTTGGTATATTAGGGGGTGGTTAAATTAGTAAACTCTAGTACTTTGAACCTTTCTACACTTTTGTGCTAGCTAAAACTTAATTATTTAGGATAAGAAAATACAAGGACCATGAACATAGAAACACATAACATAGTACTTATCTAATGGAGACTTAGCTAGTGTAAAAACCATTGCATGTGAATCAATCCTTATGAAGATTGCACTCTCTTGAAGTGCACAAAAATATATGACATTGTTAGGTGACAACTAGTTAAGGGATTTTAATAAGACCTACAAAAGTCTTGCCATGTTAGGAGCATCCTATTTAAAGGACTTTACAACAAAATTTATGTCTCACCCAATTAGGGAATTATTTACAAAGAACATATTAGGTTCAAGCCTAGATAGGATTTATCATTGTAGATATTAATAAGCAATAGAGGAATGATCGAATAAAATAACTACTACACTTATCTTGAGTATGGATCCCTTTAACACTCCTTTCAATTGCTTGCAACTATTTTTTTCCTTCTCTTAGCTATGTAACTTCAAACATGATTATTTGCATACTTGATACTACACACTCTTGCACATGATTACATGTCTACTATTTGGGCTCACTAGCTTATCCTTAACACACTAACCCCTTAGTTGTCATTTCTCTCTATCACTCTTTCTCACCTTGAGATTACACTCATCTCGTCTTTTTTATCTCTCTACCATTCTGCAATCTAACCTTTTCCCTTTTGACTCTATCTTTTTCCTAATCACTTCTCACTTTCCTTTAAAACCCTAATCTATGAATTTAAAATTTGAATTCTCAATCCTACTCATAGCTTGACTTCCCATTTTTTTTGTGCACAACTGTTGTTAGATGTAGCATATTCATACAAGAGTCATGGATGTATTGTGTCCTCAATGACTTGCATTAATGGAAATAATTCAAATCTAAATTCATTTGATAGTTCCTTTTATGCCTTGATATTAATGAAAGTATAATCATAGCTCAATCCATTGGTCATTCTACCAATCTATCCTAAAGCTTTGAGATAGTTATGCCAATAATGACTATAGTCTAAAAATGATTAGTAGTTTTATTTTTCTCTTCCTCTTTATGCTCTTTACCCTCTACTTTTATATTAATATAACAAATCTTTCCCTTACCAAGAAATCAATTACCTAGTTCTCAAGAATCATTGGATATAAAGAAAAGCTAACTCCTAATATTTTTATGAATTGAATTGTTAATTATTTTGATTTGCATTGTTCCATGAATTTAGAATTCTATTATAGAAACAAATAACAACATAGAAACAAAATTTAAGAAATAGTTTTTGTATAGAGTAAAATATGGTTGATGAATAGGGTTTACAATAAAGCACATGAAAGAGACCCTAAACCCACATTTTACACACATATATATATATTATTATTATATGGTATGTAAATATAAGAGACTAATATTGAAATGAAGAAATAATTTAAGGTACTTACCTCTAAAAAAGAATCAGCTAAAAACCCTCTCAAACAATCTCAAAAACTATCAATTTTCATGCTCTTATAATTAAAACTACAAGATCTTCAAAACTCATATATATATTTTTCTTTTCTGAGGGTAGGTTGACCTTGACTCAGTTAGCAGGTCATAGTTGTACCCTAGGGCATGATTCTGTCCCAAAAAGTGAACCTTTCCTTACACTACTCTGACAAAATTTATGTTCACAGATCTACAAGTTCAAGGAAAGGGGTATCAAAATATTCTCTTTAATTCACTATTCCACACTTGTACTTGCAAGGAAAAAGGTTTTCTTTTAATGGAGGGATATCCTCAGTCGAAACCCAATTTGTAATTAACCTTGAAATATAACTGAAACAATATATATGCATAAACAAATTAAATGGAAATATTCACCTTGTTTATGTGGAAATCCTTGTGGAGGATTTGAATCCTTGAATCCACAAGTACATATGCTCCAAATGTATTTAAGATGTCTGTAGGATGTCTCAAATAAATTTAGTTAGATCTTCAACACCAATCTTGAATGGATCTTGGATTAGGAAGAGACTTGAACGGAAATGGATGAATCTTCAACAAGAGGGATCCATTGAGCTTGAATCCTTAAATGGTTACTAATGGATCTCCTTGATGAATTGAATGCTTGAAGACTTGAATGCTTGATAGATAGTATAAATTCACTTAATAGTAGGTGGATGCTCACATAATAATCAAATAGCTTGTGGATATCAAAATGAGGGAAGAAGGCTTCCTTATATAGAGATCTAGGGTACTAACTCCTAGAGAAAGTTGACATAGGAGAATTAAATCACATTTAACATTAACCCCTAGAAATTAATCTAGATTAAATGTAATTTAAGAGTTTACCATTTCAAAGACCAAAATAGCTGACTTAGAATTCTTTCTAAAACCTGACATTCAGAAATCATGCAACCTTGAAATTTGGACCTTGGGTCAGGGTCGAGGTCAACTCTGACCTAGGTCAAGGTAAAGGTCATCCTTGACCTAGGTCAGCATTGAGGTTTACCTTAACCAAAGAGGTCATTCTTGACCCTGAGGTCATCCTTGACATAGAATTTAGGAATCTTAGGATTTCAATCTAGAATCCCAAAAAAGTCTAGAAAGAAATTGGAAAAGGGAGTAGAACATGGGAAAAAGCTAGATCTACGCCAAAGGCCCATTCAAGGCACTTGACATGAGCCCAAACCACTTACTCGGAGGGCTAAATGCTCTTAACATGGAAGTGCTTCCATTTTAAGATGATACAGTTTCCTAATTATAAATTATTTTTGAACATTCACAATTCTATGTGAATAAGTGCAAGCAATTGGAGTGAATATATAAAACAAATAAGAAAAATATTAAAATTATCTATAAATGAATGTATTTTACATGTCTGTCTATGTTTATCTATGTGTATGTGTTCTTGTTAGTCTGTGTGTGTGTGTGTGTGTGTGTGTGTGTGTGTGTGTGTGTGTGTGTGTGTGTGTGTGGTCCATGCCATCTCTAAATATTTACAAAATTTGCATATATAGATACAATGTGGCATATTCCACCTCAAAATATTCTATATTGAATCTCAAAATAAGAAACTGTAACTATAAATATTCCTAGGATATGTCATTTTATTGTTGGATCCTCAAATTAGAACCTCTTCAAACTATTGTTTGGCTCTGATGGATTCTAAATGAACACAAAAGTGAAACCCAAAGTTAGATTAAATTTTTATATGGTTATACAAAGAAAATATAAATACTCAAATTCATAATCAGAAATAATAAATAACAAGTTATAAAAAAGAGCTCGCATGCACCTTGACTCTTTATCTCCTCTTGTATTCAGGAGTCCTAACATATGTCCTAGGAAGAAAAGGGACACTGGTATCTGTATATGTTAGAACCATTATATTTATCTATGAGTTATACTATTTAATGTAAAATCCTTAGTAGAAAAATATATTTACAAAAAAGAATAATTTATTAAAACTTACGTGAGGTGATTTTTCTTCAAGTATTATGGGTTGGGTTGAAAATTATACAAATTCTTATAATGGTACCTCTCTCAAATGAGGGGTGACCTACAAATGTCAAAATATACTTGATGCAATCATGAATTTATCATGTATATACTTGATTGTAAAGTAAAAATAAATAAATTTATGAAGATTCATACCATAGGGCTATAACTTTGAATGGAAATGTATGTACTTCTCTAGTCGAAAGCTAGTGCTATGACATCATCTAACACCACCTTATGTCAATTAAACCATGCAAACTAAAAATGAGCATGCAAGAGTGACAAGTATAATTTTTCATAAACAATATAAAATAACTAATTACATTTTCCTTGTTGATATTTAATGCATCAGCTTCCTCATATTACCCCTCAAAAATAACTGGTAAAATCTATAGAAGTGTGTAATAATATGACAATAGCATTTGGAAACCAAAAATTACGTTAAACTATATATATACCATGGAGGTTTCAATGTCAAATGAAATGGAAAAAAGAACATAACCCTACACCTATTTCATCTCCTTCTCTTTCATCAAATGAACATAAAGTGAACACACACACACACACACACACACACACATGTGGCCAATCATTGTAAGTAAATTCTACTAAAAATATGAATGTTTTAAATTAAAGACAATATGAGTAGTTAAATGTGTTGACTTCACTCCTAATAACTAGTGGTTGAGTCAAGATATGAATGGATCAAATAGTTTGTGATTCAACCTCAACAGTAATATATGAATGTTTTACTATAGGTGGGGTGAAATATTAGGTGTAGGGGAAAATATGTTGGATGTTTTACTTGTTGTGCAAATGACCTATTCTAAGGATAACTTGGAAGCCTACACCCTAGTTAAGTCCCATGCTCCAATAGTAGACCTTATGGCTAGGAATAAATTCAATGTACATTTTTTTTTTAATATATAATGAGACATCCATATTTTTATGGGTGTTCTATCAAAAAAATGCACCAATGACCCCAAAATTTCTCACGCATTACATTATCTATAGAATTTTTAATTACAAATTTGGGCTTTTTGGGTAATCTTTTAATCCTTAAGGATCGTAGCCTTGTCATAATCAAGCCCATCATCAAACTTGTGATGTGTGAAATTGTGCCAAAGAAAAGAAAAAGTATTTTGCTTGATAAGTGTATCCATATTTTCAATAATAGAGTTTGAGGTTCAAATCATGGGACACAATATGGGGATATTAACATAGGTTATCCAAAAACCTCTGAGTTGGTTCATATTTTCTCCTATCAGGTCCTCCAAAAGTCAAGGATTTAGGATTAGTTTTTTTTTTTAAGGGTGGGGGATTTCTTTCACTTGGCTAGAGGATATTTGGTGGTGGTTGGGAGTTGTTTGGACGTTGTTGTGGATGGTTTGCATGATCAATGAGAGGACTTTGTTCTTGGTTTGTATCCATTATAGATTACAACACAAATTAATATGAAATTAAAATCTATTTTAGAATATGGTTAACGCAACAAAAAAATCTTACCTTTTTGTAAAAACAGAAAAATCATTTTTAAAATGACAAATAACAAAAAAAATATCAAATCCAAACACATATCATTGTTGTTTCCACAAATTTGTGGCTCTAATTTCATACATCTGATTGCTATGAGATAAGGTTCCTAAATTATTTTTATTTTTACTATATGATGACATACAATGTAGGTTTTGTGTTTTACTTCTTTTTTGTTGTTGTTGGATACCTAAAAATAAACAAGACCATTATGGAGAACACTTGTAGTATGTTGATTGGTGTTGGAATATAATAAAAGTGATGAGCTAAAGTTATATCAATCGATTGCTACCTGACAAAAAACTCTCCTAGTTCAGAACTTGTTGATAATATGCCAATAGAAGTATGGTCAAGCTAAAAGTATTCACTTCGATATATGAGAGTTTTTGGTTGTGATTCATATGCTTGTGTTGTAAAGGAGAATAAAAAGAAAAAGAAGAGAAATTTATTAAATGTATATTCATCAAATATAGTTATGGTGTGAATAGATACAAGCTTTGGGATCTTGTTGCACAAAAGGTATTTTATTCAAGAAGTGTTATTTTAAGAGATACTAAGCCTTCTACTATTTTAGTATAAATAGACCAAGTGGAAGAAAAAAAAGGTGTCATTTAACTTTTTGTTACACCTGAGAAAGTTCAATCAAGCCTCCTAGAAAGAGAAAAGGCTAAGAAGATCTATAAAAGTTTAAATTAATCATTGAAAGAAGAGGAACTTGAACATCATCCTTTTCACAAGTCAAGAAGATAAAGAAATCCACCTAAAAGGTCTTGTTAATCCCATGGTTCTTGGAGATGCATATTTGAACTTTGAATGATAATATTTATCAACCAAGATATGTAGAAGAAACTCCTAGTATCAATGATTTAGATTCATGGAAAATAGCAATGGATGAGGAGATGTAATCTCTCCAAATGAACGATCCATAAGACCTTGTACTAATTCCTAAGAAGAAAAAAAATATTGATATAAATGGGTGATTAAAAGGATGAAAGGTTATGGTGGGAGTATTGAGAAGTATAGGGCATGATTTTTTGCAAAATATTAGTCCCATGTTATAAGAGTTAATTATGGTAAAAATATTTCTCCTCTAGATCAAATGACACACACTTATTTTTGGTTAAACTATTGAAGAAACTTAAGATCTAGATATTGAGAAAATATATGAAAAGAAAACTTTAATTCATGGATATTTGGAGCAAAGTATATGTATGACACATCCAAATCATTATTTGGTTAAAGGTAAGATTCGTCTAGTTTGCAAATTGATGAAATCTTGTATGGTTTAAAATAGAGCCCTAGGAGGTGGTATTAGAAGATTGATACATATTTTTTGTGTTTTTGGATTTGTGCTATCTAAAAATGGTTGTTTTATATAGTTCAAATATGATGGTGATGATTTGTTGGTTATTGCATTGTATGTGTATGAAATTTTTTTGACAAAGGAGGCAAGGAGATTGCTCTAAACCCAAAGATTAAAAATACAAAAAAGGGATAGCCTAGGGCCAATACAACTAAGCACCTAGCCAACAAGACTAGAACCAACACAAGTCACTCCTCAAAATAATCGAAATAATCCAAGATCTACTGATACCAATAAAAGTAGAAGAAATTAAATGGATTAAAGGCTGTATGAAAGTAAAAACCAAAAGAATAACTTTCAACTACATAAATCTATGAAAACTATAGGAATTGATTAATTGTTTACCAATAACATAGCTGTAACGGCCTAAAGTCTTAATAATCCACAAGTAATTAGCAACCAAAAACTTAGAGGTACTAAAGTTACTAAAGTTCATAAACATAAAGCATTTTAAACTTAATACTAATAAAATTATTAACACCTTTGCAAGAGGTGATATGAAAGATAAAATAGAAAGAAAGAATAAACAATTTCAATGTCATTTTAGTCCTTGATTAGCTATGCAATCTTCCTTTTCCAATCTATGTTGTTTCTAGCCTATTGTATATTTTCCTTCTCCTTACCAATCAAGTCCACCTCCTTATTCTTGTGCATCCTTATCTTTCCCATGACCACTACCAAAACCACACTACCAAAACCATTCTTTCTTTAATCTCCCTCTTGATATGGCATATAGTTTCAAAAAAGACACCCATTTCAATGTTTGTTATGGAATCTTTATATAGTTTATGTTGTGAATCAATTGTCAATGTTGATAATTGGCAAATGGAAAATTTTGATAGAAGAATTAAAATCTTACCTCTCAAATTTAGTTTGGGATGAAATATCCTTGTACAATAACACACATTCTAGGAATCATAATTTATAAGAAATAAACAAAGAAAAGTCTTTTGGAGACCAATGTAATTATTTTGACATTGTACTGAAAGTGTTTAGTATGAATGATTATAGACTACTACTATGTGCTTTTTTTTATACTTGAAACAAATATTACTTATTGACAATGTCCTACATCCCCATCATAGATAGAAGACATTATTTGAGTATTGTCTCAGAGATCTATTATAAGATTCATGTATCTTATGGGTTGTACAAGGCCAAACATTGGCCAAATAGTGGGAGGTCTTTCCCATTCTAATCTAGGAAGAGAACAGTGGAATACAATAAATAGAGTTTTTAGATACTTGGATACATTATAGTACTCTATACATTTTCATGAAAAAAAGAGCATTTGATTTGTATATTCAAGGCTTTGTGGATATAGATTTTGTTAGAGATCATATTTTTTTACAAATTCTATGATCCTTTAGCACTCTAGAATTGAAGTCCATGATATTATGAATCTTGTAACAATTGCAAGGTAATCAAAAGATGTGATAATGTTGAGAATACATGCCTTAACCTTATAATTTTCTCTAGATGGGTTTGTTAACATGTTAGTGTTGTAGAAAAGGTAAACTTTGTTGTCAATATATGTCATGTCAATGGTATAATATAGGAGGGTCACTTTTATATGTTAGATGAAATATTTTATTGTATTTGTAAGGCTAAAAATTATGGGATAAGACTTTTGGCATGAGAGACTATTTTAACCTTAGTCATGCCTATCTTGGGACAGTAAGGCAATGCTGTGCAACATGTCTCAAAGAGATTTTGCACATGGTATTGTAAAAATATAAGTAGTTCCTTGGTTTGAGTAGTGAGTTTTGTTTGCAAGATCAGGTGGTAGAAGGGCTCCATTAAAATCCCTCTAATATTGAATTGAGGTGATACTCTTGTAAGAACTTTCATTCCATGTGTGTTATAATATTGGAATTTTATTTGATAGCATATTATGTAGGTTCAAGAGTGTGGGGCTTCTCTCATGTAATTTTTTTTCCCATGATAATCATTGTATTATGTGTTTATTGTTATTTTTTAAGCTCTCATTTTTTTTTTGAAATCCCTAATAGCTAAGTTGGAATTGTCATATTTATCTTCTAAAGATTAGTGTATGGAAATTTTTTGCATACCTTTTCTTCCTTATAAATGGAAAGTATTAATTTTATTTCTTACATGAATTTATGAATTCCATATTCTTTAAATTAAAGTGATCAAGCCATGAATATTCTGAATAAGTATTGAATATTCATAAAACTACTTGGATATAATGAGTTGAGCTCATTTTCAAGGGTCTAACCTTACATATCATCTTGCTTTGAAAGTAGAGTCTCTAATCCCTTTGAAACTTGGTTTACATATGTAGATGCCTCAACATGAAACAATAATTCTAAAGAGATGGATACACATGGAACACCAAAGGCTTCATCCATGCAATTGAATTATTTATACTTTTCAATTCCTGAATTCGGGCCAGCCTCAATGTTCATAACTTTCCTATAGATGCCTCTACTTCTATGTTGAACAAAAAATGTTTGTTTCTAATCAAAATAGTTATATTGTATGAGAATCTGAAGCGGCTAGAAATTCAAATTTTTACTTTTAATTTTCTATACTAGCAACAAAAGAAATTGTACTTTTCCTTTCTGGCAACCTTATCTTTAATACAATGTAGAGTTTTTCATCTATAAGGGTAAAACCACAAGCCTGTTTCACCTTTTATAAAGAAAAAGGATCCGAAAACACAAACTATTCAACTTTAATGACATAAAAATGGTATTTGTGTTTAGAATTTGAAGATGATGTAAATTGATGATATTTGTAAAATTGGATAAATTTTATGCCTATAATTTTTTAAGCTTTTTTAGTAATAATTTATTCATTTTTAACTCTAGAAAATATAGAGTGTAGCTCCCATCAAACAAGTATATGCAAATCATTATTTTTTGCTTTGATTTGAAAATATGTTATACATGACATGTATGGGGTTGGGGGGGGGAGGGAATTGGTTTTTGATTTATATTTTCTTTGTTATAAATACTTAAGTTTGACCTTATCAAAAACTAATAGTTTTTACCTCCTATCAAACTTCCCTATCAAATCTACACCTTTTGTCAAAATATACATATTCTTGAAGATGACTCTCTCCTCTAGGGATAAATATAATTTTTATATTTTTTTGATATGAGTTAATATTTTTTAAAAATTTTGAGGGAGCATCTTCTCAATTGTCAAAAAAATCACTTATAATATTTTGAAATTATAACATATTATAACTAATCTAAACATTATAAAATTTATATAATGTTGATATCAACACTGAGATCTATAAAAGGGTATTTTTAGTTTTTGGAAAAAATCAAGTTTTGGTAGAGAAATGAAATTTGACCAAAACATGTTTAGATGACCTAAAAGGTGACATAGATCTATGCTTTTACCCATAAATGGAAAAAAAAAATAGAGATTACACTAGGAAAAATAAAATTTGCAAAAATAAGATATTACAAATAAAAATAACTACAAAGAAATTTTATTAATCACCAAACAATAATAATTAAAATATGTATAACTTGCATGATTTATAAAAGATAACTAATAATGATGAACAAAAATGAGAAAAAAATAATATAATGTAAATTGATAAGAAATTGTTTTTTATAAAGGTATAACAACAATGTGGTTGCAAAATCTTTGGTGCTACCCTCAAAATTTGTGACAAGGGCTTAACTACCTCTTGCATTCTATAAGTTGAGTAGTTGTATCAAACACTGACATATTTGTCTTTTGGTGCAACAAAAACCTTAATCTAACACAATGAATGGGTAAGTGCAAGAAGTTGGGTCTTAGTTTAGAGCTAAAAGTGGTAGTGTTTTTCCTATTTTTGAAATTTCTTGTCAATTGATGTCAAAATTTGAGACATTTAGAAATTGAATATATAAAAAATTTAGAAATAATTTTTTTTTTTTTTGGAATCTAGTTTTTGAATATGTAATTTATTTGTATACCCATATGATAGATTTTTTTTTGGTATGGATCTTTAAAAACCACTTTTTTCAAAAGGCCTATTTGAAGACCATACCATGCTCGTGTACTGACACCATAATTTGACACAAATAAATTAATCTTCATAAATCCTTTTAAAGGAAATTACCTAATACACCTAATATTGATGACAATATTTTTCCTTAATTTTTTATTGAATAATTTTATTATTATTAATTATTAATTTGCTATAAAGGTAAATTTTGAAACATCTCGTGTACGAACACCATAATTTGATAAAAAAATTAATTTTTCCAATTAAAAAAAACTTCAAAATTTTTTTATATAGATTGATGACATATAAATTAATTTAACAAAAATTATAAAATAAAAAAGTTATTAAAGTTCTAGTAAACTTCACTATTTTACATTTAGATATCACCTTTCATTAAAAAAAAATTGAAAAAATAGTAAATAAAATCATACCACTATAAAATTTATATTTCTAAAATTAGGACAATGAGAGCTCTAATGGGTTTTTGTTCCATAAAAAAATTTGATTGGGAAGACCCTCTAAAAAGTATGGCAAGGTGTGAATTTGTCAGTTCAATGCCTTAGCCAAATCTTGAGAGGTCTAGGCATAGGTTTGGTCTCACCAAGCCTATCCCAAACCAGAATCTAAGGTAGGAGATAAAAATTGCCCCCAATCTTGTAAGAAATGGGTACTCACTATTTAAATTCAGGAATGGGTACCCACTTTGAAAAATTCAAATTAGCATGTTTAAAATGCCCCCCAAAAAACAAAATTTTAAATTTTTAGAAATGAGTACCCATTTTTTACTTTTCAAAAATAGGTACCCGTTTCTAAAAAATACAAATTCTTTATATTTTCAAAAACAGGTACCCATTTTTTTAAAATAAAAAATGGGTACCCAATTTTTTTTAAAATGGGTGCCTGTTTTTTAAATTTTGGATTGGGTGCTCAAGCCTAAAATAGGTACCCATTTCTAAAAGAGCATGATCTCAATCAAAAATGGGTACCCATTTCTAAAAGAGCACGATCTCAATCCGCGGACTTCCACAAATTGAAACCCAACTCCTTGCTTCTACCCAAATACTAGTTTCTTCTAATTCATGTAATAAACTAAGGTTAGACAAAAGCTGAGCAAAGAAAGAAATAATGATCAACAACATTAAAAGAAACTACAAAGAAGGCATAAATTTGAAACATTTTTAGAATTGGAATTAACTACACTAATAGAAAGACCATGGTTGGATATCTTCTTCTATTTAATTATAAGAATCATTCACAAATGGTTTAGATTAGGAATCATTTGGAATGAAATATCAAATAGTGAGCTAATAAATCCACTACTTTGATAATGAGAAAATACTAAAATTTGGTGAGATGGCTTTTAAACAAAGATTGGTACTAATAACCTAGAGAGCATTTTTATTTATTATAAATATATACTTGTATGATAAAATATAAGATATTATAGAGGATATAAAAAAGAGAGATGTAACAATGAATTTTTTTGGATGATAGACTAAAGAAGGGTCACTAATTGGAAATTCAAGTACATATTAAAAATAAGTATTTATGCCTAACTCTTCTCTCTCTTTTTTCTTTCTAGACCTTGGCACATTCCTTATGAAAAGATGGTTAACTCAATCAATTCTTTGAATGCCAATGAATATTGTAATAGATAAGAAATGGTTGGGAAAATAATAAGTAGTAGATGTTTTCCACAAAAATCCAAATGCAAGATTACTATATGAATTCAATTATGTAGTTTTTGAATCAAACACATTAGCTCATTCAAATATCATAAAACTAATTTACTTTAAAATTTATTTCTACATAATTTTCCCATTAATTTATTAGTACATTTTTTAACTAAATTTGAATTGTATTAATACATATTGAAAATAGTTATACGAACAAAAATTCCTATAAATATTTATGTTGAGATAATATATTTACAAATCATTGTGCAAAAAATGTATAGAAAAACATTATATATCATCTTCTAAATAAAATAAATACATATTCTTAAATAACATGAAGTTATTCATTTTTATAAATTACATTTCTCAATATAAAGTTTGATTTGGTTTTGGTGTATTCATAGAAATATAAGGTATGGAATATTTATCCATCTATATCTTTTATCATTTTTCACAATTACTTATGATAATCTTAAGATTGTTTGAAAAGTAGTGCTTTGGCACAAATAATAAAGAAAATTCTATATAAATTTACTCAATTATTATTTTAAAATAGTTATAATTTTCTAAGAATGTGTATTAAGACTTTGGCAATTGTAATTAGAAAGTTGCAAATGTGAACAAAATCCAACCATTTCTACTTATGATCAACATACACAGTTTTCTCCTCCTAAATTACTATTGAATATCATCTTTAAATAATGGTTTTCATTGATATCAAAGGTTTTTGTGATTATTTTTAATTGATATCAAGGTATCTTGAAAATTGCAAGGAATCATAAAGAGTGCAATAACTCTCATATCTATGTTTAAACATTTGAGTTCTTGAGAAATGGCGACAACTTATGCAAGTGAGTAGATTTCCATAATCTATTGGATATAAATATATCTCTTTTGGATTCAATTATGTGATCATTTTGTATCAATACTTTAGATTACATTCCATTATCCATAATTATGATGATATATAAATTAAGGAGAAAATTGACAATTTGTGTGTGTGTGTGTGTGTGTGTGTGTGTCTATATATATATATATATATATATATATATATATATATATATATATATATATATATATATATATATATATATATATATATATATATATATATATATATAGAGAGAGAGAGAGAGAGAGAGAGAGAGATTTTACTGAGACGAATTGAGGAGAGTTTTTACTATAGAGTTTTACTAAGGTTTGGTCAACTTGGTCTCTTTCTCTCAGCTAGAAATCATGACATTGTTAGAGAACCTATTTGAAGGGTTGGTGAAATTTTTAATCTATTGTTCTTATCTTATATTACTAATATTGCCTATCATAATACAAGAATTCATCATTTGGTTTGAATATTTTCTCATCAATGTTTTGGGGAACATTGGACGTTTTAGAAAATGATGGTAGCTTCTTGCTTAGTAGTTGCCTTTTTCTAGTTGATTAAGATTTTTTTTTAAATATTTGGCAACTCTTTCCATTTGGCACTAAGAATGGATATGCTTCTTATTGGAGTAAACTAATGTCTAGTCTAAGATTTATCTCTAGATGCTTGGTAGTTTGTTTTTATCTAAAATGGGAAATCATTATCCTTGTTAATGTTAAATGTGTAATAAAGACACTTAAGAAAAACTATATGAACTAGTGATTTCATCTATATTAGAGTTTAGTTTCTAGAAACTCTTTAAAGTTCAAGGCAATATTAAGATTCGACTTGTATCAAAGTAAATATCAATTCAAACTATCAACAATCAAAATAAACTATGTTCTCAAGAGAACTCTTCACTTGGGAAAATCCTCATAAATTCATTTTGAGTTGAACATTTTATAAAATCCTTATACTTAAGTTGTGCTATGTGTTAAATTTATATATTGATTTTAGTCTAGGAAATGTAATATATATGGTGTACTCTTGAGTTGGTTTTTAAAGTATTTTAATAAAGTGTGTTTTCTATATAGCAATTTAATGCTTGAGAATGATAAATACATTAAGTATAGTGTATTTTCTAACACATCTATATTGACAAAAATATTAGAAGGTTAATTTATCCATTGTCTTTTACTTTTAGGTTATTGCAAATAGTTGACTACCTTAAAGAATTATATACATTTCAAGAAGCAACTCTTACCAAAATGCCCCAACACTCAATTAAATATCAATATCCATCAATTAAAGGGAAGATGGTTAAAATAATATTATGACTCTATCAAGAAACCTTAAAGAAACTTGTGTTAGGATTCTTAAGCATGCCATTCAAATAAGTTATTATAAAAGTGATGTAAAATATATTGAAATTGCCACTATGGAAGATGTGTTGTGCAAATTCTAAACAAGATATGGAAAATTGGGAGCATTTTGCAGTCTTTGTGAGAGTTAGCTTATGAAAAGTACTACATCATGGACAATGCATCAAAACTTAAAGTTGGATTCTATAATCTTTTCTAATGAATTTAAGGCCATCAATGTATACATAAATTCTTTAATGAATCTAGTCATGAAGTTCCTACTTTGTTTAATGTTACAAACAAGTAAAATTTCATATAATATTCTATATTATTTTAGGTATTTTTCCTTTCTACTTTACTTCAAGTTTGGACAACTAGAATCCAAATAAGACTTTGGTTCATAAAGGGTTCCAAGGTCCCTTCAAAACTTGATAGATAATTGTATTACAAAGTATATTCATATTTCTCTTGCAATGAAATTTATGGTGTCTCCATATTGTTAGCACACTTATATTGCTAAGCTTCACACTTAGATTTCTAAAACTTGAAACACTATCCCAAAAATTTTTGTTGGAAATATTTTCCAATGCAATTTTTAAGAAGATCATATTTTTAAATATTCTAAAATGGGTGGTGATTCTAGAACAAGTATTTTACAATGGTGAATGGTATTAAAACCATAAGTAGATAAAAAGAATCATAGATTCTTCAAATTCACATTCTAGTTGCAGCATTTGGAGAGAATAAGCTTTGAAACAAACAATGCTCTATGATTTTCACCTTTCTTGTACTAAATAGTGGAAGCTTTTAATAGAAATGTAAAATATGTGACTGTATATAATGCATTATTTCTCATTATTTCATAAATGAGAAATTTAAATATTCTCAACTGCAATATCATGCATGAGTTCTCTTCCTTTCCCTCTAAGGCATATTAACAAAGTCATTCAAATCTACCACATCTTCTTTACAATATTAATCAATATGTTGAAACCAAACTCTTATTGAGTAAGCTTTTGAGGAACCTATTTGCTCTCACACTCTTTGTAGTTTTTGAAAACTAATTTATGAGGTATCCAAAGGCACTATCCTTTAGCACATAACCTCGAATCATTTCTTTCAAAAAAAAATGTAACCTCAATATTGTAATGGAGTTTACACCATTCACCAATTAAAATGTTTTATATTGAGGAGCTTGGGATCAACCTCTTTGTTGCATTTCATATAGATGATCATTTTCTTAGTGTATTATACATGCCTTGGTAAAAGCATTGATCAATACATTGTATGCATCAATAATAGGAACAAGACCTTTTTTTATCATTGCATCATGCAATTTGAGACCCTTCTTTACATTTCCTTTCTTGCAATCCCCAAAAATAATTATGTTGTAGGTAATGTAATTTGGAACAAGGTCTCTTTTAACTATTTCCTTAAATGAATCATCTTCTTATTGTGTCATTCCCATTCCACAAAGGTCATTGAGTAGTATATTGTAAGTTTCAATAGTTGGTTGTCAACCTCTACTTATTAGTTCATCATAAAAAAAATCTCTCACACTCTCTGTAGTTTTTGAAAGCTAATTTATGATGCATCCAAAGGCACTATCATTTAGCACATAACCTTTTCCAATCATTTGGTTTTAAAAAAAATGTAACCTCAATATTGTAACGGGGTTTACACCATTCACCAATTAAAATGTTTTATATTGAGTAGCTTGGGATCAACCTCTTTATTGCATTTCATACAAAAAATCCTTTTCTCAATGTATTATACATGCCTTGGTAAAACAATTGATCAATACATTGTATGCACCAATAATAGGAACAAGGCCTTTTTTTATCATCGCATCATGCAGTTTGAGACCCTTCTTTACATTTCCTTTCTTGCAATCCCTACCAATAATTATGTTGTAGGTAATGTAATTTGGAACAAGGTCTCTTTAACTATTTCCTTAAACAAATCATCTTCCTATTGCATCATTCTCATTCCACAAAGGTCATTGAGTAGTATATTGTAAGTATCAATAGTTGGTTGTCGACCTCTGCTTATTAGTTTTCCATATAGCCAGAATGGTGCCTCCATATTTATATTCTTATAGTTTCTATTTATAAGTGCATTGTAAGTGGATATATCTAGTACTATTTATTTTTCTAACTTCCTATTTTGAAGTATCTAAATCCTTTGTGTGTCATTCCTTTCAAGAAAAATGTTGCAGTCAATATATTCTAGGTCACAATATTGGGTAAAGAACTTTCTCTAGGAATTCTTAGTGCATCTAAAAAGGTTCTTTGGATTTATGTTTCTAAATAAAAGAAGAAACCATGGCTCTATGAGTGATCTAATTTGGACACAAGCATAAATTGTGACTAAAGCCTTCTCTCAGAAGGTTCTTTACTTGAACCTCCCCAACACCTGTTATAGGTGCCAGTCCATGGAACACAAGATCAAGGACTGCCTTCTAGCTACACCTAGGGTCAAGCCCACACCTAAAGGGGCCCTTGTCAAATAGGCTGAAGGGAGAAAATAAGAATGGGTTATTGTTGGGCATAAGGCCAAGGCTCCCTCAAATCCCTTGCCCCCAAAGTAGTCATATCCTATGGTCACCACGGTTCCTCCTATCCCTACAAGAGCATCAATTCCAGCCAGTGTAGGGATGCAAGCGATGGAAAAAGGAACTACTTCTAGAGTTTCACAAATTTCAAACCCTGGTGGCTCGCATGGGATTAAGGTAACCACTAGGGTTTCTACCTTTTTTGGGGTGCAACCTCCTCTTGTTGCCTCTTCTATAGCACCACTAGTGATGCAGCACTCTTGTAGTCCTCTTGGACATCCAGAGATACCAAAGGTGAAATGTCAGGTTGTAAGTCCAAAGGATTTTCCATTCGACTTTAACCATGTTTCTACCTTCTTACAAAATAGCTACTCCTCTCTTGAGGATGAAGATGATATGGAAGAGTTCTCATGAACTTCCTATCATGGAATGTTCGAGGTCTCATAGACCTCCTCAGAAAGTACTATGTTTGGGATGTTCGTCATAGACTTGGTAGTTTAGATTTTCTCTATCTGCAAGAAGTTAAAATTTTTGGTTTCATGCTTGCTTCGGCATGTGGCATAATTTGGCAGGATGGCATGATGTTTTCTTCCTAGCATGAATCTGGTCGAGGTGGTGTATTTACTCTCCTGTAACTTCACCTTCATTCTGCTATTATTTTGCATGGTTCTAACCCCACACATAGAATTATTTGGCTTTTTCATTCCATTAAAAATAATTCTTTTGGAGTCATTAATGTTTATGCTTCCAATGATGTTGTGGAAAGATCCCAGATGTGGGCCTGGCTGGTTGACAACTTGTCTCCAGCTACTTGGGTTATGTATGAGGACTTTAATATGGTTGAAGTGGCCTCTAACAAAAACAAAATTCTACCTTTTTTTTGGATAGCTAGCAAAAAACAAGCTTGGTATTACATGCACAATAAATTGGGGCTTTTTGATCCCAATACCAACTGCCACTAGGATAGTGGGGTTTGGCACACTTGTTCCAACTTTTGAGCTGGCCCTAACTGCATATTAAAATGCCTTGATCATGCTATGATCACTACATAATCTATTTTCTCTTTTTCTGAGGATCGAGATTTTCCTATCATTCCCTTGCCAGATGTGATGTTATCTTACCACTACCCCATTTATTTTCTCATTTCTTGGAAAATAGTTGTCCCAAAGGTGGCGAAGTCTCAGTTCTTCCTAAACACGTCTGTGTTGATGCATGCTTCCACCATTTCACACATCCTACATGTTTGGAACTTGAAGCCACATCTGCATTCTCAAAGGGGTTGGATTCAATGGTGGAATGATGTCATTACGAGAACTGCACAGTTCTTGCACATTTATGGGTGAGAATTGGCTATGTTGTATAAATGGTCATATGAAGCCAATATGCTTGCCCTCAAAAAAGCCTCTGAGGCCCTCACCTCAATCCCTTTGATGTAGACTTGCAAATTTATCTTGCCAAGCCTCACCATGACAAACAAATTGCTGATAATTATGTTGCACGAGGAGCCCAAATCAAAGCCTGTCTCCACTAGTTGGAGGTTGGCGACAAAGCCTCGAAGGAGATTTTTCAGGCTCTTCATGTTCGTCATACCAATGTTGGAATTAAAAAAATAAAACAAGGAAATTTTTTTCTATCTAGTCTCCCCACCATCCTACAAGCATTTGTTCATCACTATGAGAACGTGTTTGCTTCGCAGGGAAATTTGGTTGCTCAGGAGGAAGCTCTCAAAAAGTATATTTCTATCACTCCAAACCATCTAGCAGCTGAGCAACTTGCTTTTGGTGAGCAACTTCTTTCCCTTTGAGACCTTAAAGAGGCAGTCTACTCCATGGCAGATGAAAAGTCCCCTAGGTGTGATGAGTTCCCTTGTGAATTCTACAAACACCTCTAGGAGCATATAGGTTCTAATCTGCACAAAGTTTATCTCGAAGCCTATCACTCTAAAAGATTAGGAGCCATTATAAACAAAGGAAATATCAAATTCATACCTAAAGCTGGTGATCTAGAGCATATATGTAATTGGAGACCCATTACCCTCCATTGCCAAGGCACTTTCTCTCAAAATCAGGCACATGTTGCCCTTAATTGTGCGACCAAAGAAAACTAGATTCATCAAGTCCAGATATATTCTTGACAACATCATTGTTGTCTAGGAGGGAATGGAATGGGCTCGCAAGTCTAATCAGAAGGCCATCTTTTTAAAGATAGATTTTGCTAAAGCCTATGATCACATTGAATGGCTCTTCATCTTGGCTATACTCTAGGCTCTGGGTTTTTGCCCCAACTTCCTTTAGTTCATGGAGATGCTCTTTGGGGATGCTAATGCTTGCATGACTATCAACAATTCACAATTGGAGGCTTTTGGACTTTTTTGTTCCATCAGACAAGTCTGCTAGCTCCTGCACTTTATTTCCTTGCTATGAAAGGTTTAGGATATTTACTTGCATATTTTGTGTCCTCGAGACTGGTTCATGGCATTTCCTTGCCTAAATCATCCTCCTAATTAGTCAATCGACACTTTGCTAATGATTCTTTTCTCACTCTTTTAAAGGATGAAGAAAACATCAATAATGCTTTAAGTTTCCTGGACACCTTTTGTCAAGCTTCTAGTTCTACCATTCAATGGCATAAAATGCTTTGCTTCCACCAATCCTTTCTGCCAGCTCCACCTTGGCTTAGCCAGTTTGAATGGAAATGGGTTGTTCACAGAGAAATCTTCTGATTTCTTGGCATTCCTTTTGCATTCCAAGCATCACCTGTAGAACTTTGGAATGTTGTGCTAGCTAAGATTAGCAAAAAGCTTGACTACTGGATCACAAAGTTTCTCTCCCTCATGGGAAAATTCTAGATTTTCTCTAAGATTATTGTGGCCATTCATGTGTATTACTCATCCTACTAGGCTCCATCCAAAGATTCTTACATGAAGCTGGAAAGATTGCTCAGGGATTTTCTCTGGGCCTCTAGTTTTGATCACCATGGTTTTCATAAAGTGCCCTGGGATTTTTGTTGTCTCCCAAAAGATTCTAGTGGTCTTGGCTTGCTTTCCACTTGGAGATAAGGCCTTGCTCTTTTGCAAAATGGATTATTAGGGCTCTCTTAGGAGATGAAGCTTGGAAGATTCTAGTTTGGCACTGCATTTATTTTGGCTTCCTTGTCAATAGGCCTACTTGAAAGGAGTTTGGTTTCCAAACCCTTCTCATTATGCATGAGCCTATGGTCATTCAGGGATCCTTCGTAATCAAGAGCATTTGGAAAGCCTCAGAGGTTATTAAGCCCTGGCTTTCATGGGCTAGAGATGAATTCTGCAATGGCCTCTGGAATTAGCATAACATATGGTGGTCTCCCCTATTTTCCATTTAGGGTAGTCCCTTCGCTAAGACTCAAGGGGCCAGTGCTCTGAATTTTTTCAAACATGGTATCAAAACTCCAAAGGACCTCTTTTCATGGGTCACCATGAGTTTCAGGACCTGGGAAGATATGCAAGTATAGTACCGCCTTGTCCATTCAGACCGACAGACTTTTGACCTTCTTCTTTCTTCCATCCTTGTTCACTTAGTTCATAAAGTGGAGATTTAGTCTGTTTTCCCTTGGTGGCTTGATTGGATTTGGTTTCCTTCCACTCCTTTTTCTAATTACAAGCCAAGCTTGGGCTATAGATGGCTTTCGTCTCATCTTCCCATGGTGGATACGCTTAACCACAGATGGCATTTGCAATCTTCCCTTTTTCAATGGAGAAAACACTTTGACACCATATGGAATGCTATAACTGAACCCAAGATTGCACATTTTGCTTGGTGCCTAGCCTTCCAAGGTCTTCCCTTGGGGCCTTAGCTCAAACACATTGGGGTTCTTGACCCTAGATGCCCCTTTTGTGGACAACCAGAGTCTTTCTTGCATATTTTTTCGTTCTACAAGCGTGCTCAAAATTATTGGCACTGGATTCATGATTTTTTCAAGCCATTCACACCTGAGTCTTTCTCTTGGCATATGATTTTACTGGGTGACTCTCCCAAATTTCCTCAAAAGTTCACCTAGATTTGGCATACTTTCAGGTTGGAGATCATGTTTTCTTTGAGGAAAGATAGGAATGTTGTTCTTTTCACATAGCTTTTTGGATGTTAACATTGCTATGTATACTAAGGCATGCATTTGTAATAATATAATTATGCAAATTTAGGTGCAAGCAAATAAAGTTGCACACCTGTAGGAGCTACTCAATCACTTGGGTAATGCTCCTTGTACTATCACTAGAGTTCCTCTAGATGCCTCAGCAGAGACCTTGACACCTCGTAGCCACCATCCTCGATGCCACTCCTCCAGCCACCACTCACACACCCCCAACTCCTAGGCTTCCTTCCACCACTCTCCTAGTGGTGGTGATGGCGGATGGAGGCGCCGTCAGCTTCCCCACCTCGTGGTGGTACTAGTTGGTCCCCACCTCCTCCTCTTGGTCCCCATCATGCACACTTAGGGAAGTGGCCTTGCCTAGACTTGGCAATTTCTCCTCTACAGCTAGAGGTTAAAGATGTGGAGGTTGCCACTATTGCTACTACTGGTGACAATGGCTAGACTATTCCTAGCTTGCCCCCCAATCCTAAAGATGATTAGGGTTTTCAAGATACAGATGATCCACCACCCTCGGCTGGCACTGCTTTGGTAGCCTGAGGTTGCCTTATATGTTTTTTTTTTATGAATAGTTTTTGATTCCAGCTGTGGCCATGTTTTTAGTCCGGCTTTGGCCGATTGAACTCTTTCGTGGGGTGATCTTGTATCCCCCAGCCCCTTTTATGTGAATTGTAAACTGAGTATATTTTATTAATTGAAAAGGTAACTATTCAACAAAAATATTTGAAGTAGTACCGAAAGCTGCCATGGCAACGGCTACCCAGGTAGTAGGATCGACTACCTAGGTATACCCCATCCACTCATGCCATGCCATACAAACAGTGTAACTTGTTCCACAATATCTCCATCGCTGCAATTCAAATTTAACTATTTTTTGCACGCATGCGATATTAGTACTCTATTCAATGGAGAAGAAGGTTATGTTTTGAAATTTTAAAAATAGATAAGTTAGAATCATTTTTTATGTTTTATTATTTATTGTAGTTAGAATCTGTAAATTATGTTATTGGTATAATTATATGATTTTATGAGCTATAAAAAATTATTTGATATTATTTTTTATGACTAACAAAAAAATTATGTTTTTAAGATGGCTTTATAATTAATATCATAAAACAATATTTATAACATTGATTTTTCACATTCATTCAAAATGGAAATAATAATTTAGAAATATATCTATATTACAATTAACAATATAAGTAATATTCTTCATATTTAAAATAGTAATAATAAAATGTTGATAAATATTTTATCAATCATCTAATTGTAATTCAACTATTTTCAATTCAATATTTTTTGTATTTATATTTTTACTTCACCTCTAACTAAAAAAATTGAATTTAAAGCACTCAAATTACGATCATTAGAATAATAACTATAGTATTATTAAAATTTTAAATGTTATTATTTTAAATTATTAAAAACAATACTATAGTTCAATTTTTAAATGTTATTATTTTAACTATAAGCAAGATATAATTAAAATGATTGTAAAATATTTTAACATTATTATTTTAGTTAAAATAATAACATTTTAATAATTGTAAAATATTTTAACTATAGTTAATATAATAACATTAAATCATTAAAATATAGTATTACTAAACTATATTTTAATGATTGTAAAATATTTTAATGTTATTATTTTAACTATAGTGTTATTAAACTATAGTTTAATAATACTATAGTTAAAATAATAACATTTAGAAATTGAACTATAGTTATTATTAAACTATAGTTAAAATAATAACATTTAAAATTGAACTATAGTTATTATTAAACTATAGTTAAAATAATAACATTTAAAAATTGAACTGTAGTATTATTTTTAATAATTTAAAATAATAACATTTAAAATGTTAATAATACTATAGTTATTATTCTAATGATTGTAATTAACCATAGTTCAATTTTTAAATGTTATTATTTTAACTATAAGTAAAATATAGTTAAAATGATTTTAAAATATTTTAACTATATTTAATATAATAACATTAAATCATTAAAATATAGTATTATTAATACTATAGTTAAAATAATAGCATTAAATCATTAAAATACAGTATTACTAAACTATATTTTAATGATTGTAAAATATTTTATTATTATTATTTTAACTATAGTATTATTAAACTAGAGTTTAATAATATTATAGTTAAAATAATAACATTTAAAAATTCAACTATAGTTTTGATTAAGTAAAAATAGGATTTGAAAGGTCTTGAAACCTTGTACAAAGGGACAAGAAAGATATAGCAATGAGAACCAAATACAACTATGAAAAACCACCCAACAAACTTAGAGGGACATGCAAAAATTCCAACAAGAGGGTAAACAACCCAAGGCACAAATAGACCATCAAGATTTACATTTTGGTCCTTTCTTTTGAGATCTTAAAGCCATATCAAATGAGAGAATGGAAGATTTCACTTTTTTCCTTTTAACTGTAGTCCAACCATCCTCCACCTTCCCTACCATACTTTGCCAATCCCCACAAACCCCCAGAAACCCCCCAACCGAAGAGCATGGAGCAAGGTTTTGGACAAAAGGGACAGCAGCCAAAACCTAACTCAAAGAAGGAAAAGAGTCAGGAACCATTGAATTAGCAGAAGATAGAACATCATTAGCACATTGAGGCTGAATCATAGAAGGGACCCCAAGTACAACATCTAAAGTATCTACGGAAACCTCATCCAAAGTGAGATCATTATGTGAAGGACTAATCAAACCCTCCTCAACTGATGTAGCTTTTTGAACTATATAATGTTCATCTGAAGCCCCTAACCACCAAGATGGGGATTTCCTCAATCTGACCTTAGTAGAGTACCGAGCAGCAAGATGACCAGTATCGTGACACTTCCTACATCTGAAGGGGATACCTTCATAATCTAGAAGTTGGGTCCAAGAACCACTAGGAGAAGGCTACTTAATCATAGTAGGGAGCCCTTTAGAGATATCCATCTCCACTAGAATACGAGCATACATTGTCTTGAAGATATTGGATAAAATCGAATCAACCATCAAGAAATCCCCAAGGCCATCGCCCATAGCCTCCAAGATCGAGTCCTACCAAAGATGAAGGGGAAGATTCGACAAATGAAACCAAAGAGGAATCTTATTGAAGGATTTTGTAGTAGGGTCAAAAGTCGGATACCAAGGTTTGGCCATCAGGGGGAATTGTTCCTCCCAAGAGAATCCATGACAAAGGACAACAACCCTATCCTCAACATTAGAAAATTTCACAATAAAAAAACCTCTAGCAATAGGGTAGATCTGAACTAAATCTAAGACGAGAGGTTCCCAAACATTGGATATCCAAGCATGCAACTCTGCAAGAGAGGGCCAAAAACCCTATAAGTGACATATAGCAGCCGTAGCAGAGAAATCATCAGCAAATGTGCTGACTTCATCAATAATGTTATCATCAAGATGAAGCAATAGCAGGTTACTAACTAGAACAGGCACAACCTCCCATTTAACCACAACTAGACGAGACCCCATCCTCAAAGCCGGAGTAATATTAAGCTTCAAAGGGCACCACATCTACATAGGAGATAGTAGAGTGGCCAACAACTTGGGTAGAGGCATCAGCAGGAACAGCCGCACCCATAGTAAGAAGAGGGCCAAAGACCCTAACTGGCGAAGTAGGGAGCAAGGACAAAGAAGCCACTGTCCCACCACCAACAGCATCTGCTGCACCCCCAGTAACCCCCAAACCAATACAGGCAGGAACCACTCCTGACTCGACCGCAATAGGAATAGAACCAATGTTATCGACAGTAGCAGACAGTCGCCCATGGGTGGGAACAATGGACCCAGTAAACCCAGTAGGAGCACCCCATACCACAACCAGCGCAGCAACATCCCTAACTAAAGAGACCACAACAGTTGCATACTAAATGGCAAGAGCAGTTGAAGTTTGAATTTGCCTTTGGGCGAGAGCGCAAGTAGGAGCGAGAGACTATATAAAATTTAAATATAGTTATTATTAAACTATATTTAAAATAATAACATTTAAAAATTGAACTATAGTATTATTTTTAATAATTTAAAATAATAGCATTTAAAATTTTAATAATATTATAATTATTATTCTAATGATTGTAATTTGAGTACTTTAAGTTCAATATTTTTAGTTAGATGTGAAGTAAAAATATAAATACTAAAAATATTGAATTGAAAATAGTTGAATTACAATTAGATGATTGATAAAAATATTTATCAACATTTTTTTATTATTATTTTAAATATGAAAAATGTTACTTATATTGTTAATTGTACTACGTATATATTTCTAAACTATTATTTCTATTTTGAATGAATGTGAAAAATTAATGTTATAAATATTATTTTATGATATTAGTTTTAAAACCATCTTAAAAGCATAATTTTTCTATAAGTCATAAAACATAATATCAAATAATTTTTTATAGCCATAAAATCATATAATTATACCAATAACATAATTTACAGATTCTAACTACAATAAATAATAAAACATAAAAAATGATTCTAACTTATCTATTTTTAAAATTTTAAAACATAACTTACATCTCCATTGAACGGAGTACTAATACCACATGCATGCAGAAAACAGTCAAATCTGAACTGCAGCAATGGAGGTACGGTGGAACAAGTTACAATGTATGCGTGACATGGCATGAGCGGATGGTGTGCATACCCAGGCAGTCGATCCTACTGCCTGTGTAGCCGTCTATAGCTTTGCTTTACGCACTGTGCGATATACACCAACTTGCTACGGTAATGATCTTATCCTGATTATTGGCCTCCTGGTTTTAATATTTATAGAATATAATTAAAGCATTGGTAAATAATATTATACGAACTAGTGGTACTGATAATTAATGGTTCACCTTATAGCAGCTTCTTTTTGCAGATTATGAATAAGATTCAATGTAATCACATCATGAATTAATTAAATCCAGTGTGCGTGGGCCTTTCAACTAGACTTTCTTTTGCTATTTATAAGTTCATCTGCATGAGTGCATGGTATCGACTAAGAATCTCAGACAATGGCGTCCATAAAATGGATTCTGTTTATCATGGTCTGTGCAGCGGTTGCAGTAGAAGCCAGGGCATGGTTTGCCATCTGTCTAAATGCTAAACACACAAGCTGCTATAGACGTACTCAGCGGGATTTAAGGACCCACTGGAGGTGGGCGCTGTTTTGGAAGGGGATGACAAGTTTGTTTCGTCTCATCTCTTTGCTACGGACTCTCATGTTTCCATGTTTGTCAAACAGAAGTAATTATCTCAGATCGGCTTGTTTAGGAATCATAATGTGGCTACCTACATTACTCTATGCCACTGTAAAAAAAATTGAAAGAGGCTTAGGTCCTCTAGAATAAGCATATTAGCTATTCTGTGTGGGAGTTAGAATCATGTTTGCGTGCATAATAACACAGAGACATGGAATAGGCCAGATTGCATGTAGTCCTTATGTGTATTATCCATCATAAATGGGTGTTAAATCACGAGGGTGAGACAAGTTTTATAACGGCAGCTTTCAGTCAATAAGGGAGCAAGGGGTAAGTTTGGCCATAAAAAGTTTGTTCATTGATTTCCATCTGTATTATTATGTTCATTGCATTTAATCATATGGGTTTTCAAATCATTTGGGTCAGATTAGATTTAAGGGAACCTTTACTCGGTGAGGCAAAGAGAGATAAGTTCTCCCAAAAGAAAAACTATTAATGGACTGTTATTTGTAACTTTATATGGTGGTGTTGAATCATATTATATAGATAAGAGTTTAAAAATTGTGTGAGAGATTACTTGGGGAAGGTGGAGTTAAGGTTGGTTAAAAAATATCTTTTGTGAGTTCATGATCAATGTATGAATTATCAATACTCTATTATTGTTATATGAATGGAAATTACAATGATACAGGGTGAGCAATATAACCAAGAAATTGAGTTCATATTATTACATTGACATCAGCTTTTGTTTAGCCTTTGTTTAGTGAGGCTAAAAATATCTAAAGTTCATTCCTTTATTTTTGTGTGCTTGTGGGTGAGATTAGATGATATTTGCTCAAGGACCTATAGATTGATAATGTTGGTTACAAAAAGCTTGTTGGTTGATTATTATTTATACAGTTATAATATATACTGTTGTTGAATCATAATATGGGTTCGTAGACTGTGCATAAGAGATTAAATCTAAAATAAGTTTGTTCAAAAAAAATCATTGTTGGTTAATAGATTGATTCTTTGGTTAAAATGACTCAAGTCTACAAAAGACACTTTGTTTTGCAATAGTTGAACTAGCTTCTAAATTATTTGATCTCTAAATCTAAGGTCGACCTCCCTTGGAAAGATATGCAATAGGTTCTTCTTTTTTGTAATTTTAAAATGTTTGATTGGATATGCTTTTAACCAAAAGGTAGAGAAATGCTCAAATGGATACCCATCACTATGACGTATTCACAGATATCACCAAACTTAAATCATAAAAATAAATATCTATTAACAACATGAAAAAAACAAAGGCAATGATAATAATGTTACAAAGGACACCTCAAAATTTGTAACACCCCACATTCACCATCTAGCTACTCCATTGTTTTATTTTCTTCACTATTAACATAAAGAATTAAATGAAAAATGAAAAATATCAAAAAAATTCTAAAATGCATAAGGAGGAATTAGAAATAAAAACTATTGATCCTTTGCATAGTGATTCAAATTAGAATGTGTAGTCCTTTAGCATCCCCTTGAGATGGTTACAAAGAAATTATCTGAAAAAGTCTTCTAAAACATAATATGCAAGAAAAAAAAATTAGAATTACCAAAAAATATGAAACTGAATTGCTTCTTGAATCTATATGTTATGATCCTCTATTCCTCCATCTTTTGTGGTAAGCATATCTTGAGTCACTTGAATGTCCTTGTACTTTTTTAAGGCTATGACCACTTGAGAGATATCAGTGAACTTGAGCATGATTATATTACTTTAGTATTTCCTAGTAAGCTATTTGTTCATTATCTCCTTTACCTTAGCATTAAGGTCTTGGGAATGATTCTTGTACTACATTAATCTTGCATATATTTTGGTTATCTTTCTCTACTCTTCCTTTCTATACACATATGGACTAATTATATCAATACTTTGCTGGTATTTCTTTTCAATTCATCACTTGTAAGCACTCAACAATCATATTTTCTCTAATGTTGAAACTCAATGTCTTTCAAGTATGTTTTTTATATTAATGAGAAATAAAAAAATGGGGGTTGATCTAGAAAAAGTTGAAAAGATGATAGAAAGTCACTTACAACACATCTTCATCCTACACTCTTTCTTAATATCAAAAACACCCACATTAACGTGACCCAAATTTTAAAACTACTATAGCTTGTAGGCTGGCTAATAGTCTAGAAATAAAAAAATATGCATAATTATAGTAGTGATTATAAGCATAAATAATGAGAGTCCAGTTATAATTTTTTTTTAAAGCCCAATATGCTAAAGTACTTAATGAAAATAGAAGGAAAGAAAAACCAAGAGAGCTATCTCTCTTTCTTCTCCTTATATGGTTTCTCTAGCAACACATAGAGCTTGTCATCCACTAAGAATCAGTATAGGGAGGCCATGGTATAAACTCCAACAGAGGCAAGAAGGTCATCCTTCTCAACATGTAGGGGGTGAAGGGTGGTGACCACCAAGTGCATCACCTTGACCATAAAATTTGTCACATAATCAAACCTTGGGTGCAGTCCCTACCCCTAGTGATGTTTCTATTTGAATACTAGTTATGAAACATTACTCTTAATGAATTTATATTTTTTCTAATATTGGTTAGATGATGAGAAACCTTTTTTAGATAATATTATTATCCTTATGATGATTCAAAATGTTAAACATTTCTTATAAGCATTGATACATGTTTATATTGATTCTTTTATTTTATTACATTATTGTATTATGATTTTTTTGGAGTTAAGAATACTAACCAATCGTGTTTACAATGAATATTATTTATATATATGGATATGCATATGTGTTTCTCTTAGTGACACAAGGTTGCAGTCAGTTAAAAGTACAAAATTGTTTCACCTTTTAAGCTGACTTATTAGAACAAATAAATTTGAATACTTCTATACAAAAATCAATTTTGTTAAAACATACGATCTAGATAAGTTTATTCTACCTCAATTATACATGTTCTCACACTTTTCCAATTGGAAATGTGTATTAAATACACATTTTATACTAGTTTGTGTATGGTTACTAAGAAAATAAAATTATTTTAGAAAACAGACATTTCAATAACTCTTACTCTTTTTAATTATCTATTTTTAATAACATATAGAAACCTTTTTTTAGAGTTCAAATTTAAGAATATTCTCATATAGAGTTTATAGTGTTTTACTTAGATATAATTTATTGTAAATAAAAAATACTACAAATATATGTTTCAACACTCAAGGATATATTTATTTTAAGAGAGAAAAAAGTAGTAAAATTTATCATAAAAAAATTAAAAATCATATGACATTCTAGAGGAGACAGTCCTCTTCCAAAATGTATAATTTTTCTTTCGGTTAGAATAGATTTATTTTGAAAAATGTGGTGGGAGATGAAAACTATCAATTATAGGTGAGTTGAAATTTGAATTGTTATAAAAGAGAAAATATAAAACAAAAGCCTATTTTTATTTTTGATTGATCTAGCTATATATGTCATCTATAACATAATCTAAGATCAAAGGGAAAAATATTTATTTCCATATAGTTTTTTGGTGGAAACTAGACACCTCATTTTCATCATTTTTTAGCAACTAAAAAATCATCTTTAAAAATTAGGAAAATATATCAATTCTTGTTCCAAATAATCATTAAAAGCAATAATCCTAAACTTTGTCAATTTCTACAAATTTCATTAGTTTACTCTATTTTCAAATTATTAATAATAATATCATATTTATGTCATTAAATATGAATAGTTATACTTTTGTTAGCCTATTTCTTTATAAAAGGGTGACATAGGTTTGTGCTTTTACCCATATATTAGGCATCCACTTCACTTGGCTATACAGGTTTGAGCATGTCTTCAAAATCCTCAAATATTATTTTGGAGATATTACCAAGGTTCCCTCAAATAAACCCTTGAGACTTAGGTTTCTACCTAGGAAAGTCACCCTATTCGAGTGGGGTAGTAGCATTGTTTTGGTCTATTGAATTTTTTTTTCTTGTTATATATGCTTTGGTCTATGATTATTGGTGTGATATATATTTTGGTATAGTATCATTACATGTATATTTATTTATGTAAGTATATATGTATATGTATATGTGTTTGTGTGTGTGTGTGCACATGCACGTGCGTGTGCTTAGTATCAAATGTCAAGCATTGATAATAGATTCAACACCAATAGTAGCAAAAATGATAGTCACGATGTTTCTCCTTTACTATATCCCCCATTCCTAAAAACTCCATAGTTCTTGAATATCCATTTCTACAACTCTCCACTTCATATTTCCTCATAATTTGGATTTGAAGTGCCATAATCCAAAATCCAAGATTTTGAATGCCAATTCAAATCATATTCCAGAAATTAAATGAGCCCTTAGAGATTTATCTCTAGACCTCCTAAAAGTAAGGCTAGTTAGTTTACCATTGGCTTATGTGGACTATTTGGAATCTTAACTACTAATAATGTATTTAAAGGTTAAATACGATAACTAAAGTAACATAAAAAAATTAATTAATGTGTTTAATCAACTCTTCCAACCATATAGTTTTTTATATAGTTGGATGCAAGTAAATGTTTGGAAGGGGGGAGAAGGTAGATAGAATGAATGAGAAACAAAATAGGAAAAAATATTAATAGTTTAATTCTAAAACATATTCATACAAAATTAAAAATACAATTTGAAATACTAAACCAAAAAAATATTACATTTATTCTCAACCTCAAAGTTCTTTTAATTTTCTTTTGAAAAAAATTAGATCAATAAAGATTATTTAGACTTAATAATAATAATGATGATGATGATGATGATGAGTTGAGGTGGGGAACCCATTCCCCATTCCCATGACTCCCTCCTTATTAATAGGAAGAGTGGGAGGTAGTAAAACCTCAACCACATTTTAAATTACTTTTAAAAAGGAATTAAACATTTAAATTATGTTAATTAGTAATTATAGTCCTACCTAGTCATAGGTGGAGACTATAGTATAATCTTTTCTATTTTTAAATTTCAAAATATCTAAATTATGATAAAATCTTTTAAGCATTCTCATTTAGACATGTTTTTGACATGCACTACTACGTGGAAATTATTTCAAAAGACAAATGTAGACATGTTTCAAGAAATTGATCATTTTTATGATACATGTTCAACAAGTTCCATTGCTTATAGTTTATTCTTATCAGTCTTAGAGGATATGCATAGAATAGACATGTTGAAGAATGTAATAAAATTAGATTAGTGATATACTCCAACAAAATATTGTTTGATAAAGTAATGGCTTCATTAGTTTGAAGAGAATGTTAAGGCTTCAAAAAAAAAATCTACAAACTATGTAAACAGTGGCCTAATCCAAGAGGGTTCACAATTCTTCCAGTCAAAGAAAAGATTTTAGGATATGTACAAAACAAGAATGGTAGGGAGGATTTGGAGGTTTGTGCAACACAAAAGAGAGTAAAAATATTGTGAAAATGGCATAGTACTTGGTAATATCTAACTTTTCTTCAAGGGGAACTATCATTTTTTATGATCATATAGATTTCAATTGCATACCAGTGCCTATATAAATTCCCATTACAACCCTAAAAGATACATAGTTATCTTATCATTGCACTTCAAATTCAAATATCTAGTGGAAGATGCTTTCAGTAAGTACAACTCTTTGATTTTTATGGCCAATCACTTCCTAAAATTTTGTAAGATTAAATCTAATTATAACATTTTTTATGATAGGTTTTTTTTTTAGTTTAAATTGAAGGATTTAATCTATTTTTCAACATGCTAAAACAATGGTGTATGTACATAAGCTCATTAGCTCTTGTTTTGCCTTTGCTTTCACATTTTGCATACATGTCTAGTGGGATAGTAGAAATGATAATATCTACTATCTTCTTACACACAATTTGATCCTTTTATCATCCATTATTTCTCCTACTTTAATTTTTTCTTTTATAATTCCTTTGCCTCCAAAATGCTTCTAGCATTGAGTGGTCTTGGTAACACAAATAAAATTCAATCAATAGACGTGATTATTTTGTTGAATATTGACACTTGTGACATTATAGTAATAGGCATTATCTACAAGTGATGTGAGTTCCATTTTGAAGCTAGTTGGAAGTAGAATGAAGGGAAGGGTGGTTGTTATTTGAGAAAGTTAAGAACTAGTTTTGCAAGGAATTCAAATTATTAGTTTCAATGAGATTTTTTTTTTTTAAAACCAAAATATACTTAATATGAGTGTCTTGTGCTTCTATACTTTTAACGTGATGGGGTTCCATTTTAGAAATTTCTCAAATGGTATTGTATTGCATTTATAGATAAAAATTCAAGATCTAGGATTGACATGGTAGTGTATCTATGGATTTTGAGTTTGGGTTTCATAGAAAATTTAATATAACTACTAACTATTATGATTTGGCTGGATTTTTTTCATAAGAGATGTAATTATGATCTGATATAATTATAATTAGTGGTAAAGATGTCAGATCTATTTGTATTTATGCAATGTTGTTGTGATATGCACAACTCTATATTATAGATCAACTATAATTTCTTAGAAAATGATGAAAAAGATGTTCATTTTAGAGAAGTAGTTTTGATGAAAAAATGGATTGTTCTTTTTCAATATAGAGAGAAGAAAAAGACAAAAGTGGACATGTAGGTAGATGGAACCACATTATAGGGAAATAAAAATCATGGCATAAATCAACCAATTTAAATAGTCTTCTATCGACTTTCTAAAACACAATGTAATTGGAACCTCATTTTTTATTCCATTTTTTATTTAGTTGATTGATCTTTAGAATCTATATTATGATTAGGCATTTAGTAAGCTTAACATATTTTATGATTTATTCGACTTTCTTGTTGGTATGTTAATAATCTTTCACCACTCTTATATCTATAATGGAGTGACTAAAGACTTTGAGTGGATGTAACATGAATCCCATTTTTATAAATATTTTAATCTGATAGTTTCTGAACCCACAATTATAATTAACTCAAAGAATATTTATCTCTCTATATAATAAGAGTTTCCTTGTTGCAATAATTTCATCATTGCTGGTGCTCTTAGTGAATGTGCCAATTTGGAAGCTTTGAGATAAGGAAAACAAGTATGAGCATTTATGTAGTTTCATAATTTAGTCATAAACAGATTGGAAGTAGTAATTTAATTTTAGAAATTTTTAGGAAGTATATTATTATGTTGGCTAATTAAATATTTAAGTTTATAATGCATGGTAAATCTTAATTTAAGGACACTCATATCAATGTTATTTTGAGAAAAGTTTTGTCAATTAAATATTTTTAAATATTTTTGAGCTAGTATTGAACTGTATGTATAGTGTTTATGTTGCCTCTTATTTTTGTATTCATAGGTAATAACTTCTATTTTTTCCTATATTTTACAAATGTAATTTATAAAAAATAAAATAGAAACTAGTTAGTTAAATATGTAATTATGATCTGATATAATTATAATTAGTGGTAAAGATGTCAGATCTATTTGTATTTATGCAATGTTGTTGTGATATGCACAACTCTATATTATAGATCAACTATAATTTCTTAGAAAATGATGAAAAAGATGTTCATTTTAGAGAAGTAGTTTTGATGAAAAAATGGATTGTTCTTTTTCAATATAGAGAGAAGAAAAAGACAAAAGTGGACATGTAGGTAGATGGAACCACATTATAGGGAAATAAAAATCATGGCATAGATCAACCAATTTAAATAGTCTTCTATCGACTTTCTAAAACACAATGTAATTGGAACCTCATTTTTTATTCCATTTTTTATTTAGTTGATTGATCTTTAGAATCTATATTATGATTAGGCATTTATTAAGCTTAACATATTTTATGATTTATTTGACTTTCTTGTTGGTATGTTAATAATCTTTCACCACTCTTATATCTATAATGGAGAGACTAAAGACTTTGAGTGGATGTAACATGAATCCCATTTTTATAAATATTTTAATCTGATAGTTTCTGAACCCACAATTATAATTAACTCAAAGAATATTTATCTCTCTATATAATAAGAGTTTCCTTGTTGCAATAATTTCATCATTGCTGGTGCTCTTAGTGAATGTGCCAATTTGGAAGCTTTGAAATAAGGAAAACAAGTATGAGCATTTATGTAGTTTCATAATTTAGTCATAAATAGATTGGAAGTAGTAATTTAATTTTAGAAATTTTTAGGAAGTATATTATTATGTTGGCTAATTAAATATTTAAGTTTATAATGCATGGTAAATCTTAATTTAAGGATACTCATATCAATGTTATTTTGAGAAAAGTTTTTTCAATTAAATATTTTTAAATATTTTTGAGCTAGTATTGAACTGTATGTATAGTGTTTATGTTGCCTCTTATTTTTGTATTCATAGGTAATAACTTCTATTTTTTCCTATATTTTACAAATGTAATTTATAAAAAATAAAATAGAAACTAGTTAGTTAAATATGTGAAAAGTTTATATTAATTTTTGAAGTATTTACAAATTTCTGGAACAATTCATGGAAAACAATTGTTGATCAATTTTCTTTTTATTATAGATCTGTTTGGTAAAATTCATGGAAAACAATTGTTGATAAATTTTCTTTTTGTCATAGGCCTCTTTAAAAAACACTCATATTTTGCATTAAATATTCATGGACAAAATAAAAATAAATATGTTGTTCTATAGTCGTGTATGGTTCTATTACATTAGAAAACAAGATTGTAAGATTCTACTTTTAATGGATTCTTTTTGTTGTACATACAAGATTCATATTTCAATACTTTTTAAATTGGTAACTCTCTCACATTTATTTGTATTTTATTTTTGTTCGTTTTATTAGAATTAAGCTTGATTAGTATGTCAAGGAAAAGGGTATAAGAAGCTTTCTTTTCAACTATTTGGATTTTTTTTTTAATTCATGTTATTGGAATTATGAATCTAAAGCATGTTGGTATGTCAACAAAAAATGGCCTAGAAAGCTTCTTGCTGATGCATATTTGAATTAAGGGAGAGTGAGGATGGTAATGTTATGCGTAAAATGGATCCCTACTATCGTATTATTGTTCATTGGGAGAGTCCATTGGAATTTTGGTATGATACTTCCAAATATTCTTTATAGCTTTAAATACAGAATGTCCTCAAGCAAAAATCACCTAAATTTGAAAAACTAGTTCATATTTTTGCATTCAACTAGTTTTTAATATACTTTATTATTTTTTCAGGCCTTACCAATTTTCAATAGAATGACAAAATAGAAATATCAGTTCACTTGTACACCCAAGTGAACTTTTTCTCCCATTGGAATTTTGGTATGATAGTTTCAAATATTCTTTATAGCTTTAAATACAGAATGTCCTCAAACAAAAGTCACCTAAATTTGAAAAACTAATTCATATTTTGCATTCAACTAGTTTTTAATATACTTTATTATTTTTTCGAGCCTTACCAATTCTCAATAGAATGACAAAATAGAAATATCACTTCACTGGTACACCACACCAAGTGAACTTTTGACTATTTTTTTTTACATTAGAGGGAACTCAAGCTGCAACATGGAAGCTCTTTGTTTTTTAATTTAGACAGACAATATCGTTATATAATAGACCTCAATAATTTGAGTTTAACTTGAACTGTAAAGGGAAGCTCAACGACAATACACGTGGAAGTGTGGCTGACAACAATTTCAATAAACATCAACACCACAAGTTTGAGTAATCATCCGTGTAGATTATTAATTTCCTAATAGGTGAATGAAATATGGCTTAGAACTTTTCTGCAATTTTCTGCATGAAGGTATTGACATTCTGCAAATCTATTTTTATCCATGAAGAATCAAATCCAAATTGCCCATTTTCTTCTCCGATCTCTCTCGCCACAGCTCTAAATGCAAGCCCAAACAGATTACCAAAGTGAGCACCCAAAGCAGGCCTCTGGCTTACACCCACAAGAAGGACATTTTTACTCCCTGGAAGTGGACAGGCACATACCAGAGGCTTGGCCTTTGTCCCTTTCTCCCTCAAGCCATCAATCACAAAATGGCAAAACCTAATCAGGGCTTGAGGATAGCACATCAAACTCACATCACCTGAATCCTCAAGCTTAACCCACCTAAACCCTCTTGTGCTCTTGATGAAACCCCTCTTAGTCATGGCAAAGCTCCCTTGCCTAAAAATGGAGCTCTGAACGGCAACACCCATCCTTATTCCCTTCTCTAGCTCCCCCAAATTGCTCAAAGAAAGACAAGAATATGCCAACCAGAACTGCTCTGAAATGGATTTCTTACTATCATCTCTCCATGACTCTATCAGAGCAGTCACCTCACATACAAAATCAGCAGCACATACCTGAGATGTGTGGCCATGGTGCCTCTGGAAGCTTCTATAGTAGAGATCATGGAGACCATACTGTGAAGAGAATTTCTCAAGCTCCACCTTGAGTCTCTCCTTGGAATCGCTTGTCATGTACCTGAACTTCTGCTGGGACTCTACAAGTGGAATACCCATTTGTGCAAGAAGCAACTTCATCCTTTTCATTCCATTCTCACTCCATGTCTTGAGCTTTGTTGCAACATAGGGTGAGCATTGCATTGAATCAAAGAGATTCCACTCTCTTAGAAGCAAAACCCTAGGTTCCTCTTGGTATGTTATTCTACAACAATCAGGAGCCCTGACCTTTGTACCATCCTTGAGAGTGGCAGATGTCACCATCTCCAAATGCCCTGCACTGTTCACATGTTGTTCAAGTTCCATTACTCCTGATACATATCTCTCATTTGTGATTCTATCATGGACAAACTGGTCAGTCAGAGAAACACATGCCAACCAGAGCAAATCATCAGTGTTTGTGTGGGTCAAGTAAGCCATCTCAAACATCAACATCCCTGAAGGCCTTCCATAAAATGTGCCTGATCTGTAATACTTCATCCTCCATTTCTTCAAAGCTTTCATCTCACATTCTTCCTTGTCTTTATCTTCATCATTTTCTCCACTTTCACCCAACTTCCTCCTTTTGCTGAATCTCTCCTCTTCTTCATCACTTTCACTCTCACTGTCATCTCCTTCATCTCCATCATCATCATCACTATTAAAATCTGCAGCATTTGCAAGAGCGGAGACATTAAAATCATAGGCCAAATCTCCATGGTTCTCATCTTCCATAGTATATAGCACAATCACATTCTTATTAAGTTCATGTAGATTGTGCAAGTGAATTGGACGATTGCTGTCCACGACAAACATCTTGATTTTGGGACCCAGGTTAAATAATCGTCTCAAATCCTCAGAACTTCCACAATTTATGAGCAAAACAGCAAGAGGGTCATTCTGTGAAGTCAATTTTTTCCCTGCTGATTCAGACATGTCTTCAAATGATGAAACTGGAAAGCATGAATATCTGAGGCCATCTTGTGCACAAATTGAGATTATAATCTTGAGAGCAAAGAGTGAATCTGCATCTGTTGTTGATGGGTATATGTGCAGAGGGTAATGGGATGTAGCTGTTCGAGCAGCAGCCCTAAGCTTGTTATAAAATTCGCTTATACTGGTTTCTCTAACCATGGCTGCCCGTGTATCCGGACACTACAAACCTAATTTTTAATTTGCATGGTTCCTGCAAAAGATTATAAAGGATGTAATTTCCAAGAGTTGCATGTTTTAGCAAAAAGGCATAGCACAGTTAAAATTAGTTAAATAGGAAATTAAGTTTGCTTAGTCCATCCAACATTACATTATTGACGTTAGCTTTAATTATTGGTCTTCAAATTTTTATGTTATTTTGGGGTCTCTCTTCATTTTTATTGTTGCTTTTGTTATTTAAGTCTTTTTAATTATATTTTTTATTGACATTATTTTGAATCTTAATTTTGTAATTTATCTAAAGATGAATATACCCCCAAATTTTTAATATATCTTTAAAATTAATATATTTTTAGAGTAAAGTTATATTAGATATAAATTAAGGTTACATTTGTTAGAGTAATTATTCTTTTATGCTTATTAATTAGATCATCTTGATTTAGTTAATTAAGTTGTTTATTATTCTAGTTACTTAAGCTATCTCTTAGGTACATATAATTAATATTTTATATTAATTATAATGTGCAATCTAGTGTTGTTCCCCTTTAGGGTTTTGTTCATCTTTAATGTTGAACTTTTGTACTTTTTATTTTCATAATCTTGGAATACAATTTGCTCTCACACCATTGAGATTTTTCAAGCTCTACTTTTTCTTTCTCTGGTTTCTCTTCAGTACAAGTTATTTGCATGCAGGTGTTCTTCGTGATCTATGAAGTTGATTTTTACAACTTCTACATGGTATTAGAGCTTCCTAGTTTGGAGATTTTGAAGCTATGATTTAGAGACGAAAACCCTAGCTTTTTCGAGATTTTTTCTTCAATCGAGAGGAGGCACATTTTTTTATGGCACTTTGAGCAAAAACGAATGCTGTCATTGGACTCAAAAGGCCTGATACAGTTAAAAATCATATTAAAAAATTTATTTTTGGTTACCATAGCCTTTGGGGAAATTTTTTGGCCTCCTAGGGCCCGTACGAATGCAGAAATTGAGAAAAAAAATTATAAAATCAAAAAATTAGAGTTTTTGGCCACTCTACCCAACAGCCACCTAGGCACCATCTCGTCACTGCCTGTGCTCGGCTTGTGCTCTGCTGCAGTTGGTGCACCACCCATGGCATAGTCCATGCCTCGCCGCTACTAGCGAGCTACCCTTCGACCACCTCTACTGGCAGAGCACTACTTGGTGATCACTGCCACTGGTGCAGCTTAGACTGGTGACCACTGCCAGTGACCTCCAGCCACCCAGCAAGCTAGCATGACTTTTGCAATAGGTGATGTCACTTTTTTAGTAGTGACATCACTTTTAGGTAGTCGATGTCATCATTCTGGCCATCGATTTTTACCCCCTACTGAAATCATTTTTCAACAACTTGATGTCACTTTTCTGGTTGCTGACATCATTTTCTAGCAACCAAATTTTTCTGGTGATGGGTAGTTGACAGCCATACAGACGTCAAATTTTTTCTCATGATTGTATTTTTCAGTGAGCTTCATTTTGGAGGTGCAGTTCATTTTTTGGCCATAACTTGAGCAAATGGAGGTCTTTTTCTATCCAAAAGAAGCGCTAGAGAGTTGGTTCTGAGATGGAGATAATGACGTAGGTTTTATTTGCTTATGAGGTTATTTGAGCTCCTTTTTTGGTGTTGAAATAGAGGTTTTAGTTTCCTCTCTCTCTACATCTGGCATCCAAATTTTTTTCTAAGTGTTTGTGAGCTTACAGTAGTTGTTTCTTTGGTTTTCAAGAGATATATTTATATGTTCTAGGGGGAGCATTTTCTTTTCTGTAATTTACTTCAAAATTGACCCTTCTACTTTCGTCTTCTTCTCTCAATGTCAGACCCCTCTATGACTTGTTTAATGCCACACAACTATCATAATTGGAAAGCACACATGACTCGGCTTCTTATGTCACATGGCTTATGGTCATGTCTAGATGAGAATCAACCTATCTTGCAGAACACTTTTGAGGTTCTTCAACATAGGAACAAAATGGATGAAGCCATGGGATTGATTACATTGAACATCTTTAATAGTCTCTTGTTTCACCTGGATGGTTTGACCACTCCTCGAGCTATTTGGACTAAGTTTCGCAGCTTGTTTGGCATAGTGAATGAGTTCTAGGCAATATAACTTGACACAAAGTTGACTTCTTTGACACCTACTAGCTTCCCCACCATTGAGGACTTTTTGATGAAGTTCAAATCTCTTTGTACAGTTTTGCATGGATGTGGAAAAAACAAAACAGATGGTGAGTGTATTTTTTTGATACGTTCAAAGTTATGAGGATAGTATTAGATCTTTTCTTCCACTTTCTACTTCACTATGGATGTCTTGGGTAATAGACATCAGATGCCTTCTTTTGAAATATTTTGTGATTAGTTGACATGAGAACAGGCAAAGATCCAATAGGTGGATGCCTCTGGCTCTTCCAGCCAAGCATTGGTCGCTCAGACTTCTTAGGGGAAACCAAAATAGAAACCTAAACCAAAGAAAGATACACAAAAAACTGATTCCAAACCTCTAGCTAACCCTTCCAAGGGTAAATCTTCTTCGAAGTCTACTAATTCTACCTCCAAGACTAAGAAGAAATCAGCTAAAACCTGCAACTTTTGTGGAAAGGATGGAAATCTCATTTCTAGATGTTGGAAACATTTGGAGGCTTCAGATGAAGCCATGTAGGAGCATCACAGTTCAGCTCCTAAGTCTTCATCCCCCCCTATAGGGAAAGGTCACACTCTTACTGCATGAGCAATGACTTCTGGGCCCACCTAGATTTTTTATTCTGGTGCCTTTCACCATATGACAAACACTTAGTAGTTGGTCACCTCACTTACTCCTTGTGCTATTTCATAGATTTTTGTTGGGAACTCATAACATATTTCAGCCATGGGTTTTGGTTCTATTGCATTAGTTGGGAGTTCTCTCTAGGATGTTCTTTTTGTCCCTATCATCTTGACGAACTTATTGTCTATTTATCAAATTTGCCACTTTGGCTCTGGTAAGATAGTTGAGTTATCACCACATTATGTGGTTATTCAAGACTTACTTGATTCTGAGTTGATTGTGGCTACTGGGAGTTTTGACTATGCATCTCACCTCTATAGATTTGATGGATTTGAGTATTCTAATGACACAAGTTCCTATCTTGTAGCACATGCAAATTCAGTAAGAAAACTTTGGCATAAGTGTTTGGGCCATGTCAATTACATATATCTTTTGCAAATAAGCACATAGGCACTTGTTCTTGGGCTTCCCCAGATTTCCTATACAAATGGTGTTTGTCAAGGTTGTGCTCTTGGCAAACAACATACGGATCCTTTTTCACATGGACAAGCCACTCATGCTTTGGCACCATTGGAGTTGATTCATAGTGACCTCATGTCATTTCCCACTCCTTTTTCCAGTGCCAAATATGTTCTTACTTTCATTTATCACTTCTCCAAATGCTCATGGGTGTACTTTTTGAAGTACAAGTCTGATGTCTTTGATTCATTTTGAGTCTTCACGACATTTGTAGAGAAGTAGTTTGGTCTTTCTATTCGGTGGATATGCATAGATAATGGGGGGAGTATGTGGGCCAAGCTTTAAGGAATTTTAGCTCTAAACATGGTCTTCAGCATCAATTTTCAGTGCCCTACACCCCTCAGTAGAATGGTGTGGTAGAGAGAAAGAATAGAACACTTCAGGAGATAGCTAATTTTTTGATTTAGTCCAAGTCCATGGATTCATCTTTTTGGATAGAGGCAATCAATTATACCAACTATATTCAAAATTGGATGCTTCACAAGGTCATTTGACATATTACTCCTAAGGAGGCTTGGTCTCATGTTAAGCCTAATGTATCTTCATTCTGATTTTTTGGTAGTGAAGCATGGGCATTTGTACTAGATGCCCAGAGGAGACCAATGGAGAAAAAGAGTTGACACCTCATTTTTTTTGGCTACTGTGAGGATGTTAAGGCCTACAAGTTGTTTGATCCTAATTCTAGAGAGGTCCTATTTTGATGGGATGTCCAATTTGATGAGCACCTTTCTACAGTAGATACCTTGTCTTCAGAGTCTACTTTCAATATATCCAACTAGTAGGTTTATATATCCAAGATGAATATCACACTAAGCCTCAACTAGTAGGCTGATATATCCAAGATGAATATCCACCTCTGAAATTAGGACATTCTGAGCTCATATGACTGACTCACTAAGTAACAAGCCTCCACAAACAACAACACTGCATTAAGACAACCCTTATTCAAACAACTGAAATGAAATATTTTTGGTTGATGCAAGATTGCTCTTACACCCAAGATTATCCTACATCAAATCATGTCATAATTTTCAAATCCAATCTTTTCAATGTAATAAAAACTTGCAACTCATTTTATTTGATATTTTTTTGGTAGGTTACAACTTTGAGAGGCTAAATGCATTTAAAAACTAGACTTATTGCTCTAGGGGGTGGGGATACATTGGGATGGAGGAACACATTTTAGAAGGGGGGACAAAGGGTCCTCTATTTGGAGAGGGTGGAGGGGTAGCAAAGGGACAATGCCAAGGATAGGAGGGGTGCATACACTATATAGTATATGCTAGTTATGAAAGGATGCATAACATTGACAAAATAAGATATAAAGATGTAAAATTAAAAAAGACTATTTTTTCTAAAATTTAAATACATGAACATTGAATTGTGATTGAATATTAAACTATAAATTTTAAAATTTTAAATACTTGAATAAGAAATCCAATAATAATAGTCATAGATATCAAATTTTCAAAAGTATTAGTATCTCATCGATTATCATAAAGATTATTACAATGAGTAGGTGTAACATAATATTAATATGATATTCAATGTTCATATATCAAAACAAGTACAAACTACATAATCAAAATGTCAAGGGCCAAGGCCTAAAATATAGTGAACAAGGCCTCCAATCATTGCTCAATAGGTTAGAAATCTCATCATTGTTGGAACTATTTGACTCTTGAAGGTTAAGCGTTGCATAAGGAACTCCAATCAGCCCTCCATATTTATTATCATCATCTTCATCAATCTATAATTGCTCCTTTGGCCCTCAATTGCATCATGTTGTGGGGCTCTCCTTGTATGCATGTGTCCTACGATAATTCATATGCAAGACACTATAGAAAACCACTACCTTCTCTTCTCTCTAAGAGGTATAAGACATGAAAAGTTTTATGTATCAAGATATATAAGGTTATAATAGTACAAGACATAAAGGTGATAAAATAAGTAGCATGACACAAATCACCTTTTCATCCTAGATCAATGTGACTTTATACACCTAGGTGTGTACCACTTTAGAGAATGCATAAGTATTCATATGTAGGAGACTATTTAGATTGTCTCATGTGTGATGAATGATATGTTGGATGTTCTCATTGTAGAATGGTTAACTAGGATCCCTCTCTCACACAACTTCCCTTATCTGGCCAATCATAAAATCAACTCATTCACCTTTCTAATGATCAAGGCATCCACATCCCCATATTTGATGACCTATAAAATTGGATTGATGATAGGGACTATGTATTTTATGTTACTCCAAAATACATCACTCTTTAGTATATTCTTCATCTTTCTCACCTACTCTTCCATATACGTATCCCACCTGTTCCACCCATTTGTCGTAAATATGAGTTATAGTGGCTCTTGCAACTCAATCATACATGTTTTAGGAATCCATCCTTATGAAGATCCTAAAAAGTTCATGTAAAGTGTGGTAGTTATAGATATACATGTACGCATTTCTACCATCATCCGTTAAACCCTTAATCTACTCAATATTCCTCATGTCCTTGAGTAAATTATTTGTGGCATGCATAAAATAAGGATTCCACTTAATATTATATATGATGATTCAACAAGACTCATTTATACTCTACACTAAGGTGTTAACATTAGTCACCATTCAGACTACATTTTGTGGCCCAATCTCCTCTACTGTTGTCCTAAGGATGTCAAACTAAAAATCAACACCATTTCAATGTCTTGTACAATTAGTCACCCTAAGAAAGAATAATCCATCTAAGAATGTAACTATGATTTTCATGATTGGACAGTTCCTAATGTTCATCCACTCATCCATGATAATTTTGCAACCTAATCCCCAAATCCTCCCTTATGGTCTCTGTTGTTTGATTGATCTTGGCATATTCATTATCTAAGATTTTGGTCCTCAATTTGTGCTTACCTAGTGAAAAAAATAATGGTCCTCCACTATATGAAACCCTCTACATTATCTCCTTATAATAATTATAATGAGCTCTATGAAGTGGTATGCCATTAGAAAAGAAGAATCTACTAATGGATTCATGTATCTCCTCATTTATGTGTGTATTAAATAGAACTTCTACAAAGTTACTTTCAATTGTCACCTTATATTTCCTCTTTCTTTATTCTACATCATCCCTAGAACTAAAAGTGGAAAAAGGTATTGAGGCTTCCCCTAGAATGAAAGTCAAAGGAATTGATGGGGGCTTGTACACATAGTTGAGCATGTGGTTTAATTTGATTCAAAGAAAAAAACCTTTTGAGGGATTGACATGTCATGAATCCTTTTGACAAAGAGAAGTGCCTTCAGGAATTCAGACATAAGTGGTGTATGGTTGTTGTTGGTTTGTACCGTAAGGTGTTGGGTTAAGTCCTGCAACAAGTGCAACCCTCTTGTTTAGTTTCCATAAAGTTTGGAACTCTGAACAAACTATTGGTGTTAAGCTAGAGGAAGGTGAGGATCATGTCAAGTCATCATGCCCCTTATACCCTGAGCGACACCCATGCTACAATGGTCGGGACAAAGAGATGACGTTCTTGGCAATGATCTAGGTGAAAAATGCATTGTTGTCCCTATAAGTATTTCTTATGTGACTACTAAATAGATTGAATCTATTACATACTAGATTTAAGGTAGTAGGTATTTCAATCCCCACATCATCTGGAAAGGCCCAAACCTTGTTGAATTTAATTTTGTAATGAAAATTTTTATTGGGCTTGAAAATATCACACTCTCACACACCTTTTCTTGTTCAAATTAAGTGGAAGTGCACATTCATTCTAGTGATGCCACAAACCCATTCTATACCACATATGTTTCATTTCCACTTCCTTCTAACAAGTTGCTACCTTCTTTTATTGGAGCATCTATACTCATTACAAATATTCTAAGAGGTTATTTAGGATGATATTTACTCCTAACCAACTTTTTCAAAAGTGTTAAGGGGAAGTTAGTAAATGGTGGACAAGGTGGCCAATTTTTTGTGGATTGAGATTTAATTTTCTCAACCCCCTCATTTCTCTCATTATCATGTTTAGGCTCTTATCCTTGGCTATTGTGAGAATGAGTTTCTTATTTCATCTCATCATCATTGCCATTTGTTTCATGACTATGAGAGCTCATTTTGATAGTGCATTTAACCAAATAAATAAATAATTACATGGTTTTATCCTATGCCCCTCTTTCAAATAATAATTTTTTGCCAAAATTTAAGCAACAAGAATTTATAAGAAAATATTAAGAATCCACTTCAATCTAGAAATGAAGTTAAACTAAGTATTGTAAAAAGAAATAACAAAAAATAAAAAACTTAAAATAGTGGAAAAATTAGTGAGAAGCCCTACCTTATACGTTAAAAATCTCTTCAACAAGCTGCAAAATCTTCCTCCTCTTCTTCTTTCTCCTTGCCACTCCTCTTTTCCTTGCAATCATATTTTCACTCTTACAAGATCCATTTTCTCAACTCATCACTCTGATTCTTGTTGCTATTACAAGTAATAAGAAATCTTAAATTAATGTAAATGAAGCCATATAGTGAATACAAGAAATCTAAGACAACTAATTGGGCCTCACATGGTTGAGGGTTAAAAATAGATGATTAGGATTTAATTGAAATATTTTACAATATTTTTTAAATATATGTATATGTCATTGTGTTACTCTGTTGCTTTGTCTTCTTCACAAAATTTTAAGAGATTATAGAGATCATAAATTAGAAAATACATTACATCCTATAGACATTCACAATTTACGACACCATGTATCATTTCATTTGATGCAATGACTTCAAAATTCAACACAATTATTTGATTTCTTTATATTAGGATTTTCAATCTAATTTCCTCTCTAAAGCTAGAGTTCTCATGTTTCTTGGGTCCTAATTTATCTTCATCTTTCAAAAGTCATGTATGAATTGATGACTTTTTTAGCTTAGGTCAAGAAGAAAACTGAAGAAAAAACATAGAAATATTTGTAAAGGTTGAAGAAAACACAAAATTAGGTAAGTTAGTCAACAATTTTCTAGTGACTCATAATGTTTCATACGAGGCATTTCTCATCCTTGTAATGACTGGTGCACTCACTATTGTCTGATTCTATATCATTATAATTTGAGTCCAAAAATACCATCACTAGCCTCATATAGTTTGAATGGGGTTGGATGTGCTTGTCATCAACTTAGGAACTACTTCATGTCTCAATATACCTTCTAATTTCAATAGTAGTTTGACCATCATTATCATCTTACTCAATGTTATGTGCATATTATTTTCTATTTTTTGTGGCTAAAACTAGAAACTAGAAATTAAGCACTTGCTAAAACTGAGTTGTTTCCAAAACACTAACACATGAGCATTGGAAAAAAGGGATATACTCTGCATAATTTTTGCACTCTCATTGTTTGAAATTTGGTCCGAATACCCTTCAAACATAAAAAATAGTATCCAACTTTTTAAAAGCCACTTCAAATGTTGTCACTCTATTCCTTATGAAAATAAAATATTTTATGGGGACTACTTTGATAATTGTCACTCTATTTTCAATTACAAAGTTCTAATGCTTTTTAAGACAACATAACTTTTTTTCTTTTTGGGCCATTTACATAATCAATCTTGAAACAAAATTCTAGTACTTTTCAATACAACACTAAAGAAATGTGTCATTCAAAGAATTTGTCTTGATACATGTCTTGTACCCTTATGAATGAAGTCTTGGTTAGCTGAAGCCATTCTTTCTTCATGGTGATTGCATGCTGAAAATGAATCATTAGATTTTTGCAACATTTTTAAAAAATAAAAATATAATAATTATAGTTTTTGGGGTGGTAGAATTTTGTTAGATTGCTTTTTCTTTCTAGGGTTTATAGACTTTGGTAAAATTTTAATTATAGCTTGTAAAAGGAAAAAACCTATGTTTAAATTATAACATTTATTTAGCTATTAATTGAGGTGTTCTTCCTATAATAGAGGAAATATTTTACAAAAATGTTTCTAGGTATTGAAATATTTTGTCGGGAGGAGGTTAAAAATAAATGAACCAATACATGCATAATCTCTTGCAGAGAACAATCAAATAAAGCATAACAAAAAAATTGAATGAATAATAATTTAATGGCACCATACTTCTTTATAACTATCATCTAATATCCCAAATTAAAAATAATGTCGTAATTGTTTAAGGTTTCACTAAACACTAGAAGATGTCACTTGTGAGTCACTGCTAACTACATGGAGAAAATTGGATTGTTATTTCTTAATTTTATTATTAAATAACTTTTATTGAAAATTGAAGGAACATTCATATGCATAGAGTTAAAAATCAAGTTAGAGGAGAGATAGAGGAGAAACAAAAAGATTGGCTCTATAGATCATAGGCCCAATCTATGAATTTCTAGAGGAATGTATGATAAATATTGTGCACATTGTTGTTTAGAGTTAGCAATATTACTAATTATGTTGGATGGTGTAGTTATGGTTGATTTTTTGGGCAGTGCTTGGACAATTTTTATTGTGTTTCAACCACATAATATATTATTAATCTATTTATACTAATATCCCTATTTCCCCATAATCTAGAAAGGATGGGTCATAGCCTAAGGCCTTCTTAGGTACTTATTTATAATCACTTATAAAATACTGGTATCATTCATATTATTTCTCCCACATAACAACCACTTTGGGTTTGTATGAGTTACTATTAACTGATGCAAATGTGAAGTGGTTGCAATCTCAACATGAGCTTCACTAACATCATAGAAGTGATTCTAAGATCACCATAAAGTATGCACTCAAGTGGTTTTGGCTCACCACAAACCTAGAACACACTGGTTATAATGACCACAAACCATTATCATGGGGAAACTATCATTACTCTAGGCCTTTCTCCTTTTGTACCTACATCAAAGTTGATTATTGAGTCCATATCAAAATAATTCCATCTATAAATATGTGTGGGTACCTAGTCACTCTACTCAACAATTGTATAGGAATCTTTTTAAGATAGATGGTTCATTAATATGTTAAACAAAAAACCTTTGGGTGTTTGGCAAAACCCATAATGCACCCCTTACAATAGCTTAGGTACAATACATTCTCTAGATTTTCCTTTTAACAAAAGTGGCATGCACTCAAAAAATTTATACAAAATATATAACCCAATAATATTCATTTATTTCCTAAAAATAATGTTAGAATTCACTACAACCCCCCTATAGGATAACCATGAGATAGTCATGTCACTACTAATAAGCCCAAAAGTTCTCTAAAATGTACAAAATTAGTTTTACATAGTGCTTTGGTGAAGAGGTTAACAATCTACTCCTCTATTTCATAGTATTAATGATGAATTACCTCTTACTTGATCAAATGCTTAATATAATGATGATAGAGATCAATATATTTGGTACAATGAGTTGGCTCTTTGATTTTCATAATAAAGTAAAGTTGGGCCTATATGATGTTTCTTGAGAAATGATAGAATACCACTGATAATGCTCACATACCAAGTTGAAAACGAGGCACATTTAAGAGAAACAAGTAGATGAGAAAGCCAAATATAGAATATGATACCACTTTAAAAAACAAGAAAAAGAAGAGACTAGAGGAGAAACCCATATATGGGATTTGTAGATCTCAAGCTAGCTCTATAAATTAATAGAGTAAGATATAACAAATATTGTGCAAATAATTATTGAGTTAGCAATATAATTAATATTAATTGGCAAAGATGTGGCTGATCTATTGGGCAGTTCTTGGATGGTTCTTGGTCTATATTGACCACATTTATGATAATTAATTTTATTAATTCCAATACTTAGTGTTTGGTTTTTTTGTCTAATATATCTTAATTTTCTTTCCATATGGAAACTTACTTATGAATTTCCAACTTTAAAATGACATAAATATATAATCTAAATAGGGTTTGGTAGAACCCCTATTAGAATACAAGATGCAATGTATATATTATCTATAGATAATTATATTTAGTGCTTATAAGCTAGTAACTATTAAGAAACATTCACATTAATATTGTGTGTGCCATTTATTATTTTCATTGAAAAATTAATTAGAAAGATAAGAATTATATAAAATCACATAACATTCCTTATTCTAAGATGGAACATGCATTTGGTCACTAGATCTACTTTTTCCATCTCTAAACCTAAGACATCACCTTCTATAGTTGAAAAAATGTAATTGATTAAGTGATTCATAGCTCATTTCTCTAATGTCTTTTGAACATTTTGTTCTAATGTTGATATGTGTATCCAATATTATGAAATTCTTAATAGTTTGTTACTAACACCTTTTCACGTAATTACTAGCCATTTTATCTTAATCTATGATTTGATATCATAAATTTGAAACAAACATTGATAAAGATCAATGGGTTGCAATTGTAATATGATTTTCATAATTTATCTTTCATTAGTTTTTCTATGTCTAACTAACTCACTTTTGGAGACTGAAAACATTAAAAACTTCTTTTAAGTTAGAAAGTATGTGGTTCAAACATCCACACTTCCTCCCTCTTTTAAGACAATGATGGGAAAGTTCCCCCTATTGCTAAGGGACCAAAATGTATCAAAAATTGAAATATATCAAAAAATAGATGAAACATTGAAACATGTTTGTGTTTAAAAATATCTTTCAATAAAAAGCTATAGCAAAAAAAAATACTTCAATAAAATCCTAATCTATCATTGCTAATGGATTACATTGTTACACTTATGAGATGTAGAAGGTGATAAAAGCATAATGGAAAGAACTATACTCTCAAGAAGAATAGTTTAGGAGAAAAAGATCTCAAGAGTTGCGGATAAAAGAGGGAAATAAAATCAACAAATAATTTCATATGTTTGTAAAATGGAAGTGAGAAGCTAACATTATATTTGAGATAGAAGAATCTTCCTCAAGTCAGCTACTCAATGATTCTACTAGAATTATAGAAGGTGTCACCTTTTTGAAAAAAAAAATCAAGCACCCTGATAATATGATGTTTCCTCACAAGATAAGTAAAAGGGGTTTCCAATGGTGATAACAAGTTCTTAATGGTCCCATTTACCATGAAGGAATTAAAAGATGTAGTATTTTTATTAAATCAATTCCTTTCTTTCTTTAATTAATTTTCAATATGTTTTTTATAAAATATTTATTAATTTAAATAATATGAATATGTAGAGTTTATTATAAAAATGAAACTCCTAAATATGTTATTATTAAATTAAATAAATATGATGACACCAAAATTAGAACTTTTGCTATATCTTTAAATTTAATTTTTCAATTAATTAATATAATTTAATATCAAATTTTCTTTATAAAATTTCCATCAAATTAAATCATTAATACTCTTTTAATTTGATTTAATTATAATAGAAAATCATCACAGACCCACAAGACTAAATACGAAAACCCATTATAAAGTACAAAATAATAGATCAAGCTCAATGGTCAAAATTACTAATTTACATCACTTGAAAAATTTGGAGGGTAGACAATTCAAATACTTGTCCTACTTTCTAGGACAATTGACTTAAGGTTAGGATTTGGACTCAAGAACTATATCCCCTCCTTTACCGTTGAGATACTACAATAGGGTATGCTCATCCTGGTAATTCAGGGAAGTTGATGCTCAGTACCTCCAATCTACATAAAATCCACACATGTACTTACAAATATATTCTAAACTAAATAGGTAATGGCAAGGAGTGGTGCATCATGTAGATCCTAACTAGCAGGTGACTACAACTCCCTCCCTCAACCATATCAGAAACATCATACATAAAGTAAAACATTCAGGTATACCATATACATGCAAGTATGGCATATTTATCCATAGAAAATAAACATATAAATATTCTATCTAACTATCATCATTAAATAACTGAAAACATTGTATAATAGCACCATCATCGAAAGAATAATGATGCATACATGAAATAACTACTATAAAGGTAACTCATCATATAATTGAGTACAAAATGTTATCCATCAATCTAGGAAGAAAATTTCACTAATCATCAAACATAATCGTAAAGTTGGCCTAAAAGAGTTTGGCAATAATAACTGAAAATGTAAACTAGGTGTAGCCATTGCATCCACTTCTCCTAGACTTAGTATTACTCTTGGAAGCCTACAAGAAAGATAAAGTTAAAGCACTCACTATGTGGGTCTCATTGGACCCTTTCTCCTTGTAGGAGGATAAGACTCCACTGAGAACACTCTCTATGATCTACCCATATCTCCAACCTTGGGTTCTGAAGCTATAGGTCTTTGATCCAAGAACTATGATTCCCATTGAGGACAATGAGACTACTTATTCCTACATCCTCCATCAAAACTCCTCTGCACTCTAGGTGCATTAGACTACTAAAACTACCTCCACTAGCACAAGAATGAGTACTCTATGATGGCTGGTCATATTGGTTGTGCTTATTGCAATAAGAGTACTAGCAATTCCTAGACTGTGATCACCACCACTTATGTTGAAGGATATTATCCTCCCTAATGATGTTTTTGATTGCCTCCTAAAGAAGTAGACTTCTTATTACTACCTAATCCTTGGTTATCGTTGGACCCTAATGTTGTAGGTGCTCCCATAAAACCACCATGTCCGAAGGTAACACTTTTCTCTACTAGAATAGCTTGATGTATTGCATCCTTGAGGGATTTAGGTTGGAAAACTTTTACACCCCAAATAAGATGGTTTTTTATACCTTGAATGAAGTGTTGAACCATCAATAGTGAACTCTCACTCGTTCTAGCATAAGGCATGAGCTCATAGAATTTACATTCATACTCTAAGGCAAACATAGTATCCTATCTCAAATTGTGAAATTCATCATCCCTCCATTAGTGTCATTCCTCTAGTAGAAAGCATTTACGAAATTTCTTAAGGAATAAGTCCCATGTAATGGTGTTCATGTTCACACCCAGTTTCTTCTCTCTAATGTTTCACCATGTAGCCCCAAAGAGTTCCAAGTGGGTGATGGAAAACCTCTCTTTGACATTAGAGTCAAAGTCCTTCATAGAAAAACATATATCTAAGGAAATAAGCCACAACTTGACCACATAACCTAATCCCAACCCATTGAAAGGTTTGATCTTGGACCTCTAAAGGTCCTTCATCTGAGCAACCTAAACTAACCTTTTTCTATCATTGTGATGGTCTCTTTGATGATTCCTAGACCTATGCCTCTCCTCATTCCTTTCATGGTGTGAACCCTCATAATTTGCACCCTGAGGAGGAGGTAGGTGCTCTATAATGGTCCTCATTGTCTACCTTAGATCAACCTCCTCTGAATCATCCTAATGCTCACTAATATCCCTACCTCACCCTTGACCTCTACTACAACCTGAGCTATGGCCTCTAACTAAAGATCTCATCCCCTATACCATCCTACAATAATATCCAAAAATAATGAGATGTTATAATAACCATAGGGTGAACCCACAATAATGGGCTCCACTTTAGTGGGATGAACAAAAATGAAAAAAATTGCAAAATGGGAAATTGAGTTTACCATATGTTTTCGCGAACTTTTTTTAAATCATGTTCACGCGAACATATTTCGTATGTTCGCGCGAACATACGTGATAAATATGTTCATGTGAACATATGAAACATCAACTTCCAACATTTTAAGACATTTTTCACCCAATTTTTTTGGGTCGTATGTTTGTGCAAACATGATGTTCGCACGAACATATTCGTATGTTTGCCCAAACATATTCATATGTTCGCACAAACATACAAAATTACATCTTTTTGGGCCCTTTTTTCTTTAAATTTTTTTTTTGCTCTTTCAACACCCATAATTGTAGATAAATGATCTCCTACTGTAAAATAAAAAATTCCAAAATGTGCTACTCGGAGCAAGCTTTCTAATGACTATAATTGTAATACATATTTTAATCATTAAGGCTTTCAAATATGAGTTTAACTCATCATAGGTTCATTACCAATTGAACATCAACCGACTTCAACACCTCAGGAAAATTAGTAAATTAGGTGTAAAAAAATTTAAAAATATGTAGGAACTAGCTTATTAAGATACCTTTCTATTAAAGAAAAAAAAAGGTTTCTGATAAATTGACTTCAAATTATTTGTGTCAAATGGAATGTATGTTTGAATTACGATTCGTATCACTTCATAAACTATACAATACTCAACCAAAATGAATCAAACCAAATGCATCCTCTGGATATTGATGTTACGAATCTAACATCAAAAGAATTACTTCATTATCATTTTTAGAAAAAAAGTTGTGTGTCAAACGGACTATCACTCTTTTAAAATATTGAATTTTATTATATACCACTTTTCGAAGGAGATGAAAAAATTGACATAAATAATTTTTTTTTTAGATTTAAAAATATGGTTAGAAATTAGAAATAGAGTACTTAAAATCATTAGTTTATGTCATCTTGAAATTATTTATAGTTTTCGAGATATACTCACTTGAACATGACGTTTGTTGCAAAAATATTGATTTCAGTGTCCAAATTGGTCAAAAAGTGGAACCCATTATTGTGGGATCACCCCATAAGAACATACTACTATAAAGAATACACATATTAAACATGTTTTTGAATATAGTACAAGATCAAATCTAGTCTTGTCTATTTTACGTTTTAATTATATTTCAGCGTTGAAGTTCAAGTGTTCAAGTTTGAGAATATACATATCATAGTTTAAGTTTTGTTTCAGTTAACTAGTTATCAACTAGTGGTATTCCAATATACCCAAGCTCCCGACGTAGAAACTCGGGCTCTAATACCATATGTAATGCCCTGCCAGGGAACCCAAAAGAAATTAACTTAAAGTTTTCACTAAGTTTGTCAAGCATTTTTTTTTTTTAAGATAATAAACAACAACAGATATAATATATTGAAAGCAATAATCACATACATAAATACAATACCATAAAATAGATTACATCTCTTAAGAGTCCCAAGATGTTGAATCACATTTAAGATTAATTAATAATAAAACCAATATATATAAAATCCACATTAAAGAATAACTACAAGTATGAATCCATTTAAATAATATACAATTATCTCAAAACCCACTTGGCAATAATCAAGATGCATAATCATCCACTATACAAGTCATAGGGTAAAATAAATTACATCATCTTGTAAGATCTCCAAAATCAAATAAAATGCAATCGAGTATAACCATCCATCAAAGTACACAAGAACCTAGAATGAAGGGAAATACAAAACAAGGAGCTCCAGCAATTGTTAGGATTAACTACAGATAGAAATAATAGTTACATGCAAATATATTCAATATTAGAAAATAATATATCGCATAGAAGAGGACACAAGACACCAAGATTCAACATGGTTCACCCAATCCCTAGGCTATGTCCACCAAATAGCAAGTCCAATATTATTATGATCCAATGATTGCAACCTAATTACAATTAGTAATCCCTTACAGCTCAATACCACCACAAGAATGAATTTTTGCATCACACTTATGAAAATCCCTAACCCTGAACCTTTTTATACAAGCTTTTTGTCCCTTACAAAATTAGGGCTATGATAATAGAAAAATAGTAGTCGATACCTTTTACAATATAAGGTCATTTTTGGTTTTGGGGGCATTGCCTTCAAAAACCCCCACAGGGGCATTGCCCCTCAACACCACCTTGTAGTGCAACAAGGAGAGACCCTACAAGGGCACTGCCCCTTAACCCTGTCTTGGGGGCACTACCCCGAAACTCCCATAGAAATAATCTAGAGGGAAACCACACTGAATAAACCTTTGAGTTTGATTAGACTCCACATTACAACATTAATGACATTGAACTATTGTATCTCAATAGTTAAAGTAAAAAGCAATACCACCTGACCTTGTGATAACCTAAGTGGTCCACTTCTACTGCGTTGAGGAAATAATCTCAAGTCCCATATAGGTATCAATCGAAAAATTCAAATCTGACATCTAGGTCAAAGAGAACCTAAAAGCAATCTAACTTAAGGTACCAAGACACAAATGACATCTAAATCTAGAAGAAACAATGAGTTGTAGAGAATCTACTATGTAAGTTGGAAAGTATCATCACATGAGCCAACTCTAAGGTTACCCTAGTAGCCACACTGGACTCTGGCCCCCTAGTGACTCTACGTGGCACCAATATCCTTTCATAGTGAGAAGGCATACTAACGAAGAAAGGTTGCAACCAAGCATCTTCTCTACTCCCATCCTAGCCTGTACTAGCACTCAAGCCATGGGTGAGGAAGAACAATGACTCTTATTAATTTATTTTACTCTCATTTAATGAAATGTTATCACTTATTAAAATAACCTACAATCGGTTACCCACATAGCCTCTTTAGGGCCTCGGCCTCCATTGCAAGCCACTTCCCGACATGACATATAGATAACCTACCCTAATCTTGGTAAAAACAGGTCTCATACAACCATAAAATACATATGATTAGTTCTTAAACAAACAACTAGAAACCACTAAAATATCATTGGTCAACATCAAAAATTTCACCAATACAATTATCCTAACAAGACTGATCCAAAATCAAGTACTCATATACCTAAAAATAATAACTGCTAGCCTTTGGTAGACATCCTAAAACTAGTCAACACTCTAAGTCAACTCCAAACCCAACACACAAGAAAACATACAACTAGCAGTGTAGTTTCATAGTTTCTGTTTGGTTTTGAAAACATATCAATTTTGTTTAAAAGTAAGGTTCAAATTCACATTTTGTTGTAAGTTCTAGGCTTGATAAAGTTTACAATTTGCCCATATTATTGAACCCATTTTCCTTTTCTTAAAACCAAAATACACAATTACCATTAACTTTTAAAAATAATAATGCCTCTATTAAATATTATAAAATAATTTAAATAATAATTATTAAATTATTAAAAATAATAATTTTTTATTTATTAATAAAATAATACAATTATTAATAATCATAATCATTAATTTAATAACATAATAAAAATAATTTAAATTCATTACATAAAAATTAATATTAATTTAACAATTAAAAAATAAACTAAAAAATAATTTTAATTAAAATAATTATCAGGGTATGTGCAGGATCATGGTGTGCCAAAAAGTGGCAATGTGAAAAAAATAGAGTTTGAACACGTCTAAAAGCGCTTCAAAATTTGCTCTGACTTTTTTTCACCTATCTGGGTACCAAACCTGGAAAGTAAGGCCCAAGCCTTATCGGATATCCGATTTGAGATCGGATATCGGATCTCATATCGGATATCCGATATGAGATCCGATATCTGATATTGGGGACATAAAAATTGGAGGGAAAAGGCATAAAAATTAGAGGGAAAAACAAATTTGTAAGTGATATAACTAATTTGAGTTATGAAATATGTAAAGATATAATATATAATCTATAAATATATAATATAATAACATAACTATTATATATAAAATAATATATAATCTATTAATATATAATAATATATTATGTTATTATTATTATTATTATCTATAAATATAATATATATTATTATAATATATTATTATTATCTATAAATATAATATATATTATTATAATATATTATTATTATTTTTAGTATATTTTTATTAAATATAATAACATAATATATTATATATATGTTATTAATACATATTATTATTATTATCATATATAAATTATAATCTATAATATATTATTATTATTATTATCATATGTAAATTATAATATATAATATATTATGTTATTATTATTATAATCTATAAATTATATATATATATATATATATATATGATTGTTATACTATATTATTATTATTTTTACTATATTATTTCTAGTGGAGTCATTTATATGGGTCAAAAAGGCTCACAAGATGACCTATGACCCCTTTCGACACATTCCATGACGACATATGTCTCTAAGGGATCCTACGACCCCTAGAGACATATTGGAATAGTTTATATGGGTCGTAGGGGGTCACAGGATGACCTATGAACCCTTTTGACATATTACAAGACGACATTTGTCCCTAGGGGTCCTACGACCCTTAGGGACATATTAGAATCATTCATATGGGTTGAAGGGGGTCATAGGGTGACCAATGACCACCTTCAACACATTCCAAGATGACATATGTCCTTAGGGGTCCTAAGACCCCTAGGGACATATTAGAATCATTCATATGGGTCGAAGGGGATCATAGGGTGACATATGACCCCCTTCGACACATTCCACGATGACATATGTCCCTAAGGGTCCTAAGACCCCTAGGGACATATTAGAATCTTTCATATGGTTTGAAGGGGGTCATAGGGTGAACTATGACCCCCTTCGACACATTACATGATGACATATGTCCCTAGGGGTCCTACGACACCTAGGGACATATTAGAATGCTTCATATGGGTCAAAGTGGGTCATAGGTTGACCTATGACCCTCTTTGACCCATTAAATGATGACATATGTCTCTAGGGGTCCTAGGACCCTTAGGGACATACTAAAATCATTCTTATGGGTCAAAGGGGCTCATAGGGTGACCTATGACACCCTTCGACCCATTAGATGACGACATATGTCCCTAGGGGTCCTAGGACCCCTAGGGACATATTAAAATTGTTCTTATGGGTCAAAGGGGGTCATAGGTTGATATATGACCCTCTTCGACACATTACATGACGACATATGTCCCTAGGGGTCCTAGGACACCTAGGCACATATTAGAATGCTTCATATGGGTCAAACGGTGTCATAGGTTAACCTATGACCCCCTTCGACCCATTAAATGATGACATATATAGCTAGGGGTCCTAGGACCCCTAGGGACATATTACAATCGTTCTTATGGGTCAAAGGGGGTCATAGGTTGACCTATAACCCCCTCTGACCCATTACATGACGACATATGTCCCTAGGGGTCCTAAGACCCCTAGGGACATATTAGAATGTTTCATATGGGTCAAAGGGGGTCATAGGTTAACCTATGACCCCCTTCGACCCATTAAATGACAACATATATCCCTAGGGGTCCTAGGACCCCTAGGGACATATTAGAATCTTCAACCCATTACATGACGACATATGTCTCCAAGGGTCTTAGGATCCCTAGGGACATATTAGAATCATTCATATGGGTTAAAGGGGGTCATAGATTGACCTATGACCCCGTTCGACCCATTACATGATGACATATGTCCCCAAAGGTCCTAGGATACCTCAGGACATATTAGAATCATTCATATGGGTCAAAGGGGGTCATAGGTTTACCAATGACCCCCTTTGACCCATTAAATGAAAACATATGTCCCTACCGGTCCTAGGACCCCTAGGGACATATTAGAACTGTTCTTATGGATCAACGAGGGTCATAGGTTGACCTATGACCCCCTTCAACCCATTAAATGATGACATTTGTCCCTAGGGGTGCTAGGACCCCTAAGAACATATTAGAATCATTCTTATGGGTCAAAGGGGGTCATAGGTTGACCTATCACCCCCTTCGACCCATTACATGACTACAAATGTCCCTAGGGGTCCTAAGACCCCTAGGGACATATTAGAATCCTTCTAATCGGTCAAAGGGGGTCATAGATCACCCTATGACCCCCTTCGAACCATTACCTGATGACATATGTCCATAGGGGTCTTAGGACCCCTAGGGACATATTCGAATTCTTCATATGGGTCAAAGCGGGTCATAAGTTGACATATGACCCCCTTCAACCCATCAAATGATGACATATCTCCCTAGGGGTCCTAGGACCCCTAAGGACATATTAGAATCATTTTTATGGCTCAAAGGGGGTCGCAGGTTAACCTCTGACCCCCTTCGACATATTACATGACGACGTATGTCCCTAGGGGTCCTAGGACCCCTAGGAACATATTAGATTCGTTCATATGGATCAAAGTGGGTCATAGGTTGACCTATGACCCCCTTTGAACAATTAAATGACGAGATATGTCCCTAGGGGTCCTAGGAGCCCTAGGGACATATTAGAATCATTCTTATGAGTCAAAGGGGGTCATAGTTTGACCTATGAACCCCTTTCACCAATTACATGATCACATATTTCCCTAGGGGTCCTAGGACCCCTAGGAACGTCTTAGAATTGTTCATGATCCATTACATGATGACATAGTCCCTAGGGGTCCTAGGACCCCTAGGGACATATTAGAATCTTTCATATGGGTCTAAGGGGGTCATAGGTTGACCTATGACCCCCTTCGACCCATTATATGACGACATATGTCCCTAGGGGTTCTAGGACCCGTAGAGACATATTAGAATCGTTCATATCGATCAAAGGGGGTCATAGGTTGACCTATAACCCCCTTCGATCCATTAAATGATGGCATATGTTCTTAAGGGTCTTAGGACCCCTAAGGACATATTAGAATCATTCATATGGGTCAAAGGGAGTCATAGGTTGACCTATGACCACCTTCGACACATTACATGATGACATATGTCCCTAGGGGTCCTAGGACCCTTAGGGACATATTAGAATGCTTCATATGAGCCAAACGGGGTCATATGATGACCTATGACCCACTTTTACCCATTAAATGACAAGATATGTCCCTAGGGGTCCTAGGACCCCTAGGGACATATTAGAATTGTTCTTATGGGTCAAAGGGGGTCATAGGGTGACCTATGACCCCCTTCGAACCATTACATGATGACATATGTCCTTAGGGATCCTAGGACACCTAGGGACATATTAGAATGCTTCATATGGGTCAAAGGGTGTCATAGGTTGACCTATGACCCCCTTCGATCCATTAAATGACGACATATATCCCTAGGGGTCCTAGGACCCCTAGGGACATATTAGAATCATTCTTATGGGTCAAAGGGGGTCATAGGTTGACCTATGAGCCCCTTCGACCTATTACATGATGATATATGTCCCTAGGGGTCCTAGGACCCCTAGGGACATATTAGAATCATTCTTATGGATCAAAGGGGGTTATAGAGTGACGTATGACCCCATTTGACTCATTAAATGATGACATATGTCCCTAAGTGTCCTAGGACCCCTAGGGACATATTAGAATCATTCTTATGGGTCAAAGAGGGTCATAGGTTGACCTATGACCCCCTTCGACCCATTAAATGATGACATATATCCCTAGGGGTTATAGGACCCCTAGGGACATATTAGAATCGTTCTTATGGGTCAAAGGGAGTCATAGGTTGACCTATGATCCCCTTCGACCCATTATATGATGACATATGTCCCTAGGGGTCCTAAGACCCCAAGGGACATATTAGAATCCTTTTAATAGGTTAAAAGGGGTCAAAGGGTGACCTATGACCCCCTTCGATCCATTACGTAACAACATATGTCCATAGGGGTCCTAGGACCCCTAGGGACATATTAGAATGCTTCATATGGGTCAAAGGGGGTCATAGGTTGATCTATGACCTCCTTCGACCCATTAAATGATGACATATCTACCTAGGGTCCTAGGACCCCTTGGGACATATTAGAATCATTCTTATGGCTCAAAGGGGGTCATATGTTAACCTATGACACCCTTCGACATATTAAATGATGACATATGTCCATAGGAGTCTTAAGACCCCTAGGAACATATTAGATTCATTCATATGGGTCAAAGGGGGTCATAGGTTGACCTATGACCCCCTTTGACCCATTACATGATGACATATGTCCCTAGGGGTCCTAGGACCCCTAGGGACATATTAGAATCATTCTTATGGGTTAAAGGAGGTCATAGGTTGACTTATGACCCACTTCGACACATTACATGATGACATATGTCCCTAGGGGTCCTAGGACACCTAGGGACATATTAGAATGCTTCATATGGGTCAAAGGGTGTCATAGGTTGACCTATGACCCCCTTCAACCCATTAAATAATGACATATATAGGTAGGGGTCCTAAGACCCCTAGGGACATATTAAAATCATTCTTATGGGTCAAAGGGGGTCATAGGTTGACCTATAACCCCCTCTGATCCGTTACATGACAACATATGTCCCTAGGGGTCCTAGGACCCCTAGGGACATATTAGAATGCTTCATATGGGTCAAAGGGGGTCATAGGTTGACCTATGACTCCCTTCGACCCATTAAATGACAACATATATCCCTAGGGGTCCTAGGACCCTTAGGGACATATTAGAATCTTCGACCCATTAGATGACGACATATGTCCCCAGGGGTTCTAGGATCCCTCGAGACATATTAGAATCATTCATATGGGTTAAAAGGGGTCATAGGTTGACCTATGACCCCGTTCGACCTATTACCTGATGACATATGTCCCCAGGGGTCCTAGGATCCCTAGGGACATATTAAAATCATATATATGGGTCAAAGGGGGTCCTAGGGACTTATGTCCCTAGGGGTCCTAGGGACTTATTAGAATCATTCTTATGGGTCAAAGGGGGTCATAGCTTGACCTATGACCCCCTTGGACACATTACATGACGACATATGTCCCTAGGGGTCCTAGAACCCCTAGGGACATATTAGAATAGTTCTTATGGGTTAAAGGGGCTAATAGGGTGACCTATGACCCTCTTCGACCCATTAGATGATGACATATGTCCTAGGGATATATTAGAATCGTTCTTATGGGTGTAAGGGGGTCATAGGTTGACTTAAGACCCACTTTGACACATTACATAATGACATATGTCTTTAGGAGTCCTAAGACCCTTAGGGACATATTATAATGCTTCATATGTGTCAAAGGTTGTCATAGATTGACCTATGACCCCCTTCAACCCATTAAATGATGACATATGTACCTAGCGGTCCTAGGATCCCTAGGGACATATTAGAATCATTCTTATGGGTCAAAAGGGGTCATAGGTTGTCCTATGACCCCCTTTGACCCTTTAAATGATGACATATGTCCCTAGTGGTCCTAGGACCCCTAGAGACATATTAGAATCATTCTTATGGGTTCAAGGGGGTCATAGGTTGAACTATGACCTGTATGACCCCCTTCGACAGATTACATGATGACATATGTCCCTAGGTGTCCTAGGACCCCTAGGGACATATTAGAATTGTTCATATGGGTCAAATGGGGTTATAGTTTAACCTATGACCCCCTTCGACCCATTACATGACGACATATGTCTCGAGGGGTCCTACGATCCCTAGGGACATATTAGAATCGTTCATCTAGATCAAAGTGGCTCATAGGTTGATTTATGACCCTCTTCGATCCATAAGAACGATTCTAATATCTACCTAGGGGTCCTAGGACCCGTAAGAACATATGTCATCATTTAATAGGTCAAAGGAGATCATAGGTACCCCTATGGGCCCCTTTGACCCATAAGAACGATTCTAATATGTAACTAGCATTCCTAGGACCACTTAGGGACATATGTCATCATGTAATGGGTCGAATGGGGTCATAGGTCAACCTATGACCCCATTCGACCCATTACATGATGACATATGTCCCTAAGGGGTCCTAGGAACCCTAGGGACATATGTCATCATGTAATTGGTCGACTTGGGTGATAGGTCAACCTATGAACCCCCTTTGACCCATATGAACGATTCTAATATGTCCCTAGGGGTCCTAGGACCCCTACCTATATATGTCATCATTTAAAGGGTCGAAGGGGGTCATAGGTCAACCTATGACACCCTTTCACCCATATGAAGCATTCTAATATGTCCCTAAATGTCCTACGACCCCTAGGGACATATGTCGTCATGTAATAGATTGAAAGGTGTCAGAAGTCACCCTATGACCCCCTTTGACCCATAAGAACGATTCTAATATGTCCCTAGAGGTCCTAGGACCCTTAGGGACATATGTTGTCATGTAAAGGGTCAAAGGGGGTCATAGGTCAACCTATGACTCCCTTTGACCCATAAGAACGATTCTAATATGTCCCTAGGGTTCCTAGGACCCCTTTGGACATATGTCATTATGTAATTTGTCGAAGGGGGTCATAGGTCAACCTATGACCCCCTTTGACCCATAAGAAGCATTCTAATATGTCCCTAGGGGTCCTAGGACCCCTAAGGACATATGTCATCATGTAATGGGTCAAAATGGGTCATAGGTCAACCTGTGACCCCCTTTGACCCATATGAACAATTCTAATATGTCCCTACGTGTCCTATGACCCATAGGGATATATGTCATCATGTAATGAGTCAAAGGGGGTCATAGGTTGACCTATGACCCCGTTTGACCCATAAGAATGATTCTAATATGTCTCTAGGGGTCCTAGGACCCCTAGAGACATATGTCATCATGTAATAGGTTGAAGGGTGTCATAGGTCACCCTATGACCACCTTTGACCTATAAGAACGATTCTAATATTTTCCTATGGGTCCTAGAACCCGTAGGGACATATGTCATCATGTAATGCGTTGAAGGGGGTCATAGGTCAACCTATGATCCCCTTTGACCTATAAGAACGATTCTCATATGTCCCTAGGGGTTGTAGGGACATATGTCATCATGTAATGGGTCAAAGGGGGTCATAGGTCAACCTATGACCCCCTTTGACCCATATGAACAATTCTAATATGTCCCTAGTGGTCCTAGGACCCCTAGGGACATATGTCGTCATTTAATGGGTCGAAGGGGATCATAGGTCAACCTATGACCCCCTTCGACCCATATGAATGATTCTCATATGTCCCTAGGGGACCTAGGACCCCTAGGGACATATGTCGTCATGTAATGTGTCGAATGAGGTCATAGGTCAACCTAAGACCCCCTTTGACCCATAAGAATGATTCTCATATGTCCCTAGTGGTCCTCAGGACATATGTGGTCATGTAATGAGTCAAAGGGGACCATAGGTCAACCTATGACCCCCTTTGACCCATATGAACAATTCTAATATGTCCCTAGGCATCCTAGGACCCCTAGGGACATATGTCATCATTTAATGGGTCGAAGGGGGTGATATGTCAACTTATGAATCCCTTTGATCCATATGAACAATTCTAATATGTCCCTAGGGGTCCTAGGACCCCTAGGGACATATGTCATCATTTAATGGGTCAAAGGGGTTCATAGGTCAACCTATGATCTCCTTTGATCCATATGAACAATTCTAATATGTCCCTAGGGGTGCTAGGACCCCTAGGGACATATGTCGTCATGCAATGGGTCGAAGGGGGTCATAGGTCAACCTATGATGCCCTTTGACCCATATGAATGATTCTAATATGTCCCTAGGGGTCCTAGGACCCCTAGGGACATATGTCATCATTTAATGAGTTAAAGGGGGTCATAGGTCAACCTATGACCCCCTTTGACCCATAAGAATGATTCTAATATGTCTCTAGGGGTCCTAGGACCCCTTTAGACATATTTCATCATGTAATGCATCGAAGGGGGTTATAGGTCAACCTATCACCCCCTTTGACCCATAAGAAACATTCTAATATGTCCCTAAGGGGTCGTATGACTCCTAGAGACATATGTCATCATGTAATGGGTCAAAGGGGGTCATAGGTCAACTTATGACCCCCTTAGACCTATAAGAAAGATTCTAATATGTCCCTAGGGATCCGAGGACCCTTAGGGACACATGTCATCATGTAATGGGTCGAAGCGGGTCATAGGTCAACCTATGACCACCTTTGACCCATAAGAATGATTTTAATATTTCCCTAGGGGTCCCAGGACCCCTAGGGACATATGTCATCATGTAATGCATCGAAGGGGGTCATAGGTCAACTTATGACCCCCTTTGTCCCATAAGAACGATTCTCAAATGTCCCTAGGGGTCGTAGGACCCCTAGGGACAAATTTTATCATTTAATGGGTCGAAAGGGATCATAGGTCAACCTATGACCCCCTTTCACCCATATGAATGACTCTAATATGTCCCTAGGGGTCCTATGACCCATAGGGACATATGTCGTCATGTAATGTGTCGAAGGGGATCGTAGATCAACCTATGACACCCTTTGACCCATAAGAACGATTCTCATATGTCCCTAGGGGTCCTAGGGACATATGTCGTCATGTAATGGGTCAAAAGAGGTCATAGGTCAACCTATGACCCCCTTTGACCCATATGAACAATTCTAATATGTCCCTAGGGGTCCTAGGACCCCTAGGGACATATGTCATCATTTAATGGGTCGAAGGGGGTCATAGGTCAACCTATGACCTCCTTTGACTCAAATGAACAATTCTAATATGTCCCTAGGGGTCCTAAGAGCTGTAGTGACATATGTCATCATTTAATGGGTCGAATGGGATCATAGGTCAACCTATGACCCCCTTTTACCCATATAAACAATTCTAATATGTCCCTAGGTGTCCTATGACCCGTAGGGACATATGTCATCATGCAATGGGTCAAAGGGGGTCATAGGTTGACCTATGACCCCATTTGACCCATAAGAATGATTATAATATGTCCCTAGGGGTCCTAGGACCCCTAGGGACATATGTCGTCATGTAATGGATTGAAGGGTGTCATAGGTCACCCTATGACCCCCTTTGACCCATAAGAACGATTCTAATATGTCCCTAGGGGTTCTAGGGCCCCTACGGACATATGTTGTCATTTAAAGAGTCAAAGGGGGTCATAGGTCAACCTATGACTCCCTTTGACCCATAAGAACGATTCTAATATGTCCTTAGGGGTACTAGGACCCCTTTGGACATATGTCATTATGTAATTTGTCGAAGGGGGTCATAGGTCAACCTATTACCCCCTTTGACCCATAAGAAGCATTCTAATATGTCCCTAGGGGTCCTAAGACCCCTAGGGAAATATGTCATCATGTAATGGGTCAAAGAGGGTCATAGGTCAACCTATGACCCCCTTTGACCCATATGAACAATTCTAATATCTCCCTAGGTGTCCTATGACCCGTAGGGATATATGTCATCATGTAATGGGTCAAAGGGGGTCATAGGTTGACCTATGACCCCGTTTGACCCATAAGAATGATTCCAATATGTCTCTAGGGGTCCTAGGGCCCCTAGAGACATATGTCATCATGTAATGGGTTGAAGTGTGTCATAGGTCACCCTATGACCACCTTTGACCTATAAGAACGATTCTAATATTTCCCTAGGGGTCCTAGGACCCGTAGGGACATATGTCATCATGTAATGCATTGAAGGGGGTCATATGTCCCTAAGGGTCGTAGGGACATATGTCGTCATGTAATGGGTCAAAGGGGGTCATAGGTCAACCTATGATCCCCTTTGACCCATATGAACAATTCTAATATGTTCCTAGTGGTCTTAGGACCCCTAGAGACATATGTTGTCATTTAATGGGTCGAAGGGGATCATAGGTCAACCTATGACCCCCTTCGACCCATATGAACGATTCTAATATGTTCCTAGGAGACCTAGGACCCTTAGGGACATATGTCGTCATGTAATGTGTTGAATGGGGTTATAGGTCAACCTATGACCCCCTTTGACACATAAAAATGATTCTCATATGTCCCTAGGGGTCCTCAGGACATATGTCCTCATGTAATGGGTCAAAGGGGGCCATAGGTCAACCTATGACCCCCTTTGACCCATATGAACAATTATAATATCTCCCTAGGCGTCCTAGGACCTCTAGGGACATATGTCATCATTTAATAGGTCGAAGGGGGTCATAGGTCAACCTATGACTCTCTTTGATCCATATGAACAATTCTAATATGTCCCTAGGGGTCCTAGGACCCCTAGGGACATATGTCATCATTTAATGGGTCGAAGGGTTTCATAGGTCAACCTATGATCTCTTTTGATCCATATGAACAATTCTAATATGTCCCTATGGGTCCTAGGACCCCTAGGGATATATGTCATCGTTTAATGGGTTGAAGGGGGTCCTAGGTCACCCTATGACCCCCTTTGACCCATATGAATGATTTTAATATGTCCCTAGGGGTCCTAGGCCCCTAGGGACAAATGTCTTCATGTAATGGGTCGAAGGGTGTCATAGGTCAACCTATGACCCCGTTTGACCCATATGAACAATTCTAGTATGTCCCTAGGGGTCCCAAGACCCCTAGGGACATATGTCATCATGTAATGTGTCGAAGGGGGTCATAGGTCAACCTATGACCCCCTTCGACCCATAAGAATGATTCTAATATGTCCCTAGGGGTCCTAGGACCTCTAGGGACATATGTCATTATGTAATGGGTCGAAAGGGATCATAAGTCAACCTATGAGCCCCTTCGACCCATATGAATGATTATAATATGTCCCTAGTGGTGCTAGGACCCCTAGGGACATATGTCGTCATGTAATTGGTCAAAGGGGGTCATAGGTCAACCTATGACGCCCTTTGACCCATATGGACAATTCTAATATGTCCCTAGGGGTCCTTGGACCCCTAGGGACATATGTCATCATTTAATGGGTCGAAGGGGGTCATAGGTCAACCTATGACCCCCTTTGACCCATAAGAATGATTCTAATATGTCCCTATGGGTCCTAGACCCCTAGGGACATATGTCATCATTTAATGGGTTGAATGGGGTCATAGGTCAACCTATGACCCCCTTTGACCCATAAGAACGATTCTAATATGTCCGTAGGGGTCCTAAGATCCCTAGGGACATATGTCGTCATGTAATGCATCAAAGGGGGTCATAGGTCAACCTATGACCTCGTTCGACCCATAAGAACGATTCTAATATGTCACTAGGGGTCCTAGGACCCCTAGGGACATATGTTGTTATGTAATGGGTCGAAGGGGGTCATAGGTCAACCTATGACCCCCTTTGACTCATATATATTAATAATATACATATATATATTAATAACATACATATTAATATAATAATATATATTAATAACATATATATATATAGATATATTACGTTATTATATATATATTAATAACATATATATATATATATAGATATATTACGTTATTATATTTAGTAAAAATAATAATAATATAAATTATATTTATAGATTATAATGAGAATAACATAATATATTATTATATATTAATATATTATATGTTATATCTTTACATTACGTTATTATGTATATATATAATTTATTATAATACATATTTACATAGTAATATAACAAAAATAATTTATAAATCATAAGCTAAAAAATATTATGTTATAATATATATTACGTTATTATATATATTAATAACATATATATATATATATAAGGTTATTATATTTTATAAAAATATTACGTTATAATATATATATATATATATATATATATATATATATATATATATATATATATATATATTACTTTATTATATTTAATAAAAATATTACATTATTATATATATATATATTAGTAACATACTTATATATATAATATATATATATATTACGTTATTATATTTAGTAAAAATAATAATAATATAAATTATTTTTATAGATTATAATGAGAATAACATAATATATTATTATATATTAATATATTTTATGTTATATCTTTACATTACGTTATAATATATATATAATATATTATAATACATATTTACATAGTAATATAACATAAATAATTTATAAATCATAAGCTATAAGTCTTAAATCCAGTTTTCCCTCCAAAATGGGTTGGGATTTCAAATTTCCCACCAAAATTCACCTAGCCATATCGGATATCCGATTTGAAATCCGATATTTACCAAGCCCACCCGGTCAACCTAAAAGATGTGTTTGAAGAGGGTTTTAGTGATACTTAGACTTCGAGTAGTCGTCTGACAATGTTATTTTGATTGAAATTGAATGAAACGAAAAGGGTTTTTTAATATCGCTCTCAAGATTCCATCAATATAATTTCTGTCAAACTCTGAGATTGATAAGTATTTATTAGTTAATTATCAATGAAGATTATTGTAAAGTGTTGATTAACATAGTGATTGAAAAATAGCTATAATTTTCAAACGGTATAACATTTTTTAAATCTAAAAGTTGCGTCACATTCTATGCTTTTCCTAGTATAAGAAAAAATTAAATAAAATTAAATTTGGTAAAAATTTCTATTAGTTAAGGTGGTCAGACATGGGACTCTTTTTTTTCCAAAAAAGTTTTGGTAGAAAATTCATATTTAATTATTTATTTGGAATAAAAATACCGAAAAATATGCATCACATCCAGGCAGGAGTCTACTTTTCATATCTATAATTATATTAAAAAAAATTATCATTTGATTTTGATTAAGGTGGTCAGACATACACCTACTTTTTATTTTTGCCCTGAAATTTTTGTAGTACTGCATTAAAATTCAAATTTTTGACCAATCAATTATTTTTTTCTCCTGATAAGGCCTAGTAATTTAGAAACTAAATTCAATTTCCTACAGATTATTTTCTTACAACTTTTTGATATAAAGTCCATAACCACTTTAAAATTATGTGTTAAGTTGACATAACCCTGATTTTTTGATTTTTCACTGCCACTTAAGGCCATAGTTTGGTACACTATGATCCTGCACATACCCATCATTAAGCCAAAACTAAATTTAAATATTTAATATATTATTAAAAAATTAATATATTTTTAAAACTTTAATTAAAATTATAACTTTAAAAGGTGTTTTTAAAGTCCCATTGGTGTACCTTAAAAGGTCGACGTAGCAACCTCTTGTGGTAGCAGCAGGTCCTATGTCAGTAGTACTTGCTACTATCATAGTGGGACTACTATGTCAGTCTCGTATGTCGTCGATGGAGGGTAAGGAGGGGGAGGTGGGGTGCGCTAGACTACCTCCCACTCAAAATGATTGTTTTTTTTTTTTTGTTTATTAAAACAAACATCCCCCCCCCCCTCCCCCCCCCACCCAATCAATTTCATTTTTATTTTATTTTAATAATATTTGATAAAATTATCACAATAAAATCATTTGTTGTGGTAATTTTATTAACATATATATATATATATATATATATATATATATATATATATATATATATATATACATATACATATACATATACATATACATATACATATACATATACATATGTGTATGTGTGTAAGAATTTCCCCATTTAAACAGATAGGAGAATTATGAGAAAACAATCAAATCTATTAAAAAAAAATTGATATCTTTTGCAAACCCTACTTGTATCAAAATATGGTTCTCTAAATTTTTACAAATGAGGGTTTCTAATTCACAACTCATATACAAATGATCTTGAAACAAATACCAATGAAATTTACATCAAGGGTGAAACCAGATCAAAATTTTTGAAAACAAATTCATCTAGATATGAAGAAGATAGAGAAATCAAAGAATAGAAACTATTGCGCAAAACCCACAAGATCCTACTTGGATCTAATGCTAAAATAACAAATGTAGGGAGCTTGCAAGCAATTTCCCCTTCTTCTGAAAACCTTCTTTTCAAAAGTTGCTCCCGTAAATCCTAATATGGAGAAATGAACTCTAATTTCCAAATTAAGAGATTTTCCCCAATTTAGGGCTTCGATTGTGCAATCACGAGAAACCCCTTTTCTTAATCACTTTATTATATTTTAATTTTCATGCAAAACCATTATGCAATTTTAATTAAAATATCTTTACTAAATCAATTCCTTTATTTCTTTAATTAATTTTTGAGACATTTTTGATAAAATATTTATTAATTTAAATAATATTAATATTTAAAGTTTATTATAAAAATGAAACTCCTAAATATGTTATTATTAAATTAAATAAATGTGATTATGTCAAAATTAGAACTTTAGCCATATCCTTAAATTAAATTATTTTATTCATTTAATTTCTCAATTAATTGAATATAATTAAATATTGAATTTTTTTTATAAAATCTCTATTAAATTAAATCATTAAATACTCTTTTACTTTGATTTAATTATAATAGAAAATATAAATATATTATAGTTGTTAGAGTAAATAATTAATTAATTGTTAATTATTTATTCTATTTACTTAAGCTTACTTAGGTTAATGCATTTATTTAATATTTAGTATTTAATACATGCAGTGGTTAGTTGATGACAACATGGGAGTCTGTTCCCTTCTAACATGTTCCACCTTTTGTGGATATGTATTGAGTTGTCATCCTTATCTTCTACCACCTTCTAGCTTGTTCTACAAGCTTCCATGAGCTCTTTATAAGCGGGCTCCCTCATTGTATTTTTATCATATCACATAAGGCATTCTGCATATTGTAAATACATTTTCTTCTTGTGTTTGCACATATGGTGTCTCTCATGTCCATTTAGGGTTTTTTCCTTGCTCCATGCTCTTCCTCTCCTTGGCTTCTCTTTGACAGGTTCTCGCATGCAGCTGATCTTGGGCATCTTCGGAGTTGGCTTTCCTCAACTCCAACAATAGTGACTTACCACTTTTGTCTTTAAAAAAAATTATAATAGAAAATCATCACAGACCTACAAGACCAAATATGAAAACCCATTATATTGACAATGTGTGATTTAACATTTTACATCCATTGTAGATCTTAGGGTTTACGATTAGGTTCAACATGATTCCATGTATATGTACATCTTCTTGATCATTCTCTAGAAACTTTTCTAGAATCCTTCTATTAGATCTTTACCTAACCATCACCTTCAATTTAATGATCCAACACATCAATCTTATATTCAACATGTTTTACATCTCCCTAGAAATCAATTGAGTTGGCTTGATCTTATGATTCCTTTGAATTTGATCTTTTACTATCACTTGACAATCATTGTATTTTGACACTTGGTCAATACTAAAAATCTAATCATTGTGTAAGCTTTCTGGCTCGGCAATAAATAACTTGCTTGATCAATACTAATGTTTAGTCAACACTACATTTTCTTAGCATTAACTATGGCTTGGTTGACACTAGCATCACTCAACACTCCTTAGTATTTACTATTTTTCTTGGCTTGGATTAGCTTTTTGTCATAAATAATTACTTTAATTTATCAAAGTCTCTCTAATCAAATTTCCATTGTATCTTCCTTTCCATAACTTCAACCTTTCCTCTATTGTCTACAATTATGAGTAACTTCTCAAATCATTTTCATCAATCAATAAATATGACATTTAAACTGCGTAGCAATATGTCTCATCCATAGATTTGACATCAATAAAAAAATAACAATTGTTCCAAATGTAAGTTTCTAACAAGCTATTAATTTCATGGATTTTCCTTCTAATGACTTCCATAAATCCTTCTAATAAAGATAGTCCTTCATTTTCATTTTTCATAACTGGAAGTCTTATGTGTTAAACTTCTCAACCTTCGGCGCACCCTTTTGTATGATCACTCCCACTCAAGTGTAACACCTTCTTATATAGGATAACTAAAAACAACCTAAACTCGGATACCACTTGTTAGAAATAACAAAATAGAAATAAAAATTGCATGAAAATATAACCAATATCAACAAAAAAATCACATAGAAGGGAACGTAAGACGTGAAGATTTAACATGGTTCACCCAATCCATAGGCTATGTCCACCAATAATGATTCCAATATTCTTATTATTTAATAATTACAATCTTATTATAATCTGTAATCCCTTACAACTCAATACCGCCACAAGAAGCTACAATCTCATCATACAATATATGAAATACTTTACCCTAATCCATTTTATACAAGTGTTTTGCAACTTACAAATTAGGGCTAGATTATTTTCACCTAAAGACACTTGACTAGTCAACCTTGGTAAATGGTTGATGATACAACTCAAAAAATTGTTGATGATTCAACCAAATTAAACCATTGAGCTCTAATGAAGGACACATTGGGTTGTGACTCCATATCTAAAATATCAATAAGTCTCCTTCTATAATTCAATCTGTATATACCTTCTCTTCTCCCTCTTATTTTGTTTCCTCTTGCTCCAACTACACTCTCTTCTTTTTCCTCTTGTTGTCTTGTACATTTTGTATCATCTTAAAATTAAAGACCACATTTTGATACCTTTTAAACCTTCTTAGAATGGATTTTGTCTCTTTAAATTCTATTCCAATCTTGCTAACATTTGTAGAATATTTCTCATCCCCCAAGCTGGCCCCTTAGGTGTTATTTTATTACCTTTTTTGGCCATATCTCTTAGATATTTTATCAATTTATAGTAATGTTTGCTCCTTCTCTGAGACCTTAGTAATAATTATGTCTAGGACTCCTTGGTAATAGGTAAAATTATGCCAATATATTCTAGTAAGAGGTCAATCTCTACCTATTCTAGGAAGAGTTCAATCCAATTTGACCTCTTCCCCAGGGATTTTAGGTTGTGGGGCACAACATGTCTTGAATTTTGCAAATTATGTATATTTTCTTCTAATTCATTTATTACTATTTTCCTTCTCAAACACTATTATAAAAGGAGTCTTGGGATCTTCATTTACACCTATAACAAGCACACAAAGGTGTCAAGCATCTACATGCACATAAGCTTCTTCAAGCATTCATCAAGTTTGAGAATTACCTCTTTCCATAAAGTTTCTTCCTTTAAGGTGGTAGTGTAGTATGTCTTCTAAGGAGGATATCTACCATTCCAATTCATTAAAGTTTTTCTATTATCATTTCATGTTACATACATTTCTATTCATAAGGTTTTGGCTTCATTGATTCACTTTCTTGGTTTCTTTGAGTCAAGTATATATATTTACATGACATATCAAATTCACTTGTATCTAAAAAGTTGATTAGATATTTCATTTTATATGTTTGATCCTACTACATGTTAGAATTTTATTCATCATTACATTTCTATTTTTGTTTCAAGGTTTATTCATCAATCTAGGGCTTGCCCAAGATAACCCCTCATTAAACAAAAAATAAAAATCCAATATTCCTATGTATAGGAATAAGTTAGTAATTTATGGCTGTAAATGTGGAAATAGGTTTTGGAATAATAGGAAAGGAGGTATGCTCAGAGGGAGGGGAGGTGTGAATCAGTAATCTCAAAAAAAAATTGTTCTTGAACAAGTTTAGTGTATTCTCCTTTATTTCTGTAACTTAAAAATCACATAACATTTACCACTCTAATTGTAAATGAATGTAACATATATATTTCAATAGTCATCAACCATAAACTCATAAAAAATAAAATCACAACACATAACACAATCATTTGGTCATGCAAAATCCCTTGGTTAGAGGGAAACCTACAATGGTATGGTACTCACAAATCCATTAGTACTATAGTAAGAGTGTGCCTTGTTAGGGCTACATTTTTTTGACACATCAAGTAACTTATTATGTTAGGAGTATATAATTAGATATGCAAGGATTTTTTAGCATTAATTTTGATGGTATGTCTTTGGGGCAGTATCCTAAGCATTGATATAACTATTTAGGAGATTGTTAGCATGATTGATATGTTACATTTGTGACTCTATTTTTCATTGATATCAACATAGCATTATTTATGTAAAGACTAGAATAGTAGAAGATAAAGAATGAATTTGTGTAGAATCTATATTGATGATGAGGTTAAGCTCAGTTGAAGATATGTTCTATAGTATGTCTTGATGATGGGACAAGTGTGCATGCTGAAAGTCAAATACATGCTAAAGTTATTTGTGATTTACATAAGATAGTGTACGCACAAAGTACTTGAGAAATTATTTTTGATGTTTGGATTCTATCTCTTAAAAGGGATAGAATCATGATGAGAAAAGTTAGAAAATGATAGTAGACAACCTAATAGTGACATTAGCAAATGTTCAATGTCTAAGGTCACACATGTGAGAAGTTTTAATTACTACATAAGCTGATAGTGTTTCATAATTGTGAAAAGATATAATGAATTATTATATCTTTACAAGGTCCTATTATAGTTAATTGGGAAAGCCTCAAAGTTGACTCAATAAATTATTTTGAGGATATGGTATAAAGGAAAGTTATTTTCATTGTGGTAATGTGTGTAAGTATGAAATATGTAAGTGATATACAAAGTTGGTAAGTGCAAGAAAGCGATCAAAGGGGATCAATTTCATATAAATTTGAAGATCTAATATTAAGATCTAAAAGGTATTTCATGTGGCAATGGCACAGTAAGAAGAAAGAGAAAGAGAAAGAGTTGTGGAGTTCAAGTTTATGTGTATTATTTTAAAAAGAATAACATAGAGACCAGTTGGTTAGTGATTTTGGTGGTCTTTCCCTAAATCTATTAGGACGGTGGGTCCATCTTCCTTCTACAACTCTTAACAAGGTTGATCCAACTCCTAACAGGGTTGGAATCTCCTCGTAGGGATTCAAAGTCTCCTAAGAGGGACTAATATGTACTGAATGTATTTCATTGACTCCTAACAGAGTCCATCCTCTTACAGGGAACTTATATATTAGTACATCATTTTGTGCATACCATCCCCACTAGGGTTTTCCCTCTGATCAAGGGTTTTCCCTCATTAACATATCTTGTTTTATTGTCTGTGTATATTCCTATGGTTGTTGATTATATTGTTCACATGTTTAAGGTTTAATAAGGTTGATAAAATTTATATTAATCTGATAACGGATTCACCCCACCTCCCTCTCTTAGTTATCCCAGTGGACTTTACTTTCTAATGGGATTTACCTTTCTCAAGGATTTTACAAGACTCTTCTAAGTGTTTACTCGGTTAAGAGATTTACATAAGACTATTAAGTCTATCTTTTTAAAATATTTATAACTACTATAGTGATTAGAATGTAGCAAAAAATGATATTTGTAATAGAAACTTACTTTTGTTGATTAAATCCCTCTTCTTCTCATTGATATATATAACCTAATGTGATTGATCAATAATTCCTCTTAACTTAGCCTGAATCTCTGATCTCTGAACTTATAATATACTATGTATTTTTGTCTATCATTAACTCTTATTTTTAATTCCAATACTACTCTCAACAAAAAAAAACCTTCAAAACTATTCTATATAGGTTCTTTTATAGTTTCATTTTACCTCTTCAATCTTTAACCTAATTAGGGTTTAAAAACTTTCTACAATACTTCTTTGATCAAAATCTATGATCTATAATAATCCATCATTTAATTCCTTTTGTTTCCTCATTTTTGTTCATCTTTCAAAGCTACCTTGAAATCATAAAATAATCAATGCACAACCTTCAAGAAATCTTTGCAAATATTTACCTCATACTGTGTAAACCATTTTTCCACTATGTATGATGTTGTCTCATCAAATTTTGTGCCAATTCAAACTTTTATATAGCTTATGTTTCACTCAATTAATATTCTATTCTTTATGTTATCATTTGATGTAATCTCTACTCAGTGACCTCTATTTGGCTTGGTAATGTCTTGTGCTTCGTGTATATAGAGACACTCAGTAAGTATTGAGCTCAAGTATAACTATAAAACTCATTCATGATTCCATTACTATGCTCAATTTAACTTAGCTTTTGACACTAAATGGCAACATGATTATATATGGGAGTAACATTCTCCCACTTCGACATTAGTGAAAAAAATAATATGCTTCAAATAACTTGAAAGTTTTTGCAAACTCCTCCTACACATATGCTTCATCGGTATGACCTATTTTTCAAAAAAAAAAAAGCAATTTTTTTTTTCTTTCAGTGTTATATTACCTCCATAGAACTCCATAAATAAACATAATACATACAAACATATAGGCATAATCATATAACTTCTCCCTTTTTTAACACTGATGTCAAAATAGTTTTAAACATCAAAGTACTTATTTTGGATGTAACCCAAAGAGGTTCTAATGTACTCTTCCTATTGAACTTGATCAACTCAATAATCTTCTTCTCTACACTTAGTTTGGTTGTGAGAAATGTCATGTGATTGACAATTGATAAGCTTAGGGAGGCTATGATATCCTTAATATTCTTGATATGATCTTACGTAACTTCAAGATGAAATAATAGAAATGCTTGTATTTCATTGATCTCTACTCTCAAATTACTTTCTTCTTGTAACAAGTTATGTTGAAGTCTTGGGTATGTGTAGGATCACGATGTGCCAAAAAGTGGCGATGTGAAAAAAGTGGAGTTTTAAAACATCTAAAAGTGTTTCAAAATCCACTCTAACTTTTTCCCACCCCTCTTGATACCAGGGCAAAAGGGTTGGGCCAAACCTTATTAGGTATCCAATCTATTATTGGGGGTCTGATATAATATTAGGTATTCGATATGAGATCAGATACCCTAAACCTATGACTAGGAATTTTTTTTTTTTAAACTCAAGAGCAAAATAGTCATTTGCGGTCGCAGTAGTTTTTGCTTCTATTTTGGGTATCATATTCAAGAATGGGATACAATTGAGGTAACTAATTTTTTAAAAAATTTGATGATTTTAAATGAATTTTATTTAAAATTACATTTTTTTTAATAGAAATTGTTGAAAATTAGGTTTTTTTAATAGGAATTGTTGATTTGTTTTATCTTAATAAAAAATTAAAATGTTGTTTTTTTAAATTAATAGGTATGGCTGACCCAAATGATATTTATGACACTGAGCCATGAAACAATGTTCCTCAAAACCCTCCACAAAACAATCAAGTACCCCCTCAAAATAATCCACCAAATGATTCCCTACCCCCTCAAAATCCTCCTTGAATTGAAGATTTGATAAAAGAAAATCTTACAGAACTGAGGGGTTTGCAAACCACAAATAACACTATACCTACATTGGCTCCCATGTTATCCATGTTAAACACCATAGTGGATAATATTCAAACACTTACCAATGAACAAAATGCTTCTCTTCACTAGCTTGACCAAATGCATGTGATGTTTGATGATGGGTTGGAGTATGATGAGGTTGTAGCCCTAAACATAACTAAAGATGATATGGTTAATCTTTTTGTGGACCCAAAAATTGGTAAAACAATAGATCACAAAAAGCCCAAATTATCAATTAAATGGTGCACAAATGAGGCTACACATGTGAATTGTTGGGATCGTTGGCAAATGGTTTTGACAAACCTCCACACAATAATTTAGAGGTGTCATTCTATTTCATTAGAAAATTGTATGCCAAATTTGTGTTGGGCCTCAAGGTCAAATACTAGAGCATGAGGCCCAACATGGGTATAGGAGGAGGAGCTCCCCAAGATAGATCCTTTTCCTAATGGAAGAAAGATGGCACTCTTGTCCCCCCTATTGATGTCTCCCCCCCCCCTAGTGTAGCATCCTAATATCATTGTAGAGGCTACCTCTTAGTCTATTAGAGCCATCCATAGACTAAGTAACCTATTGATATCCTAGGCTAGGTCATTTTTGCCTCCCTATGTTGATGATGTTGGCATGAGTTCATCATCAATGAGTTCATCACATGTTTGTGTGCCTCATACTTGCATAACATGCAAGAATATTTGGATGGGTCTCATAGATGATCTTTCTGAGTATCAGTTTCTATTTGAGGAGGAGGATACAATAGACACACCTACAGAGACTACATACCCTAATGTGAGAGATGAGAGGCATGCAAAGCCATGGGAACCTTCTATGTTAGTATGTATATACATTTTTTTGTTAAGACATATGTGATTTAAAGTTAATCTTTATAATAGAGTAATTTTAACCCATACAAACCTATACATGTAAGTGATCTTCATTCAAGTTTAGTTAATGAGTGAGGAGGAACTTAGATGATTTGATGATGTCATGCTCTTAGCTATTTCATTTGGCCTTGAGACATCTACAACACACTATGTTGTGTTCTCATTATTTTTCTATTTGATATTGGAACATATATGGTTTTTAATCTCTTTTTTCTCTTGCAGGTATCACCTGTCAGTGGGGGGCAGAGTGCGGGGGGTGAGGCACAACCTATTGACAAGGGAAAGGTAATTAGATGCTTTTAAAGTAGTTAAATATTGATGCATTCTTGTAAAATGGTTGGGCTAAAGAAACTTAATTATATTCTTTATTGTACAAGGTGTGGCTACAGGTGATGAGTCCAAGTAGATTTGACATCGTAGACCCTCTAGAATTTCCATTTGCAGTGAGAGTCCCATTTTATGTATAAGTATCATTTTTTTGTATTTTTCTTATTTTCATAAACAAATTTCAAAACTAATTTCCATGATAATAACAACTAGGCATTTATATTTTATAGGAAACACCTAGTGCACAAAAGGTTGGATGTCAGAGTTTTGTATCTCTACTCACGCAACCATTATATCTAGAGGAGGAGTCAAAAAAGGTAAGTTTTAGTTTGAATTCTTGATTATATGTTATAAATTTAGTATTATATGAATTATAATGTTATAGTTTAAGTTGTAGATCCATCTGAGAAACATACCTAAACATATACGGGCCCCAACCAACCAAGTTTCAAAAATCTTTACATATGAGAGGACTCCTGACCACTGTAGGAGGTTGATGAGAGAGCTATTTGTGATAAATGTTTAATACTATAAATATTCATTAAAAAAGGGATCATTATGCATTTGAGTAATTCAATGTTTTTTATTAAGAAAAATAGGTTTTATGGGGATCCTGAAACCCAAAAGTTCTTACATAACAAAGGGCTGCAAATTAACAAAACAAGCCCAGCAACAAAATGAGGGCTAACAAAAAGACCAAAACAAAAAATAGGCAAAAATCCAAAATTTCAAAGACCTATAGAGACTATAGAAACTAAGGACAGAACTTGAAAATTCTTCACTTACTCCCCCACCTTCCTTTCAAGGTCCTGGACAGTCTTTGTCGCTTTATAGGCTCTCTGATTCTCCTCTGCCATGAGCTCCTAGTTTTTTTCATAGGTCCAATCCAAGTGGCTTTGGGTTATGTTCATTATGGTGTACTCTTCCATCCTATCTTCAAGATTATCCTTCTCATCCTTCTCCAAGACAAAACCCTTAGCTTTCAACATACTACCAAGACTAACAATGTTTTCATTAAGAGAATTCAGAATAGTGAGCATCTGATTAGCCATGTTATGGTTGTAATTCTCCAGATTTTGCATCCTTTTTTTAACCAACCTTATTTGATCCCCCTAGTCTACCAGGATCCCTTACTCATTCCTCTTCCCTTGGCTTTCCATCTATCCCATTCTATCTTTTACCTCCTCCAACTCATGAAAAAATCATTTAATAGATCAAAAGTTATCAATCATGTTGTTTTTTGCATTATTGAGGAAATTCATACCCATCTCCCTCGCATTGTCTATGATGGCCACCAGCGTTGGTTCTATTAGTTCCTCCAATTGGACCTTGTCCTCTTTTTCTTCAAGAATTTGAGGATTCATAACTTCTCTCACAATCCCCATTTTTGAGATTCTAGCATTGAAATTTCTCCAAGCCATATGCCTATCTTTTATAACAACCTCACTACTTCCCTCCTCCATTTTCTCATTTTCCTACTCATGTGGGGGAATGGGAAGGGGAGGAGGCATAGAGATCTCTGGAACTGTATCATTTTTTCCCTCTAGAGGCATGTCCTCCTCTTTATTCCTCTTTTGCTTCTTTTTGGGGTTAGCAGCTGGCTCCTCTCTAATCTCTACATCCTCCCCCTTTTTGTCATCCACTGTGTCCATATCTTCTCCTTCCTCATTGTCCTCTTCTTCCTCATGGCCAACTATTTTGGGCATATTACCCCTAGGTATTTTCCTATAGGGAGCTTTACTTGGAGTAGGAGTATCCTTGTCTCTTCCCCTAGTTTTCTTCTGTGACAAATGATATTCTTCCTCCTCCTCTAAACTTAAGCTTTGGATTTCCTCTATGTCTGAGGAGAAATTGGAGCTCCCCATCTCCTCCAAAGCAACCATAGCCTGAGCTAAAGATTTTTTCCTGGATTGAGCTTTAAAATATTCATAGAGCAAAAAGAGTAAACCCTCATGCAGGGCAAGGTTAGCACTAGGCTTTTTCTTATACCCTGAGATATTCTTGGTCATGGAAGAATATAGGTAAAAGGAAAAAGAAATCTTAGCCCCATAATGGAAATGATTGAGCAAAAAAAAATAATGGGTTTTAACACTATCAAACCTCATGTCCAAAGAAATAAGTTTGATGATGGCCCTTAGCACATACGTCCAAAGCTTCTTGATTGAGTCCATCTCATAGTAAGTCTCACTCTTCACCAACTCCTTCTTCTCATCCATTTTCTTGGTAAAATCCTTTATCGCATTCACATAATTTTTTTTGTCTCTATAGAATTTTAAACCCTCATCAAAGTATATATGTGACATGGGCAATGACCTCCACTTTTACATGATGTGACACCCCATCAATATTAGCCCTACCATCCTTCCAAGACTCTACCATGAGATTGGTAATCACTGAATCATATCCATGAAGCTTGGTGATGTAGTTTGCAATGCCACCCTTTTCAATTTCTCCCAGACCTTGGTTCTTTATTTCCATTTTTCCACCTCTCCTACCAGTTCTCTTCTACTCTATTCTCCCAGCACCATGGTAAACTTAGTGATACCCTTTCACATAAACATAGTCCTTTGCTCTCCTTCCTCTATCATCTATTTGTTCTATCAAAAATTGCCTTTTCTTTCAATTCTAGTAAAATGGTAAAGAAAATAAGAAACCCATAAAGCGTGATGATTAGACACTGAATGTGCCATCTGCCAACTCCTCCCATATTTTACATAAATGCATTGGCTTTTGCACATATTTGCATTAGTTCCCATAATTAGCTAGGGATTTCACCCGTACCTCCCTAGATCCTCTCTTGATTGATTAGACCTTTTGCAACTAATGGAATATTCCCTCCAATGTTCCATATCGTCATCATTTCTTTCTTGACTATTTCATTGGCAAACTAATCAACCATCGAGTTAGACTCCATGTACTCATGGTTAACATGAACACTCTCAAATTTTCCAAGTGTTATATAGATTTCTTCCACTATATTTGTAATGGTCTAGGAAAGTTGGAAAACTCTTTTCATAAATTTGATGATACTATATGAGTCCCCCTCTAGCCATAGGTTTTTGACTCCCACTTCTAGAGCCAGTTTAGTAGTGTGGAGAGTAGCATTGGCTTCTGCATAGTGGTTTATCTAGGTTCCCAAGGGATAGGAAAGAGCAGCAACACCAACACCATGGCTATTTCTAATGATGCCCTTGCATCCTGAAGGACTAGGGTCACCTTTAGCCACTCCATCAAAATTGGCTTTATGCCATCCTTCGAGAGGGAGTTTCCACTTCACCTCTTGTCTTTTCAATCTTCAAGTCGTCTCCCTTTCCTTACTCTTACCTCCTTCATCAAGATCTCCACCCTTCCTTATAAAAAAAATTTCTATAATAGTGATGTTGATTTTATCTACAAGCACATAAGTAGGAGCCTCCCTATCTCTAAAAATTTGATTGTTTCTCTCCTTCCAAACTCCCCAACAGAAGTGGGGCAAAGTCCATAAGCTAATACTATGTAATTTTGTGCCTTTGTACATGCTATCCCACTGACAAAAGAAGTCCAAAACATTTCTTGGGTTGCACCAGCTTACCCCATATTTTTTGGTGAGATATTCCTAGACCTTGGAATAAGGGCAATGGATGAAAATGTGATTAACCATCTCCAAGTGATGCTTGCAAAGAATACATTTGTTAGGGATATACTAACCTCTTTTTGCAAAATTTTCCAAAGTGAGAATTTTATCTTAAAGCGTCAACTAGAAGAAATTATTAATTTTAGGGGTAAGGCCAGGAAACTAGGCCTTAGCCCAAATAGGTTTCTCCTTCATGCTCCAAAGGGATTTGTACCTTGAGGCCACCAAGTATGATCCACTAGGATTACCCTCCCATATCAGTTCATCCTTATTATTATTCAAAATCAAAGAATTCAACATCACCATTATTAGCTTAAGATCATTCAAAATCAAATATATGTCTCTTAATCCCTGGTCCATTCTATAGTCTCTTACTTTCATTCTGAACAACCTTATAAAAGTATTGGCCCAATTATCATATGTAGTTTTATTAATGCAACGACCCTAAATCAGTCAATTATCATGCTAGAAGAGGATGTTCTCTCCATTTCCCACTTTCCATTTGGCCTTAGAATTAGCTAGGATTCTTGGCTTTAAGATCCCATTCCAAATAACCGAACCATTTGGGATGTCAAAGTCATTAAGAAAATACCTTAGAGATGGCCTCCTAATATACTTCTCCACCAAAATGTCCCTTCATTCCCTAGCACACTTAAATATACACCATACCTGCTTTGGTAGAAGTGCATTATTCAAATCCCTAAGTTTTCTGATCCCCAGACCTCCATAGCACTTAGGGAGACATACATTATCCCAAACCACTAGAGGGTATATTTTATGTTCCTCTAAGCTAGACCACAAAAATTCTATCTAGATCTTTTCCATTTTGTCAGCATGTTTTATTGGGATCCCAAAGAAACTCAAGGCATATGTTGGAAGATTATGAAGAGTGAACTTCACCAAAAGACATTTTCTAGCTTGGCTGAGGGTGGTACCTTTCCAACCTGTCAACTTATTACTAAACATATCAATAATCCCATTTCAAAAAGAGTCTGGTATCTTAGACCCCAACAAAAGTCCAAGATAGCTCAAAGGAAGGTTTCCCACCCCACACCCAAGAATACTAGTAATATTTCTTTTTCTATCAACATGGGTGTTGATAAAGAAAACCAAGATTTTTTCACAATTAATTAGTTGGCCTATTCCCTTGGTATACAAATCTAGTAATCTCTTCATCGATTTAGCCTACTAAACCAAAGCTTCTCCTCCCATAATAATATCATCCACAAACTATTGGTGAGTGAAAGAAACATGCCCTCAAGAGGGCTTTATTCCTCTCTAGATCGCTTCCTATCTTTTTCTATGTATCAATCTCCCTATACACTCAGCCATGATAATGAGAAGGATGGGAGACACGAGATCTCCCTGCCTTAAGCCTCTTAGTGGTTTGAAGAAATTAGATGGATCCCCATTAATCATGATAGAAAGAAAAGAGGTAGAAACAAGTTGGGAGATGAGTTTACATACATGATGATCAAAGCTAAAAGCCTGGAGAACTGAACCAACGAATGTCCAATCCAGTTGGTCATAAGCTTTGGAGAGATCCAATTTGAGAAGAATGCCCTCACCTCTTCCTAACCTCCAGTGAATGAATGACTTCATGAACCATGATAATAGAATCCAAGATTTGTCTACTAGGGACAAAGCCTATCTGCTGCAAGGAAATGATATTTGAGTAATTCAATGTTAGATACATAGAATCATATAAATTTAGTAGTCTAACCTTGGGTTCTCCTTTTTTTATTTATGTAGTCCAAGAATTTGATCCACCTAGTTCAATGAAGAGGCTATATTTTGATGATCCACTAGAAACATAGGATACTATAGTTGTCATAGGATGCATCATGAGACATTTTGATATGGCATATGCCACATTATATATAGAAACATTGATATTATACATATTTCAATGGCATGATCAACCACATTTTGCATATGGATCTATGTATTTTGATATATATTTGCATAATTTGTCTATGGATGCATGAACTTTGATATATGTTTGTGTAATTTATCTATGGGGTATGTGCAAGATCATGGTCAACCAAACTATGGCCTTAAGTAGCAGTGAAAAATCAACAAATCAATGTTATGTTAACTTGACACATAATTTTAAAGTAGTTATGGGCTTTATATCAAAAATTTGTAAGTAAATAATCAATAGGAAATTGGATTTAGTTTCTAAACTACTAGGCCTTATCTCAAGAAAAAAATATTTGATTTGTCATAATTTTGGATTTTAATGCAGTACTACAAAAATTTCATGATGAAAATAATTATTAGGTGTATGTCTAAACACCTTAATCAAAATCAAATGATTGTATTTTTTAATATAATTATAGATATAAAAAGTAGACTCATGTCTGGATGTGATGCATATTTTTTAGTTTTTTAATTCCAAATAAAGAATTAAATATGAATTTTATACTATAACCTTTTCAGAATAAAAAAAACTCCCATGCTTGATCATCTTAACAAATTGAAAACTTTACAAAATTATTTTTTTCTTTTTCTTTTTTCTTATACTAGGTGAACCATAGAATGTAACACAACTTTTGGATTTCAAAAATGTTATATTGCTTGAAACTTATAGCTATTTTTTAATCAGTAGCTCACAAACATCCTCATTAAAAATTAACTAATAAATACTTATCAAACTCAGAATTTGACAGCAATTATATCGATGGAATCTTAAGAGTTTTATCAAAAAACTCTTTTCATTTCATTGAATTTTGAGGAAAAAATATTATTAGATGGCCACTCGAAGTTTGAATGTCACTGAAACACATCTCAAACATTTTTTTTGAGTTGACTAAAGAGGTTTCGTAAATACCAAGCCTACTCGGGTATCGGATTCAAAATCAAGTACCTAATCCCAGATCGGGTACCTGATTCCAAATTGAGTACCCAAAATTTGGAGGCAAATTTTTTTTCAAAAATTGATCACTCAAATTTTGGAAGGAAATCAACAACTATTGTATATTATTATATATTAGTATATAGTAGTATTGTATAGGAAATATGGATGATGAATATGGTTTAGAATAATACACATGAAAGAGACCCTAAACCCATATATTACACATACATATAGATTCTTATGATATGGGATGTAAATATAGGAGATTAATATTGAAATGAAGAAATAAAAGGACTTAACTTTGAAAAAGAATCAGCTGAAAATTCTATCAAATGATCTCAAAAAACTATCAATTTCTACACTTCTAAACCAAAACTGCAAGATCTTAAATACCCATAAATCTTTTTCTTTTTTGAGGGTAGGTTGACCTTGACCCTAATATCAGGGCACAATTCAATCTCAAGATGCAATTGTGCCCTAAAAATTTGACCTTGATGTGCACTGCTTCGAAGAAGCTTACGTTTGTAGATCCCACAAGTTCGACAAAAAGGGTATCCAAATCTATACTATAATTCATTGCTCCACACCTATACCTACAAGAAAAATGGTTTTTTTGTTTGGATGGCAGTTTTCCTTAATCAAACCCCAATTTGAAATCAACCTTGAAATGTAATTCAAATTGTAATTTGAATAAACAAAGTAAATGGAATTATTCACCTTGCTTATGTAGAAATCCTTGTGGAGGATTTGAATCCTTTAATCCACAAGTATAGATGCTCCAAATGAATGTAGAATTGAATGTAGCATGTCTCAAATCAATGATATTAGATCTTCAACACCAATCTTGAATGGATCTTGGATTAAGAAGAGGCTTGCATGGAAATGGATGAATCTTCAGCAAGAGGGCTCCATCAAACTTGAATCCTTCAATGGCTACCAATGGATCTCCTTGATGAATTGAATGCTTGAAGTCTTGAAGACATGAATGCTTGAATGTGTGATAGATAGTAGATCTTCACTTCATAGAACTTGTGAGTATAAACTTCATAATAGGAGGATGTCAAAATGATGGAAGAAGGCTTCCTTATATAGAGATCTCTAGGGAGCAAACTTCTAGAGAAGGCCGACATAAGAGCATTAAATCCCAATTAATCTTAACCCATAGAAATGGAACTAGATTAAATGTAATTTAAGAGTTTATCAATTCGAAGACCAAAATAGCTAACCCAGAAATAGGAAAATACTTCTTTATAAAACCTGACATCTAGAAATCATGGAACCTTGAAATTTGAACTTGGGGTCAAGGATGAGGTCGACCCTACCCTAGGTTAGGGTCAAGGTCATCCTTGACCTAGGTCAAGGTTGAGGTCAACCTTGAACTAAAAGGTCATCCTTGACTCTAAAGTCATCCTTAACCCAAAAGTCAAGAATCTTAGCATTTCAGTCTAGAATGCCAGAAAAGTGTAGAAAGAAAGTAGAAAAGGGGGCAGAATAGGGGAAAAAGCCAGATCCTAGTCAAAGACCCATTCAAGGCACTTGACATGACCCCAAGCCACTTACTCAGAGTGATAAACACTCTTAACACGGAAGTGTTTCGATTTTAAGACAATACAAGTATATTATTATTATTAAAAACACTGGTAATATATATGATTATTATTATTATTAGTATTATTATTATTAATTATAATATAGTAACATATGATTATTAATATCATTATTAAATATATGATTATTATTTATATTATTATTATTATATAATCTAGTAATATATTATTATGTTTAATATTTAGTCATATATTATTATTATTAGTATTATTATAATATAGTAATGGGGTCATAGGGTATGGTGATTGATGCAAGGGGTCAAATGGAGTCATGGCCTACCCTATGACCCCATTTGACCCATAATATTGATTACCCTACGTCCCTAGGGGTCTTAGGACCCCTAGGGACACATGTCTCAATTCAATGGGTCCATTGCATTAATTACCCTATGTCCCAAAGGGTCCTAGGACCCCTAGGGACACATGTCCCAATGCAATGGGTCCAATGGGTTTGTGGGATAGCCCACAACCCCATTCAACCCATTGCATTAATTGCCTTATGTCTAAGACCCCTAGGGACATGTCATGATGCAATGGGTCCAATGGGGCCATGGGCTAGCCTATAATCTCATTTGACCCATAGCATCAATTACCCTATCTCCCTAATGGTCCTAGGACCCCTAGGGAAACATTTCATAGTCCAATGGGGTTGTGGTCTAGTCCATGACCCCATTCAACCTATTACATCAATTACAAAATGTCCCTAAGGGTCCTCGATGCAATGGGTTGATGACCCCTTTCAACCTATTCGAACAAATGAAATAGGTCACTGGGGGTCATAGGACCCCTAAGGACATATGTTGTCATTAAATGCATCAATAGGGGTCATGCTTTATCCTATGACCCCTTTTGACCCATTAAAACAAATGAACTAGGTCCCTAGGGTTCCTAGGACCACTAAGGGCATATGTTGCCATAAAATGTATCAAAAACCTATGACTCCTTTCGACCCATTTGAACAAATGAATTAGGACATATGTTGTCATGAAATGCATCGAAAGGGTCATAGTTTATCTAATGACCCCTTTTGACCCATTCAAAAAAATGAGACATATATTGTCACGAAATGCATGGAAAGGAGTCATAGGTTATCTTATGACCCCTTTTGACCTATTTGAATAAATGAAATGGTCCCTAATGGTCCTAGGACCCATAGGGACATATGTTTCCTTGTACTGCATCGAAAGGGTTCTTATGTTATCTTATGACCCCTTTTGACCCATTCGAACAAATGAGATAGGTCCCTATGACCGCTAGGGACATATGTTGTCATGAAATGTGTGGAAAGAGGTCATAGGTTATCCCATGAGATATTTCAACCCAATTGAACAAATGAAATAGGTCCCTAGGGGTCCTAGGAACCCTAGGGACATATGTTGTCATGAAATATGTTGAAATGTGTCATATGTTATCCAATGACCCTTTTCGACCCATTTAAACAAATGAAATAGGTCCCTAGGGGTCCTAGGAGCCTTACAGACATATGTTGTCATGAAATATGTCAAAAGGGTTCATAGGTTATCCAATGACCCCTTGCAACCCATTTGAACAAATGAAATAGGTCCCTAGGGGACCCCTAAGGATATATGTTGTCATGAAATGTGTTCAAAGGGGTCATAGGTTATCCTATGGCCCCTTTCAACCCATTCGAACAAAAGAAATAGGTACCTATGACCTCTAGGGACATATGTTGTCATGAAATGCATTGAAAGGTGTCATAGGTTGTCCTATGACCTTTTTTGACCCCTTCAAACAAATGAAATAGGTCTCTAGGAGTCCTAGGACCTCTAGGGACATATGTTGTCATGAAATGTGTCAAAAGAGATCATAGGTTATCCTATGACCTTTTTTGACCCATTCAAGCAAATGAAATAGGTCCCTAGAGGTCCTAGGACCCCTAGGGACATATGTTGTCATGAAATATGTAGAAAGGGGGCATAGATTATCCTATGACCCCTTTTGACCCATTCAAACAAATGAAATAGGTCCCTAGGGGTCCTAGGACTCCTAGGGACATATGTTGTCATGAAAAAGAGTCAAAAGAGGTCATAGGTTATCCTATGACCCCTCTCAACCCATTCAAACAAATAAAATTGGTCCCTAGGGATCCTAGGACCCCTAGCAACATATGTTATCATGAAATGCTTTGAATGTGGTCATAGGTTATCTTATGACCCCTTTTGACCCATTCAAAAAAATGAAATAGGTCCCTATGGGTCCTAGGACCCCTAGGGACATATGTTGTCATAAGATGTATCAAAAGGGTTATAGGTTATCCTATGACCCCTTTCGACCCATTTGAACAAATGAAAATGTCACCAGGAGTCCTAGGGGCATATGTTGTCATGAAATGCATTGAAAAGGGTTATAGGTTATCCTATGACCCCTTTTGACCCATTTGAATAAATGAAATAGGTTCCTAAGACCCCTAGGGACACATGTTGTCATTAAATGTGTCGAAATAGGTCATAGATTATCCTATTATCCCTTTCAACCCATTCAAACAAATGAAATAGGTCCCTAGGGGTATTAGCCCTAGGGACATATGTTGTCATGAAATGCGTCAAAAGTAGTCATAGGTTATCCTATGACCCCTTTCGACCCATTCGAACAAATGAAATTGGTCCATAGGGGTCCTAGGACCGCTAGGGAAAAATTGTTAGAGTAAAGCATTAATTTAATTTAATTTATTAAATTCACAATACTCCCTTCTTAAGATTTCACTTTATGCACTTTTCCATTCACATTTAATAATTAATCAGTAATTAAATTAGATAGCATTTACCTTCTAGGTTACCCTTTTTCTGATTTTGATCTCCTTCTATAAGGATTGATCTTCTATAATTATCTCTTATCTTTTTTATTTCTGAGAATACAATTTGCATATTTTTAGAGCAAACCCTTGCCTCTTCTTGTCTTTTTCTTCTATGTGACAAGTTTTTACATGCAGGTATTCTTTAGGCTTTGTGGATTTGTATTGCTCAAATCCTTCATGGTATTAGAGCTAGATCTATTATAGCTTGTTTTATATTTGGAGAAAAAGGAGAAAAAGGGTTTGACAGAATAGATGTGACATTTTTCATGCATTTTCTTTGATTTTTGGAGGTGCGACAATAGTGATTCAGAAAAAAAAAATTATAGAGAAGATTTTCAAACAACAATATCTCACTCATATGGATTCCTTTTTTTGAGCATTTTTTTTTTGTTTTAGGGTAGAATTTCATGATCTACATATTTCTCTAGGTTGTTTGTAATCCATTTTCCTAAATGTTTATGAAAATTGCAGATCCCAATGGGTACCACTTTTGTGGGACCAAGAAAATCACGCATGGGGCAAAAAAATTGACTCTACATGTTCATACGAACTTCTTATGTTCGCACGAACTCTAGATATATGTTTGCACGAACCCAATGGAATTTTTGGTTTGCACGAACATACATATATATACATATGTGTGTGTGTGTGTGTGTGTGTGTGTGTCTATATATATATATATATATATATATATATATATATATATATATATATATATGTATGTATGTATATGTGTGTGTGTGTGTGTATATATATATATGTGTGTGTGTGTATATATATATATATATATATATATATATATATATATATATATATATATATATATATATATATATATATATATATATATATATATATATATATATATATATATATATATATATATATATATATATATATATATATATATATGTATGTATGTATATGTATATGTATATGTATATGTATATGTATATGTATAGGTATAGGTATAGGTATATGTTCACACAAACATTATATTGTCTTATGTTCACGCGAACATTAAAAACTAGCTACATATGTTCGTGCAAACCCTTAAAAAGCATGAATTTTGATTTATAATCAGATTTTTTAATTTCATTCTCATTTTTACAACGATTGCAAAAATGCTTTGAGGGTTGGAGCAAACATCTTCTAGGTTTGGGCGAGCTACATCTTCTTCATCAAGTTTTCCTTCGTTGCACTTATTTGGGTATGTTTGTATGTGATTATTTGAATATTTAATGTCTTTTTTAATACATTTTTAATTTTAAATAAATATTTTAGTGTTATTTTTATATTTGTACTGTTTATTAATGTTAGTTATATTAGTTTTTCTTTTAGAATAAATTTTTATTTGTTAATTATATATTATTATTATTAGAAAATATTTTAAAATGCTAGAAAACTATAAGAAAATCTCTAAAACATTAGAAAATCATTAGAAAAACTTTTAAAATATTAGAAAAACATTAGAAAGATATTGGAAAATATTGAAAATATTAGAAAACTATTAGAAATATTGAAAACATTAGTTGTGCTTATTCGGGTATGTTTATATGTGATTATTTGAATATTTTATATATTTTTATTTTTAAATAATACTTTTAGCATTAATTTAATATTTGTATTATTTATTAATGTTAGTTCTATTAATTTTTCTTTTAGAATTAATTTTTATTTGTTAATTATATATTATTATTATTAGAAAAACATTAGAAAATCTTTAAAAACATTAGAAGATATTACCAAAATATTTTAAAACATTAGAAAAATATTTTTAAAAATATTAGAAAATTATTAGAAAGGCATTAGAAAGATAATAAAATTATTTTAAAATATTAGAAAAATATTTTTAAATAATAAAAATATTAGAAGATATTTAGAAAATATTCAAAAATATTAGAAAATATTTTAAATTTATTAAAAATATTAGAAAAAATATTAGAAAAATATTTAAAAATATTTAAAAGATTTTAAAAATATTGAAAAATTAGAAAATAATTTTAACACTTAAAAAAATATTTAAAAATATTTAAAAACATTAGAGAAACATTAGAAAATATTAAAAATATACTAGAAAAATAATCAAAAAAAATTAAGAAAATTAGAAAACATTAGAAAATATTAAAAACATTAATCTAGAATATTAGATATATAGTAGTATAACATTAGAAAAATATTAGAATAACATTAAAACTACAAACTAATAACAATAAATATTAGGAAAATATTAGAAATATATTAATCTAGAACATTAGAAAGATATTAGTATAACATTAGAAAAATGTATTAAAAAAAAAAAAGACATTACAAAATATAAGGAAAACATTTTTAAAATGTACAACAAAAATATTAGTATAATAGTAGAAAAAAATTATTTGATTTTATTTTGAGCGATAAAGGTCAATAAGTTTCTTAGGAACTTCAAAACCAATTAGTTCATCAAGACAAAAATGAGGGATTGTATCACATATTGTAAACATTTTTTGTTTATCTTACATACTCTCTATGTATTTATCGTACCTATTCACTTTCCTCAAGTCTTTTCTTCAATTGCTCTCTTTTGAGGAGCTAGTGAGCTTGTTTCCACATCATTCAAAATAATGTCATATTTCTTTTTTTCTCTCCTCGTGCTCTTTCTCAGCTCCTTGCTTTTTTTGAGCTATATTCAACAAGTGCTCAATTTCATTCATTATATATATATATATATATATATATATATATATATATATATATGTATATGTATGTATGTATGTATGTATGTATGTATGTATGTATGTATGTATGTATGTATGTATGTATGTATGTATGTATGTATGTATGTATGTATGTATGTATGTATGTATGTATGTATAACATAAAAAATACAAAATAATAAAATAAGACATTACAAAATATCTAGAAAATATTACAAAAACTTTTTTAAAAATTAAAAGTATATTTAAAAATTATTTTCCATAAATATATCATTTGAGTTGCAATTTAGCTTCAATCTCATAATTTAGAAACAAATTATAACAGGGTTCCACAACAAACCACTTTAGAGTCAATTCGAGCTAGTTTGAGGTTGAATGCTTTCAAGACTAATAAATTGTATGCAACTATATCTGTTCGGAATGAATTTTCCAAATAACACAAGTGGTCAGTTGCACAAGAAGTTCCATGAGTGTGATCTCTTTCAAATCCTAATATAAGTTCTATCTCGCACGAAGATTTAGCTCAGTGCTAGGTAACATGGCCCCACCCAAACCTCTTATTCCTCACTCAATTTCACAATATTAGATATATATTAGTATAACATTAAAAAAATATAATATATAAAATAAGATGTTACAAAATATCTAGACATTATTACAAAAACTATTAAAAATATATTTGGAAATTATCTTTCATAAATATATCATTTGATTGCAATTTAGCATCAATCTCATTTTTTAGAAACAAATTATGATAGGGTTCCATGACAAACCACTTTAGAGTTAATTCGAGCCAATTTGAGGTTGGATGCTTTCAAGACTGATAAATTGTGTGCGATTGTATCTATATGGAATAAATTTCCCGAACAATGCAAATGACTAGTTGCACAAGAAGCTCCATGAGTGTGATCTTCTTCAAATCCTAATATAAGTTCTATCTCACACAAAGATCTAGCTCAAGACTAGGTCATGTGGCCCCACCCAAACCACTTGTTCCTCACTCGGTTTCACAATATTAGATATATAATAGTATAACATTAAAAAAATACAAAATATAAAATAAGACATTAAAAAATATCTAGAAAACATTACAAAAAATATTTAAAATATATTTGGAAATTATCTTCCATAAATGTATCATTTGAGTTGCAATTTAGCATCAATCTCATAATTTAGAAACAAATTATGAAAGGATTCCACAACAAACCACTTTCGAGTTAGTTCGAGCCAAATTGAGGTTGAACATTGTCAAGACTAATAAATTGTATGCAACTATATCTATTTGAAACAAATTGCCCAAATAAAGGAAGTGGTCAGTTGCACAAGAAGTTCCATGAGTGTGATCTCTTACAAATCCTAATATAAGTTCTATCTCACACAAAGATCTAGCTCAAGACTAGGTCACGTGGCCTAACCCAAACTACTTGTTCCTCACTCAATTTCACAATATTAGATATATATTAGTATAACATTAAAAAAAATACAAAATATAAAATAAGACATTACAAAATATCTAGAAAATGTTACAAAAAATATTAAAAATATACTTCGAAATTATCTTCCATAAATATATCAATTGAGTTACAATTTAACATCAATTTCATAATTTAGAAACAAATTATGACAGGGTTCCATGAAAAACCACTTTAGAGTTAGTTCAAGCCAGTTTGTGGTTGAATGCTTTCAAGACTAATAAATTGTATGTGATTGTATTTATTTCGAATCAATTTCCCAAACAACACAAGTGGCCAGTTCCACAAGTTTAATCTCTTTCAAATCCTAATATAGGTTCTATCTTGCATGAAGATACAGCTCAGGACTAAGTCACATGGCCCAACCCAAACCACTTGTTCCTCACTCAATTTCACAATATTAGATATATAATAGTATAATATTAAAAAATACAAAATATAAAATAAGACATTACAAAATATCTGAAAAACATTACAAAGAATATTTAAAATATATTTGGAAATTATCTTCCATAAATATATCATTTGGGTTACAATTTAACATCAATCTCATAATTTAGAAACAAATTATGATAGGGTTCCATGACAAACCACTTTAGAGTTAGTTCAAGCTAGTTTGAGGTTGAATGCATTCAAGACTGATAAATCGTCTGTGATTGTATCTACTTGGAATGAATTTCCCAAACAATCCACATGGTCAATTGCACAAGAAGTTTCGTGAGTGTGATCTCTTTCAAATCCTAATATAACTTCTATCTTGCATGAAGATCTAGCTCAAGACTAGGTTACCTGACCCCATCCAAACCACTTGTTCCTCACTCAATTTCACAATATTACATATATATTAGTACAACATTAAAAAATACAAAATATAAAATAAGACATTACAAAATATTTGGAAAACATTATAAAAAATATTTTAAAATATTAAATATATATTTGAAAATTATCTTCCATAAATATATCATTTGAGTACATGTTTTTTAAATTTCACATGTATGATATAGATGTGTAGATTAGATGATGTAAATTTAATTATTTCTCTAAAACATATTTTAACTTGTAGTTTTTGCACTTGTATTTATATGTGTATTTACAATATATATTAGCTCAATCATTATAAATATGACTTCACATGATCAACATGGTCATCAGTCTGAGGGTGATGAGGCTCCTCTTGCGACTCCTACTACTATGGCTCGTGGTGTGGGAGATGTTGTGACTCCAACTAGTGTGGCTCATGGTGCGACTCATGGTGGGGCTCATGTTGTAGCTCATGGTAAGGCTCATGGTTGGGCTCGTGGTGTGGCTCATACTGCAACTTGTGTTACGGATCATGTTGTAGGTCCTACTATGACTCCTAGTGTAACTCTTGATGTAGGTCCCAGTGCAACTCCTGGTGCAGCTCCTAGTGTAGCTTCTGGTGTAGCTCCTAGTGTAGCTATTGGTGTAGCTCCTCATGTAGATCCTAGTGCAGCTCATGCTGCAACACCTCTACACATTGATGTTGGTGCATTATTTTCATTTGCAAAGTAGGAGGTTACTAGATTAGAGTAGTCTATACTCTCCTCTAATGATAGTGTATATAGAGACATATATTCAACCATATGTAGGAACTTATAGAATATGACTACTAGATTTAGAGCACATCATTTGTTTATCCCTGATGTATTAGCTACCATAACTACAAAGCTTAGAGCTTAGATTTTGGGAGATGCATCTTTTTATGATGTCAAGAGGGTGGCCCCAAAAGATGTCATCAAATGAGATTTGTTTCCATCATATCAGGGTACTCAGGGCAGGGTGAGGGGCTATCGCATGACATGTTGTATAGATCCTTTTATTGCTAGTATAATATATCCTCATTTCTTAGCTGCACATGGTCGTTATCCAAATAACGATCAAATTTCTCTTTATTTTGCACAATAGTTGTACACTGAGTTCTACATGGGACTCAATGTCAACTACTTAGATATTCTATATTATTGTAGATAGGGGCATGGTTGGATAGAAAATCATGACCAGTATCATAGTCTAGAGCATCTACCACCTCCAAATGTTAGACAATTGGTTGGGCAGAGACTTCCACCAGTGACTCCAACACTAGCTTCTATTACTGATAGAGTGGTGATTGCTACCTAGTGGAGAGCAATTGATAGTATTGGACACATTGCATCTATAGTTTCTAGTATCACATATGACTCTCTTGGTTGATATATTCATACTCGACATAGTCATCTAGGTTGAGAATCTTTAGAGGCATCAAGTAGAACTTTAGGCACTTCCCTTGATGAGACATATAGAGATGTTGGACTACCATTACAAGCTAATGTTTGTGCTCTTTCTGGATAGCACACACATATGGATCTAGCATTATATTTTCTAGAGGACTTGATACAAAGTATTAGATATGTTTCTGATATATATGTGATACCAATTCACTCAATGGTGGACACCATTACACACCATCAGAGCCCCATAGTTTCACAACCACATACCACACATGATATTTCACAACATTCTACACCAGGCACACAACACTCTATAGATGACTTCTAATATGAGTTGGATACATTTCTCCCATAGCTAAGGGCCTTGATGATTTTGATGAGTAGTGACAAGGGCTATCTCATATTGATACTAGTGGCACGGGATCATCATCATTCATGGACATGTTATTCTAGGGCACTAATTCTACACTAGTACCTAGCCACTTACACATGCCACTTCACTCACCATTAGTAGCTAGAGTTGGAGACCTTGGGGTTGGCTTGGGTGCTTCAGGAGATTGTGACTCTGAGGGTGCTTCCATAGGTGTTAGAGCTTCAGGTGATGATCATCCTCAAGCTCGTAAGACCCAAGTACATATATTTAATATTTTTAAATTTAAATATATGATTTAAAAATAGTTCAAATAGATATCAAAAAAATATAATATATAATATAAATTAAATAAATTTTATAGGCATAGGTCATCAAGCACATTATTACATCTCGTGTTGGGTTAGGGCATGTATGACAAAGAGATGATTCTACTTAGAGACCCAGTAGTGCTCAAGTCTAAGTTGTAAATAGTTTGTAAAATTATTGATATTTCAAATTATATGCACTCATAATCATATATCTAATGCATATATATTTGCAGGGTTTGGCTATTATGTCTCAGCCACGGGATGTATAGGAGACTCAATCGAAGGGTCATTCTGTTCATATGTGGCTTGAGAGGTCCCTCCTGTAGTACTAGATATATGTATATTTTGATGATACATGATGCATTTATTTTACATATACATGTTTATTTGAGACTTACATGTATTTTGGTACCTGGATTACATATTTATTTGAGACTTACATGTACATGTATTTCACCTATGGGGAACAACATTTCATCACTTTCTTCATGATCATATAAATTTTTCCTCTCTACAGTACATCGCAATAAATGATAATTGACACCTTCATGATTTCCAGACTTAGCAATCACTGCAAATACATCTCTTACAAAATAAGAATGTACATGCACAATATATAAGATAATTCATACATAACAATATGTACAAGAAAATAGCAAGTTTATATTAAATTTTACGATACTTATCCACTTTAACCAATCTAGAGATATGATTATAATCGACAGAAAGCAATGAAATATCATCAAAAATTTCATCTTCATCTTTATCAATTGTATCAGTAGCATGATCAAGTGGTACTAAAATCCATGCACCTATATATCCACATGTTTGATTGATGCATTTTTATAGTCTTCATCAATGCAACTGTCACAAAAACATGAGTATTCTCTTGTCTTCAATGTCCAATGGCAATTATTTGTACTCATGACTGAATGTAATGAATGTGTTTTTGCTATCCTTTTGCAACTATGCACATTTTTCTATTAACACTTGAAAGATCATTATAAAAATATGGACAATTTAAATTTAAACTTCAATGAATCAAGATAAAGTTATAAAATTAAATTTTACAAATTAATTGTAAACAAAATAAATAAATGTGCACATTCATACCTATTATCTCCCAGAAGACTCTATATGGTATCGGTTGACTCATTCTTGATGATGTCCCAACCTCTTCTAATAAAAAATGTGTGCATCATTCAACAACATCATGTGGATTATTTATACGAACTCCCTTATAATTCATTTGATACATTCACATAGCACATTTAATGCAAGCTCTAGTACCATCATGTTCACCTTTTCCATACTCACTCTCAAAGAAACTCCATATGTGTTTTATATTTTCATTAGGATGATATCCACATAATCCATAAAATGGTCTGGATGATTTGAATTGTGTGGTACATCCATTAGACCAAACATGATTTTTATCAACATTTACATCTCTTTCTTTCAAATAAGAAAAAAACTTATTGAAGCAATGTTTTACATAGTGAATGTCATGTTCTTTATCATCACTTATATAAAAGTGATATTCTTTTTTAATGACTTGTGCTTCAAGTGTACCCTGAACACTATCCAAATATACGTATGCATGTCTATAATAAACATGTACCATAATAGTGACCTGGTCAAAATAATAATAATCTGACTGAATTTTCTTTTGATGAACAAAGGAATAGTTTTCTGCAAAATCAACGACTAATAGAATAGTTCCAAGTAGGAAATTATCTCTCAAATTTTGAATTGTTGTGCTTTCCGCTTTGTAAAAAATGCATGACGAATATAAGGTTGAATCAAATTCTTAAATTTGTTCATAAATATTACAATAGTTAACTCCTCTTCAACATATTCTAACCTTTAAATGTCTCTTTCCCCAACTTTGTTTCCTTCTTTACATACTTGTAACTTTTTCAATTCAAATTTTTTGTCACATCAATATTTTTAATTTTGAAAGTAAAATGAGCTAATTCACCGCATGTTTCACATATTCCTTTTATGCAATTTATTTGACCAACTGGATCATTTGTTTTGTCACATAAAATGGATGAGATAAAATCACTTTGCCTACTAGGAGTAGCAGCGTGAAAACCATATGTCTTCTACAAATTTTTGAAATACTTGATAGCAGAGATCAAATTCAATATGATAATGATAAAAACAACTTTCAAACACTTTGTTTGACCTTACAAAGTATGGCTTCAATTTTTCAAACAATGTTTGCCCAATTTTTATATTAAGTTGTTCACTACAAAATAACACATATAACTCATGTTGTGTTGGTCCAACCAATGTTTTGTATGATGTTCATATTGACTAGATGCAATCCTATGTCTAATAACATCTCTACTGCTTGATGAACGATGAGTGTTATCAATCCAAAATGATGTGACTAAATTTTTTATTCCATCATCAATCTTATTAGAACAAGGTTCTCTACACATAATTGCCCAATTGACTTGCATAGTATTATCATCCAAAATTAATCTTCTGTTAACATATTCTCTTATTGTTTTCCTACTAAAACCTATTTCAGACAAAATTGAAGATATTTGTCTATTTTGGGTCATATTCTTATTTATAATAGATGTAGTGCCTACCCTTAGTTTACATTTAGTTATAATTGCCAAACTCTTTTAGGCCAATTTATGTTTATGCTTGATGATTAGTAGCATTATCTTCCAAATTATTTGATATTGTTTTCATACTTAGTTGATTATATGATGAGACTACTTGGTACTACTTGTTTCATGTATGCATGATTATACCTTGATGATCTGATTATTTATAGTGATTTTAGTTATTTGATGATGTTAGTAAATGGATTATTTATATTTGTTTTCTATGGATACTTAACCCATATTGCATGTGTATGGTGTGTGTGTGTGTGTGTGTGTGTGTGTGTGTGTGTGTGTGTGTGTGTGTGTGTGTGTGTGTTTTCTTTATGTATGATGTTTCTGATGTGGTTAAGGAGGGGAGTCATAGTCACCTACTAGTCGAGATCTACACGATGCACCACTTCCTAACATTGCCTATTTAGTTTAGAATATATGTGTTTGTACATGCATGAATTTTATGTGGATTGCAGGTACTGGGTATCGACTTCTCTAAATTGCTAGGATGAGCATTCTCTATCACAATATCTCAATGTAAGAGAGGGGAGATACATTCTTGAGTCCAAATACTAACCATTAAACCAATTGTCCTAGAAAATTAGGACAAGAATCTAAGATGTTTAGCTTTCCAAATTCGTCATATGACATAAATTCATGATTATAACCCTTGAATTTGATCTTGTATGTGGTACTTTATGATGGGTTTTCATATTTTGTCTTGAAGGTCTTCGGTGATTTTTTTGTTAATTAAGTCAAATTATAAGATTAATTAATGATTTAATTTTCATGGAAAATTATTATGATATTTTCAATATTTAATTATATTTAATTAATTGGAAATTAATTAAATAAAAAGAATTAAATTTGAAGAGGAAATTATAGTTCTAATTTGAGAGTGTAATATAATATTTAATAATAATATATTTCAGAGATCATTTTTAAATAAATGCCAAATATTATTATTACTTACTTTAATAAATATTTTATCAAAAAACACTTCGAAAAGTTAATAAAAAGTTAAAAGATTGTGATCAACAAGTTCCCTCGCATGATCGCACAATCAGTGCCCTGATTTTAGGGAAGAAATTCATACCAATGATTGAGAGTTCTTTTCACAGGGACCAAGAATTTTGGAGAAGGGAATTTTCAGAGAGAAGGTTTTGAGAGAAGAGATTTCTCTCACAATCTTCAGGTGATTGCGAATTAAAATGAGAACTAGGTAGATCCTTATGTTGTGTTCACCTAGTTAATTATGTAATCTAATATTCTTGTCTTCTTCATGATTGTTGAATCATTTCCCAAATTGCTTTGTGATGAACTTTTCAATCTTTCATTTGAAAGTATTAAGAATTTGTAAAAGCCCTCAATCTATAGATTCAAGGTTGTAAATTAAACTAGGAAGGGTTTTGAAAGAAATAGAAATTTGAATAGTTGATCATATTTTCTCTATCAGAGTATTGATAGAAATTATGTATGTATGTATGTATGTATGTGTATATATATATATATATATATATATATATTTTTTTTTTTTTTTTTTTTTATTTTTTTTTTTTTTTTTTCTCTATCAGAGTATTGATAGAAATTCTGTATGTATATTTATATGTATATGTATATGTATATGTATATGTATATGTATATATATATATATATGTATATGTATATGTATATGTATATATGTATGTATATATATATATATGTATATATGTATATATATATATATATATATGTGTATATATATATATATATGTATATATATATATATATATATATATATATATATATATATATATATATATATATATATATGTATATATTATAATGGTGTTTTGGGAGGGGGATTGTTTTATGTAAAAGAAATGTTTTAAAAATATATATATATTTAAAAATATATATTATAATAAATTAGGAGGAGGTGGGACAACCAATCCCCCACCTCCCCTTCTTACCCCCCCACCTCGACTTAGCCCTGGCTACATATGCAAACTAGTTTCTAGCCGGAGTGACAATATTAAATACTACTACATGTGACAGTAGACAGATTGCGGCCACATGGCAGCCTTAAACACATTCACTAATTGCGATGTTTACTTTTTAAAATTTGTTAATAACTTTTTATTAAATTTAAATTTATTTAATTTTTAATTATTATTTATTAATAGTTTTATTTTATTATTAATTATTAATTTAATTAATGATTAATTAATATTAGTATGGTTTCTTTTAATAATTATTAATTAAATTTAGTTTAATTAAGTGTAATTAATAATGAATGTTATCTAATAAAGCTTTAAATTTATTTTATTATTACTATTAATGATTTTGATTTTTAATGAAATTATAATAATTTAATTTGAAAATCAATAATTATTATTGTAATAATTTAATAAATAATTACCTTTAAATTATTTTAGGATATTTAACATATAATCAAATAAGGGTAATTATGCAATTTGTTCATATACAAAAAATGGGCTAAATAGTAAGGGTCAAAATGCAAATCTTATGTTTTCGAAAGCTTACATTGAATGAAAACTTAAATTTTACTACTAACTCAAGCTATGTTTTCAAAATCAAACCAAACTATGAAACTACGCTATTATCTATATGTTGTCTTATGTTTTGGGTTTGGGTTGACTAGAGTGTTGACTAGTCTTAGGACGTCTACCAATGGCTTGGGAGTTTTGTGTTTGTGATATTATGATGATGCTTTGATTCTAATCTTTTAAACTCAACCATGGTAATGTGTCTAGTATGCTCTATGATGAGTTTGGTTATATTGTTCATTATTTCTTTTAGTGTCCTTGTGGGATAATGATATGAATGTTGTGACATATTTGATTTAACCTTTTTGAGTCATCAATTAGTTATTTTGGGATATTTTCTAGTTTCTTGTAAAGAACTGAGGTGTTGTTGTGAATTATCTTTTGATGTTTTCCAGTCACTTGTATAGGATTGAGGGAAATACTATGGTTCTCTAATTTGTACTTTTATGAGCCTAGGGTAGGTAATCTATATGTTAAGTTGGGAAGTGGCTTGCAATGGAGGCCAAGGCCCAAAGTGGTTACTAGGGTAACCCATTGTAAGTAGTTAATAAGTCAAAACACTACACTAAATGAGAGTAAATTGAACCTAATAAGAGTCTTTTCTTTCCTCGCCTATGCCTTGAGTGCTAGTACAGACTAGGATGGGAGTAGAGAGGATGCTTGGTTGCAACCATGCATTGTTAGTATGCCTTGTCAATACAAAACGATATTAGTGTTGCATAGAGTCACTAGGGGGGTAGAGGATTAAAAGACTAGCCAAGTAACCCTAGAGTTGGTTCATGAAATGACACTTACCCACTAGTAGTATAGATTTCATACGTGTCTTTCTTTGTCTCTAGGTCTAGATGCCAATTTATCTTGGAACCTGAGTCAGATTACTTTTAGGGATTTCCTTGACATAAATATTTATTTTGATTTTTAGGATTGATATCCTATTTGGCACTTGAGACTAGCTTCTCAGCATGGTGGGAGTGGACCTTTTTGGGTTATCACGAGGTTGGGTGGTAGTGCTTTTACTCTTACCTTTGAGATCCGTTTGTTGATGTCATGGCTAGAGTTTCTTGTTCTGCATTTCCTTCATTCTATCTTTGTGTATTATGATATATGGTTATATCTTTATGGTGGATGATTTTACTTATTGTATTGTACTTCATTTCATGGATCCGAAAGGGATGATGTAATGTATTTTTATAAATGTATATTCTTTCAGCCTTTCATACCCTGTGACATGTGTAGTGGATGATTGTGCATTCCAAATTTTGTTGCCAAGTGGCATTTAGAATAAATGTATATTATTTGAATGGATTGGACTTGTAATTATTATTTCATGTGGATGTGTTATTTATTAGACTTAGTATTATTTAAATTTAAATGTGACACACCATCTTGGGAACCATAAGTAATGTAATCTATTATGTTTGCTTATGTATGATTGTACGTTATTGCTTCCACTACTTTATGATTTTTGTACATGCTATTCTTTAAAGAAAAAAAATGGCAAACTTAGTAAAACTTTAGGTTAGTTCTTTTGGATCCCTTGGCAGGGCATTACAACAAATGTCAACAACACTTTTGTTGCCATGGACCTATCTTTAATTTGAGATTGTTTTCCTGTGTTGCTCAAACCTTGTTTAACATTTTCAATTATATAAGTTTGCATGTTATAAATTTTTCTTTTCTTTGATTTTGTGTCTACACCTAACAATTTCAATGCATCTTGCAACTTCTCTTGTGTAAGCAAAAGTGAAAGAAATTGAGCTTGTTCAAGTATTTCAATATTATCAAATTTAGTCATTAAATTTCTCTTATCATCTTATTCATTATCTTTTCTTAAACAAACTTGTGGGTTGAACTGCAAGTATTTTTAATTTGTCTACGTCCATTTTAAGTAAATGGTCTAATTTTTTATGAGAAATTACATTCTTTATAGTTTGAGCAATATTTATGAGAGATGTTGAACCCTCCTCTACATTCATTGTTTCAGATTTTGTAGGGAGTGATCTTGACCCTTCTCCCATATGTACTTCTTCTACTTATGTTGATCCTCTTTTAACATTTTCTTCACCTTCACCTTGTTGATTATCTGCAACATCTGTATCAATGAATCAAATTAGACAAATAATAAGATTGATACATAATTAAATTCAAGATCATGAAAATAAAATAAAAATTAGCATATATGCAAGTACGTAACCTGTTTATTTTATGATAATGCCCCAATGTTTTATCAAGATTTATTTGTTCCTCTTCATTAGATGTCTTTCTTGCATATTTTCTTTTCCTTCCTTTCTTGTTTCCCATTAATTATTTCAACAACAAAAAACTCTAAAATTTATATCTCTATATAAAATTTACAAATTCTTGTTCAATATATAGCTGTAATGATTCACCTTTAAATAGATTTAAAATGTATGTTCACACAAACATGTGTTCGAGCAAAAATACCCATGTTTGTACCAACATTTGTTCGTGCGAATGCAAGAAATGTGTCCATGCGAATATATCAATATCAAAATCCGGTTGCTAGAAATTTTTGTTGATATGTTCGCATGAACACTAGTTCATGTGAACATGTAGTTTATGTTCATGTGAACATATTATTCACACGAACATGCATTTCTAATTTTTTAAGAAAAAAATGTGAGAATTAAAAAAAATTGATCTTTTGACCTTCAATAATAGGATCAAATGACTTCATAGTGTAAATCTAAAAATATCAATTGTGTTTCTTGGAGCAAACTTTCTAAAAACTATACTTTTAATAGGGATTAAATTTATTAGGGTTTTCAAATATGAGTTTAACTCATTATAGGTTGATTAATGATTGAACATTGACTAACTTCAACACTTCAAGAAAAGTTCAAGTTATGTTTGTTAAAATGAATGTATGTCTAAATTACAATTGATGTCACTTCAAAACTTCATAAAGTATATAATATGCAACCAAATTGAATTAAACCAAATGTATCCTCTAGGTATTGATGTTACAAATCCATCATCAAAAGAATTACCTCATTAATATTTATAGAAAAAAAAATATATGTGTCAAAATGACTGTCACTCTTTAAAATTATTGATTTTTAAATGTACCACTTTTCAAGGTAGATGAAATTTTTTACTTAAATAATTTTTTTATTTTTTTTCAAAATATGGTGAAAAAGTAGAAACAATATACTAGAAATCACTAGTTTAATTCATCTTCAAATTTGTAATAATTTTAGAGATATAGTCACCTAAATGTTAGGTTTGTTTCAAAAATACTGATTTTAGTGTCAAAATTAGTCAAAAAGTGCAACCCATTATTGTGGGCTCACCCATTTTTGCAAATTCAAAGGCTTCATTCAGGCTCATATGGACACATATTCAGGTGCTATTTTTTTTAAGTACTTTATTTTTTGTCTATTTTCCAAATCTGGTATCAGTTTTGAGTAATATTGAGTAGACATAGTACTTGAAGTATTTGGTCATCTTTTACATGCAAAAAATAATCCAGCATCTTTTAAAATAATGACTGAGACCTCTTCTTGTCTAGAACTTCTAACCCCTCATAACTATCACACATGAAAGACTTTGATGACACAACTTCTTCGGTCAAAAGGGTTGTGGTCTTGTTTAGATGTCATGCAACCAATTTTACAGAGGCCTTTTGAGGTCATGAAGCATAGGAACAAGACAGATGAAGAAAAAGGATTGATTTCTTTACAAGTCTCCAACAGTCTACAGTTTCATCTTGATCGATGCAATACCCTTCTAGCTATGTAGACCAAGCTTGAAGGCGTGTTCGGTACAGTGAATGAGTTTAGGGCACTTTAGATTGAGGTAGAGCTTACCTCTCTTGTACCAAATTCTTTTCCTTCCATTGAGGAATTCTTGATGAAGTTCAATCAATAGAGATCTATATTGTAGGGTTGTGTGAAGACCAAGACTGACACTGAGTTCATTTATCTTTTTATTTCTAAGCTTTGTGGAAACTTTAAAAAAAATTCTTCTACCTTCTATTCCACCAAAGGCACTTTGGGTAATAGATTTACCATGCCATCCTTTGAGTTTTTTTGTGATCATTTGACTCGAGAGAAATCTAAGCTCTCTCAATTGTATTCTCTCATAGGCTCATAGACTTATGCATTGGTAGCTCAGTCATCTTCAGGGATGAAGGAGAAGACATGGAAATGTCATTCTATAGAGTGTCAGATTGATTCTAGAACTCACATTTCATTAGGGCTACCTCCTCGTAAGGGGGTTAAATGAAAGATAGAAATACCAAAGTATTCTTATTGTAAATATTTCTATGAGAAGAAGTTAGATGGTTGTGCCAAACAGGTATTAGATTTGGCATCTCTCCTTCAGAAGAGAAATATTGATATTCCTTATACTTCTCATATATCTTCTTCTTCTTCTTCATTTTAATTAGATGGTAAAGATATAGGAAAGGTTCATGCACTATATACAACTTATATTCCTCATTCTTCTAGATGGTTACTGGATTCAGGTGCTTCACACTATATAGCATCTTCTCAAGATTTGTTCACTTCTTTTGAGGCTTCTCCTCCTCCACATATTTTGATGGGGAACAACATTGTTATGATTGTATGTGGGAGAGGTTTTGTTGACATTAATGATGGTACATTTCATGATGTACTTTGTGTTCTATATTTGTCCTCTAACCTTCTCTCTATTTATCAGATTACATAGTGGGACAAGGAAGACAATTGAGTTTACACAAGATTCAATGTACATCAAAGATAGTGAGACTATCAAAGACTCACTCTCTTTTTTCACAAGAGCCTATTGAGGTGAAGTCAGGTCTCTTGAAGTTATGTTTTGTTCCTAAGACTAGTATTGTGACTTCTACACCTCCACCTCCTATTCAAAATTCATCTCTTGCACAAGATTAATCTTCAACATTGCCTACTATTGTAGCTTCAGTCATGGAGCTGCCTATTGTAGTTGTTGAGGATATATCAAAGGACACACATCTCCTCTTAGATGAAAAATTCAGCACTCTTGTTATCTCACCTCAATTGGAGATTCCATTTCAAGATTATCATGCTTTCTTCTTTGAGCATCAGCTAGGACTTCCAAATTCACCTTACATACATGGGTTTTATCATCCTTGTCCATTGCCTTTGTTTCCTTTAGATTGCATCCAGATTGGTATGTTCATCGACACAAGTGTTCTACCAATCTAGGGGGCTATGGAGTCTTAAGCTTCTATCATGGAGGCTTTCATTGTACTTATGGTCTTGAAAGATTATCTTGAGATGTTTCATTTGTGCATCCTTTTCTATCTCTTTTTTTAGTATGGTTTTTCCTACTGGGTTTTCTCTATTTCTCTGTTTCATAGATATTTTATTATGATTGGGTACATCATTAGGCCTTGCTACTAGGATCCAAGTTTTCTTTCAACATTGCATTATGGTTTCCTTGCTCTTTCTACATTATTTATAATGGTATTATTACTCATCTTAAGGGGGGTGTTAGATTAAAGTGTTAATTTAATTTCATTTACTATGTTTTTACTGCCTTCTTAAGATTTCACTTTATGCACTTTTGCATTCACATTTAATAATTAATTAGTAATTATTAAATAGCATTTATCTTTTAGGTTACCCTTTTTCAGGCTTTGATCTCCTTCTATAAGGATTGATCTTTTGTAACTATCTCTTATATTTTTCATTTCTAAGAATATAATTTGCATTTTCTAAGAGCAAACCCTTGCCTCTTCTTGTCTTTTTCTTCTCTGTAATAGGTTTTTACATGCAGGTATTTTTCGGGGTTTGTGGATTTGTATTGCTCAAATCTTTCACATATGTTGTCATGAAATGCATCAAAAGGGGTTAAAGGCTATCCCATGATCCCTTTCAACCCATTTGAACAAATTAAATAGGTTCATAGGGCTCCTAGGGTCCATAGGGACATATGTTGTCATGAAATACATCGAAAAGGGTCATAGGTTATCCTATGACCCCTTTTGACTCATTCAAATAAATGAAATAGGTTTCTAAGCGTCCTAAGTCATGTTGTAATGAAATGCTTCAAAAGGGGTCATATGTTATCCTATGATCCCTTTCAACCCATTTGAACAAATAAAATAGGTCCCTAGGGATCCTAGGGGCATGTTTTCATGAAATACGTCTAAAGGGGCCACAGGTTATCCTATTACCCCTTTTGACCCATTTGAACAAATGAAATAGGACCCTATAGGTCTAGGAGCCCTAAGGACATATGATATCATGAAATGCATCGAAATGGGTCATAGATTATCCTATGGGTCGAACAAATAAAATAGTTCTCTAGGGGTCCTTAGACCCCTAAGGACATATCTTGTCATGAAATGCATTGAAAGGGGTCATAGGTTATCCTATGGCCAATTTCAAACTATTTGAACAAATAAAATAGGTCCCTAGTTGTCTTAGGACCCCTATGGACATATGTTGTCATGAAATGCATCAAAAGGGGTCATAGTTTATCCTATGATCACTTTCAACCCATTTGAACAAATGAAATAGGTTCCTAGGGGTCCTATGACCCCTAGGGACATATGTTGTCATGAAATGTTCCAAAAGGGGTCATAGGTTATCATATGGGTCAAACAAATGAAATAGGTCCCTAGGGGTCCTAGGACTCCTAGGGACATATGTTGTCATCAAATGAGTTGAAAGAGGTCATAAGTTATCGAATGACCCCTTTCAACCCTTTTGAACAAGTGAAATAGGTCCCTAGGGGTCCTAGGACCCCTAAGGACATATGTTTTCATGAAATATGTCAAAAGGGGTCATAGGTTATCCTATGACCCTTTTCAAACCATTCAAACAAATGAAATAAGTCATAGGGCTTCTAGAACCCCTAGGGACATATGTTGTCATGAAATACATAAAAAGGGGTCATAGGTTATCTTATGACTCCTTTCAACCCATTTGAACAAATGAAATACGTCCTAAGTGGTCCTAGGATCCCTAGGGACATATGTAATTCATGAAATTCATCAAAAATGGTCATAGGTACAAATGAAATAGGTTGTTAGGGGTCCTAGAAACCCTAGGGACATATGTTGTCATGAATTACATAAAAAGGCTTTCAACCCATTCAAAAAAATGAAATAGGTCCCTAGGGGTCCTAGGACCCTTAGGGAAATATGTTTTCATGAAATGCACTGAAAGGAGTCATAGGTTATGCTATGACCCCTTTCAAACCTTTCAAAAAAATGAATAGGTCCCTAGGGGTCCTAGGTCCCCTAAGGACGTATGTTGTTATGAAATGTGTTGAAGGGGGTCATAGGTTATCTTATGTCATCTTTCAAACCATTCAAACAAATGAAATAGGTCCCTAAGGGTCCTAGCACCCTTAGGGACATATGTTGTTATGAAATGCATCAAAAGGACCTATGACCCCTTTTGACTCATTCAAACAAATGAAATAGGTCCCTAGGGTTCCTAGGAACCCTAGGGACATATGTATTCATGAAATGTGGTGAAAGGGATCATAGGTACAAATAAAATAGGTCTTTAGGGGTCCTAGGATCCGTAGGGACATATGGTGTCATGAAATGTGGCAAAAAGGGGTCATAGGTTATCATATGACCCCTTTCCAACCATTCAAACAAATGAAATAGGTACCTAGTAGTCTTAGGACCCCTAATTGCATATGTTGTTATGAAATGCATTGAAAGGTGTCATAGGTTATCCTATGACCCCTTTCGACCCATTTGAGAAAATGAAATAGGTCCCTATGGGTCCCAGGAGCCCTAGGTACATATGTTGTCATGAAATCTATCGTATGACCACTTTCGGCCCATTCAAACAAATGAAATAAGTCCCTAGGGGTCCTAGGACCCCTAAGGACATATGTTGTCATAAAATTTATAATGATTCATTTTTTAATGAAGATTTATAGTATCAAAGTTTCATCATAAGTACTTCTCTCATCAACCTCATGTGTCCGTCAAGAGTCCTCTCATATGTCAAGATGCCTGGAACCTAGTTTTAGGCGAGATGTATATGTTCAAGTATTATTATTATTATAGTAATGTATTATTATTATTACTATTATTACTATAAAATATACTAATGTATTATTATTATTACTATTATTATTATAAAATATACTAATGTATTACTTTTTGTTGGTAAACATATGGTTCTTTTTTAATTAACTCTTTAACTGCTCGATATCTATGAACAATGATTGGTTACAAAAGTTGGAAAATTGTAATTAAACAACTAATTTTCCTCTGAATTTATAGGTATAGCTCCCTTGAGTTTGTGATTTATAGTGATTTTTTTTGTTTCGAACTCTAAGATGGGATTTTTTTCTTGACCAGAGAATAGGAGAGGAAAACCAAGTTAGGCCTAGATAGGAACTAACTTGGGCTAGAATCTAGGTCTTAATACTAACCAAATTTGTGAATCCACACATCTTATGAACCCAAGAAATCTAGTAATGCAATAGTGAAATCTATTTATATGAATTAGATACTTAATAGAATTCTTTTAAGCCTGAAATGTAAGGAAATAACTGGAAAGAATCTCTTTTAACCTCTAACAATACTATGATTATATTTTGTTTATTGTATCAAAACAAGGGAACACAACTTTGTTTCTTCATTAGCTCAATTCAAGTCAAAGAGATGCTTCAAACTAAGACAAGCAATGGAATAGTAAATAATTGATGCAAAACACATTTAATTTGTCTTTGCAATGTGAAGCATTTCACATCAAAATTTAGTTGGCCTTTCATTAATCTTTCCATTGAGTACATATAGGATTCTGAGATGAACCATTACAAAAAGTAACTAAATCTTTTCATCTTCTCAAAAATGACAAATGGAAAGAATCCAATTATTTGTTACAATTTAACATCAGAAAACAAAAGAGCAAGAGAAATATCATTTTTCTTTCTTCCCCTTTTCTAATTTCGCTTTATAGGCCTTAGCAGCAATGATTATTGGGATGAGTTCCTTGCATCTATTTACATGGAAGTTGGTGTATCTGATAAGCCATTTGGAGTTTTTTTTGGCCAATTCCTTGATTCCACTCAACCACTCTTGCATTTCCTCTATTGCTACATGTATGAATCCATCCAATCGTTGGAGGTCTAAAAAATTGTCTTCGTGGCTAGAAAATTTCTCTATTAATTTGTTCAAGTAGCTAGAGAAAGCCTTTTGCATGATGATGATTCCCACTACTCCTTTTCCTTGTCCACTTGTCTAGGATTCAGCAAGTAGACCTTTTAGCAACTCATTATATTTTTCTTGCTCCTCTTTAACTTTTCTTTCAATCTTCTACAATCCTTCTTTTGCTAAAGAGATCATGTCAGCTTTAAATTGTAAGCTCTATTGCCATTCAAACAAAGGTTTGTCTCCTTTTTGTTGAATCTTGGCTTCTACTACTTCTTTGGCCTTCATTTGGATGATTATATGCAGGAGAGAGATGCAATCTTCACAATTTTCCTTTTCTACTAATAGAGTTTCCTAATTATCTAGGATGTTATCCTTTTCTATCACATGTCTCAACATTGCATTACCAAGTTGATCTATAAGTAAAAGTCCTTAAGACTTGAATTTTTCACTCCAACTCCTACCAATTTTCCCAAAATTCTTGTACTCTTGCAGCTGAGAGATAATGACCTAAATGTCTATAGATGTAGGATCACTGGTAGGTGGTACCCCTAAAATGCTTACTAATGAGACAACTAAATCCTTGATGAAGTAGTTGAGCTCATGGATCTCTACCTTCAACCTGACTTTGGAAAGATTGAGGCCTTCAAGTTCCTCTTCTATCACTTTGTTAGTTTCTCTCCAAAAGCCTACTTCTATGTCATGTCTAACCTCTCCTAGATCCAAAGATTATAATGTGAAGTTAGTTGTAGTTAAGTCTTCAATCCTGCCTTCTTTGGTGGGCTTGGCAATCTCCATAATTAGGTGTCATGTGTTTGTATCTCAATCGAGAATAGAAATATTCTTTGACTTCTTCACTTTTCTCAATGCCAACCCACAGAAGATGGCCAGAGATAAAATCCCTTTTTTTGGAGCCCCATCTTCTAGCCTCTTCTTCTTTTTGTCTAAATCATTTTCATGCCATGACTTGGTGTTGATTACTTTGGATGTGGTCCCTAGCATGTCCACACTAAACATCTTTCTCTTAGCTGGAATCAAGGCCTTCAAAGATGAGGAGAAAGGATTTCCAAGAGTAGGGGAAATTAATTTTGGAGCTTCAAGAGTCTTCTTTACTTCAAATGGTTTCTTCTCTACTTCATCTAACTCTATGGATTAGCTTTCATTGTTCCCTCCATCTCTAAGGTTAATTTCTTGTATATGAGGACTACTTTGTAATAATAATGTTGCACTTATAGATGGGATTGGACTATTGTGGGGTTGCAGAGCCATTATTACTTTAGTGTCTTTTAGTTCCTCTACCTTCTTCTTTTTAGCTTCTACCTCTATTTTGATCATAGGTACTAAACCATCCCGACAAGTTTTGTCTAGAGGAATGTTTTTGTCAGGAGGTTGATTGCCTCCACCCACTAGTTGAGCTAGGCCTTGAGTTGTACCAAAAGTGCTGCTTGGGAAGATGATGTTGTAGCTACATCTAGAGTGGACTGGGTGGATGCAACTTTACTTCTGTTCTTCCATGTTGTAGTCCACTTGACCCACTTCCTAGTCCTCTTGTAGATTCTTGCTATCATCATGTCTAGGTCTTTTATGACATCTTTGAATAGTTTAGAGCTTATAGGAGTATTCCTTAACTTGGTCAAGTAAGTTCTACTATACATATTCTAACCATCATCCTCAACCCCATCCACATCTATATTTACTTTGTATGGCTTAACTTGATCTATTGTCAATCCTACAAAAGCATGATCATGGCTTTCAAATTCATCTTTCAATTAGCCCAGTAGTCTTCAATTGTTCTAACATGTTTTATTACACTCCCAATTTGCAAGACATCTTTAGCATATCCATTGGAGTCGAACATAGGTCTTAGGACCTCATACATATCTAGTTGGTACTTCTTCTCAAAAACCTTCATCATATTCTTAGCATCAGACCAGGTATCAAGACTGAATGCTCCAACCTTCATAGGAAACTCATAGCTTTTCTTCTTCAAAATTTTGCTCAGGATGTTCACATACAGAGCTTGTCAAGTGGTCTCTACCAAAACTATCATATCATTTGGATATCTTCACAATTTCAAAGGAAAACTATTAAAAGTTACAATATGGAAGTAAGAAAAAGATGAAAATTGGATAAAATAGCAACCGTACTCAATAATGGTAGCCATGGCTTCAAGGGAGAATCTCCTTTCTAGGCATCCTTGCAATTCCCTAAAAATTCTCATTGTAAACACATCATTCACTTTTACATAACCTACATAACTATTACGCATTTCGAGATATGGATAAAATTCATAGGACTTGGCATCATTAGGGAAGTCAGCTAAGCATGGAAGACTGGGCCATAATTGCAAAGATGCCAGCATATAAATCAAGAACAAAGACATATAAAATGAATTGTAAAACTTGGCCACTTAGAGGGCATTGGACACAATCTCACTTACCTCTTGTGCCTAATCAATATATTGTGTATCCAAGCATATAACTTGAACCAAAAGAAGTATTTTTCAACAAAATTTAGGGCTTCTACTTCACCTCTCAATTTGTGTAGAAGAACTAAAATGTTGATTATCTCTAGTTTGAGGTTGGTTTCAAACAAAGTTTTGGGGACTTTTCTCTTGTCACTCCATGGCTTTTAGAACCATGTTCACATGATCTCCTTCCTCCAGATCATCTTCTCCACTAAGATATCTAAAATGGCCCACTGATAGTTAGGTCAAAAAACTCCTCTCATTTTGGCACACAAAGGAAATTCACCACCATTTGTCTATCGATTAAAATCAATATGGTTTCATCAAGTAGAACTTCTCCTTAGTTTCTAGATTATAATGGTGGATACATTCATAAATGAGTTTTGGGGCTTGAACTACAACCGAGAAACAAGTGACTTTGACCAAACTACATCATTAAAGCTTCTAAGTGATAGGATGGATGCGTTTAGATTTTACCCTCTTTTGGAAGTCTACCATATCATAGAAATAGAGGGATATATCTATGAAGTTCTGCAGTTGAGACTTGATCCCAATCAAACCATCAAAACCCACAAACTTAGGGGCCATAGCTTATGAATGAGATTTTGAATCAAAAAATGAATAATACAATGGAAACTACAATCACTAACTTTCAAAAGCTACATGTACTGATAAAATGAGAAATCAAGCAAACAAGGTAACTAAGTCAATTGTCTATGTGTTGTTTTATAAGGACCTCAATTCATCTATTTAACTTAATAATTCATGACACATGAGTAAAATTTAAGGAAATACCAATTAAAGTGTAAATGCAAATATTTGACAGACATTTAGAAGTATTTTCACTATTCCATTGGATGTAACAGTAACTTTCCATTAACCTATTATTTACTTTTCCATTTTTATTTTAGTTTTGAAAAGTTTCCCATGGGATACTCCAATAATTAATATCTGCCAAGTAAGATCCTAGCCATATCTTCAACTTGCAATAGTTCATTTCAATCCAATATCATCCTAGCATGTGCTAGATTTAGCACAAGAGCCAAATTTTACCTATTGACCTAATGTCTTTGAATAGTCAAAAAGTTTCCTTCATGGGTTGAAAACTTGCCAAAGAGAAGGAAATTTCCATCTTTCGGCCAATGCTTCTATATAGGTTCAATCTCTGATAATCACATGTTTGGTTGTTAAAGATGTTTAGTTAAGGTGTATGGATTCACTTGGATGTCACTCAGCATATTATATTTCACTTTCATTTGTTTTGTGGAAAGTCATCTTCATGGGTTGGAAACCCACTGAGGAGAAGACAAACTAAGGTTTTCTGCCAAGGCTTAGTACTTGAGTGATAATGAATCTAGATTATGTTTAGGAGTCTGATCCCAGATTCAAACATCAATTTGTCTTAGAATCTACACCCTTTGAATATTTTTAAGCTAGATACATCTTCAATTGAGTCCTTATGGAAAATTGCCTTCACGAGTTAAAAACCCGTCGAGGAGAAGGAAAAATGGGATTTTCCACAAATGCTTATTTATCAACTATTGATATGTCATGAGCAAGTGTTGTAAAGACATGTGAATTTTAGAGAACTTTCAAGAACATGGGATCAAAATAGTAATTACACTTCATCTGTAATGAGTGAAAATTGATCTCTATCAGATTGGGTACTATAAAAAATTACAAGACAAAAATAACAACCCACCCAGCTTTGTAGATAGAGGAGGTGTTTTGGGAAAATCTGATAAAGACCACATAGCCTTTAGGAATCTAGACTAAGACTCAAACATCCATGGGAATTAAAATTGACTTTACTAAACATGCATAACTAATTTTTTCCAATAAATTAGAAAAAAAAAGTGGGGCAACAATTGGCTCTATGTGGGGACTTGACAATTCTCATGTACGAGCAAGGAATCCAAGCTCTTTGGTTTCACAAAAATTAAAAGTGGCTATGCAACAAAACTAAAGTGGAAAAACAAGAAAACCTGACTAAAGCAAAAACAAAAATAGGAACTAAATGTGACTATGATACAATACAGGGGTTACCTATCTTCAATTTGAAATATGTTACAACTTCAAGTCCTGACCATTGTAGGTCAGATGTAGTACTTCACAATCAGCATATGCCAATTTAAGTGAGTTGTTTTCAAAAGCTTGATGGATGATAAACGCTCCTTTCTTGAGTGTGTCAAACTTCCTATGCATTCCTTTTGGTGCCATTTTTTTGTCCCACAATAGTACAGTGTCTGCTACCATAAACTTCTGCACAATCTAGTCTTTTTGTTGAACAAGTTCTTTATGCACATTTGATGTTATATAATATGATCTACAATTTCTTCTCTTTCTTCTTCGATCTTACTCAGATACAAAATTATTTTCTCCAGCCCATCTTTGTAAATGTCATCTTTGATCACTATCCTTAATCTCCTAGTGGCCAATTCCAAGGGTAGGGAAAGATTAGCTTCTACTCCATAAATTAGTTTGAAAGGGGAAATTTCAATTGCCCTCTTTGGGGTCACCCTATCTACCCAAAGTGATTCATGAATCTTTTTGTGCCACATCTTCTAATTATCCAATACCAATTTTTTTACAATGTTCACCAGGTTCTTGTTGGTGGACTCAGCTTGACCATTCCCTTGTGAAAAGTAGTCAAATGAGTGACTAACTTTTATTCCATACTCAAAGAAGAACTTAGTAATTTTAACCAAAGAAAAATATGTTGCATTATCCATTACTATTTTAATAGGCACTCTAAACCTAACTAGTATGTTCTCCTTTAAGAATTCACAAACTACATTGTAAGTGGTCTTCTTGGTTTCTTTCGCCTCTACCCACTTCGTAAGTAATCTATCACAATGATGATATAGATGTGATTGGTAGTAGATGCAAGATTAATAGGACCAATGATATCGAGGCTCCAATGTTGGAAAGGACCTTCGATTATAGGCCTAAGAGGTAATGTAGTTAGCTGAGGTCTTCCTATTAACATTTTTCATTTTTCACATTTTGACACCCACTAGTAAGCATCTCTATACATTTTAGGCTAGTAGTAGTACTGCTGAAATATCTTAAAGCAGTGACCAAAGATGAGAAATTCTCGTTGCATGCTTCATCATGAAATGTCTTCAGCAATTTCTCTTGGTTTTGTTTGTCTACACACTTGAGGAAAGTCCCGTCTATGGATCTTTTGTATAGTCTATCATCCCAGATCACATACTTGGTGGCTTTCAATTTAAGATCTCTTCTTTGTTTCTTTGTTAATTCTTCAGGGCACTCACCATATGTTAAGAGATATGTGATATTTTCAAACCAAGGATCTTGTAGACTCATGACTAAAATAATTGTTTTTCCTTTGGTTCTTTTCCATTTCCATTTTCTACTATGGCTTTACATAATGCATTATCCTTTACCAATTTCATGGGTTTAATCTCAATTTCATACTCTTGTGTCTGAGCTACACACGTTCCTCTAGTATTACACCCTACATCTTGTCGAGTCAACACACTCTTCACTATAACATCAAGTACACGAACCATAAAATGAGAGTGTAAGATGTAAAATCTTTTTAAAAAAGCACTTTTACCATAGAAAAGGTGTGCTTCTCAATTTGAGAACATTTCAGCTCATGATTCTTTAGGAGTATGTTCATGACAATAATAGGGGCTTGCACTCCTTCTTTGTTATCCTGCATGAGAATAGCTGACAAGGTGTGTTCAAAAGCATAACAATAGGTCATAAAGTATAGTCTATAATCAGGATGACATAGGACTAGAGCATTGGCAATGATACTCTTTATATTCTTGAAGTCTTGTCTTTTGGCATTATTCCACTTGAAACTTGAATTCCCTTTCATCATGTCAACAATTTTTTTAGTGGTTTCAACAAAATCAAGCACGAAACTTCTAAGGAAATTCACCTAGCCAAAAATTGATTTAACTCACATCTTGCTTATAGGTAGAATTTGTCTTTGGATAGCTTCAATTCATTCAGGGTCAATTCTGATGCCTTCTTGTGACACTATTTGGCCAAGCAACTTTCCTTATGTCACAAAGAAGACAGATTTCTTAGGATTTAGAGAAATTTCATGTTCTCAACATCTTTGCAACATTTTCCTCAAATATTCTATGTGATTTTTCCTCTTATTCAAGAATACTATAAGGTCATCAAAGTATATGACAATTATTCTATCTTTCATGTCAATGAAACATTTCTTCATACACCTTTGAGAAGTGACACTAGTGTTAATAAGACCAAATGGCATTCTATGATACATGTACATACCCCAAGGAGTGGTAAAAGCCATTTTGTGATGGTCTTTCTCCTTTACTTCTATCTAGTTGTACCCTAAGAAGCCATCAATCATGGACATTATTTTAGTTCCTACCACAGTTTGTAGTAGATGGCCCATATTTGGGAGGGCATAGTTATCCTTCAAAGATGCCTAGTTTAGGTTTCTAAAATCTATGCATATCCTTATCTCTTTGTTCTTCTTTTTTACTAGCACTATGTTTTCTATCCACGTAGAGCGATGAATAGGATAAATGATTCTCACCTTAAGCATCTTGTCAACTTCCCAAAATATGGCATCAGCTACCTTCAGATTGTAATTTCTCTATTTTTATCGAAAAGGAGTTGTATCAAGCTTCAAGGGAATCTGATGTTTCATTTTTCTTCCCCTGAAAATTTTTAGATCTTTGTAGCTCCATGCAAATATTTCTTGATATTCTACAAAAATATTTTTGGCTGCTTCTTTTTCTTCAGGCGTACAACATTTTTTGACATTGATCATTTGGGGATTTTGCATATTTCCAATGTTTATCCCTTCAAACTTGCCAGTAGTGGACCCTTTTTCCATCCTCTTTTTCTTAATGGAATTATCATTCCTATTAAAAAAAATTTCCAATGATACAAATTATGGAGGCATAATATTACCTTTTATTTTAATAGCATAGGTTCCATCCATCTTCTATTTCTTATAATGGTCTTCATGAATAGTTCTTGCATTTTCCAAACATAACTACAAACTCTTGTCATCTACAAATACTTGCTAGTCTTTATAAAGGTTCATTAGAATGGTCTTCATGAATAGTTCTGGCATTTTCCAAACATAACTACAAACTCTTGTCATCTACAAATACTTGCTAGTATTTTACATTGTCAGGCATGGAAGGTTTGTATACAAATTCTACTTGATATTTCTTATCTTTGGGTTCTTGGTAGGGAAGAAGTAAGGAGGCAGAAACTGCTAATGAATCTTCTTTAGAGTTTATCTCCCTTGGTACTGATTCAATTGAGAATGTATCTAGCCCTTTGATCTCATCCCATAATTTGTTCCTATAGTTTTTCAAATTATGTTTTCTTATAGAGTATTGCCCTTTGATTTGATGTACAGTGAGGTTTGCATCACCCTGAGCCTTCAATACTTTATCCCTTTTTCTTTCTCAGCTATTATCATGATTAACAAGGCTTTTTATTTCATTGTGACATGTGTCCCTAGGGGTCCTACAACTCCTAGGGACATATGGTAATTGATCATATGGGTTAAATGGGGTTATAGGCTAATTTGACCCATTACATTGTGGTATGTGTCCCTAGGGGTCCTAGGACCCTGTTGGTAAATAGATTTGTCACAGTCAAATTTTCCCAACGGAGTGTGTGGCAAACCGTTCACAATAGTTGGATAGGCCCTTGGTATGCGACCTTCCTCTGCGTTTAGAGGGGTAGCTCCCTCATATGATATAATTCTAAAGATTTTTGAATAAAGAATTTAAAACTAAAAGGTGAGAAAGCTCATGATGATGAATGCACCACACAACTCCAAGGCTTTCTTGAACTACTAAATTAAAACTACTAATAACAACAATCAAGATCTATGCTTGAAAACTATTACTAGCACAATGCTGATCTACAGATTCATAAACATCTACACCATACCGTGAGAATGCTCACTACAAAGAGAATCAACATTCCTAACAATTTAGATTTGGAAGAAAAGAACTCAAATTGCACATTCCTTTATTTTCTTGCACCAAGAACTCAAGAGGAATTTTTGATTACAAAGAAAAAATTTGTACATACTTTCCAAATATCATCCCCTAATTAAAATTTAGCATAGTGCTCCCTTTTTCCAAAGCCAAAAAGTCCCCTTTACAAAGCCAAAAGGTGTCCTTATATAGACATAGAGGTTAATAACTACCTCTTCATGGTTAATAACCACCTCCAAAATACGTGATTTTGGAAGGTTAATTAACCTCAAGAAAATTAACCTATACAAGGAAGACTTTCAAAACAAAACTTTCAAATAGAATTCCTAAGAATGTATACATATTCAATCATCGATCTTCTAGCTAATAACTCGATCTATTTGGACACAATTGATCTATCCTGAAAAGCCTTGTAAGCATCCAGGATGATCATCATTAGTTCATAGTTCGGAATGAACACATTTTCCATCCTAAGTTTGGCTGTGAAGTATCTATCTTGAATTTCTTTTGACTCTTGTTGATAGGTTGAAATGTTACAATCTCCCAGAGTGACTACAACTAGGCTAAACTTCATCATAGTTTCAGCATCTGATACATGGTTCTTTATTTTTGAATGAATTTGAAAACTAAAGGAATCAAGGAGAAACTGACAATCAACATGTTGAAGGTCACTTACTGGCACCCCACCTGTGATAGTAGAGATTAATTAATCTATACCTTTTGTTTTCAGCTGTTCCAAAGAAGCTATTAGCTTTTCAAACTCTATGATCCCTTTGCTGATGTTTATCACCTTCCAACCAACACTTTTACTCTAGATACGTGTTTGGTTGTCACTTGGATCAGCAATAATTTTCTCAAGAAGTAAGATGCTTGTATCTAACTTGGACATTTTGTGGAATTCTATCACAGACCTCATTCAATCGTTTTATGTTTCGTCTTTATATTCAACACACTTTCATTATGAACATTTGATCAAACATATTCCATGTTATCTTTTGATGTCTCAAGTATACGATTTTAGAAGACATTCTGTCAAACAGTTTACATGCTGGTCATAAAATTACCCATCCTTAGATTGATCCCATATCAGGCTTCATAATCAATTGCTTATTTGAATGCTTTGTAGAATATTCAGTGTGTTGAGGCATCAAGAGATGAATCTGATAGAAAATTAGACATCTCCAGAGGTAGATCATGTGGTCTTTTCTCTGTTGTGCATTTGATGCGAAGGCAAAAGATTTTGGTTCAATCACAACTGACTGTAATTGTAGGATGGCACTTCTTAAATCTGAACTGGTCCATTGTTCACTATGTGGATTATCTTCAATATATTTTCAGATGGAAGTTGTTTCTTCACAAATAGGGAAGAATTTGAATTCATCAGAGCTTTCATTGGATTGGCTACAACAATATGACTTTTTTTTAAGAAAACACTTTCAGGTTGACCGTATGAACTCTTCAAATCAGCAAAGCTTGTCTCTGAAAATGTAGTACCCCTATTTATCCTATTCCAGCCATCATGGTATTGATGAACTAGGATGTTTTTTCCATTTGATCTCTCCTCAGAGCCCTTTAGCTGCATGCTAGGAAGCGCCCACTTCAAACTCCTTCCTATGCTGGGTTTGCACTTTCCTTGATCTGTATCAGATATTTTGTAGATAGACTTATCCAATGGCCTAGTCTAAGGACTCTCTAGAGTTTCATAGTCTAGAAGTGAGAAAAAACTTTCAAATGCCTTGACCAAATGCTTTACTCTTCCCCCACCTTGTTCTGGTATGGAACCAATTGCTCCAACAAGTAGCTCATTCACATATTTGACTTCTCATAGAAGAATTTTAAATAGGTTAGAGAAATTTTTGAACAAGTTAATTACCATCTCGAAGAGGTTAAGAAACACACATTTTTGGAGAGGTTAATTAACCTACTCCAAAATGCACTATCATTAACTTGTTTGAGAGGTTAAGAAATACATGTTTTTGGAAGTTATCATTAACCTTTTGAGAGGTTAAGAAAAATGTGTTTTTGGATGTTATCATTAACCTTTTGAAAGGTTAAGAAAAATATATTTTTGGATGTTATCGTTAAACTTTTAAGAGGTTAATGGTTAATGATAGACTTGAAAACACATATTTTGGGTCTCTCCATTAACCTGTTATAACTTTAGGCTCAGAAGTCGGATTTTAAAAATTTCAAATGCTATGCCGAGCTGAGAACAAGCCAGAGACATGAAGATTTAGAAACTCACAAAGATTTAGAGATAAAATGGACAATTTAAAGCTTAAAACTAGGAACGTTTCCAAAATTAATCGAGCCTTATAAAATTGAAACAATTTTATAACCGGGCAATAGACCCCTAAGGACATATGGTAATCGATCATATGGGTTGAATGGGATCATACCTATGACCCCCCTCAACCTATTGCATCACAACATATGACATATGGTAATCAATCACATGGGTTGAATAGGGTTGTAGGCTAACCTAGAAACCCATTCAACCCATTACATCATGATATGTGTCCCTAGGGGTCCTAGAACCCATAGGGACATATGGTAATCAATCATATGGGTCGAATGGGGTCATAGGCTGACCTACGATCCCCTTCGACCCATTGCATTGTGACATGTGTCCCAAGGGGTCCTAGGATCCCTAGGGACATAAGATAATCAATCATATGGGTCAAATAGGGTTGTAGGCTAACATACAACCCCCTTCGACCCATTGCATCATGACATGTGTCCCTAGGGATCCTAAGACCCCTAGAGACATATGGTAATTAATCAAATGGGTTGAATGGGCTCGTAGGCTAACCTACGACCCCTTTCGACCCATTTCATCATAACGTGTGTCCTTAGGAGTTATAGGACCCCTAGGAGGTAATCCATTTTAAGGGTTGAAGTAGGTCATAGGCTAACCTATGATCCCCTTTGATCCATTTCATTGTCACATGTGTCCCTAAGGGTCCTAAAACCCCTAGGGTCATATGGTAATCAATTATATGGGTCGAATGGGGTCACAAGATAACCTATGACCCCATCCAACCCATTGCATCATGACATGTGTCCCTAGGGGTCCTAGGACCCCTAAGGACATATGGTAATCGATCATATTTTAATTTAATAAACTATATAATTATATGTAATAATTTATAATACTATGCATATATTATAGTAGTATATGTAATAATATATATTTAATATAATAATAATATATAGATAATATTTACAATATTATAGATAATATATAATACTATATAATAATTGAATAGGGTAAAAAATGGATGAATACCTAGTTTAGAATATTGCACATGAAAGAGACCCTAAACCTATATTTTACACATACATATAGATTCTTATGATATAGGATGTAAATGTAGATGACTAATATTGAAATGAAGAAATCAAAGGTACTTTCCTCTACAAAAGTATCAGCTAAAAACCATATCAAACGATCTCAAAAACCATTGATTTCTATCACCTCTTAACCAAAACTGTCAATTCTACATAACCCAAAAATCTTTTTTTCGTTTTTGAGGGTAGGTCAACCTTGACCTAGATAGCAGGGCACAATTGTCCCCTGGGGCACAATTGTGCCCCAAAAATTTGACCTTGACATGCACTGCTCTGATGAAATTTATGTTCATGGATCCCACAAGTTTGATGAAAAAGGTATCCAAATATGCACTGATATTCATTGTTCCACACCTTTACCTACAAGGAAAATGGTTTTTTTATTCGATGGGGGTTTTCCTTAATCAAACCTTAGTTTGGAATCAACCTTGTAATTGAAATTAAAATATGTATAACAAAGTAAATGGAACTATTCACCTTGCTTATGTAGAAATCCTTGTGGAGGATTTGAATCCTTGAATCCACAAGTATGGATGCTCCAAATGAATGTAGAAATCAACATAGGATGTCTCAAATCAATGACATTAGATTTCAAGACCAATCTTGAATGGATCTTGGATTAGGAAGAGGCTTGAATGGAAATGGGTGAATATTCAACAAGAGGGTTCCATAGAGCTTGAATCCTTCAATGGCTACCAATGGATCTCCTTGATGAATTAAATGCTTGAAGATGGATGCTTTCTTGGACTTGATAGTTCTTGATGCTTGATCATGAAAGAGTATAAATTTATTCCATATCCTTATGTCTTGTTCTTGTTCTTAAGTCTTCTTGAGCATTATAGAAAATGAGAGGAGGAGGCTACCTTGTATAGAGATCTAGCGTACAAACTTCTAGAGAAGGTTAACATGGGAGAATTAAATACTAATTAACCTTAACCCCTAGAAATGGACCTAGATTAAATTCAACTTAAGAGTTTTCAATTTTGGAGACCAAAACAGCTAACATGGAAGCGCAAAAACAATTCTTTCTAAAATTTGACATCCAGAAATCATGGAACCTTGAAATTTGAACCTTAGGTTAGGGTTCAGGTCGACCCTAACCTAGGTCAGGGTTGAGGTAGACCTTGACCTAAAAGTTCATCCTTGACCCTGAAGTCATTCTTGATCCAAAAGTCAAGAATCTTAGGATTTCAGTCTAGAATGCTAGAAAAGTACCAAAAGAAAGTTAAAAATGGGGTAGAACAAGGAAAAAAGCCAAATTCAAGTCAAAAACCCATTCAAGTTGCTTGACATGACCCCAAACCACTTACTCAAAGGACTTAACACTCTTATCATGAAAGTGCTTCCATTTTAAGACAATACATTTAGCCCCTACTTTAGCAAGAGTATGGACTCTATGCAAACTCTTGGTAAAGTAGATCATAATGAAAAGATAATATTATTAAAATCAAAGGGACAAAGAGATCCTCAAGCCCTCAAGGACTCAAGTCTTCGTCAAGTCGAAGATCACAATAAGAGAGACACATCTAGAAAAATAGCGAGGAGGTAGAGAGAAGTGGCTAGCTCATCCAATAAGATGTGTATATCTCACTGTGAACCACAAAATAAATAGGATGGACCACCAAGAAAGAATTTAATAGTCACCCCATAAAGTTGTGCACCTTCTAGCATCTTTTTACATGTATGTAGTACATCTTTTGATAGCTTTGATAAAGTACCCATGGATCCATATTCTCATATCACCATAGAATACATTTGTAAAATGTGTGTCTATTGAGGATTTAGCAACTTATGTGCATTACCTTCTAAGGATTTAGCATATTTGAAATTGAAAATGTGTGTTGCTTTAGGATTTGGCAACTTATCTGTGTTACCTTCCAAGATTTAGCATGCTACAAAACAAAAGGTTAGAACAAAAATGCATAATATATAACAAAAATGCATAATATAGAACAAGGAGAGCCATATATATGCCCCCCTCCTTAAGATGGCAAAAATAGATACTATTTTGACATGTTAAGGAAATAAAAGAACAAGGATAAAGCCTTCTTCAACATCAAGACAATATCCATAGACAACACCCAGTCCAAGCCAAGAAGGTCATAGCTCCTATGAGGCCATGGAAGGGACAAATGGAAAGAGATATCATGCAAGAAGTGAAAAAATAACCCTTCTAAGGGAGAGCACACTATTCAACTTCTAAGGTGAGAGATTATCAACCATGGAAGCCCAATGTCAATTAATGAAATAGGTTATTATCAAGGACAAAGATCCTCAAAATAAACCATAATTCTCATGTATGATTGAATATCACATAATATATGGATATTTCTTAACCAAGAGAAAGTGGATCCCAAAAAGATAGAAAGGAAAGAGATGTCATCCTTGTCCCCAAAGTGTAGGAACAAGGATGAAAGCGGACCTATTATATCACTTGCAACACTATACAAGACAACGGTCCCCCAAAGATTAGGCTAACATTGTTTACATAATGTGGAGCTCCATAATAGGAACATAAATGTTATTTAGAGAAAATAGGAATGAAATACAATTCATAACAAAAAACAAGAGTCTTCAAGTATGAACTATGTTTCTTTTTGCATTTAGGTCTAGTAATCATCTTAGATTGAAGGAGTTTAGGAAAAATAACTTCTTGATCAAAATCCTTCATAGTTTCATCATGTTTTGAAGTGTTATTTGAGATGTTGTTAACATTGATTTGTTGTTGAGGATTAAATCCCAATCCATAAGAATGCTCATGCCCCCATTCTGTAAGGACATTTGAATTCCCTATTTATGGTTACCACATGTTTGACCATTGAATCCTTGTTTAACTAGGAAATGATAACCAAGACCATAATGAAAAGCCGTAGTAGAAGGAGTCAATGAAACTACATTAGTCACTATGTCATCATTAGTAGGTTTGACAGTTTCATTTTGGATAGAAGAAATGACAAATTTGTTACAAAGAGCTTTAGAAGTTAAAAATTTGTTGTTCAAACTCTCTTTGTGGCTTCACAAAATAAAGATCAGAAACCTTATACTCTCCAATAAAGGTAGGATTAAAATCCAATGTTCCCCAATCATAACTAGGAAGAGCACTAGACGATGAAGGATTACTATTAGAAATAGGAGTAGTGTGGGTTTGAATATTTAGACAAGGATTTGGTGCATCATCTGCATGAAGTGTATGCATCATGTTATTATGTATAAACTTGACTTTATGGTGAAGTGTGGAAGGGATAGCATGCATCTCATGCAACCAAGGTCTAGCCAAAAGAAGGTCATAATTGAGAGGTCTAGGCATAACATAAATAGGTGTATTTAGGATGATCAGACCTACTTTGATAGGTAAGGTAATGATTCCCAAAGTGCTCTTAGAAATATTATCAAAGCCATGATTATGAATATTATTAGGTTGAATAGTTGAGAGATCATTGTTTATTGCTTTAAGCATGTCCATGCTACAAACATTAAGCCCAGATCCATTATCAATCAATGTCTTATAAATGATATTTTTATTGATAATAAAAACCACCATAAGAGCATCATATTGATTTTGAACTTCTTTAAAAGGTAAATCCTTTTGAGTAAATACAATGTCAGGAACACTCGAGGTAGTGTGCATGTATTGTAAGAAGTTATTGATGTTCTCTTGATTAGGAGGTGGAGTGGGGAGAGTTTCAAGGCTTCATAGTAGGTAGGTGACATTTGAAGAAGATCCCATAAAGAAATATTGGTAGGGTAAATGTACAAAGTTGTGTCACCTTTTAGGCTGACTTATCAAAATGACTAAATTTGAGTATTTCTATCTAAAAATCAATTTTGCACAAACATATGATCTAGGTAAATTCATTCTAGATAATTTATATATGGTCTCACACTTTTCGAATTAGAAATCTCTATTAAATGCATGTTTTATACTAGTTTGTATCCAATTACTAAAGAAATGAAATTATTTTAGAAAACTTACATTTCAATAAATCTTACTATTTTTTTATGATATCTTTTTTAATAACATATAAACACCATTTCATAGAGTTCAAAGTTAACTATATACTCATATAGAGTTTATAGTGTTTTAATTAGATATACTATAATGTAATTAAAAAAATCTACAAGCATGTATTTTAACACTCAAAAAGGTATCAATTTGGAAAAGAAAAAATATTAAATCATATCAAAAAAATTAAAAATTATATGGCGTTCTAGAGTAGAGAGTTCTCTTCTAGAATGTATAAGTTCTCTTCTAGTTGTAATAGATTTATTAATTAAAACTATGGTGGGGGATAAAAATTATCAATTTCAGGTGAGTTGACTTTTGAATCATTAAATAAAAGAGAAAATATAGGTCTAAAGCCAATTTTTATTTTTGATTGTTCTAGTTATATATGTTATCTATGACATAGTCTGAGATCAAAGGGAAATAACTTCACTTCTATATAGTTTTGTGGTGGGAACTACATCCCTAATTTTCAGCATTTTTCAGTTACTAAAAAATTATCTATAAAAATTAGGAAAATGTATCAATTCTTATCATTTCTATGCATTTTATTAGTTTACCTAATTTTCAAATTCTAAATAATAATACCATTTTTATGTCATTGAAGGTGAACAATTATACTTTTGTTAGCCTTTTACTTTACGAAAGGGTGACACAGGTTTGTGCTTTTAACTGGTAGGGGTATTTTGTAATTGGTTTATCAAATCATACTCCTTTCTAGGAAGATGGGGTGAAGGAGGAAGAATGGGTTGAGAATGTGGCAATGAAGTAGAAACTGCCAGATTATGGTGAAGGTTACTCCTTGTACAATATTTATGGGCTATAGAACTTTGGTCACTAAAAGAATCTAAAGACTCCATAGGTTTTCCTTTCATAGTAATGCTAGGAGAACCTTTGATAGTCAACAAAGGTTCTAGATAAACCATGTTAGTCATCTCAACACTACAAACAAATTCATAAGAAGGAAGCAAAGAAGACATCCTAGGAGAAGATGAGGTAGAATCTTGATTCTCCATAAGATCATCACTAAGAGAGAGAGAATTAAGAGAATTTATATCAATATTTGCTAATGCCTCACCACTAGAAGGAATCCCAAATGAATGGAAAACATTTGTAATATCTGCATAAAAGGAGTGTGTGTTAGAAAAAGAGTTATAATCATGTATGAATATGTCATCCATTAATAAATCACCCTCTTGCATCAAAGCTTCCTCATGAGGAGGGGATAAATCAATGTCTTTATCCAAGGGTTCATCCCAAAAAGTAGATTCATTCATAATGATTTCATGAGGAAGAGCGTAATCAACATCTAAATCCAAAGGTTCATCCCAAATAGGAGGATTATCATCCCTATCGATAAGGCATGTGAAAACACTTGAAAATAACTTATGCCACATGATAAAAGTAAAGAAATGTGTAGAAAATAGATCTAGATATATCCAAATGCATTCAAATGAAATTTATAAGGATGAAAAGGAAAACAAACACCACAATCACAATAAGGGAATTTAATTCCACAAAGCAATGTAAATGTTTTTGTATATTCAAAGAAATCTTGTAATTTTTTTGTATTTTTTGAAGTATAAATTCAAGAAATATAATTAGCATGCAAAATTTAACATAAAAGACAAATCTAACACCAACAAGATAATATAAATGGAAATCTTACACCACAAAACACAATAGGGCATCTAATTCTACACATAAATTTAAATTATTGCATCAAGCTATGGGATGTAAATGTAGATGACTAATATTGAAATGAAGAAATAAAAGGTACTTACCTCTGAAAAAGAATCAGCTAAAAACCCTGTCAAACAATATAAAAAACTATTCATTTTTGCATACCTGAATCAAAACTGTGAGTTCTAAAAAACTCATAAATATTTTTCTTTTCTAAGGGTAGGTAGGCCTTCACCTAGATAGCAAGGCACAACTATACCCTAGGGCACAATTGTGCCCCAAAAAGTTGACCTTCACCTACACTACTTGGTCAAAATTTCTATTCATGAATCCCATAAGTTTGACGAAAAGGGTATCCAAATTTGTATTGGTATTCATTGTTCCACACCTGTACCTACAAGAAAAATGATTTTGTTTATTGGATGGGGTGTTTTCCTTAATCAAACCCCAATTTTGAATCAACCTTGCAATTGAAATTGAAATATGTATAAACAAAGTATGGATGCTCCAAATGAATGTAGAATTGAATGTAGGATGTCTCAAATCAATGGCATTAAATTTTCAACGCCAATCTTAAATGGATCTTGGATTAGGAAGAGGCTTGAATAGAAAGGGATGAATCTTCAACAAGAGGGCTCCATAGAACTTGAATCCTTCAATGGCTACTAATGGATCTCCTTGATGAATTGAATGCTTGAAGATGGATGCTTGCTTGAACTTGATAATGCATGAATTCTTGATCATGAAAGAGTATAATTTTGTCTCATCTTCTTATGCCTTGTTCTTGTTCTTAAGTCTTCTTAAGAGTTAGAGAAAATGAGAGGAGGAGGCTTCCCTATTTAGAGATCTAGGCACAAACTTCTAGAGAAGGCCAACATGGGAGCATTAAATCCCAATTAACTTTAACCCCTAGAAATGGACCTAGATTAAATGCAACTTTAGAGTTTACCATTTCAGAGACCAAAATAGAAAACTTGGAAGTGGGAAAATAATTCTTTCTAAAACCTGACATCTGGAAATCATGGAACCATGAAATTTGAACCTTGGGTTAGGGTCAAGGTCAACCCTAAGAGGTCAACACTAACCTAGGTTAGGGTCAAGATCATCCTTGACCCAAAAGTCAAGAATCGCAAGATTTTAGTCCAAAATGCCAGAAAGGTGTAGAAAGAAAGTGGAAAAGGGGGGAAAATAGGGGAAAAAGCTAGATCCACTTCAAAGACCCATTCAAGGCACTTAACATGACCCCAAACCACTTAATCAGAGGGCTAAACACTTTGAACATGAAAGTGCTTTCATTTTAAGATGATATGATAATATGTAGTATTATGATCCTAATATACTATCTAATCATGTTTAATATCATATATAATATTATAACAATAAAATTTGTAATATAATATACAATAATAAAATAAAAAATTATAATATTCAAATATCATTATATCTTAAATGTGAAAACATATTTAGATATGTTTATAAGCTTTTTGTTTAAAATTTACAATTAGTTCCTACCATCTCAATTTTTAAAATTTTGTGTTTTGCTACCACATCTTGGGTACCCAATTTGAAATTGAATACTTGATTAGGCTTGGTATTTACCAAACCTCTTTGGTCAACTCAAAAAATATGTTTGAGACATGTTTCCCTAGCATTTAGACTTCAACTGGCCATCTAACAATATTTTTTCATCCAAATTCAATGAAATGAAAAGGATTTTTTGAAAACACTCTCAAGATTCCATCGATATAATTGTTGTCAAATTATGAGTTTGATAAGTATTTCTTAGTTAATTTCTAATGAAGATATTTGTAAACTATTGATTGACATGCTGATTGAAAAATAGCTATTACTTTAAAGTGGTATAATGTTTTTGAAATCCAAAAGTTGTGTCACATTCTATGTTTCGCCTAGTATAAGAAGAAGGAAAAAAATTGTAAAGTTTTCAATTAGTTAAGGTTGTCAAACATGAGAGTTTTATTATTCTAAAAAATTTATAATAGAAAATTCATATTTAATTATTAATTTGGAACAAAATACCCAAAAATATGCATCACATCCAGGCATGAGTCTATTTTTATATCTATAGTTATATTAAAAAATATTATCATTTGATTTTGATTAAAGTGGTCAAACATACACTTACTTTTTATTTTTGCTCCTTTAAATTTTGTACTTACTTCATTAAAATCCTAAATTTTAACCAATCAAATAATTGTTTCTCTAGATAAGGCCTAGTATTTTAGAAACTACATTCAATTTCCTACATATTCTTTTCTTACAACTTTTTTGTGTAAATCCAATAACTACTTTAAAATTATGTATCAAGTTAACATAACCTTGATTTGTTGGTTTTTCATTGCCACTTAAGGCCATAGTTTGTTTTCCCATGATCTATTTTCAATTTATCTACACTTTCCTTAATATAATCACTAACCTTATGCAAATTTTTTTAACTTCATTTGTTAGCATGGGAATATCACATAGTTTTTGAAACAAGAGTAAAATATTCTTCAGAATGTTTTCCAATTCGGTGACATAGCTGGACAAAGCTATTTATTGTATGGCAATTTCACTATAGATTTTCTCCAATTTTTTGCTCAAATTTCTTCTCTACTCACTCCAAAAGCTTTGATTGGGTATCAATTCCTAGTGCATTGATCTTTTCCACAATTTGTATTAGTTCGATCCAAAGTTGATGTCTTTTCATCCAATAAAATATCTAGAACAACATCTAGCAATATGTCCCTGACATCATGTAACACTTGTTTCTTCTTTTTCTCCTTCCTTAACCTTGCTTGCTCAATTTTCCTCTCACATAACCTAGTATATATACTCATTCTTTCTCCATACAAAGTATTTGGGTCCTAGTTTGGTATGGAAATCACTTCATATAATGTAATAGGATTAGTCTTTATTTCATGTGCTTTCTTCTTAATCTTCATCTTCTATCCTTTTGATGATATGTGACTTATGCTTAGGGATACCTATAATGGAACTAGAGATATGGACTCAAGATATATCTAAGTTCCTCAATTTTTTTTTTTCCTCTTTCTTTTTCTCATATATCTATTTAGCTAATGAAATACTAGGAGCAATAACAATATGTAGTGGTGGCACTTGAGGCATCTCCTTAGATTGTCTCGGTGTAGTAACACTTTGATTCTCATTTTTATTTTGTTATTCTAGTTTGTGGGTAGAGACTAGATATAATAACATCAATTTGAATACATAATTTTTTGTACAGAAAGATAGTGATAAATCTTCTAACTTCTTTATGTTTGCATAAACTAATTGGCCTTCCCCAATAATTCCCTCACTGAGAGCTTTGTGTGTTGGTGTTTCTTCACCTATCGAAAAATTATCTACTTTGTGCTTCATATAGTCTCCTCCAGTTTGAGCATGTTCAACATCAACATTTGTGTTTGCTTGTCCATTGTTTGTGGTTTCATTTGTTTCTCCTTGTTTCCCCCTTGTATTTCTTGAGTATGTTTCTAGGTATCTCCATATTTTTGTCCTTTACCCATAATCATAGTAGTAATATCAGCAAGGTATGTAATGACCCAATAAATATGTCATTCTCTTTTTGTGGTTTCTTTTGTATCTCTGATGTAGGATATGGTTTTATTTGTTCAATAATAGGTGTATATACTAGCATGTATGCAAATGATGATTCAATAGATATAGGACCCTCATTCTTCTACTCAATTATAATTATTACAGCTTCATCTTTCTTCAATTATTTATCTCAGTATTCATCTGGTTCTCTTCAATGGTTATAGTTCTTCCAATTGTGTCTTCAACCATCTCATGAATAGAATTTGCCCATTCATGTGGTGTAATATTAACAAACTCTTTTTCTTTGTTGGCAATCCACCTATTTTTCTCAAGCTCAATGTTGTCAACTTGAATTACTTCTTCCAAATCCTTGATATTGTATACTTTCTTCAAAATCATCTTTGAGTTTTGATCAACTAATTACAAATTTACTATCAAAACATAAATAGGTCTTCATTTTTGAACCAAACTATCTTTGTAATTCTCCAATGCTTTATTTATATCTTCAAGATCAAAATCTAGCATAAGAGTGACCAATGTCCTTCTTCTCATTTCCTTCTCATTCTTTAGAGCATATTTCCATCAATGGTCAATTCTTTGGTATTACATATTTCATCAAGAAGTTGATTTCCAATTTCCAAGGTTGTGTATTTTATTTTAGTCAATATGAATATCACATCATCTTCAACCTTTTTCTTGTCCTCTTCATCCATAGAATCGTACTTGTAGTATTTAAAAATTGGAAAACTTATCTTCTTTTTAATATTTTTAGTTATTTCCTCAATAGTCTCAAGTATTTTATTTATAGAAACTCTAAAGTGACTTTCTTCATCTGAATCAATTCTTTCACTATCCTTAGCTTCATCATCATTTTATTATTAATCATCTTCTCCTTTGTATGGGTTTCTTAATAGTTTTTCTTGTTGACTTGGGTACCTCTTTTCCCTTTTGATATATTTTAACTTTTGAGTGAGTGATCTTGGTAATTCTCTTAGTACCCTTTTTCAATGGTGTGGCATTTCTTGTGTAGCATAGGTTCTTACTCTTGTATTCTTTGGGCTTATTGGGGTGGCCAAAGGTCTTTTCTTACCTTTCTTTGTTTGTGGTTTGGCAACAGAAATTAATTTACCCTTGTCTTCTTCTTCAACAATGTCTTCAACCTTACTTTTAATGATCATCAAGGGCTAATTGACTTCACTTTCACTAAGTGGACTTTCCAAATTATCAATCATTTTCTTAGTCTTCTTAAATACATTGGGAGTAACAATATCTATCTTGATATTTTCTTTAGCAACTCCATATGTTTAGAATGGTTAGGCACTCTTATCAATCATGCCATTCAATATAGATTCAATAGCCTTGGTGGCTTGATCTATATTGATCTTATAATACATGGGTTCAAGCCATACAACCCAAGGATTCACTACTTTGACAAGTGTATTATCAATTTTAACTAGAAAGATAATATCATCACAATATTTCTTGACTAACTATGGGGTAATTCTATACCTTTGATGCATACTCAATCATCACACTATCAAATTTATCTCCTAGTGTCCAAATAAACTCACTGATTTCATATATCACAGGGATATGTGTCCCCCAATTTACTTGTCCAATAGAGTGAAAAAAAAATCCATATAAAATAAAATGCATCCCAGTAATGAGCCAAAAATATAAATGTTTGACCTTGATTTTCTAATTGTCTTCATATTCTTAGTAAGTTGCCTCACCTTTAACTCAATAAGGTCATACTTATGACCCTTCTTCACAATTTTGTATCCTATTTCAATTGCCATGCAAGGCACACTATTGGGTCTACTTGATTGAAAGATTTTGTATGCCACAACATAAACTCCAAATTTTAATTCCAAGTCATCAATTGGTACAATCTTTAGTCCTTGATTATCCCACTGAGTTGTTGTGTTTTCTTTAATTTCATTCTTGGAAGTTATATGGAATGATTTATCTTTCTCTATTATGGGATACCTAGTAACCATATGAATCACATCTTGTGTAATCTTGATAGGTTCATACAACCATATTTTCATGTCATAATCTCAACTTAAGACAACGTGAATCCATTCGGCTTTAAATTCCTCTAGGAAATGGAGGGTGCATGTGAGACCCTTCATCTCTGGATGTTTATATTCATATTTCAATTTCTCATCCACACACAGTTCTTCATACACTTCTCGAAGCTCAAAATCAAAAATTTCTCCAATCTTTTAGTGATGAAATGAATGAATACCATTCATTAAAACAACCCTTGGTGGAATGGAAGAAAGTGTACCCACCTTATCTATTCATGTAGTAGCTTCAAGATGTAATTTTTACTTTGGTTGCTCACATGTCTCATTGCAGATAAATTTCATTGATTTTTCCTTGATATTTCTCTTCAAGGATGCAGAAATTGAAGCCATTGTCATGAGTTATGGCTGTTGGAAAACAAACATTTAAAACTTTACTCAGTTATTGGATCCTCAAAAAAAGTCACACTTGCAAACTTTTGAATTTGTCACCTCTTACAAATCGATGAAATTTTCTCTCACTTTAGAAATATAAGGTAAAAAAAATGAATTACATTTTCCCATTTAATACACAAAAAGTTTCATTTTAATGTGTATTAGGGAATATTACATTCTCTATATCATTTTTTTTTCATTAATAAAATTGGTTAAAAAATAATTTCTATCACATGCTCGATTAGCATAGTAGATTTGTCTTAAACTTGGGTTACACACCATCTCTTTATTACAATATTTAGAATAGTTGAGATGGGATGAAGGGTGAATTAGTTATCCTCAGGTCTAGGTGCATAAAATCAATTTTTAACAACTCTGCCAAACTTATTCAAACTCATGAACAACACACCAAATAAAATTGTTCATCACCATTCAACTTATTCATTCCATTTTTAGCTCCCTATTTAGTATCTATCGACTAGAAAACTAATATAAAAGTCAACAATAAACTTTAAATAGTAAGTAGCATAATCACATAACAAACATCCACAAAAATGTTTGAAACTATAATTTAATGTTGAAACCCAATTTGGGAAAAATCACTAAGTAACATGCTACCACTTTTCACCCTTCTAAAGTGAGCTCTATTAGGACCCAACCTTGTTAAAGGTTACAAAACACATTGTTAGGTATGACTCTATTAAAGGTTTTTATGAGTGACCTTGTAAGAGGACTTTAGAACATTCCCTTAGAGTGTCACCTTGTTAAAGGATTTACAAATGACTATTAGGTTAACCTTAATCAAAAGAATTTTAATACTATCACAATGAATAGAAAGTAACAACTAGGTTTGATCTTATAACATACAAATCACTTTGCAAATTCAGATCTCCATTCATCTCAATCATAGTTCATTGACTAGACTCCATCTCTCTTAATAACTCAAATTTGCTTGGCAGCTCTTCAAGCAATCTCCCACACCACAAACTTCATACTTCTCCTTTGCAAGTCTATTATCCACTTATCTACATAAATTCTAGTCCAACAACCAATGTAAAACATCACATATGGCTCCTTAAATAGGTGGCTTAGATATTTTTCCACAAAACATAACCGTAGATCTTAGGGATTCAACAAATTACATTAATCTAGAGATCTTATGTTCTTCTTCTTCCTTATTGAAACTTGTAGAAACAGTTACTCAAATATTATCCTTTGATTTCTCAACTAATATTTTTCATGCATTAAATAATCTAGCTCATCAATCCTTATTGTCAACATGTTTTGATTATTTTGAAAATTCAACCGTGTCAGCCACAAATATTTTTCTCTCTAAAACTGATAATTTTTTTGATACTCAGTCATAAAAATGGTTGGCTACTCAATCATCAATAAACTATATTTCTCAATTTATAGTGTGAAACTCAATCACTATTGTCACTCAACATTCTCTGTCACTCAGCCAATACTGATACTTGGCCAATCTTGTTCTTTTCAACAATGCTTAAGTTATTTAATCTTCTGCTTTAGAAACTTAGTTGCTTCACAACTCTTTTTTCTTATCAACTAATCTTTCTTCCTTTATTATTGTAATGAATAAACAACAAATTATCTTTATCAAGTACTAACTTATCAAGTGTCCATTGAATTCCATCACACTTTCACATCTCAACTCAAATTTCCACTAGCTCAACTCATGAGCTCTTATTTTCAATTCTTCTTTATCAATAAAATGATATGTAACTCTAAACTTTTAGTAAATATCTTACCAGCAAGGTTTTCCATCAATGATGATATAATAATTCTTTCACAGTAGTAGTTTCAACAATCTCCTTCTTTGGCATTGATGTCAACACCTTGAAAATGCAACATCTTCCAAGTTACCATACAATCCAAAAAAAAACCAACACCTCAAGTGTTTTATTGGTCAGCTCCCTCTATGTTAAAATGGGTAGATCTTCATTAATATCCTTAGTCTCATTATGATTCTCATCCATCATCTTAAATATTCTCCCTCTAAATATCAACTTCACTTTCTCATCATCTTATGGCACACCCTCTATCTCATAGCTTTCTACATTTTCTCTCTTTTTGTAGCTCCCTCTTGCATCATTCATCTCCTTCATGGTCACTGTATCCTTCTCATATATTTCTTTCCCTCTTTCATATAGATTTATCTCCTTCTTTGACAATAACTCCAAACACATTACAGTCACCATAATAGGTTCATTGTTAGACATCTCTATTTTTATGCAAATATCAACTATTATTTATCTATAGTATCACTTCCTCTGTCACTAGGTAACAACTTTTTTTTTAGTTTCGCATCACTCCACACCTTTAGGAAGATCCTAAAGTGTGATCTCCTACATCAATATGTAAGATATTCTGATAAAAATATTTAATGCAATGCTACATCTCTTCTCAATTTTTTTTAGATAAGGGGATGACCCCTAACTTGACTCTTAACTACATGTGTTCTTCTTTAGGTAATACCTTAGTGAATATGTTAGCTATATGTTCCCTTGTGTTCACATATTAAAGCCTCATTTATTTATCTTGCACTAACTCTCTCAAGTAATTATACTTGACTTCAATATTCTTTATCTTTGTATACATCACAAGATTCTTTGAAATGTTTATAGCACTTGTATTGTCACAATAAATCACCATAGGTTCAGTAATATCTTCCTTCGTGCCTTTAAAAAAAATTTTAATCAAGACATTATTTGAATAATTTACTACTACAACAATATACTCATCTTATCCTTTGGATTGAGAAATATAGTTTTGCTTCTTTCTTGTCCTTGAAATCAGCCTCTTTCCTAGAAAGAAAGCACCTCCACTAGTACTTTTTATGTCATCAACATTACCAACCAAATCAACATCTATATATAATTTCAGCTCAGACTTGTCATTCTTCTTGTACCATAAGCCATAATTTTCTTCGTCTTTAGATATCTCATTAGTCTTCTTACAAGCATCATGTGATTCTCCTTTGGATGAGGAGAAAATATTGCAACTATTTCAATTTCTAATGCAATGTCAAGTCTACTATGAACAACATATTGCAATTTTCCAATCATTGATCAATGTAATGTCTAATTTACCTCTACAAAATCATTATTCTTTTTAAATTTTATGTCTAGTGGACATAGGTGTTCCAATTGGTCTTGAATCTTCATACCAAAAGTCTTCAGTATCTCTTTGATATACTTTTATTGTGTAATGTATATTCCTCCTTTTTTCCTTTTTTTTTTGTAAACCAACAAAGAATTTAATCTCTCCAAACATTGACATCTCAAACTTTTTCTTCAATTTATTTACAAAATTTTTACACAATGAATGGTGTCCTCCAAATATGATATCATCAAAAAAAAAATTCAGCTAGTAATATATTGTTCTTATATTAACTCTTCAAGTACAAATTGGTGTTATTATTAGTTTTATGAAAACTAATATTTACCAAATAAGTATGTAACCTTTCATACCATGCTCTAGGGGCTTGTTTTACACCATACAACACTTTTTGTAACTTTTATATCATGTTCCTCTTGCTAGGCTCAAAAAATCCTTCAGGTTGCTCAATGTCTAGATTTATCCTTCTGGTATTCCATTTAGAAATACAAACTTCACATCCATTTGATAAACTTTGAAACCTTTGTAAGTAGCATATACAATAAATTTTCTTACAACTTCCAATCTTGCAATTGGAGAAAATATCTCTCCCTGGTCAATCCCTTCCTTGTGTATATCCCTTACAAACTAGTTGTTCTTTATTCCTTATGACTTCTTCTTTTTCATTGAGTTTTTTTTTTACTACCCACTTTGTTTCAATCACATTATTTTTATTTGGTCTAGGTAATAGTGTCTATGTATTATTCTTTTCAATGTAATCAATTTCCTAATTAATATCTCTTTTCTAGTCTTTATTCTCAAGTGAATCCTTAGTTGTTATGGGTTTAAACTCATGAAACAAACATGTATCATTCTTCAATTTATTTCTTGTTGCAACTCTTGAATCTTTCTCTCCAATGATTTAATCTTTTGTATGATGTCTTCTTACATACTTTGATACCACAAGTTCAAATCTTCTTACTTCATGTGGTAGTTTAGCTTGTTCAACATGATCAATCTCTTCATACCCCTCTTTTTTTTAATCTCTGGTTGTATCATTGGTTCATCCATCTAATGATCAGAAATCACTACCTATTGCTTGGATTCAATAGTCTAATGCTTGGTAGGTTGTTTTTTCTTGGCAGAACTCCTCTCCTGAGACTTGACAATGTCCTCAATTTGCATTACTTTAGCTAGTCTCTTAGGTTTAGGAATGGTACTAGGTTCTCCTTCATAGACATAGACAAAAAAAATTGTAACCTTTAGGTTCCTTCTTGCAATCTACTTCATTCTTTTTTGCAAATTCATCAACTATAACATTTACACTTTCCACAATCTTGTTAGTGTTATAATTCAAATACTTATCTACCTTACTCTTTGTGGAATAGCCTAGCAATATGCCTTCATCACTTGTTGCATCAAGTTTACTTTTCCTAGTATCTTTTAGAATATAACAATTACTTCCAAAAATTTTGAAGTAATTCACATTAGGTGCATGACTATACCAACATTCAAGAGGTATCTTATCAGTGCCTTTCTTGAATTGTACTCAATTTAAGGTACACTACAACATTTGGGGTCAACTTGTGATGCCAGTGCAATTTGTCATGATTTTCATGTTTTTTTTTTACAATTATCTGCAACACCATCACAATATTGACATTGGCATCACAATTGCGACACTCATATGAGTAAAAAAAAATTATTTTTTTAAATGACGTAAATCATTCCACAATTGTTTTGATTATGGAAAGTTCCATGTGAAAGAGGGTGGAGAGCTCTTAACAAGGCTAGAGAGTTCTAAATGTTTTTGTACCCTTGTGATTGGTGCATTTCATTGCTATGATCTTTGCATTTTGTTTCCATGCCCTTGCTCTACAATTGGGCTGATGTACCCTTGTGATCTTTGCATTTCATTGTTATGCCCTTGCTCTACAATTTTGTTTCCATGCCATGCCCTTGTGATCTTTGTGCTCTTTCTCTACGATTTCATTTTCATGTCATGCCCTTGCTCTACAATTTTCTTCAAGGGAGCTATGTAAATGTTCATTTATTTTTCTTCTAAATAGGTATCTCTTTGTGTTTCCTTCTAAAGATGTACATTTAGAGATCCTTTTTAAGGTTATTATTATTGAAAATAGATTGATACAAGTATGAGAATGTGTTTCAATCATTATTTTGTCATTGATGTCAAACCTGCCACTTGCTAGTAAGACTATTGTTGAGATGATTTGAGTACTATCATTTGTTTGATTGATGAAGAGGATTTGATCAAATGAGGTAACAATAGCACTTAGAGGAATGGTTAAGTTATGATATGGAAAATGAGTACAAAGATTAGTTAAGACAATGATATTATAGTGCATTGACTATCTACTTAAGGTTGCAAAGGATGGATACACTAATTAAGTTTAGAAGAACAAGTAAAATGAATTGTGTCTACCAAGCTTAACAATCTGCATAGTAGGTGCCAAGTAAAGTTAGTGTAAGCCAAGAAGAAAATTAGTTTTAGCCAAGCAAAGTCAAATTCTAGTGTATGGTGAGTGATACAATATTAGTTGAGTAAAGTTTAGTTGATGTTAACCACCAGTAAACTTTAGTTCATGCTAAGTGATTTGATAGTGGATGTCAAGCAAAGCAATATTTGTTGAGCATCAGAAGCAAGTTAATGCTAAGTGTTAGCATTATGAGAAAGATTTTGAATTTGATGAATCTGAGCTATCAAGTTTGATTTCTTGGATTGTGTGAATAGTGTAGAGGATAAACTTGATGAGCTAGTGGCATAGAATTCAAGATGAACCATTTTGAGGTGAATTCAAAGAGGATTGAAGGAGAATTTTCTAGAAGGGAATAAAATGAAAAGATGGGTAAATTCATTGAATCCTACCTAATCTTATCTAACCCTAAAATGGATGATAGAGGATGAACAAAAAAAATCTAAATTTTTTATTTATAGAGATGGTTGGTCAAAAGAAAAGGTTAGACCATGTGTGAGAACCTAAGGAAGACAAGGAGTCTAAGGTATTGCCTCATTCAGTGACCAAAGAGAAGAGACTGTTGTTGGCAAGAAAAGCAAGAAGGATTAATGGTATGGAATCTTGAAGGGTGGACAAGCTATCAGAGCTGGAGTGTGTGAATGGCAAGTAGAATGGAGGACTAAAACAAAGATTTGTAATCTACAAAGTGAAGTTGTAAGTTGTTATCAGATCAAGCCTTATTGTTACTTTCTAATCATTGTATCAATCTAGGGTAAATCCTTTGGATTAAGGTTGACCTAACAATCATTTACAAATCCTTTAACTAGGTGACATTCTAAGTGAATGATCTAAAGTCCTCTAACAAGGCTCATTCCTAATAAGGTGATTGAAATCCTCTAACCAAGTCACATTTAATAGTGTGCATTGCAACCTTTAATAGGGTTGGCCTTTCACAGGGCATCACTTTAGAAGAGTGAGAATGAGTAGCATGCTACTAGTAATTTTTCCCAAATTGGGTTTCCACATAAAATCAGTGTGTCAGATGTGTTATTGAATCTATTATGTTTCATGCTTACATTACTTTAAAGTTGATTTGATAGTAACCTACAAAGTAAAAGTGATTGTATGATCTAATGGATGCATGCATAATGAATATGTTTTATGGATATGGGTTCACTAAGCTGTGAAATTTTTTATTTGTATATCTAGACCTTGGATAATTGATTCACCACACCCCGCCCCCCCCTAGTTATTCTAAATAATTCCAACACTTATTACATCTTGGCACAATAGAAAAATTGATCCAACTGGATACATATTCCAGAATCCAAATAATAAGACAATAAAACTCATTCAATGTGTGCTAAGTGACTTACCTCAAGATCCTCCACAAAAATAATGCAGACCAAGAAAAATGGGAAAAGTTCACAAGAAATTTTACAAAAACATATCATAGCAAATATTTTTAGAAATAAACTAGCCATAACCTAATTAAATGGGTCTAGTTGTTGATTAGCTAGGTTGATTAAAAATTCTTGTACAATAATCATCAAATTAGGTATAATAAAATGAACAACCAGTTGTTCCTAGCTAGCAAGATCAAATATAGTTTTCCAAGGTGATAAAATTGCATATGCAAGGAATTGAAGAATAACTTCAGTGAAGAGTTGAGTGTAAGGAGTTGAAGAAGCAAGTTTTGATTCTGTATAAATTCCATAATCACGAGGCTCGTTCCCTTGTAGAAGCCTCTTCCATAGTGAAATTACCTCTAAACCATGCAAAGTATGTTGAAGTGTTTACCAACCTTGAAACACTCTTATAAGAATTTGATACTTGGGATCATCACAAGGAGACTATGTCAATAGTTGAAACACTCTTATAAGAAAATGCAGATGCAATAATGACAAATTGCACAACTTGTATTCCTCCCAATATTTAGACTATAAACTCTTAAAGACACTTGCAAGTGATTTCAATGTCATGGTACCTACTGTAACAGTTTCCTAGATGTTATCTAGTGGCTCCCATAATATTCTCTATTTTGTCTAGCTATTGTTTCTATCGTTGAATCTCTTTCTAAAGTCATTCTTTCTCTTTCTAAAGCCACTCCGTCTCCTTTGCTCTTGTGCCTTAAAATTTGATTATCAAACTTTGAATATCTACCTCCACCTTATTTGAAATCAACTTCACATTGTGTTGTAACTCTGGAATAGGTGTTTGATCATTGATAGCTTTCATTTCAGCATTCAAGTTTTCAAGATTGGTCAATACCCTCACTTGTAGACCTCATGTCAAGCACTTTCTATACTATTTCAACACCATGTTCTTGCTTTTGAGCTAACATTTCTTCAAGTGCATTTTCTTGTAAAACATTAATTTTGTTGAACAATTGTAAACTCTTAGAAAGTTTATTGTTGTATATAAATATTAATGAATAATAAATTTTTTTTTATGTGTCTCAAAATAATAACTAACATTACCATTGGATCATATGATAATGAAATAATCAACCCAGCTAATCAGCAATTGGACCAATTTAAATGGTGTTTCCAATGTCATAGTATATGCCACAACACTTTCCTGGATTGTATCCAGTGGCTCCCATAATATTATCTATGTTGTCTAGCTTTTGTTTCTGTCATGTAGTCTCTTTCTAAAGCCACTCTTTCTCCTTCTCTTTCTAAAGCCACTCCTTCTCCTTCACTCTCATTCCTTAAATTTTGATTATCAAACTTCTAAATATCTACCTCTACCTTATCTAAAATCAACTTCACAATGTGTTGTAACTCTGGCATAGGTGTTTGATCATTGATAGCTTTCATTTTAGCATTCAAGTTTTCAAGACTGGTCAACACCCTCACTTGCAGACCGCTCATGTCAAGCACATTTTGTACTATTTCAACACCATGTTCTTGCTTCTGAGCTAACAATTCTTCATGTGCATTTTCTTGTAAAACATTAATTTTGTTGAACAATTGTAAACTCTTAGAAAGTGCATTGTTGTTTTCACATGTATGTATGTATGTATGTATGTATATATGTACGTATGTATGTATGCACGTATGCATGTATATGTATGTATGTATGTATGTATATGTATATGTATATGTGTATATATGTATATATGTATATATAGAGAGAGATCTTGAGGATTGAATTGTAGATTATAAAGAAAAAAGAAAAGAAAATAGGATATTAAGTTTTCCCCATTTGTTTTGATTGATTATCGAGAGTTGCACATGAAAGAGGGTGGAGAGCTCTAAATGAGGGTGGAGACCTTTGAATGTTGGTGGAGATCAATGGAGATCTAGGATTTTGTTTATGTTCCCTTGTGATTATTGTATTTCATTGTCATGTCATGCCCTTTTGATCTCTATGATTTTCTTCAAGGGAAGAAGAGGCACCTCTGTAAAGTTCTTTTTTTCCCTTCTAAACATGTATCTCTTGTTCATATATAATAGCTTTGGTTAGATTCAAGGATAACTAATTATGATGATTGTATGCATATCTGCATGTATGTATGTATATGAGTTCACTATGTGAACTTCTTTACATGCATATATACATAGTACAAGTGCTAAATTAAATTAATCATTCATGTCTTGAATCCACACAAGCAATTATCCTTGAATTCAATTAAAACTATTCATACCAAACTAAGTATGCAGAAATCTGTACTTATAGATTATATTATCTCTTGGTGATTGAGTAAAGATCTCATGCATAATATCATCCAAGTAATGATCAGATGCATTCACATAAAGTCATAATAGGGTCGAGTACAGATGATCCATTTATGTTACTTCATACTTATTTTATTGAACATTTTGTTGAACATAATCGTTAATACTAGAAATATATAGCTATAGCTAGTATACTTATTTATTTTATTTAATATATTTATTTATTAAGACTATTATTTTTCTTAAAATTAGACTGTATATTTTTGTTCACTAAAACACAAATATAGATCTTTGATAGTTATCAATTTTTAATTTCAAGATCTTCATATTTAACGTGAAGAGTTTCCACTACTGGATAGTGGAATAGCCACAATGTGGAGCCACATAGCTCATGGATTTTTCCACCAAATTATATTTTTGTCCTTCAAAAATATTATAGGTGATTCTTCTTCTAATTTTCCATACATTTAATAATTTATCTCTTGTCATTTGAGGTAATTTTCTATTTTGAGATAGAGACATCTATCATAAGGATGTACATGCCAATTTTGATCATCCCACTTTCAAAGTTGATTCCCTTATCAAATTAATGAAACTACTTACAACTGATGCACTGATTTTCTGGAACTTGCCCAATCAGCCATTCACACAACCATCTTCCTCCTACCCCACCATAGCATGTAGCCCTTATTTGACATTCATATCTTAGTCCCTCTTGGTTTTTGAACCTCATTGAACCTATTTCAAAATCATTCCATTGGTTCAAGGAGGTTCATATATTTGATAAGTTCAGTGTCCTTGGTAGTTTAGTTGTTTCACTGTTCATAAGGCTCTTGGCTTGGATCAAAGTACTAAGATCCAAAGACTTCGTAATTTATATTGAATGGTTCATATCAATTTGTGTAGATGCTTTTAGATTTCTCCAAGAACATTTAGGTGTATTATTGTTCATAATAGTCTATGCACCACAAATCAAAATAAAAGTTCAAATTTCAATGGCCTAAGGTTCTGAACATGAAACTAGTGATTCAAAGTGCTGGTTCATCAATTTGGATGTATAGTTCAATGGTTCAAGTTTGAAAATTCCAAGTATCCCATACCATTTTAGAAGACCAAGTCTAGTGATTTGTATCTACCAATTTGATGATATAGAAATTCAATATAGAGGAGGATATATTGGCATCACAAATGAATCATCAGATATCCATAAACAACATATAATGTTCTATATGTATCTCTCCTCTAAAGACCCAATACATGGAGCCATTATCATCATGAGTAAACAACATTCACAACCAAATTGGGAACAATTCCATATAGAAGGATGTAGTTTGGCTTAATTAATGCAAGAGATACATTTCAAAGAGAAATGGATGAATCAGTTAAGGGGTTGGTTAACAAATGCATAGTCATTTACATGGATGACCTTGTAGTCTTTTCAATAGTGAGAAGCACCCACATTGCCTACCTGAAGAAAATTTTCAACCGATGTAGAAAATATGGCAAATCCCTTAATTCGAAGAAATGTTCATTCGGAGTTACAAAGGGAAACTCCTAAGCCACATCATTTTTAAAGTAGGTATTTCAACTGATCTTGAAAGGATAGAAGCAATTCAAAAAAAATTGCCTCCTCATAGTCACAAAGAGCTTAAGTATTTCTTTGGGAAGATGAACTTTGTATGAGAATTCATCAACCGGCTCACCAAAATAGTTCATCCCCTCAATGATTTACTAAAGAAGGGAGAAAATATTGACTAGGTTCCTGAAGTCAAGGAATCTTTTGAAGACATCAAACTAGCTATTTTTGCTACCTCGATACTTGTGAGTCTCAATTATCAATTGTCATGCAAAGTCTATTCTTTCACTTTAGAACATTCTTCTGCAAATATCCTCACACAAAAGAAAGATAAAGAAGATGAGAGACCCATCACATTTATGGGTTTCCCCTTGAAGAATTCTAAATTAAACTATCCCAACCTAGATAAACAATCATTTTCTCAAGTAAAGGAAATCAATAATTTTTGTCATTACATACTCCAAAGTAAGGTATATGTCATTGTACCTAACCTTATAATCAAATAATTGCTGATGTAGAATGAGGTAGAGGAAACAAGAGGAAAATGGATGGCCATCTTATAAGAATTTGATTTATAAGTTCAACTAATGAAGATAGTAAGAGGACAAGGGTTAACTAAGATGATGGTGGACAATGAAAAACAAAAATTGTATCTCAAGTGACCACTAATGAAGGGATAATAATTTATGTATGGTATCAAGACATTTTATTTTAGATGTTTCAAAATTAATACCCTCAATGGATGAACAATTCCCAATGTAGAGGTCTGAAAATGAAATGTAAGTCCTATATGCTTCAAGATAGAAATCTCTACAAGAAAAACAATGACAGGATTTACTTGAAACATTTGAGTTGTAAAGAAGCAAGAGAAGTACTAAAATAATGTCATGGAAAGCATGGTATTGGAACCCGACTATGCCAAACAAGTGCCAACAACAAAAGGAACCCAACTATGCCATTTGTGGCCATTTTTTGAGATTCACCCTTTCACCAAGTGGGGGCTAGATTTTATTGGGCCTATAAACCCATTTTCATCTATAGTACATATATCTTTTCTAGATAACAAATATGAATTATTGCACATGTTGGACTGAAGCTAAAAAAATTAGGAATTATACTAGAAAAGTAGTCACCAATTTCTTAGAAGAACATATAGTAACTAGGTTTTGGATGTCATTCTTTTTTGTTTTTGATGATGTTTCATATTTTGCATCAATTTTCCTTACCCAATGGGCACTATAGATTAGTTCATAATCAAATTCTCATCCAAAAATTATTCATGAGGGAATGGTGTAGACGAGTCTACCAAAAAGAGCCTGATAATGGTCACAAAATGCTTTCTCACAAAGAATCCAAGGGATTGGCACACCCGATTGAAATATGCATTGTGGAGGGATAGGGTCAGAATAAAGAATGCTTTGGGGACATCCCCATATTTACTAGTCTATGGCTAGGAACCCATATTTTCTCTCAACCTCAAGATTCTAGTGTTGAGATTTATAAGGGGATATATTGAAGCTGAAAATAGGGTCCAAATAATGAATCTTTTGGAAGTGAACAAAAAGAGGATAGAATAATTAGAACATGTATCAAAACATCAAGTTATCATCAAACATTGGTTCAATAAAAGGGCTATGATCAAATCTTTTAAAATCTTAAACTGTGTTCTCATATGGGACAAGGAAAAAGAAAAACTAGGGAGTCAAACCAAGTTTCAATACTTGTGGATTGGTCCTTATTAAATTAAGAAGATTTTTGGGGAAAATATTTTTAGGCTAATTAATTTACAAGGAGAATTGATTATGTTCCCAATTAGTGGCTAGTTTTTGAAACATTATTTTGAAGCCTAAATTTTATTTTATTTTTAATTTTAAAATGGTCATTTGCTTTAAGTTGTGTGTTTTTTTTTAGTTGTTTTATTTTGTGTCAAGGGTTAGTGTGTAATTGGGATTTATCTATTGGAAATGAAGAGAGTTACTAGGAGGGGTGAATCAATTAGCACAAAACAATTCCATGTCCCTAGATGTCAAGTCAAACTTTTCACTAATAATGTAATTCTTTGTCCAGCTCAGTGAAAACTAAGTTATTGTTGTAACTCAGCTAAAGAAGTAGTCTTATGAATATTAATCTATTTTAAGCTTTAGTAACTTAGTTGCGCATACATAAAACACAAAGCAAATAACATGAATACAAATGACACCAAGGTTTAACATGGAAACTCAATTTGGGAAAACCACCATAAAACTAGTTACAATATTTTTCACTCTTTTAAAGTGACCCCTATTGGGAGCCAACCTTGTTAAAGGTTACAATGCATATTGTTAAGTATGACCCTATTAGAGGATTTAGATCACCCTATTAGGAGTGGCCTAGTTAGAGGTCTTCAAACACTTCAATCCTGAAATGTCAACTTGTTAAAGGATTTACAATCTGACTATTAAGGAAACTCTTTTACGAGATTTCTTCAATGCTACAATGGTTAGAAGGTAACATAAATTTAATGTAATTTATGAAGTAACTTCTTTTTCCAATTTAGATCTCTATTTTGGCTTGACCTCTACATTCTTACCGATTAGAACGTTCTTTGCATATTACCTTCTATACTTGTCTACTTTGTCTTTTTCTTTGATCACATATCCATCATGTTCCATGTATTCCACTTACACGCTTTTCATTTCACTTCTTGATCTCTCTTATATGTCATAAGATTTGCCAAGTTGACTTGAATACCTTTTACAATAATCATTAAATATCTAACAAGTCAGCCTCAATTAGTCAAATAATTGACAAGTGTAATCTACTGACACTCGATCAATACAAGATGTGATCACTTGTTTAACACTAGAAGTTCTTTGATGCCCAACCACTCAGTTAATACTAGAAGATGGATATCCTTCATTTCCTAAATGCTCAATTAACATTGAATACCCTTCATTTCCCAACTACTTGGTTGATACTAAACATGCTCGATTAATTATTACATTTGTTTAACATCAATGACAACATACAATTTGAAGAATTATTTCCAACAATCTCCCTCTTTGGCATTGATGGCAGCACAACATGTCAATATACAATGATGAAAGTATGAGAAATTAGATAATATCCTTAGTCTAATTTTTATTCTCATCCATACCAACTCCCTCTAAGATTCTACTTGGATTTGACTTAATTTCTTCCAAATGAATTATCCCTCTTAATCTATCATCACTTTGTTGTGTACTTTTGTCTTTTTTTTCTGTATATTCCATCATCTATATACTTTCCTTGTGAGATACTAAAAATCTCCCTCTTTGGTATCAAATTCCAATAGATATATAAATTGAAGTTACTATGTACCTTTTGTACTAATTCATATGCAATACATTCTATATTTCACACATAAATTGTGACAATTTGCATCAACTTGATAGGCCTACAATGAAACTTGGTTGATGCATCAATATCTTGTGCTTTAGTGAGCATCAGATAGGGGAATAACCCCTAGTTTACCTCTTAGATACATAAATGCATCCTTAGGTAATGCATCAGTAAATATGTCATCCTCATGTGCCCTATCGTTCAAACCCACCGACATACCCGTGGTCGAGCCAAATCACACCCTTCCGCTTTGCATAGCCATCATGGTATCCAACTTTGCTGTGAAAAGAGTAATGATAGATAATGGATCATCCTTGAATATTTGCACCCTAAAATTCATAAAACAAGCTGGGTATACTGAGGCAGATATCATCAATGAGGTTATCACCATCAAAGCTTATGACAACTTGGAAAGAACCACAGAAGGAACTATTTTGCTACCAATCAAGGTTGGGCCAGTCATCCAAGAGACACTCTGCCATGTTATTGATCTAAACCTACCATTTAACATCCTCCTCGGTCGCCCATGGATTCATGCCATGAAAGCCATTCCATCCACTTACCATCAGTGCATCAAATTTCTGCATCAAGGCACTGAGGTAACCATCCATGCCGATCCAAAACCCTTTGCTTACTGCAATGCGGTTGAAGCTTCATATACAAACCATTGCCCTAGAATTGATATCGGCACATCCATCACCAGCTCATCCCACACTTATAATGACCCAGAAACCATCCTCGCCTCTACCTTGTCTACCGTGAAGATCAATAACAAAGGTTGTGGAGAGTATAGTCTGTCGGATGCATTTGTTGTCGGGGCACTCCCACTTGATCCGCATGCCCATGGACGACCGACATATCACAAAGCTAAGGAGATTCCACCTCCTCGATACAAACAGTTTGGCCCAACAACCTTTGTATCCTCGAAAATCCCTCTTCATGAGGAGCTCACTCCAGATATCAAAAAATCGTTACATAAGGATGCACCTCAAAGAAATCAAGTACGCCTTGATCACTTCAGCCAAAAATATCTCCAAGAACATAAGCTCATCACTGAAAAATGGAACTATCAAGGTGGTGGTCTAGGACCAAAAGAAAGAGGCATGCAGTGCCCCATCGACGCACACAAGTGGGAATCGAAGTCAGGTCTTGGCTTTGGCATACCCACAACTGAGGGCACCAATGAGAACGGTCATGCTTTTTTGAACATTCATCGCAACCTTGTCGAAATCGAAGACATTCCTGAGGAAGTTGAAAAGAGAGCCTACGACGATATCCTAGATCAAATCTCCCTCGGAGACTCTGTTCTCCAAGAACTATCCATCCACCTCATTGACCTACCACTCGCCCATCCACAACTCATAGATTGGGACCAACCAAGTGTCATACACATCGATGAGTTCACATCAGAGGAGGCACTTCTAAGATTTATGGGAGCTGAAACTCCTCACAAGAAAACAAAGCCAGATTCTGCCTATATCTACAAGCTAGATCCCAAGGGGTATTTTGGAGAAAATCCCCAACCTAGTTCCGATACACCCAAAACTGGAACTAAGGTGAATATGAGACTAGCTAAGGCAACGAAGAGAACCCCTCAGCAAGAAAATCCAAAGCCACAAGAAGAACATGAGGATTTAGCATTGCCTTCTCAAGATAATCGACCAGAGGTGTCTTCTATTCTAATTGAGGATACTCAAGAAGTCAACATTGGTTCTTCAGAGATCCCTAGACTTGTTCACATTGTTGCATCCCTATCACAAGACCAAGCTGATCTCCTCTTTGAAGTCTTAAGGGAAAACATTGGTCGATTTGCATGGTCATATCAGGACATGCCAGGGCTTGATCCAAAGCCTGTAGTTCATCATCTTGTAGTCGATCCAAAGATCAAGCCCGTCAGACAAAAGCTTAGAAAAATGCACCCCAAGGTGGCATTATTGGTCAAAGCTAAATTAGAAAGAATGTTAGCTGCTAAGGTTATCCGACCTATCGACTATTCAGAGTGGATCTCCAACATGGTCCCCGTCACTAAGCCTTCTAGTGACATCAGAATCTGCATTGATTTCAGAGATCTTAACAAAGCTTGTCCAAAAGATGATTTTGCCTTGCCCAGCATAGATATGATTGTAGATCTTACAGCTGGACATGAAATTTTGTCCCTCATGGATGGATTTTCTGGGTATAATCAAATCAAGATTGCAGAAGAGGATCAACATAAGATAGCATTCACTACCCCTTGGGGAACCTTTTGCTACAACATGATGCCTTTTGGCCTAAAGAATGCTGGGGCTACCTATCAAAGAGCTATGACAGCCATTTTTCATGATCTTATCCATAGCATTTTGGAGGATTATGTGGATGATATCTTGGTCAAGTCTCATACCTTCATGGATCATCTTGTTGACCTAGAGAAATTCTTTGATAGGTTAGCCAAATATCATCTCATGCTGAATCCCAAGAAATGTGTCTTTGGGGTCACATCTGGCAAGCTTCTAGGCTTCATAGTTTCTAAACGAGGTATAGAGATCGACCCCAAGAAGGTCAAGGCTATCTTAGACATGCCTCCTCCCCAGACACTGCGACAGCTTCACTCTCTTCAAGGAAAGCTCCAATATGTTCGGTGCTTCATCTCCTAGCTTGCAGATAAGTGTACACCATTTTCACATTTACTGAAGAAGGATGAGAACTTCAAGTGGGATCCTTTATGTCAGCGCAGCTTCGACCATCTCACCCAGTATCTCATCAATCCCCCTATCTTGGTTCCACCAGTTCCTGGTCGTCCCCCGATTTTGTACATATCAGCAACACCTACTGCTCTAGGGGCCCTTCTAGCACAGCTTGATGACTACAGCAGAGAAAGAGCCATCTACTACATTAGTAGAACCCTAGTTGGTTATGAACTCAATAACACTCCTATGGAAAAAGCTTGTTTGGCAGTTGTTTTCTCAACTCAAAAGCTTCGCCATTACATGCTAAGTCGTACCATCCAACTAGTCTCCAAGATTGACCCTCTCAAGTATATGCTCTCTAGAACAGCACTTACAGGCCGTTTGGCCAAATGGGTTATGCTCCTTAGTGAATTTGACATCCAGTATGTGGATAGAAAGGAAATCAAAGGGCAAGCTATAGCAGATCACCTAGCTGATGCACCTCTAATAGATGCTTATCTGTTGATCACAGAATTTCTAGATGAGCATATCTGTCTAATTGAAGAACAACCCCCATGGAAACTTTATTTTGATGGCTCATACACATCTCATGGATCAGGGGCAGGAATATTGTTGGTCACACCTCAAGGAGATTACATTCCAAAAGCCTTCAAGCTACAATTCCCTAGCACCAACAATATAGCTGAATATGAGGCCCTCGTAGTAGGATTAAAGATAGCTACAGAATGGAACATTGCTGAGCTACAAATCTTTGGCGATTCTCAGCTCATCATCAAGCAAGCCCTAAATGAATATCAAACTAAAGATGAAAAGCTATTACCCTACAAAGAGCTAGTTGATCAGCTAACCCAGCATTTTACAAGGCTTCAGTTTACACAAGTGCCTCAAATACAGAACAAAGCAGCAGATGCTATGGCTACTATAGGCTCGCTCTTGGAAATTCCCCAAGCAGCTACACAGTATGAGTTTTTAGTGGAGCAGCTCCTCACACCCGCCTATGCGAATGAGGATTCAAATCGTGTTTGTATCTTGGTTGGTCCCCAATCCCCTTGGTACCATGAGATTCACACTTACCTTAATGATGGTATCATATCCCCTCACCTCACACGTACCCAATGCCAGAACCTCATTTGAAAATCATCCCACTATGTTATCATAGCCAATACCCTATATCATCAGGGTTATCATGATACTCTCTCTCGATGTTTAGACCAAAATGAGGCCGCGATGGTGTTAAAGGAAGTACACTCTAGACTTTGCAGTGCCCACACGAGCGGTATTGTCCTAGCACGAAAAATCCTTAGAGCAGGCTACTATTGGCCTACCATTGAAGAAGACTCCTGTGACTTTTTCAGAAAGTGTCTCCCATGTCAACAGCATGCAAATCTTGTGCACGCTCTGGCACAAGATCTACAGCCTATTGCACCACCTTGGCCTTTCGCTTGTTGGGGCCTTGATCTAGTTGGAACTATCACACCCCTCTCATCTGATGGACATAAATGGATAATAACAGCTACAGACAATTTCACTAAATGGGTGGAAGAAGTCCCCCTCATCTCAGCTACAGGAGTTCAGGTCTCCAAATTCATCTTATACCACATTGTTTGCCGCTTCAACATCCCATCCACCATCTTCACTGACCACAGAGGTAACTTTTAAAATCTCAACATGGAAGAATTATGCACTTCCCTCCGCATCCATCACCGCTTTTCTAGCCCATATTTCCCACAAGGTAACGGCCAGGCAGAGGCAACTAACAAAACCCTCCTCAAAATCCTAAAAAAAGTTGTCAATGATTTCGGCCGTGATTGGCACCTACAAATAAATCCAGCCCTATGGGCCTATCGAACTTCCTTTTGCACATCCACAGGCACAACTCCATACTCCCTAGTCTATGGTGCTGAAGCGGTACTACCTATAGAGGTTGAACTTCCCTCCTTGCGCATATCTTTGCAAGGGCAAATATCAGATGAAGAATATAGAGTAGCTCAGCTCACCCAGCTAGATCTCTTAGACGAGAAGCGACAACAAGCCTATGATCATCTCACAGTCTATCAAACTCATCTCAAAAGGAATTTCAACAAGAAGGTGCTTCCATGACACTTTCAGCCAGGTGACATGGTCCTTAAAGAAAACATGAAAGTCCAAGCAGATCGAGAAAAGAAAGGCAAGTTTGAACCTACATGGCTTGGTCCTTATGTTGTCACTACTTCCTTTGGCTCCGGAGCCTATCAGCTATCTACACCGAAAGGAGAAATCTTGAATGATCCTACTAACATCATTCATCTCAAGAAGTTCTATGCTTGAAGATCCTTGGTATACCTAGCTTTTGAAAAATACAAAAAAAAATAGTAAAGAGAAATAAGCGTCCAATGGTGAAAACTTGGCAATTCAAGCGCCTTGGATAGGTACCTTGGTGAAAACCTGGTAATTCAGGCACCTTGTGTACTAAGACTAATCCATTATCTATCACTATCCTACCCCTCATCCATTCACCCACCATCTCATAAAATACCTGCTTGTTCCCTTGGTGTTCCAACCAAATATCCAAAATCTAATGGAGCTTGTAAATACCTCCTGTACAGCTTGTAAATTCTTGTACCTCGGCTTGTAAAATCTTGTACCAAAGCTTGTATTATACCTTGTAAATCTTGTACCATACCTTGTATATCCAAATCTTGTCCAAAGTTTGTACTATATTCCAGCCTATAAATAATCTTGTATCCTAGCTTGTATACTATCACATGCACACAAAGAATCCCATTTTCCTTAAGCTTTTCGCAAACCATCTACCTATCCCCCTATCAACTATTATAGACATCCCATCCTTCACAAACATTTCCATCTCACAAAAAACCAAAACATGAACAAACTTGTAAATTTGTAACATATCTTGGTCGGTCAGCCTATACATCCTCTTTAACTTAGTACCATTTTATCTATCTAGCTTTCATGTTAGTTTGTCCTTGATCAACATCTTGTACACACTGCACAGCTTGGTTAGCTATTCCAATCCATCCTTTAGCTAGATCTCCTGTCACCAAAGTGTTATCCTTCTTAGTTCAGCTTGCCAGACACACCACTCATCCTGATTCACCAACTTAGGTGCTCTCTGATAGGTCCTTGTAGGATATAGCTTTCCTCATGTCTGATCTTGGTCCATTAGTACCTCGTCCTACCCATCTTGTTGGCAAACAGCTCTCTTTTGGATTTTCACTTTCTTTTGATTTGGAATCTCCCCTTTTGGGTCTTGAAGTATCTTTTCAAAGCAATCTCCTTGTTCCCTCCTCAAGGTTGCCACGATCTTCCATATCATGGTATGCTGCGAATGGGGCAATTAGAGCGTAAGGTCTTGATCATGTCTTTTGCTTATTTTCTTTTCTGCTTGTGGGTTACCCAGTGTCGTTTCTACGCTGCTTCCTTTGGGATTCATGTGTGATGCTGGGGCAATCCTTGCGTGTTTGTTTTGAGTCAGTCTGTCACTCTTTTGGACAGTTGGTGAAAAGGCCTTGATGTTCTTGGTAACCTTGGAAATTAACCAATAGTCCTATAGCAAATCTAGTGCTCAACTACATGGTGGTACTTCTCTTTGAAGTATCCCCTCGCTCAAAAAGCTTCAATGGATTCCCTTTATCTCCATTATCCCCCATCCATATCCAGCACCTATCCCATCTTATGCATCAGTATCTCTTTGGATCACTCCTCACACTTAGCTTTAGGGATCCACAATCCTAGTCTTAGGGATCCACCAATCAAATCAATCCACCAAGCCTCATCTTTCGAGATCCACAATCCTAGTCCTAGGGATCTCCGAAAACCCATCTTCCGCCAATCTGACTCTTTGAAATCCTGTTGCATTAGCTTTTTAATCCCCTCATCCATCTCCCCATCCTGAATTCCTTTTATAGCGCTCTGCTCCTTCTTCCTCCCCCCAATCCCAAAAGTCTTAAGCTTGTTTCCTCTTGTGCCCCTGATTTCCCTTTATCATCCTCTCATAGTGAGAGTTTGAGCTAATTCAGCCCCTTCTCTTTGCCAAACCTGTGTCTTAGCTCATCTCAATTTCTTGTACTTTTCAAGAAGTCGTCAAGCCTCACTTTCTCTCCCTGCCGCCTTCTTGAGGGGGCATCTTGCAGTCCATTCTCTCCTTTTCTGCTCTAGCCTTGGGCATCTTATTTTCTTATCTTTGATGCCATGCCACTTGCGGCATCACATCAAAGAGGGGCAAAATGTAGACACCTAAAAACCTTTAGAAAATAAAGTATTTTTATTTTCTGAAAAAAAATTTTGATGACATCATCATTTATTAATTAATTAATTAATTTTTATGCCATTAAATCCCTTTATCTTAATTAAAAATATTTAATTAAGGAATCCCTCCCAAAAATGTTTAAATCTTATTTAAACATTATTTCTTTATTTATTAATTATTTAATTAATAAATTGACCAAAAATCCTAAAATAAATTTAAAAAATTATTTTTTGCCCAAAACTTGGCCAATTTCCTTATGACCAATAACCTCTTCCAAAATCTTCTAATCCTTCTTTAATTTTGATTAAAGGCTAATCCCATCATTTCCTACCCCTAATCCCAACTCAAAATATTTAATTAAGATTAAATATTAATCTTCATGTTTATTAAAAAAGTTTTAATAAATATCTCCTCAACCCAAACCCTTGAAATAAATAAAACTTTATTTATTTCCTAAAAATCTAATTTATCCTCATCCTAAGAAGTTCTAGACTCTTCTAGAAAATTTTCATCCTCATCCTATGAAATTCTAGACTATTCTAGAAAGTCTTTATCCTCATCCAAAGTCTAGACTCTTCTAGAAGATGTCTTTAAACCTAATCCTAATCCCCTCCTAACCTTGTCACATTCCCTAAACATGGGTTAAGAATTACTAACCCAAGCCAAAGTTAACAAATATCTCCTCCTTCACCCACCCTCATTAAATGCCATCCACTTGCCTATCCCTAAGCTAATCCTAAACTATCCTAATCCATCCTCTAATCATTTGCACAAGCCTAAGCAAGCTTAAAACCCTCCTAATCAAGCCCAAGTCGAAATTGCTCTCATCTCCCTCAAAATATCTCAACCATAAAACTTTATGAAGTCCACTAGGCCATAAATGACTCTTACAAGCCCTTTTATTGCTCTTACAAGTCATTATGAGGGTCTTTATGAAGATTTTATCCCTTGAGCCCCCTTTGTTGACTCATCCTTCCCCTTTCCTCCATCCTCTCACCGTGTGACATGTGTCACTCCTTGATTGGCTATAAGGAAGCACAATCCATGTGCTCTCTTCTCATGCAATCTGAGCCCTCCATAAGCTTTTTCCCATCCTTGCATCTTAGCCCTCAATCCCTCAAGCCTCCTGCCTATAAATTGGATCCTTCCCCTTTGCAAAATAACACAATCCATGAAGTAAAGTTATAATGCTATTTTGAGAGCCAAATCCATACTAAAGCCATCTATCCACACTAAAAATCCGCAATCATCCATTGAAGCCTTTGGAAGCATATTGAGCATACATCCTATCCATTTAGATAAAGCTACTCAACAAGAGAGCTTCTTATTGAGAGAGTCCATTAATGGCTCATATTCTCAATTGAGAGTTCATCTTAGTCTATCTTGAAGTTTATGAATTTTGTTTAGTTTGTAGAAGCTTTATCTAAATTTGGTTTCTATTAGCATACTAACATTGCTCATATACACATACCATGTCTCTTTTGTTTGGATCAATGAAACTTTTAGGTTGTTCAATGTAGAGTTATTCTTCTAGGATTCCATTTAAGAAATTTGATTTTACATCCATCTAATATACTTTTAATCCCTTTTGTGTAGCATATGCTAGTAGTATTCTAACTCCTTCAAGTCTTACAACATAAGAAAATGTTTCTCCATAGTCAATACCTTCTTCTTGTGCATATCCTTTGCATTATAGCCTTTCCTTGTTCCTTGTTACTTCTCCTTTCTCATTTAACATGTTTCTAAATATCCCTTTTGTACCAATCACATTCTTATCCTTAGTTCTATGTACAAGAAATTGGGTATTATTTTTTTCTATTTTCTCATTGCCTTCATTCATTGCCTCTATCCAACCTTCATTTTATAAAGCATCTTTTACTGATCTAGATTGAAATTCACTAAGCAAACATGTATCTTTTAATTTGTTCCTTGTCAGGATGTCATTTGTCTGTCCTCCAATTATTTGTCCAGGTGCATGATGTCTTCTAACATATTTTGCAAGTTTTGGTTCTTTCCTTCTTATTTTTGAACTAGGTTCACTTGGTTCTCCATGCTTGTGATTTTTTGTCTTTTTCTCAGGCTCCTCTATATGTGACTTAGGTTCCTCTAGTTGTAAGTCAAGTTATACTGACTTGGGTTATACTATCTTAACTGATTGCAACTCAGGTTGTATTCCCTATGATTTACTAGGTTCACTTTTTTGTTTCTTGGCTTCAATTGTTTGTGGTAAAGTCTCAGGTTCCTCCTCATAGTAAATAAAATTTATGTAGTCTTTAGGTTCCTTGCTGCTCTATTCTTCACTTCTTTTAGAAAACCCATCAATCTTCACATGTGTTCTTTCTATAACTCTATGAGTAGCGTGATTCAAAAATTTGTATGTCTTACTCTTATTGGAGTAGCCTAGGAATATAGCTTCATTACTTTTTGCATCAAGTTTTCCTTTCCTTACATCTTTCAATATATAGAATTTTCTTCCAAATACTTTGAGATAACAAACATTAGGCTTATATCCATACCATAATTCATAGGGTGTTTTGTCTACACCTTTCTTTAGTTGAACTCACTTTAGTGTATGAACTATTGTGTTGATTGCTTCTCTATAGTATTTTGGTGCAACATTTTTCTCAATCATTAGTGTTCTTGTACACTCCATGATGGATCTATTCCTTCTTTCTTCTATACCATTTTGATCTAGTATCCTAGGTGGTGATACCTGTCTTTTGATTCCTCTTTCATTGTACAATTCATTGAATTCATTTGAGATCAATTCACCTCCTCTATTTCATCTTAAGAATTTTAGATTCTTTCTTGTTTCCTTCTCAACTCTAGCCAAATACAAGTTGAACTTTTGAAAAGCATTAGATTTATCTTTTAATAACATTACAATCATCATCCTATAATATTCATCAACAAATAGATTGAAGTATATTTCTCCACAATATCTTTCTATATATATTGGTAAACAGAGATCTATGTGAACTAGCTCCAAAACTTCTTTGCTATTGAAAGACTTACTTCTAAAACTTCTTTTACTCATCTCTCCAATTTGACATTGTTTACACATGGCCATCTTAGGTCTCTTCAAATTTGACATTGTTTACACATCATTTTATGCCATAACCAAATTTCCTCCATTTGAGCCAATTAATGTGTATTTATAGTGAGATAAGTTACCTTTTGTCTGATTTCTAGTTCCAACTAGGTTTCCTTTGCCATCTAGTAGCTTGGATTTTCCATTCATCAATTCTACCTTATATCCTATGTTGTTTAGTTGTGCCACGCTAAGTAGATTGTGTCTTAATTCTTCAACCTACAAGGAATAGTCACATTTCATTCCTTTAGTCAATGTTATGAATCCTTTTCCTTTTACATATCATGGTCCAGTGTCTCCAAACCTAACACTTCCACCATCATAGTGTTCTAAATGTTCAAATTTTATTTTGTCACTACTCATATGATGAGAACAACCACTATCTATGTGTTGGAAATATAAGAGGAGTAACTAAGAGGGGAGGGGTGAATTAGTTACCACTAAAATAAATCCTAGATCCCTTAGATGTTAGTATAAAACATAAACACTACTAAAAATATTGTTGCTCGGCAAACACATAGGCACTTGATTAATACTAATAATATGTTGTAACTTGGTAACCACTAAAATAACAATTGTAACTCAAAGAATTCTTAACATGCAAATCTTATGATATTTTCTCTGATTAACCTTAATTAACTTAGTTGCATACACATGAAAGAAATAGCATGAACACAAGTGAGACCAAAATTTAATGTGGAGACCCAATTTGGGGGAAACCACCAATTGCAACTAGTTACTAATTTTCACTCTTCTGAAGTGAGCCTTGATAGGAGCCAACCCTATTAAAGGTTACAAAACACAATAATAGGTATGAACCTCTTTGGAATTGATGGAAACACAATATGTCATAATGTAATGAAATTTCAAAGAAAAATAAAGGGAAATATCCTTAGTTCCATTCTGATTCTTATCCATGAGAACTCTCTCTATCAGTGTGAACTTCCTCTACCTTCAGTTTCTCCCTCTATCAGAAAACTCTATTTCAACATCTTCTTCTAATAGAAAACTCTCCTTCTTTGATATTGGACCAAGTTCTTCTTCTTTGACATCATAGGACTCTCCTTCTATATAAAATTTCTATGAATATGATAGAAAACTTGCCCTCTTTGACATCTCATGCTAAAGAAAATATCCAATGAATATCAATGTACCTCATGTACTAATTCATATGCAATCTATTCTTTTCAATACTGCATCAACTGGCTGATCTTCAACATGCTATGGTTGATGCATCACTAAACTTCATTTGGTGAGCTTTGGATAGGGGAATAATCCCTAACTTGCCTCTTAGATACAAAAATTCCTCCTTAGGTAATGGCTTAGTGAATATGTCCATAATTTGTACTTTAGTATTTACATATTCCAATCTCACCTCCTTATCTTGCACCAATTCTCTTAGAAAATGATATTTTATTGCAATGTGCTTGGTTTTGGTATGCATCATAGGATTCTTTGATATACTAATTGCACTAGTGTTATCATAGAAGATAACCACTAGATCCTTGATTTCTACCTTCATACCTACCAACAATTTCTTGAACCAAATAATATTTGAACAATTAATTGTTGTTGTTGCATACTCTAGTTCTGTTGTAGACTACGAAATATAGTTTTTCTTCTTGCTTGTCCAAGACACTAGTCTTTTACCAAGAAAGAATGCTCCACCACCGGTGCTCTTCCTATCATCAACACTTCCTACCCAATTGGCATTAGTGAAAGCTTTCAAATCTAAATTTCCTCCTTTCTTGTACCATAATCATAGTCTTCAGTACCCTTCAAATACCTCATGATTCTCTTGATTTTTATCATATGATTTTCTTTAGAATTTGTTCAGAATCTTGCCACCATACCAACTATTAATGCAATATCAAGCCTTGTATGCACACATATTTTAGTTTTCCAATAATTGATCTATATTTAGTCTGATCTACCTCTTTGGAATTATCATTCTTGGAAACCATGTGTCTAGTAGACATAGGTATTCCAACTGGTCCTAAATCTTCCATTCCAGACTTCTTTAGTTTCTCTTTGATATAATTGGATTGAGTAATGTAGATACCGTCTTTCTTTCGCTAAATCTATAATCCAACAAAGAATTTTATCTCTCCAAACATGGACATCTCAAATTCTTTACTCATCTTCTAAAAATTCTTTGCATAAATTATCATTTCTAGTAAATAATGTGTCATCCACAAATATTTTTGCCAACACAATCTTCATGTCTAGTCCTTCTTTGATGTATAGGTTGTTGTTATCATTTATTCTTTCGAAAACCAATCTTTATCAAATAGTTATGAAGTCTTTCATATCAAGCTCTAGGAGCTTGCTTAAGACCATACAATGCTTTGTGTAGTTTATAAACCATATCCTTTTTGCTCAGATCTACAAATCCTTTAGGTTGATCTATGTAAACTTCCTCTTCAATAATTCCATTCAAGAATGTAGATTTCACATCCATTTGATAAACTTTAAATCCTCTATGTGTAGCATAAACAATTAAGGTCCTAACACCTTCCAATCTTCCAATAGGAACAAAAGTTTCACCATAATCAATACCTTCTTCTTGAGAATAACCTTTGCATACTAACCATGCTTTATTTCTAGAAACTTCTCCATCTTCATTCAACTTATTTCTAAAAACCCACTTTGTGCCAATTACATTTTTATCCTTATCTCTAGGAAAAAGAATCTAGGTCTCATTCCTTTCTATCTGATCTATCTCTTCATTCATTCCTTTGATCCATCTTTCATTATCCAAAGCATCTTTAACTAATCTAGGTTCAAATTTAGCGAGAAAACATGTACTTTTGAATTTTTTTCTTGTCATTATTCCATCTAAATTGTCTCCAATAATCTAATCAGGTGCATGATACCTTCTATCTATCTTGCTAACTCAAGTACTTTTTATTTAGAACTTGTTCCACTAGCCACACCATGATCTTTTGTATCAAACTCAAATCCCACTTTCTATAACACGGGTCCTTTAGACTTAGTTTTCTCTGGTAGTAACTCAGTAGCCTCTCATTGTGACTCAGGTCCTTTAGACTATGACTTAGGTTGCACTAGTTGCAACTTAGTAGCTTTTGGAGATTTTGGGAACTCGAGAGGTGAAGTATCCTGACTTCCAATTGGATTTACAATGTATCATGTTCAAAGTAGATAAACTTTTTGTAATCTTAAAGTTCTTTGCTACTCTCTTCTTCACTCTTTTTTGTAAAATCATCAATTCTCAGATGTGCACTTTCTATGATCTTATGAGTAGATAAATTCAAATATTTATATGTTTTACTTCTATAGGAATATCCTAGGAATATGCCTTCATCACCTTTGACATCAAATTTACCTTTCCTAGATTCATTCAAAATATAACATTTTCTACCAAATACTTTCAAGTAACTTATATTACATTTATAGCCATACCATAGTTCATAAGGAGTTTGGCTTGAGTTTTTCTTTAGTTGTACTTTGTTCAAGGTATGCACTGTAGTATTGATTGCCTTCTTCTAGTATTTGATTGCAACATTCTTTTCTATCATCAAAGTTCTTGCACAATCCATGATGGATATGTTCCTTCTTTCAGCTATACCATTATGTTGTGGTGTACCAAGGGTTGATACTTGTCTTTGAATTCCTCTTTCAATGAAGAATTCATTGAATTCATTGGAAATGAATTCACCACCTCTGATTGATCTCAAACAATTTAGCTTCTTTCCAGTTTCCTTCTCTACTCTTGCCAAATACCACTTAAACTTTTGAAATGCTTCAGACTTATCTTTTAGATATATTACAGTCATCATTCTAAACTAATCATCAACAAAAAGAATAAAATACTTCTCTCCATTATAGCTCTCAATTCCAAAAGGTCCACATAATTATGTATGAACCAACTCCAAAACTTCTTTAGAATGATAGTTTTCTTTTGAAACTTGTCTTTCCCATCTTACCAATTTGATAATTTTTGCATAGGCCCATATTGGGTTTCCTCAAACTAGCAATACCTCTCACTCTTTTAGTTTTTCTTATCTTGATTAGGTTATCAAAGTTCAGATGACATAACCTTTTATGTCATAACCATTTTATGAATTTTCTTCTACTTTAGCAATGAAACATCAACTTTCAATAAGATCTAGGTAGAATAAGATATCTTTTGTTTGGTTACCACACCCAACTAGATTCCCTTTTCCATCTAGCAACTTGGCCTTCTCATTCATGAATTCTACCTTGAATCCAACGCTATTCAATTATGCCACACTTAGTATATTATGCTTTAGTCCTTCAACCCAATGAGCATTATCACATCTAAGTTCATTGGTTAGTGAGATACAACCTTTTTCCTTTATGCAACATGGTTCATTGTTTTTGTAAGAATTTTCCTTAGGGAAAAATTCACCCAAGACCAAAGAACTCAAACACAAGCACAAAATAGACCAGAGTATGATCAGAAAAATTGTATAGTATTTAATTCAATGTACAAGTACACTAGGAGTGCCTATATATAAAGGCCTTTGAGATGCATCTAGAATGCCTAGGAATCAACATCATGATAATTCATACAACTAGGCACATGTCCACCAGATATGGGTTATCCTTCATTAAGCATGGAATTAAGTGTGATGATGAGAGGATAAGCCTAAAATGGTGTAGCACACAAATTTATGTTGTAGACAACATGTACTAAATTAGGAGTGTGAATAACTATGTTGTCTACATGACAACTCAGTGAATGATGCAAACTCCAATGTTGTAGACATCATGTGCTAAATTAGAGTTGTGTACTTCTATGTTGTCAACATGACAACTCAAAGTACACAAACTCCTAATTGTCTCACAAAATAAATGATAAAATAATGCAATATAATAAAATAATGCACTAACCTATGTAAACTTAAGTAAATTGTAAATAGTAAATATCTATTTACACCAGCACCCCCCCTTAAGTGTAACTTAGGGAAATGCACTTAAGCTTACGAATGCGTGATGGGTTCTAGCTAAGAGGCCATGTTAGGTACCCATGTACAAAATTAATGCTCTACATACAATGATGCAATGAAATCTCTCATAAAGTGGAGAAAGAGGGAAAACCACATGGGAAAAAGCCTCCTCCAAAAAGAGAGGTGAGTACAATAAAGAAAATGAGAGAGAGAAGAAGACCTCAAATGAGGAAAAGATCCCTCCCAGAAGAAAGAGAAGAGAGAAGTCAAGGGACTCCCCTTTCTGCAAAATCCCACACCCCCAAGAGATCTCGCAAATGAATATACTTGAACTTGGTGAAGGGTTTGGTGAAGATATCAGTGACTTGCTCTAATGTAGGACAATACTATTGTAATGATCTGCTCATGTATAAGCTCTTTGATGTAGTGCATATGAACCTTGATGTGCTTTGTCTGCTGATGTTGAATTGGATGCTTAGAGATCTCAATAGCACTCTAATTGTCACAATGAATGACTGTAGGTTTAGGTAGATAAAATCCAAACTCCTTCAGTATGTGTTGTAACCAAAGAGCCTTTGTAGCTTTATTGACAACTCCTCGATACTTGACCTCTGTGGAAGAAAGAGAAACATTATTTTTTTCCTTAATTTGCCAACAAATAGGGCTAGAACCAAGGTGAAACATGTAACCTAAAGTGGACTTGTGAGAATCTAGGTCCTCTACATAGTCTAAGTCTGTATATCCAACCAACTGAAGTCTTGTACATCAATTTTGTGTTTCCTCATTATGTTAACCAATTTATCAATCTGCTTATCCTTGCACTCATGTTCATCATGACCATCCCTCTTACAATAGGAACAATTTTTCTCTTCCTTTTTGTTGGAATTATTCCCCTTTTGATTATTTTTGGAAGAAGTCTTTCCTTGTTGTGAAGAAGAATGTTGAGTGGAAGAAGATTGATTTGAGGAAGATTGTTGTTTTGAGGAGGACTATTGTGTGTTATCTTGTGGCTTAGCCTTCCACTTCTTATGCTTCGTGTTGGAGTTTTTACCACTTGAATTACCTTTATTTTCTACCAAGGCTTTGGTCTTGGAAGACTTGAGAATTCCCATACCCACTAGATTGTCATGTTCTAAGATCAATAGTTATGAGAATTTCTCAAATGAAGGCTTAACATAGGTAGTACCCATTGTTAATTTGTAAGTATTAAAACTAGAAACAAAAAGATCATATTCACGTGGAAGATGAATCATGATATGTTTGATCATCTTTCCATCATTGATGGGTTCACCACAATCCTTATGTTGTGCCCTATACATGTCTACTTGGGTAAGATAGTCTTTTATGGTGTCAAAAGTTTGTCCTCTATGGTGTAAGCCATGTCTTCATCTACTGTCCCATAGAAAGCTTCAAGTTTAGCCCAAACCTCTATTGGATCAGTAAGCTTCCTAATGTGAAATTTTGACAGGATCAGAGATATTTTCCAACAAGGTTCCTAGGGTCATCTCTTGTTTGGATTCCCAATCTTCTTTTTGATCTTCATCAACGTTAGCAAGAGGTTTCTTTGCTGCATTAGTTACATAATATAGTAAACCTTTTTCTACCAATGGTTCCTTAATGTGTTCTTTCCAAGTAGCATAATTATGTGGAGTTAACTTTAGAAAAGAACCCATAATGCAAGAGCACAAGATCAAGGAGACAAAATACACAGTACACACACCCCCTTTTCACTCAATCAAAAAATCCCTCCCCAAATGAATGATTTTGGCACTTTATATGTAGTGCATTTACAATACACCTTCTGATTGTGCTAATTACAACGTTAGTATAGAGTACAAATCTAGAATTTTACAATGTAGGTCAAAAATACAACAATTGTGAAGCAATACAATGCAAAATAGGACCTATTCCTAAAAGTGGTATTTTTGTCTACACAAACCTACAATCTGACTACAAATCTAAAAAGTAGACAAAAAATGCACTTTCAAAAAAATAGAACCTGAAAAGGTGTCCAAATGAGCCTGTACGATGCATTTGAAGTTGCAAAATGTAGGATAAGGTAGGTATAGTTTCCAAAAAACACTTATTCTAACAAATCCATGCACCAAAACCAGAAAAAAGCTACACCACTAAAATGTTCATGAAATTTTACGCAAAATTTAAAAAAAATTCACACCTAATTTGGAGTCCAGATGACTGAGTTATGGCCTCTCAAAGTCAGGCTACCAAATTAAGACTACATCTGGAGAGGTGTTTCGAAAGGAAAAACTATGTTAAATTTGATGGTCAAACAGTTGTTGCAGCAGTTCAAAATTGCCCTGAAATTACAATCAAATAGCTATCAAATTTAGGCCAGTGGATTGATGATGTCAATGCAGATGCAAGCCCTACTAACTTGGTGATGACATCACCTATATGGCTAATGATGTCAGCATGTACAGTCATGTACAAATGTGTACAAAATTTGTAGATGTGGCAACTTGCGTGGCTATATGGAAATGTTGTCACTGATGAGTCAGATTGTACAGATGGTGATGTGGCTCTTCTGACAGCTCACTAACTGTATTAGGGTGACCACAAGAAGTTGGGTCACAATTCCATAGAAATCAGATCTATGGAATTGTACTTCTCAGAAATGGGTACCCAATTTTTAAAAAATTGGGTACCCATTTCTAAAATTAAGCTTTGGGCACTCGAGCCAAATTTCAAAAATTGGGTACCCGATATTCAAAAACGGATCGGGTGCCCAAGGCGCTCAAATATCGGGCGCCCAATTACTTTTAAAAATTGGGTACCAGATTTGGAAGACTTTATTTAACCCCCTTTTTTGGCATTTTTGAAGTCATTTTCATGACCTCAAAAATGGGAGCCTGATTAGAGACGCATACGGGAGCCTGATTTTTAGCCCTACCGACCACCCCCTTGCTGCTAGTTTTCGATATACTAGGTATTTTAATATGTTTTGTACTATTTTACTTTTTTTTTCAATTTTCAATTTAATATGTATGCTAATTTATTTATTTTTTCATTTTTTATATACGTAAAATTGTAAATTTACATTGTCAATGAGTAGATGTTTAAATTTTTGTATTTGTTAATTAAAATATGGTTTCGTAAATGTTTATTTAAAAAATTATTATTTTAGATTTTTTGAAATGTATTTAATTTATGTATTTATTACAATGTTGAATGATTAGATTAGATGTAAATTCATTGTTTAAACATGTAATTTTACAAAAAAATATAACCTCGACCTAGAACCATATAAACTCGACCTTGTTTTAACTATAACCTCGACCTAAATTCATTTTTTAAACTATAATCTTGACCTAACCATATAGTTATGTACAATAAAACCCTAAACATATATAACTAAGTACTTAAACACATAACAACCCACCAAGGGATCCAAACAAAAAACTTAGTATTTAAAATGGTTTTACTTAAATTGTATTGTACTTTGTTTCATGGATCAAAAATGGATGATGTAAACTATTTTATAAATGTATATTCTTTCAAACTTTCATACTCTGTGACATGTACAATGGATGATTGTGCATTCCAAATTAATTTGCCAAGTGGCATTCGGCACAAATGTATATATTATTTAAACGGATTGAACTGAAGTAGTTAATATTCTTTCATGTGGATGTGTTATTTATTTTACTTTTAGTACATATAATTATTTAAAAATGAAATGTAAATGTGCTCGTTAAGGAATGCAATCTCTTATGTTTTTTATAAATGTAAATTATTGTATGTATGTTATTGCTTGCTTAGTAAAACTTTTGATTAGTTCTTTGGATCCCTTGGCTGGGCGCCATTTAGGATTAACTATAATGTCAATTTGTATTGAATTCAACTCTAATCATAACCTTTACTATCATCTTAACCTTAATCTTAATTTGCTAAAACCTACACCAGGTAATATATAAATAATTATATAACTTTCCTATCTTACCTTGAGTACTAATTTTATAAATGTCAAACCCTAAAATAGTAACCTTATTTATGATTTAAACTAAATTATCCTAGAGGAGCATCATATCTACATCTACATGTCATGTATATGTGAATCTAAAAACATTTGTACATATCTAATTACATCATTTATTGCATAGGAAAGATTTAAAATTTTCATTATATATATTATCCATGCATATCATATCAAAAGAATCATATAGAGATATGTCATTTACAACATGTCCATCGTAGATAATCAAGAAGGGTACTTAGGTAAATTTATATATATTTAACACTATATATTATAAGAAAAGAAAAACACCATATATAGGAGCATCTCATGTACATAAACTAAAAAAAATTACCATGACACATGTAATGAGATCAAATAATATTTGTAAGATTCATCACATATAAGTTATCAACATGTATAGGGGTGACATAATCAAAATATCAAAAATGAGTGATATCAAAGCATTATATCTTAATATTTAACACTAAAATAAACTAACCCTAGGTAACCCTAAACCAAATTGAATATATTAAACTAGATTGAAAGGTAACCCTAGCTCTTAACTAATTAACATTATACTTATAAACCAAATTGAATTAAATCATGATCATAAACCTAATTATATATCCCAACTTAATAGTAGAAACCTTGAATTTAACCTTTAATCCTTTCTCGAACCATTAACCAAATTGAACCGTTACCCTAAGATTGAACCAAGTTAAACGTTGACCTTAAGACTAAACCAAATCACCCTAAACTAGAACTCAATAATATATTCAACACTTTAAAACAAAATTCAAACCTAACTTTTTTGAATTAATGTTGGTTTTTAATCTAAAAGCTCTAAGTATAATTCTATATCTAAAACCAAATTTAGCACTTTAAAACTTAATTCAATTTATTAACTCTTGTCCTAATTGAAACTTAAGCATGTAAACCTAATCAAATAGTACAAACCAAATTGAACCCTAATCCTAAAACTAATTAAACATTGATATCAAGGTCTCAAAATGATACATCATAAAAAAATTAGAAGAGACTTGAACGAATCAAGCATCTAATTAAGTAACCCTCCCTCACCATCAAGAGGTGGAGGTGTCCACATCAGTGCAAGTAGGAGCCCAAACTACACCCTTGGATGCCTAAGAATATATCTAAAGAAGTGAATAACTTGTCTTTCCACTGGATGCCTAAACCTTTATATCCTAAGTAAGTATTCATCATTTAATATCTAATTAGGAGGGTATTGAAGCACTCTAACACCCCAATCCCTAACTAGATAATTATGCTAGGGTGGACTAATTTCTATTTATCTTGGGTTGGAAGTGCCTAAAAGTTTTTTTTGGAGACTGAAGATTCCCCTATTTGTTTCCTATTTTCCTGTATGGGTAGCCTAAATTTTTATTGCCTTTGCAAAATGGAAGGCCACATAACAAAATATTGCCTTATTCTATAAAAATAAATACCCACCCCCTAGTGATACATAGTAAGATCTTTTTCCTAATTTTACTATCAATTTTTTTGGTTAGAAGATGATGATAGTTCAAAATGATTTAGAAGATAGGGATCAAATGAGAACCATCATTCCTAGAATGAAGATGTATTATTCCTTGATAAACCCATTTCTATCATAAATCAGCTCCTCCATCCAAAAAAATAGTAATGAGAAATCTCTACGTCAAGTAATCAATGGAGGGCTCATAAAATTGATCAAGTGATCAATGGAGGGCTCATAAAATTCCTAGGTCAAGTAATCAATGGAGGGCTCATAAAATTGATCCCGAAGGGGAGATAAGAATCTCATTAAAAATTAGAGATAGGACACTCCTAAATACATATCATACAAAATTATTGCCAAGGTCTTAGCCTCTAGACTAGAAGATATCCTACCCAAGATCATTAACCCTACACAAAAGTGTTTTGTTAAGGATATTTATGCATATTGGAGAACTTGATAACCTATTGGAACACTTTGGATTGGGTTTCATTTCTAGGATAGAGTGTAGGCATGCTCAAGTAATTGATTATGAACAATGTCTACAAAAGGGTGAAATGGAGTTTCACTATGATTATGTTGCAAGCTTAGGATTCCATCCAATATTATGTCAAATGGTGTCCTCTCTTATGATTGGTGTCAGGGTTTTAGTAAAGAAATTAATGGGGTTAGATCATAATTTTTAGGACTCTCTAGATCAATTATGAAAGGGTGTCCTCTTGCATCCTCTTTATTTTTTATTGTTGTTGACTCATTACATTATCTCCTTAGAGATAACCAGTTGTCTCTAAAATTTAGAGGATCTACTCTCCAAATAATTAATAAGTATCTAACATATAGTTTGTTGATAATATTTGTATTCTTTTTAAGCTAGAAGAGTGAAACATGAATCATTTAATGATCAAATTGGACCTCTTTTCTTTGTATCAGGTAGTAAGATTTATGTCTCTACATCTATCTTATTGGGGCTAAATATTGAGTCCCCTACCTTGTCTAGTAAATATGGTATTTGATGGAGATTTCATAATTAAGTGGTTAGGTACCTAGGGATTCCATTTTTAGTAAACCCTAACATATAAATGAAATGTGTCTTTATATCAACAAGAAAATCTTTGGAAAACTCAACAACTGGAACTCTAACTATCTCACTTTGGTTGGTAGAATTCAAGTATGTTAAAAGATTCTCTCCTCATATTGGGTGTAAGTTTCTCTTCTTCCTGCTCATTTTATTTAAATCAGTTTGATCTTCTATATAAATCTATTAGGAATATTTTGTGGTCACATGGAAAATGAAATATGAAGAATCGTGCTACCAGGAGTAGTTCACATAAAGAAAGGAGATTAGTAAGTTGGAATGAAAACTTTAAGAAAGTTCAAGGGATTACTCTGGCAATAAAATGGATAGCCAAAGCTTCATAAGGTAATTAATTATGGATTATGATTAGAATTAGGATTATTATATGGTTAGGGATAGGGTTCACATGTATTAGTTCATTACCCGACATGATCTACACTAATAGTTTGCATTAAAAAGTGGATAATATTTAGGATTCAAACTACAATCATAAATATTTTTTAATCAAATCATAATTCTATCTCTAAGCTTTCATTCTAATTGTAACCTTAACTCTCATCTAATGCCATCTATTATATATCCTATAAACAATAGGACCATAATAAATATCCAAAACCTAAATATATTTCTAACTAAAACCATAATCCTAGGTAAGTTCCCTAACATTAAAGGACCATAATCATTATAATAATCATAAGCTTAGCCATCATGAAAACCGTTAACATAACAAAATTTTAAACCATAACCTTGTCATAATCTTAACTTTGAGATGAACATATAATCCATAATGAGTTCATACAATCCCCCAGTGTCACAAAATAAGTGTACATGAAAGAAAAATTAGCTTGGTGGCTCTTATATTTAGAGAAGAAACCTTGAACTAACCTAAATATATTTTTTTGGACTATTATTTTATGATTAGACTTAAAAATTTGGTATTTAATGTTTAATTTGACTTAAGTGTTTAACTTTATTTATTTAATTGATATGATTTTAATAAAGATATGCGCATTTATATAGATCTAGCTGATAAATTTTAGATTTAAATTTTATTAAATAGTAATTTTGTCATGTTTTATGTTGTGATGTATTTTTGTCATGTTTTATGTTTTATGTTGTTTAAACATATATGCAAATTACATTTGATGGACCCACCGCCACCCCCTCCCCCTCCCATACCCCCACCTCTATCCCCTCCATCTCCACCTCCACCTCCACCATCCACCGTAGATGAGCTTTGTGAGACCATGAGGTGTAACCTCAATGACCTCATGCATGACATAGAGCCTATCCAATGTGAGAGGCACCCCCCTCACCTACTACGTCTTGCAGATAGCATGCAAGGTGTGATTGACTCCATCCATCATATTGATTCAAACATTGATTCATTTAGATCGTGGAGGGAAAGTGTGTGTGCCTTCTACTCTAACGGCTTATCATACAGAGAGGTTTATAACTTGCATATAGGTAAAGGGAATTTTAAACATTATTTTGTAAACCCTAAGATGGGTGAAGCAATTAATGATAAGAAGCCTCGCATTTCTATTAGGTGGTGTACACATCCACATATAGAAACACATTTTTGGGAGTGGTGGTGGATGGTATTTGACCATCCACCACATGCTAACCATGAAGTTACCATGTACTTCCTTAGGAATTTATGGGCTGAGTTTGAGTTGGGTTTGAAACCCAACTATTTTGATATGAAAGCATTTCAGGGGGTTGGTAGAGGGATGCCTCGAGATAGGCCTGGGGCAAAGCTGAGTGATAGAATGAGAAATCGCAGGCGAGCTGAGCCCCTTGTACCTCTTCCTATGCCTATTGTGCCTGCTCCTCACCATCATCAAGTAGTTTCATCTGCTTTTACCCATTTGACTGCCCTTTTGGGTAATTTACTATAGCAGTGGATGCAAGTGGTACATGCTCCTCCACTTGGACATGTTTGTACTAGCTGTGGAGGCATATGCACAGGCCCCCAGAGCGATCTTGGTGCAGCACACAATGACCATTATGCTAAGGGTGCAGATTTTGATGATGATGTATACGTTGTCGGTGGTGATGGTAGTGATGAGATAGATGTGTCATCATTTGTTGACCTCATTCAGCAGGGAGATCCTGGAGAGAGTCAAGAGTAGTAGGTAAAATTTTAATTTTAAAATAAATATAAAGTACACATAATTATTTACTTTCTACATACATGTGTAATTGTATTAACTATATTAATTTGTACTTTTGAAATAATAGAGGATGGATGATATTGTTCCTCCTAAGAGGCAGTATAGTCTTTTTCTGAGATCTACAGACGTTGGCATCCCTTATATAGTATGCACTTTGAATTACACTGTAAAAATGTTCATTCAAATTCAAATTTAATAACATGTGCTCATATGTTCTTTTTATCTAATTTTGTAGGGATTGTCTGCATCTACACAGATTGATGTTAGTACAAGTCCTACTCTAGTTACCATTGAAGCACAGCCTCAAATACATGCGGTATGAACTTTTGACTGAAGACAAATAATTTCTATTATTTTTATGTATGTACATTATTATTAACTTATTATCTGAACAATTTTGACTCACATGTATATATGTATTTTATGTGTTTTGATTTTACGAATAGGAGCCATATCATACTCATCCATACAAGCCTCGATATAGTCTATTTTTGACTCCATCTTATGATTATCGTGCTAGCATACCTGTAGACACATCTGTGACTTTGGCTACCAATCATATATATATATATATATATATATATATATATATATATATATATATATATATATATATATATATATATATATATATATATATATATATATATACATGTTAAATTTATAGTGTATAAAAAATGTAGTGTACAAATTATGTGCTTTGTAATTATTCATGTATATTTAATTTTGACTAAACATTTATGTATCCATAATTTTAGGACTACGTCACCACGAGTGTTGCTGAGAGCACATGACTTAGCCAGATGGAGGTACCTACATCGTCATTTGAAGTCAGTATTGTGATTTATGTACATAATGTATAGTTCATTATGCTCTAAAATCAAATTTAAAAAATGTATGTATTGTAAATTACAGGACCTCACCACTACTACATTTGGTAGTTTTGACAGTGCACCTCCTCCCATTACTGATGGACACCCATCTCATGTGGTATTTATTTTATTATGTAGTGAATATTTAGTTTATTTGCAAGCTAGATTTTGAGACCCATTTAAATTAAGCATGTACATGGTGAGACGTGCCTCATGTTACACAAGGTGATCCATCTACCTCACAAGGTGTCTGACATGATCAGCCGGCTCATATTACACATCATGATCCATCTGAATCCTCTTCATGTGGAGTAAAGAGGACATTTGATCAAATAGATTAGGTTTGTTGGCACTTGTAGATTGTTTTTTTATGATGTATATTATTAATGATGTATACACTTTGTGTTAGTATAGTTAAAACTGTATGTTAGACCATGTACTATTTTTTTACAACTTCTTATCATTCTTCTATATGTAGTATATATTATTATGTTTCACCATGTTTTAAGTATATTCAAACCATTTTCTTTATTCTAACATATTTTATTCATGAACATATGACACATTTTGTAAGTATATATGCAAGATGAACAATAATTTTAACTATCTATAGAGAATTATTGGATAAATATCACATCAAATTTATGCATTGAGATTCATACAAAAAAAAATTGACCTACTAGATTAAAAAATGTATTGATAACATACCTAACAATGTATCATAAGTGATCTTAATGTGTTGTTTGGTAATGAAGATATAATCAATACAATGAATATAATGAGTAATGATCTAACATATAATCAATACAATGAGTAATGATCTTTAAATTATCATGTGCAAGTGACTTGTTTTTTATATTACAATCAATAGTAATTTGAAACTTCAAACAAACATTAATTTAAACATGCTTGAATGTAAAAGTAATGGAACAAAATAGGAGGTCATTACTTATATTGACAATTAATGTATAATTTATCAAGTGCATACCTTTAACTTTCAAATAGAAGTAAACTCTCATTTTTGAATTAGTTTGTACAACATATTTCACAATATATGTAAGACAATGTCAATGATATATTTATAGTTCAGTGAACTCAAAATATAAAATTGGTTCAACACATCTCTTCAAATGAGGTCTTGTAAAATAAAAATGTAAAACAAAAACACATGTTAATAAAGAAATAAATTAATATTCAAGGTTTTTGAACTATGTAAATATATGTGTAATTTGTATGTACTTACTATGTGAAATTGCACAAGATGTTGATGTTCGATCCACTTTAACATTTAAATTTGCATAAATTGTAATTGAGACTTGAATAAGAGGTATATAAGTTCTCTAAATTGGTATTGACAACACAAACATACATGTAATTAAATTATATAAGTACATTTATATAAAAATAATACAATAATGAAAAAACTTACATGTGTTTGATTTAAATGTAGTCATCCCACTGTACCATCTGCATCCTCCTTCTTTTGCAATGCATCTATGATTGTCTCGTGCTCATCCATTGAAATTGTTCATAATACCTTATTGGCAGGTCTCCCTTTGTATCTTTCTAATTTGATATTTGTTGCCACAACCAAATGAGAATAGTGTAAAATCTTCTTTTCAGTTTGGTAGTCTTCAAATATTGGCAAACCATTTCTTCTTGTTAGGTATCTACGTAGCCAGGTGCCAGCAACAATGACAGTCTCGATTGGATACTCAAAAACATCATCATCTACTTGATGACATGTCAATTTTTACTTAGGTTCCACACATCTAGCTAGCCAATACTCAGTCTGTTCATCATTATTAGTAGGTGCAATAACGGCATAAACATGTCCTACAAGATAAAATAAAGTATAGAAACACTTTAATCGCATGAGTGTGCATATGCAAATTATATAAATTGAAGCATGAGATCACAAAAAAAACTAATTAAATTGTGCATACCAAGTTCTATGAGGTCTGAAATACAATCATAGTCTTATGATGCAAAAGTAACATTCTAGCCTTCATTTACAATACCATCTTCAAAATGCATGTCAGTAGGTGCTAATGATCTTTGTTGCCAATCTTCAACACAATTTGTATTCTCACATTCTTCCCGTTCACTTGCAAGACAAAATTCACAAAAACAAGCAAGCTACCTAGTCCATATAGTCCAAGTGTTAGAATCTGAACTCCTAAATGAATGTCATTTAGCTGACCCACTAATTGTATCATAGTCATATCTTGAAGGGATATTATTTTCTTCAACTAGGTAGAAGAAACATTTGATTGTAGAGTTCTAACTTGATCCCATGTATAAATATTTGTTACACCATTCGACAATCTCATGTGCATTTTTGAATTTAGCTTTTTCCTCAAATTTTAATTGATCTTTACTAAGGGCTCTCTTCATGCATGCAACAACACCATTATGTTCTCCTTTACCATGTCCAACCTCAAAAAAACTCCACAGATGTTGGATGTTAGTTTGCCTATCTGTCCTACTCAACCAATAGAACATTCTAGCATTCTTGAATTGTCCTGTACAATTATCTGCCATATCCAATGTTGTGTCATTTGAATTTGTCTCTCGTTTAAATTATCATAAAAGACCTTGAAACAATATTGGACAAACTCAGATGAATGGAGTTTATTATTACTTAAATAAAAATGGTACTCTCTCAATTTTTTTCGATCCTCCTCTATACTATCAAGTGCATGCCTACAAACTATATGAACATAAATTGTTACTTGCACTGAATTGTAATATTATGGTTGTACCTCTTCTTGCAGTGCAAGCATGTAGTTCTCTACAAAGTCAACAACTGAAAGTATAGTACCAATTGGAAATGTATTCTTACATATGAGAAATTGTCCATCAAGCCATCTAGAATATTGAGAGTGTTTAACATATTTTGGTATGATCACACTCTTAAACTCATCCATAAATGCATTACAACTAACTTTATTTGTAACTAGATCACACCTTCTTCCAATCTTCCCATCCTTCAATGGATATTCAATAGTTTTGAATCTTTTTACCTCAACTAATTTTTGTCCAAAAGTAGTCAAAACATTTTCATGCAAACATTCATCTAACAAAGAAAGATTGCCACTCATATCACATGTACTAGAAAGAAATGCATTGAAAAGAAAGTATTGATCATTAGGTGGCTTACAAAACAAACCTGATATGAAATCTTTTATAGTTTGAGGTGGTATTTTTATACCACATTCTTGCAACATTTTTTTACTATGCATGGTACCACGTATAGATCAAAATACATCATAATGGTAATGAAATTGAATATGAGTTTCACAAAAACATGTGATTCTTTCCTTGTTAATCCTTACATACCATGGTTTACACTTTTCAAACTATCTTTGACTAATGGTAATATTTAATACCTTACCATCTACAAAAATTTTAAACAATTCAATTTGAGTCATGTCCAAAAAGTGTTTAGGATGTGGATCATGTATTTTTGACCCAATTCTCAATTTAAGAACATCTCTTGAATTAGGTGATACTCTTGTATTATCATGCCAAAAAATTTCAATCAAACTTTTGACTTCACTAGTAAGTTTCATATCACATCTCAGGAGTCTACCACTAGAAGTCCATAAAATATTTTTTGGATCACATTCAAAGTTAAACCTTCTCTTTAAAGCTCTTTCTAAAGTCTTACAATTCACATTAAGATATCCACTTATTTTGCTAATCAATCTTTTGTCAGATGTTGATTTGTTAACTAAAACTGTTGTTATTGCTTGGTGTGTTGCATTATTATCTTTAGACCGACTTCTCTTTCCGATAACATCAAAGGCACTAGCAACAGTGGATACAATTTGTTTTAAAGATTCATTTTTATTCTTGGATTTTGCATACATTCCCAACCTTCTCATTACTTTTTGCATTTTAGACATTTTAATTAGTTGCAACATTAGCTGACATTGAAACCCAAATTTCTTATTATAAAAAAAAATGCCTATACAATCTATTAGCATGTGTCCTAATTTGTCTCCATGAAACCAATCCCTCAAGATTATCTAACACATCATTAGGAATATGAAAATTATGCTCAGACACTTTACTATCATCATAACATTTTTGTTCAGTAGTTGGTGTTTCTATGTCTACATTCATGCAATTTTTATTTTTAGACACTTTACTATTTTCACTTTTATTTGGGATTTGAATATCATTTTCAAATTTTCTTGGTATTTTTTTTGGGGCAGGCATTTCAATTGAAGTGTTTTGTGCACGATCATTTGACAATTGCTTCTCATGAAAAAAGTCTAAATCATTTAAACCTTAACCTACTTCTAAAAAATCACCAATTTCATCACAAGAGAAAATTCGAGGGTTTGGAGACACACCTGTATTGAATGCATGATTAGAATGTGCACCTGAATTTTATTGTATTGGGTTCTCTTCTTTGACCTCTTCATCCATCGTGGTATCCTCAATGTCTTTCTCCTTTGAAACATTGTTCAAGTCTCTAATTCTTTGTCTTCTTTCTCGTTGACATCATGCTTCATTCTCTTTATTTGCTGCAATCTCCTGATCTGTTAGAACTTTTGCTTTCTTCTTTCTTTATTTTTTTGATCCCATGTTTGCACTAATTTTGAATTTGAATCAGTAGCTTGCGAATTGTATAAGAGGACAAGAAAATAGAATAAGCATGACATAATTCATTGTTGCAGATCAAAACTATTATTCAATCATTTCAAACATTGAAACTCAGTCTGTGGGGCAGCTTTTGGGGCCCAACAGATACATTACAAATGGGTACCCGATTTCTTAAAAATTGAACACCTAATTTTTAAAAAATCGGGTACCTATTTATAAATCGGGTAACCCATTTTAAAAAGAATCAGGTACCCAATTTTTAAATAGTTAGGTACAACAGTTGAAAGCAATTGGACAACTGATTTTTGAATTACAAATCGAGTGCCCGATTCTTGAGACATGAGCAGGAATTTGGTATGGCTCTCGACTTTTGCATGGAGTTTTGCCTTGGGGAAAGGCATGGCATAGGCTTGGTCCCACCAAGCCATGCCTTTATGATCCTTTTTTTTTATAAGGCATTTAATCGACAATTTTTGGTATTGTAGTAATTTTTTTATAGTCGTTCCCATTGAATTTTTTGATGAGACAAAAACCCATTATAGGTCTTACTGTTTTGATTTCAAAAATGTAAATTTTATAGTGTTATTAGTTTATTTTCTATTTTTCCATTATTTATTAATCAAAACTATCTCCTAAACGTTAAAAAGTGACATTCACTAAAACTTTAATAACTTTTTTATTTTTTATTTTTTCTTAAATTAATTTATATGTCATCAAGCTACATACAATTCTTTTGATGTTTAAAAAAAAAATTTGAAAAAAGTGAGATTTTGATCAAATTATGTGGTTCGTACATAAGAGGTTTTAAAATTTACCTTTATATCCAATTAATAATTAATAATAAAAAAATTATTCAATAAAAAATTAAGGAAAAATATGGTCATCAATCTTAGGTGTATTAGGTAACTCCCTTTAAAAGGATTTACAAAAATTTATTTATTTGTGTCAAATTATAGTGTTCGTACACAAGCGTGGTATGGTCTTGAAATAGGCATTTTGAAAAAGTGGTTTTTAAAGATCCATACCAAAAAAACAATCTATCATATGGGTACAAAAATAAATTACATATTCAAAAACTAGATTCTAAACAATAAAAAATTTATTTCTAGAGTTTTTTTTATATTCAATATATCTCTAAATACCTCAAATTTTGACATTAATTGACAAAAAAATTCAAAAACAGAAAAATCACTTCCACTTTTTGGTCAAAAGTGAGACCCAACTTCTTGCACTGACCCATTAATGACATGGCAATATCCATGTGGGAAGTGGTTATAGTGTTATCTAAATGTACAGTCACTGGCAGACTGTATGCACTATCACTAATGTTGGTGCCACCACATGGTGAGCTATGGATTGGTCTACATGTTGTGATGCCACTAGTGCCATGTAGCCTATTCATAGGGGGGTCTTTAGATCCACATGTCTTAGTTTAGCAGAAGCTGCGTGTTGAGTGCACAAAGAGGTCGGGTGCCAGAACTTCCAACTGCCCTACCAAAAACTGTGTTATCTGTCAAAAAAGAGAAGTCATCATCATTATCTTAGCAGATGTTGTACTTTTGTTTGGTAGGGCAGTTGGTGCTCGCTAGAAAGTGGCTTATTATCCCACATTGGCTGCTCTGTGAGATGTCGAGGGCTTTAAAAGCCAAATGCTATAAACCCTTCAATAATGAAGGTAGCTACGATTTTAGGCAGGCCCAATCTGCAATCACTAGAAATAGTGAGGGTGCACCCAGATTTGTTATGTCCACTAGAAATATGGCACGAGCCACCTAATTTAGTCTGTTGTTAAATTATAGTATGCTCACCAATAATGAAGGAATTCCTGTGATCAATAATAGAGGAATATTCCTTACAAATTGCAAGGTTGGGGTGTGACTGCCTAGTTCTGCAAAAAAAAAACAAATCTTTGCTAGCCTGATTTGGAAAAAAAATTCGAAAATAGAAATTCAAAAAATGTAGAGAAAAATCAAAGATCTAAAAATTAATTAAACAGATTGATAAAAGACCATACCTAGCTTGCAAATCGAGCCTTTGGGTTCCAATTTGTAAAAAAAATTTGCCTAACAATCGAATTTTGCCTTGGGTAGGCAATTTTATAGTTGATCTTCACCAAATCATCACTCTAGACATAATGGTGGGGTCTGCTTTGGCTCTAGACACTCCCAATTGTTGCAAATGCTCTAGATCTAAATCAAGTCCCTTCGAGAGATGAAGCAACAAGGTCTCCAGTGGCTTTATGATGAGAATCTCCCTTAGCTTTTATACCATGTAAGAATTTTCCTTAAGAAAAAATTCACCCAAGGCCAAGGAACTCAAACACAAGCACACAATAGACCGGAGTATGATCAGAATCATTGTATAGTATTCAATTCAATGTACAAGTACACTAGGCGTGCCTATATATAAAGGCCTTTGAGATGCATCTAGAATGCTTAGGAATTAGCATCATGATAAGTCATACAACCAAGCACATGTCCACTAGATATGGGTTATCCTCCATTAAGCACAGAAGTAAGTGCAATGATGAGAGGATAAGCCTACAATGGTGTTGCAAACAAATTTATGTTGTAGACAATATGTGCTAAATTAGAAGTGTGAATAACTATGTTGTCTACATGACAACTCAGTGAAGGATGCAAACTCCAGTGTTCTATACACCATGTGTTGAATTAGAGTTGTGTACTTCTATATTGTCAACATGACAACTCATAAAAGTACACAAACTCCTAAGTGTCTCACAAAATAAATAATAAAATAATGCACTAACCTAAGTAAACTTAAGTAAAGTGTAAATAGTAAATTTCTATTTACACCAACAATTTCCAAATCTCACACTTCCACCATCATAGTATTCCATAGGTTCAAACTTTGTTTTGTCACCAATCATATTATGTGAACAACCCCTATCAATAATCCATGTATCATTTTTGTTAACATGAGAAATAAGTGTCATTTTATCTTCTTCTTCATCAAATTCATCTTTTACATCAATTTAAACCATCTCATCATCATCACTACTATCTAAATCTCTAGCCATAAAAAAAAATTCTTACCTTTATCCTTGTAGTCTTTGAAGTTCTTGAAATCCTTCTTTCCTTTGAACTTGTTGTGCTTCTTTTCATCTTTTTCCTTTATGTTTGGACACCTTGTAGCAATGTGACCAACTTCTTCACAAGAAAAGAAAATTAAAGGAATTTTACCTTTATACTTTATCTTTCCTTTGGGATACCTTCTTGCAAGTAATACTTCAATAGTTTCAAGATCATTGTCAGAACTATCTTCCTCTTCACTTTCAAATTTTTTTCCTTTTCAGCTTTTAGTGTTCTTCTTGAGTGATAACTTGGCTTCAAATACAGACTCAAGATTGCTAGAACTAGGAACATAATTATCATAGTTATCTAACTCAAATGACGTCAATCTTCCAACTATTATATCCAATATTATATAACTTTTTCGATTGCATCTCATTTCTTAAATTATCGATACTCTAATTGCATATATAGGAAGAAGTGTTCTAAGAAATTTACTTACCATTGTCTCATCTTCAATCTTTCCTCATGAAGCCTTGATTGCACAAACACTAGCTTTGATTTTGTCATTGTACTTTGCAATGTTCTCATCTTCTCTAACTTTTATTTGATCAAATTGCCCTCTGAGACTTTTAGTTTTATCTCTTCTTACATTATCTTCTCCTCCATAGATGGCTTTCAACTTGATCCACATCTCGTAAGCAGTTCCATAGTCTTTGACTTCATCAAATTCGGCATAGTTGAGAGATGAAGCAATATCAATCATCATAATATTATGAATCTTCTTCTCTACAATTTCTTCAATAGTCATAGTTCTAGTAGGTGTCACATATTTGGTGTCTAGGTACTTTAGGCCTGAATCTCCAATGGTTTCCAAATGTAGTCTCATGAGTTCCTGCCATGCCTTGAAGTTAACTTTGTTCAGCTTAGGGATCTCCCTTCTCTAAGAAACCATGATCTTTAGCTTAGGTCCTTAAAATCTTTTCTACAAGCACCAAAAGCTCTAATACTAATTTTTATAAATATAAGAGGAGTAACTGAGAGGGGAGGGGTGAATTAGGTACCACTAAAATAAGTCCTAGATCCCTTAGATGTAAGCACAAAACATAAACACTACTAAAAATATTGTTTCTCGACAAATACATAGGCAATCGGTTAATACTAATAATGTGTTGTAACTATAACTCAACAAATGCTTAACATGCAAATATTAAGATATTTTCCATGATTAACCTTAATTAACTTAGTTTCATACACATGAAAGAAATAGCATGAACACAAGTGACACCAAGATTTAACGTGGAAACCCAATTTGAGAAAACCCACCAATTGTAAGTAGTTACTAATTTTCACTATTTTGAAGTGAGCCCTATTAGGAGCCAACCCTATTAATTATTACAAAACACACTATTAGGTGTGACCCTATTAGAAAATTTAATCACCATGTTAGGAGTGGCCTTGTTAGAGGTCTTTAGACACTTCAATCTAGAAATGTCACCTTATTAGAGGATTTACAAATAGTTGTGAAGCCAACTCTGTTAAGAGATTTAGATCACTGTTACAATGGTTAGAGAGTAACAATGAGATGACCTAATATCTGATGCAACTAAGTTTTTGATTACAAATCTCAATTATGTCTCAAATACTTGATCCTTCCTGATTAAACATGTCTTTGCAACTTCTTGAGAATGATTTGATTATCCTTCTAATTTGCTTTCTCTTAACATCTTCTATTCTTCCATACACTTGCATAGATTCAAGCCTCAACTTGACCTTATACTTATATCATATCCATTGTCAAGCTAGCTTGAATATAACTTAGAATAATTAATATTCATCTCCTCAGTTTGCTAGAACCAAAAAACAAATTCAATTGAACTTAATATGCCAAAACAAGAAAATCCTTCATTAGCTAACCCTGCTTGGTAGACACTAATTTAGAAATGATTTTCCTTTATTAACCAAATGAACTCAATTAACACTGCATCTTCACAAATTTCCTTGGTAACCGAGTGAGCTTGGTTAACACTAGTTCCATCCAACTTTTCTTTTGTTGCTTGAGTGAGCTTGGTTAATACTCAACTTCTGTGAACTTCTCTTCAACACCTGAGTAAACTAAGTAGACACTATCTTCTGAACATGGAAAACACTAGATTTCTTGGTAGACATAGGAAACTATCTTCATCACTCGAGTGAGCTTGGTATACAGTGACTAGTAAAGATGTGACATTTTTTGTAACATCAAAGACAAAATAATATTAACCAATTATTTTCAACACTATGATCCATGTATCATTTTTGCTAACATGAGAAATAAGTGCCATTTTTCATTTCCTTCACTATCAAATTCATCCTTAATAGAAATATAGACTACTTCTTCATTATCATCACTATCATAATCTTTGGAAATGTAACAAGATTTATTACCTTTTTATTTTTAGTCCTTGTACTTCTTGAAATCCTTCTTGCCTTTGAACCTGTTATTTCTTCTCTCATCTTTATCTTCTTGTTTGGACATCTTGCAGCAATATGACCAACCTCTTCACATGACAAAAAAATCGATGAAATTTTACCTCTAGATTTTCCTTTCCCTTTTGATACTCTTTTTGCAAGTAGGGATTCAATGACCTCAAGGTCTTCATCTATTTCATTTTCTTCTTCACTATCAACCTATTTTCCTTATGAGTTTCCTCCTTTTCTACCAAGAGTTAGTTTGGCTTTGAATGCAAATTCAAAGTTCCTAGGATTAGGAACATAGTTATCAAAGTTATCCAATTCAAAAGAAGTCAATCTTCCCAAAAGTACATCCAATGTTATATCATTTTTTGGATTGCATGTCATCTCTTGAATTAATGAAAATCTAATTGAAAAAATAGGAAGAAGAGTTCTTAATATCTTTTTGACCATTGTTTCATCAATAATTTTTCCCCCTGGAGCTTTGATTGCACTCGCACTTTCTTTGATTATTTCACTATATTGGACAATGTTTTCACCTTCTTTCATTTTCATTTGATCAATCTTTCCTCTTAAACTTCCTACCTTGTCTCTTTGCACATTTTTATAACCTTCGTAGAATTTCTATAGTTTTTCCCACATAAATGCAGTAGGACAATCTTTAACCTCATCAAATTTAGAGAGAGGAAGCTATATCAATCATCATTATATTGTGTGACCTTTTTCCTCTTTCATATGTTCTTCAATCATAGGTTTAGGTGGTACAACATATCTATTTTCCAAGTAGAATAGACTAGTATCTCCAATACTTGATAGGTCTAGCTTCATCAATTCCTACCATGCTGAAAAGTTTTCTTAGTTAAGCTTGGAAATCTCCCTTCTGTATGACATCTTGAGCTTAGGTCCTTGAAACCTTTCCTACAAGCACCAAATTCTCTAATATCAATTACTAGAAATGAAGAGAGTTACTAAGATGGGAGGGGTGAATCAATTAGCACAAAAAAAATCCATCTCCCTAGATGTCAAGTCAAAAAATTTATTGATAATGCAATTCTTTGTCTAGCTCGGTTAAAACTATGTTATTTTTGTAACTTGGTTAAAGAAGACACCTTATGAATATTAATTTCTTTTAGCCTTTAGTAACTTAGTTGTAAAAACATAAAGAACAAATTAAATAACATGCACTTAGATGGCACCAAGATTTAACATGGAAACCCAATTTGGGAAAAACATCATGTAGCTAGTAATAATATTTTTCAGTCTCCTAAAGTGATCCCTATTAGAAGCCAACCCTATTGAAGTTTACAATACATACTATTAACTATGACACTATTAGAGGATTTAGATCACCGTATTAAGAGTGGCCTATTTAAAGGTCTTCAAACACTTCAATCTTGAAATTTCACCTTCTTAAATGATTTACAATCTAACTATTAAGTCAACTCTATTAAGAGATTTCTTCACTTCTATAATAGTTAGAAGGTATAGTAATTTGACCTGATTTATGAAGAAACTTCTTTTATAGATTCAAATCTCTACCCTGGCTTGACCTCTAGATCCTTACTAATCAAAATATTCTTTGTAGCTTATCTTCTACACTTTCTTGCTCTTCCTTTTCCTTCAATCACATATCCATCTTATTCCATGTATTCCACTTGCACTCTTTTCATTTCACTTCTTGATCTTTGTTATATATCATCAAGTTTTTCAAGTAAGCTTGAATACCTTTTCAAATAATTATTAAACATCCAACAAGTCAACCCCAATTACTCAAATAATTAATAGGTGTAATTTTCTAGCACTCAATCCATATTAGAAGTTATCAATTAGTTAACATTGGAAGTCCTCTAATGCCTAACCACTTAGTTAATACCAGAAGCTAGATATCCTACATTGCTTGACTTCTTGGTTAAAATTGAATACCCTTCAATTTTTGACTACTTGGTTGATATTGAATATGCTCAGTTAATACTGACACTTGTGTAACATCAATGATAACATACAATTTGAAGAATTGTTTCCAACATGCTCTTGGTAGCTGAACCATCCTAACTAGTGTTGATTTCTAGAAGAGGTATTTCTTCATCAAAGCATTTGGATAAGTTTGTTTCTTATACAAACTAAATATAGGTGCTATTTGCAAGAAAAAGAGGATTTTCAACCTTGAAACTTTACAAATTTAAAGAATTGACCATCCAATTTGCCTTAAATCCAAGTAGACTATAGCAAAGGATAAATCAAAACTTACTAGATTAGATCAGTGATCTCCCCAAAGACCTATAAAGATTACTATTTGGCATGTGAGTTTCCAAAGTTCATTAAAAAGGAGGAATGCAAGAGTTATTAGACTAGAATAGATCCCAAGAGGGAACACCAACACCTTGGCCACATAGTCTTATCATGGTCAATGGAAAGAAGAAGAAAGAAAATTAGAATGGTGTCATACAAAAGGATTCAAGATCTTGGTATAAATGAACGGTAATCAAATGGAGATAGCACAACATAATCACTAACCCAATTGACACAAACAAAAGGCTTCAAGGAAGAATCAAGTCGAAATGTGTGATCTCTATGAAGTAGGCTAATGGAATACCAAGTACTCAAAGATAGGAAATAGATGACTCATTAAGATCCCTCTGAGTAAGTTCTTACATCTAGTCATATAGTGATTGATAGTAGGTTTATGAGAATTTTGGAAGCCCATTCTAGTTAGCAAAAGATTATGTCTGAGTTGTTTGACACTCACAATGGTTGCCACCCAAGATTGTCAAAAGAATTAAGACATTGAACACACATTGAGTGTGAAAGTTGAAGATACTAAATTTCTTGTTCCAAAGTACCTAGAAGCCACTTGTGACATCTAGAATCAAGTTACAAACTTGACACAAGTTTGAGTAGTGCTTACTAGTAAAGAAATGCCTTGTTTATTTCTTCCATTTGTTGGGGCTATTTGTTGTCCCTTCACAAAACATGCCCCATTTTGAGTCCAAAATGGGGACCCTCTCTTTTCTTTTATGAAGAGAGATCCCATTCTCTAGAATAGGGCACCCAGATCGGAGCCTCAATGAATAAGGTTTCCCTCTAGGTCTAGGTTAGTCCAGGATGTCTAGTCAATCAATCTTGATCAAGACCAACTAGTCAAAAGTTAGTCAAAAGTGCACATATGTGCACCTTGCACATGAGCACCCATCAAGGGTATGCAATGTGTGCCTAAAGTAGTTGAACCCCCAAAGTGTGCACATGCACATGTGTGCACCTTTGGAAGTGCATTATATGCACCCACGTGCTCCCTGCACCTATAAAATAAATACCTTCCCCTTCTTTTCATTCATTTTACATTTTGAAAGCCTCTAGGAGCTGCACCTATACACTATCACACATCTGCACATTTGCATTAGAGCTTGATCCCATCTTTAAGTAGTGCCCATGGAATAATTAATGTGTATCTGTGCATAAGCATACATACACACCATAACAAGGGGTACAATCTATGCAGTGTGTGCATTATGCACTAAGGGTTCACCTATCCTCAATGTCACATATGCACATGTGTACTATATGTGCAACATGAACTTTATGCATAGCACCCGAACTAGAACAAGGCATGGAAACAAAGGCATTCCATGAGCACCTTGCACACATGCATAGTTGCACCTAGTGCACAAGGTGTGCATGTGCACATTTTAGGCCCTATGGTCCACATTTGTTAGTCTATTCTAGTTCACTTAGTTTTTGCTAGTTCATTCAAGTCAATTAGAATCTCTTTTGGTTTCTTATTGATGATGCATTGAATTTTTTCTTTTGTGCGGATAAAATTGCATCATCTTCATCTTCCATGGTTGTAAAGATCACTCCCAAGCTGGTGGCTTTCAAATATCAAGGAACACCAAAGACGTCTAGATTTAGAGATAAACACTCAGAGATTTGTGATACTAAATCAAGGCATATCGACTAGAATGAATTTATGCTATTGTGCAATAAAACCAAGGAAAGATCAACAACAATAACAGCATTGATCAAGACTGAGCTAGTGAATTTGGCTTCCCATCTAGTATTTGTGTTATCCTTTGAGCTCGTAATGACTCTAGCTCACCATTATGTACCTGCAAAATAAGTGGTTAAGAGTGTGATCAAAGACTGTGTTGGACATGAGGCCATGAAACATTGAGAAGGTCTTCCATCTACCGAGGGTAGATTAATATTTACATATCACTTATGACATGGAAGACCAATGGTATATAGAGAATGATTCAAAGGCAAAGGAGATAATACAAGGTAAATACCTCATCACTAGGCCATCATTGAATCAAAGAGTTGGAAAGGTTGACATGACCCAAGGATATATGATCAATAATATTGGCTACTCTATAGTCCTTTTTAGTAGATCCATGGGCCTCCCAAAAGCAAGTCACCTAGAGACTTTGATGGCGAATTTCATAGAAATAATCAAAACATGAAGGATGTCGATTAATTAGGCTATGATTCTTAGTAACAACTTAGACAAGAAACTCATCTTAGTTTGGTTAAGAGAGGGAGTATGCAAGATGCAAATGTGAAGCCATGCATAGTCTACCCTCAACTTGTGAAAAATAAGCTTCCCTTTAAGAGCTCCAAATTTAGAATGGTGAATGATGGATTCATTTTTTCTATCATTCAGTTTATCTAAGGAGACTATGTTAAAAGAATGTTAGTAGAAGTCATGGCCCAAATAGCACAAGTAGGAGCCTATTTCATGTAGTTTTACATGTTCACCTATATTTGGGTAGTTTGTACCCTCTTGTGCCTCTTTATCCTTTAGATAGATTGATACTCTTGGAGATAGCAAGGCAATTGGCCTCAACTTATGACAGATTATGAAAACAACACAAGAATACATGGGTCTTGTGGAACACCATTGGATACTTTTAAGTCAAGAAAAAACATGACATAACCACTTTTGCTTTTGAATGGGATCCATACAATTTGGAAGATTATCTAACACCTCGACCCTACTTTGACAATATTGAGATGGTACAACATCTTGTAGGGAAAATTTTCATACTAGATGTGATAATTGTAGATCACTAGATGAAATATGTAGATGACTACAATTTCTAGATTTGGGACTATTGTAGGACAAGTCTATAACTGGTAGAAAAGGAACTTAATTTGGATGTACTCCTAAAGGTGTGGATGTAATGCCCTGCCAAGGGATCCAAAGAATTCCACTAAGTTTGCCAAACAATTTTTTTTTTAAAACATGAAAGATAAACCATTCATAACATTCGCGAAAGCAATAGTAACATCCAACTAAAAGTAAACATAACATAACATAACATATTTCATTCTTTAAAGATCCCTTAATGTTGAATCACATCTAATTATAACTATTCATCTAACATCACATCCTTATGAAATAACAATGATACATCCAACATTCATAAATTACATTTTCAATTGCTCAATCATCCACTATACATGACACATGGTATGAAAGGCTTAAAAGAATACACATGTGTGAAATAAACTACATCATCATCCAATATTGATCCATGATGCGATAACATAATGAAACCATAAACCATACATGATACATCATCACAAAAGATAACCATATATCACAAACATAATTAACGAAATGCACAATTCCTCCCAACCATTAATAGCATCATTAGACCATCGTGGATCCTAGCCATCCCTTCATGCATAACATTCCAAAGCACCGAAGAGATCAACGGCTATTAACATAGTAGGAATGTCACTCCTAAACATCCTACTAACATGCAAAGTAGAGCATAAGATAACATCATCTAACATATGAAAATAATCAATGTGAGAAACATACCAGTAAATACAACCATCATAAGGTATATCATCTATCATAATGCTCCAAGAACAAAATGAAGATAAATACCAACCAAGAATGCTCCAACCACGGTGTCTCAAATGGATCTCAAATGATAAGAGTGGAAAAACACTACCACCCAACCACGTGGAACCTAAGTGGTCCACTCCCACCGTGCTGAGGAGATAATCTCAAGTCCCAAACAGGCTATCACATAACATAAATCTCTATAAGTCTGGGAATCCTAAAAGTATACTAACTCAAAGGTTCCACCACACAAAACCGACATCTAATTCCCAGAGGCACAACAATGACATGTAGGAAACCTACTTTGCAAGCAGGAAAGTGTCATCGCAATTATCACATACAAGTTACCCTGGCAGTTAGCTAAACTCCACGGGTCCATACTGATCTCATGCGGCCACTAGTATCCTCTCATACTGACGAGGCATACTAAGGAATGCAAGGTCGCAACCATGCATTCTCACTACTCCCATCCTAGCCTATACAAGCACTCAAGGCATGGGCGAGAACTAAAACAATTATCTTTTTAGGTTCATTTAATCCCCATTTAGTGTGTAAATGTTATCACTTATTAACAAAACTTACAATGAGTTACCCTGGTAGCCTCTTAGGGCCCCGGCCCCCATTGCAAGCCACTTTTCGACACTACAAGTAGATTACCTACCCTAAGCTCATGGAATCATAAAATCACCACAGTCCTATACAAGCGACTGTAAAGAAAATCCAAAAGATAATCCATAAAAATAATCATCAAATATCCACAGTATAAGCATCAAATATCCATAATAAGAATCATCAAATCTCCATGAGCATCTGAAAAGCATCCATAGAAAATCATGACCACAACAGTTCTCTATTGGCAAGTGAAGGCATCACCGATAATCATAAGTATCCATTGGGTCTCAATAACCAAAATATATCTCAAAATAAATCACCATATCCATTGGTTCTCAACAAGCAACCAAGAATATCTCAAAATCATACTAATCGAAGACTCCAAAAATGGTTGAGTCAAACATGTCACAACATGACATCATCAAGAATAAATCAACATTTTAGTCCCATCATGGCGACTAGAAAGTAATCCAAGGATAACTGATCGATGACTCAAAAATGATTAGCTCAAGTGTCTTAGATACATATACATCTCAGCTTCACACATGAAGACTGATGAACAAATACAAACATTTCATAGAGCATACGAATACATTACCATGGTTGGGTTTATAAAGATTGAGACTAAATAAAATCAACATGCCAACACATCTCATAACCCCCGAGCCTCTAGTAATGACCTAGGACTGGTCAACACTAGTCAACCCAAAACAAGAAGCATATAGAATACACGATGCAAACACATGTTTTGGTTTTGCTAAAATCTCATAGTTGAATCAAGTGTAGAGGTTTCATTTTCCATTTTCAAGTGTACTTCAAATGTCTAAGTTTCATCATTTGACCTACAAGTCAACCCATTTGTTCCCCGATAACATTATCCTTCCATTATTAAGAATTACATTCTAAGAATAACTTAAGGGTAAATACTCACTAGATTGTTCATCATTAACCTTTAATTAAATTTTTCTCTTTATTTAACTATGATCCATATTCTAATTGATTAACTCTTCTCTAATGTTACTTCAACTTTTCAACATAATCAAAGGATCATTATTCGTTAAATTATAAGAGAACCAATTATCAATCTTCGAATAAGAAGATTAAAATGATCAATTAAATCAATCAATTAACTTAGGTACACCATCCATGACCTATTAACATTCTAATAGTTTTCAATTAAATATTACTAAGTCTCACCATTAAAATATCCTAAAGTTATTATTCAAGTCATCAGAATAAGACTTATCAATTCAGTGTAAATATACTTCACAACTTTGCTAAAGGAATTGATATTAGTATATCAATTAAAACTTTATAACTTAATTATTAATTAAATCTAATTAACTCTAATTAATTAATTTAATTAATAATTACATGTCCAAGACAATGTTCCAATTAATCTCAGTTGAATGATAACTAACTATAATTTATGTGTTAAAAGTCAACTATAATTCAAATCTCTAATACTCATATTAATAGTTCAATAACGGCTTGTTATTATTTAATAGCATGTTATAGGAAATCTCTAATGACCACATACGTCATTCTTTCAAAAAAAACTAACATTTCCTTGACAAATTTGTATTATCAATAATTATTTCAAATAAGACTCTATCGCACAACTTAATTATTAATATCATAGTTATAATATCAACTCAATGAACATCAATTGACTAAAAGTCGATTATACTTCAAATCCAAAAATTAATATCTTTTACAAAACTTCAATCATAAGATAATCTTCACTAGATTAACTCTAATCGAGTTTATTGATAACTATTTAAACCATTTATACTATTATTTATTAATAGTTTGTTAGACCCAACAAACATTAGTAAATAATAAGCTCATCAAAACTCGATCTAGAGAACCTTCCATAAACTTCATTAGTTAATATTTAACTAACTCTTACCACCATTAAGGTATATCAATAATTTATTTAATAATACATAATGTATTCAAATCGTAGCAATGTTGTTATAATGTAACAATGACTCCTTGTCAATTAGATCTTAAATCTCATATCATTAAATTCTCTTAATTTAAATAATCATCATTAAACATCTTTACATAATATAAATTACCGTCTCTTAATTATTTAATATATATTAAATAATATACATTAAATCATTAATATTAAAAGTCAACCATTAGACTCAATTTTCTAATTGTTCTAATAATATTTTGTTTGTGTAAACGTTGTTTGAAAAAGACCCCTATCAATTTCAATAATCAATTAGCAATTCTAATGAACCCAATATTATCAAATAATGATTGCATAATTCAAAACTTTGATTTATAATTTCAAAAGCCCCAAAAATAATTGATGACTTAAATATTTAACTCATTCTAATAAAATTCTAACTATATCACTTATTTGAAATTTAATTGACTAATAATTAATTACACTTCTTCTACTATTAACTAATCTTAATTTAATTTAATTTAATTAGATCATATAAAACTAATGCATAGTAATAAGATTATATTAAGGAAAGATTGCAATAATATCCTTAATTCATTCCATGCTTTGATATATATTATTTTTGTGAAGTTTAAGTATAAAGAACTCTTGGTTATGGGAAATGGAGAAATATCTGTCCTTGAATAAAACAGTCCTAGTACGACGGCCATATCTTCCTAATGAACCGTTGGATCGGGTTGAAATTGAAATATGTTGGAGAGGGCCAAGTTGCGCAAATTCTGATCGGAGCGATCGAATAGATTCAATCACGATAAAAAGTTATGAATGACTAAGTTCAGGTCTATCCAAGGGGCAGCGATAGGGCAGTTTGTGATGAATTAAGAATTTCTCCTAAAAGGTAATTGTTCTCTAAATTTATCCAATAATTCCTTTAATGGATTTGGTTATAAATCTTGAAACCATTTTCAAATCTATTTCAATTTGATTCTAATTCGAACCCAACTCGATTTAGATCTAATTTCCTCCTCAATTGGATCTAGTGTTTTCTATTTTTTTCTTCTCAACCAAAAACATATCTAGATTCCAATTTAATTATAGATTCAATCACAAGAGTATTCAGACACATATAACAAACATGATGAAGACAAGAAGAGAAATAGTGCAAAGAGAATATGCGATTATCACGAGTGCACCTGGACACTGATGCTAATCTGTCATGCTTCAGAAGTCCATAGAAAATCCCTTCCTTCTCCATCATTCGCAAATTCCTCCAAGATCCAAGCCAACTGAAAACCTCCAAGTGACTAAAAGTGCTAGAAGAAGCATAGGAGCATGTAGAAAATATATGAGCATATGAACTTCTCCAATGCATGTAAGCTTTGAAGCTTCCATTTTAGCTTGAAGCTTGTAGCTTCCATTAAGCTTGTAGCTTGTCCAAACACACTAGGAGAGTCTCAATTTAAAGGCCTCTAAGATGCATCTAGAGTGTCTCTAGAAACAACTAGAAGATACGCATGACAACCAAGCATGGGTCTTCTCCAACCTTCTAGATGAGTCATAAGGTTGTAGACACCATGTGCTCAAATAAAATGCTAACTCCTAAGTGTAGACAACTAGTGCATTCTTAGAGTGCAAACTCTTGTCTTGTCTACATGACAACTCTCGAGAATTTGCCAATTCCTATGTGAGCAAATATTAAAATAATGCACAATAATTAATATAATATTTACTTTACTCTTTCCAATTTAATTTATTTATTTATTAAATCTCATGCACTAACTTTGATATCTTCACTTTTCAATCTTAATATATTTATATTTTAATCACATGAGATTTAGAATCTTTTAATAATTTTAATATATTTTCCACTTTTAAATTTTATTTTCCAAAACTTAATTGCTAAAATATTTATTAGCTTTAATAATATTATTATTTAGTCATTTATTTAAAAATGAACTCCAAATATATTATTATTAAAATAAATATTGTCACATTCCAAATTTAAACTTATAACTTTTATTTTCACATTTAATTATTTTATTTAATTAATTTTCCAATTAATTAAATAAAATAAATATTAAAATATCATATAATTTTCTATTTAATTAAACCATTAATTGAATCTTTTAATTAGGCTTAATTAATAGAAAATACATCAAAGACTCACAAGGTAAAAATATGAAAATCCATCATAGCCAAAATACATACAAAATCAAACCAAGGGTTAATATCACAAATTACATCATCTGACGCATTCAGAGGGTACTCAACTCGGATACTTGTCCTAATTTTCCAATTAGGACAAATGGCTTAAAGGGTTGGGATTTGGACTTGAGAATTTATCTCCCCTCTCTTATCATTGAGATAATGTGATAGGGTATGCTCATCCTGGCAATTTAGGGAAGTCGATATCCGGTACCTACAACTTGCATAAAAACCATGCACTTACAAGCACAATATATACCAAACTAAACAGGCAATGGCAGGAAGTGGTGCATTGTGTAGATCCCGACGAGCAAGTGACTACGACTCCCTTCCTTAACCACATCAAACATGCCATACAAAAGCAAACACGCAAAGCAAACACACACACCATACACATGCAAGTATGGGGTAAGTATCCATAAGAAAACACATATGATAATAAATCATCTTACTAATCATCATTAATAACTGAAAGCAATGTAATAATCATCATCAATAATTGCGAACACTAAAAATAATCATCATACATACATGAAATGTAGAGTCTAAGTAATCTCATTAGATAATGAACTGAATCCATAACACAATATCTAATAGTCTCAAAAGAATGTTGCTAACCAACAACATAAAACTAGCTCTAAAAGAGTTCAGCAATGATAACAAAAATGTGAACTAGGGGTAGGCACTACAGTGGAACAAACATACTCCTAATGTGATGGATCAATTATATAATAAGGATAAATCTATAAGCAACCCATTATGGATGAGAGATTGGTCAAGAGGAGAATGATGATATCCATCAAGGGCTTGATATGTTATATAGTTAACCAAGGAGTGGATCAAGAAACCTTTTCACTTGGATGTAGTTCCTCACTCTCAATCTCTGTAAGACACCTCCCAACCAAAGAAGGGTAAAGGAACAAAATTCATAGTTCATACATATCCAACAAAGTCATCAATAAGGCCTAAGATAGAACATCAACACAAACAAGAACTAGAGTACTTCAAGACTAAGAGGGTAAATGGTAAGAAGAAGAAACAATTTACTCAAGAAAGAACTCAACAAGAAGAAGCTCAATAAGAACTAGTTCAACTAGAACCATCCCAATAGGAAAGGGCTCAACTGAAGCAAGAAGAGGCTCTAGCAGTGGAAGCCCCAATAGCCCAAGAGAGTTCAAACTGAGACAATGGTGGTGAGAGAGAAAAGGAGAAATTTGAAAAATAATGTACTCTATCTCCTCAGGTTCTAGATATCATACTCGAGGCTCAAAATGATGAAGAAGGGAAGGAAAATGAATATATGTCACACAATAAGAAACCCAAGTTGGGAAGAATCATAGATGAGGAAAGGAGGAAGAGCATAACACAAGCATCTCCTTCTATCCTAGAACATTCAATTAAAATAGAAACCTCTAATCAAGCAAAGGAAGGATAGACTAAAGAGATGGGAGGAGATGGGACAAATGTCTTTGATATTTTGTAATTTGACTTCATGCTAGTTGGCACATAGATGGTAGGGCAAATGATAAGGGATACCCCTCAGAATGAATCACTTGGAGATGATTGGGATTACTTTCCTCCTTTACCTAAAAGGCCACCTAGTATACGTCCTCTACCATCAATAAACCTTCAATATGTGCCTCCTCCCCAAGAACAACATGAAGCAGTTAAAATACCTCCTCTAGTAATAGAGTCAAAGTGCTAGATCATGGAGGGAGAATGCAGATGAAGTATCAAAGGAAGGAAAGATTTATGAGAAAGGAGAACAGATTTCTCCAAGACAAGACATTATAGATCATTTCCATAGGTGGAAATAGAGGTCAATCAGTAGCACTCCCATGACAAGAGAAGACTCTGAAATGAGGTGATAAGGGGAAAGGGCTAGTTTTGGAACCAGCATCATTAGTTCAGTACATGTCCCCCATGGGAAAACTCCAACATGGTTAAAAAGGGAAGTTTTAACTCAACAAAGGATATATATGGAATATAGGGAGGAGGAGGGTATGATAGAGTTGATAAAGACAATCAAAGTAGTAGAACCTATTCAAGGTGATGCTAAGAGATTGGCCTTTATCATGAAGAACTAGAATGAATATCTACTAGCACACAATGTCATCCCACCTCCCATAAAGATACTAAATATATTTCTCCAAAAGACTATCAAATGAAGGTGATAGTTTTGGGAAGGCCTGTAGTTGATGTGGCAAAGGTTCTAATCACCACAAGCCTCAAGCAAGTGTTTACACACTTGGATTAGGGTGAGTAAGAGATTTTGGTATTAAGAAATTAGAATGAGTTGCTAAGGGGATATGTTAATAAAATAGTGGGCCTAATTAACCTTGATCATATATTGGTTTCTCTAAGGGTTTCTTTGAAGAAGAAAGAGTGATGGGAATTTGCAAAAGAGAGTGAATCCTTTTTAGATGCTTGCAAAAGGTGGCATCACAATTTTGAAGTTAGAGGAGTAGAGATAAGTGAAGGTAATTTGAATCTTATACACAACATCCTAAATAATGATAACAAATTGGTCATAATAACAAACCAATATTTTGGGCTGATGGATGAAGTGCATACCTAGACCAATGATTTGGAGGCATTGAATACTATCAAAGGTCAAAGGTGGCAGATGTTGATGGAGGTATATACCATAAAAGAGTTGGATAAAATAGATGATTTGATTGAGAAGGTATCAACCGACAATAGAGTCATGGTAGGATTATATGAGGATATTTAAGACATGAAGAATAAAGCTCAAAAGAAATTATTGGAAGCAAATAAGTACTATAGTGCTACCAGCCTAGACATTTTTGGGGATGAATCAAGAACATAGTTTTCTTTAGTAGAAATAGTAGTAAAATAGTTCAAAGCATTGTTTGAGGTAGCCTCCTTTGAAAATGATATTTGATAGATCTTCAAAACCAAAGAAGCATTCTAGAGTTAGATTCTAGGTTAGAGCATTTTGCAAATACTAGGCTAGAGATCAGAAATTACCACCAATGATGTGCAATAAATATGAGTTCTTAGATTTTTTGAGAACTCAAGAGATCACTACCATCATCCATAATTTTAGAACAACATATCCAAACATCGTTTTGGTCCAAAGGGAAGAAAACCCAAATACTAGAAACTAAATTTTGACACTTAGGAATTGTTTGTCATTTTGTTCATTGTAAAAAGGTTCCCTTTTCTTAGAGGTGCACTTTTAAAAAGGGGTACCAAATCATAGAGGTGTACTTTTCATAAGGTGTGCCAAATAAAGAGGTACAGCAAAAATTTTGAAGATGAAGTTGTGTGCTGACAGTTAATTGCTAGTTGCTATTTTTTGGCATTACATGCACCAAAAACATGTTTTGACATAAATTCAACTCCCAAAAACACCTAGAGAAGACCTAGCTTGAATTTTTAGAAGTCCCATTGACTCCTAGAGGATCTCATGTCTTCTATCTTCTTATCTTCTTATTCTTTTATTGTTTAAAAGTCATGTAAAGGCTCATGCACCCATTAATTGATATAAACAAGGGTGGAGACCTACTTATCACCATTTAGAGAGTCAAATTCTATATAATTACCTTTAATTTATTAGTTTATTATAGTGTTTTCAAAAGAGCTCTCACTCCTAACACAAAATGAGGAGAGTGTTTCTTATAAATAGATGGATGTAATATGTACTCCAGGACAATATCTTGATGCAATACTAAATAATATTGGTGCTCTCATTCCAAGTATAGTAAATCTTGTTAGAGTGTGTTATTTTTTATGAATTCATATTCATGACTAGTAATGGATCCAATAGTTTTTTTGTGTTTTTATAATTGTGCGATCTTTTTTAATTATTGTGTTTGTCTTATGTTAACGAATTTCATTATTGTGACGAATTAGAGAAAGGATCACTATTGTTCTTGCATATTATTTTATCTTATGTGTGTGCACTCTTTGGGGATACGCAATTTGATGAATCATGAAACATCTTTCAATTTTTATTAAAGTTTCCATCGACGATTTCATTAGTGGAGTTGACAAAGCACTGCTCCTAATTTCATTGGTTTCCTACTAGGTTCTTTTGATAATTTAATTCACAAACATGTTTCTTTGGCTTATGCTTGTTAGTAAGTTCCCTTTCAATAATTTGTTTTAATCTCTCATTACTCTATCTTAGTTATTTTATTTTCTAATGTGTGGTTAAAATAGGAACTCATATAGTTGCATTGATTAGACATTGCATTCATCATAAAATAGAAAATACAAAAATATATATCATTTTGTGGTTAAGTTTGACCAAAGTTGTGCGAAATTGGTAGATGGTAGCAAAGGCTTCCTTGTGAACACTCACATTTATCTTCAATTGAGCTACCCATTAGGTTACAAAATAGCCATCTAGGACCTTAGATTTGGTCATTGATCATCTTTTCAAGACAGAGAATCATGAGAATTTATGTCGTTAGCATCATGTTGAATGACCACTCAACATAAGTGACACTAGAAGGAGGGCTGAAAAATATTCTACCCAAAAAAATAAGTTGTTGTTTGACAGTTCTAAAAAAATTTTAGTTCTAATTTTTCTAAGTCTATTCGCAACCACAAGGTGCACTTTTCACAAAGGTGCACTTTTCACAGAGGTGCACTTTTCAGGAAGGTGCACATTTTATCAAGGCACACAAAGTGGAAGATCTTGACCCACCATCTCTATTTTAGTGAGCATTAAGGTCTTTTCCCAGTAGACACAAGTTCTTAGAACTCAATCACTTTCATAAGCCTCACAGTGACAAAGAGATACCCAGAATCCAACCACTCACATTACAAATTCCATCATCTTCATCTATTTTGCATTCAACTTAACCCCCACCTATTGTATGATTGAATCCTCTACCTATTCCTTTCATTGCAAATGTAGTAGATTCACCAATCAACCTATGAGGCCCACTCAATGACCTTCCCAAGAATCCTGAGAAATTTTTCCCAATGTTCATCTATGAAGAGATAGAGATAGCAGAAGATCACATCAAGCTTTTCAAAAAAACATGCAATCAAAAATAAATTTAAGAAGAAACTGTGGTCCTTCTTATGTTCCCATACACCTTGGGAGAGGTTGCATTTAATTGGTACATAAAATTTCCATCAAGATCTATTCCAAACTAGGAAACTTTTGAAAAAATGTTCTTCGATCAATTCAAAACATTCATTAATCTAGTCATGCTACACAACCAGTTCATATCTATCAAGAGGGATCCAATAGAGATTATCTCATGCTTCAATAATCATTTCCACATGGCATACCACAAGTTTGGAACCCTTATGCTATGCCAGTGGGGGTGCAATCCAAATATATTTGAACTCTATGGATCACCTCACTGCTATCTTCCTAAGGAGATTACCTACCACAGATATCGATACTCTAGTGAAGGTTTTAGAGGAAGTGATCACTTTCACCAAACAAGATAACCCCAATGGAGGAGGCATTATGATTCCAACTAATGCCAGTATGATAGTACCACCATACCCTGTAGGAGTACAAGACATGCCTAATTAATCAATTCCATTCTTTTCCCAATACAATAGGAACTAACTACCTCATCTCCAACTATAACCTATATAGAATATGAACCTCCAAAAGCTTATTTCTTCAAGCAAAAGGTTAAGCCATCTACCTAGGCAAAGAAAAACATTACAACCAAGCTTGAACAAATGAAAAAGATTGTGTCTCAGATAACCAATGAACTAACCTATCTTTGGTTGTCACAAGGGAAGAGTAACAATTTCTAAAGAGCTAATGTAGTCCTAAACAACAATCTTTGTGATCAAATTAACAACAAGAATTTCAGTTGAAATAATGTCACGAGAAACAATTTTAACACACTAGACCAAAGAAATGGTTTTGAAAGGTAGAATTGACAATGTAATACTTGTCTAAACAATGGAAGTATCCTTACATACACTAATAATAATGCTCAATTTGTCGATATCAATCAATTCAATGATAACCAAAATGTACCAAATGACAATGACAATTTTTTTGGCACAAATCAAGAGATGAATCAAAATTCACACAATGCTAACAATGAGTCCCTTATTTAGTTCAACACCATGTTGTTAGAATCTTATGATTCTCTACTTAACACTAAAATGGGAAACCTAGTCAATGAAGAACTCGTGTTCCCATTCAATCAAGAATAAGATCCTAAACTAGTTGAGATCTTCACTTTCTAAAATGATAATCATAACACTTACAACCTGCTAAACCAAAGGGAACCCATGACTGGTGGAATTCCCTAGGATTATAGCCAATACTACTTGATCCAAGGGTGAATAAAAATATGACACTAGAAAGAGAACCCTTCTTAGCACAACAAACATAGATACAAGGGAACATACCCACTATACTAAAGAATCTTGCTTGGTCAATAGAGAAGTACAATACAAGTGAAGAATTGAAAAGAACTAAGGCCAATATCTTGATGTATGATATGCCACAAAGTTGTCCTATCCAAAGAGAAGAATTGTTGAAGACCCCTGATCACACAAAAGAAACACCTTGCACTAGCACCTAGAAGATAGTTTCACCATACATTAATATCAATGAGGCTATGCCCATCGTATATAAAGACAAAGCAGAGGTACCCCCATTTGTGCTAAGTTTGAGATTTTTTGGAATATATCTTCACAATTGCCTCATTGATTCAGGTGCTTCATGTAATGTCTTGCCACTTTTGATATCTCAAAGATTAGGGCTCACTCCACAACCTACAAATCAAATTGTAATGGGAAGTAAAATTCAGAGGAGCATTGAAGGATGTTTGCATACTGCTAACTACAAATCCCAGGATCTAGGATATCATTGACATACATGTAGTAGAAATTCTAGAAAATGTATGACCTATCGCTAAGTAGAGAATGGACTAGGTGTTTGAGAGGATGGTTCCCAACAGATTTTACTCAATTATGGCTTCATTGGAAGAGATCAAATAACCAGATCAAAATAGATGATAAGGCAAAATTAAAAACAATGATCACATAATACAAATCAAATAATGAAGTGCCATTCCTTCAACCAGACTTAGAGTGATGGATTTTAATATATCTTAGATCAAAGAATCTGATGACAAGGTTATTGGTGTGTCAGAAGAGCCCTCCCCATAGGAAGATGTCATTACTCAATTAATGGACACTATGGTTGCAAAATTATAGTGTTTAGGAGAAGAAATAGATCCAAATATCCTAAAGGATTTTGTTGGTTGCATCATGTGAATCACTTAGAATTTGAATTCTTGAATTTCCCTAATGCAATTGCCCAAGCTTTGAGTGAGATAACACACTCCATAACCAACAAAACCATGTGTCACATGCCCAAAGATAATTCAGTTCACCTAGGTGTGTCCAAAGTGATGAATGATGTCTTTAGGATTAAATTTAAGAAGATCTAAATGCTTTGTATAGTGACACATCCTTAGATGGGGAGCTTTATCATCTCCTCCTAAAGGAATGATCAACGTTCTTAAAAGGAGATGCTTTGTGAAAGATCAAGTTTGGACCTCGACTGTCATCCATCCTAAACCTCAAACTTCCAAAATCATGAAGTTGATTGAAGAGATTAAGGATAAATAAAAGGAATAAGAAATCCATGTGTCAAACGAAGCTACTAGTGGCTCATCAAGCCCAATGCAGGGGAGGATGCAATGGGTCCCCAAGAAAAGATCTTTCAAATACCAAATGAAAGAAAAGGTTTAGAAAAATAAACATAGGTCAAGGGAACCAATAGAAGAACCAATTTGGACCCTCAAGTTTGATGGTTCCAAATGTAAACTAAGACCTAGGGATGGAATTGAGCTAGTTAATCCCAAAGGTAAGTCTTTCTATGTTGCATATTGTTTACATTTCATATGTACTAACAATGTCATAGAATATGAAGCCTTCATATATGGACTCCTCTACACATTGGAAAAGAATGTAAAAGCTCTCATAGCCAAAGGAGACTAACAATGGGAGATGGCCAGGAGATTTAAATTTGATTGGGCAGCAAAGTATCCATTCATTGAGCCCATGGACAATCCAATTGTAGCTGAGCCACCAATAGAATGCAAATGTACAATTTTTAGTTGGAAGTAGAAAAAGGAAAAACGGTTGCAGCTTAAACTAGACACCATAGAGAAACATGTTGGTAAGATTTACGAAACCTCAACTGTAGATGGTAAGGAAATAAAAGTGGTAAGATATAAAACAAAGGAGCAATATCAACATAAAAGGAATGCTAAAGAATATTATATGTTTTAGAAATTTCAGACGAAGCCTAGTGAAGTTCAAGGTTCTATTAATGCTATTTTTGCAAAAGCAAGTGAAGTAGAAGAACTTGGAAAAGTTGTTCAATTAAGTAATGTTTTCCATATTTTGAGCAGAGGGCATCCAATGACAAACTATCCAGAAATGAGTGGTTTGTTACACTTTCTGAAAGTTCCTAACTATCCTATCAGTCATTGGTTGATAATCCTATCAGTCATTGGTTGATAAATAGTGGATGGGAATGGGCAAGTTGTATTGCGCAGGTTGAAATAGAGGATGTACAAAGAAAAATAAAAGAGTCAACCTTTATTGCATTGTCCTTAGATGAAGTTACGGCAATAGATAATATGTCATGGGTATGAATGCATGTTTATAATGTACAGAATAATGTCCACCAACCACATCTACTATCTATTGCTAAATTGAGAGACAATGTGACAACAGAAACTTTATTTCAGTTAGTAAAGAGCAATTTAATTGAATATGGAGCTATGGATGAATTAACAATAGCGAAGAAGTTGGTCTGTGTTGGAGTGGATGGAGCTTTAGTAATGCAAGGTCAAAGGAATGGTCTTTGCACAAAGATGCAGGCTTCTTGTTCACCATATATTGTTGGCATTCACTATATGGCCCATAGGATGAATCTTGCTTTTAGAGTTGTGAAGAAATTTCCTTCAGTAAACAAGGTTGAATATTTAGTAAGAGAGTTGTATGCATATTTTTGTTGAAGTCCCAAGCGTTTTAGGGAATTTTAGCACTTTGTTGATGGAATTACCGATGGAAACAAGCTTCTAAAAGATGTTGATACTAGATGGATCTCTTTGGATGGACTAGCACATTGAGTATTTTTTGGATACCAATCTTTGAGTGGATTGATGTACTAAAATTGGGACAATGCAGAAAATCAGAGATGTGGCGACTTGCTTTGGAGGTTAAGCAATATAGAGACACTTTTGACTTTGGCATCTCTTCTTCCCATGCTAGAAGATATGACGTTAATTATGAGAAAATCCCAGCAAAGAGCCATGTATATTGTAGAATATGCTCAATTGCATAAAATGTCATGCCGAGCCCTCGATAGTCTCTATCATACTGACCTAAATTTATCTGATGATAGATTTAATCACTGGCAAAAACTAATAGATTTGGATGATCCTGATAATTATTTAAAGATCATTGAAAATAGAGATTTATGTGTTTGTGTAAGGGGATTTCAGATACCAATGTACTACAGTGCCCCAAAGAAGCGAGCTACAAGAGTTACAAGGGAAGAGTTTACCAAGATCATCGAGTCTATAGCATCTATTGCAAGGGACATAGCCTATAGAGTTTCCTCTAAAATAATATGACGATTCCCATATGATCAACTGCTTGAGGCTATGGCAATTGTGTTTCCTCAATATTGGTCCTTCAACAATAAGGAAGATTATCGTAGAAGGCTGTTGATTTTGATAAAGGAATTTTGCAAATCTATAGAATTCAATGGAGTGACTATCAATGGAATATTAGATGAGGGTCTTCTTAGATAGCAATCAGACACCTTTGCAAGGACCATGAAGCATCAATATCAATTAATTCATAACCCACATGAAGAGGGCTCAGCTTCAAAGCTTTGGACAGAACTAAAATAGAGCACATTGTTGCATGAAGAAATTTTAGAATACTTCAAGCTTGTTGATCTATGTCAAACCATGATATTGGGTTCAGTGGAGGATGAGAGAGTTTTCAGTGCTTTGGGCTTCCTAAAATCAAAGCTAAGAAACAAACTAGACAATAATTTGGAATCATGCTTGAGGGTATACACATCTAGGTATGATGTCAATACTTTTCCTTATCAAAAAGCAATGGAAATCTGGAAGAAAAGATGCAAAAGAAGAGGGGTGGGCAACACCATTAACCAATCTCCTACAGCAACTCCAAGTGGGACAAGTACAGTTAGCAGTAGCACTGGCCATGGGATTGGTAGTCATAGAAGTGGAGGTCAGAGTGAACTTGAAGTTGAATAAAACACAAACAAAAATGAAGAGAACAATGAAGCAACTAGACTACCAGAATTGGATGATGATGACGACATAGAGATGAATTGGAAAATTTAAGAAATTTCTGCTAAATTAGTAGTGGCAACCAATAGGTATTTTTTGAATGTGTTAACTACTATATGATATCCTATCATTCAATGTTCATTTTAGAAAAGAAAGAAATTATAATATATTATGTTTCATCATTAAAATTTGAGAATAAAGAGTATTATTACTATAGAGTGTAGTTTATATCATGTCATCAATGATCATTCATATTTGAATTTGAAATTCTTGAATGAAATTTTGTTTTCTATTTTATTCATTTATTCAACATACATTGAATTGGAAAACATGAAAATTAGATAGAATCATAGATTCAATTCTATAATTAATAATTATTAATAGTTTTCATTTGCAATATTAAGCTAATATGGTACAATTCTTGTAAACCAATGACCCTGAATTCTCTTTTATAGAAACAAGGGAGCAACAACAACTTCAGGTTGATTTGCCTAATGTGAAGTCTCAAAATCTAAATCAGTAAGACATCTACAAGTCTACAACATCTCTACAACTTTAGTTGTACATTTCTATATTTGATAGGCCGGTTTAGTAAATTAGCAATTTAGCATAGGCAATAACATCTACAAGACTGCAACATTGATCTTGTTCAAAAAAAAAAGTTCAAACTTATTACTTTAAACTCATTTCTAGAGTCTAGACTGTAGTATGTAGGATAATATGAAAGATATTCATATATAGTAAAGATATAGATATATAGTAAAGATATAGAGATGATTGAAATTGAAAGTACTCTCACATACAGACTATAAGTTTTTGTAGTATGCTCCATTCTTCTTCGAATGGAAGGGCAAAATTTTTTATGTTATGGTAAATGACTTGCATTCTCGTCAACATTCCATACTTGGAAGAGCAAGTTTCAAGCAATGTTCCTTCCACTAGTGCATGCAAATTTGTGAATATTTTGATGCACTTTGGAATGCCTTCATGAGTTCTGTCCTAAGGAAGGTTGCCTAAATCAGAGGTTATTTGGTCCTCCAACTTTTGTTTGTAAACTTCTCTTCCAACGAAACCCATTGTTGAGAAATCTGATCCAAGACTCAGTAAACCAAGAGATATCAATTTGGCTATTTTATTGTTCATCTTGGTGAGCTTTGGCCCAAATAAAGCAAGAACTTCTTCTGCTTCTGTTAGTTTTTGACATTTATGAAATATAGAGGTCGCCTTTAGTATTGAACCAATGCAGTTTTGAATTCCCTTGCTTGCAAAATGCCTGTCAGTGGTGTTGTTGATTTCTTCCATAATCTGCTTTGCAATTTTCTATCTTTGACCAAAAATTTTGTTCTCCTCAAGTTGCTCTTTCAGCTTCCCAAAAACATCTATAAGAGCTTCGTAGAGTTCGAACAAATGACACAACCTATCAGCAAAAGTATTTATTTGCCCCTACAAGTAATTTTTTATTTGCTTTACTATATTATTTACATGGTCATTCAATTCGTTTTCATATTTTTTAATAGTATCATTTTCCTTCTTTAGGTCTTCTTTCATTTCTGGGTATTGGTGTTCACTATGTTTTCTTATTTGCTTTGCTTTATTTTCCCACCCTTTTGCTTTCTCTTCCCACTCTTTTGTTTTTACCCTCTCATTTTCCAATTCTTTATTTAACTTATTTTTTACATTTGCAGCATTCTCCAAGTTTCTGTATAACTTTGTTGAAGAGTCTTTTTCATCCTGAAGTTTTTTTTTCCATTTTTTCCAAATTTTCCTTTAGAGTTTTTAGTTCTGCGTCCATTTGTTCTTGCTGTTCAATTGCTTCTTTAGAGCCAGAGGATGAATTTTTTATCCTTTTCTCTAATTCTTTACACCTATTTATTACAACTTTCTCACTTGCCTTTACATTTTCTAGGTCTGCCTTTAACTTATCTATTGTGCCCTGAAGCTTTCCTTTCTCTCTCTCCAACTTCATCACTAAACTGTAGACCACTTGGTTGGTCATTTTGGACACATTTATCTTGTCCACATTTTTAATTTTGGATAAATCCATTTGGAGGATGCTAACTTGAAATTTAGATGGATCTAACTGACTCTCTGGTGGATTGTTATCTCTAGCTAGGCGCATAACAACCATGAATTCCATCATATCTTTATCTGGGTCAGATGTGGGAAATAACCTATTGGTTGCAGGTTCTACATCGCAAGCTGCAGCCATTGCTTCCATCTTCATTGTCTTACTATTTTGTCTATTCTTGTTTTTTGATTTTTCATACTTAGTTACAAATTCATTGTAACAAAAATCAGGATTTTGTGAGACAATTGAATGTTTGAATGGTGAAATAGCAGTAGCCCTTGCACTGATGTACAAGCTTCCACCAATACCATGAGGATAACCAACACCTAGACCCATTAGTAGGGTTTGTGGACTATTCTGAGGGTTTTTTCCTGAAGGATGGGCAATTTTTGGACTCACAGTCACCATTGGCATTGTTGTACTAGTAGTACTACTAATACTTGTCATAACCTTCTACTTCTTTACACTTTCTTGATCTTCGGGACCAAATTTTTTTGCATCTATATACAATGTCCTTTTTAGACCACTAGTTGTAGTTGTACCCATGATATCTACAGTTGTGGGAGTGACAGTTGATTCAGATTTAATCTGAGTGCTTGGAAGTGGAACTGTAAATGAAGCAGGAACAAATTTAATTAACTGAGATGAATCCAATGTGGATGGAATTGACTGAGTTGATGATTGATCTCCATGCCCAAGGCTTGGTTTCTGACCATGTTTTGGTGCTATAGCTGGTGGTTGAGGTGGTAACCAAACCCCTTCTCCATTAGGACCCAGACCACTAGAACCTTGGTAGCCCATTTTTTCTACAATTTCTACCCCTTTGCTATACAGAAGTTTGGTGGATCCGTCAACTCCTCTTTGAATTTGTGTACTGGATGAGAGATTCAAAGAATCCTGGTCATCATAATCATCATCAGTATCACTATGATGTGCTTCAGCTAGATGCTCCTTATTCCACAATTCATCAAACATTGTATCCTCTTCAACCTCATCAAGATCTGCAGAGGTCTTTGGCTCATTCAGATTCTTCCTCATTTCCCAAAATTGAGAAATTTTTCTTCGACTCCATCTAGCATCTATACATTCATTCATTAGCTCTTTTGGAATAGGTTTTGTAGATCGTTTATCAGCTTTCTTGTAGAAATTGGACGATGTCATGCCCTACACTTTTCCTTTCTATTTGTGCAATGCCATTAGACAATTCTTGTATTGACATATTATTTTCAGCAACATATTTCTCCATCTATTTTTTGACCTCCTCCCAAGAGTCCATATTTTTAAATTTTTCAATCAAAGGAATACTTTCATGTTAATATTTGCTTGCAGAAGTCCCAATGCCCTTAAGCCTTGCTCCAATTATGTTCAGTGGATCATACTACCAGTGATTGTCAACATCAAAATGAAAAATTGAAAAAAAGGCTTTTGCCACTTTGAATCCTGTTCTCTCAAATGCCAACCCTCCAAAGGAGAATGACAAGGAGGGAAATATCATTTTCTTTTGCTGACCATGAAAGGGTACATATGTGCTCTCCATTTGTCGTACATATTCTAATGCAAATACCCTCTATGGTACATGCATTGGAAGTTTGTAGGGTTCTACCCATGAACCGTAAAACCTTAACACGGTGTACTCTTCCATTAAGTACCAGTCAACCAATTGTAGTTCACTTCCGAGTTGAATGCAATTTCTACAAGTAATAGGCAATCTAGGCATTGGAGTGCCTATAATTTTATGGTACATTGGTGCCAAAAAGAAGTCTACGAAATTGTTGTAGTTCCTTCTGTTATCAATCATCCTTATCTGAGGTGTCCACTCATATATTGGATTTTGGCCTTGAGTCTGACTGCAAAGCTTGTTTGCCTCAAATAATGCACGATGCTTTGCTAGGAGAAGATAGCACAAGTAGGTTGTGAATCTAAATGTCTTCTCTGAACCTCTTTGAATCATTAGGAATTGATCTTGCATGCAACAAACAATGTGCTCAATAAAATGATATCTTACTGGTTCTTTTTAAAATGAATATGATAAAGCATTTCAAGAATGTTGGCATCCACTTGTTTGTTACTATCCAATCCCAAACAAAATGCTAGCAAGGAAATATTGTCATGTGCCCATGGCACAAAAAATTCAAAATCATAAGGAGGCATATGATTTGGACTTAGCTTACAACCGCTTGTTATTCCTCTGATATAAGAATCTCTCTATTTTGCATCTAATTTTTCATAATCATCTGCCAGCTTTCCTAGGTCAATATGTACATTTGACTGTTGTTGTTGAAACCCTAGGTTCAACAGACTAGCAAATTCACTCTTAGTTATGGACAAAATTTCCTCCTGAGTAATTTTATTCACAATTTCTTTTCTATTTTCATCATAATTTTTGGCGTAGAGCATAACAATTTTTGGGCAAGGGAATACTTGAGGTAACGCCATGTGTGCCAACCCAACTACCCACGGTGCAATTTTATTTGTAGTCGCATTTACACTAGGGTTAAATGAACAAAATTTTGAAGCCTTATTTGGATCGTTCCACTTGTTTTCAAGTGCAAATCTTATCTCCATTATACCCTTATTTCCATGAATAATAGGATCATGTATATCATGGAATAAATCACTGAAACCTGGTGTTTTAAGCATATTGTGGAATTTTGTTATTTTGCCCATCTTGTTATTCTTGGTATTTGTTTTGCCCATCATGGTAAATATTTAAACACAACTACAAGCCTACAGGGGTGATTCAAAATTAAAACATTATAGACTAAATTTTTTTACATAATATAAATAGTAAAGTTGTAAATCAAGAGGCTTGAAAATTTTTAAATGCAGGATGTAAATTTTTAGGATTTTAGTAGTTACACTTACTCGTTCACGTTCACATGCCCTTAGTTTCAATTTTTGTAGAGAGCTGACAGACTGTAGTTTGTTGCTTTCCTCGGACCACAATCCTCAACCTAGAAATTAAGAATTCGTAACTTTGTTGCACTGTAACTTTGTAAATTGCAAAGTTCAAACTCTAAGTTCTAACAGACTAACACCAAACAAACCAGACGTTTCGACTACCAAAAATGAGATGAGCAATGATGAAAGAAGTAGCTCAATCACCTATAAATAAGCTTGGTGGGCAGCGTGCCAGGGATTATTAATTTTTGTCCTAAATAAGCTTAGCCATTGAGAAATATTTCTTAAATGTTTGTCTATCCGACTGTTAATTCAATTACATTAAACTAGCAAATATTCTCAAATCTTGAACATAATTGCAAGTACATGACGAAAAGGCCAATTATAATTAAACACTAACACCATCCATTGTCCTGTAATGCGTGTGAAGCCGCTTAACCGATGGAAAAGGCCAATCGTAATTAAGACTAATAGTACTACTACTAGTGGATTGTGCCATGTCATGTAATACGTGTGAAGCCACTTAGCCAATGGAAAAGACCAATTATATATTGTAATTAACAGTGACAAGACATCAATATACTATCTCCTGCAACTTAAGTGATACACGCTGGACAGAAACGTGTCACCATTCCAGACACTTGAACAAGGTCGAGGCTTCATTCCAAATGTTTCGTCTCGAAATAAACCTTCAACCGTTGATATATTATCATCGGATGGTAGTTTGAATCATGTAATTAATAATCTATATGTAATTAATGTTTATCATTTAAATAAACCAAGCTTTGTTCATTTTAAATTTTAAATTTTTTTCTATAATCTACATGTAATTAATGTTTATCATTTCAATCATCTGAACTTTGTTCATTTTGTATTGGTAATAATAATAAGATATCTTTTGGCTTATTATATATAGTTATAGATAAACTAAACTGCAATGGTATTGGTAACTGTTGATAAAAAATGGTTAGAAATCGATTGTACAATTTGGGAAGTGGTGTGTGGTTAGTGGTAGCGTACTAGCAAGAGAATGTCACTATCACTGACATGGCATTTAATTCTTTCCAGGTACACTGTACTTCACATACAACTTACCTTGATATGTGTCAACATTCTGGTGACTACCTCGACAATTCTTCTTCCTTCAAGAAATGTTGGCTGAAATTAAACCTCAGCCATTGATCTTGGATCATCAAATGGTCTAAGTTCTCAAATAATACATTTAACATAATTACAATGGTAGTGGCAAAGATTATGCTTCCATAATGTATAGTCAAACAACCACATCTTTAAACCATCACTTGCCACTTGCCACTTGCCACTTGCCAATAATTTATGTAAGTTGGTATGTTAGGTTAGGCTACTTATTTCCCATCTTTTGAAAATAGCCATACCAACTATAACTTTCTGAAAACCATTTGCCATAACAAATAAATTAATTCAATTATTTGGAAAATAATTTTGCCATTTAAAAAAAAAAGGTATCGGTTATTAAAATATTTGCCAACCAATATCCATATTTCAAAACATAATTCGCCATCAATATTAATAATTTTATTAAAAACAAAAATTATAATCACCATTATTTTATGAAAATTTTCTAAACTATTAAAAATTTTGCCACCAAATATCCATCAATTGATGCATAATTCGCCAACACTATTCATTTTTTTTTCACCCAAATGACATGTGATTCGACACAATTTTATAAATTTTGGGGGGGGGGGTGCTCCTTAAAGTTATCCCTGGATAGGATCTGAATGAAGAATACTTTGGGGACATCCCTTTATTTACTAGTCTACATCCAAGAACCCGCATTTCCCCTCAACCTCAAGATTCCAGTGCTAAAATCTATGAGGGGATACGTTGAAGATGGAGATAGGGTCTAAATTAGATTAGTGAATCTTTTGGAATTGTACAAGAAGAGGACAACAACATTAGAACACATTTCAATACTCTAATATGCAATCAAACATTGGTTCAACAAGAGGGCCACGATCAAATCTTTTGGAATATCAACCATGTTCTTATATGGGACAAGGCAAATGAAAATCTAGCCAATCATACCGAGTTTCAATGCTTGTGGATTCATCCTTATCAAATTGCAAAGATTTGGGGGTGGGAAATACATTTAGGCTAAGTACTTTACAAGGAGACTTAGTTCTATTACTAGTCAATGGCCAATTTTTGAAACATTATTTCAAATCCTAAAATAAAATTAAAATAATTATGAAAAAAAGTGGTCATTTTCTTTAATTTTTATGTTTTTTTAATTTTGAGTTAGGGGTTAGTGTGTAATTTACATTACTCTTGGTAGCTCAACTATCCAAACTAGTCTCAATTTCTGAAAGAGGTATTTCTTCCTAAAAGTATTGGGATAACTTTATTTCTTATACAGACTAAATACATTTGTTATTCACAAGCAAAAGAGGACTTTCAACCTTAAAATCATATTCTAGATTGATCACTCTCAAAACTTTACAAATTTAAAGAATTGATCATCCATATTGCCTTCAATTCAAGTAGATGGTAGCAAAGGATAATTCAAAACTTATCGGTTCAGATGGAACATTTCCCCAGAGACCTGTAAAGATTATTATTTGGCATGTGAGTTTTTAAAGTTCATTAAAAAGAGGAACACAAGAGTTATCAATCTAGAATAGATCCCAAAAAGGGAACACTAATGCCTTGGCCACATAGTCTAATCATGATAAAGGAAAAGAAGAAGACATAAAATTAGAATGGTAATGCACAAAAGGATTCTAGAGCTTGGTATAAATGAGAGGGTAATCAAATGGAGCTAGTACAACATAATCACTATCCCAATTCACACAAACAAAAGACTTCAAGGATGAATCAAGTGGAAATGTGTGAGCTCTATGAAGCAGGCTAATGGATTACCAAGTTCTCGAGGACAAGAAATTGATGACTCATTAAGATCCCTCTAAATGGATTCTCACATCTAGTCATATAGTGATTGATAGTAGATTTATGGAAAAATTTTATGCCTATTCCAGTTAAAAAAACATTATTTCTGTGTTGTTGGACACTCGTGATGGTTGGCACCCAAGAGGGTCAAAAGAATTAAGACACTGAATGTGAAAGTTGAAGTCTTTGGGTTTATGGTTTCAAAGTACCTAGAAGCCACTTGTGACATCTCGAATCAAGTTGCAAACTTGACACAAGTTTGAATAGTTCTTGTTAATAAAGAAATGCCTTGGTCATTTCTTCCATTTGTTGGGGCCTTTTGTTGTGGCTTCACAACACAGGCCCCATTTTGAGTCCAAAAATGGGACCCCCACTTTTCATTTAGGGAGAGAGATCTCATTCTCAACTATAGGGAGCCTAGTTAGGTACCCCAGTCAATAAGGTCTCCTTCTACATCTAGGTTAGTCCAAGATGTCCAGTTGATCGATCTCGAGCAAGAACAGCTAGTTAGGAGCAAAATTTTTCCTATTTCTATCAAAAGTGCACATATGTGCACCTTGCACACATGTTCACCCATCAAGTGTACGCAATGGGTGTACATACACATGTGTAAACCTTTGAAGGTGTACTATACACACCCATAGGCTCCCCACACCTATAAAAGTAAGACCCCATTCACTTTGCATTTTGATAGCCTCTAGGAGACTCACCTGCACACTATCATACATCTGTACATCCATTAGAGCTTGTCGCCACCTTAAAGCAGTGCCCAAGGTACAATTCATGCATATCTATACATGAGCACACATGTGCACCATACAAAGGTGCACATTATGCACAAAGGGCTCGCCTATCCTCAACATCACATATGTACATGTTGCACATGTGTTCTATATACACCACATGTGCTCTATGCTCTTAACCCAAACAAGAACAAGGCATGAAAAAAAAAGGCATTCCATACACACCTTGTGCATATGTGCCTAGTGCGATATGCACCTAGTGCGCAAGGTGCACTTTTAGGCCCTATAGGTCAAATTTATCAATCTTTACTAGTTCACTCAACTTTTTCCAGTCTAGTCAAGTTTGTTAGAATGTCTTTTAGTTTTTTCTAATGATACAATGATGTTTTTCTTTTGCATAGAAAAAAAAAGCACCATCTTCATCTTCCATGACTACAAAGATCACTCCCAAGCTGGTGGCTTTCAAACATCAATGAGCACCAAAGAAGTCCACTTTCAGAGATAACCACTCAGAGATCTATGACACTGAATTAGGGCATATTGATTAGAATGCATTTCTACTACTATGCAACAAACCCAATGAAAGATCAACACTAGTGTTAGCATTGATCAGGAGTGGGCTAGTGAATGCAACTTCCCATCTAGTATTTTTCCAATCATTTGAGCTGATAATGACTCTGGGTCATGATTACGTACTTGCAAAGAAGGTGGTTAAGTGTGTGATAGGAGAAATTGTGTTGGATATAATACCATGAAACATTAAGAAGGTCTTCCATGTACTAAGGGTAGATTAATATTTTCATATCACTTATGACATGGTAGATTGGTGGTATAGGGAGAAAGAGTCAAAGGCAAGGGAGCTAGTACAAGGGAAGTACCTCATCATTAGACCATCATTGAACCAAAGAGGTGGAAAGGTCAACATGACCCAAGGATATATGATTGAGGATATTGGCTACTCTATATTCCTTTTGAGTAGAGTCATGGGCCTCCTAGAAGAAAGTCACCTAGAGACTTTGATGGTGAATTTCATAGAAGCTATCAGAACATGAAAGATATCAATTGATTGGGCTATGATTCTTAGTGACAACTTAGATGATAAACTCATCTTAGTAAAGAATGACTTGTTATCCTACATGACCTCCTATGTGGTATACCTCTTAGCTGCAAGGCCAATAGATTATCCTGGTTTGGTTAAGAGAGGGAGTATGAAATATGCAAAGTCTTGGCCACACATACTCTACCCTTAGATCATGAAAAATAAGCTTCCCTTTAAGAGCCCTGAATATAGATTGATTATTGATGGATTCATTTTTTCTATCATTTGGTTTGTCAAAGGAGACTATGCTAAGAGAATGCCAGTAGAAGTAGTAGCCCAAATATTACAACTAGGAGCTTATTTAACATAGTTCAACATGTTCACCTATATCTGGTTACCTGGTACCCTCCTATGCCTAAAAAATCTCCCTTTCTATCCTTTAGATAGATTGATACTATTGGAGATAGCAAGGCAACTGGCCTTAGCTTATGACAGATTATGGAAACAACACGAGAAGACATGGGTCTGGCCAATCACCATTGGAGCCTTCAAGGTTAACAAAAAAAGGACATATTCACTTTTGATTATGAATAAGATCCATACCCCTTGGAGTATTATTTGGCACCTTGACCCTACTTTGACAATATTGGGATGGTACAATATATTATAGGGAAAATTTTGATACCAGATGTGACAATTGAAGATCACTGGATGGACTCTATAGATGACTATGATGTCTAGATTAGGGGCTATTATAGGATGATTCTATAGTGGGAAGAAAGGGAACTCGATTTGGATGTACCTCTAAAGGTGTCAAACAAAGATACTCTTTATGTGATGGATCTATTATATAACAAGGACAAACCTATGAGCAACCCATTATGAATGCAAAAAAATTTCGAGGGAAGAATGATGATATCCATCATTGTGCCTGACATGCTATACAGTTCACTAAGGAGTGTGTTAAGAAACCTTTCTACTTGGATGTAGTTCCCCATGATCCAACTCTACAAGCAACTGCTTGACCAAAGAAGGGTAAAGGAATGAAGTTCATAGTTTGTACATATCTAGTAAAGTCACCATTAAGGCCTAAGATAGTATATCAACACAAATGAGAGGTGGAGTATTTTCATACTAAGAGGGTGAAGGGTAAGAAGAGGAAAAGGGTTACTCAAGAAAGAACTCAATGGGAAGAGGCTCAACAAGAACAAGCTCATTCAAAACTAGCCTAATAGGAAGAGGCTCAACCCCAATAAGTAGAGGAAGCCCTAGTAGCCCAAACAGAGACTGCCTCATTAGTACCCAAGAGATCTCAAACTAAGACAATGATGGTGGGAGAGAAAAGGAGAAAGTTGAAAAATAAAATTACTCTATCTCCTTAGGTTGAAGATATGATACCTGAGGCTCAAAATAAGGAAGAAGGGAAGGAAAATGAGTATATCCCATTCAAAGAGAGAACCCAGTCGGGAAGAGTCATGAAAGAGGAAAGAAGGAAGAGCTTAACACAAACACTACCTTCCATCGCAGAACAACTAATTCAAATAAAAACCTCTAATCAAGAAAAGGAAGGATGGACTAAAGAGATAGGACAAATGTCTTCAATATTTTGGACTTTGAATTCATGTCAATAGGCACACAAATGGTAGGGGAAATGATAAGGGATACTGCTCAAAATGAATCACTATGAAAGGATTGGGATTAGTCACCTCTCTTACCTAAAGGGTCACTTAGTATACGTCTTCCACCATTAGTGAACCTTCCATTTGTACTTCCTCGTTAGGAACAACATGAAATAGTTATGATACCTCCTCTAGTAACAAAGATGAAGGGATAGATCATGGAGGGAGATGAGTATATCTAGAATTACATGCAGATGAAGTATTAGAAGGACATATTGTTAAGGAAGGAGAATAGACTCCTCCTCGAGAAGATACTACAGATCATTTCCATAGGCAGAAGTAAAGGCTCAATTAGTAGTGCTCCCATGACAAGAGAAGACTCTGAAATGAGGTGATAAGGGGAAAAGGATAATTTTGGAACTAACATCATCATCTCAATACATATCCCCATGGGGACTACTCCAACATGGTTGAAAAAGGAAGTTTTAACTCACCAAAGGAGATATATGGAATACATAGAGGAGGAGGGTATGATGGAGTTGATAAAGGTAGCCAAAGTACCACAAACTATTCAAGGTGGTGCTAAGAGTCTGGCTTTTATCTCAAAGAACCAAAATGAAGATCTACTGGCACACATTGCCATCTTGCCCCCATAAAAATACTGAAGATATTTCTCCAAAAGACTATAAGATGAAGGAGATAGTTTTGGGAAGGCCCATAGTTGATGTGGAAAAGGTTCTAATCACCATGACATCAAGAAAGTGTTTACAAACTTGGATCAAGGTGAGTCAAAGATTTTGGTATTAAGAAAGTAGAATGAGTTGATAAGGGGATATGTTAATAAAATAGTGGGTCTGATTAACCTTGACCTTCTAGAGATTGCTCTAGGGGCTGCTCTAGAGAAGAAAGAGTGAGGAAATGTTGTGGAAGAGAGTGATTCATTTTTGGATGCTTGCAATTGGTATTGGCATCATAGTTTTGAAGATAGAGGAGTATAGATAATTAAAGGTAATTTTAACCTTCTACACAACATCTAGAATAATATTGACAAATTGGTCATGGTAATAAACCAAGATTTTGGGCTAATGGATGAAGTGCATACCTTCATTGAAGACTATCAAAGGTCAAAGGTATCAGATGTTGATGGAGGTATACACGGTGGAAGAGTTGGATAAAATAGATGATTGGATTGAGAAGGTATCAGTAGGTAATATAATCATGGTAGGATTATATGAGGATATTTAGGACATGAAGAATAGAGCTCAAAATAAATTTTTGGAAGCAAATAAGTATTATAGTGCCACTAGCCTAGAGATTTTTGTGAATGAATAAAAAACTCAACTTTATTCAGTAGAAATAGTAGTACAGTGGTTCAAAGCATTGTTTGAGTCAACCTCCTCCGAAGATGATATTAGACAAATCTTCAAAACTAAAGAAGCACTACTAGAGTTAGATTCTAGATTAGAGGATTTTATAAATACTAGGTTGGAGATCGGTAATTACTACTAAGTGGTGCACAATAAGTATGAGTCCTTAGATTTTTGGAACTCAAGAGACCACCTCCATCATCCAAAAGTTCATAACAATACATCTAGACATCATTTTTCTCCAAAGGGAAGAAAACCCAAATGTTGGAAATTGAGTTTTGACATTTACAAAATTTTTGTCATTTTGTTAACTATAAGAAGGTGTGCTTTTCTCAAAGATGCATTTTTCAAAAGGTGCAACAAATCATAGAGGTGCACTTTTCACAAGGTGCACCAAATCAAGAGGTGCATCGATAATTTTGAAGATGAAGCACTTCACCAATAGTCAACTGCCAATTGCTATCTTTGAGCATTACATGCATCGAATATGTAATTTGATGATAGTTCAACTCCCAAAAATGCCTAGAGAAGATCGAGCTTACATTTTTAAATGTCCCAATGACTCCTAGAGCATCTCATGGCTTCTCTCTTCTTATCTTCTTCTTCGTTTAATTTTTTAAAGTCATATAAAGGCTCATGTACCCATTAATTGATATAAACAAGGGTGGAGAGCTACTTAGCACCACTTAGAGAGTCATTTTGTATATAATTATATTTATTTTATTAGTTTTAGCATAGTGTTTTCATTAGAAGAGTTCTCACTCCTAACACACAAGGAGGAGATGGTTTTTTATAAATAGATAGATGTAATATGTATTCTAGGCCAATATTTTGATGCAATAATAAATGCTATTGGTGCTCTCATTCTGAGTGTAGTAAATCTTGCCAGAGTGTGCTATTTTTTATGAATTTACATTCATGAATAGTAATGGAGCCAATGGTTTTGTCGTGTTGTGATAATTGTGCGATCTTTTAATTTTGGTTTTTGCCTCATGTTAATGAATTCCACTTTCATGACAAATTAGAGAAAGGATCACTATTGTTCTTGCAAAGTGTTTTGTCTTATGTGTACACACTTTTAGTGGCTACATGATTTGATGAATTGTGAAATAACTTTTGAATAGTTTTCATTAAAGTTTTGAATGACGATTGCATCAATGGATTTGAGGAAGTGAAGCTCCTAATTTCATTGGTTTCTTACTAGGTTCTTTTAATAATTTAATTCACAAATATGTTTTTTTTTTTTGTCTTATGTCCATTAGGATTTTCCCTTTCATCGTTTTAATCTCTCATTACTCTATCTTCTTTATTTGCTTTTCAAATGTGTAAATAAAATAAGAACTCATATAGTTGCATTGATTAGAAATTGCATTCATCATAAAATAGAAAATAGAAAATATATTGGTTTTTTGATTATGTTTTATCAAAGTTGTGTAGAATTGGTAGATACCAACAAAGGCCTCCTTGTGAACATTCACATTTATCTTCAATTGAGCTACCCAACAAGTTGGAAAACAACAATCCAAAACCTAGGAGTTGGTGATTAGTCAACGTTTTAAGAGAGATTCATGAGAATATGTCATTATCATTGTGCCAAACAACTGCTCAACACCCACCTCTTCAAAAGCTAAAAATACCAACAAAAAGGTGAAAATGATAAACTCTTTTATTGGCATTGATAATGAAGAGGATATCCTGTTGAGTAATCTTAGTGCATTGAGGAAACAACAAATGGTGGTAGTTCATGGGAGACATGATGTTTTTGTTTTCTTAAGAAATAAAAAAGGATAATTAAATTACAGAGGAAGTGGTTTTAAGTTGAACGTGGAGCGTGAGTTGGAAGAGGAGGATGAGTCCACTAAAAGCACAAATATGAAAATTATGTTGAAAAGGGCATAGAGCTCAAGGTAGAAGAGAAGGAAAAATCTATGGAACAAGTGTGAATCTAAATGGATTTCCATATAGGGTAAATGTTGTATATAACTATCTTCCTAATGTTGGCAATGACTCCTATAGAATATATGACCTTCACCTATTATGGATGATAAAATGACTCTCCTTACCTCCTAATTTATATTGCTAACTTATAGAACATAATCTCTACATTAGTAGACTCTTTGACCATGTCAGTGAATGAAAAAGACCAATTTGACAATATTATCATTATTTTTATTGGTAGGATGGTTAATGAGCTTATGAACAAGGCTCTATTTGAAGTGGTCATTAGGAAAAGAAGGTTAAAGAGAGAAACACAAAGAAAGAAAATTGAGGAAAAATAAAATAAGTACAACATGATAAAGATGAGGAAGATTGAAAAACACTACTCAATGTAGTCCTCCTAAAGACTGAGATAGGATTTCTATATTTGATGAAAGTTAAGTTTGTTAGTTTTAGTTCTTTCTTATTCATACTCTATTTTTTTATATGCCAGTTTTAAACTTAAGCTTAGTTTCTTTGTTATGATGAAATAATATTTGTTAGTTGGACTCTTAGAAGTTTAAGAGGTTGCACTTTCTTAGTCTTCATAGAAGCTTAGAAAAAAATTAATTCTTTAAAATGTCCAATGATTATGAAAATTTTAAGAATAGTAGTGGCGATATGTGTTATTTGAACATAACTGTGGTTGAATTTGTGGTTGGAGAATTTGGTCCTTCTATCAGCTGTCAGTAGGGATTTCAATGTTGTTTCTTATGGTTTGTTTTGTTTTGATGGAATCAAGGCCATTTCCTTGCTAATATAATAATAGTAATAATAATAATAATAATAATAATAATGTTGTGCTTTGTTGACACTCATACCTCTTAATGGCTAACCTTCCCTATGAAAATATTTTAATTAAATAATTAATACTATGTTAAACAATTCATAGGAAAAATAAATATACACTGAGATATAATTTGACCTTACTGATTTTTTTCGAAAGCTCACTTATTTTAAACTTTCTTTGCAGGTGCAAGCTAGTATGTTGATCGAGCGAGACAAGATGAGACGGTTCCTTCATGAGGGGCATGCTGCTTTTAAGCATGGATACCAAAGGCGTAGAACCTTGGATGATCTGCAAGCTTTTGAGCAAGCTTGCATTGGGGTAAATAGAGAAATCCGTAAGAAAGTGAATGCTAGAAAGGATGATTTATTCAGGCTGATGCAGATTCAAGAACATAAAAGCATCGTTTGGATGGAGGGTCCCTTAGGTTGGACTACTTGGGTGGTCAATTACTATGATGTTCTTCGTTAGCTAGTCTTTCTCCTCTTTTTGTTATGTTGTACAGCTGAATCTATTCTTCCTTAGTGAGACTTAGCCTCCTTGTTGATTTTTGTGGTAGTACTTTGGTTGCTCTTTTTGTTCTGAAACTCTTATATCTAATAGAAAAAATATTTATTTAAAATACTTTTTTTTTATAGGTAATTGGCCAAAGCCTAGATCATTTATTATTAATTTTATTATTATTGTTAGATTAATTATTATTATGTGTTAATCTCGAGTAGATTCAAACCCAAGACCTCTCCAATGAGAGGTTCACAATTTACCGATGCATTGTAGGCTCTTGCCTATTTATTTAAAATACTTAAAATTTGATATAGTTCAAAAATATAATTACAAATCATTTATTGTACTCCAAATTATTCTAAATCAAGTTCACATTAAATGAATGAAATAATATAAAATAATATCACCTTATTAATATGTAAAGTATAAATCTTAGAAAGTTGAAATATAATAATTTCTTTTTGAATTGTATTATAACATTTTAAAACATCCAAATCAATTCAATATGTCAAAAATTATATTTATTATTATTTTTTTTTAGAAAATTAATAAATTTACTAGAATTGTTAGTCATAAATAAAAATATTATATAAAATAATATATTAAAAATTAAACTAATTATTGTTGTTTTCATTTGTTATTGTATTTGTCGTAGGCTATACTATTGCAATCATTGTACTTAACTAGTTATCAATCTCAAATAATTATTTTCATGTTAATTTTAACCTTTTATTTTGTAATATTTATTTGTGAGATTTTTAATTTTTAAAATTCAAAATTTATTTTACTATATTTTAGAATGAAAAATATAAATCATATTAACTTTTATAATATGAAAGAGGCTTGTGAAAATATTTTGTTATGTAAAACTATTAAATGAATAATAATATATTTTTCTTTTATAATATCTTTTCATTATATTTTATATAATATATTTTAGTTTAAATAAAATATTAATACTTTAAGATACAACTTAAATTAGTTATAGTAGTATTATGAAATTTATATTTAATTAGAAATTAATTTTTATTTTAAAAAATCTAATATTTAAATATTTGAAATAAAATAATGATTTTTAATCTTTTTAAATTAAAAATTAGACTTTTAATGTAAAAGCATCATTTAAAACTTTCAAAATATTAATAAAATTATATTATATTTTATCATTTTTTTAACTTTGCTACTAAGCTATTATAAATTATGGCAAATACATGATACTATGTGGCACTTGTTTCATTTATAACTTAAAGAAGAAAAATTATATTATTCTTGAATGTTTTTTACTATAAATTTTATTTAAGTCAGAACAAGAAAGTTTTAGCCTTGATTGTATTGCATGTTGGCTTTAATTTTAGTAGATTTGTGTACATTTTATAATACCAAGAATATGGGTGAGATTTCCAATAAAAAGAATACGTGTTAGATTTAAAAAATCTAAATATTTAAATATTTGAAATAAAATAATGATTTTTAATCTTTCTAAATTAAAAATCAGATTTTTAATGTAAAAGTATCATTTAAAACTTTTAAAATATTAATTTAATATTAATAAAATTATATTATATTTAATCAATTTTTAAACTTTGCTACTCTATTTATTAAGCTATTATAAATTACGGCAAATAAATGATACTATGTGGCACTTGTTTCATTTATAACTTAAAGAAGAAAAATTATATTATTCTTGAATGTTTTTTACTATAAATTTTATTTAACTCATAACAAGAAAGTTTTAGCCTTGATTGTATTGCATGTTGGCTTTAATTTTAGTAGATTTGTGTACAGTTTATAATACCAAGAATATGGGTTAGATTTTCAATAAAAAGAATACATGTTAGATGGTGGCATTGCAATCTTTACAAGTTGTATTATGCATGAATTAAATCCTCCTTTTCTTGCCACAACAACACAAAAGAATTTATATTTATATCAATAACTCACTACTTGATTGAGTTGAGGATATGAATAGAAAAATCTTATTGTCTTATTACTACCTCCATGGAAACAAACATAGCCGAGGTGGACTTTTTTTTTTTTTTTTGCGAAACATTATATTTATAATAATAATAATTGGTTCAAAAAAGATGCCAAAGAAAAGAACCAAAAAGAAAAAGTTTGGTCATTGTCTGATACAAAAAAAGGGATGCAGAAGAAGAAATATTGCATCAAGAGAGAGTATCTATCAACACTAATGAATCTTGACCTAGAGATTTTTAGATCGAGAATATAGTAATTACAAAGAGCCCAAAACTCATATGAATACAATTCATTGATTGGTGCCAGAGACAAGACCCAGAGCCCAGCCAAAAACTATCACAGAGATTAACATCGCTAATCAACATCCAAAACTTTAATTAAGACCATGATATTAGAAAACCATTTGATGCAACTGTAATCCAAGACCCTGACCTTCATATAATATCTCAAAAGAACAAGTGAGATCCAAAAAGAGAGAAAACATGCGAAATCATAGAGAAGTCATGATTAACTATCAAATAAAATGTGAGGAGGACTCAACCTTATTCTAAACATATTCTTTTGTCATAATATTTACTAAGTTGGGGAGATCAAGGAGGTTAAGTGGGGAAAGTAAAGAGTTAATATAAACCCCATTAGTACCCAAATTAGCCAGACAGTCAGCTAAAAGATTGCCTTCTCTATAATTATGCATGATGTAACATTCAAAGATTGAATCAAGAAGAGACCATTCTTGATGTAATATATATTGTATGGACCAATTATATACATGACATTTAATACACACATCAATAATAATGGATGAATCCCCTTCAACATGTAACTTAGATATAGAAAGTTATTTTGCAAGTTCCAAACCTAAAAGCAATGCCAAGGCCTCAACTCTGTTATTATTATACTAAGAGAGAGAAGATGATTTTTGCTGCAATCACATGACCTTTAAAGTCTCTAATGAATATGCCATAGCCAGAGTTGCTTGGATTTCCTCCAGAGGCCCCATCAAAATTGAGTTTGAAATAACCCTCACTTGGAGGAATCCACTTGGAATGTGCTTGGATAAGAGGAATCTTGGATGGACACAATGGAGTGGGAAGATGAGGAAAAAGAAAACCCTTCCATCGTTGAATAACATAGTCATCCCAAGGAGAAAAAAATATGTTTACCCTTATATTTACTTACTGAAGCATTAACAAGCTCAACAATTGATCTCTCTAATCCTTCCAAAAATTGAGGTATTGGAGATGACGTCTATCTAAAAATTCTCTTGTTTCTTTTCCATGAAATTGCCCATACTACAGATGTAGGGATGCACTTCCAAATACATGAAAACATTGATTTAGAGTATAAGATTGGTCATGCTTGGAATAAATCCCATAGAGAATTAGGTAATGGCATATGGAAATTAAGCTTATCAAGGACAAAATGCCAACAATCTTGGGCAAAAGGGCAATTTAAGAGGAGGTGATCTGTTGTTTCTATAACTTGCAAACAGAGCACGCAGTTAAAGGGTTCATAAATGTCCAATTTGTGAAGATGATCACTAGTTAAAATTCAGTTCTTTAGAGCAAGCCATGCAAAGCATCCTGCTTTTGGCAAAACTGAGATATTCTAGCAGAATTCAAAGGCATGATATGACGCCTAATTATACTGGTTGTGTTGAAGAGCCAAGTATCCTAGTTTAATAGAGTATTTACCATCTTTAGCTAGAACCCAAAAGAGGCAATCTAGGTGATTAGACATAAAGATATTCCTTTTAGCTAGAACTTGTTTGAAAGAAGCAGCCTAATTGTGGGATATAGGAAGGGATGAGGGGTCTTTCCAAATGACTAGCCCTATGAACCTATGAATAGCTGAGACATAGGTAGAAAATGATGTCCCCCAAGCTTGAATCACTATGTTTGAAAAATCCTTTTGAGAATCAATAGTGGCAGGGGGGGAACCTGTTCCATGAATCAAACCAAAAATTGACACTATCCTCGTTGTTCATTTGCCATGATATGAATAAAGTAATACCTTCTTGAGAAGCCATCATGAAATCCTAAATAGCAGACCCCTTTGGTGGGTCTAGCACAATAAGAACTCTAGAAGGTTCTAAGTTAGCTAAATATTTCTCTTGCAAAAGGCGACTCCATTTGGCAAAGGATTTTTCATACATAGGCCAAACAAGTTTAGCACCAAAAGCCCTATTCCTATTGGTAATATTGGGAAGTTCGACACCTCCTGTTCTATAAGAGGTTGACATGGCATGAATAGAAATTAGCGGTATTTTCTTCTGACCATTCATATTATCTAACCAAAGAAAGGTGTGGATTAAAGTTTCAATTTGAGAGATGATACCTTTGAGGGCTTGTAGAATGGAGAAGAAATAGTTAAGAATGACAAAAAGAACAGTTTTGATAAACAAAATTCTACCCGAGAGAGATGACTAGCAAACCTTCCAAGCACTAATTCTACTATTTATATGATCAATCACAGATTTCCAATATGAGGGTTTGTTTAATCCCATAAAAAAGGGAACACCAACATAAGTAGATGGTAAATGATCATAGGGAAAACCAAGAAGATGGATTATGTTGCTGTAATTGTGAAATCAACAGGTAGAAACTTGTAACAATTTTCATCATTTTATAAACACAAGAAAATCGAATATTACATTTTTGTTAATTATAATCTAGCTCATTTTATTTTGGTTTCACAGATGCCATATTGTTTTTCACCAAATTTAGTAGAGATGTTTATGTGATTTTACCAAATAGAATCACGAAACTGAAAAGACTAGTAAGTACAGTGATAGAAAATATGCAAATTTGTTTTGGAATCAACTTGTAGATTTCTATATAGAAATTTGTTCTAGAATCTTGTAGATTGATTATTAAGACTTATCATGGTTTGAAATTTAAAACTACAGTTATATCTAATTCATATAGAATGAAACTAGATAGTTTTATGTAATTTTATCACGCCAAAGGTGTTGCCTATTTGGAGTTTGTATTGCTGATTTTGCCATCCAATGGTAGATAACACATAAGAGGAGCAGGATGACCATGGAAATGATCTGAATCGTTCATTTCTTCTTAGACACTTTTCACGTATTCAGAAACCTATCTCCGTCTCTTACAAAGCTTGATTCTCCAAATTGTCACCGTTAACGATGGTGTTCCATTTCCCATCGAGAAACTCACCCATCAAAAAAACACGCCTTCATTTATCAAAAATCTAAAAAATTGTGATTGAAAGATCAATTTGCAGACTACTTTTTCTCTGAAAAGTACTGTATTGGTAATATCATCCCTGAAGAGCATGAAACGATTGAAGAGTGATCCTTCAACATTCCCAATGCCAAATCAAAGAGAAATCCTACCATAAATAGGTCAAATGTGTCCGAAGAACCCTTACTTGACAACAAACTTCCATTCTAACTTCATTTTGAGAGAAATCGCATGGTTTCAGCTAAAATGCAACTATACTCAAACTATGCACTTTTAGTCGCTTTCTGAACTACACACATTTATGAACCTTCATGGAAATTCATTATAGCTTTAATTGAATTTTTGTTAGAATTCGTTCCCACTTCCCCCTTAATTTTTTTTTCTTATTGTTGAATTTCAATATTTTAGGTTATAACAGTCATAGCCATGCCAACTAAATCGCCATGCCAACTAAATCAATTCAATTTTCTACTCTCATCACTGGAAGGACTGAGAAGTGGGTCGAAGTTATCCTAATTTTTATCGATTAATTTTTTATAGGGTTTGGAGAGTCCTTAACGAAGGAACAAACACTACCTAATTTATTACTGTTTCATATTATTCTGCTTGGGATGGGCTCTCGTCGTTGTTCTTGGAAGACATGTTGATTGCCATCATTTCAAAGGGCCAAATTAAACAAAACCTAATGAAATGCTCAGAGACATTAGTCTAGAAGTTGTTTGGATTTGTCCTGTTGCTTCCGCTTTGTTGGGTATCTTTCTGTTGAGATGATGAATGAAAGATCCTCATGGATTTCAAATGAGGTCTCCATAACCCATTTGGTAGACTTAAAACATCTAGCGGTTTCACCAGCTATTGCAATTGAGAAGGATTCAAATGTGATACCAAAAAGTGCGACATTCAATTGGATCTCTGCAATTTTCTCTACAATAATCTGGAAAGGCCTTTGCAGAATTCAAACATTGATGTTGCTTCCCAAAGCCATATGAGTTCACTTTCTATTGAAAGTAACAAAAAGGTGTTCTTTCTTCACTATTTAATCTAAAGATGTTACAAATCTTGGATTTGAGCTACAATTATTTTAGTGGTGTTGGTGTCCCCAGCAACTCACCTCGCTGAAATATTTTTAATATTTTAACCTGTCAAATGTTGGATTTGAGGGAAAGGTACCCAGAGAGTTGAGCAATATGTCCACGTTGTGATACTTGGATCTTTCTATCAATTTCTACATTTCCATTTCCTCCATTACAACTGATTCATTATATGATGTTTGATACAACATTCTTAATTAGCCGATAGGCTTTCACCTGGGCGATAGCTCGCCATGAATTCCTCACACATCTGCTTCTCGGCTGTTGCCGAACTTTTCTTCCTGCCGCCGACATGTCCACGCCATAGACTTGGTTACAACTGTGTCATTTGAATGAGCATCGCATACAAATAGACAGTTGCTTGCCAGATGGATGGAGGGGCCACCGAAATGGATGGAGGGGCCACAAGTCCGTTGTTAGGGTAAACGGTGTATTACCCGGATTTATCCAGACCGCCAACGCCTCTACAATTACCTCCAATGAACTGACAGAGCCCCCTATAAATTCTCTAAATGTGGATGTTGTTGTTAGGGGTCGCTCACTCTTTTGCTATGGATTGAATTGGTATGTTCGTCATTACTCATTACTCTCCATTTTGTATTATAGAGTCGTGCTTTGGAATATCATTTTTGACAAAGCTTGCACTGTTTCTTGCAGTAACTAGACAGACGACAGAAGAGGCTTACAGCAAGGGGTTGGAGAATAGGTCTAAGTTCGCAACAACAGGTTTCCACTACCAACTTGGCAATACACCATTCCTGCATACTTTAACTATTGGATTTCCATTGATTGAATGAATGAATGATAAGGGTTAAAATGGTTCCTTATCAATTATTATCTATTGTTACCTACTGGACTTTCTATACAATACAATTAGGGGCATCTGTGCCTGCTTTAGGGCCATTGATTGCCCTCCATAGATCGTTCACCTCAATAGCAGGGGTAGGGCATCCGATAGGAAAAGGTGAGCGACGGACAATTACAAGGTAGGGTGGAAATCACCATTTTCCTGATGATCATTCAAAACCCTAGTGTTATAGCCCCAATTCCGTTTTGTGATGATTAAACAAAATTCTTCCTGTGCAATTTTTTACAATTTTCCTCCTGGATCTTGTTGACCTCAACAGTGAACCTTCGGTCTTGTACCCAGGGGAATCAAACTGCTCCAAGTTTCAAATTTCTTGGAGACTCGTATTTGTATAGGAATCGATTTCTGAGTCTAGGAAATAATCATTGCAACTTTCACATGAGTCTTAAACTATGGGGGATTCGAGTGAATTTGCAGTTATATACCCAATTGCCATGTCTTTATTATTATCACAATCTGAATCATGGCGTTGAAATAATTGTGGTAAATTTGTCTGTGTTCTTGAGTTGCAGAAATTAGAAAGTTTTATTGACTTGAACCATTTTGTTATATCTTACTTGGTAGGTAGCTCACCAACAGTATCTGTGTTGCCCTGTTTTCTTCTACTGCTTGGTGCATTCTTAGAATGTATGGAGAAATGAATAAGCGGTTTAGTGGTGTGCTTGCCCTGTTCAAGCTGGTTGTAGGGGCAGTGCTTATATATTCTTTCTGTCTAATGTTAAATTCATAATCAATAGTAAAAACTACTATAGTCAAAGTAATGGGGATATTTAGAGTAGGAACAAGCCTAAAATTTCCCTCGTGACTACTTGTTCTAGAAAACTCTACCAAGATTGTCACATAATAGTAATAATGGAATGCATTGAATACGATATGAGTTTCTATAACTTAAGTCCTCATTCTCTGAAACTGGCATCAGAGTCATTTCCCCATTACTCAAGAAGAGTTTGAGCAGGTTCTTCGAAAATCTGCGTTGCAATGGAAATGTAAAGTTGAGAAATGTACTTCTAGTGCTATCTTTTATTGAGACAAAGAAGGATAGAGATCAAATTTGAGTCCAACTATTTATAAAAATAAACTCTAAAAAAGAAACATGTAAGTTCTAGGGTCAACCGAATTAAAGTACCTATAGGTGACCAAAGCTATTTGGCAAATCTTGTTTGATTTGTAGTATTGAGCTTTGTACAGTCTAAAATATCCTTTCACATGTGAAATTTACAAACATGTAACCCAAATTGCACGATTTTATGTACACACATTTTGAATGGAAAATAAAGTAAAATTTTAATTACTCATCTGAAATCATTAGGCAAGTAGAACAAAACAAATTCATTTGAACACTATTTTGCAATTTATAAACTTAGACTTGTTGCAACATAAAAATGATAAAGTAAGCAACCAAACAGATTAATTGACAAATAATTGAGTGTATCCAATCATGGAAAATGGAAATGAAAAATAAATGACCTTGTTGAATAAATGAACTTGTTGGGAAAAAATTTATCATAAGAGTAGTGTAAGGTGTGCCTTCATATAATTCTATAGCATTCTGTTGAAAATATTTCTTTTTTAGAAGGATCTCTTAAACAACCTGGTAGACTCAAGCCCGTGTGGTAACTCAAGTGTTACCAAATGATGAGTGCCTCCACTGTCTAATCCCTTGGGAGGAATAGGAAAATTCTATAATACATTTTTCTATTGTTTCTGCATTTCAGTGCAGGTGAGGTACATCCAAAGAGAACAATACCATTTGAGATAATATTTGGAGTACCTCGGGCTTCTGCTATAGTTTTGAGTAGAAATAACACCAAATATTAGCATGCATGGATGGAAAATGTGGAACTGCATGCTAGTACATGCTCATGGTCTCTTGATAGGTTTGATGCATACCCTTATTATAAGAAGTGGGTTTGATGAATGTAAAGTGCTTGACGAAATGCCACTGAGAAATTTGATTTCATGGAATGTTATGATATTAGGTTGTGTACAGAACAGCTTCGAAGAGAAGGCAGGGGATCTTTTTCTAAAAATGTAGGAGATGTTACTGATATCTATTAGGTGAGCAATGGCTTTCATCTAGTACTGTTACATGGATATCAGTATGCTTGATTCACTCTGCATTAAGTCCTATTCAGTAGACATCATAACACCTGTCCGTGTTAAGCACTTCCCTGGTATATCATTGTTGTGTTAGTTATATACTTGACAGACTAGTAAGCAAGCAGAAACCTTACGGAAAAAACAAGCGCTGTTATAAATGGCGTACACCATCTTTAACAAGAAAGTCAATATAGTTTAATGTAAAACAATTCCCTCCACTCACCGGGATAGCTAGCAGCAGTATCTTTCAAATACAAATGGTCTTATGTAATCCCTTCCACTTTTTAATGGTTGTTTATAATAATAGCCATTTAATTTATTTGTAGATGAACAAATCAGTGAGTTTTTTTTTAACAAAAAAACAGAAGGTCCAAATATGATTAGGAAAATAGAAAAACGAAAACAACAGATAGATATATAAAAGTAGAGCAATACGTTGGTTTCTTATTCATTGAGTAAAACATGATTACATTTCTATAGCTCTAACAATGTAGCTCAAATAATGTGGCTGAAACAATGTAGCTGTTCCAACAACCTTCTTACAAATTTGGACAGAGTTTCAGCTCAAACTAGTGTAATCTAACAGCCACCTGAAACTGATAAACTGCTTTACAATTCTTTATTTCTTCGTACACAAAATCTTTCAGTTCTACTTATTATATCAATTTACAATTAGAAAACGCACAACTACCTATATACCATAGCAGTTTGACTCCATTCTTATGAGATGGTGACCCTATCACCAACGAAGTATAAAGGAGAATCCATTCCAAGCCTTTAAGGATTACTCATCAATCATCATTCATGATTACATCCAAACAAATCCTTCATTCATCCATCAATCATTAATCCCTTTAGAAATCAGGCAAAAAATTATCAAATCCTCACCAAACATCAGCTTATCTTGGGATCAAGAAAACAAACAATTCAGCAACCAAGCATCTCTATCTAATCGGCATTTGTTTGATCATCTTTCAGTTCTACTTATTATATCAATTTACAATTAGAAAATGCACAACTACCCATATATCATAGCAGTTTGACTCCATTCTTATGAGACAGTGACCCTATCACCAACAAAGTATAAAGTAGAATCCATTACAAGCCTTTAAGGATTACTCATCAATCATCATTCATGAAAATTGTTGTGAGGTTCTCACACCATCGCCCCAAATTTTTTGGGGACCCCCCTTTTTTTTGATCGCCTCGGCAAATTTTTGATTTGTCCAACAATTTTGATTTTCGAGAATTTTGAGCCTTGGACACTTTCAGGCCAGTGGGAGAGACTTAGCTTATTTCACCCGATTTTTTTTTTTAACTTGATTTTCTAGAGCCACCAATTCTATCCTAGGCCGAATAAATTTCAAAGTTAATTCCAACTTGGCAGGATAAAATTGTGAATTTTGTACTTAGACATTTTCTTTTGAAAATTTGGACATAATTGTATAATTTTGGATAATTTTCAAAAAATGAAATTTTTGTTAAATTTGATCTTTTGGAAAATCTTAATTATTATTATTTTTTTTTGGTGAAGAAAATTAATTTTTGTGATGGTGAAGTCAAATTGCAAAATCGATTTTTAGGCTCTAGAGTAATTAATTTTATTTGTGTTAAAATGCTAAAATTGCTTAGCAAAATCGATTTGAATTAAACTTGCAAAATTTGGCTTTAAATGGATTAAATCGCCTTGAAAACTTTTTTGCCTTCAATGAAATTGGTAATTTAATATTGAAAAATGGCTTTTGGTTAGCCAAAATCCAATTTTAATGACGTCTTAATTACTAAATCCTCATTAAATGGAAATATTTAACATCTCCAAGGCACCATTTATTTTCCTTTTGCAATTTTGGTCCAATTGGCAATTTAAATGTTAATTTTCATCATGGCAAAATTAATTTTAGCTAAGTATTTAATTGTGGGTCATAATTTTGCATTAATTATTTGTTTTTCTTGCTCCCAAGGTCCAAGTCGGTTAGCTTGGAGAGAGTAAGAAAGTTGGGTATAAGAGGAGGTCTCTCTCCCATTTCTTCCTCACTTTTCACTTCTCCTTCTCAAGGCGTTGGCAATTTTGCAAGAGCAGATTTGCACTCTTCTTGCTTGGCGAATTTTGTGGAGGGCGAAATTTGTGGAAGCTGAAATTTGTGGGAGCCGAACTTTGTGGAGTGCAAATTTTATCGAGGGCGAATTTTGTGGAAGATAAAATTCTGATTTTTGCAAGAGGCTGCAATTTTTGCTCTAGGTTGGGAAATTTTATTTGGAGGTGAATTGCATGAAAAATTTTTGATTTGCAAGGGATTTGAAGTTCTTAAGGTCAAGTCCTAATTCCGAAAAGTCGCTGTAAGATTATTGGTTAAGGTGAATTTTCATCATCTAGAGTTGCAAGGGGTCCTTAAGATGACATCCTTCTTTAGTTCTAGTCTTAGGATTGCTTGCCTGGGTTCTACTTGCCTTCTGGTCCACCACTCTACCATCTCGTAATAGGGCGACGAGCATGGAGGATGTTAGTGCAAGTAAGAATACCAAGCGGACAAACACTAAGAAAGACAAAGAGGATATGATGCCCAAAACGCCCTTCTCGAAAATGAAGAGAATAACTGACACCAATATCAGTACAGTGGACATGATACAGATGAAGGAAAGACTGAAGGAAGGACAATCCCCTTTGGCAAAGAGGATATACAAAAGTGGAATTGTACATGCGGCGGCTTTTCCTCCTACATTGCCGTGTCCAGAGTTGATCATAGAGTGTGCATCCAGATTTGATCTAAACAGTAAATCCATTATTTTTGGTGAAGGGAAGAGAGTGTTGCCAACATTGGCGAACAAGCAATTGAAGAAACATTCAACATTCCCTAGTACAAAGGTATGACGGTTGTGATGATGGATCAGGCAACCAAATCATTTCAAGACAACCAAGAGGCCTATTTCACGCATCTAAAGCAGAATTGGATTCATGAAGGAAAGAAAGGTGTTAGCAGATCAACAAGGTTCACAATGGCAAATTTCAAACCAGAATATGGTGATCTCGTTGTTCTTCTTAGCCGAATCATGGGCCTAGCTCAAGGGATGCAATTTGAAAACTGGATGTACTTCTTCATTGATGAGATTGAAAAGGGGAAAAGAAGATTTGATTGGGCCAAGATCATAAGCGAGAACTTAGAATTGCAACTCAGAATCATACAAAACCAAAGGCAATTCTACATGGGCTCCTATCTGTTCTACCTAATTGCTAGATTGTACAAGAGTCCGGGACTTAGGACCTTAGGAGAAGTTGGTAGTGGACCAAGGCAATATTTGGTACATGAATGCTATCCGTAGCTCCATTTGCACAACAACAAGGATTACAAGATATATTGTGATGTCTTCGCTATGAAGACAGTAAGGGTATTACAAGGGACACCTGCTAAGAAACTTTCACCGGAAGCAGAAGCACAAATTAAGAAGTATGGGAGTCGGTTCATCCAATTTCCTCAATTTGCATACATTAGAGTGGTAGGAAGTACAATTTGTCCAAAGAGGCTTCCAAGATACCCACTCGACAAGTTAATTTTAATGGAATTGGCTAGGCAACTTGAGCACTATGATAGGATGATGAGAAATGAAGGGAAAATAGGTGTTACATTCTCAATCATAATTGGCAATAATAGTTGCCCAAATCGGGCCTCCTTTGAAGCTGCAGAGAAGGAATTGGAATGGTAGCATCTAGGATGTTACAGAGCAAGGCAAGGATTTGATCCTAAGGGTCTTATCAAGGTATCTCATGGAAATGAACTCAAGCATGTTCCCACCATAGAAAACTTTTGGGCCAATGCCAAGGATGACTTTCATGTGAGAAAGCTAGCTTTCTTAAGGTTGTCAGTGAACATGATTAGGGCTATCAGATGGAGAGGCATTGATATTCCGGATCAATTGGAGGATGTTGGAAATGTGTTGAGAGAAGATTATGATACAGTAGAAGGAACAGAGTTGAATCCAGTGGATTGGGATGACCATCAGGATCTTTCCTTGGAGGCAGTTACGAGGGCCATAGATTTACATACTGAGTCGTGGTATAATGAAAGACTAAGGAAGCTGCAAAGGCAAGGGATCCCCCTTACCTATGAGATGATGAGGCCAAAGGAGAGACAAATAGAATCAGTCGAACAAAGGAATGAAGGAAGTGGCTGGCAATAGGAGATGTTTAGAAAGGGCAAGAAGAAAGTTTTGGAGGTAGAGAAGGGCAAAGAACATCCTGAACTTCCAGCCAAGAGACAACACACAACACCATCAAGAGAAAGTATAATTGAGGCTAGAAGCCAAGAGGTCAATTCAAGTGATAAAGGGGCTGCGGTGGAGGTGAGCTTTGATTTGAAATCAAGTGGCTATAGTGAAAGCACCAAGTACTCCCCTCTCTCGGAGAACCAACAAGGAAATGATATGGCAAAAACTCGTAGAGAAGAAGATGGGCCAGAGAAGAAGATGGGCCGATCGACATTGAGGCAACAAGTCAGGCACTGGAGGCCGCTGGTGATGCTTTGTTAGTCGAACCTAATCCAGATTTGGGGAGATGCACTGCACCACTATGGTTGAGGCAAATGCTTATGCCAAGAGGCAAGGTGGTAATGGTCCATACAGTTGAGGACAACCAAGGGTTAATGGAAAAGGGTGAGAGTGAGAACCAAAAATAAATGGCAAAAATGGTTGCAAGGGTAATCAAGAATGACAGTGATGGTCACCAAAAGTTTCAGATTGCTATTCCAACAATCAACAAGGCAGTGGATGAAATCGCGGCCCAGGAATATGAGATAGTGGAACATAACTTGGGAAGGAATATAGATGATATGGAGTGTGAGGAGGTCCAGGAAGGAATGGCATCAATCAAAGAAAGGTTGAGAAAGGAAAATGAAAGAATAGTAAAGTTGGAGGCCGAGAACGAATATTGGAGAGATTGCCAGCCCATCCAACAGCTGCACCAGGCAACCCTTCCTTAAGACAGCGGGAGCAATTCATAAGAGATATCAGCTCAGCTACATGAATTCAGGGATTGGATTCATGATACAATCCAAGACGGGTGAAATTTCTTGCCTTCCTTCATCTCGACATTTCAGTCATTAGTGGCTGTTAGAGACAAGTTCAGATTTCCTTCCCATCAAAGATATGGCTATTCTTAGGCTACAGGTGTTCATTGGGCTACCAGAGGCATACCTGCAAAGGGCTAGGTTTGTTGATGAGAGAGGATTGAGTATAGTTGAATCTTGGTTTGTTGCATTGACTACCAGATTTAGAACACTTGAAGAAATACATAATGAGATTACATGGCATAGCCCAAGCGTCGACACTTCCATTTCAACCATGATGAGCGACGTTGGGGTGGCACTTGATTTTGAGGATATCAGAGAAGAGGATACTAATGAGACAGATTTTGGATCGAGGTTGGATGAGTTGGGAAAGGTTGCTATTAAGAAAAAGCATTTGGGCACCCTTTCCTCTCTCGGTGCTTTTATTGGATTTGTGAAGGAATATAAGAAGGATCACGAAAGGATACTACAAGCAGCGAGCAACATGGCGAAGTCAACGGAACTCATGGCGAAGCACACACCTTGTCCTCCTATGGAAGAAGTTAATGAAAGGCTAGCTAAGTTCATTGCCTTAGCTAAGAAAATGAAAGAAAAGGGAAGACTTATATTAGAAGATCATTTGATGTAAGCCCAAGTGGCAATTTCCCTTTCTTCTAGAATAGGACAATTGTCTATTTCTAATTGGCCACCATTTTGGTGCCTTCATATTGGTTGCCACTTTTTTCACTTTTTCATTGGTCCATTGATGAGGTAGCAGCTTCTCATTGGCTGATGGGGTGGCAACCCTAATTAGGGTTTTGAGGATCCAATCTAAATTTTTGATCTTGTTTTGATCTCCACCGTCCGTTGTATTTTTGGCCCCTATAAAAGGCCATTTTCTCTCATTTGTAAAGTGTTGGAGAAATTGTTGCGAAGATAATACCAAAATTGCTCTCTTTTTCATTTTTGCAATTTGCATGTTGATTAAGAACATTGGGTGTTATTGCATGTTTTCTACTTCCACTTAGTTAAATTTCCTTTCAAGTTGTTGAAGCAAATTGCATTTGAAGTTGTTTAAGTAAAGTTAAAATAAATGGATAGTTGTATGGTAGCATTGGTAAATGTTTGATAGGGGTCAATACTTGGCCACTAGCATCCTAGCGGCTGGTTGGGAAGCTTTGTGTGGTAAACTAGTTTATTATTCCTTCGAATCATTGCACCTGTGGAAGTGAGGCCGTTGGTCAGCTCTCATTAGGCTCGATCCCCGTCCGTTTGCTAACCTTGCATTCATAGGAGTAGGAGTAGAATAGTGAGTAGCTGGGTAGTCAAAGTTTAGGGAAAGAAGTTAGAGGAGTAGGTCGAGTATTAGAACACATCCATTCACCTTCCACCAACATCGCTTTCCCATCAACATCACTATTGGCAGACACATCCTCCATCATCGCCACCATCAACATTATCTGCCTCCGCACATTTCACAAACTGAGCCACCATCACCTTCATCCCACCAAAGTCCAAGTCATCCTCAACAATTTGTGTAAGGCTGCCTACGTGATTACCAGTAAATCACATCGATAAAACTGAGTGAGTATCCAATGGTGTAAGGAACATTGGAGCTATTGCTTATGTCTCATGAGCATTAACTTTTCAAGAGAGGAGTTGCATGTTTGATATCCTATATCGAATATTCAAGTGCTAATATGTTATGTAAGTGATACAAAACTCGCATCAACAAATACATCCAAACAAATCCTTCATTAATCCATAAATCATTAATCCCTTGAGAAATCGGCAAAAAGTTATCAAATCCTCATCAATCATCAATTCAGCAACCAAGCATCTCTATCTAATCAGCATTTGTTTGATCATCATTCACTAATGTATCAAACCAGAATTCATTACATCAACACTCATTCATCATCTAATTAACAATGACTTAATCTGAATCATCACTCACCAATACCTCAAATCATACAATCAAAGGAAGTCATTCAATCAATCAATCATTCATACAAATATCACTCATTGAACAATAATTAAATATCTGAAATATTAAGGAATGTGATTGGTATGCAATATTATTGTATTTACTATTTATTTATTTATAGATCTGTTGGGTGATGCAATAGCACCAGTTTCCTCAATTAAGCAAACACCCATTGAGTTGGTTGCTTGTGGGCGAAGGGGCCAGATTGACCTTTGTGATCGTTCAATGCTATTAGGTTTAATTGAGGAAGATAGTATCACAGCCTACAAACAGAAAACATGAGTGCTTGTGAGCCACGGAGTCAGACTGACTTGGTTGATAGTTCAATGCTCTTAGGTATAATTGAGGAAGATAGTATACTAGTGTCCTAACAAGAAACATAAGATCAGTAACTATTTAGCTAAATTCCACTAATCATATCAAGAATTATAAAGGAAGCCTAATGGGGAGATGCAAGTGTACAGGTCCCCTCAATTAAGTGGATGCCCACTAAGTGGGTTTCTTGTGGCCACCCATTGATTTGGTTGCTTGTGGGCCAAGGAGTCAGATTAAGTTGGATTGCTTGTATGACACTCTTGGGCTCAATTGTGGATGATAGCTGTAATAAACTCTGCTAATTCTGATCAAAGAGTTCAAGTCTGGACTTAATGTATATTGTCAAACAGTTGGCATGAAATCTTGGCATTAAACTCTGATGCTGCTGTGAAGAATCTGACTCCAAAATATATATAACAATATGACTACAAAATTTGCATACAATGTGACAACCTCAGACAATAACAGTTCACATTTATATGACTCTTCAAGTACAGCAGATTCTGAACAACGTTTGTCTATCTTGGATTATAGAGAAATAATTTCTGAATAAATTCATACATATTTATTATGTTTTAGATCACAGACAAGTGGGTAATGAAACCTGGATACTGCCGCTGCTAATAGTCTGGCTGCTCGTCTATGGCTTATTCTCCAATGGGCTCCGTTCTGAAACTGCTTACGCCCAGTTATCCTGCTGTCCATATTGGTTACTGGAGTATGTCTTGATGTTATGGTTTAACCCGTGGTCTCCCTGCTCGTCTACGTAGCCTTCCTTAAATCCAATAGGCACCAATCCTTGCATATAAATGAACAACCAATGCACAAACCCTCTGTCAAACTCTTTAATGCAGGTTTTAGAGCTCTTAATGTTGCTATAATAGACTACTGGAGTTAGTCTGATTCCTCAACCCATCTTCTAGAGAAACCCTTATTCCACCTCTTAATTCGTGTTCCTATCTCAGTAGTATTAATACCTTCTTCCTGTAACCCGAGCCTTCACTTTGCTACACTGCCGAATGTATGATAAGGAGAGAAATGTAGTCACATCTATTACCTGGTAACCTTCCTTCGGCTCACTCACATAATGCTTGATTCTATGATTCCACCTCGGCTCTGAAGTGTCTGATTTCTCTGCTTGCCGTCCAACACCAATCTGCTAAATGGTGATCTGTACATACCAATGACTTCAAATAAATGTCCTTCTTTTCGCCATTGAAACTCTAGCTTCTTGAAAACAATGTATCAGAATTGAACCTCAGTTCTGAAGTGAAATGAGAGTACTATGTTTGCGTCTAGCCTCACTATTTTTCTTTAGGGGTTTCATCCTTAGGAAATATCCAGTCACAATAAGCAACCTTTAGGATTTGTTTAATAACATATATTCGTTGTTTTATTCCCAGTGCAAATGCCTTCCTTTATAACTTCAAAAAGAGGAGACGTACGAACAACTTAGCAATGTGGGATAAATCTTGGATTCGAAATCAATTGGGTCATCCGCTTGTGATTTTGATTCGTCTCATTCCGTAGCACATCCAACTACTTCACAATACCCTGTATCTCAGAGTCTCCCTCCATTGGTAGAGAATTATGCCCTCTCTGGGTGTAATGAGTACCAAACTTTCTATCACCATCCATAACACTAAAAACCAAGTCCTCTACCTACGGGTCAAAAGAAAAGTGATAAGCACTCCTCACAATGTAATGCTGATAAAAACTCCCAATCTCTCTCAAGGGCTCATCATCATCAAATTGGAAATTAGAAGATGGCTCCAATCTCTAACTCTGAACTATTGGTCGAGCAGGATCTTGGGCAACCCTCTCAGTAAGCCCAACCACAAAATCCCTATTGGGAAGCATTGTAGCCAAGCTCTCTAAAATTTTCCTCACCAATCATCAAATAGCACGAGAGCCCCAAATGAGAGCACCCTTAGATTCACTGTAAGAAACCTTCTGCAAATTCAAGCTCTTAAGAAAATACTCTATGAATGACTCAGTACAGTAGAAATTATATGTGGAAGCATCAATCTGCTCCCCAACAATCCATAGCTAATTTCTATGAAAATGTGACAATGCCAACTGTCTAATGCTACCAGCTGTATGAAAAGAAGAAATAGATTCACTTCCAGTAGAAGGAAGCAAATCACCATGAGTGCCCATCTCCACTGTACATACTACACTCATATCTTGGACAAATGTGTTCGCCACATCATCACGTCCCTCATCCTCGACCGTAGAAGCAAACTCACCACCAGCCACAATATGTAACTAAATAGGGTCAGGGGCTGGTGTTGATTGTATCCGTTCTAACTCCACGGTAACCTCACCCAACTGTGATTGTGACTCCTGAAGAGCCAACTGAGTATACTAAAGAGAGTCCACTGTCACCTCAAGCTCCTAGATGAGCTCAACCACCTCCTCTTTCCCTAACAACGCCTCATAGCAGGTGCCACGCACTCCAGAAGGTAATCTCTATCATCAACTAATTGAGAGCAACTATGCTTCAAGATCCTAACGGCCTCTTGAAGCACATGAACCTCTGCTAGGGAAAGACTACTATCACCATGCTCATTTGACACTGGGGCACCCCAACCAAATGTAGCTAGCATATGCCGAATAGCATCATAGTGATCAAGAGATGAATAAATATCACTATCACTCACCTTCAATTGATAAGTAACACGATGTCTTTGTAACCGCTGACTCCTATGCAAGCTTTATGTCTCACTAATTGCACTATGATAGGAAACTGAATCAGAACTGTCCACCACAAGCTCACTCATACATGTGCTATTGTCCTCGAACAACTCTGGATCTGAGATACAACTACTATGTACCTCAAACAACTCCTTCGAAGAAATAGAAGCCCTCTCAATCTCAATCTCCCCACATGTCTTAGCTTCCAACTCAGTAGTAAGATCCTGTAAACATCAATCTTGAGATTCATCCGAAACCTCATTAGAGTCGTCACTCAATATCTGACAAGGGGTATCATACCTAGTGCAAATCATAGCATCATCCAACAAATCACCAAAGGTGTACACATTGTCTACATCCCCATCACCTACTAGAGTCTCAACTGCTGTCACCTGACTCTGCACACATGACTCTATTCCAGGTTGTGAATCAATAATGCTAGAGCATGAACCCACATCTATTGACTCCACTATAACACCCAAATCATCGGCATCACAGATGGGTGACTCCATACATGCATCGGTCCCATCTGAGGAATACACTGCCTCCTGCAATGGAGCAACACTTTGACAACTCCCATACAAATTTCCAATAAGAATTCCCTCAAGAGAGCCTAAAGTATCAGTAGTAACAATTGCATCAACTGTCTCTGCACTAACTACAACAACTTTGTGGGCCTCAACGTGCTGAAGCTTAGTGCCACTATCCACCAAGGGTATTGACACATCTACTGATCTTTGTGAAATGGGTCCATCATTAGCACTTCTAATAGGACTAGCAGGTGTCGTACTAAATACAAGTACATTTGCATCATGGACACCTGTCGGGGAAAATTGAAGCTTCCTTCCCTTAAACCTCGAAGTCGGCTTTCTAAAGGCAGAAACTATATACTTCGTTGTCCTCTCAACTATCTCTAGATCTAACAAGCTCTTCGCCAACCTCTGTTGATGAAGCTTAAGTCTTTCCATACTCTCTTGCAAAGCATTCATTTTTGTGCTAAATTCCTCATTTCTCCACCGGCTTCTAGAATTGCCAATCCTCCTATGTTTGTCCATAGAAAAAGAAAGCTAGAGTGCTGGTGACTCCAAATTCACAGCAAACTGAAAATAAAATAACTTTCCTACTGCCACCGCCAGTTCATATAAAACGTTCCTGTTATTCTCCACTACCTGTTACCTCTACTATGAGGGATTTCCATACTATGTGATTGTTCTGGGACATGGGTTTGATGCCACTACAGCTTCCAATCTCCATGTCAATCTTTGCTATGAATAATGCTCAGAAAAAACTGTTTGTACTGAAATAACCCATGAGAATGGAGAGCTAAGTTCACGCTATGTTTACCTTGTTTCATCTATGAACTGATCATTATCTTGTCCACCAACTGCTGCTATGACTTGTACAGCTGCTCTCATTAATGGGCAACTTCCTTCTTCCTACTTCAGAAATTTACTCCAAGCTCATAACCAATTTAAGCATCATTTTCAGACTTTATAATAGCACCGGAGGATCAAACTTTTATCAAACATAAGCACTCAAAATTTCTAACATATAATATGAAAACCCAAAATATATTAAGAATCCTATAGATTTGCAAATATTTGTATTTCTTTGTTTACTCCAATCTGATAGAAATTTGAGAACTGTAAATACCATTACTCCATTTGTAACTCCACAACTAAACTTTGAAAAAACCTCTGACTCTACCCAATAGGATGGCAGGTTCAAAGCTCTGATACCACTGTAATAAACTCTACTAATTCTGATCAAAGAGTTCAAGTTTGGACTTAATGTATATTGTCAAACAGTTGGGATGAAACCTTGGCATTAAACTCTGATGCTGCTGTGAAGAATCCGACTCCAAAATATATATAACAATATGACTACAAAATTTGCATACAATGTGACAACCTCAGACAATAACAGTTTGCATTTATACGACTCTTCAAGTACAACAGATTTTTAAAAATGTTTGTCTATCTTGGATTATAGAGAAATAATTTCTTAATAAATTCATACTTATTTATTATGTTGGATACTGCCGCTGCTAATAGTCTGGCTACTCATATATGGCTTGTTCTCCAATGGGCTCCTTTCTGAAGCTGCTCACGCCCAGTTAACCTGCTGTCCATAATGGTTACTGGAGTATGTCTTGGTGTTATGGTTTAACCCGTGGTCTCTCTGCTCTTCTACATAGCCTTCCTTATATAGATGAACAACCAATGCACAGACCCTCAGTCAAACTCTTTAATGCAGGGTTCAGAGCTCTTAATGCTGCTATAACAGACTGCTGGAGTTAGTCTGATTCCTCAACCTGTCTTCCAGAGAAACCCTTATTCCACCTCTTAACCCGTTTTCCCTTGATGACTATCTCAGCAGTATTAATACCTCCTTCCTGTAACTCGAGCCTTCACTTTGCTGCACTGCCGAATGCATGGTAAGAAGAGAAATGTAAAGTCACATCTGTTACCTGGGTAACCTTCCTTCGGCTCACTCACATAATGCTTGATTTTATGATTCCACCGCGACTCTAGAGTGTTTGATTTCTCTGTCTGTCGTCCAACACCAATCTGCTAAATGGTGATCTGTACGTACCAGTGACTTCAAATACCTATCCTTCTTTTCGCCATTGAAACTCTAGCTTCTTGAAAACAATGTATTAGAATCGAACCTCAGTTCTGAAGTGAAATGAGAGTACTATGTCTGCGTCTAGCCTCACTATTTTTCCTTAGGGGTTTTGTCCTTAGGAAATATCCAGTCACAATAAGCAACCTTTAGGATTTGTTTAATAACATATATTCATTATTTTATTCCCAATGCAAATGCTTTCCTTTATAACTTCGAAAAGAGGAGACGTACGAACAACTTAGCAATGTGGGATAAAAAACTTTCCTCTTTTAGTCACTTAAGTCATTTTGTCATAAACTGACTTCATAACTTTATAATAACATCAAAATATTTAAATAAATCACTTAAGTCACTTGAACTTTAATATCTTTTGAAATACTTGTCTGATTGTCATGCCGTCTGAAATAGGAATCTCTCCTCATAATTCCCCATGTGACCAAATAATTTTCTAAAAATAGAAAGGGTCCATCTCTATTACTCCCACCTTACTATACATAGTATGGCAAATGGAGTCCAAAAGATATCGAACAAAGGCCAAATCTATAAATCCCTGAATGTTGGAGACGAATCAATCCTCAGAAAACCCTCTAACCATCCTTATTAGCCCACGAGGATCCAATATTAGGCTAATCCCTAAAATTCTGATGCTAGCAACAAATGGAGACATTACAATAGCCTCTCAACATCCTAGGTGTTTTCCCCTCAAGTTTCTAATGTTGTTGAAGCTATTGTGTGCATGTTTGCAGTAGGAAACTTCATTATCATTTTTAATGTTGACTGATTGTTTTTGCTAAATTCAATTACTATTGTGTAGTCTAGTTAAACAAAACTCTTGCAAATAAATTGTATCTTTGGATTTTTTATTTTTACGCAAAATTAGGGATATCCTGAAAGGGGTACATTACAATTTACTTTTATATTTAAACACAAAGTAATCAATGTTTAGTAGTTTTTCATTTAATAGTTTAATTTTTTGTATATTTATAAGCCATATTCACCATCCTTTCTAGCCCTGAGAAAAGAGTAATACCCTCCAAATCCCTATAAAGAAGTCCTCAAAAGATCTTGGACATCGAGAACATCTTCAGACCTGTGGGAAAGCTGAGTTTCTACGAAACCTATGAAAGTTACTTGATTATAGCAGTAACAAAATATGTGGCAATCACTGTAATTGGCTTACTGACTACCTTAAGGCAACTCCCTTATTCAAAAGCTCCAATCTAAAACTTGAGAAATTTCCTTCCACTATAATGCAAATAATTAGAGGACTTTACTAGAAGCCAATTTCTGATAATTATGAGATGCTAAAGATAATATCAACAAAACACATATTTGCATTATATCTCCCACTGCTCTCTCCCAATGAAACCTCAAAAGCAGAATCAACCAATGCATTTAGATATAGTTATCATCTCATACTAGAGCAACCACTTAGCTAAATTGGTTTCTTCCTCTCTTTAGAGAAGTAAGATAGATTTGCATTTGAAACTCCAGGATGATCATTGTACCTGAACAAGAAAAGCAAATTTCTCAGCATGTCAAGACTGCTTCTAAATTTGCATTCACAAGTAGCAACCTTATTACTTGCAGATTAAGGTCAAGCACAGATGAATATTGGGAGTACATAGAGGAAGACATGACTAACAGATCTTCACTAGTTCAGCTCTGAGTTCTGATGGGGAGCTACCAAATACTTTCTTACCGATTTTTTCACCATTGTAACAAAAAATTAACCTCAAACACTCAATCAATTGCATAAAATATGTCTAAATTTGCATTCAGAAGTAGCAAAACACAAATGAATATTGGGAGTACATAGGGGAAGACACAACTAACAGATCTTCACTAGTTCAGCTCCGAGTTCTGATGGGGAGCTACCAAATACTTTCTTACCAATTTTTTCACAATTGTAACAAAAAAATTAGCCTTAAACATTCAAATCAATTGCATAATGATACAAGGATGGTTTTTATACATCAACTCAAGCCAAATTTGAATTTTTATAAATCTTCTTTATTTGGTGAAATCAAAACAACCCACAACATTTCTCTAACCCCTCCATAGGCATGAGATAATGCCTCCATTTCTTCAAAGATTCTATGGTGGCATAGAACTCCTGATCTTATGTTGAGTACCTTTTCTTTGCATCATTGAGCCTTTACTGAAGCAATAGGCTTTCCAAATTGCCTCAAAACAGCATCTATAGCATTCCTACTAGCATCAAATTGAACTTGAAAAAGATTAGTACTAGCATCAAATTCAACTTGAAAAAGATCAGTAAAATCAAGCAAAGACAATATAGGTTTCTCTATTATCATCTGCTTAATTATCTGAATTTTTTTATCAGCAGCCTCTGTCCATGGAAATACCTTCTTATCTCCTCTAATTGTATTAGCTAGTGGGGCACAAATCCCTCTAAAATTCTTTACAGATTAGTTTTTAATATCTCTATTTAGATTTTGTAGCTACACGATATATTTATAAATATTTCATGTTTGTACTTTATTTTTCTATATACATTTTCACAGCAACTACATTTAAATTTCAAGATGCATAATTTGGAGGTGCATCTGATTTGAAAGTAAAGATATTTTCCTTAAGTCAATGGGAAAGGGAAGAAATCTGACTTTCCAGCTTTTCTGAATATGCCGGTTATGTTATCTTAGTATGCTTTAAATTGTTTGTCTTATACATATTTAAGTTTATCTATGTTTATTTATGTAGGTAGAATGATTGTTTCTACAATTTTATAGGCTCATTGTGATAGATTATGTCTTATTTGGTTAATTATCTTGGTTTAGAACTGTCCTTGTTTACCAGTGACAGCAATTTGTTGCAACTTAATCAGCTGACAACAGTTTGTATGGAGCCCAAGGTAATGCATGGCTTCAAAATGTTCAAACCCAGAAGTCCTTCATATGTTATTCTGAGAATTTGTCTTGGAGATGTCCTTCAAATCTAGATACAAATGAAAAATGTGATGTGGGTATAAAATAATCAAAGGTGTGTGTGTGTATATATATATATATAAGTTTTTGCTTATATATTTAGCTAAGTTTTTTCAAACTCTATGATAGCTACTTCTAAAGGTTGTTATTCTTTCTTTATTAAAGATAAACAGTCGTCCTCTATTCTAGGCTCTATTGTTCATTGTTAGACATTAATATATGTGATAATTGAACTTCCATTATTTTTCTCAAAAAATATTTGGGTGATCTCCCAGTTGGATTGTGTCAAGATTATTTTCAAATACATATTTAATATTTTTACTGAATATTTAAATAAGGCAGACCTAATATTCTAGGTTATTACAGACGCAAATACGATTCTGCAATTGAATGCATTGAAACTTTCTTGAATGGTCAGGTATAGCCCAAGTTAAAATAGCTTGGAGGCCATACAATCATTCTAATTAGTAAAACATGTTTGCTAAATAATTCACCTCGGTAACCATTGAGAAAAGTAGAGCATTAAACAAAGATGTAGAAAAGGTATATTGTGATTGACTACTCCAGATGTCTACTCACGTAGAAATTTATGTTGGTGTCTACCCCTCAGGATTAAACGTTCACACTTAATTCAATTTTTTCCTAAGGCGTTGCTAGCAATTGGGACTCAAACTCCTTGCAAGCAATGTAATTACTACATTTTCTTTCCCAGAATTTGAGGCATTTGTATTGCTGTTTTAGAGCTCTTCCTTTGCAACTATGGCGTTGACACACTGGTTCAGTGTGAAGCAATGAAGTTGCTACAACAACCATAGCTTTATGTCATTTGAAAGCCGCCTATAAGCAGAGTTGGGCACAACTTAAAAACTCTCCAAAAAAAAATGAAGGAGCTGTACTAACTGAATACTATTATCTATAAAATAAATTTATGTTTGCTGCTTTTCATGTTTTGAACTGTGGTGAATTCTTGGAAATTACTTTCATGAAATGAATCTGATTATGTTTGTACATTATTAACTGGCTTATTGTTTATAGAAAAAAGTGATTAATCAAGCTGATTGAACATGTACATAATATCAGATAAAACAATATTATTGACTTGCTGCCCAGACATGTTGAGACACAGGACTACTGTGACAGCTGACTTTATCGAACACACAGATCCATACAGTACTTATAATGAAGACAAACACACCTCCATGCTCAGACAACAAGCATTGGCACAAAGGCATTTGATTACATATTGACTGCCACTGCAATGAAATTTAGACCATATGTTTACAGACCCAAGTATTCCAGAATTGATTAACTGCAGTACCTCCAATCTAATGAACATACATTACCTTCCGAGTGAGATATGGTTCCAATCAGCATCCATAGAAAGTGAATTATAGTATGGTTATTTACTGGCTGGAACTGGAGAAATGTGGATAGAACAGATGTTGCAGAGGCCCCAAATCAATACTTCGGGTTTAAGTAGTTTGCACTACCATGGTGAAATATTTAGGCTGCAATTTGGGTCTGCTTTGAACACAATGTGGAATTGACAAGTAGTACAGAGGTTGGGCCAACAAGGAGTCTACTTAGCCCTACCAATTGAAGAGAGGATTAGAACAATTGCCACAGAGCAAATACCAGCATGGACACATGGACACAGACAGATTGTCTCTTTTCTCTAATATTGCAGCCTACGTTGGGCACCTGGGGTCTACAACATCGTAAATTTGAGCATCTTTATTGGTTTGACGAGATATAACCAATGTCGGAAGAATTTGTACATCCCCAAATTGAGCACCATGCCAACTACCCCACCCTTTTCTTGCAGACTGATCAACTTAATAGGTCCTAGAGAGAAATTATCCTATATATGCTGATTTCTGCCATATGCTCGGCTCAACTTATAGACCAATTGGCTTTATTATATAGCGTACTGAAGAAGAAGCTGCCTATGCAATTATTGTACTACTTTGTGACAATGTAATGTTTGTAATTATTATGCTACATTGTTCTTGTTGTAAGATGATGTTTATGCAGTTACTCCACTACTTAAAACATCAAATGTTTATGTAATTATACGAGCACTCTGCTATAATAACCTAATTATTGTACTACTTTGTCATAAGATAATGTCTATATAATTATTATACTACCTTATTTTTTTGTAAGATAAGATAACATCATAAGTGAGAGCTAAGTTGTTCACATTGTATTAAAACATCTTGCTATTGAAGAGTCTCCTATACAAGTAGTCCACTATAATAACTTAATTATTGTAGTACTTTGTCATAAGATAATGTCTATATAATTATTGTAATACCTTATTTTTGTTGTAAGATAAGCTAGCATCATTAGTGAGAGCTAAGTTGTTCACATTGTATTAAAACATCTTATTAGTGAACAGTCTCCTCAACTGGTCACAATCTTGCTGTGTATGCCATATGCCCCGACAACATTTGTACTTTTGCTTATCTCAAGCAATGAACTGCATTCAATAGCCTAATTTTCTTTTGTGTGTGCAATGTTCTACATCTACATAATGGTGTCACAAGATGATGCTAATGTCATCACCATCTCAAGCAACAGTTTAGAGAGCAACAGTGCGGTGCAAGCAAGCAACAACAATGCAGAATCAGAGGTGGCCTCTGCACCTATACACAAGCATCCACAGAACGACCACGAAATAGATGAACTCTCCCACACCATTAGATATTGTGAACACATTGTTCGGGATATAAGGCGTGTGTCCATCGTAATGGAGACCGCTACCAACAGTAGCATTGAAAGGATGGAACACGCTATAGACATAACCGTGGCAATGTGCAATGTGGCGGATGCCTTCTATAAGGCATCGCATCAAATCATATATGCAAAGCTCTATGGCATGGATGTCTCCGGGATATAAAAAGAACCATTTAACCGCTACGTAAATAGGGTCTGGCCACCTAATGATGGCGAAGATACTAAACCACAAAATTCTAGCACCCCCATATTCTATGGGGAATAAACATAATTGTAAACAGCTGTAATCATAATTGTAGAAATGTAACTCACTATGTAAATCAGTACCAAAAGTACAAACAATATAGCATGATTTTGTACGTGCGCTTCATGTAGATAGTCATTTGCATAATTACAGATATGTAGGGGAAACAGTGCCTACATGTTCAGAAATGTAACTCCTATAACATACAAGAAGATATGTGAATATATAGAAATTCCCATTCAAATTTAGGAACAATACTGTACAGCTTTGTTATATGGTCATGGTTAGCATATAATTTATGAAGCTGGATTTGGAACATGTAATGATCATCGGTTTGTAGTTGAAAACTACAATTGTATTCATTAAATCTTACGGATGATTTTATTTCAATTAGGTACATTAAAGATACTTAGGTTAAAAGTGAATTAAGTATTGTTAAGTCATTTAATTTGGTTGGTTGGACAAACTCCGAGCACAACCCTTGCTGACTAGAGATAAGTCATTTAATTTGGTTGGTTGGATAAACACCCAGCTCAACCCTTGCTGACTGGATATATATACATATGAAAAAGTTTGTATCTAGAGATAACTGGTTATGTTCACACTTCTATTTATATGTGCAAAAATCAGGTTATATTTTCCTCCAACTTTTCACTAGTTTGTAAGCTGTCAGAATTGTGCCAGCTAAATGCCAATAATTCGAATTGATTTGCAACTATGCGTGAAATCTATTTTTAACAATAACTAGCTCTGTGTGAGTCATGCGATTTCTGAAGCACCTTTCGCTCATGACAGACCTGTAGATTGCGAAACCTATAGTCAGATTCATGTTCAAACCTGCAGATTGAGAGATCTACAGTCAGATTTATGTTCACAATCATTGTCAGACTGCTATACTGTATGACAGCCTTTCATTATTTCAGACCTATGTGAAAAAAAACATTTGGGAGAAAAATTAGTGAACAATAACAGTCAGATATATGTTCACGAACATTCTCAGACTGCTATACTATATGGCAGCCTCTCATTATTCAAAAAATATCACAAAAAAATATTTTGGGGAAAAACTGGCATACGATAACGTTTGTAATCTTGAATAACAAACGGTAAACTTGAAGAGGAAAATAAACTCATGTTTCTTATCTCAGCTTCTTTGTTCCTACAACTTTCATCTTGAAACAGAAAAAATCCGCCTATGTATTTATCTTATGCTTAGGCTTAATAGTGTAGTTGATTCATTAGTTATTTTTTTACTATATGATTGATTTCACTCACTACTTTTGAGGTATTTAATTTCATGGATCTCTCATTCCAATCATGCTTCTTTCTTCCTCCAACTTTCATCTCAAAACAACAAAAATCCGCCTATATATCTATCGTCTGCTTAGGCTTAATAGTGCAGTAGATTCATTAGTTATTTTTTTACTATATGATTGATTTCAATTCCTAATTTTGAGGTATTAAATCTTACGGAACTCTCGTTCCAGTGTTCAAACTCTATAACATAAACTTGCCTACTTTAAATGGAATATTTCTAAAATAGACAAAGCTACCTACTATAGTTACTCAATTTTTGTGAATAGAAACTATAATAACAGACTATATGATGTAGTCATCATGATTGCTAAAACAAAGAGGCTTCTAGCACAAGCTTAAGCAACCGAATTACTAGACATTATGGATATGCTGACACCAGATGCCATACGTCAACTAAATGATGGAAAAAACATTCCATCACCTACTGTGCAAGTATGTCCAATCAATAAACTCCAACAAGGCTTGGTTGAAGCAGAACGCTACAGCTTGGACATTTCTGATGGTATACGTATGCACCAAGCTTTGCTACCTATAGTGTACAATGAGCAAATCACTCTTGGAGAAATCACAGTTGGCTCAATAATACAGCTAACAAAATACAACTGTTCTACAATAAATACAACATGTTAAGACAATATAAGTTATACAAATTAGATTAGTTGCTTCCCATACTTAGTGAAAAATATAACATTCGTATTTTCCTATTGTGTTAATATGAAGTTGGATTATTATTCCTGTACTGGAAGTGATATCTCTAGCGCACGACATAATCGGAACTCCGCTGAAGCTCACATTGGACCAAACAAATAAAGGAAGTGTAGTTCAAAAGCAACCAGACACCCATGATCAATGAAAACACCGCTTTAGCCTCACACCACCTCAACCACTCAAAGACATACCAGATGCAATTACATCGATAAAGAATATAAATCCATACTAGCCACGATGGAACATCAAAGTTCACATAACTGTAAAAAAGGAGATGCATCACTACAAGACACAAAGAGGGGTAGGAGAAATGTTCATCTTTGATGTGATAGATAGCAATGGTACTAAAACTCGTGTTTGTTGTTTTAACGACTTAGCGAATAACTACTACGAGAAAGTGCAAGTCAGTTCTATGTATGTCCTATCCAGAGGGACAATAAAACATGCCAACAGATTGTACAACAAACTCAATAGTCGATTGGAAGCGATGTTGCAAGAAAATTCAAAATTAGTACCATGCAAGGACGACCACACCATTCCAAGCCATCAATTCTCATTCACACCACTTGACAACATTTCAAGCATGTCCGAAAACTCTGTGATTGATACAATAGGGGTTGTTATATGTGTACAACCAACCTCCACGATAAGAAGAGCGAATGAAACTGAAGTTTCCCGATGTACCATAGAGTTACTCGATATGACTTGTATGGCCATTGATGTAACACTTTGGGGACCAGCAGCTGAACAAGTACGTAGCGAATTGCAGCAAAGCTACTACTTGCAAGAAACCACAATTCTGGCGGTCAAGGGTGGTCATGTCACCGAATTCAATGGAAAAGTAATCAGCACTACAAGTAATACACATCTAATGCTCGATATTCAGATACCAAAGCTTGCAAATGGGGTTGCAAGCTTTGGGTTTAACTATGGAGGAAACTCTGTAGTTAAGCGCGCTCAGGCTGGAGTAGTACTGGGATGGGTGACCTCCCGGGAAGTCCCGGTGCTTCACCCTTGTGAGCATCACCTAGATCTAATGAGTGCTAAGTGTTCCATTTATTCTCATGAGAGATGGATTCATGTTGAATCACTACTCATGAAACATGGGTCATCGAGTTTGACTCAAAATCACACAGTTAAATCTTGATATTCATATCACAATTAAAAACATGGTTTGATGCAAATGTTAAGGACGGTGGTGAGACATCAGTCAGATACGCTTCATGGCCTCCTCCAATAATGAGGCTGACAACTACTGACATACGCGAACAGACGAGGCACACTCCTCAAGCTATGAAGTGCATCCTAAAAGAAACTACTACAGAAATCAACACAGACAAGCTCTTGTACTTGGCTTGCCCTAACCAAGTAAGAGGAAAATAGTGCAAGAAAAAGTTGTCCAAAAATGAAAACGAAGAATGGTACTGTGTGAAATGTGACAGTAAGTCTACAGAATGCAACTATAGCTACATGGTACACATAAAACTACAAGACCACACTGGTGAGTTGTGGGCAACAACATTTGATGAAGGATCAACACAATTGATAGGCATGCCTGCAAATGCATTGCTAGAACTGGAAGGTGAAGATGAAGCAGAAGACAAAGGACAACAAGTTATTAGGGGCATATTAAATAAGCAATTCATATTTACTCTGACATGTCAGGCAGAGACATACAATAACAAAGAACAGTTGAAGGCGAGCATCGTACAAGTGGAAGGACCAGATTTTGCAACAGAGAATAACAAACTCTTAGAACAGATCCTTCAGATCACTGTTGAAACACAAAATCTACCATTAGAGTGAAAAACGTGAAAAGGAAGTTGAAAACAAGAGTGCTCAAATTACACATTGTTGCAGCATTCCATGAGCAGTGTTATACCATACCAAGAATAGAGGGATAGCATACATCAGAATGTCATAGTGTTCTACAAGAATAAATAATTTTGATCCGACTGAATGTGATAGTGTTGTATACGAATCAGAACATTAGAACTCAATAAGAATTTTTGATCATATTCTATACTATAGCATAAACATGCTTCATACGTTGCTTTTTTGGCAATTTTCCTGCAACTGAATGGCTGCAGAGTACTGTACAGCTTACCAAGAAAATATATTGTAATGTTCTGCTATGTTTTGCAATTACAACCAAAATGGTGCAAGGAATTTGAAATGATATACTTTGCAGTGTTTGCAAAGCTTCGACCTATCATCACCTAAAGACATTTGTTGTCATTACAACATAAAGAGCTATAAAGACCATTTTGCTAGATCACCATAGCTCGCAACATAAAAAAGTTATAAAGAGCTGTTTAACTTAAAATAGAATGTTCAAATCTGATATCTGTGACATTATTCCATTTTGGATGTTCTATTTTTTTCATTAGATACTGATTTAGTAGCATTAGTACATTGGGTTTCAGCATATCATGTTCCATATAGCCTTCCAAGATAACAAAGCATCTTAAGGCATAGTAGAACTAAATTGATTCAAGGAAAGATATATAGTATATGTTATTAAAAATATGGCTTTCATAGTAATAAGGACTTCAACTTAGAATTAAAGCATGTACCACTTCATATCTTTTCGCACTTTGACTATTGATTGTTATATATTCATTAGTAACTCTTGAATTAGTAATATCTACGGTATACAAATCAAATATACTTGCTCTTTTCAAAGAAGCAATTGTATCTATCTTTCCTAACAATGTTCACTATTAACTTATCTTCAGTATATTACTGCTTAAAAAAAAACATTCTTGCTTAGAATTATGTATGTGGAAATTGGACACTAACATTGCTGCTATATGAATGTTTCTTATAAATGCATTAGACTACACATCTTCACATTGTAATGAATCATCTAAACTTTTGTCTGCGATTGAAAGAATGGATACGCACAACAACGTTGAGCTCAAGAGACAACAATGCAGAGAAAGGAGTAGAGCATACTACACATGGCATAAAGAAGACATATGTGCACGTAAAAAACTCAAACAACGACAAAGAACAATACATCAATATTGCCCCCAAAGAAAAGAAAACCGATCAAACATGTTTACTGACGACCCCAAGTTTAAATATGCACTACATAGATTCCGAAAAAGAATAGATGCTTTGGGTACCTTGAAAACATGCAACATTTGCAAAGAATTGTACCCAAGCATAGAATCATACAGGGGCATGTTTGTCGAGTCCAAAAACTCAACAGTCACATGTAAAAGATGCCAAAGTGAAAATGGTACACATCGGTCCACAGAGTTGAATAACATGGATCCAGGAGAGCAGCCAATTGTTTTGGCAAGGTTGACTCAAGTAGAAGAAATGCTCATCGCTAGGGTCAACCCAATCTTGCAAGTTACCCATGCTACTGCAGGGCAATATAAGTACTGTGGGAACACAATAAGTATCCCCCAAGATATCAATAACATAGAAAAAGAGATCCCTCACAAAATTGAAGATTTAGATGTCCTCATAGTTCTTGGGTTTGATGGAAAGGGGCACTCTTATGAATGCTATGTAAGCAGGAATCATTTAAAAGAGGCATTAGAATACAAAATAAACAATGATCCACAATATCAAGATGTAGTTATCAACACTAACCACCTGTCACAACTCCTTGAGAGACGAATCAATGTCTCAAATGTTGCTCATACCATTAGAACAACCAATGACATAATGAATAATGAAACAAAAGCATAAAGTGAAGGAGAAGCGATAAATGATGCCCTAACAAGTATGTCATCCTTTGTATTGACTCAACACAATAAGGAAAGAGAACTAGATGTCATCTAAGAAATATTGGACCTCACAAACGAAAATGGTGAAACAGTTGATTGGCCTACCATGGCATCATTGCCAACCAATAAATATGACACAGAAGGACTACTTAGTATGGCTTTCCCAAATGATGTAGTACTTCAAATGCAATCACGCTTAAAAGAAGTCAAATGCACGAGTATATAGTACACCTACTCAAATTTCATGACCAAAGATTTAGAATACATCCAAGTTTCTATTAATTTGTCTTCAACCTAATGATGAGACATCGCAGCCAAAGCTTAGCCGCAATATTTATAAAGAAAAATGCTGAAGAAGATATTCCAACATGCATGGAAGACCTACGAGACCATATGAACACACTTCACGCTTCTTGACAACCAACTAGCTGAGGAGTTTATGCACTATGGAGGTGTCATGAGGGGCACATGACCATACTGGAACACAAGGCATAAAGAACTGTCCAACATGATCCATCAATTGAGCCAACCTACTCTCTTCTTTACACTCAGTGTTGCTAACACAAAATGACCAGACTTACAAAAGATCCCCTCGAGTGACAACAAGATGCATCAATAGTTGGGACAACAATGGTTGGAGAATGTAATCAACAACTGCCACTTAACATCATTGTACTTGCACCAATGCTTTGCAAAATTCCATGAGGAAGTGATTGAAAACATGTTCAAAGCGAAAGAATACTGGTACAAATATGAATTGCAAAGCCGAGGCACAACACAAATCCATGGGTTCATCTAGCTAGAAAATGCCCCAAACATGACAAGCATAGATTGGAACATCACTGCCATAGAAGAAGCACAACAATTCTTTGATATATATATCACCGCATGGAACTCATGTGAAGCAAATGAAAGGACCAATATGGTACACCAGTCTCCTAATGATGATCCATGCCTACTAGACACCAACAACATCCTTACTAGAATGGGTTTACTGATACACAAATTCTCAATTGAGTACAAAGACACACTAAATGCAGAGAGGGGGCATGCTTGTGGAAAAAGGGCCAAACAAAGGAGTGTCGATACAAAGCACATTGGAAGGAACAACCCTACTCAATGTTAACATGTGATTAGGCTGGCAAAAAAAAGTGAACCTGCGAGAAATGATGACAGAGTGAATTTGCACAATTTTGAGATGCTCTCCATATGGAGGGGAAATATTGATTGCCAAGTTGTGACCTCACAAGACCAAGTACTAAAATATATAGCCAAATACGCAAAAAAAGAAGAAAAAACATTAGAGACCTATAAAGACATGCTAACCAGAAAATTCAGCAACAATTAGGCAGAAGAAGCAGTTGTCAAAGCATATCAGAATTTTATGATGGAACTTGTAGTAGAATGAGATATAAGTGCTCAAGAAACTTGTCATATGCTACAAAAGCTTCCCTTGATGATGTACAATAGACCATTTAGCAACCTAAATGTAGGCAAAAAGATACTACATCGATTCACACGGGAAGTAAGTGGAACACACTTATATAGCAGTTACTTACATACATATATGAATCGGCCTCAAAAAATGGAAACATTATCATTAAACGAATCAGCTAGGTCATTCTCATACTTGGCACAACAACAAGGGGACAAATGGCAGGGCAAGAGATAAAGCTATTGTTAATGTGTACCCAAAATTTTACAACATTCTAGGCAGAGACATTGAACATTTCCAAACATTTTGCTAGAGTGAGTTGCTATTGTACAAGCAATTTTGAAACATTGAAAAAGACATTGGACTTATAGAAGAAGTAATTATTGCAAACTAGTATGAGTTGAATTCAAATGGCTACACCATGTGGCATGTACCTCATAGCATGGAAGTTACTGTTGTGATTGATGACCAAGAGGATAGTGTGAACGAGACAACTTCATTGGACAACGTAGAGATGCAAGAATGAGAACTATTGTCATGCTTGGGCCATACTAATTATAATGATCTAGATGATATCCAAATGCTTGGAAGATGTGAATTTGATAAGAATTACAATGGGCTGAACATATTGTACCACCAAATTTACATGACTTTGCATCCGACTTTGTAGCTACCAACAAACTGTGCAACACTAGAACTGCACCCAGTCTACAGAACACACCTAATTATACATTATCACTTGACCAAGAGAAGGCCCTCAAAATTATTATAGAGCACAACAAAAGCCACTTTCTCTGCCTACTACGCATGATAATCCAAGATACAACAGGAAGTTACACCTAATTAATGCATATGTCATGCACTCAACGATAAGATTTAGGCACAACACAAACAAATTATAATACTCGCACCAACGTGAGTAGCTATGTTTAACATAAATGCAACAACAATACATTCATCACTCAAAATTCTAATCAAAGATATGCACCAGCACAATGGTCAAGCACTAACAACATTTCAAGAAGGCATAAGTATATCAAGTGTATCCTAATTGATGAGATGAGCTTTATAGGCCCAAAACTACTACTAAAGATCGATACAAGGCTACACGAGGCATTCCCTAATGACCAATCTACTGACTTCAGTGACAGATCCGTGATCCTAACTGGAAACCTTGCACAACTACAGCCAGTATTAGACAAACCCCTACATGCAACACACTCAAACGCGCTTGCAATTTGGAGACGATTCACAATAGTCATAACATTACACACCATATTACGCCAACAAGGTGAAGGGCCTGCAAAACTCCAATTCAAAGAAGCACTGGCCAATATACAAAATGTGTAACCCACGCAGCACGACTGGGAACTACTAATGACACGATGTAAACATCAACTACCACCTGAAGAAACAAAAGAATTTGACAACTTAATCCACATTTTTGTTACAAATGATATCATAACTGCGCACAACAAAAAAGTGTTGAAACAACTCAACCAGCTAGTGCCTACTACTAAAGATTGATACAAGGCTACGCGAGGCATTTCCTAATGACCAATCTACTCACTTTAGCAACAGATCAGTGATCCTAACTAGAGACCTTGTGCAACTACTGCCAATATAAGACAAACCCCTACATGCAGTGCACTCAAACGTGCTTGCAATTTGGAGATAATTCACAATAGTTGTAACATTACACACCATATTATGCCAACAAGGTGAAGGGCTTGCAAAACTCTAATTCAAACAAGCATTGACCAATATACAAAATGCATGACCCACGCAACACGACTGGGAACTACTAATGACAAGATGTGAACATCAACTATTGCTTGAAGAAACCAAAGGATTTGACAACTTAATTCACATTTTTTCTACAAATGATATCGTTACCATGCACAATAAAAAAAGTGTTGAAACAACTCAACCAGCTAGTTGCCATCAGCACTACAATGAATATTCAATGTAATAAAAAAACCGATCCAATGAAGACCAACTTCAGAAAAATGTAAGGGTCAACGTGCAATGCTCACAGTAAACATATGGTCACAAGCAGGACTCGTTAATGGAGCACTTGGAAACATTACTAAAATTGTCTATGGTCCTAGCTCCAAGTCACTTGACATTCCTATGTACATTATAGCTAGGATTGACAACTACACTAGCCCAATATGGGATCCACAAGAACCAAAATGTTTTCCTAAAACACCAATTGCATTAGGCAACCAAAGGCAAATACAAATTACTATGGTGTGGGCTATCACAATTCATAAATCTCGAGGTCTCATGTTCCACAAAGCAATTGGAAAAATAGAACGTCAAGGTCTAACATTCGCGGATATGTCATGAATCAAGTCTATAAGAGGACTCCCCATTGATCCACCTTTCTCTTTTGACAGATATATAAAGATGCATAATAACCCATTTACCAATATGAGAAAGAATGAAGAAAACTGCCTACAACAACTCTGCTGCACAAGTAATTGTAATGCATCATTATAACATATTGTACATGTACAACGTGCCAGTAAATGAAAACCTCTATTAGAAAGAAAATCGCAAAACAACTTTACAGGTATTCCCTACTAATACTTATTTTCTTGAAAGTGTGTAATGCATATTACTATACAATCCACCAACATCACACATTTCTTATGTCCAATACCATCTATGATTACTTTGTTTCAATTTCAGGTACACATACAGCATGACAATAAATGGAAGGCTCTAGCAGCAACAAAGAGCCACAACAACACATCTCTCTGTCATTTACTAGTAATGTTGTGGAAACCTCTATCGGAAAGAAAATCTCAGAACAACTTTACAGGTATTCCCTACTAATACTTACTTTCCTAAAAGTGTGTAATTCATATTACTACACAATCCACTAACATCACACATTTCTTGGGTCCAATACTATAAGTTATTGTTTTGTAGTCTTGCAGATTTCCACTTTGAGTACACGACTTCAGAATACTTGTTGGACACATTCCACATTCCAACACTTGTTGACGACCAACCAATTGGCTCCATTCTTGGTGAGATGCCAACCACTCCATACAAATTTCATGTTGAGAATTTTGAGTGCATTTACTTTCTCCATTCCATGCAATGTTGCCTTTAATTAAAACATTACAATAATATCTTTAACCTAACTATATGGACTAATCCAAAAAAATTGTCTAGTATCTAATACATATTGGGCTGCAATGAGCAAAATTGCTAAGATTCTTAAAGGAACAATTCATTTTGACTGCGCCCTGGTTGTCCACATCAATTGATAGATGCCTTCCTAGATAGCATTAATATACATGTATTACATCTTTCTCTAATCTTTTGAGTTCTTGGCCCTTAGAGTCCTAATGCATGGATAACATCAACATAGAGCTACATTGAGCAACCATAGCAATGACACTAAATTTGTTCTGTTTCTTGCCAAGACATAGAGCTACATAGAGCATCCATAGTAATCTCACTAAATTTTTTTTATTTCTTGTCAAGGCTTTACCATATCATGGACAAATTAAAACCAGCACTACAACCACCAAAACCAGTAAAGTATAAGATAGATGCAGAAAATTATGAACTTGTTAATAGAAATGTGCTGCAATTTACAATCGATAAAGTATTGGAGGACAATAAAATGTATAGGCTAAAATATTTTGCATACAACAAGGGTGATTGCCTCTTTGACTCTTTCTAGGTCTTGTTCCATATGCTCTACACCTCTACAGAACTATGCAATGGAATCATTGACCATTTTGTAAATAGCCTTAATAATGGTGATCCAGAGGCTTTTCTTTCTTACATGTCATTCCTAATGTTCAGACATACATACAAAGAATGCGATTGTCGGCAGTTCCTAACCCCAATTGTAATGAGTACAACCTTTGGGGGAACTTGTTCTTTATTAAGTGGCCTTCCATATGGCTAAATGTACAAATATGCGTCTGGTCATCCACAACAAAATTGAGGTATCTACACTTTAACAAGGATCCACATAATAATGCATATTCAATTTTGTTTCATGATGAAAATCCTTTGCATGGACATTTTGAACCACTATGTGCAAAAAGCATGGCTGTCCCAATGAGAAGGTTGGTTACCTTCAAGTTGGATTATTTCTCAAATCCGCACTAGCATTTTGCAACAACTTGCTCCCCAACTTTCACATTTTTGGTTGTGCAATAATGCACTTTCAATATCAAATTGTGGTGATAGGCTTTTTGATGCAATTGCAAGTTTGACAAATAATGAGTACGATGGTCATAGTCTTAGACAAGACATGACACAATCATTTTGCATGGAGACAAGACAACTATGGAATGCAAAGAAACATGTATTAAATGTGATCTCAGGATAAGTTGTGGTGTTGCAAATTGGGAAACATTCATTACAAAGGTTGGAGACCCATACGAATAAAGTAATATTGAAGGGGCTGATTTTTGTTTCGAATGGCTCCCTATATCTTGCAAGTGAAGATAAAAATCTTGTCCACTACTATCGCATGTATTGGAGAACATTGCAAATGCATAAAACCAACAAAAATTTTCAATATCATGTGCAACAAGTCTTGAAGTTGATAAAAGATTAACCCCACAACTCCCAAGAATTACCTGCATGAAAACACGTATCACAGAAAGAGAGAAGCAAAAGCTATAGAGGTTGGAATTCCCAGATCCACAGATCAGAAATTCTTGATGAGCAAAAAGAAAAATTGTTATTATCAAAAGTGAATTAATTTAAACTACAAAGAGATTAATCCTTATAAAAGGAGATTAAAACCCTAACAAGTAAAACCTAGGTTGCATGATAATAATTAATAAAAGAATTAATTATTATATGCCCAAATTTTAGCTTAAGTAAACTAGAGATAATAAGTGACTTAATAATTAAATAAAAATGATTTAATTAATAACCTTAAGATAAACTTAGGGAGTAGCTAAAAACCTAGAAACTTCTATTGAAAGAAAATTTGGGTCCCAGCAACAAAGGCCTGATGAGGTACCCAAGCACAACCAAATTTTTGCAAAGAGCAAAAATAGAGAAAACCACGTGGGAAAAACCCTACTCCAAAAAGAGATGGAAAGAATGTTTCAGAAGATAGGAACAAAAGATGATCATGAAGAACACCACTAAAGCATGAACCTACAAACATTACCAAATTGTCGATCTGAAGAACGTCCACTATATGGAACATGACTCAAGTAGAGAAGACTAAGTTTGCAGAGTTGATCAATCTAAGATGCAAGGTATCTTCTTGGCCTCCAAAAATAGGAATAAAAGAATGTCTATATGGTAAATGATCCATCTCACCGAAATACATAAGTATCTAGTCACTGCAATCACCTAGTACATAGGATCAAATACTGAATACATAGCTCACTCTATTGAAGCAAGAAAGCAATAGAAGCAACATAATTCCCCTATAATGCTAAGAGGTAAGACATGAACATTGAAACTGAATGCAATATCTCCTGCAGAAAGAAAAACTAGGAACATCGAGAGTGCAAAAGATGTACAAACACCTATAATGACACATGTCATTAATACATCATGAAGCTAATGTCGTGGAAGGAACACTCACTTGAATATGGCGAACATGAAATCCCCCAAGGCACTTTATAATTTAGTGTGAGAACAACAAAGCACAAAGATGTGCAAGATCTCGAAATGCAATAGAGTGGCACTTTATCTCAGTGCATTTGTAAAAAATGCATACAAATGATGTCTAAATAGACTAGAAGAGACATAGGGCTGGTACAATAGATAATACAACCCATGATGAATCATCTGAAGCAACAAAATCCATCCTTGAACTTGAAACAACCAAGATATACACCAGAATGAAAAAGTGCAAAAGACTAAATAAAATATGCCTAAAGAATAATTTAATAAAACAACTAGCATCACTAGAAAGAGCTTGGAAAGACCTTTCCAACGATATAGAGAATTCCCAAATCAAAGATCAGATGCTCAAGATATGTCTCTCAGAGTGCAAATTAGAACTTCTAACTTTGACTGCATAAACAGGAAACCAAATAGCATCAAAAGTCCAAATAACCTTCACCATCATGATGGGCTTGGGAAGAACTTTCTAAGATATAAGATTTGTCAAAAACTACTTCTGTATGCCCAAGATACGGGCAAAAAACCCATCAATGGGTCTTTGGAACAAAACCAATCAAACAATGATGGGTGAATCACCGTCAAATTTTGGCATAAAAAATGCTAACATTATGACTTGTGGCTGTTAGACCTATTGTATCAATACTCTGCTGATGTCAACACTGTGCAGGCATCCTTTGCACTTTTTGAAATTATTTTGAAAAGAAAACAAACAAAGGTTTTTTAAACTTTGATTTATTTTTTAAAGCATGCCTTTTTTTTTTTTCAATAAAGTTGAAAAACAAATTTGATTTAGTTTTTTTAATTAAAAAATTCGTCATATTGGGAAGTGTGCCCAAATTTGAGAGCAAAAATATTTGTCTTACTAGTCAATTGTGTCCAAATTGGACAAATTTAATATGGAAATAGGGGTTTTCAGGAGCTACAAATACAACAATGAGGTTCATTTAGGCTCAAAAGGCACTAAAAAAATGACCCGTTAGATCCAATACAAAACACCTTTAAAAATTGAAACCCTTTGAAAAGAAAAAATACAGATTTGAAAGCCAAGCCAAACCTTTCATAAACAGAACAGGGACATGAATATTTGGAGCTCTGGTACTATGTTGAAGTTGATGAAAGATCAACCCCACAGCTCCCAAGAATCATCTACATGCAAACCCCTGTCATAGAAAGAGAGAAGCAAAAGCTATAGAGGTTGGAATTCCTAGATCCATATATGAGACATTCTTGATGAGAAAAAAGAGAAATTGTTGTTATCAAAAGTGAATTAATGTAAATTACAAAGAGATCAATCCTTATAAAAGGAGATCAAAACCCTAACAGGTAAAACCTAGGTTGCATGATAATAATTAATAAAAGAATTAATTAATTTATGCCCAAAGTTTAGCTTAAGTAAACTAGAGATAATAAGTGACTTAATAATTAAATCAAAATGATTTAATTAACAAGGCAATATTTATTACTCTAACAACAAGATCAATGATATGCATACACACAATAGTGCATATAGGGTAAACCCTGCAATGGCCAATCGCCTTAATACTTGGCACTTGGCAATGACAACATTGGTTGACAAAATTACAAAGATAATGCCCATGGTAGTAAAAATAAAAATCATCCTAGACAACCCGTGCATGGTAAATCCTACATACCATCAACAAATCCATTAAATAAAGCCTCTAACACCAAACGAAATATGCAATCAAATGCCTCTAGGAAATCACCCAAAACCTCTAATAAAATTTTACACCACTCACTTTGCAAAGTAAAACAACAAATTCGTGCAAGAATTGGAGTGGACAAAAAATAACACTCAACAAAGAAGCAAACAACAATAGAATCTTACCTTGAAAGAATACAAGACACCAAAATACAGATGTGAAATTTGTTCACAACTTCATTTCAAGAAATATATGAGACAAATAACATAGAATACAATCCACGTATGTTCACTTCTACTAGCAGAAAGAACCAAAATGTTGGGTGGCACAATATGCAGGTTTTGTAGAAAGTAATTAGAACATGACAAGAAACCAACTTTCACAAGCCCAGAGCACATCAAAACAAACAAGCCTCTACAATAGAAAACCACACTTTCTGAGCTTGAAGAAAGACTAATTTCATTGTGTATTGCATTCGCACAAATTTGGCAGCTAGGCAAAAAATATCATAGATCGGACTAATAGGTACAATTATCAATGTGCCAACGGACATCAATATTATACAAACTATGTTGCCACAACTGATGAATGACACATGGATAGTTGTTGCATTAAAAAGGTGCCTAGAATATACAAGTGCATATCAGAAAGGACGAGTAACACTGAAAGCTATTATCAATGTGCTTAATGTGCTATGTAAATCAACTCTATAAAAAATGCAAAATGTACAGTTAAACAAAACTTGGGAAGATCACTTATCACTCACAAATGTAGTTTCCAACCAGAGAATCCCCATCAAGCTATGATGATAGCGAAGCCGACAGTTGCCAAAAAATTGATGCAGATACTTTGGTGCATGGATTTGTAGAGGCAAGAATTATACATGCCTTACAAGAAAAAGTAATAGAAGTTGTACCAGTAGAAGGTAAAAAACTATTCGGAATATTCCATGATCAATATCTAGGAGAGATGAACTTCCCAACATTGTTCTTTGGTGAGCCACATGATGATGTCATTACCAAAAAGTTTTCATACCAGAAAATTGCACAATGGAAAATACAAAACTCAAATCATGTTTTTCATACCATAGGACAAACTTGTTCTTGAAAACAATCAAACTCCTAATTGCCCAAGTTTTCTCAACAATATGGATAAGAATATACACAAAGGAAAACTAAAAGGTAGGACACTAAAAGAAAAGGATGTGAAATGCAAATCAAACCTCGACAAAATTTTGCAATCGAACATCAAATATATGGATTTTAAAAAGATCTAAAACTCTCTAGACTATTTCCACAATCTCAAGAAAAAAGTTTTCGCAATGATACGATAGTTAGGCCCCCCAATATTCTTTATTACGTTCACTAGTGCTGAGCAAAATTGGGGTCCACTAACAAGAACACTACATGAATTGTACCACTTGAACCATACAAACTCAAGACATATAGGTCTTCAAATCCCTAACAACGTTGACACTTCTTATTTAATCAAAAAAGACCCTATGAATTGCACATGCTACTATAAAAAATGAATTAATGCAATGAAATATTTGCTAAGTTTGGATGACACATTCTTTGGAAAAAGAAGCGACTACTTCTCAGTCACGAAGTTTTAGAATCGAGGGAACAAACATGACCACTTCATGCTATGGATTAAGGATGCTCCAGTCTATGGGAAAAGAAGCAATGCAAGCATTTAGGATTTTTGTTGACAAACATCTAACATGCAACATAGAATGTTTTGACAAGCAAATATCTAGGCTACATACGCATCACCATACTAGACAATGTAGGAATATAAAAAGAAGAAAATATCGCTTTGGTTTTCCACAGCCGCCAATGGAAAAAAAAAAACTTGATCCTTGTGTTGATAATACAAAAGACAATAAACACCTTGGTGACCAGCTAAGCAACTTGCTAGAAACTTTAAGATTCCATTCTATGGTAACCTTCATAGATTTCTTGGAAAACTTGCACATGACTGAAGATGACTACATAATGACAATAAGATCTACACTTCTAAAACCAACTCTTTTCTTGAAAAGGAAATCTACTTACATCTGGAACAATTTATTTTCACCTTAGATCCCACATTTGTGGTAGTCAAATACAGATGCTCAGTTTGTCCTCAATGCCTATGTTGCAACAATGTATTGCAGCTCCTAAATGACGAAGGGTATTAGCTCAATGACAAATGCATTCAACAAGATACAAACATACCATAGACACCACAATATTGATGCCATAAATATAATGAAAAACTTGGGTTGTGCCTTGCTAAACTTACAACAAATGTCGTCCCAACAAGCTATATACATTGTACTTGCTCTCCTCCTTAACTATAGCTCCCAAAAGTGTACATTCATAGACACCTTAGCTGCTGACAACATCACATTTATGTTGAAATCCTCAAAACTCTTAAGTGATGAACTAGACGAATCACACAATGTTGCTTGCAAAAGCTTGATTGACAATTACATTGAATGACCTTTGCCAATGGCCACTATTTGCTTAGTAGAGTTTATTGTAGACTACACAATAGCAAAAGAAAAATTGAGACAAAAAACAAGGCCACAAATTATAAGATTCATAGGGTACATCAAAGAAGTCAATGGTCAGAACCACTACAAAGAGAAACTCTTACTTTATGTTCCATTCTTCAATAATGAAAACACATTGAAGGAGGAGTACAGTACATGGCTGGATGCTTTTCTTGCCAATGACAAAATAATACAAATTAATGAAGCAAAGTATACATAAAATGTAAATGAGTCATGGGGAGACATGGACGATGCTATTAATGATGTAAAGATTGACAAGGAAAATAGTCAATATATCCACAACATTTGGACGCAAAATCATGCAACAAATGAAGAATACGACTTGCAACCAGATTTAGACACAATACATCGTAACCTATATACAAGGAATCCATTGAAACCATTTGAGTTTACCTTACACCCACACATGCTTGACAATATAGCATATTATAGTCTCCAAAGACAACTTAATAAAGAACAACAAACCATAGCAAAGGACATCTTGATGAGAAAACAATATGCAGACTCCATACCAATCCATTTGTTCCTAACATGAGGTGCAAGAACTGGGAAAATGTTCACTACAAAGGCAATATACCAAGGCCTTCTTCGTAGCTATAATAACTCAATCAGAATTCACCCGGGCAAAACAAAGGGCCTACTACTTGCATACACAGGAAAGGCGGCTTACAATCTAGGAGGCACAACTTTGCATTCTACACTTCTCATTCCATTTAACAAATATGTTTCTGCTCCTCTAAGTCCTGACAGATTAGACATGTTATCAAAACAATATATCCAGTTATGAATTATTGTCATCAACGAGATCTCATTGGTTGGATCATGCTTGTTGCGGTGCATAGACAAGAGATTTTGTGACATAATGCAAGTGCGTAATAGACCCTTTGGTGGTCTCAATGTCATTTTCTGTGGTGATTTCTACCAAGCTGAACCAATACATAACTACCTAGTATTCCAACCCCTCGCTCTTGATGATGATCTAGTACCCTACAACTTCTAGGAACAAAATATTCAATGCTACAACTTACAAAAAAAAATCCGACAAAAATATCAAACCTCCATTAACATTCTTAAAAGAATACAAATTGGCTCTTAAACAAACGATGACATATCATACTTGAATGATAAATGCTTGCGTTGCCACCAATGGACCCAATATTTCTGTTCTTGTTTTACAAAAGAAAGGACGTCAATATATTCAATGCTACAACTTACAAACAAAAATCCAACAAAAAGATCAAACATTCATTAACATTCTTAAAAGAGTACAAATTGGCTCTCAAAAAACATTGATATATCATACTTGAATGATAAATGCTTGCACTCGCCACCAATGGACCCAACATTTCCATTCTTGTTTAAAAAAAGAAAGGACACCAATGCACATAACCAAATATTAGCTTCTCTTCCAAGACAACTAATTATAATCAATGCAATCGATGAGCACACCAATGTTACCACCTTGGATCATTTGCAAAAAAACACTATACCTTTGGCCAACCAAATACAATTAAAACAAGATATAGGTGTCAAAATCTTTGGTGGCAACTATGACATACAAGATGGACTTGTCGATGAAGTAGATGGAAAGTTCAAAGCATACACACAGGAGACTGATACCGACATTATTTGGCTAGAATTCAATGACCCTATTATTGGTAAGTCTCAAGTCACGGGGTTAACGAACTTGAAACAAACATACATGGACAATGGGTGGGTACCAAGTCTCTGCCTTGCCAGACCACTTCAAAAGCAACCTGATATGTCCAAAAGCATTATTAGAAAACAATTCCCTATACAATTGGCATGTGCTCGAACCATTCACAAAGCACAAGGATTTACTATGCACGGCCTTGCATTCGACCCCCAAGGAGTGCATGGCCATGTATTAACATACACAACCCTCTCTCAAACAACAAGTATTGAGCCATTGTTCTTGCTAAATCCATTAATAGCAAAAAATTTCAAGGTAAAAGAGATGGTCATGCAAGAAATGACACGTTTCTCTACAAATGTTGCTTGGAAACTTCAAGGAGCCCATGACTCTCCTAACAAAACATCATCCATTACAATAGCCTCACTCAATACTCATCATTTCCAGCCACATTTAGAAGACATTCTACATGAAAAAAATCTAATCTCATCAAACATTATTTATCTATAGGAAACCCAACTAAAGGGACCTATCATCGACCAACCATTGCCAAAATATAAGTGCTTTGCAACATACCAAGTCCATGGCATAATGCATTGTGTCCAACAAGCAACCCATGTATTGAATTCAACAGCTTTCACTACCAAAAATGTTGAGGCCATTCTAATCTCATTCCTTCTAGACAACCAAGCAATTTATGTTTGCAATATCTATGCAAGACCGGCTACTACACTTGCAAACACCAAAATAGTAAGAAACAAAGACAAGGAAATTGTTCCCACACAAAGCACTATCTATATTGTTGGTGATTTCAATATCGACGTCTCCAAAAAGTCAAGAAGTGTACAAATGCTAAAAGAAACCATGCATTCACAGGCCCTCTGCTCAGCACAATAACAAACCACTTCTCGACAAACAATTACTCATATATACCAATAGTACAAAGATTGGAGGCATATTGGAATGATCATGATATCCTTATAGCTCCTCTCAATATCCCTTACGAATGATAATTATTAAACAGAAACAGGGCATTAATAACACTTTTGCAATACACACTTGATACCATGCACCTTCCGATAAGTTGCTACCCAGATGGCTTGTCTTTTGTGCAATACAAATTATACTAGTTCTTATTGCTGAACAAAGCAATTACCTATGACATGCACACTCCTTTAAGAGCCCTGTTGCTTTGACCTAGATGGCTTCCACTTCATGCAATATGAATGTTTCTCGTGCTTACTTTAAACAATGCAACTGCCTATGACATGTATACTCCTTTAGTAACCCTGTTGCTTTGCCTTTTTTGACTACTGGCATCTTAGAGCTTTTCTATGTTAAGACTCTTATCAAAAGCATTCTCATATTATGACAAAGAAAGCAACAAAATTGCAGGGTTGTACAAACATGAGTTCCAGTCAGGCTACTTATCCTCCAAGGCATACTTTGAAGAAAAAAAATAAAAGAGTAAGTGTCTACAACACATTACCAACTTCTAAATAAATTTCTTATACTGTCTTAGCTGCTGCTATAAATTTCTGCTCTCATCCTGTTCTACTTAATCAATGTACTTACATAATTCCTCTACTTTTCTACAGCTAGATGAGCAACATTCAACACAAACAACCACCTACCAGAAACTTAGAAATAGAAAAAAGGCAAGCAAAGCAAAAGGTAAAGCCACCAAAGCCCATCTTCATAACTTAGAAAATTTGTATCCATACTAGGCACTCCATGCCTGAAAGTTATGATACTATAGCTGAACTATACATTTTATTCTACATTCTATTTAACTTATTCTGACATTTCTATGATTTGACGCCCCACACTAACAGTTGCTCCAAAACAATTGAATCAATGGGACATGATATCAATAATGTCATGCAGCCAACATCTAGATTGTAAGCCCCAATAATTATTCTCAAAAGCATCTGTGCCTTTCTTTCTCTCTAACATTCACCAACTCTCTTTCTTTCACAACTCCAGCAAATCCAAGACCACCAAATACAAGGCAAGTACAATGGCAAAAGATCGTGTCACCAAATGGTAAGCCTTCCTAGTTATGGCATCTACAATGATCCAATTACAGTCTCTGTAGACTTCATTTCTTACACTCGTTTGCTCATCATGTGGTAGAAAACTAAGTTGTGAAGTCCTGCATAGTGAACCTATCAGACAGGCTACATCAAACAGCTACATACAACCACGATATTTGTTTACCATATATTTCACATATGTTTTCATCTTCAAGGAGATGCAACTACTCACAAATGTTATTGCTAATCCATTACTATTTTCCATGTGCAAAATAACTAAACAACAAAAGACTGTGTGCCACAACCCTTGGAGCAGAAAAAAATTGCAAGCATTCAAAGCAAAGGTAATTATTTATGCTTCACGATTCACCATCTTGTACTTCCCTATCCTTTTCTCAATTCACTTTCTTGATATCATTAAAATTTATTCTAACACATTGTCTTTGCCTATCCTTTCAGCCACCTTAAGAATATCGATACAAAAAGCCAAGAAAGTGTTGTGCCACAACATGTTGTGAAACAGTAAACAAGTTTAGTTTGACTTACCAATTCAGATCTATACCATACTTGCCTAAGTGCATTGCTCATTCTGTCTCTTCTTCACAACCCCTTCAAAAATACACATACCAATAGCCAACAAAGTGCTTCTCCCCAACATGTATTCAAACGGTAAGCCATTCTAGCTTTCGTAGTCAATTCAAATTTATAACACTTCCAACTTGCCCTTCTACTTACACTTGTTTTCATTCTCACAAACAACTACTTGTTGTCATTCTCACAAACAACGGGACAATAAACAACCATGTGCAACAAAGCCTACACCAGACGCGAAGACCACCCATATAGAACAAAGGTATGTTTTTAGAAATTTTATTTTCAAAAAGAAATAAATACATTGTTTAGAATATTAAATACTAAAATATCATTACCTAGATATCTATATCCTTCTTTAAAAAGATAAGGTTCCATGTACATGCACTCCATACTGCCATAGTCATAAGCATTCGAACTTCGTTTCAGCTGTAGGATTCATTTCTCAAGACACCCAAGAATGAAACTGACACTCTTATTTTGCCAATGAATTTGTAGCTTGATAGATGAACCAACAACATTCACTATCAGCTTTCAATATAAGCACAATATGCTTCATGGGAAAGGAAAAATCCCCCATAACCAAAACTTCTACATTTAGGGCACTTGAAAGGCCATCAACTAAGCATTTCTGCTTATAGTGACAAGACAATTACATCAACTAAGGCCTGCAAGTTACCATCGTACACCTCATGTTGGGTTCTTCTTGTTTCCCCTAGTCACTTTAACATGAATCTAGCCCTCTTCTTTCCCCAGTTAATTTCTACCTTGAGAGATGAACGAACAACATTCATCGTTAGGTTTCAAAATAAGGACAGTATGAGAAAACATTCTCCTAACCAAATCTTCAACATCTAGGGCAGTTGAAAGGCCATTAAGTGAGCATTTCTAGTTATTGTCACAATAGAGATACATCAACTAATGCTTGTTAGTTACCATCATACACCTCATACTGGCTTGTTCTTGTTGGTGTCAAATTACATCTTACAGGTCTTGACGGAGATTGAATCGCGACAATGCTTATATTTATCCCATGTTGAACAATGGAATCCATGGGTTTCACACTTTCTGTTAGAGTAAATAATAATTATTAATTATTTATTCTATTACTTAAGCTTACTTAGGTAAATGCATTTATTTAATATTTTGTATTTAATGCATGTAGTGGTTAGTTGATGACAACACGGGAGTTTGTTCCCTTCTAGCATGTTCCACTTTTTGTGGATATGTGCTAAGTTGTCATCCTTATCTTCTACCACCTTCTAGCTTGTTCTACAAGCTTCCATGAGCTCTTTATAAGCGGGCTCCCTCATTGTATTTCATATCACATCTCATCACATTATCACTTCTCATTGTAAATACATTTTCTCTTGTTTTTGTATATTTGTCTCTCATGTCCGTTTAGGGTTTTCCCTTGCTCTATGCTCTTCCTCTTCTTGGCTTCTCTTTGACAGGTTCTCGCATGCATGTGATCTTGGGCATCTTCAGAGTTGGCTTTCCTCAACTCCAACATGGTATCAGAGCCTTCTTGCTACTGCTTGGTTGAAGATTTTTGAAGCCGTGATTTGAAGTCACAAACCCTAGTTTGTTTGTGCATTTTTCCTTCAAATCAGGGGGACAACGATTTTTCAGAGCACTTTGGGTCCAAACGGACATCACCATTGGATCCAGAAGGCTGTTTGCAATCAAGATTCATATAAAACTTCTCGATTTTGGAGACAGAGCTCCGAGGGGCAAATTTTTTTTACCTAAGGAGGCCGTACGGACGATTTGTAGGGCATTTATTGAGATTTTTAAAAAAAAATATGCCGCCACCGCGGTGCCACCGTAGGGCCACCATCGCGCCACTCGCGCACAACCTCCAACAGTTGTAGTAGGCTGCTTTGCCCATGCGCCACTAGCGCCATGCTCCAGAGCCACCACCGCCCACGCGACAGCGACACCTCCTAATTTGGCCACCGCTGACGGCGTCTGCACAGCCTCCACCGGTTCCTACGCTCCCGTCCGCCGCTCGTCTGATTCAGCCGTCTAGTCAGTGTACTTTCGGTACAACCAGTGCCCGCTTAGCAGTTTTACCACATCAACAACAGCGGGTGTGACACGTGGCATGTGTGCTGCACGACACATTGCCATGTGGCCCTGCCACGTCACACCTGCCACGTCAGATTTTGCCATGTGGACTTGCCATGTGGCACTCTTTTTTTGCGGTGATGGCTGCCTAGCCGTCAAATTTAATCTCATGGATTGCTAACATCAGCATGACGTCATCCTTGCATCATCCATCCTTGCATGCACCTCTCCAAGTTCTATTTTGGACCTACTTGTGGTTTTTTGGCCATAACTTTTGCATACGGAGGTATTTTTCCGATCCAAAAAAAGCATCGAAAAGCTGGTTTCGAGCCGAAGACATTGGTGTAGGTATTTTTTGGTTTTGATGCTTTTTTATTGCCTTTTTTTTGTCAAAGTCCAAAGTTATGTTTTCTACTCCGGCAAGCATATCTTTTGCGTCCCATGCCTGTTTTTTGAAAACTTTATATTTTTGGAAAGCTGGTTCTGTGTACTTTTCAGAAATTTAGTCCTTTTCTTTAGTTTTTGGCCCTTGCTTTGTCTATCATAGTTTTGGCATTTTTTTCTATATGGTGGATATTTTGAGTGTTTTAGGCCCGAGGATCATTTTTCTGGCATGGATTCTCTTATTTTTTGCTGTACTTTCCTTTTTTGTAGCTCTTTTTTAGTTTTGATCATTGTAGCTATCATTTTGATGCACTTTTTTGTATCGCACTGAGATAAAGTGTCACTTTTGCATTCCGGGAGTCATGAATGTTGTTTTGAGTCAGTTGTACTTGCACTATTTTCATAAAGCACCATGGAGGGGATCTTTGTTTGTTGTTTTAGGTATTCTCCCTTTGTCAAGTGAGTGTCCCTTCCACGACATTAACCCCATGCAGAGTTAGTTTGACCGTGTCTTTATAAGTGTTTGTACCTCTTTTCCTCTCTTGTTGTTCTTGGTTCGTCTGCAGGAGATTTGGCTCACCTTCTCAGTTGCCTGTCATCACACCCCGTCTACATTAAGGGGGGTTATGTTGTTGTTCTAATGCATCCATGGTTCGATGGTTCGATAGTGTGAACTATGTATTCAGTGGTTGATTCTATGTACAAGGTGATTGTAGTGGTTGGCTACCTATGCATTTCGGTGAGATGGATCATCTACCATATAGACATGCTCGGTTCATGCCTTCTTCTTCCATGGACATTCTTCAGATCAGTAGTTTGACAGATTTGCGGCTTCTACATGCTTCAGTGATGCTCTTTCATGATCACTCCTTGTTCCTGTTTTAGGGATATTTCCCTAGTTGGAGGCTTCTTCAGTTCTTCACTAGGTTCTTACCTCTTTTTGGGGGAGGGTTTTTCCCACGTAGTTTTCTCTCTTTCCCCACTTTCAGAGGTTGCATTTTCTTGCATTGTACTTGGGTACCTAACATGGCCTCGTTGCTGAGACCCATTCTGCATTCATCTTAGTTTTGTGAGCTTAAGGCATTTTCCTAAGTTGCACGTAAGGGGGGGTGTTAGAGTAAATAATTAATTATTAATTATTTATTCTATTACTTAAGCTTACTTAGGTAAATGCATTTATTTAATATTTTGTATTTAATGCATGTAGTGGTTAGTTGATGACAACACGGGAGTTTGTTCCCTTCTAGCATGTTCCATCTTTTGTGGATATGTGCTGAGTTGTCGTCCTTATCTTCTACCACCTTCTAGCTTGTTCTACAAGCTTCCATGAGCTCTTTATAAGTAGGCTCCCTCATTGTATTTCATATCACATCTCATCACATTATCACTTCTCATTATAAATACATTTTCTCTTGTTTTTGCATATTTGTCTCTCATGTCCGTTTAGGGTTTTTCCCTTGCTCTATGCTCTTCCTCTTCTTGGCTTCTCTTTGACAGGTTCTCGCATGCAGGTGATCTTGGGCATCTTCGGAGTTGGCTTTCCTCAACTCCAACACTTTCTCCTTTGCCTTTTCAGGCTATTATGAATGCCTCTCTAGAGATCCTTTGCAAAATAGCACTCCTTAGAATAAGCATGGAGAGGAAAGAATAATTTGCATTAAGAACATTGATCACCCAAAAAAATTTGAAACAAGATGTTCTTCAAAGACAACAAACTATTAGAAATAGATAATACTGAGAGGGGGAGTGAATCAGTATTTTACCAACTTTTGCCCACAAGTGAATATTGTTAACTACTTTATAACTTGCATATGAAAGTAAACCAGCACCATCGAACATCAAATATAACCATACACAAAGAGAACTCATAACACCATTATTTGTTAACTAGGGAAAACCTTGCCAACGGAAAACCCCGGTGGGGATGACACTCACAAGATGATCTGCGAAACAAAAGAATTTTGTTAAGTATATTGACCCTGTTAAGAGTCTATCAAATACATATAGTGTCTCGAGTCCTTGTTAGAGGACTAGGCCTTGTTAAAAGCCTCAACCCTGTTAGGAGTTGCTGCAAACTTGTTAGGAGTTGCTGCAAACCTATTAGGAGTTGGTGGATCAAATACAATGTATACAAAATGAGCCTATTACCCTAACATGCAATATACAAATAAGTTTCTTCACAAGAATGGATATACATACAATACTTGTCTCACTATTGTACCTCGCATTTGCTCTATGTTGTCCTGCATTTTGTCACTACAAAATGTAAGTAATAGCACAAAACTTTTTAAAGCTAATTTCATGTATCTCTAACTTTGAATTTGATATTCAATTGTTTAACGTTGATCGATCAATCAACTTCAATTCCTATATCAAATTGTTTTACTGGAGGCTTTCGTTAAGTCTTTTTCGTTTTGCTTTATGTCAAGCTTTTGCTTGATTTTAGAGGCCTTTATCGTCCTTTTTTTTGAGTTTGTGTTTGTTGGTTTTTAGTCCTTTGATTTCACTCATGTCATGGCTTTTGGTTTTCCTTTCAATTTGGTCTAACCTAGAGTTGTCAGTCAAGAGATATGATCGTTTTAATGCCTCAAAAGTCGACCTTTTTGATGCAACAACACGAATTAAAAATATCATATTATATTTTTAATTTGACATTTGCTTTTTGAAAATTATATCTTAAATTCACTTTATGCTATGTTTTTAAGTTACTTTATCATTTAACTTTTCACTTAAAGTAATTATAGTGCACTTTATGTTATAATTTTTATTTTTTTTAAAGTTTGTATTGAAGAAGATTTGAACTCAGCACCATTTAGGTGCTTACAACATGGACTTTTTTTTATGTTATAATTTTAAGTTGAGCTACTTTTTGATCTTTCACTTAAAGTCACTATATAAATATATAGTTTCAGTTTAATTTTTTATTTTTAAATCAAATGCTCATTTATATGTTACTTTTTAGATGATATTTATGTGTTATATTTTTAATATGATATATAAATATTGTTTGTCACATTAAATTAGCATTTTAATGAAATCAAATTGTATATATTTGTTAAATGACTTTAAGTTATCAAAAGTGGACATTTTATATGCAATTACATGTATAATTTATCAAAAGTGGACATTTTACATATCACTCCATATAAAGTTCAGCTTAAAAGCATCAGACTATCAAAAGTTAACCTTTTTGGTGTCATTACATCAAAAGGTGAATTTTATATGGCATTGCATCAAAACCATGAGATTTCACTTAAAATATGCATGTCACCCCCAAAAGGTTTAATTGTAACTAAAAGCATATGTTAAAACATGGTGTGCCTCCCAAAAGGTCTGATTTTGGAAGAACACATGCATTTGTTCTCCAAGAACCCAATTTTGCTCATTGTGAGAGATTTACTTGACGATTTTGCATGAGATCTTCTTCAATAGGGTCATTTTTTCTTGGCAATGGATTTTCTAACGTCAAAAATGGATTTATCTTGCTAGAAAACATTTTTTCAAACTTCTTCCAAGGGCATGTTTTTGGAAAAATCTTCAAATAAATCCATTTTAGAGTTATTTAAATCACATTTTTGCAAGAAAAATAGGTGTTTTGGCATATTCAATCATTGACAATGCATCAAGGGTCACGTTTTTGCATTTGAAAATGAAAAATGACTTATACTAAACCTTTTATGAATCACGTTTTTGCTAAAAACGCCCAGAAAATTGGGGTTTTAATCCACTTTAATATGTTTTGAAGCCACTTTTTTACATTTGGAGCCATGTATATGCATTTTGGCAAGTCGTTTTTGCATTCACAAGTAAAAAATAACTCAAAAACATGCATTTTTTGCCACGTTTTTGCTAAAACGGCCCAGATTTTTGCATTAAAAAATAATGTTGTTCAAAAACCTCAAAAAATGACATTTCAGCCCATACATTTGGATCAAGAGGGGTCGTTTTTGAGTTTTAATGCATGCTATTATCTTTGGAGACCATGTATTTGACATTTTCATATCAAATTCGACTCTTCATTGCTCATTAATATTTGTTGAATGCAAGTATCAAAAAAGTCAAATTATTGTTTTGGACTCTGGATTTTGAGGAGAATTGATCTTCAAAGTTTATGATTCTTGCTATTTTGCCTCTTTGATCTCCTAGTGGACTTTTTCAAACTTTCTCATTAATTCATGCTTATCTTGCTATTTCCATGCATATTATGGCTTGTTATTGCACACTTGTCTATATATATGCGATGAAAAGTGAATTTTGCGTTTAAAAATGATGAAAACTCTCATTTTCACACTTTTGGAATTCCCCAAATTCCAAAATTGAATTCTCATGTTGAAGTGCTTTGTTTGTTGACATGTTTGAGTCATTTGCCAAAGGTACGTCTTTCTTTTGAAGTTTTTGTGTTTTGTGTGCTTGTTTTCCTATTTTCTCCACTTTGGAGAAGTTACAAGTTCTTTCCCAAGAACTTGTTTTTGTTCCACTTCATGTGAAAACATCATCACATTTCACTTCCATCTTCCATGTTACATCCCAAATTTTGCCCTAAATTTTAAGTTGAGCATAGCCGTTGTTTTAATGAAACAATATCATGTGAAAGTAAGTTATTTATAATTGTCATTTATTTCTTCATATCATGTGAAAATGAGTTAGTTAAATATAGCCGTTGATTATTTCTTCATGATCGTGTGAAATTGAGTTAGCTAATTATAGCCATTGTATTGATTTATTTATCACATGAAAGTGAGTTAATTATAGCCATTGTATCAATTTATTCATGGTCAGGTGAAAGTAAGTTAATTATAGCCGTTGTGTATATATGATGAGCATGTAGAGTTAGTTATTCTGACATTGATGAAATCCCAAATGGTCACTTGATGATTTTGAATTAGCAATTTATAAATTTTGAATTGATGTCTTGGCGAGAATGTTGTTTTGAATGATTACAGGAAGAAGATTGAAGAGAGAGGGGAAGCATTGCTAAATGGGGTCATCGGAAGGGAATGGTCAAATATTCAGTCATCAGAATCAACAGGTTTGACCTAAAACTATTTTGGCAAGGTTACTAGGACTTGGCAACATATTTCATAGTGGAACCGCATGAGCTATGAGTGGAACATTATAATAAATAATGTAAAATAAACATAAATTCTTACCTTTAAAGAATTATCAAATATTAATATTTTTTAATTATTAGTTTACATTCTCAAATATGATCATATGTAAATAATAATAAGATGACACTATTACATTATAAATTAATAATCCAATGATGCCACCCTATCATTACGTACACATAAGCATAGATGAGAAAATATAATAATAAAATAATTATAACTTTTAAAAGAAACTCCTCATTTTCTTTCTTTCTTTCTTTCTTTCCCTCCTTTCTTTTTCTTTTAAGTTGATTTGAATGACTTTGGAATATAATCTTATAAATTTTTCTTTTAAGTTGATTTGAATGACTTTGGAATATAATCTTATAACTGTTGGAAGCCGATGAGCCAAGATAATCTTTATATTAGAGGCTCTCAAGTGCTCGGATTCATTCATCTTTTTACACATAGTTTCGGTGGCTCACTGTTCACAATGTAAGAAGGAAAACTACAAACTTACTTCCAGATTTTTACCTTAATTCTTTTCTTGTTGCTCTCACGTTTCTCTGTCTGCAGCCAAAGCAAGGAACGAGTCTTTTCTCCCTACTGTAGAAGAGTTCAAGGCCATTTTTTACAGTAATGTAAGGATTTTTCCAAAATTTTTTAATATATTTTCACATGTTTTGTTTGAATAAACCATCAATATATGTATGTTCTCCTTCATAGTATTGAGTCGGCTGTGACTCTAAACTATCTATTGGAATCCGACTAAACTTGAGTAGTTTATAATTATTCCAAATTAGTATATGTTGTGAAGCCATCTATTTCCTTTGAGTCTGAAAAATCGAATATTTCTTTTGGTTCAACTATTCTGTCTAGCATCTCATTAATAATCTATGTTTTAGTTTAAAGTATCAACCTTTGAATATGCCACAGAACCTTGAATAATAACATGATCAGAATTTAATACAAGCATCTTTGTCTAGTAAATATATATACACCAAGGAATTCACTGGCAAAATGCCATTACAAGTGAAGAGGTGTAAAATAGATATGACTCATGAGCAGCCGAGAATCACCGACATGACAACTTGAGAAGGTGAGGAGGTGTAGAGAGAGTCTGCACAGAAAAAGAATGGCATCAGATATGATTAATAAATCAAAAACTACAAAAAGCTCATGCATGTTCCACTTATGTAAGATGTTGTCAAGTCGAGTTGGTGGAGATCGAGTTTGTCAACCCACATTTTGAAATCCTTGGCTAGGGTGGAATTAGGCAGATTTGTCGAGCAAGTGATTTTTGTTGAATGTCCAAACACTTTAGTTATTTTGGTCAATAATTGTTGGGACTTCAACCCAACTGAATACTCTGATGGTTGGACTTATGAACATCCCAAGCCCGATCCCGAGGTAGGGAGGCCTGTTCTATTAAATTGGAATAAGTGGAGATAAGTAATGGTCCGCGGTTGGGAGGTTAAGCCTATGTGAATGCTTCTTCTCTCACCAATGTCGGGGCTTGGACATCAAGTGAAAGAAGTTCCACAAATTATACTGTATGTTCTCTAAACCTGTGAATGTTTAGCTATTTCATTTCTAGATGAAAGTCATATACTTTACAAATAGCTATTACTTTAATTAGAAGAAATTAAATGTTCGCAATTACCTCAATTTGTAATTTGATAGATACTTCATTTCAAGAACATATGTTATTTAAATTTAGTTGAATATTTAGAAATAGTTAAATTATTGCAATTACATTTTGTATTTTTAGATATTTCATTACAAGAACATCTGTTATTTATTTTTCAGTTTAAACAGTTGATGAAAATCATAGTCATGTGAAATGAAATAGGAAATCAGTTTGTATCAAGACTAAAACTTGTTTAGGAAAATTAGTATGTTACATATGGTATCAGAGCGTTGGGTTCGACATTGAACCTAGGGCACCCTACCTTCTGGAAACCTGATAGAAATTTGAATTGGCTACAGGATGTTAGTACGTAAAACTCTCTGTAAGAAAACTAGGCATCCCATCTTTCCCTATCTTATTAGAGACATTACTAAATATGATTACTCTTGTTGTTCTGAATCTCGAAATAATGAAACCCTAAACCAGACAATTCAATGGATGAAGAAGGAAAGAGTCAGATGGACTCTTATCAAGAAGGCGACATATAGAAACAAACTGATACAAAACTGGAATGCTCAGTAGAGCAGCCCCCTTTTCCATTTTCATAGGTCTTGGATGGTATGAGACATGTACCAGTCTGAACCAGAATGTAATGCTGCAGAGCAAGAATAAAAATGTTGTGTGAATGTAGACTTCCTCAATAGAGGAAAATTTTGTAAATAAGATTGCTTAGTTAAGCAATGAAAATGAATTTTGTAATTAAGATTGCTTAGTTGAGCAATGAAAATGAATTCTGTAAATAAGATTACTTAGTTGAGCAATGAAAATGAATTTTGTAAACAAGATTGCTTAGTTGAATAAAAATGAAATTTTGTAAATAGGATTGCTTAGGTTAGCAATGAAACTAAAATTAAGTAAATGAGATTGCTTAGTTGAGGTATTTGAAATTATGTGTTGTAATACCTTTTCGCTTGTAAAATTCTCCTTTTCGCAAAATAACACAATTGTAAATTAATAGGTGAGAAACCTAAAACATAAAAATGAATAACAGTGGAAATGCATAAAACTAGGATATAGTACACAAGAACCCTCAATCCTCCAATCGACTATTACTCCAAATTTTGCAAGAAACACAATTAAAGCTAGGAACCATGGAAAGGTGTAATGTCCCATTTTTTTTGGAGGAATTAATTATAAAGTTATCAATTAAAATATATATATTACAAGGTAACTTTATAAAATAAATAATAATTAAAAGCTTCTAGAGGTTGCTGGAAGAAGCGGAGAAAAAATTAAAAAGGGAGGCCGACCTATCAAGAAAAAAAGAATAAATAGGCATTGAGGGCTCATTGCCTATCATCGAGATTTATTATAGATTTTTGCTTATGTGCATTGTGGAGCCTAGGGTTTCTGCAAATAGTCACAATTGGCCATTGAGAACGAAAACTCTCAATTGGTACGCAATTTTGAGGGTGTGAGAGATCACCTGAATTATTGCAGCCGGGGGAAGGATATTTTAGTCCTTTCATTTGTGATTAATTGCTGATTTGGAGTTTCCAGTGGAGTTGCACTTTCACCATATCATCGACAGCATTCAGTCTCCACCATTTGATCAATCTAGTGGCCTTCTGGTACGGGTCATTACAGTGGTATCAGAACGGTTTCCTACCAGCCTGATAGGGTTATCCAGCCACCATTTAATTTTGTTTACAAAGGAACCAGCATAACTAAGAATATGGCTGAGAGACATTCTCAAAGTCCATTCAGAAGTGTGTGAAATGATGAGACTTTACAACAACAAGAGAGGCTTCTACATTCAATAGAGGCAAGTACACAAGAAATGATGGTTATGATGCAACATTTGATTGGGGAAAATAGGAGGAATAATCATAATAATGACCAGGATGACAGGAGCATAGCAGGATCACAACATAGGACACGATCTAGAACAGCAGACAAACCCACACGTCCTACATTCAGAGAAGAAACTCTAGCACGCACACCTGATGCTATGGTAATAGATATTGTAGATGAACTCTGACAAGCAAGGAATGAGTGGGATTCATTACCACAATATGTACAGGATGGATGGACATTTGACAGGTACCTGAATTATAGAGCTGCCAGGCAGAAGCAAGTAGATAAACACAGTGAATTGCAATAGGTCACCAACAAGTTGGTATTACCCACATTTGATGGCAGTGGAAAAATGACTGCTCGTGCTTGGATTCATAAGGTGGATACTTTCCTATCTCTGAAGACTATGACAGAAATTGAAGCACTCAAGTATGCCACTTTACACTTAGATGGGGCAGCACATGATTGGTAGACAAATGGGATGATCACATTGCAACACAATCAGGTAACCACTTATCAAGAGTTTGTGGATAGATTGATAGAAAGGTTTGATAAAAAAAATCCTGAAGTTTATTTCTGGGAGTTAGCCCAGTTGAGACAGTTAGGAGGCTTAGAACAATTTATCAATGACTTCCAAAAGCTTGCAGTGATGGTGCCTGACATTTCAGAAAGGAGGCCAGTCATTTTATTCACAGAGGGATTAACTGAATCACTCAAAGGGTGGGTAAAGGCCTTTGATCCTCCTACATTACAGGAAGCCATGAAGAAAGCCCGCAGTATGGAACTTGCAACTCCAGCAAAACGGTTTAGTTCAAAGGGTTCTTCATTATTTAGATATAACAAAGGGGAATTCAGCAAGGGTAAAGAGAAGGTTAGTGACTCAAAAGACAAGCTAGCTGCACCTTGGGATAAGGAAACACTTAATGACTTGCATAGGAAGAAGCTATGCTTCTTTTGCAAAGGTCCCTATGAGTTTGGTCATGATTGTCCTATGAAGCCTAAGGGGAAGGCTAACCGGGTGATGTGGACTTATTATGAAGGTTCAGATTCAGACATCTCAGAGCACCATGATGAGGATCCTGATGAGGTAGAGAGTGAACAAGAAGTAGATAGTGCTGAGAAAAAAGAGGCTCCAGTGATACATTTATAGGAGGCACGTCTGTCTAGTGTTCAAAGAGAGGGATCTTTCAGATTTCGAGGAGTCTTGGAAGGACAAAAGATTATTACTCTATTGGATACAGGTGCCACGCATAATTTCATTGATGCACAATTTGTGGAGAGGCATGGACTCATTACTGAGGAGTTCGAGGGATTGAGAGTTAAGGTAGCTGATGGATATAATCTTCGTTGTGATAGGATGGTACAAGATCTACCTTTGCGCCTAAACAACTATGAGTTTAAGGAGGACTATCATGTGGTCAACATGGGTGACATGGACATAGTACTTGGGATGCAATGGCTACATTGTTTGAAGGAGGTTACCCTAAGATTGGAGGATATGGAGATACGATTCGTGGTGGATGGTAGGACTCATGTGCTGAAGGCTATCCGTAATGGTGATGTTAGGACTATCTCATTTAGGCGGCTAGAGAGATTAGCCAAGCTTAATAATATAGAGTGGGCAGCAATATGTGCCTTGATGCCTACCTAGGAGGAGCAACATAAGATTGAATATCATCTAGATATTCAAAAATTGAGAATCAATTATGGGAAGGTATTCAGCGAGATTCCACTAGGTAGGCCACTAGACAGAGGTATTGAGCATATTATCGAGTTAGAGGAAGGTGCTAAGCCTATCATGATCACACCATACCGACATCCAAAATGACTCAAAGATGAGATTGAGAGGACCATCAACGAGTTGCTAGCAATGGGACACATCAGACCAAGTAAGTCACCTTTTGCATCTTCTGTTGTTTTGGTAAAAAAGAAGGATGGAACTCTACGAATGTGTATTGATTATAGGGTGTTGAATAAGAGAACTATAAAGAACAAGTATCCCATCCCACACATCGATGAGCTGATAGACGAATTGCATGGGGCTTGTTATTTCACAAAAATTGATTTGAGATCAGGCTATCACCAGATCAGAGTTCGAGAGTAGGATATCAAAAAAACTACTTTTAGATGTCATTACGGGCATTTCGAGTTTGTAGTCATGCCTTTTGGTTTGACTAATGCACCTACCACTTTTCAGTCCACTATGAACAAGGTCTTCCACCATCAGTTGAGGAAATTTGTGCTAGTGTTCTTTGATGATATTTTGATCTATAGCAGGACATGGCAAGAACATTTAGAGAACTTGGAGACAGTATTAAGAATTTTACAGAGCGAGTCCTTGTATGCCAAGGAGTCCAAATGTGATTTGGGGATGACAGAATTGTTGTATCTTGGACACATCATTAGTGCAGAAGGAGTGTGAATGGATCCTGAAAAGATCCGTGCTATTGTTGATTGGCCACCACCAGAGAACCTTGCACAATTAAGAGGGTTCCTTGGTCTATGTGGATTCTATCGCAGGTTTGTTAATGGCTACTCATGACATGCAGTGCCCATGACAAATTTGCTGAAAAAGGGGCATTTGTGTGGACTCGAGAGGCACAGGAGTGTTTTATGTGATTCAAGGAAATAATGACTATATGCCCAATATTAGCATTGCCTGATTTCACGAAGCCATTTGAGCTTCAATGTGATGCTTCTGGAGAGGGAGTTGGTGCTGTACTCATGCAGGACAAGCATCCTATAGCCTATGAGAGTAGAAAACTTAGAGGGGCTGAGAGATCATTCAGTATATATGATAAGGAGATGTTGGCCATCATGCATGCCTTGGCTAAATTCAGACAGTATCTTGTGGGCAACAAATTTGTATTAAAACTGATCATAATAGTTTGAAGCACTTTTTGGGATAGCGGGACCTAAATGATCATCAGCAGAAGTGGGTGAGTAAGTTACAGGCATATGATTTTGATATCACATATGTTAAGGGGATACTGAATATTTTTGCAGATGTTATATCCTGTAGGCCACACCTCACTTCTATGATTCAGATATCAGAGGATTGGCGACATTTGATTGTAGCAAAATATCCCAAAGACACGTGGGCCTCTTCTATAGTGGAGGGGACAACAATCGACACCAGATACACTCATAGATGATTTGATCATTTACAAGAACATGATTTATTTAGTCTCAGGATCTAAAGTGAAGCAGTTGATTTTTAGAGCATTCCATAATTCACCTATAGCAGGCCATCGTGGGTATTTCAAGACTTACAGGTTAGTACAGGAATGATTCACTTGGAAGGGACTCAAGGCTGATGTTTTACAGTATGTGCTTGAGTGTCATGTTTGCCAACAGAACAAACAAGAGCACACTTATCCAGCAGGCTCCTACAACCACTTCCTATTCCTGACAAGAAGTGGGAGTGCATCGCTATGGATTTTATTACGGGCTTGCCTAGGGCCCAAGGGCGTGACTGTATCTATGTGGTGGTGGATAGGCTGACAAAATATGCTCACTTCTTCCCTATCACTACTACATACTCAGCAACTCAGGTGCCAGAGGTCTTCTTCAGGGAGATTTTTAGATTACATAGTTTTCCTTGAAGCATTATGAGTGACAGGGATAGCCGCTTCATGAGTCACTTTTGGCAGGAGATATTTCGGTTGTGTGGCACTGAGCTTACACCTAGTACCAATTATCACCCACAGACTGATGGTCAAACAAAGATTGTAAACAAATGGGTGGAAGGGTATTTGAGGAATTATGTGGCAGATCAACAGCGAGCTTGGGTCAGATGGATATATCTCTGTGAGTATTGTTAGAATACTACATATCATATGACTATACAAATGACACCCTTCATGGAACTTTACGGTTATGAGGCACCTAGTTTCTTAGATTTTTTGTTGGGAGACATTCGAGTACCCCGTGCAGGTGAACTATGACAGGAAAGCAAGGATATAATTGCTACTCTCCGAGACAACATTGCTAGAGCTCAGAACCAACAAAAATAGTATGTAGACAAGAAGAAGACTGAGTGTAGTTTTGAGGTAAATGATATGGTTTACCTCATGTTGCAGCCATATAAGCAATCCACTCTCAAGAAGAGTGATATAGAGAAACTCAAGCCACGCTATTATGGACCATTCAAGATCATCAAACGAGTTGGTGAGGTGGCTTATGTGTTGGAGCTTCCCACAGATAGTAGAGTGCACAATGTATTTCATGTATCATGCCTCAAAAAGGCGTTGGGTCAGAATGTGATGCCTTCTGCAGTATTACCTCCCTTGGATGATGCGGGGAAATTGATCTTAGTGCCAGAATTCATTCTAGATAGTAGAGAGAAGCAACTTTGCAGGAGAGTAATCAGAGAGTATCTAGTTAAGTGGAAAGATTTACCTATTGAAGATGCTACTTGGGAGGGAGAAGTGATTTTGCAGCATCCAACATTAAGATTGCTTGAGGCCAAGCAATTTTAGGAGGGGCAGACCTGTAATGTCCCATTTTTTCGAGGAATTAATTATAAAGTTATCAATTAAAAAAAATATATATTACAAGGTAACTTTATAAATTAAATAATAATTAAAAGCTTCTAGAGGTTGGGAGGCCGACCTATCAAGAAAAAAAGAAAAAATAGTTATTGAGGGCTCATTGCCTATCATCGAGATTTATTATTGATTTTTGCTTATGTACGTTGTGGAGCCTAGGGTTTCTGCAAATAGTCACAATTGGCCATTGAGAACGAAAACTCTCAATTGGTATGCAATTTTGAGGGTGTGAGAGATCACCTGAATTATTGCAGTTGGGGGAAGGATATTTCAGTCCTTTCATTTGTGCTTAATTGCTGATTTGGAGTTTCCAGTGGAGTTGCACTTTCACCATATCATCAACAGCATTCAATCTCCACCATTTGATTAATCCAGTGGCCTACTGGTACAGGTCATTACAAAATGAGGATGAATAAAATGGCAGCCTAGATGGGGCAAAACCATGAGGAAGTGCAAACCACACCCAGAGCGGAGATAGAAGTCTCTACATTTAACAAAACCCCCTCTCCCAAGCAATCAGAAAAACAAAAGAGGAAGGAAATAGTGGCCGATTTATCAACAAACATAAAGAAAATAAAACCTCCTAAGTTTTCTAGTGTTGAGTTCGGAGAAGAGACAGAAGCATGGTTGACCAAGATGGAACAATATTTCAAGAATAGAAATTTCTCTGAGACCTCAAAGGCTGTGTGGGGAATATATCATTTCACCGGGGAAGCTTCAACTTGGTGGGGAAACACTAAGGTCGAGCAAAACATTAGAACTACTAATATCACCTAGGAGAAATTTGTGGGCATATTTTGGAAACAATGGTTGCCTCAGAGCTTTTATGATAAAAAACTCTTGGATTTTCAAATCTTAAAATAAGGAGATTTGTCAGTGCATAAGTATTGGGAGAAGTTTACTTGGTTGCTTAGTACCACCTTATCAGCAAAACACCAATTTGAAGGTGAGAAAGTTTATCATGGGACTGAATAATAGAATAGGAGGAGCTGTTGATGTTCTTACACCTTGGATCATGGAAGAGGCTTTAGAAAAGGCTGTCCGACAAGAGCATAAGATTAGAAAGGATGATTCCATTCGGGACAACAAAAGAAAGACTACCCAGAATTCAGAAGGCATTGAATTTGGACCACCGAAAAAACAATTCAAGGATTATAAGAATAAAAAACCTAAAAATAAAAGCGGTGGAGCAAGAGATATCAAAGGTAATTTTTATGTGAACAAAAATGACAAAAATAATGAGAAGAAAGGACCACTGGGAGGATGTTTTATCTGTAGAGGAAATCATTATAAGAAATAGTGCTCTAACCTCAACCAGTTATAGCGTCCACCTTTGCCGCAGTAGCAGCAAGTCTTTCAGTAGAGTATTCATGCAGCCTTGGATAACAGGCAAGCAAAGCAGTAGATAGGCCCCATTGAAACTCCAGGTAAGATCTACGAAAACCCTATGTCCATATTAATTGATACTAGAGCAACTGAATGGTTTATTTCACCTAGATTGTTAAGTAGATTCTCGAAAAGATTTGGTTTTGTGGAAAAACCATGGACAGTCAAGTATGCAAACTAGTCAAGGGCTAAGGTGGAGCAATGTCTGTTTGAAGCTCGGGTTGACTTTCCAAATTTTTCTATGGAAATAAACTTATATGCAGCACCACTGGGGTCATATGACATTATCATAGGAATCAATTGGCTCAATGAACATAGGGTTAAGGTAGATTGTCTTGCCAAAACTATAAATTGTATGGATGATCAAGGCAGACCAACAAGTATTTCAGGGATCAAACATGAAATTAGATCACAGCAGATTTTTGCGATGCAACTTAAGAGATATGGGAGAAAAGGCTATGAAATTTTCGCAGTTAAGATTGAAGATACAAGAGAGCCTAAAATAACCACATATGGGGATGACTACATTTATGAAGATGGAGAAATCAGGGCAAAATTAAAAGAATCCTTCAAAAAAAAAAATCTTATTTGAAGAATTATCAAGATGTGTTTCCTGAGGAACTTCTTGGATTGTCCCCTTCCCGAGCATTTGATTTTACCATAGACTTGATACCGGGAGCAGAACCCATATCTAGGGCCCCATATAGAATGAGCGCCACAGAATTAATAGAGTTATAGATTCAACTGCAGGACATGTTGGATAAGAAGATGATTCAACCAAGTGTCTCATCATGGGGAGCTCGAGTGTTATTTGTAAGAAAGAAGGATGGAACCATGAGACTATGTATAGATTACAGGATGCTTAATAAAGTCACCATAAAAAATCGGTACCCACTGCCAAGGATAGACGATCTATTTTATCGAATGAAAGGGGCGACTGTATTTTCAAAAATTGATCTAAGATCAGGATACCATCAACTGTGAATTAAGGATGAGGATATACATAAAATTCCTTTCAGAACAAGGTATGGGCATTATGAATTTACAATATTGCCATATGGATTAACTAATGCCCCCACAGCTTTCATGAATTTAATGAATAGTACATTTCAGGATTGTTTGGACAAATTTGTATTGGTTTTTATAGATGATATTTTAATATACTCCAAAAATGAAGAGGAACATCAGAGACACTTAGATCTGCAAAGACTAAGGGAACACAAGTTATATGGAAAATTATCTAAGTGTGCTTTTTACCAAAAGGAAATTCAGTACCTAGGGCATATTATTTCAACACAGGGTATAGCAGTAGATCCATCTAAGATTAAAGAAATTAAATAATGGCCCATACCTGGAAACGTATCTGAAGTTAGGAGCTTCATGGGATTAGCTGGATTCTGCAGAAAATTTGTTAGAAATTTCTCAAGAATAGCCTATCCAATCACTTCACTCCAGAGAAAGGGAAAGAAATTTGTTTGGATGGAAAAGTGTCAATCAGCTTTTGAGTTTCTGAAAGAAAAGCTGACTATTGCACCTATTTTGAGGGTACCTAATCCATAGAAACAGTTTGTAGTTATCGTTGATGCATCAAGAGAAAGTTTAGGGGGCGTGTTAATGCAGGAGGAACAAGTCATTGCTTATGAGTCTAGGAAACTAAAAAATTATGAACAAAATTATGCACCCCATGATCTGGAACTAGTAACAATAGTGCATGCCTTGCAAATGTGGAGACATTATTTAATTTGAAAACCTTTTGAGCTTAGATCTGATCACCAAAGTTTAAAATATATTTTCACCCAACATAATCTTAATACTAGACAAAGGAGATGGCTGGAATTTTTAGCAGATTATGAGTTTGTTATAAGCTACATTAAAGCAAAGGAAAACAAGGTGGCTAATGCCCTAAGTTGGAGAAGACACATCTCGGCAATGATTGGTAAATTTTAGGTTGAGAGACCAAATTTTACAACATTTGGAACATGATGAGTTTTATATAGAAATTAGCATGGCTCTTATTAGAGACCTGCAGGATCCCAAGTATTCAGATTTTAGCTTAGAAAAAGATGGATTGTTAAGATATCATCACAGAATCTATGTACCTAATAACCCTGAACTTTGAAGATTGATTTTAGGGGAATATCATTCAGCTCCATACTCAGGACATCCAGGAGTAATGAAAATGTTATCTAATATAAAACCTTTATATTTTTGGAAAGGGATGAAGAGGGAGATAATCGAGTTTGTAGCAGGTTGTTTAGAATGTCAGAGAGTGAAGGTGGAACATCGGTACCCAGCAGGTCTGTTGCATCCAAGTGAGGTACCAGAGTGGAAGTGGTAGGTAATATCCATGGATTTTGTACAATGGCTACCTATGACTCGAAATTGGCACAACACTATCTTGGTCTTGGTTGATAGAGTAACTAAGTTTGCTCATTTTATACCAGGAAATTTATCTAATGGAGCACCTAAAATTGTTCATAAGTTCATAAAAGAAATTTTTAGGTTACACGGGATTCTAGAGAAAATTATTTCAGATAGGGATGGTAGGATAACTTCCAGATTCTGGGAAACATTATTTTCAGCTTTGAGCACCAAATTGAATATTAGTTTAGCTTATCATCCTGAGACAGATGGTCAAACTGAATGAGTAAATCAAGTATTAGAGGATCTTCTAAGAGTATATTGTATGGATCGATAGTATCAATGGGAAACATATTTACCTTTGGTAGAATTTGCATATAATAACTATTACCAATCTTTAATTAAAATGGCTCTTTTTGAGGCTTTGTATGGCCGTAAGTGTAGAACTCCAGTAAGTTGGAATCGATTGGAAGACATGGTCATTGTCGGGCCTGAAATGCTTCAAGAAGTGGAAGAACAGGTGCTTTAGATTCGTCAGAGATTGAAGGAAGCGAATGATAGAAAAAAGAGTTATGCTGATGCTAAAAGAACACCCAGAGAATTCTCAGTAGGGGACAAGGTGTTACTAAGAGTTAAGCCTCAGAAGAGTACTATCAAGTTTGGAAAGAATACAAAATTAGCTCTGAGATATGTGAGACCTTTTGAGGTTTTGGAGGTTGTCAACCTAGTGGCTTATAGGATTGCTTTACCACCAACCCTTGCTAGGATGCATGACATCTTTCATGTGTCTTACCTTAAAATGTATATTAGCCACCATGAGCATATGATTGATTGGAAACTACTGCAGGTGCAAAAGCCAAGAGTGGTAGAGGTAAAACCACTCAGAATACTCAAGGTACGTAAGCTACGCCTACAAAATTGAGAAGTAACATAGTGCAAGTTCCAACGGGACCAATATACAGAAGATAATGCCACCTAGGAACATTATCATGATATTTTTCAAAGATATCCCTACCTTTTCTCTAAAGCAGAAAATTGAATACGCTATTTCTTTTATTTTAACTAATTAAGTACAATTTGTTATTATTTTCATCGAGGACGATGAAAAATCTAAGGGGTGGGTATGTTACATCCCAAATTTTGCCCTAAATTTTAAGTTGAACATAGCCGTTGTTTTAACGAAACAATATCATGTGAAAGTAAGTTAGTTAATTATAACCATTGTTTATTTCTTCATGTCATGTGAAAATGAGTTAGTTAATTATAGTCGTTGATTATTTCTTCATGATCGTGTGAAATTGAGTTAGCTAATTATAGCCGTTGTATCAATTTATTCATGATCATGTGAAAGTAAGTTAGTTAATTATAGTTGTTGTATATATATGATGGGCATGTAGAGTTAGTTATTCTGACATTGATGAAATCCCTAATGGTCACTTGATGATTTTGAATTAGCAATTTATAAATCTTGAATTGATGTCTTGGTGAGAATGTTGTTTTGAATGATTACAGGAAGAAGACTGAAGAGAGAGGGGAAGCATTGCTAAACGGGGTCATCGGAAGGGGATGGTCGAATAGTTCAGTCATTAGAATCAACAGGTTTGACCTAAAACTATCTTGGCAAGGTTACTAGGACTTGGCAACATATTTCATGGTGGAACCGCATAAGCTATGAGTGTAACATTATAATAAATAATGTAAAATAAACATAAATTCTTACCTTTAAAGAATTATCAAATATTAATATTATTTAATTATTATTTTACATTCTCAAATATGATCATATGTAAATAATAATAAGATGACACCATTACATTATAAATTAATAATCCAATGATGCCACCCTATCATTACATACACATAAGCATAGATGAATATTAATAATAAAATAATTATAACTTTTAAAAGAAACTCCTCATTTTCTTTCTTTCTTTCTTTCCCTCCTTTCTTTTTCTTTTAAGTCGATTTGAATGACTTTGGAATATAATCTTGTAACTGTTGGAAGCCAATGAGCAGAGATAATCTTTATATTAGAGCCTCCTGAGTGCTCAGATTCATTCATCTTTTTACACAGTTTCGGTGGCTCACGGCTCACAATGTAAGGAGGAAAACTGTAAACTTACTTCCATATTTTTACCTTATTCTTTTCTTATTGCTCTCATGTCTCTCTGTCTATGGCCAAAGCAAGGAACGAGTCTTTTCTCCCTGTTGTAGAAGAGTTTAGGGCCAGTTTTTACAATCACGTAAGGATTTTTCCAAATGTTTTTAATATATATTCACATGTCTTTTTTGAATAAACCATCGATATATGTATGTTCTCCTTCATAATATTGAGTTGGCTATGAGTCTGAACTATCTATTGGAATCTGACTGAACTTGAGTAGTTTATAATTATTCCAAATTAGTATATGTTGTGAAATCATCTATTTCCTTTGAGTTTGAAAAATTGAATTTGTCCAGCATCTCATTAATAATCTCTATTTTAGTTTAAAGTATCAACCTTTGAATATGCCATAGAACCTTGAATAATAACATGATCAAAATTTAATACAAGCATCTTTTTTTGGTAAATATATATACACCAAGTAATTCACTGGCGAAATGCCATTACAAGCGAAGAGGTGTAAAATGGATATGACTCATGAGCACCCGAGAATCACCGACATGATAGCCTGAGAAGGTGAGGAGGTGTAGAGAGAGTCTGCACAGAAAAAGAATGGCATCAGATATGATTAATAAATTAAAAACTACAAAAAGCTCATGCATGTTCCATTTATGTAAGATGTTGTCAAGTCGAGTTGGCGGAGATCAGGTTTGTCAACCCACATTTTGAAATCCTTGGCTAGGTTGGAATTAGGCAGATTTTTTGAGCAAGTGATCTTTGTTGAATGTCTAAACGCTTTAGTTATTTTGGCGAATAACTATTGGGACTTCAACCCATCTAAATACTCTAATGGCTAGACTTATGAACATCCCAAGCCCGATCCCGAGGTAGGGAGGGCCGTTCTATTGGTTCGCGGTTGGGAGGTTAAGACTATGTCAATGCTTCTCCTCTCTCCAATGTCGGGGCTTGGACAACAAGTGAAAGAAGTTCCACAAATTATATTGTATGTTCTTTAAACCTTTAAATGTTTAGTTATTTCATTTCTAGATGAAAGTCATTTACTTTACAAATAGTTATTACTTTAATTAGAAAAAGTTAAATATTCGCAATTACATCGATTTGTAATTTGATGGATACTTCATTTCAAGAACATCTGTTATTTAAATTTAGTTGAATATTTAGAAATAGTTAAATGATTGCAATTACATTTTGTATTTTTAGATATTTCATTACAAGAACATCTGTTATTTATTTTTTAGTTTAAACAGTAGATGAAAATCATAGTCATGTGAAATAAAATAGGAAATTAGTTTGAATCAAGACTAAAACTTGTTTAGGAAAATAGGTATGTTACATTCCATATCACAAAACTTCGCATGTCATTTGACAAATGCAATTACATGTTTTCCATCTCATTCACCATCCACACGTGCATGTAATTTCATTTTTTGCTTCTATTTTCACTCATCTTACTTTTCGTATTCACTCGCACACATTATTACACGAAATGTCTTATGTGTAACTGCATCTCAAACCCTATTTTTGACTTAAAGTCACTTTTTGAAAAGGTCAAAAATGTCATATGCATGTTTTCCCATGTACTTTGACCATATTTTTCCTCAAAGGCATCTATAAAGTTCACTTCGCCTCAAGGCACATTGCATTTGTTCCTTCCATATGCACTTACACCTCCATTAGCATGTACATGTCATTTCACTTCCTTTGTCATTATGCATATCATCTCATCCTTCGTACGCACTTACATGTAAGCTCATTCTACATCCGCATCAGCATGTCAGCTCATTTTACATTCCTCATTACATGTTGCATTTACATGTAGTTCACTTTGTGTAATGACATCTAGAGAACCCTTTTTTCCTAAAGGTCAAACTTTTAATGTCAAAAGTTGTCATTTGCATGCATTCCCATGTGCCAAGCACTTCAAAAAAAAGAGAGATAAAAGTGCTAATGGAAAGCTATTTCCAGTTTACATCTAGACATTGTCAAGAAGGTTTTCAAAGTGTTAAAGAATCCAAAATGTGTCAATCTACAAAGGAGAATTCACGACAACTTGAGCGAGAAAAGTTTGATCACATCAAGATTTCAAATGACAATGGACAACTCATCAAAGAGAGTCAGAGGTTATCAAAAGGTGCAACACCATGGTTATCAAGATGAATGCAGTGAATCCAGAATGTGCCAATCTCCAAAGGAGAATTCACGACAACTTGAGCGAAAAAAGTTTGATGACATCAAGATTTCAAATGACAATGGACAATTCATTAGATTCGGAGGTTTTCAAAAGGCGCAACACCATGGTTATCAAGATGAATGCAGTGGCACAAAATATAGGAACTCCCAATCCTGTTATCATCTGGGATTGCATCGCCAAGTACAAGGCCCTTCAAAACAATCTTTACGATTGTTTCAACTCTCTTCCATCTTTCCTCTTCTTCTTCTTTCATGTTTGTAATTGAAAATGATGTATTGCATTAAAATGTATAATTACATGTAATACGACTTAAATGTGTATTTACATGTAATGCGAGTTACATGTGCAGTTGCATGTAACCCAATAATTTCTCTATTAGTTAGACCGGGTCAAAGTTTGTAGGGTTGCTCCCACTTTTTCCTCCACTTTTTTCACAACTCCTTTGCCTATATAAAGGAGTGTCCCCTCATTGTAAAAATCATCTCTATCATTATAAAAGAGAGCTCTAGAGAAATTGTGCTAGTAGAACTTTATGTATAGCACTATTTTGAAAGAAAAGTGAATACAAAGGAGCATTTGAGACTTAACTTTCATTAAGTGAGATTGTTGCTTGTGTGAGTTGTAAGCTTTGTTTATAATTCATCTAAGTTATCTTTGATTCATGTTATCTTGTGTTTTGGGTAATTGTATCTTGTGAATTGAATATAAAAAGAGTTACGAAGCAATTGGAGTTGGAGCTTTGACCAAGAGCAGTTGTGGAAATATATAGCTATAAGCTTTGTCTGTACCTTATACTTCTCTCTTAATTCGCAAAATAGTTGAGTTATTCTTACTTTTAGGAGTCTTTGTGCCCTAATTGTAAAGCTTTTCCATACAGAAGTACGATCAAACTCAGAGCCAAACCGGTACATTTTCAACTAACTTTTGAGTTAGTAAAGGTTTATTGGTATCACTATTTCCAACTCTTGATAGAAGTGTAGTTAGAGATTCACCCTATCCATTACTCACTCTATGAGTAAGTAGATTCATTCTTGAAAGATAAGAAGAAAGGATATTGGTAACACCCATTTTATAAAATCTCTTGACTTCTTGCTTACCTTGAGTTAACCCAAGGAATGATGAGAAGGGGGAACCTTTTCTTTAAGGTAGGAGAGACTATGTTTCACACGCTGTGGCTAGTCATCCTATTTTGCGATTGGATTTTTACCCAAAACTGTTGATTGCAAAATATCCTCCCAACACTTTGATCATACATCAGATTTCTCATCACATAAGGCTCGCATATCACTTGTACTTCCTTCAAAATAGTTCGCACCACATTCACACTCAACAATAGCTACGCAAGATATGATCTTTACTTATACCTTGAAAATTGTCAAATCTCTGATTAGTCGGCCTTGATGCTTTCACATGCTTGACTAATTATAAAATAACTTCAGGGTTAACATCTAGGATGCTGTCCCATCATGATTAAGTAATTATAATTATTTTGTTACCAAAATATTTCCTTAAGCCATATAATTCAATTTATTGATGTGCTCTGTTCTGCTCTATTAATTACCTGTACTAGTAATTCTTTTGTAGCTCATGTCGTATTGTCCCTACAGATTTGTTCACTGACATACTTCATCATGACATTGTCAACTATCGATCCTCAACTGTACATGTGCTCCCTCAGACTATGTCATCCATACATATCAAATCTTTCTTTGTACTACTGCAAACTGTCCAATACTTAGACAATTTTCTATCTCTTATTACATAATGAAATACCAAAAATATATGTTGCTATCAATGACAACACATACATCTACCTGGCCATATTGCCAACAATCTCCCCCTTTGGCATTGATGGCAACATTTGGGAAAATTGGCTGAGTCCCTAAATGATGTCATACAAAACAATAATAAATACAAAAAAAAAAACTACTTAAAATTGCCTTCAAAACTTGAAAATTTTATTCATGTCTTGATGGATAATTACATTCCTTATCACTCCTTTACAATGATTTCTTAAATACATAGCTAAGCTCCCCCTTACATGTATATGAATCTTCTATACAATTTTCCTTACATACTTCTCCCCCTTTGACATCAATTACAAAGGTGTCTATATACAAGACAAAACTGTGTTACCTTCTTCTAATCAACTTGTAATTCTTGAAATACACTCTGCAAAACCAAGTTTCAGCTTATCAAGATCCTTCTTCTAGTTCTCTTTAACTTTATCTAAAATACTAATGAGTGCACAAAGTGCATAGGATGCCACTTCAACTGCGCTCAAGTCAATATAGGAAAATTTGTCATAGGATGCCTTAGCTATAAGACACTCCTCCAATTGCCTCTACAAAATGATAACTTTAGGAGATAAATATTCTCTAAGGACAAAGAATTTCTTTATAACCTTCTCCTTTTCAAACTCAATGCCTCTGATAGCATTGTGAATTGATTACATCTCAACTTCAATGTCTTTAATACGTGCATCAAGTTGTTGTAATCTGATTGTGAGTGTTTGAAGCTCACTCAATTTGCCTTTGATCAGGACATCAAATTCTAATAAAAATTGTATGATAATGCACATTGTCCATACAATTTCTTTCCTTCATCCAAGCTCTTTCTTAGCTCTTTTATGCAAACATTAAAATTTTGCAAGTCATTTTTCGACATTAGTGCATATTGTGTCAAATAATGATGTATCATGCTTAGTCTGTGCCTATACAAAAACAATGTTAGACAAGGTGGTGAACTCTACATAAAATGATCTGACCAATTCTTTTGCCTTTTTCTGAATATCTGGTTCTATAATAGTGGTCTATATTGTCTTCTATAGTCTTTCCAGAACTTATGCTCACATTCTCTCCAAAGTCTTCACAGACTTATTCTTCTCAAGTAGCTTGCTCAAGGAGCTCATTCGACCTTTTTGATCATCATCCTCATTAGATACTATAGGCAATATAGTAACTGCTATTTTTGTTGGGGTAGCTATTGGAATGAGTGAGACTGCCTTTAGTTCAGTATTTTTCTTCTCTTCCTCTGGCCTCTTCTTCTCCTTCTCTTCTCTCATTCTTACTTCCTCAGCTTTCTTTCTTTCTTCTTCTATTCTTTTCTCTTTCTCTTTTCTTTTCTCATCTTCATTTTTTAATTTCTTACTCTTCTTTTCTCTTGTCTTCGTTCTTTCTTTCCTCTTCCTCTATTGTTTTCTTTTTTGCACTTCTCTTTTCTTCTTCATCATCCTCTTCATCTGAGCTGGAATAAGCAACAATTTTGCCAACAATGTATGTCCCATATTCTACAAAAGGGTTCTCTTTAGCATCTACAATTATATTAGTACTATCCACTTGCATGGATTCAGTACTAATAACTATATGAGGTGAGTTAATTTGTTGAGTTTCCTCAACCTCTTCTTCATCATTAGTAGGAGTACTGGCCTCCACATATAGAGGACTTGTTGTCTTTGACTGTGCACTTTCCTTAGTGACCTTAGGCATGGAAGTCATATACTTAACCATGGCTTCTTTAGTTTCCTTCTTTACCTCTTCATAATTGCCTACCATACGAAGAATTGCTCTTCTTTTATTCCTCAACAAAGGCTCAATGCCTTTCAAAATCCTTTCTATATCTTCATTAGTGTTGACTTCCCACAATTTCTTAATCATATTCTCTCTTAGTGTTGTATCTTCCTCTACTACTCTTCTCTTTCTATTTATTAGCCTATTAAACAAATCTTTCAGTATCTTATTCTGAATACTGTCAAACCTCTTATTTCTCAAAATCATGTTCCTCACTATAGCATTTTCTAATTGTCTTCTATCCATGTTACTATACAAACTATAATATTTATTTAACTGGACAAAATTGTTATTATTAATAATCTGCATGTTCATATTCTCAACCTTGGGTTTCTAGGCTTTCTTACCAGTTAAGTTCTTCCTTCTCCAACTACTTGTTCCGCTGCTTGTTCTTTAATCTCTTCATCAAACTCATTAGAATCACTAAACTATAGTGTCTTCCTTCTCTTTCCAAGACCACTGGTGGTTTGCCTGATCCTCTTCTTAGGGGATGGAGTTGGTTCTTGCTTAACCTTCACTAGTCTCTCAGATTTCCTCTATGCAGATGTTATTGTTACCACATCTTCATCAGGTTTCCTCTTATGCTGACCAAATTGCACCTTGACTGGTTATACTTGAGAAACTATTGCATAAGGTGTAGTAGGTATCTATGTAGTAGATCCTGCTACTACCACTTCTTCAAAGGGTGTTGCATTGGCAATAGGTGTGGTTGCCAACACCTCAAATTGTCCACTGGCCTTCATTTCCAAGGCTATACCTTCTATTTCATTAAACTCCTGTCTTGTCATGCCTGGTTCTTTAAGGATGAACTATCTTTTTCTCCACATTCTTCTTGATTTCCTTTCTATGAAGCTCAGAATGAACTTCCTTCATCTTCTCTTCAAATATTCCCCATCTTGGACATTCAGTGTCCCTTTCTGATTGGAATATAATCTTTGCATATCCTTCAATGAGTTCTTCACTTATTTCATAGCCCATTGGTTCAATAAACTTTAATCTAGGTTCGACTGCCTCCATATAGGTTGTATCAATCTCTACCATAAAGCACATTTCATCCTTGTACTTCTCTACCATCAAAGGAGGGATTATGTATATTTGCTTCATTTTTTATTGAAAACTCTTCATCATTCTGTCAATGTCTCTGTTTCTGAGTCTCTAACATCTTCAAGTCTGGCCTTGTAGCACTGGGTGACCATCTTCATTGAACATTCATTACTATCCCAATTTGTCATTCTAGAAAATTGCTTGGTTGCATGGAAAATAGATGGGTCAATAGAGGTTCGAATCTAAAAATTGCATTCTTCAACTTTGCAATGTTATCCAACACTTGTACTCTAATAATCTTGCACATGTTTACCTTCTTCTTTAAACTTCCATTAAATAGGTTGCATGTAAGAATCGTGCTGGCATAGAGTTTACTTTGGAACTGTGGTTTAGCTTGTATCCTACAATCTTGCTCAACACTCTAACTCCAATGTCCTTAATTAGATCATCTTTCATCTTTCATCCATGAAACTTTGTCTTTAAGTTTGTTTCAACAGTCTTCTTGATGTTCCTATCATTTATGGGATTACAATCTTCATTGCTCTGATACCAATTATTAGAAATAGATAATACTGAGAGCAGGGGGTGAATTAGTATTTTACAAACTTTTGTCCACAATTAAATATTGTTAATTACTTTATAACGTACATATGAAAGTAAACCAATAATTTTGAACAATAAACATAACCATACACAAAGAGAACTCATAACACCATTATTTGTTAACTAGGGAAACCCTGGCCAAGGGAAAACCCTAGTGGGGATGATACCCACAAGATGATCCACTAAATAAAAGAATCCTGTCAAGGATATTGACCCTGTTACAATTCTATCAAATACATATAGTGTCTTGAGTCCTTGTTAGAGGACTCGACCCTATTAAAAGTCTTAACCCTGTTAAGAGTTGGTGGATCCAATACAATGTATTCAAGAAGAGCCCACTGCCCTAACATGCAGTATACAAACAAGTTTCTTCACAAGAATGGATATACATACAATACTTGTCTCAGTATTGTACCTCACACTTGCTTCAATCATACATCAAATTTCTCATCACATAAGGCTCACATATCACTTGTACTTCCTTTACAATAGTTCACATCACATTCACACTTCACAGTAGCTGTACAAGATATGATCTTTACTTATACCTCGCAAATTATCAAAACTTTGATTAGTTGGCCTTAATGCTTTCATATGCTTGACTAATTATAAAATAACTTTGGGGTGAACATCTAGGATGTCGGCCCATCATGGTTAAGTAATTATTTTGTTACCAAATAATTCCTTAAGCCATACAATTCAATTTACTAACGTATTTTGTTTTACAATGAAAAATGCAAGCAAGATGAATTATGTGACAAAAAGGATTACACCATAGCCTACATCAACTTCCATAATTCAATCAAATGTATATCCAAGATGGCCCCTCTATCAATGTCATACATGTAAAGGGCATTAAGCATTAATGTGTTGTCACAACTTGATGAACTCAGATATCTATCGTAGGTCCACCTGTGACTGAATAATACAACATTATGGAGCACCTTGGGAATACACAAACCTAGACCTCCATCTTAGATCTCCTCTACACTAGCCCACTCCATCAATATATCCTCAAGAACACTCTTCACAAATCCTACATCCCCATAGATATCAATGCAACCAAATTCAAAAACCTCATGGGACACCTATCTACATCATGTTCCCTATCATTTAAAGCATTTGACATCTCTAAAGTTGAACCATATCACAACCCTCCATTTTATGTTATTGTCATGGTCTCTGACTTTATTTTTTCAAATGGGTCATGATAGATAATGGGTCATCCCTAAACTTAGGTACTTCTAAATTCATGAAAAAAGGTAGGGTACACCGAGGCATGCATCATGAATGAAGTCATCACACTCAAGCCATATGATAACCTAGAAAGAACATCATAAGCCACTATCTTGTTTCCTATTAGAGTCTGCCCAACTATTGAAGAGACAGTATGCAATGTGGTTGATCTTATAGTGCCATACAACATCTGAAGGATTTAAGCAATACACAATAGGAATCCACAAAATCCGAAGAATACATGCATGCAAGAAATTTTCATAAAGAAGAAAAAACAAAGAAGAGGCAAGGGTTTTGCTCTGAAATATGAGAACTATATTACCAAACAAAGAAGATGAGAGATCATTACAAAAGATCAATCCTTATAGAAGGAGATAAACCTAAAAGTGAAACCCTAAGAGGTAAATGACATTCAATAATTACTAATTAATTATTAAATGGAAATGCAAAGTGCATAAAGTGAAATCTTTAGAAGGGAGTAAATGTAATTTAATAAATGAAATTAAATTAACCTTTTACTCTAACACCCCCCTTAAGATGGGAAACAATGCAGCTACAAACAATGTAGAAAAAATAAGGAAACTACAATGCTAAAAGAAAATTTGGGTCCCAGCAACAAGGCCTGATGAGGTACCCAATCACAACCAAATCTCTATGATATAGAGAAATAGGGGAAACCTAGTGGAAAAAACGCAACTCCAAAAAGATATAGAAAAGGATGCACAAATGAAATCTCTCAATAGACTCTCTCAAGACCAAATGTACAATAAAACCCCCCATGATAGAAGCTTGAGACTACATAGCCCCCCTAGAATGGCAGAACTCCTGTGTCAATGAACATACCAATACGGCTCCAATCCGAAAGAAACCAAGGCAGTGGACAAGGAAGGTAAAACCCCTGAATGTAAGGTGAAGTTGGAAGTCCCAGCTGATGCTCAAAGGATAATGCATGAGAATCCTAAAATAGAATCTCCAATGGAGGTGGGATAATAAGTCTTAGCAACAACACATAAGTTCAAGCGACCTAACTTCACCTCAGTAGACTCTCGTGAAGAAGAAGAGCGAGTCTTCGATAGTGGAGATGGTGGACCAAAATGTGAGAAGGAAAATAGGCAGGAAGCATGATCAACAATCCTTATAGCAATAATATTGCCTGTCTCACTATCTCTGATGTACACTGAATCTTGTGCAAACTCAATTGTCTTCCCTGTCCCACTATGTGTAATATGATATATAGAGAAGGTTAGAGGACAAATATGGAACACAAAGTACATCATGAAATGTACCATCATCAATGTCAATAGAACCTTACATGCAATCATAATAGTGTTTTTGCCCATCAAAATGTGTGGGTAGGAGAAGCCTCAAAAGAAGAGAACAAATCCTAAGAAGATGCCATATGGTGTGAAGCACTTGAATCTAGTAACCATCTAGAATAGTGTGGAGTAGCAATTGCATATAGTGCATGACCATTTCTTATATCTTTACCATCTGATTGAAATGATGATGATGAAGATAATCTCTAAGAAGTAGAAGGAATATCAATGTTGTTGTTTTGAAGGAGAGCAATCAAATATGAAACCTATGTGGCATAGGTATCTAACTTCTTCTCATAGCAATGTGAATCTTCATGATTAGGCTTATTACATTAAACACACTTTGGTGTTTTTGGTTTTGGTTTACCCCTCTTAGGAGGAGGTGGCCCTAATGAACTATGAGTGCTAGAATCAATCTAAGACTCTATAGAAAGAGATTTATGTGTCTTCTTCTTCGTCCCTAAAGATGATCAAGCTACTAATGCATAAGTCTATGAGCCTGTGAGAGAATCCAATTGAGAGAGCTTAGCTTTCTCTGAAGTCAAACGATCACAAAAAACCTCAAAGGATGACATGGTAAATCTATTACCCAAAGCATCTTTGGTGGAATAGAAGGTAGAGGCAAAAATCTAAAAGTTTCCATTAAGCTTAGAAAGAATCAAGTAGATGCACTCAGTGTCAGTGTTGGCTTTCCCACAACCTTGCAATAAAGATCGATTTTGTTTGAACTTCATCAAGAAGTCCTCAATGGAAGGAAAAGAATCTGGTACAATAGAGGTAAGCTCTGCCTTGATTTGAAGTGCCTTGAACTCATTCATTGTACCAAACAAGCCATTAGACTTGGTCCAAATATCTAGAGGGGTATTGTACCCATCAAGATGAAATTATAGACTATCAAATACTTGTATGGCAATCAAACCCATTGCCTCATCCATCTTGTTCCTATGCTACAAAGTCTAATATTGACTCTAAAATACTGGTTGCACTATATCTAAACAAGACCACAACCCTTTTGACCTGAGAAGTTATGTCATTAAGGTCTTCCATGTGTGATAGTTATAAGGGGTCAAATGTTCTGGACAATAATAGGTCTCAACCATGGTTTAGGATGTGTTTAATTGTTATTTTTAAAAAAAAATCTGGTTTATTGATGTAAATAATAGAATGAATAATACAAAACAACCCCAATAATGTAAAAAAATGAACCCCAAGTGCTGGTAGGAATGCATAAACAAGAAGAGAGAAAAAGGCTTCAATTTGAGAAACACATGTAGCTTTGAGAAATACTAATGAAACATAACATAGAATATAGATAGGGCTCGAGAAGAGCTTTCTTGTGCTTCTTTCAGATCCAAATATGGAGTTAAAATGAGCAAGTTATGCTTCTAAAAAGATAGAAATCATTATCTAACTTCGAACGATGAAATAGGGCCAAATGCCTCAAGATCCATGCTACAACAAATTAATTTTTTGTGCAAAAGTACCTTGATTTGCATGCCAAAAATATTTATTTAGGTACCAAAAATCCCAATCTTGACCGAAAAATCTCAATTTGTGTGCCAAAAATCTTGATATGCATGCAAAAAATAAAAAAATTGCCACCTCAGGAAACATGCAAAAATTTTTATTTTTGAACCAAAAAATCTTAATTTGTGTACCAAAAATTAAAGAATCATTGCCTTAGGAAATGTGCCAAAAATCTTGATTTTTTATCATGAAAATCTTGATTTGTGTATTGAAAATCATAAAATTGTCACCTCGAGAAACGTACCAAATATGGAAGCAATATTATTTTGCCTCATATTCCAACTGTGTCCAAAATGGACAAAGTTTATATGAATGTGGGGGTTTTGACGCCTTCTAAATCCAACAGTGAGGTCCGTTTGGCCTCAAATAGCTCCAAAAATTAGAGACGCCCCTATTTTCATAGAAAATATCTGAAAATGCAAGACCTATTCTGTCAAACCCTCATTTTGCTTTTTCTCCAAATACTGAACAAGCTATAGTAGATCTGACTCTTATACCATGAAGGATTTGAGCAATACACAATAGAAATCCACAAATCCTAAAGAACACCTGCATGCAAGAACCTATCACAGAGAAGAAAAAGCAAAGAAGAGGCAAGGGTTTTTCCCTAAAAATATGAGAACTATAATATCAGACTGAAAAATATGAGAGGTAATTAGAAAGATGAATCCTTATAGAAGGAAATTGATAACCTAAAATGGAAACCCTAGGAGGTAAATGACATTTAATAATTACTAATCAATTATTAAATGGAAATGCAAAGTTCATAAAGTGAAATCTTAAGAAGGGAGTAAACATAATTTAATAAATGAAATGAAATTAACCTTTTACTCTAACAACATCATCCTCTTTCAAACTTGGATTCATTCGATGAAGGTCATTTTATCCACATATCATCAGTGCATTAAATTTTTGCATTGAGGCATTGAGATAATCATTTACACTAGTCATGAACCCCTCACATACTATTATGTGTTGAAAGTATCATACCCTTACAATAATCATTTCCCTAGGATTAAGATCTATACTTCTATTGCCAGCTCTTACGATAAGTGTCACAATCCACATACCATCCTTTCCTCCACATTATCCACTATTAAGATCAACTACCATGTTTGTGGTGAGTATAGCCTATCAAACATATTTTCAATTGGCATCTTGCTCCTTGATCCACATACACAAGGGAAACCATCACATGGAGGTCCAAAGAAAGACACTAGATCGTACCTTAAGTAGATTGAGCCATCTATATTTATCTCCAAATAAATATTAAATGGAAAGGAGATTGCCCTAGACATTAACACCTAGTTACAATAAGATCCATCTCCCAAGGATGAAGGATTGTTTGACTATTTTATAGACAAATATCCCAACTCACATTGACTTGCTACAAGGAAATGAGATTATCAAGTAGGCAACTTAGACCGAAAAGAAATAGGATTCAAAATCCCTATAGAGGCATATATTAAAACCAAACACAAAGGCCTTGGTTTTAGACTCCCAACAACCTGGGGCACTAATGAAAATGACCACACATTCCTAAACATTCAAAAAAAACTCATAAAAGTTGAAGACATCCCTAAAGAGGTTGAAAAGAGAGCCTAGGGTGATAACCCCGATGACAACATCTTCCTAGGAGCCTATGTGCTCTATGAACTAGTCGTAAACCTCATTGATCTTCCCCTTGTCCATCCTGAACTTATTATATGGGGCCAATCGAGTGTACTTAACATTGACAAGTTTTCTAGTGTGGACATGCTCCTGAGGTACATGAGAGCCAAAGTACCACATAAGGAAGAAAAAGCATCATCTGCCTGTGTCTATAAGCTATACTTGAAGGGTTATTTTGAGGAGGAATATGTTTCTAATAACAAAAATGAAAGTAAAAATTAAAATTAGAAAATTAGAAAAAGAAAACAAAAAGGTCTCCTAGTGAAAACTCCTCTGGAGTGCCACTAGAACTAATCAAAAAAGAAAAGAAAATAAAGGATGTATATGATGATGAAATCGTCTTTGAGGCACCTAAATATGGATATTTATTCCTTCCCTTACATGGTTGTAGACTAGAGGTATCACCCATATCGATTGAAGAAATAAAGTCTGTTAACATTGGTACAGTAGAGGTTCCCATAATTACTTATAGCTGTACATTATTATTAGAGCCACTAGAAGATGCCCTTGTTGAGGTCCTTTGAGAGAACATTGGTAGATTTACATGGTCATATCATGGCATGTTAGGACTAGACCTAGAATTGGATGTACATCATCTAATAGTGGATCCAAATGCAAGCCCCGTCAAATAGAAATTGAGAAAGATGCACCCCAAGGTAGTCTAACTGGACAAAGCAAAACTGGAGAAAATGATCCAAGAAAAAATTCATTAGACCCATTGACTATTTAGAGTGGACCTCAATCATCATACTGGTTACCGAGCTATCTGGTGACATTAGGATTTGCACTAATTTTAGATACCTCAACAAGGTTTTTCGTAAGGATGAAATTCCATTACTAAATATAGACATGATTGTGGACATCACTGCAAAAATGAGATGTTGTCTTGCATGGATGGATTTTTAGGATATAATCAGATTTGAATTGTAGAAGAAGATCAAGATAAGACAACATTTATAACCCCATTGGAACCCTCTTCTATAACATCTTTCCCTTCAAATTAAAGAATATTGGGGAGAAATATTAGAGAGCCGTGATTGATATCTTTTGTGACCTTATCCAAAAAAATCTTGAGGATTATGTAGACAATGGCTTTGCCAAGTCAATTGACAATTTGGATCAACTTCATGACTTGGAGGAGATCTTTAACTACTTCAAAAAATATCACCTCATGTTGAACCGAAAGAAGTGCATCTTTGGCAACACATCACATAAGGTCTTGGGATTCATCGTATTGAATGGAGATGTATATAGATTGATCCCAAAAAGGTCAAAGCTACCATGGATATACCTCCTCCTAGAGCATTAAGAAAACTTTGCAGCCTTTAGGGCAAGTTGCAACTAGTTAGAAGATTCATTTCACAACTTACAGATACACATCATCCATTCACACACCTATTAAAGAAAGATCAAAGCTTTAAATGGGATCTTATATGTCAATACAACTTTGAAAAGATCAAGCATTGCCTTGCTAATTCACCTATTCTAGGACCACCAGTCATAGAAAGGCCCTTAATATTGTGCATATCAACTACTCCAATGACACTTGGGGTGTTACTAGCCCAACTGGATGATGACAAGAAATCTACTGCTTCAACAATGCCCTTTTCAGCTATGAGCTCAACTATACCCAAATGGAGAAAGTGTACCTGGCAATGGTTTTTTTCCACTCAAAAACTTTGCCATTACATATTTAGTCACACTATAAAGCTCATCTTAATAATCAACCCATTGAAATACATGTTCTCTTAAATAGCTTTCACAAGTCATCTAGAAAAAATGGGTCATACTTCTTAGCGAGTTTGATATCTAGTATATAGAATAAAAAGCATTAAAAGGGAAATTCATTGCAGAGCTAGTCAATGCACCTTTAGAGGATGCATATCTATTGGTCAATAAGAGGCCAAAGCCAAGAATAATTATTATTTGTTTTTTTGTTAATTATTATTATTTGTTTATTTAAGTCAAGTGGATTCGAATCCAATACCTCCCAAATAAGAGGCTCACAATTTACCATTGTGTTGCAGGCTCTTGCCTAATAAATATTCATATATTAATAGAAAATATTAATATAAAATTATTAATATTAATATATTAAACAATATAGTATATTTTAGACAATACCTTACAATACAAGGGTAAAATTATGTGCCTCTCATTTGGGAGGTCATGGGTTCGTGTATATTTGAGGTTAACTCATAACAATAATAATCAATATCAACGAATAATAATAAATCTAGGCTTCAACCCCTTACCTATTAAAAAATAATATATTATATTTTAGTTAAGGTATTTTATTAATATAATCTAATAAATACTCATATAACACTCATATATTAATAAAAGATAATATTAACATAATTTTGATTAGTAAAAGGCCCAGACCATGATGATTTTATTAATTATAATTTTTTTACATTTTCCTCCATTCAAAATAGACATTGTTAGGAAATGACAGAGTAAAACAAATCTTTCGCTTGCTCAGGGATGTTTTCCACTTATCAAATCACAAAATTTATCTATAAGGTCATTCCCTATTTACAAAAATATGTGATACTGAGGGCATTCCCTCAAATTTACTTAGATTATAAAAGAGCCTTTTAATGTTCATTGCATTACATGGATGTGAAATTTAAAATCTTCATATGGCATCTTCTTTGTATGTCCATGCCTGTAAATATTGCTTCTTGACCAAGATTGATGTTAGCTTGTTCATAAAGAAAAAATAGTTAATTTTATCTAAATTAGATAAGAAACCTTCTTGTATCATACATATTGTGTCATTATAATTATGTATCAATATTATATTTATTCAATGAGCTTCCCATTAATATCATTGTCTTTTATTTATTTACCATACAAGTTTCAGATTTAGGCTACCTCAAAGTTGGCTATATGAAAGGAACATAATTTATGAACCTCATCAAAAAATTTAAACCTATTTAGCTATTTTCTTTATCACATGAACACTATGTATTTACATTATTAGTAAAATGTTTCACTTTTGATGATTAACTAGTTAATTTGTACTCAACCTCATTGTTTATGGATATACCTTAATACCTATCCAATCAACCATATTGTTATAAGGTGTAACTTATCTCTTGTTCTTAAACATCCACATCTAATATAACATATTCATAGTATGCCATAATTAAGCTTAAGTAACATCAATTAAGTTAATATTCATTCAAACTTTTTTCTTACACTATATATGCCCCATAACCAAAAATCGAAAACCAAAAACTAGTAACATATGAATCCAATTGTTTCTTTAAAAGGGGAAAGAGTTATATCCAAGTGACCTATAAACCAATTTGTATGTAATTTGCATAAGATCGAATCTCTTATTTTTTTCTATGTAATTTGCATGCAGCCAATAAGAAAATGCTAAAGGCATGCAACCAATAGAAAAAGTGCAAACAATAAGTGGAAAATGAAGATTGAATATGGATCGTAGATCCATACCTAACCCTAAATCCTCAAATGTCTTTATAAGGAAGACGAAATTTCATTTGTAAATATGATATGATATGAGTGTATGAAAGAAAATCTATTTTTCAGAAGCGAAGGTTATCAGATCAAAAAGGATCAAGATCAAACAAAGTGGAATAGGAGCCTGCATTTAGCAATCAAGGATTGTAAACTATCAGGTTCATTATACCTAATACATTCTAGCCATTGTATTAGAATGAAAATCCTATGGTGATAGGTTAGCTTAACAGCTATTTCGATAAATCCTTTAACTAGGTGATGAAATCCTTTAACAGGGTAACACTTCATGTTAAGTGTTTGTAAATCCTCTAACCAGGTTACTATTGATACAATGTAAAGCCGTTAACAGGGCAGACCATCAGAAGTGGTTAAACAATATTGCTGCAGTAATTTTTGTGGGTATCATCCCCACCCCAGTTTTACCTTCTTATTCCTGGAGGGTTTCTGGGTTACCAAATTCCAGGGTTAAGTGTTATTGATGCATGTGTTTTGTTAAATTTTTATTTGATGTATTTACATGCATGCAATTTACTTTCAGTTAAAAGTTTTATTGGTTAAAGTTTGGTACTTCTGATTCACCACCCTGCCCCCCCGACCCCCCCCCCTCATAAGTACTCTTTCCATATTTGAATATTCCAAAAATTGGTATAAGAGCAAGTCTAGGTTCTCACAAGGAAAAGCCTAATAGCTTGAAGAAAAAGATCTAAAGATGGAAGCCTTCAAACTTGGAAAGATCATTGAAAATCAGGTGATAGATGTGCAACTTGCTCTGCATAGCTTGGAGGAATTTAGAAACAAGTTGAGAAACTCATTAAAAAAGAAGAAGGATCTGGCCATAGCTAAGAATGATATACACTACAAGGAGATTGATACCACCAACATATTTTCCAACGGAGATACCAAAGAGTTTGATGCAGCAATAGCAGAACTGATTGAGAAAAACAAAATTCAAGCAGAAGAGATAAGATCTCTCGAGATGGAACATGAATCACAGGCCATAATGATATGTGAAATTAATGAACACAAAAAAAGAGCAGTTGAAGATAAAGTGATGTTGGAAAATGATAAAAGAAATTTTGCAAACAGACTTGAAGAAAAATGTACTGAACTAACAAGGATCTCAAACATGCAGATGGATACACTTGCCCAAATGATGAACCTTCATCATGAACTCAATATAAAAGATATTGAGATCTCCACCTTGAAGATGCAGAATGAATTGAACAGAGAAAAAGAGGTAGCAGAGAATCTCAATAAATCAAGTGAAGCCATCAAGTATTTTGAACAGTTGCTGAAATCACCAAAATTTTCCTATGATACATTAGGACTAGGATACAATAGCACTGAAGTTGGAGAATCATCAAAAAGTGCTGAACAAAGAAGTGACAAAGGTAAGAATTAAAAACCCACTTGTCATTACTATAATAAGAAAGGACATATAGCTAATGTGTGCAGGAGCAGAAGATTCAATCAATCAAACATACCCAAAAGTTTCTGTCACAAGTGCAACACGCAAGGACATATGACACAAAATTGCAAATCCAATGTCATAAGGACTCAAAGATTTGATGGACATTGTTATAATTGAAAAAAATATGGACATAGGGCATTTGAATGCAGATCAAAACCTATGTGGACATCAAATCAACCAGTAAAAACAGAAGGGAATGGAAGTCATTATCATTGGGATTACAACACGAAGTACAGTTGTCACTATTGTCAAGAATATGGACATATACCACAGAACTGTATAAGAACACATTTCAAAAGGAACTACAAAAGATGGTTGAATCAAACTACATGTTTCAGTTGTTTGAAAATAGGTCATATCAACAGAAACTGTCCTACAAAAACAAAAGCACCCAAGACTGAAGATAACAAAGGAAAACAAAAGATTGATGTTGAAAAGATAAGAGGGCAAATGAGTAAGACTTGGAAAAACAAGGAAGAGTGCAACACATCAAGTGCAGGGATCACTTCACCCAATGGGTCGAGTGATCACACTTCATCAAACTAAGCATGAGAAGTACACAGGACTGATATACAAAGCTATATCATACATCAGTCCCAAGACAAAGAAGCTAAAGCAAGGGATAAATCTACATGAAACAAGATGTCAAGACAAAAACTAAATGTTGATGCTGAGCTCCCAATAGTGACCGAGCTGATAACTGATGCCGAGTTGGATAACTCTAATGAAAGTCGAGTAAAGAGGAAATGTAGTGGACGCTGAGTTAGGTTAAAATTTCTTCAGAAGTCGAGTTTGCAGTTGAGCATTTAATGCGATGAAATTAGGGTATATTATCGTGATTTCAATCAGTCTTTCACATCGCGATCAATAAGCAAAGGAAAAGAAAGAGAGCTGAGTGACTTCATAGCAAGAATCCAGTATTTCAAGCAGATTGCAACCTCACTCAACACATTTTTCATCGATCTAAAGGTATTTTTGTTTGTGCCGAGCTACGTAGTTTCATATCCATTTTTTGTATAAACCCTAGTTCATAAAAATGGCATCAAGTTCGAAGAAAACCCAGGTCAAAGAATCTTTTGAAGTGCAGTTAGTGTCTAATAAAGTTAAGCAACCTGATTTCCATCCTATTCCCAAAGTCACCTACAAAAACGACCCAGCCGGAGCTCTCTCCCACATTCCCCCAAAAGTTGTAATGGTTCAAGATGTGAGGAAATGTTACAATTGCAAGATAGGAGCTCTAGGAGACATGGAAATTAGACAAGCTTATGATAAACTATGTGTAGATGGAGTACTGAAAGAAGAATTTAAAATCGTTGAAAGAAAGGGTTTGACCCGAGTTTTAAGTTTTCCCACTGTATTTAAAACTGAATGGATTAGACTTGTATTGAGCAGAATCCATGGTGGAAAATTATGGTTAGAAGATATGCCCATCAATTTGACAAAGGAAATTGTACATAGAGTAACAGGGTACCCAACCCTAGATCGGTACAAAACCCTAAGAAGTGAATCGAAGGAGGTCATTGAAAGAAATACTGGTGCACAATGGAACAAAAGAGGAATGACAATACATACCATGCAGGATCCACTAGTAGAATTTGTTGTTAGAGTCATTGCTCACAAATTCTATCAATCCAGTAGACTCAATAGTGTACCATGCATTGTAGTAGATGTAGGTTGCAAATTGGTGAAAACGGATCATACTTATGATCTTGCAGAACTGCAATTGCAATAGATCAATGAAACCTAGCTGCCATAAGAAAAACAAAGGGCACACAATGCAAATTTGGAGCAATCCTAGTTTGCATATTCTTTTACGTACAAAATGAATTTCTTTCTTTTGGTAAAGTAGCATGGAGGAATGACAGAACCATCATTGCACAAATTAATGAATATATAGAGCAAATGGGAGAAAATTTTGATACCTTGATGACAAGCTATTTTGAGGATTTCAAGAAATCCATGAAGCAAAGATCAAGGATACCAACTTCCTTAGTAGAAAAGCATACTAATGACATATGTTTCTTAGTTGACATAGATTTCACTTACATTCAAGCAGTAATACCAAGGGTAAGATGGCTAAGGCCATTTGGATACTAAATTAATATTGATGAGTCATCAGCAGCAATAACTGCATTATTGGCAGAGGAAGCAGATAAAAATGCACCACATTTTGGTACTTATGATGTGGTAAGATCAAAAATAAACATGGAATTAAAAACTACTTCTACATTGAAGAAGAAAGATAAATTAATCAAGAAAATCAAGAAGTTTGGCAAAGAAATTGAGGCTGAGGCAAAAAAAGAAGAAGATGACAGTGAGGATGAAGATGAGCAGGAACAAGGGCCAATGGAACTAACTCAAGGTCTTGGAGAAGACAAGGAGGAAGGTGCAGAGGAAGAAGAAGCCAAGGAAGTACCAACTGAAGCTGAGCCAAAGAAGAGGAAGACAACATAATAGCCTTCAACCAAGCCCAGATCAAAGAAAGCTGCCACTCCATCACCTCAAAAGCCAACAACATGAGCATCAACAAGAGCCTCTACTCAAAAGGCTAAAGAGAAAGTTACCAAGAAGAAACAAGTCAAGGAATCACAGGAAGAGCCGAGGAAAAGAAGAAGGTATGTGGCTCAACCTGACACTAATGAAGAAGAGCAAACAGAAAAGGTAAGCAATTCATCTGTTGATATCCTATGTAAAAAGATTGCAAGTGGTGACTTGAATAATTTAAATAAAGTTGATTTTAGTAAATTTACAAAAGAAGAACAAAATAAGATAGAAGAAACAGTGTATGGAATGATGGCACAGTTCAAGTACACTCCACTTGAACTAGATGGTCAATTGCCAAAGGAGCTGTCAAAAGTTATAGAAGACAGATGGCATTTTTGTTTTAAAATGGAGAAGGAGATGAGGGAATCAACCCTAGCCAGTATATTGCCAGATTTGACTAAGGAACAAGTAAAGAATGCAGTCAAAAGGCATAATAACTGGTTTACACCCAAATACAGGGCATTCTTTATACTTCAAAATAGAATGGAAGAAATTGTTCAAAGAACAATAAAATCATGAAAGAATTTATACAAAAAGATTGAAGATCTTTTTGAAGAAGAATACAAGGAAGAAGCTGTTGTTTCAGTAGAAGAGAGGAGAAAAAGAAGAGAAGAAAAGATAGTAATAGAAAAAGGAGAAGAAGAGAAGAAAGTAGAAGAAGAAAAGAAGGAAGAAGCAAAGAAAGATGGAGAGGAGGAAGAGACACAAAAACAGGACGAAATGGCAATAGCTGAGCTAGAGGAGCAACCAGATCAGAGTGTGCAAGACACACAATTGCCACCCTCTAGTCCTCCACAAGCATCCATCCCACCTGCAGATACTATAACAATTACTGATATTCCTGATACTTCTGGTTAGAATATCAATCCATTAACTGCAGAAGATCTGAAAAGAATTCTTGACCAATCAACACAACAAGCAATATTATGTTCAGATCTAGTTTTGGTCAGTTTGGATGAGTTGCAAAAACTAGTAGAAAGTACAGTTAAAGATAAGGTGAATACACAAGAACCACCTTCTATCACAACTATTAGTAGTCAATTTGAAATACCAACATGTATAGTTGATGTTGCAAGACAAAAGCAAAGTGCAGCTGTAGAAAAAGGAACAGAACAAACAGGACTGACTATTACATCTGATTCTACAGCACAAACACAAGGTGCACTTCCACAGATAACAATAATTGATCATGGTAGACAGAAGGAGGAAATAGTAAAAACACCTAAAGAACAGGAGGCAATTCAAACATTAATAAATTTTCCTACCTCGAGAACTCCTTCACACAAACCATTGCAGATTTCAGTACCATCATCCGGTACTACCAGAGTTGCAAGGGTACTTCACTATGGAGACCCTGAATTAGATGAAGAGATAGTCATACCAAGCTATGACTCAAAATCAATAACCATTGATCAAATAAATGAGGTGCAGGATGCACTAAATAGAAGGAAAAACCAGGAAATACTCAGGAAAGAGTATAAAAATAAGCAAACACTTTATGAGATCAAGGACATCTTTATGGATGCCTTCAGTTTGCAATCACCGGATGAGTCAAAGCATATCACAGAGAAACTAACAGATATTGTTGACCAGGTGACAAATGAAGACCTAGAAACCAATGCAAAACTTATGGAATGGTCAAAAAGAAAATTTCAAGGGAAAGTGAATGAGAAAATATCAAGACAAATCGCACTTTCACAAGTAGAATTGGTAAAGCTTATTGATAAGGTAAAGAAGGTAATTGAAAATATATTCTCACTATACAAAAAGTTGTATGATTTTTCATACTTCACACAAGAAACAAGCCAAAAGATACTGAGCTTGGAAAGAAATTTAAACATTTCAAGCATGCAGCTACCAAGTGATTCAGCTCAAAGTGAGAAGCATTTTGCTCAATCGCTTCACACTCACAAAGAAATAGCTTTCTTAACAGCAGATGAGGCTAATATTAAGGCCAAATTAATATAGCTCCAATCCTCCATTACCCCACATTTAGAGATACTCCATAAAGAGCAAGTATACGCTGAAAATGAACTCAAGAAAGATCCAAATCTTTCTACAACAGATGGACTTATTCATCTTGCTACCGAGACTGCTATCCACCATAAGTCACTGGAAATTGCTTTGAACAATTGGGATGTAGCTCTAAGAATGATTATGGAGGTAAATAGCACATTTTTGGCTAAATATGGTCTTAACCCTTAACCAATCTTTGACATAAGTGTCAAAAAGGGGGAGAAAAGAGTTAATAATAGGGGGAGTTATATAGATATGGAATGGGGGAGAAAAGATAAGAAAAGGAGCATTGATATACAAATAAGGCACAATCAACTCAGGGGGAGTTACAAAATTTTTGAGGTATATATTGTAAGATTGTAAGTCACAAATTTTGATCAAAGTTCTCAAATATGTACATACCAATCAGATTAGTAAATGCACTTATAAGGTCAGTTAAGTGTTTTTGTCACTCATGCCAAAGGGGGAGATTGTTACCCTCATAATGGTTTTTGATACTTGAGTGCCAACACACTTAATCACATTCTACATTGGAGTCAAGTACACCATGTAAGCCGAGTCAGGAAGGTATTCAGGTGCCGAGTAATCTTCAGGTGTCGAGCAACTTTTAGATGCCGAGTGAAGAGCAGATGCCATGTAAAGTTTAGATGCCGAGTGAAGAACAGATGCTGAGTGATATCAAGTGCCGAGTAGCATAAAGTGTCGAGTAATACAATTTTGTTAAGGTGTCGAGCTATCTAGGAAATAACATGTGTCGAGCATCAGCAATACTTCAGGAGCTGAGTAACTCAGTAAATCAGCATAAGAGTTTGTAATTGCACAAACTATGATGCAAACAGTTTTACAGCCGACATAAGGTAAATCTCGAAGGAGTTAATGATAAGATCGAATCTCTTATTTATTTCTATGTAATTTGCATGCAGCCAATAAGATAATGCTAAAGGCATGCAACCAAAAGAAGAAGTGCAAACAATAAGTGGAAAATGAAGATTGAATATGGATCGTAGATCCATACCTAACCCTAAATCCTCAAATGTCTTTATAAGGAAGAAAAAATTTCATTTGTAAATATGATATGATATGAGTGTATGAACGAGGGTATGAAAGAAAATCTATTTTTCAGAAGCGAAGGTTATCAGATTAAAAAGGATCAAGATCAGACAAAGCAGAATAGGAGCCTACATTCAGCAATCAAGGATTGTAAACTATCAGGTTCATTATACCTAATACTTTCTAGCCATTGTATTAGAATGAAAATCCTATGGTGATAGGTTAGCTTAACAGCTATTTCGATAAATCCTTTAACTAGGTGATGAAATCCTTTAACAGGGTAACACTTCATGTTAAGTGTTTGTAAATCCTCTAACCGGGTCACTATTGATACAGTGTAAAGCCTTTAACAGGGCAGACCATTAGAAGTGGTTAAACAATATTGCTATAGTAATTTTTGTGGGTATCATCCCCACCCCAATTTTACCTTCTTATTCCTGGAGGGTTTCTGGGTTACCAAATTCCAGCGTCAAGTGTTATTGATGCATGTGTTTTGTTACATGTTTATTTGATGTATTTACATGCATGCAATTTACTTTCAGTGAAAAGTTTTATTGGTTAAAGTTTGGTACTTCTTATTCACCCCCCCCCCCCCCCCCCCCCCCCTCTCATAAGTACTCTTTCCATATTTGAATATTCCAACACTAAGGTGTCCTCACTTTGCATCACTAAGATCCTCCCCAGCATTTCCCTGGTGTCAAGCATCAACTTCCTATTAAGGTGGAGGGGAATTGTTGAAGACTCGAGCAGGGACTGGCTCTCCAACTATCTGAGGGCATATGATGCCTACATCCATCTGGATGTAGACTTTTCCAATTTGGAAGACGTGGAATTTTGTTTGCCCAACTGCGACAAAATCAGCAAGGGAAGATCGACATATGAGTTCCCCCTAGGCTCAAAGGCCTCCACTCTGCATGAAGCTACAAAAATTATTAAGGTTTTTAAGAAAACATGATAAATAGATGTAATTTGGGTCATTTTGTATGATACTTTGACCCGAAATTTTGGTTCTTGCACTCTATTATAAGCATGGGTACCTAATATAGATAACTTTATCGCCTACATTTTTGGTTAAATAGTAGCATGTAGCGCATATGATAATATGTTTTCCCTTTTTACAATTTCAATGGCATTTTGATAGTGTATATAATGATCCATACAATAAAGATAAAGATTCTATAGCTATAATTTAGCCCCAACTTTTGGTTTCAATTGTAGTCTATTGATTTTGTTATCATTTTGTTAAAACATTCCCAATAGCCTTTAACATTGAATCAAACCAAAGATGCAAGGGTAGATTCAGAAGCCTTACCCAAACTAGAACCCTATCAAATTTCTTTGTGACTCGACATAAATTAGGGTGCCATGGCTTCAGCATTACTAGAAACTTATCCTCCCAACAAAAAAAATCAGACAAAACCCTATTCTTATCCTCAACACTTTTAAACATAATAATGAAAATTCCTTTGCTATTAGATAAATCTGAGCCCATCCATTTAAAATGGGCTCCCAATGCTCTAAGATCCAAGCATGCAAAGTCTATAAGCTCGACCAAAAATTGCGAAAGTGGCCTATGACCCTAAGCTTCAAAAACATAGAGAGATTGTGATCAATATCAAACTCATCCTTTGCATTGGCTTCAACTTTAATAGTCTCTATAAAAGGGTGCAAGATTAAGTATATTGTTAATGTTATGAAAAATATTACATTTGAGTTGGGAATTGTTAAAACTATTTTAACTTATGTTGAGGACACTGTTAACATTATGAAGAAGATTAAGGATATTGTTAATGCTATGAAGAATATTAACTAGTTCAAGCACAATCAAGCAAAATCTTATTACAAAGCCCATCTAGCTATAAAATTAATTGATTGAGAAAGAAACAATAGGGATTCAACCCACACAATCAAGTCTTTTGGAAATAATGCTTTCATCACCCACTCGACCTCTTCTTTCGAGAAGGACAATTCCAACCCCCATGCCATAACTATTGCAACTATGTCCACATTTATTTTAAAAATAGTGGGTCAAATTTTGAAACAACTCTCCTACCTTTCCCTTCATTGCCTCCATCACTCTTGGCATCAAACAGAGAAGAAGAAAGCAAAGTCAATGATTTTTGACAGGGTCATAGAGCGCTTTCTATTATTTAGCTATCCAAAAAGTAAAGGTAGCCTCCATCCCTAAACTCTATTGCTTGGTATTCTACTTCATTATTTGTGCCATCAATTAATCTATTTGTCCCATAGGCCAGAGTTTCTCCATAATGATCTTGAACTCTAAAATGCACCCTAGATTTACTAGGATTAGACCTCACAACTCCATCAAAATTAACCTTAATCTATCCTTCCTCCGGAGCTTTCCACATTGACTGTTGTCTTCATTCTTTCTTTAATTTATCCCCTTTTAAATATCCATCTTGTCTAATTTTAATCCCTGGCCTTTCTCTTTGAATAGCTCTATCTTCTTTCGTAAATACACACTTCAGCTGATCTTTTCCAAACACAACTACACTAACTACTTCTCCTATGGAATGGTCAATCCTTCTCAAGAGTTGTTCCATAGGTTCAGACATCTCTTGAAAGACTCTCCTATTTCTCTCTTTCTACACCTCTGAGATTACAATTGATGGGCTTATCCTCCATACACTTTAAAGCCAATTTATTTTACTCATCTATGACCATGATAAAAAGAATTTTTCTAGAGAAAATCTCCAAGGTCCATGACATCCCAACTTACTTTTCACATGTCTCTAACATTTCTCTGCCACTTCACAATTTAACATCAGGTGGTCTACTGATTCTTCCTCCTTTCCACACATCACACATTGTGTTGGACCTTCAAACCCTAACTTCTTCCTTCTTTCCCCTATCAAAATTTGGCCTTGAACAACTAGCCAAGAGAAAGTCCTTGCTTTAGGTAGAATCTCTATATACCAATATATATCCCTTGCTTCAAAGCTATCTTCCATTCTATGTGATAGTAAATTATAGCCTAATCGTACAAAATACTCAGCCGAGGAAGAAGCACACCAACTAATCTTGTCATTTATCTCTATTAAACATACTTTTCTTTTTGAAAAGACATTTTTTAGAGATTATTGTTGTTGGAGAGAAAGACCCTCAACCCTCCAATCCTTCCAGACCCAAGATTTACCTTACAGTCCCATAAGTAACACTTTCTTTCTTTTAGGTTTCTATCCTGATATTCCCCATCAAGAACCTTATATCAATTCCAAGAGTCCTCCCTAAAATTTGCTTGACCCCCATCTCCAATCTTCCATGAAATGTGATTAGTGATAACATGTTGACAAGAGATAACAAAGTTCCATATAGCCGATCCTCTTAAAGGATTTTGAATTGTTAAGATCCTTGTTTCATCATTAGAATCCAAATATTTGGCTCTTAAAATTTTTGTCCATAACTACTTTGAATCCAGAACCATTTGCCACACCAACTTTGCACAAAGCCACATTCATTTGATTCCAGTCTCTCTGGTCTGCTCCGACATATTATCCCATCTTAACAACACGATTTTATCACTTTCCCCTTTTCTACTCCAAAAGAATCTTCACATTCATTTTTCCACACTACTTATTACCTTCTTTGGTATTTTTAGACACATCATGGAGAAAATTAGGACAACAAACAGCATTGATTTTAACATTAGAATTCTTCCTGCTGAAGACAACAAGTTCCCTTTCCATCCTTCCATTTTCTTAAAACACTTCTCTACTATTAATACCCAATTTTTTACTAAAAAGGGTATTAAAGAAAAAAATCTTAGATTTTAGCCAATTTATCTTTTTTCCTAAAACCTTACCATAAAGCTCTAACATCTTCATCAATCTAGCTTTTGACCAGCCATCTCTATAAATAGAAAATTAAGATATTTTATCGTTCAACCTCTATCATTCATTTCAGGGTTGGGTAGAATTGGGTAGGATTTAGTGAATCCATCCATCTTTTTCATTTGAGTCCCTTCTAGAAACTTATTATTTGATCCTCTTTGAATTTGCATCGAAACAGTTTACCATGAATTCTGTGCCACCAACTCATCATAGTTATCTTCTATACGCTTCACAAAATTCAAGAAAATTTAATAGTTGACTCAAATTCATCAAATCTACGATTTAACATGAATATTGGAACTCAACATCAATATGTTGTCACTCAGCCTCCAAAATATTCTTCCACTCAACTTCAACTAGATCACCTGGCAACAACTAAAATTTACTGGTACTTAGCATCAACTAAACTTTACTTGTCTTACACTGTATCACTCATCATACACTAAACTTTCACTTTCCTTGGCTCCAACTAATTTTCTACTTGGCTTGCACTAACTTTTCTCGACACCTACTATACACTTGGTCAAGCTTTGTAGGCACAATTCTTCTTACTTGTTCTTCTAGACTTAGTCAATGTATTCAACCTTTGTAGCCTTAAGTAGATAATCAATACACTATAACATCACTATCTTAACTAACCTTTGCACTCCTTTTTACCACCATAGCTCAACCTTTCCTCTAGGTGTTTTTGTTATCTCATTTGATCGAAACCTTCTCATCAATCAAACAAATGATAGTACTCAAACCAAGTAGGCAATTGTCTTACCAACAAGTAGTATGTTTGACATCAGTGAAAAAACAATGATTGAAACACATTCTCATACTTATCTCAATCTATTTTCAACAATCTCCCTCTTTCAGATTGATGGAAAACCATACCAACAATAATACCAAAAAGAAAATAATTTCTTGTATTGAAATCTCTCCCTCTATCAGCAACTTTCATCTTCTATATAGGCTACATAATTCTATTTTAATCAACAGACAATCAACTCTTCCATATGACTCCCTCTCAATCACTCCCTTTTTAATATGCAAGCATCTCTGTATTATTATGTTCTTAGATTTCCCTCAACATTATCTCCCTCTTACTAGGCAGATGTATGCCTTTTAGTCATTTCTCCCTTTTTAGTAGTCATCAGGTACACTATCTCCTATCTCCCTTTGAGTAGAGATATCTCACTATTTGGTATACTATATTTCTCCCTTTCTCTATTTCTCCCTCTTTGACAACAATGCTAAAGACTTGTCATCTTAACATGTACCTATGAACATTATCAGTTTCTCTCTTTGTCACCTTACTTGTGACTAATCAATTGTTCTAGCTCCTTGAGTACTTTATGTAACTCCTAAAGTAAGATCCACTCCATCAATGTGTAACATATGTCAATCATCTCAGTTGATGTAGGGCACTACTCATGCTTCCTAAATAGCCTTGGATAGGGGTATCACCCCTAATTTATCTCTTAGGAACTCATGAGAATCCTTAGGTAATGCTTTTGTGAAGATATCAACTATTTGCTCTTTTGTATTCACATATTCCATCTTCACCTCTTTGTCTTGAACTAACTCTCTCAAGTAATGATACTTGATTGTAATATGCTTAGTCTCTGTCTGCCTCACATGGTTCTTTGATATATTTATAGCACTTGTATTATCACAACAAAGCATCATATGTTCTTCCTCCTTCATACCTTTGTGTAGTTGTTTGATCCACACAATGTTTGTACAATTTACTGCAACAACGACATATTCAACTTTAGCTATAGATTGATTTATGCAATTTTGTTTCTTACTATTCCATGTAACCAACCTTTTTCCTAATAAAAATTCTCCTCTATTAGTGCTCTTTCTACCATCAATATTTCCAGCCCAATCAACATCAGTGTAGGCTCTCAACTCAAACTTTTCACTTTTCTTGTAGTATAGACCATTGTCTACTATTCCTTTAAGATATATAATTATTCTCTTAACAACCATCAAATGATTCTCCCTAGGATTAACAAATAATCTTGCATCTATTGTAATAGATAATGCAATATCAGGTTTGTTATCCACTACATATTGCAATTTGCCAATCATAGACCTGTACAATGTTTAATTCACCTCAGTTGAATCATCATTCTTTGATAACTTGTGTCCTATCAACATAGGTGTGCTTACTGGCTTGAAATCTTCCACTCCAAAAGTGTTTAGTAAATACTTTACATACTTAGACTGAGTGATGTATATACCATATTTCATCTGATGTACTTGCAAACCCACAAAGAACTTGATCTCTCCAAACATAGACATCTCAATTTCTTTCTTCATTTTATTTGCAAAGGCTTCACATAAAGTATCTTGACCTCCAAATATGATATCGTCAACAAAAATTTAGATAGTAAAATACCTTTGCCTTTTTTCTGTCTTGAAGTATAGATTTTTGTTATCATCGGTCCTCTCAAATCCAATCTTCACAAGATAATTGTGAAGCCTTTCGTACATTGCTCTTGGTGCTTTCTTTAAACCATATAAATATTTGTGTAGTCTACATACTATAATGCCCCGCCCGGAGATCCTTGGAAACAAGGATGAGAAACAAGTCAAAACAATTTTTTTTTTAAAACAAGTGTAAGTGCACATGATACAACCTACACAAACCAAAAGATCGCAACGGAAGACTGAAAGACAACCAAGCACCAACGGATCTCCAAACGCCACTACCAACTAGAACACAACCACAAAAACCACAAAGACCTACCAAGCCGAAAGACATAAGCTGACTCTTAGAAACTGGCTAAGTCTGAAATCCTAAAGCCCTGAAATTTGGCTAAGTCTGAATTTCTGAAGCCCTGATTTCTCCTAGAATCTACACCTTAGCTCGTAGAGGTCTAAAACCCAAAAACTGAATTCCAAAATAAACCTCCTGAATTCAAAATGCAACAACATAGGCTTGAAGAATGCCCAAAAGGGTATCTAGATCAACTCTCAAAACAATTGAAACGCTACAAAAAGTGCCCGCTGTTGGCACACGCAGGTTTTAACCAAAAGGCGTGCGACTTTTTACTAAGGGAGGGCGACACTTCTCCCTTACTGCGTGCGACACTTCTCAAGAAGGCGTGCGATACTGGAAAAGTATCGCGTGACATTTCTCATGTAGCCGTGCAACACTCTTCCAGTGTCGTACGACATTTCTTCAGTAATGCGTGCGATACTTTACAGTATCGTACGACATTATTTATATGGGCGTGTGATACTTTATCAGTGTCGCACAATGCTGAACAAATGTCGCCCATACAAAATAAAAAGCACTTAAGGAGACTCGAAAAAGGCCAAACACACAGAAAAAGCTCCACACCGAGGAGTACCGGATCCACATTCCGAGGCGAGAGCACTCTAACAATAACAGAGTAACTGAACGATAGAACACTAGAATCTAACCATCTACCAAACAGACAAGGGAAAAGAATGGAAAGGAAACATCACATTCAACTGAAAGAAACATCGCAATAACATAGTTAACATTGCAATGAGCAAAATAACCAACTAAGTACGCGGTTCCTCCCAACCGTCAATGGCGTCATAGGACCATCGTGGGCCCTAGCCATCCCCTGCGCATAAAATCCCAAGCCACTGATCAAATCATCAGTGCTGTCGCAATAGGGATGTCACTGCTAAACATGCTACAATGAAATAAATAAATCTAACATGCTAGTAGTAAGCATAAGATAAAACTATAATCAGATAACATCATCTACTACATGCTAATCATCATAATGAGGAATGCATTAAAACTAACATCATCTAAACCATGATAACATCATAATGAGAGCATAAATCACAAGAAGCATACTCCGTATAGCGAAGTACCAAGTGACACATCCAGCAATGATCACACTAGCATAATAGATCGTCTCTGTACACCGGTCCCTAGCAGTGGTGAAGGTAGCTATGCCTCCCAACCACGTGGCACCCGTAGGTCCACACCCACTGTGCTGATGGAGATAATGATCCAACCACACACACACAAAACAACAACCATGGCTAACACACACGCCAAGCAGTAGTTTGACTGAATCCAAGACATAGACAATGCATAACTACAGGTCCTGGTCAGACATCTCAATAGGCTACTAAGTAGGGGCTGACATCATGGAGAGTTGCTTGCCATCGACAAGCCCAAGCTCGGATCGTGTGTCCTCAAACTTAATTGGGTGTTCACACATTGTGTCCTCGAACTTAATCGGGTGCTGACACATTGTGTCCTCGAACTTAATCGGGTGCTCACACATTTTATTATCTTAAATTTTATTACCTCCCAGTGTTTTCTTTAATTATCACTTATATAAAACTTCCTTTGCCAACCCATGACGTCATGATCGTCGGGCTGCAAAATAGAAGCCCCCTCCATATGCTACCCTACCCTACCCATGCTCATCCAATGATGAGTGCCCGTAGGCATGCAAATTCCCAACCCAACCCCAATGATCAAAACTTCCAGAAAAGACATGGAAGGTCGAGACTCGCAAGTCTCCCGACAAACGTACGCGCACGTACTCGTGTGTGGCGCACCACCATCACGAAGATCATAACATAAGGACTGGATGAGAACACAAAGCAACAAGTCCCTCAACTGTAAACAAAATCGAGAGGACAGATGCAACATGCATCCCAATGCAACAAAAGATGCAAAAGTGGTCTAACTGGTATCCAAACAAATCACCCAGGTCCACCAACCACAATGTGCCATGAAAACTGGATAAAACAGGTCGGCACGCAAAATGAGGTAAAAACCCCAAATTTTGGAAAAAATCCAAAATTAAAACCCATTTGGCCCTTGGGTTCAAAAACCCCAAAAATCCAAAAATAAAAGAAATCGGGTACCACATGCAAAAACGGCCAGCATAACAGCCCAAAAACCCAAACCCCCACTCCAAAAAATAGGAAAACGTTCATACCCGACCAATCGGGCAGAACTAGCAAACAGAAACAGAGGGGAACACTAGTTCTCAACCTCCCAACATAATGCTACAAGAAACAGAAGCTGAAACGGAGCAAAAGAAATTAAACGGGAAGGCCCTACCTGAAGGAAAAAGAGGTAGAAACTGAAACCCGCACAATAAAATAAAACACCCACCAAAATAGTTGAAATCGACGGCAAAGCATAAACTCCTCAAGCCGAATCCAACGAGACCAACCTCATGCAGATCCCACACTTACAGCTCCCAGAACAAGCAAAACAAGAATCCTTCAGAAGAGGATTTCCAAATTTGCTCTACAATTTCTATTTTCAAATTGTGAGAAGTGAATAATGAATTCACTTTTCTAATACTTATTCATTTTTTTGAGTGAATAGTCAATTCTGGAAAATAGCTAGCTGGAGTAGCTAAACTCCGAATCGACCCAAATGAAAACAGGTTATTATCCGTAATGGAATTTCACCTAAGGCAAAGCTGCCAGAAATTAAATCTGAAAAGATTTAAAACCTGAAAACCCAAAATCACAGAAAATCACTAAACACTTTCGCGACAAATGCGAACTTCTAAATGCACAGACACACTCACTGGTCTAATCACATAATGCAAATGAGTTCGGATTTACTAATCACCGAAAGGTTTTGATCTAAACAATTACAATAAGGGTACATTGACCATATAGGAGCGACATGGGTAAATATGAATAGCTGAATCACTAACTCCATGTGCCACTGCCAGGTAGATAATTCTTGCACACTAACACACACGATCAAGTGCAATGGAAAATAATATCATAGCCGAAGCAACATGTATTAAAATACCTATTTAATCCATTTACATCACTCACATTCGCAGAAAGCATAAAGATACAAGAATGAAGTAAATCACCATCGCATCGAATCCATCTCATAACATAATCAACAAATAGGTCCATTACATCATATAACTAGATATCATCATAGATCTACTGTCATCTCAAAATAGCATCAACATGCAAATATGATAAACTAAACAACATAGCAATAAAGCATCTATGGTACTGAATCCAAGTATAACATCCGACCCTCGGGTCATCATAAGGTACAAAATAATAAGAGTATCAAGTATCTCTCGAATCAAAATAGACAAGACATGGACTGCAAACACGAGAGGCACTACATCCTCCCCCACTAGCATAGGCTTACTCCTGGAAGCCAGCAAAAAGATAGGGGTACAATTCCGTCAGTCGTGTAGCATCCTCCCAAGTCGCAGAGGTCTCATCGCTCGGGTCCCATTGTACCGTTAGCTGCTCTATGTCTCGACCTCGCAAGGTCAGCCTCCGGTGCTATAGGATACGAATGGGCTCCAAAGTAAGCTGCCCGTTCGCTATTTGCAAAGCATCCCAATCAAGCACATGGTTCACATCTGGAATATACTGTCTCAACATAGAAACATGAAAAACATCATGGATGCGCGAAAGGCTAGGTGGCAACGCTAGACGATAAGAAACAGGACCAATCCTCTCGAGGATCTCAAAAGGTTTGACAAAACGTGGCACCAACTTAGAGCCTTTCCCATAATGGATGGGGCTCTTCCTCGGCCGCACTCTCAAAAACACCCTATCACCAATAGAAAAGTGACGATCCAACCTATGGGCATCTGCATACTTCTTCTGCTTGTCTTGAGTAGTAACCAAATGCTCCCTAATGCGAACAACCTGCTGCTCCATATCCTGAAGCATCTCTGGACCCAAAAGAACACATTCCTCCAAACAATCCCAACTCAAAGGGGTACGACATGGTCTACCATACAAGGCCTGAAAAGGTGACATGCCAAGAGAACTATGATAACCGTTGTTGTATGTAAACTCGACAAGGTACAAATAGTCCTCCCACTTCACCTGCCTATCAATAACATACATGCGAAGCATATCCTCCAGAACCTTATTCACTCTCTCAGTCTGACCATCGGTCTCTGGGTGATAAGCTGAACTGAAATTGAGCTGAGCGCCCAAGGCATGCTGTAGAGACGTCCATAGTGCAAAAGTAAACACTGGATCTCTATCCGAAATGATCTGATGAGGAATCCCATGCAAATGAACAATATCTGCCAAGAAAACATGCGCTACAGAAGAAGCTGCGTAGGATGCTCTCATGGGTGAGAAATGTGCTACCTTGGACAACTTGTCCACTGTCACCATGATACAATCATGTCTCTGTGATGAAATAGGCAACCCTATGATAAAATCAATAGATATTGTATCCCACTTCCACTCTGGAATTGTATGTGGCTACAAAAGACCCGCCGGATGCTGATGCTCTGCCTTCACTCTCTGGCACTCAAGACATCTAGCAACAAAATCAGCAACATCGTGTCTCATCCCTACCCAGAAGTACAGCTATTTGAGATCAGCATGCATCTTCTTGACCCCGGGATGTGCAGAATATGGTGCACGATGCGCCTCTAACAAAACTAAGGTACGAAGATCACCCGACAAGGGTACATAAATACGCCCTGAGTGTCGCAAAAGTCCATCAAACTCTAGCACATAACCAAAAAATCTCCCTTTGAGGGTGCGTCCAGACTCGATCTTCGCCCTCACCTCCTGATACCAAGTGTCACTAGGCAAAGCCTCCAAAATACGGCTCCGCAAATCCACTCCCAATGACAACACTGATAGCTCATGTCGCCTCCTGCTCAAGGCATCTGTGACAACATTCTCCTTCCCTTTGATGTAATGAACATCAAAGTCATACTCGCACAAGAACTCCATCCAACGACGCTATCGTGCATTCAAGTTTAGTTGAGTAAAGATATATTGCAAGCTCCTATGATCGCTATGCAACTCAAACCTGTGTCCCAAAAGAAAATGTCTCCAACGGACAAGGGCGTGCACTACGGCTCCGAGTTCCAAATCATGAGTGGGGTAGTTTAGCTCATGGTCCTTGAGTTTTCTAGACTCAAAAGCAATCACTCGACCATCCTGCATTAACACTGCACCCACGCCTTCCAAAAAAGCATCTGTGCAAACCACGAAATCACCTACAGGATTAGGCATTGCAAGGATTGTTGCACTGGTCAAACACTCCTTAAGAGCATTAAAAGCTACCTCGCACTGGTCTGACCAAAAAAACTTCTTCCCTTTCCTCTGAAGAGAAGTGATAGATGGGCTACTCGTGAAAAATCCTTCACAAAGTGACGGTAGTAACCTGCTAATCCCATGAAACTACGAACTTCTGAGACATTAGTGGGTGCCGGCCAATCCATGATAGCACGAATCTTCTCCGGATCCACTGCAATTCCATCACCAGTGATGATATGTCCCAAATACTTCACCTCTAACTGGAAGAACCCAGATTTACTCAAGTTTCCATACAACTGATGGTCTCTCAAGCACTGCAAGACCTGACGCAAATGGACCTCATGCTCCTCCTTAGTCTTTGAATAGATCAATATATCATCCAAGAATACAATGACACACTGATCGAGGTAAGTACGAAATACACCATTCATCAAAATCATAAATACTGATGGTGCATTGGTTAACCCAAAGGGTACAACCGTGAACTTGTAATGCCCATATCGTGTACGAAATGCTGTTCGATGAATATTAGCCTCTTGGATACGAAGCTGATGGTATCCCGACTTTAGATCAATCTTTGAGAACACTCGTGCCCCCTTCATCTGATCAAACAAGTCATCTATCCTTGGCAAAGGATAACGGTTCTTCACTGTCACCTTATTCAACTGCCAGTAGTCAATGCACAAATGCAAAGAACCATCCTTCTTCTTTACGAAGATGACTGGTGCACCCCACGGGGATACACTAGGATGAATATGGCCCTTGGCCAATAATTCCTCCAACTACAACTTGAGCTCACTCAACTCCTGAGTAGTCATGCGATAAGGAGCTCATGAAATCGATTCTACTCCTGGTACAAGATCGATCCGAAAATCAATGCCACGTTGTGGTGGCGTACCTGGAATCTCATTAGGAAACACATCTGCATACTCGCGAAGGAGTGGATGATCATCAAGTGTCAACGCACGGCTCTCGGCTTCCTCAAGATCACTAAGAGACACAAGAAACATTTGGCAACCCTTTTGTACACTCCGCTTTAGCTGATTAGCCGAGATCATACGAAGAGAGACTGGTCTCTGAATTCCCAAAAGTTCCACCTACCCACCTATGTCATCCACACACTGTACCACCTTACGATGGCAATCAATGTTCGCCTGATGGGCAGCTAACCAATCCATGCCCAACACAATGTCATACGATCCTAGAGGTAGAATGCGTAAGTCGACTGTGGTGGTGAAGGTTCCCAAACTCAAAACACAACTTCTAACCAACGAGTCAACAACCACTTTAGAACCCGTGGCTAACTCTACCTGCCACCTATCAACCTGATGCATTGCCACTAGCCCACATCGTTGAATAAGAGATGGTGACATGAAAGAATCGAAAGCACCAGAGTCAAACAAAACTGAAGATGAAACACCATGCAACGTACCTGTAGCCTCAACTACCGTACCTTGATGCTCAGCTTGACCGTGTTCAACTGCCGCAAAGACTCTGTGATTCTTACCCGCATCTCCTACAGTAGGCTCAGATCTCATTGTGCCCTTACCAGGACCAGTGGATGGCCTGATCAAACAATCATAAGATTTATGGCCAGGCTGGCCACAAGAAAAACAGTTTCCTCCAAAGCTAGCACCTTATCCACGACCTCCTTGAGTAGCACTAGGGTAAGGTGCACTGCCCCTGCTGGAATTCTGTTGACTGCTATGAGAAAGACGATCCTGCTGAGATTTGTGTCCTCGGTTTTGGTTATCTCCTTTCTTCCCTGAGGTGCCAGAAGCTTGTCCACCCTTCTTACCCCAAAACTTCTTCTTATTCTTACCATGATAACTACCCTGAGAGGGTTCTGATTGGGATTGGCCCTTGCCTGAGGACTAAGTGAACTGAGCATCCTGTCCTGAATTCTGAACACTTTGGTTTTGAGAACCAAATTTACCACTGTAGCCCCTAGCCACATTGCTCTCAATGATCCTTGCCTTCTCCACGACAAGAGCAAGTGTCCTTGGTTGATGAGCACGGACATCTCCACTGATGGAGTCTCTGAGACCCCTAACAAAATGTTGGGTGATGAGTGCATCATCATGCCTGTAGCTTGAATACTGTTTCAAACCAAGGAACTTCTTCTCATACTGATCAACTGTCATAAATCCCTGCTTAAGCTCGTGGAATTCATCAATGCGAGCTTCACGATACTGCGGTGAAAGAAACTTCTCTCTGAACCTTTCCTCGAAGATCTCCCAGGTGAGATCTACGACATTGATACCAAGTCTTTCACTCTCTTCACCCCACCAAATGGAAGCATGTTCCCTCAACTGTGTGATCGCACAACGAGCCTTTATGTTGCTCCCATAAGGTAGTAATGAGAAACAAAACCCCATATCAACCAACTAAGTCTCAGCTTTGAGTCCTGTTCCCTGGCCATCAAATTCTGGTGGTTTGGACCTCTGAAGTTCCCGCATCATCTCAATCTGAGTGAGATCAACATCATCTCAGCCATGGCCCCTCCAACGGTGCCTTCTACCACCAGGTGGTGTACGAGAATGATCACGCTCATGCTCTTCCTCTCTATGCTCCGAATGGTGGGACTCTCCATGATGAGATCCCTCTTCCTAGTTTTGATCTTGCTGGCGCTCCTCAACACGAGGGCCTATCCGAGTAAGAATTTCCTAGAGTACTGGCATCATTGCCCCCAAGAGAGCCTGATTAGCATTATTATTACCCTGTTCTCCCCCTCCTCCCTGTCGTTCCTCTTCATGGTGCTCATTTCCACGGTTACCACTATGGGCACCACCACGGCCACCAGGTCTACGTGCAGGAGGCATCACTGAAGGAAAAAGATAATGTCACAACACTCAGGTCATAGCATAAGAGTTAAACATGAACCAAAGAGATATCATATAATAAAACATAATATAACAATACACAATGGAAAGCAAAACCATAGTGGAAGCATAACACAAAGATCCCAATGTTGCAACGTGGGGTCTGATACCAGATGTAATGCCCCGCCCAGAGATCCTTGGAAACAAGGATGAAAAACAAGTCAGAACAATTTTTTTTTTAAAACAAGTGTAAGTGCACATGATACAACCTACACAAACCAAAAGATCGCAACAGAAGACTGAAAGACAACCAAGCACCAACGAATCTCCAAACACCACTACCAACTAGAACACAACCACAAAAACCACAAAGACCTACCAAGCCGAAAGACATAAGCTGACTCTTAGAAATTGGCTAAGTCTGAAATCCTAAAGCCTTGAAATTTGGCTAAGTCTGAATTTCTGAAGCCCTGATTTCTCCTAGAATCTACACCTTAGCTCGTAGAGGTCTGAAACCCATCTCAAATGAATCGTCCAATATATTAACATATATCTTAAGTTATACTTAAACAATATATTTTAAACCCCGAAGGACAACAATAGAAAACCAAAAACTGAATTCCAAAAGAAACCTCCTGAATTCAAAATGCAACAACATAGGCTTGAAGAACGCCCAAAAGGGTATCTAGATCAACTCTCAAAACGATTGAAACACTACAAAAATTGCCCGCTGTTGGCACGTGCAAGTTTTAACCAAAAGGCGTGCGACACTTTTTACTAAGGGAGGGCGACACTTCTCCCTTACTGCGTGTGACACTTCTCAAGAAGGCGTGCGATACTGGAAAAGTATCGCGCGACATTTCTCATGTAGCTGTGCGACACTCTTCCAGTGTCGTACGACATTTCTTCAGTAATGCGTGCGATACTTTATAGTATCGTACAACATTATTTATATGGGCGTGCGATACTTTATCAGTGTCGCACAATGCTGAACAAATGTCGCCCATACAAAATAAAAAGCACTTAAGGAGACTCGAAAAAGGCCAAACACACAAAAAAAGCTCCACACCGGGGAGTACCGGATCCACATTCCGAGGCGAGAGCACTCGAACAATAACTGAGTAACTGAAAGATAGAACACTAGAATCTAATCATCTACCAAACAGAGAAGGGAAAAGAACAGAAAGGAAACATCACATTCAACTGAAAGAAACATCGCAATAACATAGTTAACATTGCAATGAGCAAAATAACCAACTAAGTACGCAATTCCTCCCAACTGTCAATGGCATCATAGGACCATCGTGGGCCCTAACCATCCCCCGCGCATAACATCCCAAGCCACCGATCAAATCATCAATGTTGTCGTAATAGGGACGTCACTGTTAAACATGCTACAATGAAATAAATAAATCTAACATGCTAGTAGTAAGCATAAGATAAAACTGTAATCAGATAAGATCATCTACTACATGCTAATCATCATAATGAGGAATGCGTTAAAAATAACATCATCTAAACCATGATAACATCATAATGAGAGCATAAATCACAAGAAGCATACTCCGTATACCGAAGTACCAAGTGACACATCTAGCAACAATCACACTAGCACAATAGACCGTCTCTATACATTGGTCCCTAGCAGTGGTGAAGGTAGCTACGCCTCCCAACCACGTGGCACCCATAGGTCCACACCCACCATGCTGATGGAGATAATGATCCAACCACACACACACAAAACAACAACCATGGCTAACACACACGCCAAGCAGTAGGATGACTGAATCCAAGACATAGACAATGTATAACTACAGGTCCTGGTCAGACATCTCAATAGGCTACTAAGTAGGGGCTGACATCATGGAGAGTCACTTGGTATCGACAAGCCCAAGCTCAGATCGTGTGTCCTCAAACTTAATTGGGTGCTCACACATTGTGTCCTCGAACTTAATCGAGTGCTCACACATTGTGTCCTCAAACTTAATCAGGTGCTCACACATTTTATTATCTTAAATTTTATTACCTCCCAGTGTTTTCTTTAATTATCACTTATATAAAACTTCCTTTGCCAACCCATGACGTCATGATCGTCGGGCTGCAAAATAGAAGCCCCTTCCATATGCCACCCTACCCTATCCATGCTCATCCAATGATGAGTGCCCGTAGGCATGCAAATTCCCAACCCAACCCCAATGATCAAAACTTCCAGAAAAGACATGGAAGGTCGAGACTCACAAGTCCCCCGACAAACGTACGCGCATGTACTCGTGTGTGGCGCACCACCATCACGAAGATCATAACATAAGGACTGGATGAGAACACAAAGCAACAAGTCCCTCAACTGTAAACAAAATCGAGAGGACAGATGCAACATGCATCCCAATGCAACAAAAGATGCAAAAGTGGTCTAACTAGTATCCAAACAGATCACCCAGGTCCACCAACCACAACGTGCCATGAAAACTGGATAAAACAGGTCAACACGCAAAACGAGGTAAAAACCCCAAATTTTGGAAAAATTCCAAAATTAAAACCCATTTGGCCCTTGGGTTCAAAAACCCCAAAAATCCAAAAATAAAAGAAATCAAGCACCGTATGCAAAAACGGCCAACATAACGGCCCAAAAACCCAAACCCCCACTCCAAAAAATAGGAAAACGTTCATACCCGACGAACCGGGGAGAACTAGCAAACAGAAATGGAGGGGAACACTAGTTCTCAACCTCCCAACATAATGCTACAAGAAACAGAAGCTGAAATGGAGCGAAAGCAATTAAATAGGAAGGCCCTACCTGAAGGAAAAAGAGGCAGAAACTGAAACCCGCACAATAAAATAAACCACCCGCTAAAATAGTTGAAACCAACGGCAAAGCATAAACTCCTCAAGCTGAATCCAAGGAGACCAACCTCGTGCAGATCCCATGCTCACAACTCCCAGAACGAGCAAAACAAGAATCTTTCAGAAGAGGATTTTCAAATTTGCTCTATTTTCAAATTGTGAGAAGTGAATGAATTAGTCGAGTAACTCAGTAGAACAGCATAAAAGTTTGGAATTGCACAAACTATGATGCAAACAGTTTTTGCAGCCGATAGAAGCTAAATCTCGAAGGATTTAATGATAAGATCGAATATTTTATTTTTCCTATACAATTCACATGCAACCAATAATAAAAATGCTAAAGGAATGCAACCAATTAGCAAAAGATAAGTATTAAGCAAGAAATTGAGATTCAATATGGATCGTAGATTCAAAACAAACCCTAAGTCTTTGAAGTCTTTATAAGGAAGACGAAATTTCACTGTAAAAGAGAGAGATGAGATATATTGAAGGACATACAAGGGTGCATAATCAAATCTATTTTCAGAAGCAAGAGTTATCAGATCACAAAGGATCAAGATCAGGAGAAGGCAGAAAAGGAGTCTGTATTCAGCAATCAAGGATTGTAATCTATCAGGTTTATTGTATCTAATACTCTCTAGCAATTGTATTAGAATGAAAATCCTATGGTGATAGGTTAGCTTTACAGCTATTTTGTAAGAACCTTTTGATTAGGTGATTAAAATCCTTTAACCAGGTGACACTTCATGTTAAGTGTTTGAAAATCCTCTAACCAAGTCACTATTAATACAGTGTAAAGCCTTTAACAGGGCAGGCCTTTAACAGGGCAAACCATCAGAAGTGGTTGAACAATATTGCTGCAGTAATTTTTGTGGGTATCATCCCCACCCCAGTTTTACCTTCTTATTCCTGGAGGGTTTTTGGGTTATCAAATTCCAGTGTTAAGTGTTATTGATGCATATGTTTAGCTTCATGTTTACTTAATGTACTTACATGCATGCAATTTACTTTCACCTAAAAGTTTTATTGGATAAAGTTTAGTACTTTTGATTTACACCCCCCCCCTCTCTCTCATAAGTACTCTTTCCATATTTGAATATTCCAACAATTGGTATCAGAGCAGATCAGGTTCTCACAAAGAAAAGCCTAACAGCTTGGAGGAAAAGATCTAAAGATGGAAGCTTTCAAACATAGAAAGATCATTGAGAATCAGGTGATAGATGTGCAAATTACTCTGCAAAGTTGGGAGGAATTTAGAAACAAATTGAGAAGCTCATTAAAAAAGAGGAAGGATCTAGCCATAGCTGAAAATGATATGCACTACAAGGAGATTGATACCACCAACATATTTTCGAGTGGAGACACTAAAGAATTTGATGCAACAATAGCAGAACTGATGGAGAAAAATAAAATTCAAGCAGATGAGATAAGAACTCTCAAGATGGAACATGAATCACAGGCTATAATGATATGTGAAATTACTGAACAAAAGAAAAGAGCAGTTGATGATAAGGTCATGATGGAAAATGACAAAAGGAATCTTGCAAACAGACTTGAAGAAAAATGTACTGAACTGACAAGGATCTCAAACATGCAGATGGATACACTTTCCCAAATGATGAATCTTCATCATGAATTCAATATAAAGGATATTGAGATCTCTACCTTGAAGATGCAAAATGAACAAATGCAGAATGAATTGAACAGAGAAAAAGAGGTAGCAAAGAATCTCAATAAATCAGGTGAAGCAATCGAGTATTTTGAACAGTTGCTGAAATCACCAAAATCTGCCCATGATACATCAGGACTTGGATATAATAGCACTGAAGTTGGAGAATCATCAAAGAGTGCTGAATAAAGAAGTGATAAAGGTAAGAATTCAAAACCCACTTGTTATTTCTGTAATAAGAAGGGACATACAGCTAATGTGTGCAGGAGCAGAAGATTCAATCAATCAAACATACCCAAAAGTTTCTGTCACAAGTGCAACATGCAAGGACATATGATACAAAATTGCAAATCCAATGTAACAAGGACTCAAATATTTGATGGACATTTTTATAATTGCAAAAAGTATGGACATAGGGCATTTGAATGCAGATCAAAACCTATGTGGATAGTAAATCAACCAGCAAAAACATCAAACCATGAATTTTGGGATTACAACACCAGGAACAATTGTCACTATTGCCAAGAATATGGACATATCCCACAGAATTGCATAAGAACACATTTTAGAGGGAACTACAAAAGATGGTTGAGTCAAACCACATGTTTCAGTTGTTTAAAAACTGGTCATGTTAGCGGGAATTGCCCAACAAGGTCAAAGGCATCAAGTTCTGAGTTCAGTAATGGAAAGGCAAAGATAGATGTTGGACATATCAGAAGTGAAATGAATAAGACATGGAGAAAGAAAGATGATTCTAGCATATCAAATACAGAGATCACTTCACCTAATAGGTCAAGTGATCACACTTCATCAAATTAAGTAAAGAATGAGTGTGAGGGATTGATAAACCAAGTAACATCATAAATCAGTCCCAAGACATATAAGAATTGCAAAAATGAAATTAGCATAAAACAAAGGATGCTAAGTCAAAATTGAGAACTTTTGAAGATATGTCAAAATTGCCTTCAGAAGCCGAGTTACTAACAACGACCAAGATTGATAGTTGATGCCGAGCTATGAAATACCAATAGGAGCCGAGTAAAGTAAAACATAATGGGAGCCGAGTTATAACGAAACCTTTCAAGAGCCGAGTAGACAGTTCGCAGCGTACTAAGCATTTATTACTCTATTTTGAAGGGTACATAAATCCTATTTTCGATCATTTTTCCCACCATTCGAACAAGAAGCAAAGCCGAAAAAGGAGCGGAGAAGATCAAGAACAGCTCAGAAGCCATTCGTGAAAGATCTCAACAGCGATTTAAGACAAATCTCATCGATTTAAGGTATTTTTATTAAGTGCCAAACTACATAGGACTCATAAACTTGTTTAAATTATAAACCCTAGTTTGGCAAACAATGACATCTAGGTCAGGAACCACCAAGGGTTTAGAGAGTCATGAAATTTAGTTGGTCAGCAATGAAGTAAAACAACCTGAATTTAAGCCCATTCCAGAAGTAGCATACAAGAATGATCCTGCAGGTGCATTATCAGTTATTCCGGATAAAGTTGTTATGGTACGAGATGTTTGCAGATGCTACAATTGCAAAATTGGTGCCATAGGAGACTTAGAAATTCATAATGCATATGATAAACTGTGTGAAAACAAAGCACTAAAAAATGAGTTTTCAATAATAGAAAGAAAAGGATTGACCAAAACCCTAGCATTTTTTACTGTTTTCAAAACAAAATGGGTACGGATAGTTTTGAGCCGAATACATGATGGAGCTTTTTGGCTAGAGTCAAGGCCAGTAAAATTTACCAAGAAAATTGTTCATAGGGTTACTGGTATTCCAACCCTAGATCGGCCAAAGACCCTGCGAAGTGACAAAAGGGAAGTAATAGAGAAAAATACAGGTGCCAAATGGAACAATCGAGGAATGACTATCGACACAGTCATAGATCCTCTACTAGATTTTGGTGTGAGAATTATTTCACACAAATTCTATCAATCAAGCAGGTTGAATAGTGTACCTTGTATAGCAATTAATGTTGCATACAAGATAATCAAAAGGGATCACTCTTATGATCTGGCAGAGCTCATGTTTCAACAGATTAATGAAAATTTGGGAGCTATAAGGAAGAGCAAGGGAGCTCAATGCAAATTTGGATCAGTTTTGATGTGTATGTTTTTCTATCTAATGAAAGAATTTCCTTTTGTGGGTAAAGTAAAATGGAATCCAGATAAAATAATTGTTGAACAAATAAATGGATACATTGAACAGATGGGTGAAAATTTTGATGCCCAAATGACTGGTTATTTTGAGGACTTCAAAAAGTCCATGAAACAAAGAATGAGAATTCCAATCTCATTGACTGAGAAATATGAAAAAGATATTTGTTTTCTTGTAGATATAGATTATACTTATATACAAGCAGTTATACCTAGAGTAAGATGGCTTAGGCCACTAGGATATGAACTTGATGTTGATCAAGCCTCTGCAGCAATAACAACCTTACTTGCAGAAGAAGTAGATAAAAATGTAAAAAAATTTGGAACTTATGATATTGTCAAATCAAAGGTAATAACAGAGTTGAAGACTGCTTCAGCAGTAAAGAAGAAAGAGAAAATGGTGAGACAAATCAAAAGAAAATTTGACGTAGAAGAAGAAGGAACAGCAAAAGAAGAAGGAGAAGACATTGAAGAAGAAGGAGATAAACTTCAAGGTCAGACTCAAGGGTTAGAAGGAGATAGAGAGGAAAGCACCGAGGTAGAAGAAGCCAAGGAAGCACCGGTTAAGAGAAAGACCACAACTCCTTCTGCTCCTAAATCCAAGGGGAGGAAAGTAGCTGGCCCTGCACCAAAGAGACCGACCACAAGGGCTGCAACACAAAAAGCCCAAGAGGAGGCAAAAGGAAAGAAGAAAGACTCAAAGAAGACTATTGCTGAGTCAAAGAAAAGGAAATTTATTCCCCAGCCTGAAACAGATGAGGAGAAAATAGAGTTAGAGGACAATAGTCAATTTCAAGTGGTAAGACACAAACCCCAGACTGATGTTGATAAATTATGTTCAAAAATTAGAAATAATGATTTGAAAGGTCTAAGGAACTTGAATTTTTCTAAGCTCACCAAAGAAGAGCAAGATAAATTAGAGGAATCTGTGTATGCTATGATAGTTGAGTATAAGCACACACCTCTAGAATTAGATGAATCTATGCCAAGAGAACTGTATAAAATTATAGAGGATAAATGGCATTTTTGTTTACAAATGGAAAAAGAAATAAGGGAGTCAACATTGGCAAGATTGTTGCCTGATTTGACTAAAGATCAAATAATAAATGCCATAAAAAGGCATAATAATAGATTCACTCCCAAGTATAGAGCATTTAGTATATTACAGAATAAAATTGAAGAGGTAGTTACCAAATCCACAAGATTGTGGAAAATAGTTTACAAGAAAATTGAAGATGTATATAATGAAGAATATAAGGCAGAAGCAATTGCCAAGACAAAGGAAAAGAAAGCATCAGAAACAAAAGAGAAGAAACTAGTGGAGAAGGAGAGTAAAGAAGAAAAGGAAGAAGAGGCACTCAATGAGGAGAAAGAGGAAGAGAAAGATACAGTTGAGCCACAAGATCAAAGTATGCAAGACATACAGGTATCTCCTCTCAGTCCTCCTCGTGCCACCATCACACCTGCAGATTTTATAAAAATAAAAGATGTTATAGACATTTCAAATCTAAACATCAATCCATTAACTGTAGAGGATTTGGAAATCCTTGACCAATCATCACTAGTAGAAAAATTAAGTTCAAATCCTGTATTGGTTAGTGTTGATGAATTACAGAATCCAGAAGTCAAGGTAAAAGCACAAGTGCCACCTTTGACCACACAAACTACTGGTATTCTATTCCTTCCACCACCACCTCCACCAAGTATAATCATTGATACACTCCAAGTGCCGAGTACAGCAACAGGGGAAATAAAAAAAATATCTGAACAACCAACAAGTTCAACCCCACCTAGCATTCATAAAAGGGATATTCAAGCTGAAGAAAAAGAGACACAGAAAAAGGAGGAGACTGCAATACAAACATTGGTTGCATTACCAAAATCTGGTACTCCAACACAAACTCTTCAGCAGCCGAGCACAGATGGATTACAGATGACATCATTTATTCTAGAGTAGTATTGAGTAACATTCTCACCTTCTTGCATCCTCATATCATTGAACTTATCTCTAAGACTTTCAGACTTGGGTCTCAAAACATTTGCATCTCCCCCATAGGTGGTGTGAACAACATGCCACATCTTCTTTGCACTATCACAACCCTTGATGTCATTGAATTTGGCATAACTTAGGGCAAAGGCAATCTCCAACATTGTTTGATTGTGTTCTTTCTTATTTTTTAGATCTTCAATAGTTAGGGCTCCAATAAGATCAACATGCTTAGTGGCAATGGTAGATTGTGCATGATCTCCAAGACCTCCTAAGTGTAGATTCATCAGACTTTGCCATGCAGAGAAGTTATCCTTGTCAACCTTTGGTACCTCTCTTTTGACATCTTGATCTCTTGCTTCTAGTACCTTCAAACTAGTCCTCTTAAGTAGATGGCTCTGATACCAAATCTAGGAATTATTTAGAATAACTTGGGGGCGTGAATCAGTTATCCAAGGTCCAAATATACAACTAAAATTTTTCACAGCTTAGTGAACCCATATCCATAAAACATATTCATGTATGTATCCATTAGATCATACAATCACTTAAACTTGTAGATTACTATCCTAGGTCAAAACAACTTTGCAAAAATGTAAGCATGAAACACTCCTTAATCCAAAGGATTTACCCTAGACTTGTATAATGATTCGAAAGTAATAGTAAGGCTTGATCTGATAACAAATTATAACTCACTTGTAGATTACAGATCTTTGTTTTAGTTCTCCATTTTGCTTGGCTTTCACACACTTCAACTCTGATAGTTTGTTCACCCTTCAAGATTTCATACTCTTCAGCCTTCTTACTTTGCATAGTCTCTTCTATTTGATCATTGAATAAACTAATACCTTAAACCTCTTGTCTAACTTAGGATCTCTGACATGACCAACCTTTCTTCTGACCATCTATCTCTATAAATAGAAAATTAAGATATTTTATCATTCAATCTCTATTGTTCATTTTAGGGTTAGGTAAAATTGGGTAAGATTCAATGAATCTACCCATCTTTTTTATTTGAGTCCCTTTTAGAAACTTATTCTTCAATCCTCTTTGAATTTCCATCAAAATGGTTTACCATGAATTCTGTACCACCAACTCATCATAGTTATCTTCCACATGCTTCACAAAATTCAAGAAAACAAAATAGTTGGCTTAGATTGGTCAAATCTATGATTTAACATGAATATTGGCACTCGACATCAATATGCTATCACTCGGCTTCCAAACTATTCTTCCACTCATCTTCAACTAGATCACTCAACAAACACTAAAATTTATAGGTGCTCGACATCAACTAAACTTTACTCGGCTTACATTGCATCACTCGGCATACATTGAACTTTCACTTTGTTTAGCTCCAATTTATTTTCTGCTCAGCTTGCACTAACTTTGCTTAGCACCTACTGTCCACTCGGTCAAGCATGGCATACTCAATTCTTCTTACTTATTCTTCTAGACTTAGTCAGTGTATCCACCCTTTGCAACCTTAAGTAGATAATCAATACACTATAACATCACTATCTTAACTAATCTTTGTACTCCTTTTTCTTACCATAACTCAACCTTTCCTCTAGGTTCTTTTGTTATCTCATTTAATCAAAACCTCCTCATCAATCAAACAAATGATAGTACTCAAATCAAGTAGGCAATTGTCTTACCAACAAGTAGTATGTTTGACATTAGTGACAAAACAATGATTGAAACACATTCTCATACTTATGTCAATCTATTTTCAACACTTTTGGAGTGATTCTCCATTGGAGAACAATCTCAAATTGATAATTCTAGTTGGTATATAAATGTAGTATTGAGTAAACTCTCACTTGTTGCCTCAAGCTTAGGCAAGGTGTGTTGATGGTAGCTTGATGTAGGTGAATATCCTTATAATTTTGACATGGTCAACTAGGCTCTTAAGTGAGTCACACACATACAAACTGATTAGGAGGGCATCACAGATCTTATTTAAATTCAACTTTAGCAAGCCACCCCATTATCCTTGGTATGTTATTCATGGTGCAAGAGAATATAAGGCCTCTATGAAGATACTCAATTCAAATTTCAAAAGAATGCCAAAGCCTGTAATTTAAATTTTATAGAAGATAGAACAAGAAGCATTTTCTCTCCATGAGTTAGATGTACCAAAAGGATAGGCATGCACTTATGCCCATCTGTTAGCTTCTTCTTGGGGCATGGATGTTTTATGTGAACATCTTTACTCATAAGTTGAAAGCTAAACTTTGTGTTGTGATATACTACCTGTAAGTTGTAATATATGGAAAGAAATAATCTTGTTCATTTTAGTAGTTCCAAAGCCTAAAAAATGAAGACGATCTATGCAAGAAAGAACAAAGAAAATTAAATAGGCACATGTCCACCATGCTTAAATTAACCCTCAAAGGACATCTAAAGGAATCCTAGGATTTCAGAGTAGGAAGTCTGCAAGACCACAAAGGTAGGTTCTGGTTATATGAGTTGAAGTCATGGAATCAACAGGAGCATTCATTTGAAATATGAAAGGATATATATTGGACTTTCACTAGCCTCAAAATACTCCATGTAATAGTTGTCAAGATGATATTTGCACTATATTTTGAGATCCAATGGTTCAAACATGGTTACCATATCCTGCCAGACCTTCTCCAACGTAATGGACCCTTATTTTGCAGAAAATACTAAATTAGTTCAAATTACAGTGAACTTTATAGTTTCTACAGCTTCATGCCATAGTGAATTGTCTGACCCAAACATTGCTTCTCTATTTGGTAACCATGCATTAAAATAATTGTGAATCTTTTTGATAATCATGAAATTTTAACTTTGTTGCTTCCACTATCACAGAAATGCAAGCTTGATGCTCATATTTGTTGTTATCATGTGGTAAGAATCTTCAGTCAAATTACAATTATCATAGTTATAAATGAGCAATATAAAAAATATGAAGTTGTGAACTAGGGCTTTCTCGTAGAGCTCATGTATCAAGTAGGCAGATAGTAGGAGAAAAGAGGATAGAGTTGGATAAGTGATTGGTTAAAACAAGGGAAATTTTTGAAAAATTAAGAGTACCATCTCATGATGGGTGCAGAGGAAAAAAATAAACATACGATGGTGGGAATGTTTCCTCTCATGCCTAATACTGGTCAGAATGAAACCAGATATTGTAAGCATTCAAAAGGTCTAAAGAAGCCAAAACGAATGGTCAAGATCATAGAGATTAAGGTCTAAATGACTAAGAAATCTAAGATGAAAAGCTCAACTCTGCCCAAATAAAAGAATGTAGATGCCATTTCACCAATGAGAAAATAATGAGATTGAGACTAAAAACACTTTGATAAATTATCTAAAATGCAATCTAGGACCAAGTAAACTTAAGCCATGTCAACGGGTTCCCACAAATAAGTAGTTAGGAATAAAACCACATTCCCACCAACAGCATGTAGGGTTTCAAGTGTCACACTTGAGACACCAGACACTGTTGTCATTGCAGTATTGATTTTACGTCTTGACTATTGATTAGAGCCCCTCTCAAGCTTTTGGAAATCAGCCAAATCAACTCGAGATGATAGAGATGACTCCTTTCCATTGCAAGATACATCTTTATTGCATATCTACATAGTTGTTCTATCTTTCTTGTCACTTAAGTGACAAAATATTATGGTTTAAGCAGTAATAAAGTATTAAAAAGTGTTATTTAGCTTGTCCAACTCTCTTCTCACTTCATTTACAATATATTTTGGTTTAAGTTTCCATACAAAAGGGTGATATAACTCCAAGAACTATTTGGGTGTCAAATAGTGGATAAAAGATAGCTTTGTCCTTACCTTAAATGTTTTTGAAGCTGTCAAACACAGAGGCAACTGCCTTCTAAAATTTGAGCAAATGTGGGCCATTTAAATTTGAATAAAAGAGCATCTTGGATGTGTTGGAAATATAAGGTAGGCATGGTTATTGAGAGGGGAGGGGTGAATCAAGAGCCAATAAAATTTTATCTTACTTCACCAATTAATCCTTCATATATTATTCTGATCTATGAAAGCAATAAAACATTCATAACACTTTGATACAAGATATGGTGGCCTAGAAACCTTCCAATTAGAAAGTAAAACTGGGGTGGGATGATACCCACAAGCTTTAGTATTGTAGGATAAAGTTGACCTGTTAAGGCTTACAATTGACCACTTCTGGTGATCTACCCTATTAGGAGCAATAAAAACTATGAGGTCCACCTTGTTAAAGGATTTACAAACATACAATGAAGTATGCACTCAGTTAAGAAATTTAGCAAAAGACTGTTAAGTCCACCCTGTTAATGGATTTGACTGATGCACCTATTAGGATGAATTAGTGGCTAATCTCTGATCTGTAGCTCTAATTTGCTGAATGAGATTCCTTGTATTCCAATGATCACCTAACTGTGATAGATAAATCTCTGTTGTCCCTTACACTGCTTCTAGCCTTCTTCAATTCACACTTATCCACTTCTCATTGACACACTCATGTATTTGGATATGATATAATGCATTACAGATATACCAATCCAATTCATTATCTTATGGAGTCGGCTACAATACCAAATTCATCATAATTCGCAAACTTGGTCCAACTGTTGTAACTCGGGTTTTGAAGACAAATTCAGATACACGACAAGCACTGTCAATGCTTGGCAAACTCTAGCACTTGGTTGAAGTTGAAGCTCAGTCCATACTGATCACTTTCAAGTAGCTTGAACTCGATCAACACTGTATGACTCGGTGAACTTTGAGAAACTTGGTAACAATTGAATCACTTGGTTGACACTGCATGACTCGGTCAACACTAGATCCACTTCATTAACCTTGTGAGTTCAGTAGACATTGTAGGACTTGGTTAACACTATAGAGCTCGGTTAACACTAGAGTCTTCATCACTTCCACTAAATAGCTTGGTAGATACTGCTACGCTCAGGCTATACTGCAAACTGTCTCTGATGCTTGGTAAATACTGTGTAGCTTGGCATGAACTACAAACTGTTTGTTTGGCTCGGTAGCAACTGAGACACTTGGTTAACATTGTTGGATGAATGATAGACTCAGTAGCAATTGTAGAGCTCGGTAGCAATGTAACCATTTGACTAAGTGTTAAGTCACTGATAAACAAATTGACCTTAATGTTAACAAGATGTAGATTGCTTCCTTTCACCTTAAGCTTTTGTTGAAAAAAGAATGAAAGAAGTCAAAGATTTAGCATCTATGGCCTTTGTTAACAATTTTGCAAATTGTAGTAAATTAATTTCAATTGATGGTGGTTTCTTAAAAATGTTTGAACCTATCTCTTCTAGTTACATTTATCTAGGCTATCAAATTGAGATTGCCATTTTTTTTCAATGTATTCTTCAGTTGTTTTGGATGAAAATTGTTGTGAATATTCTTCTATATCATCAATGGTAGCACATAGTAGTATCTATTAAAAGAAGAATCAAATAGGATATGAATTTGGGTATAAGCTACGGGTGCAATATTCTCCTAATGTGGCTCTGTACTCTTCATTTGAAGTTTTAGATCCAAAAATCCAGGAATAATGAGTGGTGCCAGCTCTTTATTGGTGGATGTTTTACTTGTGAGGCTGATTTCAAAGCTAATTATGGTACTATAGAATTTTATTGAATTGGATGTTTTGACTTGGAAATTTGTGTACTTGCTTCTTGAGTGCCAGTTGAATCTTCCTTCTACTAGTGGTGTCCAAGAGAACACTTAAAGAATATTCTAGCAACTAGTTTTCACAATTATAACTAGTCTTGACATTTTCCCCTAATCTTAACTTGTATCCATGAATTAAAACCTAAAATCCTCTAAATGGAAACTAAAACTCATTCAGAGTATTATCTCAAGAGTTATGTTTGTTGTCGGTAAAATGTATAATGTAGCTGATGGGTAGAATAGTATCCAAACGGGCAGGTGATGCTTGAGTCACCCCTTTGGAAAGGTATATGTATACATCCGAGATGGACTTTGGAATCATCAGAGATCATTGTAGTCATTCTAATCGGATTGTAATATGCAAGTGCATACATGAATAAAGTACCTATTTTGAATTGAATCGTGTTATACATGTGTTAACTTCTTACCCTATGTGGTAAACATTTGGCGCCATTGCCAGACGTACCTGGAACGAACAAATGATATGAAGATTAATGCCGAATTTGCCAAACAAAGATCAGAATAAGGTAAAAAATAAGAATGAACTAAGTACAGCAAAAGAAATTTTAATTTTAACATAGCAAGCAGAACACAGATAGAGACTTCAGCAAATTGCTGAGGGGCACCGAAGGGGTGAAGAGGCACAGATGGAGGGAGTGCACTCACCTAGTAGGCTGAGGAGTCCTAAGGAATTACTGGAAGAAACTCAACAACGCTTGAATTTGGTGGAGGAAACAAGGGAAGAATTCCTTAACTTGTATACGCCTAAGGGAGAGTGTCCGAACGGAAGGGAAGCAATTCGCACGGCTCAGAGTGCTGAGGGAGCACGAGCGTGGAGGGATCTCTTCGTTCTTGATACACCGGATGAATAGATACAGGTGGAGAATAGAACATCACTTGAAGACTTGTCACCAGACAACATGATTGTTGGGAACAAGACTGTTGTCCCGAACAGCGCAAAAGTCCAGAATAGCGTGAAAGTCTAGAACAGCGTGGGAGTCCAGAACAGTGTGGGAGCATAGAACAACGCGAGAGTCTAGAACAGCACGGGAGCACAAAATAGCACGGGAGCTCAGAACAGTGCGGTACACAAGTACCTCAAAATCAAACACAAGTAACGATGGCTGGCCCTAAAGAAAAGTTACCCAAGTTTCACGGTGATGGTTCAGCAGACCCTATCAGATATTGTAAAATGTGTGAAACCATATGGATGACAAATGGTGTGACAAATGAAAATGATTGGGTAAGACAATTTCCAGCGACCCTATGGGGTGTGGCGATAGACTAGTTTTCTGACACTAGTCCTCAGAAACTTAATACATGGGAGAATGTTAAAAAAGAATTTATCGCAGAATTCAGATTACTCTGAGATGATAATGAAATAGTGGCAGAAATCTACAACACCAAACAAGGAAAGAATGAGACAGTCCGAACCTATGCTAGGCGATTGAAAGAATTGATTGGAAAGATGGAGAGTCAACCAGTGGATGGGTTGAAAAAATGGTGGTTTGTGGAGGGGCTACAGTCGACTCTTAAAAAGAAAATGAAGATTGTACACCCAGCATCGTACACCAATGCATATACTCATGCCATGGATTTAGAAAGTGAATAGAAGATGAGTAAGAAGAAGAAACATAAGTCCTCTGATTCAGATGATTCATCCTCGAAGCGTAGTAGTAGTGATGAGGAATCAAACAAGAAGGTGAAAGCGCTACAGAAAGACATGCTATGGATGATGAAAGAATTCAAAAATTTGAAAAAGAATCCAGATACAGTAAAAGGAGAATTATGGTGTACAGATTGCAAGGAAGATGACCATATGAAGGGTTCATGCCCGAAGAAGCAGTTTTGTGATATCTGCCAAGTGGCGGGGCATTCCTTGAAAGAGTGTCCATTTAACTTGAAAACAAAAGGACATCAGCAGGTGTTACTAATGCAGGAAGCCTCGAACAATAACAACAATGTGGGAAATGATGCAACTTCAGGTGGATATCGAAATAATAATAGACGCAAAATGAGTGGAAACAATAACAATAACAATGGAGGCCAGAGTAGAATACAATATGATGCGAGTGGATGACCGATGATACAGTGCCAGGCATGTAATCTTTGGGGTCACTTCATGAGGGACTGTACTACAAAGGAGGTGCCACAACTACTATGCAAATGGTGTGGTCCAAGGGACCATGAAGATTCAAAGTGTCCAAAGCAAGGTGTAAATTTATTAAGTATTGAAACATGTGATGAAAACATGTTGGCGATCATGCGGGAACAGGCGAGGAAGGCAAAATATTTGAATGCAGAAGAAGAGAAGGAGAGGTTACAAAAAGCCCGAATAGAAATAGAGAAGCAGATGAGAGTGGAGAAATCACAAGTAAAAGACATTGCGGAAACTCCAAAGAGAAGCTTGGGGGAACAAAACATGGTGAAATAGGTAATGGAAACGGAAGTGTTAATTAGATTAAATGATCTTCTTCTCACCATGCCACAGTTACGTACGACCATCATAAATATGACACCGTCCTCGAGAGTGACAGAGGAAGCAAAGGATAGTAAGGAAACAACCACGGCAACAACAACAAACCCAATGTTACAAGCACTTACGACAGGTAGACACCCAGCAGTGATGGAGATGGGCATTCTGGGTATGGTGTTAATGGATACAATAGTAGATGGAGGATCGGGAGTGAATGTGATGCCGGAAGATATCTGGAAAAAACTTGGACAACCAACACTATGGCCACCCACCTTTCAGTTACTTACAACAGATCAACATGGGATAAAACCCTTGGGCACTCTAATGGTGCAGCCGGTAACAATTGGGACACAACCATTTTTACTGGATTTTGTAGTTATTCCATTAAAGAGAAGAGGGTATGATACCATCCTAGGATGGGGGTGGTTGGTGCAGGCTAAGGTAAAGCATGATTGGAAAAGGAACACCCTGTCAATGGAGAAGGGAGGTAGGAGATTTATAATCGATTTGCATACACAGATGGTAGGAGAAGAAGTCGCGTCATTGGACTCAGAAGGTGGTGGCAAGAGTGATGATGAAGGGAAAAAGAGGATGGAACTAGATGATGAAGGGGTGCTGAGAATAGAAGGAGGGTCAACTGATGACGACCTAGATTCAGTAAACGGATTGCTACATTGGCAAATGGAAGATTATGAGGTCTTTCCGAGTTGCAATATTTTGAGTGTCGAGGAAGGAAAAGAAGGCCATAAGTTTCTGAAGGAGTACAGTGAACTGAAGGAAGGAGAAGCATAGGTGGATGAAACACTAGCCCATACATTCAGTAAAGATAAACTGATGAAGTATGAAGAGCTGACGGTGAAAACAATGAACATGGGTAATGAGAAAAATCCGAAGAACATTCTTGTAGGAGATGATTGGAACCTAGTATTGAAGGCAGCAACTTGGACGTATAAAGACTTAAAAGGAGTACCACCAAAGCTATGTGTCCACTAGATACCATTAATTAAAGGTGCGGTACTCGTACGGAAGCGGCCATATCGAAGGAATAAGAACTATGTAGCATGGGTCGTGAAAGTTGCACAAAATAGGTGGAAGGTATGGCATCAGAAGCGTTTAAAATTAAACAGATTTCAACCTGGTCTATTAGTATTAAAGTATAATGGACAAAATGAAATAAGGCTTGGAAAATTTAAAGTTAAATGGGTTGGACCGTACAAGATACGGGAAGTTGGGTATAATGGAGCAATTAAATTGTGAACACTGGACGGAAAAGAAATACCAGATGCCGTAAATGGTTCAAAGTTGAAAATATATAGGGAAAGAAAGCCTCCTCCATGGACAAACAATTGATGAATGAAGAAAAGTTTTTTGTAAATAGTGTATATATGTATAAAATTAAAAGTCGAATATAGTTAGTAAATTGTAGTTATAGAAGTATGAAGTGATAAAAGAAGCATAAAGTAAATGTACTGAGAGGTGATCTTTTATTAAACTAATGGGGCTTGGGACTATACAGAGAAAATGGAAGAAAAGCAAAAATAATAAAGTGAATCATAAGAATAACCTTGGAGAAAAAGGTCGTACGGCCTTGAAAGAAAAGTGGAGCAGTTTTGTTCACCATACGGCCCCCAAGGAGTTATGTTGAAAATAAAAATAATAATAATAAGAAAAGCCATAGTAATAAGTAAAGAAAACGATTCAAAGTATACCTTCAAATAAGATGAATGATTGTACGGCCTTAGGGGGAACAATTAAGGACCGTATGGCTTGGGGAACATCATGAGCAGTTATAAATCAAAGACCGTATGGCTTAGAAATAAGACATTGGATGGTTGTTTAATATTTTCAAAAGCTAGGACTCTGTACGGCCTTGAAAGAATTGGGAAGGATTTTTTTGACCACCGTACGACAGATGTGGAAGGGAATAAGCCGTACGGCCCGCTACGCATGAAGAAAAAGACCGTATAGTGAGGATAAAAGCAAAAAGGAGACCGTACGGCCCCAAGCAAACCGAAACATAGTTATAGAAAATTGATAGCCGTACAGCCTCATCATATGAAGGGAAATGGAGAATATCATACGGCCCCTGGGCAATGAGGAAACTTTGTACAGAGAGAAAGAAATTGACCGAGATAGTTCCAAATAATACATACTATAAACAGGCATTCAAAGCACCATACAATGTTGAGAGTAGAAAAGAAGAAAGCAATAATAGGAATTTTATGAAAGTCGTACCATTACTAGGGAGAAGCTAGTTCAGACATACGAAGGGTATCAGGAAAGCAAGTCTGCAGAAAAGAGGGAGGAAGTGGAAGAGAAAAAAAAAAAATCCCCAGGTCCCCACGGGGGCATTGCCCCTCGACCCCGCTGGGGGTGTTGCCCCCTAAACCCCCAGTCGTTGCAGATATCAATCATGGGAAGTGTGAATAGTTGATGAGACCTAGAGTTGTTGCTGTAGGCATGAGTGTTTGTGTGTTAGAGAAGGCACTTGGAGTAGGTTTTGGGCATGAGGCTGTCTTGGTGGATGCGTAGAGAGCTCGAGAGGAGCTGATCATCCAGTTGACGGTAGTATGGCGACACTTGGCTCAGTGTAACCAGGAGCTGGAAATAGAGAAAGTAGCATGGGTGGCTATCAAGGTTAGCTAAGGAGATAGTATTGTGTTAGCAGAGGCTATAGATGCAACATGGGTTTGAGACCAGTTTGGTGTAGGTATAGGATGAATGTGAAAGTGATGCAACAAAAACAGATCTATCTTGTTGTGGTTAGTCAATTAATGTATTTTGTTGTTAACTTGTCTCAAATATTTTTTAATTTTCATCTGAAGATGACCTTTCTTTTGAGGGGGATGATGTTGTCGGTAAAATGTATAATGTAGCCAACGGGTAGAATAGTATCCGAACAGGCGCATGATGCTTGAGTCACCCCTTCGGAAAGGTATATGTATACGTCCGAGATGGACATTGGAATCATCAGAGATCATTGTAGTCATTGTAATCGGATTGTAATCTACAAGTGCATACATGAATAAAGTACCTGTTCAAAATTGAATCGTGTTATACATGTGTTAACTTCTTACCCTATGCGGTAAACAATGTTTACCATTCAGAGGTATGATTAGCTATTTATTTTGGTATGACATGCAACATTAGTCTGAGCACAATACCATTGACATTGAGAAGACAATTTCTTGATTAAAAAAGATAAACTATTATTTCTGATAATAAATTTAATTGATTATGTCCTAAAAATTAATTCTATAACCTGCATAATTCTGTCAGAAGTTTTTCTCTTAATTCTTCCCACACACTCTCAATGCACAGAGCCTTTTTTGATAGTCAGATTTATGGATTTTCCTGTATTGAGAATAAAATTAGGTTCAACTCATTTATGTGTCCTTCATAGATTTATACTGGACAGTGTATACAACAGCAGCCAACTTGTCAACTATAAGACCGTGCTTAACATACAACTAACAACAGAGATAATACAACTCATAAGGTATACGAAGTATTTGCAAGAAGTAGGTCCCCTTTTTCTTTAATGTTTAGACTAACAAACTTCCACTCTGCTTGCTTACAAAGATATTAGGTAGAATGGTTTGGTCCACAGAAAACAAGAAAGCTTTGCAAAAGCAGGGACACCTTCTAACATAGAAGTAGTGTTAGTCACTTTTTTATATGTGAATTCACCAGTACCTATGTTTTGAAAATATATTTGGATCATTAAAAAATAGAAAAACATGTAAACTCAACCCATATTTGCAGATCACAACTGCTTTCACTTCCACTCCGTTTTGCTTAGACATAAATGAGTCTATTAAAAAATATAGATGGTAGTTGGTGCAACTGAAAATTCACGACGTTCTAAGTGAACTCGTTAAAGGAAAGGCTTAATATTAAAGCTAGACTAAGCTCTATTAGCTCATAAAACCCATAGAAAATGATCACACAAATTCTAATAAAAAACTCACCCCCCAAAAAAATCAGTTTTCCTCTTACTGCTAGTTGTATGAAAAACATAATATCAGACAATGAACATATGAAACCAGTTTTATCAATTTCCTCCAAATTTCAAATTTACTATTTCACTACCAATTTTATTTGGGGAGTAGTTAGCTACCAAGCATCCCATTCAAATTGTTGAGTGGTTTCTGGTCAACCAATAAAAGAGTGAACAGCCGGTAAATGCCTGACATTGCTAAATAGTGAATGCTTAAATCAGGATTAACAAAATGAACATGCCTGATCATTTCAGAGTATTGAATGTTGCATTCTCCCCATGTGGTAACTTCAGAACTTGCATTTTATTATGCCATACCTCCAGAAGATAGCTTGTATTCTTTAATATAAAGACCAAACTAAATAAGGTGCAGGATACATAAGTCTCACTACAATTGATTCCTTTCTCGTGAGAGAACCTTTGTGTGAGAAATTTGGCTCTGTTCTTTTCTATACTTCCATCTGTTGCATGCTTCCCTTGTATGACCACTTGGAATCAATCACTTACTTTATATCTGGTCTAGGTACAATCTCCTGAACAGCATGCAATATAATGTTGTGATGTTCCTTTATCATAGTATGTCACAACACTCACTATGAATTTTCCTCTTGCAAGCTAGACTGCTTTGGATTAATGATAAGATACATCAAAGCTAAAGAATACCAGCTCCCTCTTGGTCTGTGTGTTGTTACAAAAAGATCCAAGTTTTTCGAGATTCAATTACCTTCATTACAAACCTGTAAATTTTAGTTTTCCTACTTGTCTAATTTTCCATAAGAACTTTAAACTCGTGAAATATCCCATGACATCATCTATGGTCATTATGAGGTAAATATAGTAATTTACTGAACATTAGTCAGAGAATGAAACATATAAATGTCCACCTGTCATTCTACTAGTGTCTTATTTCTTTCTTCTCATGTCGATTATCTTAAATGTTTGTTTCTCTGTCCAGTGGTTCAGGAAATCAAAATTGGCACAGCGGCTACGGGAAAAGAGAATCTTAGAGATATCCGCTGTTATCATTCGTACCAAGACAGGTGCTCAAATTTTTGCAAGCCCTAGGTTGTGTAAATTTCTTTACCTAGGAATCTAGGATTTATGAGTGTTCTCTTTTCCTTCAAATTATTGCCCGCTTACAATTAAATATATACTCGGAGGTGTTTTTTGTGTGCATCTTCTGATGGAAAGATAAAATCTTTTTAGTATATTTTCAAGCACTTTTGTAATTAGATGAACATTTGGCAAGGTTAAACACCCAAGGTTAAAACAGTGTAAAACTTTTCAATGTAAATACTTCTAATTTTTAGTATCTTGATTGGCTGTCAGTTTGAACCAGATATTGACCATGAGTTTGATTTTATAATGATATTAGTTTCATTCCTATTTTTGGGGGGATATTTTCTAGACTTATTCATGTACTTTGTCCTCTATTTTATTTTTCCAACTGTCTCTCTCCTTTGCTCATCTTTATTTCAAGATGAGTCATGTTGGGTTTAATTCTCCACTTTCGTTAGCGACTGCTAGATTGTGCGAGTCTCTTCCCATATTTATTATAGTTTTGATGTTAAGAGAATGTGGAATCCAGTTCTACTCTGTAGTGGTGAGTGAGTGGGTAGCAGAATAGAAATATTAGATTGATAGTTTGTAGTTTCTTCAGTCAGGAGTAGGTTCAACTAATTGAACAAGGTGGTTGAGTTGGAATGGGCATTCCTTGTTAGAGTTGCCAGGTAGCTGAGTAGAGTCAATTGTCTAAGACTTGTTGGTTAACTAGATTGCCTATGATTGCATTTTCACAGATGAAAAATAGATAATGATTTTACTCTCACGATTCTGGTGGCTGTTTACGGCAGCTTGTGGCATTTTGAGATGAAAACCTTGAAGTGTGGCAATCAGATTTCCTTAGGAAATTGCATGTGTTGTTTGAAGAAAATATAAAACATATGTAATTTTTATTTTACTTGGTAATGTGCTGCTAAGGCTGCAGAAAGTATTTTAATTTCAAAAACAAAAGATGTAACGACCCAAAAATAGGGCTGCCTCTACATGGTTTCCAGGTGGGAAAAAATACTGAGGAGGAGCCTTTTAGGTCAAATCAAATTGCTAATTGTTGGCACCTACAATAACAAAACCTATGCCACACTAGAGGCAAGCAAAAAGGGTTACACAAATTTGCAACTTGTTAGAACTTCAAAATAGACTTCTTTTTCAAAGCTGATCTAAGAGACATCTGATCTATTCCAGAAATTTTTCCTTTTGATCCCCGTCCAGCCTTCCTCATAGTGAGGAGAGATAAGAGAATTTTGATCTATGTCTGTAAGGGAACTCTTTCCCTTGACAACATCTTGAATCTGATTGGGTGCTCCATCTTTGATAGCCACAGCAACCTTGAATACATATAATGAGGAGCTGCATCTCCATAAAGCCCTTTAGAATATTTGGTTTGTATGCACAAGAAATCTAAGAAATGCATTTCTCTGGAATCAAGCAGAAATCCATACTTTCTTCTGCAATCAAGCATAAATTCCAATATGGAAAAGCCAGGATATTACAAATGTAAAAATAACACATACCGCAAAGAAATTAAGAAAGCGATGTCCCAGCCATGAGTTTCTTTCTTCGGAGGTTGATGAAGTGGGAGCATTGCCGTCACTCCACTGTTCCACAACCTCTCCATCCTTGACACCCACAACATGGCGGGCAGTTGAGACACATATTTCGCATGTTCTGCAAGATAAAATTTTTAATAGATCAGTATCTATATACACATCTGACCGCTAGAATCTACTAACAGAATTTCAGCTCTTTAGAAAAGACAGAACTGTAACTCTGCAAAGCTTTAGATAAGAGGGTTAGAAAGTTAGAAAGCATAATATGGGATAAATGATTGATAGAAATCATCTCAGCATAGACAGAAATATTAGAAAGTTAAAAACAATTCCAAAGAAATTAGGTGATATAGGAAGGAGCACAAAGCATGAGATGCACAATTCTTGCTAGGTAATAATAAAGTGTTGATATTTACATAAGATAAAGCAATAGTAAAAGAGCCCAACTTTAATATGGTCATAAATTATATAGAAATATCTGTTTAAACAAAAAAAGAGTTCCAATTGCCGGAAATATGGAAACAATTATTCTGTGAGAAATATTAAAAAAAAAATTCAATCACAAAAACAACCTAACCCTAAAAACTGCTCGGGAGCAACTATTACCAAGTGATAAATTTTGCTCGGTAACCAAAGAAAAGTAGATGGCAGTAGAGGTTACCGAGTGAGCTCGGTAAACACACAACTCGGTAACCAAAGGATACCGAGTGAGCTTGGTAAAAGAAGAGCTCGCAACTCGGTAACCAAAGAGGTTGTGATTACTGAGTGAACTCGGTAGACAAAGCAATTACTGAGTGAACTCGGTAGACAAAGCGATTACCGAGTGAACTCGGTAGCCACAGGAGAGTGGAGCTCGATAGATGAAGACACCGAGTGAACTCGGTAGACACTGCAGAGAGGAGCCCGGTAGATGAAGGCACCGACTGAACTCGGTAAAGACTATAAGATTAAAACTCAAACTAAAGAGAAAACCGAGTGACTGACTTATGACGTGAATATTTCTGCCATTAAAACTAGAAACTCAAAGCTTGAAATATTCAACAATGAACTTGTCAAATGTAATGAACAATGAAAGAGCAATAGATGCAAGTATGCCTACTTTCTTTCTATTCAACTCTGATTCAAACTATTACAAATCTGGGAGCATTCAGCTTCAACCAAAAAACCCTAATATAACCCTAAAACTTCAAACTTCATAAACTTTAAACTTGCAACACTAATGGCTGCATACAATAACACCTAGAGCAATCACTGCTTCAACAGGATGAATGAAAACAATAAACTATGAACTATGAACTTACAGAATGACAAGTAGAACCATGTGCAACTGCAGGCACGACAATGATTCCTTCTGTCTCTACAACGACTGATCTGCTGATCACTTTTCTCTCTGCCTTCTCTGCTCTGCAACTTCTTCTCTGTCTCGACTACTCTCTGACTCAACTGACTGGTTGAATGAATGATAAAACATTCCTTTTGACTTTAGCAAAATGTTTTCCCCCCATTTCTGAATTTCAAAAATTTCACCTACCATGCAATAAATTTAGTTGATCGTTCTGCAAGCCGTTAGAGAGGTAGGTGGGCATTTGGCTCCAGGGAGAAACAACCAACCATAATTAATATTTCAACACTCCCCCTTTATCCTGAGCCAAACAAACAAGGATCACTACTGATCCAAATCAACTACACCAAGACTCTCTCTTAGGTGTACAAAACCTCCAATGCCTAATAGCTTGGTAAATATGTCTGCTAGTTGCTGCTCAGACTTGCAATATTCAATTTTGATATCCCCATTCTCCACCAGCTCTCTGATGAAGTGATATCTGATCTCTATATGTTTGCTTCTCCCATGGAAAACTGAATTCTTGGACAATGCAATTGATGAGATGTTGTCACAATAAATTGTGGTTCCATCCTCTTGCCTTTCATTCAAATTTGTCAAGATCCTCCTTAGCCAAATAGCTTGACATGCTACTGCATTTGTTGCTATGTATTCAGCCTCTGTTGTAGATTGAGCAACAATAGGTTGCTTCTTGGATGCCCATGAAATTGCACCCGATCCCATATGAAACATATATCCAGAAGTACTCTTCCTATCATCTAAACTTCCAGCCCAATCACTATCAGTATAACCAACCAACTTGAAATCATCATTTCCAGTATACAAAATTCCAAATCCCTTAGTACCTTTCACATACCTTAGGATCCTTTTTCCCACTTGCCAATGGGAATCCCTTGGTGTTTCCATAAATCTAGAAATCAAGCTAACTGCTTGCATTAGGTCTGGCCAAGTTGCTGTCAAATACATTAGACTTCCAACCATACTCTTGTATAGTGTTGGATCCACTCTCTTGCTAGAGTCTTCCTTGCTCAACTTCAAACCTATTACTGTTGGTGTGGGGGCTGCTTTACTATTCTACATTTTGAATATCTCCAAGATCTACCTTGCATACTTTTCTTGAGAGATGAAGATGCCATCATGCATTTGTTTTACTTCTATGCCTAGAAAGTACTTCAAGAGACCTAGGTCTGTCATTTCAAATTCACTTTTCATGACCTCTTTGAACTCACCAATTAGAGCCTTATCATTTCTAGCAAAAATTAAGTCATCTACATACAAGACAACAATCAACACATTTCCATTTGATGCCTTGATGTAGAGAGTAGGCTTGCTAAAGCCATTGCTCATCAAATATGAGTCAATTCTATTGTACCATGCTCTTGGAGCTTGCTTGAGCCCATAAAGAGCTCTCTTCAATCTATATACTTTGTTCTCTTCACTTGCAACTTCATAACCAGGTGGCTGCTCCACATACACTTCTTCTTTCAATACACCATTTAAGAAGGTGGACTTCACATCCATTTGGTATACCTTCCATTTGTGCTGAGCTGCAATTGCTATGACAGCACGCACGGTTTCCATTCTTGCAACTGGGGCATAGGTCTCATCATAATCTCTTCCATACTGTTGTTTGTAGCCCTTCACTACCTACCTTGCCTTATGCCTATCAATATTACCTTTAGCATTGCATTTGGTCTTGTAGACCCATTTCACTCCAATCACATGCTTCTTGGGAGGCAATTCAGTTAGCTCCCATGTTTCATTCCTTTCTATGGCATCTATTTCCTCATCCATGGCATTACACCATTTCTTCTCCTTGATAGCTTCCTCAAAATATATTGGATCACTATGAGAAAATAATGCAAAATTAACACTCTCATCATAATCTTCATACCTTTCATCTTGGTATATCTCCCTAAGACTCTTAGTCTTTCTTGGTAATAGGAAGGAGAGTGTGGGATTAGAATCTTCATTACTGTTGCTTGGCCCTGACACTCGGTCATACCTAGAAGAGCTCGGTAATGACTAAGGTTGCTTGCCTTTCCTTCTATCTTCTCCTTCTTCTTGTTGTTCATCAACATCCTCTTCACTTATAATTGGCACTTTACTTGAAGTTCTCAGTGACTCATCAATTGAACCATACCAAGATTGATATTCAAGAAATTCCACATCTCTTGAAAGCATCATCTTATTGTTCAGTGGATCATACAATCTGTATGCCTTTGATTCTGGGCTGTACCCTGTGAAAATGCATTTCACACCTTTGTCATCAAACTTCTACCTTTGACCTTTAGGCACATGTGCATATGCAACACATCCAAACACCCTTAGGTGTTCAACTTTCCATCTTATACGTGACCAAGCTTCCATTGGAATTCTGTCATGGACTACCTTTGTAGAACACCTATTAATTAGGTAAATTGTTGTTGCCACAACCTCTCCCCAAAATTCAGTTGGGAGACCTTTCTCTTTCATCATGCTCTTTGTCATTTCAACAATGGTCCTGTTCTTTCTTTCAGCCACTCCATTCTGCTGTGGTGTATAGCTAGCTATGAGCTCTTTCTTTATGCCATGTTTCCTGCAAAAATTTACAAAAGAATTGGAGGTATACTCCCCTCCTCTATCTGATCTTAGGACCTTGATATAATGTCCACATTCTCTTTCAGCCTGGGCTTTAAATTCTACAAACTTATCAAATGCTTCAGATTTATTCTTTAAGAAATACACCCATGTTCTACGACTGAAATCATCAATAAGTGTCATGAAATAAGTACTCCCCCTAATGGAAGTAACTTGCATAGGACCGACTAGATCAGTATGCACTAACTCTAATGGATATCTAGCTCTCCTAGAATTTCCAAAATTAAAGGGAAGCCTATGTTGCTTACCCAAAATACAAGCCTCACACTTGTCACATGAATTTCCTATTCGTGGCAAACCTTCTACCATTCTTTTATTTGATAACAAATTTAAACCAGCATAGCCAAGATGACCATACCTGAGGTGCCATAGCCGTGAGGGGTCTTCAATCACACTCCTTAGAGCTGATTGTGTGGGAGGTGCAGCACTAACTTGAGATGAGAAACATGTCTTTATCCTCAAGGGAAACATTCTATTCTTGGTCATTTGAACTGCTGCAAGTAAGTTCTTGCTCCCATCCTTTTCATGAATGACACATGTGTCATTCTCCATCAGCACTTTATATCCATTTTGAATGAGCTGATCAATGCTCATCAAATTGTACTTCATACCAGGGGCAAAATACACATTTTGTATTTCCCTTTTCTCACCTTTCTTGGTGCGGACCATAATAGATCCTTTGCCCACAACTGGTAGGGTTCCATTGTTACCCATTTTAATCTCAGATTTGAAACTCTTGTCAATGAATGAAAACAAGGTTTCATTACCACTCATGTGGTTGCTACATCCACTGTCGAGATACCAAACCTTAGGGCTTCCTTCTTCACCAACATTACACATGATGAAGGCAGTGTTTTCACTTCTCATATTCACATCAGCCACATTTGCTTGTACTGACCGATCTTTCTGCTTTTTCCAACATTCATTTGCATAATGCCCATATTTATGACAGTAGTAGCATTTTACATTACTCTTATTTGAGTTGTAATTTTTCTTACCTCCTCTTGAAGTATTCTATGAGCTACTTGCTCCATTTGCTCTTCCTGAGCTTTCTGCTGCAGCATTTCTTTGTCCTCCATTACCTCGGCCTCTACATCTGGAGTTCCTGCCTGAGCCATTTCTTCCTCTCCCCCTTCCTCTTGGATTTGACTGAGCCTTGAATTCTTGCTCTTGGGAAGATGAAGAAGTAGATCTATTGATCCTATGCTCATGGGTTTGAAGAGTACCCATCAACTCATCCATTGTCAAAACAGTGAGGTCTTTTGCCTCTTCTATGGTCATGACCAAATTGTCATATTTATGAGGTAAACTCCTCAATATCTTTTCCACTATTCTCTGCTCTTGATAGTCTTCTCCATTTGACTTCAACTAGTTAATCACATTGGAGATCCTTGAACTGAAGTCTACAACTGATTCATTTTCCTTCATCTGAAGGTTCTCAAACTCTCTCCTTACATTTTGTAGCTTTACAGTACGAACTTTATCAGTCCTCTTGAAGTTTGTCTCAAGGATATTCCAAGCTTCCTTTGCATAATTTGCTGTTGCAATCTTTGGGAAAATTGTCTCTGTCATTGGTGCTTCAATCAAACTTAATGCCTTTGCATCCTTCCTTCTTGAATCTTTCAAATGAGTCTTCTGTGCATTTGTGAGGGCAGCATACTGAGTTGGATCAGTCACATCATTAAATCCATTGACCACAAACTCCCACAAATTATTTGCAACCATAATGGTTTTCATCTTCTTTGCAAATGTATCATAATTTTGTCCATTAAATGATGGTAGCTGCTGCCAAATCTTTTCTGCATCTCTTGCCATGATAAATATCCCAAGAAAACAAATGCCCTAACTCACTTTGGATGTGGGGCCTCAAAGCTCTGATACCATGTGAGAAATATTTTTAATAAAATTCAATCACAAAAACAACCTAACCCTAAAAACTACTCGGGAGCAACTATTATCGAGTGATAAATTTTGCTCGGTAAACAAAGAAAAGTAGATGGCAATAGAGGTTACCAAGTGAGCTCAATAAACACACAACTCGGTAACCAAAGGATATCGAGTGAGCTCGGTAAAAGAAGAGCTCGCAACTCGGTAACCAAAGAGGGTGTGATTACCGAGTGAACTTGGTAGACAAAATGATTATCGAGTGAACTCGGTAGCCACAGGAGAGTGGAGCTCAGTAGATGAAGACACCGAGTGAACTCGGTAGACACTATAGAGAGGAGCCTGGTAGATGAAGGCACCGACTGAACTCAGTAAAGACTATAAGATTAAAACTCAAACTAAAGAGAAAACCGAGTGACTAACTTATGATGTGAATATTTCCACCATTAAAACTAGAAACTCAAAGCTTGAAATATTCAACAATGAACTTGTCAAATGCAATGAACAATGAAAGAGCAATAGATGCAAGTATGCCTACTTTCTTTCTATTCAACTCTGATTCAAACTATTACAAATCTGGGAGCATTCAACTTCAACTAGAAAACTCTAATATAACCTTAAAACTTCAAACTTCATAAACTTTAAACTTGCAGCACTAATGGTTGCATACAATAATGCCTAGAGCAATCACTGCTTCAACAGGACGAATGAAAACAATAAACTATGAAGTATGAACTTATAGAATGACAGGTAGAACCATGTGCAACTATAAGCACGAAAATGATTCCTTATGTCTCTACAACGACTGATTTGTTGATCACTTTTCTCTCTGCCTTCTCTGCTCTGCAACTTCTTCTCTGTCTTGACTACTCTCTAACTCAACTGACTGGTCAAATGAATGATAAAACATTCCTTTTGACTTCAGCAAAATGTTTTCCCCCCATTTTTGAATTCCAAAAATTTCACCTACCATGCAATAAATTTAGGTGATCATTCTGCAAGACATTAGGGAGGTAGGTGGGCATTTGGCTCCAAAGAGAAACAACCAACCATAATTAATGTTCCAACATATTCTTCATAGACTGCGCTGACATAACTATCAACTGGCCTTCCCCCATTGTAGACTTATAAGAAGCTAAAAGCTATATCCTAAAATTGTTGAACAAGAATGTGCCCAAGAAACTATTTATAGAAGTGTGCTAAACGATATGAAACAACAAACAAACAATAATTGAGAAATGCATAACATTATGGATAATCATAAAGCAAAATGCCTATGTGCTAATAAGGCCCAGGTAGAGGGAAAAATATGAAGAGCACATAGGAGGTAGAAGAGTAAAAAATAAAGATTGGAGTATAAAGAGAGATCAGCTTAATACCTGTTTGGCATATATTGGGAACACTAATGTAAATTAATGGAACCTAAAGCTGTAGTGCAACTGTAAACTCTGAGATCTTTTGAGTGTCAATAGTTAGGATTTATTCATATCTTCACTCTTATGAAATATGTTTTGCTTTTTCTCAAATTTACTTGTGTTTGTTTGTTTGAACATAATTTCAAACTATCTTTATGAAATTTGAGGTGTTTTGGCACCCACCAATCATGTTTTGAATATCCGAAGCATCAACTTGACTCTACTCCTTCATATTTTGAAAATGATTGATTTTTGTGACTTTAGAATCCAAAGTTTGATGTCTCCCTGTGTGTTCTAAAAAGGCATCCATTTGAGGCTCAATCAAGAGCATCTAAGATTAATTTATGATTTTGGCTTCCTTTAATCCTCCTTACAAGGAACTTGTGACACTTGTAAAATAATCTATATAGTCTACTTTTGCTCTTTACGCTATATATTTGATTGTATGAAGTCATAATTTCATTTGAATAGTGTTTATTACTTTATTCTAAATTATCTTTCCTTATAATATTCCCTTTTTCTTATGTTTTATTTTAGGCAATTATAATAATATTACACTTAAGGTTAGGTTTAGAATTAAGGATTATAATAGTTAACAGGGCTAGGCTTTTCATGATGCTTAGTATCATTATTAGAGTTAGGGCTATAATTCAACATTACTATTTACAACAGGGAACGAATGGACATGTCCAACATTGAACAAGAAGCATATAATCAAAAACTTACTAGAGAAGATCGACGAAGGAGAGATCGACAATATTATGCTATCCATAGAGATGAGATACTAGCTCGTAGGCATGCAATGAGAGTAGATCAGATTCAAAACCACCCCAAAGAGATCTAGATGCAATGCCTCAAAGATCCTACAAGAAAGCAATGCTAATGCATGTTGCAAAGAACACAAAAGCACTGCACAGACTATTGATAAAAGGAACAACCATACAAGTTTTCCATCAAGCCCTCCCCAACCATATGCTACTTTACAAGTGTTGCCAATGTTCCAATCAACACAAAGTGACTATATAGACAACAGATCTGTAGCATGGAGGTTCAAGCAAAGAATAGATGAACTATCAATCTTATGGAGATGCATAGTGTTGGTGCGTTTGCACTATTAAGAAACAAAATACTTAATACCAAGATACAAAAGATCACAACAACCTAAGGATTAGCCAATTCCTATAAACAGTTGTGTGCTTAAGATCTAGACCCACCTTCAACAAAATCAAAAAGATTTTTCTACTCTTTAAGGCTTTGCAAAACCAAGGCAGGTGCACCTGAGGGATGAAAGATTTACAATATGATACTACATACATATTTCACTCATTCCATGACATTCTATAACAATACACATCCCTTATAGCAGATTGGTCACAATTCTTCTTAGATCTACAAATAACTCTGGGCAATAGCAACTAACTAATACTCAGAAATTAAATGTAAACAAGTTATGACTAGTTTTGATATTCTTCAAACATTAAAGTAAAATTGATTTTGAATTTAAGCTTGATGCTTGTCGTCGGTAAATATTGTGTAGCCAACAAGTTGTTGTCATCGGTAATTGTTAGGTAGCCGACACATAGTATGTAGCCAACGGACCCCTTCAGGAAGGTTATTTGAAAAGCATATATACACCATCCAAGATGGATTGTAATCATCAAGCATTATGTAATCTCTTTGGCATATATGCGAATGACAGAAGGAGTTTTGCTATTACATGTTCTTATTCATTGTCTGTATGTATTAATTCATCTACCCAATACGGTAACATTTGGCGCCATTGCCCAATGGACCTGGAACAAAGGCAGAGGAATGAAGACTAATGCTGAATCAACTGAACAAAAATAAGAATAAGCTAAAGGAAAAAGATGAAATACGCACCGCACAGGGGAATTTAATTTGGGCACAACAGGCTGAATGCAGACAGAGGTTTCAACAAATTGCCAACGAACATTGAAGCACCGAAGAATTGTTGGAAGAGACTTGACAGTGGTTGGATTTGGTAGAAGAAGCAAGGGAGGAATTTTTGAACCTGTATTTGCCAAGGGAAGAGAATCCAAATGGAAGGGAATTAACTCACACGGCCCAGAGTGCCAAGGGAGCATGAGCGTGGAGTGAACTCTTCATCTGCAATACACGTCTGGAACAGACAATTTCGCTTAACAAAGACCCTTCTTCACCAAAGAATGCAGTTATTGGAAATAAAACGATTGCCTGAAACAGTGCCAATGCCGGAGTACAGAGTATCGGTGTTAGAGTATAGAGCGTTGATGTCAGAGTGTAGAACAACACCCGTACACAAAACCAAGTAATAATGGCAGGACCAAAGGAGAAGTTGCCAAAGTTTGATAGTGATGGAATGGCTGATCCAATTAGACACTGTAAGACATGCGAAACAATTTGGATGGCGAATGGTATAACTGATACAAATGAATGGGTCCAGCAATTTTCGGCAACCTTAAGGGGTGTAGCAATTGATTGGTTTGCCAATATGGAAACCCAAAAATTAACCAATTGGGCGAAAGTTAAAAAGGAATTTATCACTGAATTTCAATTGCTGCGCAACAACAATGAGATCGTAGCAGAGATATACAACACAAAGCAAGAAAACAATGAAACAGTTCGAGTATATGCCAAAAAATAAAAAGAATTAATAAAGAAGATGGAAAGTAAGCTGGCAAATAGGCTGCAAAAGAGATGGTTCATTGAAGGACTACACTCAAAGTTACAGAAGAAAATGAAGATTGTGCTGCCATCATCATACACTGAAGCATACAATTGGGCAATGAACTTAGAAAGTGAGTAGAAAATAAAAAAGAAGAAGAGTAGCTCATCCAATTCAGATGACGACGCATCTTCAGAAGAAGATAGTAGCGATGATGAAAAGGGCAGTAAGAAGGTCCGAGCTCTCCAGAAGGATATGATCCGAATGATTGAAAAATTTAAGAATATGTAGAAAGAGATGAAGGGAAACAAGCTATGGTGCACAAAATGTAAGACAAAAGGTCACATGAAGGGATCCTGCCCAAAGAGCCAGTTCTACGAGATCTGCCAGATCATGGGACATTCCACAAAAGAATGCCCCTTCAATATGAAAACAAGAAGACCTCAACAAGTGTTCCTAACACAGGAGGCTTCTGCATTAGGAGGGAGTGGAAACACCAGCAATGAGGGTGTCACTTCAGGAGGGTATAGAAATAATAGACGAGGGAAAAACAACAACAATGTCAACAATAATAATGGGAGACATAGCCGAATTCAGTACAATGCAAATAGTCGCCCGATGGTTCAATGCCAAGTATGCAATTTGTGGGGCCACTTTGCCCAAGACTGTACAATGGCAAATGCACCAAAGTTGTTATGCAGATGGTGCAGTCCTGGAGATCATGAAGATGCCAAGTGCCCAAAATCAAGAGTGAATTTGATCACCATCAGGACGAACGAAGAGGATGTTCTGGCAATCACATGGAAGCAAGCAAAACTGTACCCTGACCCAATGGAAGAAAAGAAAAGATTAGAGGAAACATGGGTAGAAATTGAGAAGGCAATGCAGGCAGAGAAAGCACACTTGAAGGACACTACTAGTACCTCAGCAAGGAACTGCACGGAACAAAACATCATACGATATATATTACAAACTGAAGTACTAGTCAAAATAAATGATTTGCTGCTCATAATGTCTCAACTCTAATCAACACTCACAAACATCACTCTAACTACTAAATTATCAGGAGAACAAGGAAGAGAGAAGGGAAGTGGAGCAAGTGCGGAGGACCTAATGCTGCTAGCCCTCACATCTGGACAACATCCGATGGTCATCAAGATGGGAATTCTAGGAATTGTTCCGATAGACACAATTGTGGACGGAGGGTCAAGCATGAATGTGTTATCGGAGGATACTTGGAAGAGGTTGGGACAGCTGACATTGTGGCCACCTACATTCTAGTTTCTAACAGTAGACCAACATGACATTAAACCTCTTGGCATCCTGATGGCACAACTAGTGACAATTGGAACACAACCTTTCCTACTCGACTTTGTCATCATCTCACTGAAAAGGACAGGATGTGACGCCATTCTGGGTCGAGGATGGCTCATACAAGCAAAAGTTAAACATCACTGGAAGAGGAATACACTATCACTAAAAAGAAAAGGACGAAAATTCATCATTGATTTACACACAAATGGTGGGCGAAAAAGCTCTATCATCAAATTTCGAAGAAGAGGATGAAGGGAAGCAACAAATGGAACCAGATCAGGAAGGAGTCCTACAATTGGAAGGAGGATCAACGGATGATGATTTGGATTCAGTAAATGGCCTTTTCCACTGGTAGATGGATGACTATGAGCTATTCCAAAGCTGCAGCATACTAACGATAGAGGAAGGACATAATAGAGATGTATTCACTTGGACATATAAGGATCTGAAAGGAGTACTGTTGGAGCTGTGTGTTCACTGCATTCCATTGGTTGAAGGTGTAGTGCTTGTACGGAAGCGACCTTATGGGATGAATAAGAACTATGCAGCATAGGTTACAGAAGAAATCAACCGAATGCTAGAGGCCGGTATTATTTTTAAGGTTCAAACTAATGAACGGGTGTCGCCCATAGTCATATCCTTGAAGAAGGATACCACCCAAATTAGGATATGGGTCAATTTCAAATGCCTCAATGTGGTAACAATCAAGGACCCCTTTCCGATACCATTCACAGATAGCATATTGGAGGAGGTAGTTGGACATGAGATTTATTCATTAATGGATGGGTTCTCGAGATATAATCAAATTTGAATAGCAGAAGAGGATAAGTTGAAAATGACATTTGTGATAGAAGACAGGGTGTATGCATACAACTGGATGACATTCAACCTTTGTAATGCGTCGGCAACATTCCAAAGAATCATACTGCACATATTCGAAAAAATGTCTTTCGAAAATTTCAAAGCATTCCTGGATGACTGGTCCGTATTCAGCACTGATAACAAACATCTGGTGGCATTGGGAAAATGCATGGTGTAGTTGGTAAATATTGAGTAGTTGATGGGTTGATGTCATTGGTAATTGTTATGTAGCCGACGGGGCCCTTCGGGAAGGTTCTTGTTATGTAGTCGATGGACCCCTTCAAGAAGGTTCTTCAGGATGGTATATGTACAACTTTGGATCATGGTTGTAATCATCATTGTAAGCACTATATAATCTCTTCGGCATATACCGGAATGATAAAAGGTGTACTACTATGTTACATGTTCTTGCCTATTGTTTGTATGCATTAATAAACCGTTTACCCCATACGGTAAACATTTGGCGCTGTTGCCCAATGGACCTAGAATGAAGGTAGAAGAATAAAGACTAATGCCAAATCAACTTGATAAAGATAAAAATAAGATAAAGAAAAAAGATGGAATATGCACCACACAAGAAATTTTAATTTTGGTACAACAGGCTGAGCACAGGCGAAGGTTTTAGCAAATTGCCTATAGACACTGAAGCACCGAGGAATTGTTGGAAAAGACTCAACAACAATTGGATTTGGTGTAAGAAGCAAAGGAGGAATTTCTAAACCTACATACGCCGAGGGAAGAGAATCCAAATCGAAGGGAATTAACTCGCATGGCTCAGAGTGCCAAGGGAGAATGAGCGTGGAGTGAACTCTTCATCTGCGATACACTTCTAGAATGAACAACTTCACTTAACGATGGTTTTGCTTCACTGAAGAATGCAGTTGTTGATAAGACGAATATCTAAAATAGCGCTAGTGTTGGAGTACAAAGTGTCAATGCTGGAGTACAGAGCGCCAGTGTCCGAGTGCAAACTACCTAGATATAGAGCGCTAGTATTGGAGTGCAGAATAGCACCAATGTTACAATGCCGAACGACACTAATGGAGCAGTACTGAACAATGCCCATACAAGAAGTCAAGTAAGAATGGCAGGACCAAAGGAGAAGTTGCCAAAGTTTGATGGTGATGGAACGGCCAATCCAATCAGACACTGTAAGACATGCGAAACAATTTGGATGGCAAATGGCATAACCGACATAGATGAACGAGTCCAACAATTTTCAGCAACCCTAAAGGGTGTAGCAATTGATTGGTTTGTTGATGTGGATCCCCAAAAATTAACTACATGGGCAGGAGTTAAAAAGGAGTTTATCACTGAGTTTCAATTGTTGCGTGACGACAATGAGATAGTAATAGAAATCTACACCACAAAGCAAGGGAAATATGAAACCATCCATGTATATGCCAGAAAGCTAAAAGAATTAATAAATAAAATGGAAAGTAAGCCAGCAGATGGGCTAAAAAGGTGATGGTTCATTGAGGGACTACGCCTGGAGTTAAGGAAGAAAATGAAGATTGTGTCACTATCATCATACACCAAAGCATACAATCGGGTGATGGACTTAGAGAGTGAACACAAAATGAAAAAAAGATGAAAAGTAGCTCATCCAACTTAGATGACGCGTCTGCGGAAGAAGATAGTAGTGATGACAAAAAGGGCAATAAAAAGGTCCAAGCTCTCTAGAAAAATATGATCAAAATGATGAAGGAATTTAAAAATATGTAGAAAGAGATGAAGGGAAATGAGCTATGGTGCACCGAATGCAAAACAGAAGGTCACACGAAGGGATTCTGTCCAAAAAACTAGTTCTGTGATATTTGTCAAATTATGGGGCATTCCACAAAAGAATGCCCCTTTAATATGAAAACAAGAGGACATTAACAAGTGCTTCTGAACCAGGAGGCTTCTGCGTCAGGAGGGAGCAAAAACACCAACAGTGATGGTGCAACTTCAAGCGGATACAAAAATAACAGAAGAGGGCAAAACAATAATACCAACAATAATAATGGGGGTCGCAGTCAAATTCACTATGATGTGAATGATCACCTGATGGTTCAATGTCGAACATGCAATTTGTGGGGCCACTTTGCACAAAATGATACATGAGTAAATTTGTTATGCAAATGGTGTTGTCCAGGAGATCATGAAGATGCTGAGTGCCTAAAATCAGGAGTGAATTTGATTACCATCAGGATGGACGAAGAGGAGGTTCTGGAAATTACACGAAAACAAGCAAAATTGTACCCTGACCTAACAGAAGAAAAGAAGAGATTGGAGGAAGCACAAATAGAAATTGAGAAAGCAATGCAATAGGAGAAATCACAACTGAAGGACACTACTGGTACCTCAACAAGGAACTACACTGAGCAAAACATAATAAGGCAGGTGATGCAAATGGAAGTCCCAATCAAATTAAGTGAACTTCTCAGAATGCCCCAATTATGGACAGCCATTCTGAATATGACACCATTTCTAAAAGCGACGGAGGAAAGAGGAAGGGACAATAGTGGAATGACGACAACAGACCCAATGCTTTAGGCACTCACAATGGGAAGGCATCCGACAGTAGTCGAGATGGGCATTCTGGAAATTGTTCTTACAAACACAATTGTGGATGGAGGGTCAAGCATGAATGTGTTACCAAAAGATGTATGGAAAAAATTAGGACAACCTATGTTGTGGCCACCAACATTCTAGTTGCTCACGGCAAACTAGCATGGGATCAAACCATTGGAAACCTTGATGGCACAACCAGTAACTATTGGAATGCAGCCATTTTTACTGGATTTCGTGGTCATTTCACTAAAAAGAAGAGGGTATGATGCTATTCTTGGAAGGAGTTGGTTCGTACAAGAAAAAGTAAAACATGATTGGAAACGAAATACCCTATCAATGGAGCGCGGAGGCAGAAGATTCACAATTGACTTGCACACACAAATGGTAGGTGAGGAGGTAGTGTCATCGGATTCCAAAGGCAAAGGTGGAGGGGATGACAAGGGGAAGAAGAGAATGGAACCTAATGAAGACAGAATGTTGAGACTGGAAGGATGGTCGAATGAGGATGACCTAGATTCAATGAACAGACTATTTCACTGGCAGATGGAGGATTAGGAACTCTTTTCAAGTTGCATATGTTGGGCATTGAAGAAGAAAAAGGAAGAAATGAGTTTTTGAAGGAATATAGTGAACTAAAGGAAGAAGTGCAGGTGGATGAAACACCAGCCCATACATTCATTGAAGATAAGCCAATAAAAAATGAAGAGGCCACAGTACAAACTATGAACCTCAGAGATGATATTGAACCAAAAAACATACTGGTGAGAGGAGAGAGCTTTGACCCATGCGAAAAAGAGAATAATACACCATAGGCTGGAAATTTGCAGGAATAGACCTGGAGGTACACCATACAAGCACAAGGCAAGGAAAAAAATTGTACAGACTGAAGGCATCGTACGGACAAGGAGCCGCCACTGTACGGTTAAGTAAATGTCTATCGTATGAACATGAGAAGTACCGTACGACCAAAGAGGTATATCGTACGATAGTACGACAAACAAATGAAGGGGAAGCCATGTCTAAGCATTACACCGTATGGCAACCATATGAGTATGGCTTAAGGAAAGCAAAAAGGAGGGTACAACATAAGACCATCTAGTGCATGGTATGTCGTACGGACTTGGAGTAGAGGGGAATAAATAAGGACACACCGTATGACCATGGCTAGGAAAGGTGCAGAAAAGGTAAGAGCACCATATGGCCATATGACCAGATTGCTTGGAGGTTGGGTGACTGTACGAAAAAAGAGAGAGATTGTATCGCTTACTCGTACGGACATCGATAGCAAGAGAACCATACCATACAATAGCAACAGTCAGAGTGGGGAGGTCATACAGTAGCAGGAAGACGGTACAGTTATGGCAGAAGCAATACATTGTGTAGCTATACACCATACAGTACTGACAACGAGGTTGTAACATAACAGAGAGAGACCACTATATGGACATAGAAGAAGGGTGATAGGAGGTTTTCTGAAAAAAAAAAAAAAGAAGCATGACAGATTGAAATAGTTTACAATGAGTAACATATGATGCCGAAGGGAAAGGCAAGACATAAACAAGTAGAAAACATAAGCAGTTGCGAAAAAGAGTGTGGGATTAGAAGAAAATCACAAAAGTGGTGTGTTCCATGGAGTTTTGTGTCACTTTGAGAGTGCTAATTTGGTCTTGGTGGACCCCGCCCTGTATCGCGATAGGGAACACGCATGGGGTGCTGCCCCTCGACCCCACTAGGGGCGATGCCCCCTAGACCCCCAATTGGTTCAATCATCAGTCGTGGGAAGTGTGACCAATTGATGAGACCTGGAGCTGCTACAGGCATAGTGTGCCAGAGGTGGAAAGATCAATAGAGCAAGCCTTTTGAGAGAGGTGATATGCTTTGAGGCACTTGGAGTAGGTGTTGGACATGAAGTTGTCTTGGTGGATGCATAGAGAGCTCGGGAGGAGCTAATCATCCAGTTGAAGGTAGTATAGCGACATTTGGCTCAGGGTACCCAGGAGTTGGAAGTAGAGAAAGCAACACGAGTGGCTATCAAGGTCAACTTGATTAAGGAGACAGTATTGTGTTAGCAAAGGCTGCAGATGCAATGTAATTTGGAGACCAGTTGATGCAGGCATGGAACGAGTGTGAAAGTGGTGTAACGAAAACATATCTATCTTGTTGTAGTTATTCAGTTAATGTATTCTATTTTGTTAATCTGTCTCAGATATTTTGTAATTGTCGTCCAAAGACCACTTCCTTTTGGGGGGGATGATGTCGTCGCTAAATAATGAGTAGCCGACACGTTGATGTCATTGGTAATTATTATGTAGCCGATGGGCCCCTTTGGGAAGGTTTTTGTTATGCAACTGACGGTCCCCTTCGGGAAGGTTCTTTGGGATGGTATATGTACAACTTTGGATCATGGTTGTAATCATCATTGTAAGCACTATGTAATCTCTTCGGCATATATGCGAATAATAAAAGGTGTACTACTGTGGTACATGTTCTTTTCATTTGTCTGTATGCATTAATAAACTGTTTACCCCATACAGTAAACACATGGAAAGATGTTGAAGAGCGCGACTAGCCTTAAATCCGAAGAAATGTAGATTCATGGTTCCACATGGAAGATTGCTGGGACACATAGGCTATTACAAAAGATTCATCAAAAACTTTGTCAAAGTATCATACCCAGTAGACATGTTAACATGCAAAGGGGAACCGTTCAGATGGGAGAAAGAACAAGATGAATCTTTTGAAGGGTTGAAGGTATGCTTGGCTACAGCACCTATCTTGGCATACCTGGATTGGAACAAGGACTTTCATGTTCATGTAGATGCATCCAACTATGCAATAGGAGCAACTTTGGCTCAAACAAGTAACCATGAACTCGATCACCTAGTGTACTTTGCCAGTTGACTGCTATCTAAGGCAAAGAAAAATAATGGTACAATGGAACGAGAGGCATTAGGCATGGTCTATGTAGTACAGAAGTTCCAACATTACTTTTTGGTGACAACGTTCATGTTTTATGTAGACCATCAACCTTTGTTGTACCTAGTGAATAAACCTATCATCCAAGGAAGAATTAGCTGGTGGTTACTTTTTCTATAGGAGTTCACCTTCAAAATCATTGTGCGACCCAGGAAGAAACATGTCAATGTAGACCATCTGTCATGAATTAAAACAGGAGAATAGACTGACGAAGTAAATGATGATTTTCCTAATGCACAGTTATTTCAAATTGTAGTACTGCCAAAATGGTACACGAGTGTTGGGGAATGCCTGTCCACGAGACAACCACCAAAGGAGATGCCACAAAATGAACGGTGGAAATTAGTAATCAAGAGCTGTACATTTCAATTGATCAATGGATTACTGTACAAGATGGGGCCTAATCACATCCTGCGATAGTGTGTGTTAGAGGAGGAAATATCGAGGGTGTTGAAGGAAGCACATGAGGGTCTAGCAGGAGGGCATATGGGACCTAATACCACAGCGTGAAAAATATTACTAGTAGGACTATGGTGGCCAACAATGTACAATGACACTTTCGAATGGGTCGTCGGGTATGACACCTACCAAAGGGCTAGGAAGCCACTAAAGAGAGACTTCATGCCACTTAACCCCTCATGCACAGGAACTCTTTGAAAGATGGGGGTTGGACTTCATCGGACCTCTAAAGGTGAGCAAAACTAGAAGGTGCCAATACATTGTTGTAGCAATGGAGTATCTGACCAAGTGGGTGGATGTACACGCACTCCCAGATAACTCAGCAATAAGCACATCAAGATTTATTTATGAGCAAATAATTACCAAGTATGGGATTCCACTACAGTTAACAAGTGATAGGGGAGGACACTTCGTTAACCATGTTATCCAACTACTCACTACTAAATTTAAAATCTATCATTCATTGTCGAGCCTGTACTACCCAAGAGCAAATGGATAGGCTGAGGCTATGAACAAGAACCTGGTAGCAATCATCTATAAGTCATGTGCGGTTGAAGGTGAAGACTGGGAGAAAAAATTGCCCTCTACCCTTTGGGCATACCGTACATCGTACAAGGTGACAATGGGACACACACTGTTCTAGTTGATGTTCGGATAGGAGGCAGTGGTACCAGCAAAATTCATGATACCGAACCTGAGGATCGTGCTAGAAAATAAGTTAGGCAACACAAAAAGCCTAAGGGAAAGGTTGCATAATCTGAACAAGCTCAAGGAGAAGTGGCTATTGGCATAATGGGCCACGGAGGTGATGCAGAATAGGCACAAAGCGTGGCATGATAAACACCTAAAACTAAACAAGTTCCAATCGGTACAGCTAGTGTTGAAGTATGACAAACAGAATGAAATCAAACTAGGCAAGTTTAAAGTCAAATGGGTTAGACTGTACCAAATATGGGAAGTAGGCGACAACAGAGCAATAAAGTTATGGACATTAGATGAACAAGAAATACCAAAAGCAGTCAACGGTTCAAAGTTAAAAATGTATCATGTCAGAATGACCCCCTCGTCATCGGAGAATGACAAAACTCAAAGGAACGGTATACAAGAAAATTTTAAAAGAAAAAAAGAAGTAAACATTAGCCATACACCCATACGACCCTTCACAAGAAATGACACCGTACGACATCATGTTATAAATCACCAGCGTATGACGGTAGAGGCTTATTAAGGCATAACATACAGTGGCAAAAACATAATCATCATACGGTATAAGATATGCATGGCAGGAGCATTTTTATGGTGACACCAAGCTAATGTGAATGTGGCCTTCCTCAGAGAAATCACAAGGCAACTGAAGATTCTTTGCAAGGAGTCAGTTTCACTTAGATTACTAAGCTCGTGATACAGGGAAAACTCGATGGTAATGGTACACTGAGATCTTGGTAGGGTTTGGCAAGTTTATAAGCTCGAGGGCTTGTGGTAATCACTGAAAATTTGGGTTGAATTGATTTGATCCCTTTCTAAGGCATTCATTTGTGTGTTTCTTTTCTACAGAGGCACAATTTTTTTGGGAGTATTTGGGGATTTGGTTCTTCATATTTCGTGTAAAGGTAGCAATGGCAAATGGATGAACCGGGCTTAGTTGGTTTGCAATCGGTTTGCAAAGAAATTAGCAAGAAGGTTCGTGTTCATATGCACAAGAGGGTTTGTGTTCATACATATAGGTCATACCGAGCAAGGACAAACATCTATATGGTGCTCCCTACAACAGAGAGACAAGGGCAACCGTAGGGTCATACAGCGTGCAGGAAAAAAAAAGAAAAAAATAAATATAGGCTCGCTTCCATACAGTGGCCAGGGGTCAGTACAATCGAAGGTTGGATTCTAAAGGAGGGGAATTTTGCAATAGGCAGTTGTATGAAAAAAGTAACTGATTGAATGGTAATTTATTCAACAAACTGACAAGGGAGTATTAGGTATGCAGTTAGCCGAAAAAAGGGCTTGGAGGAAGAAACTTGATCATGATTTAGCGTTGAGTCAAAATATGCAAGCAGGGCCTTCTGTAGTGCAGCCAGGTAGAAAAGATAAGGGCAAACAAAGAGCCAAAATGCAGAACTAGCCAGATGTACAGATAACACCACAGAACATAGCATTCGAAGGGTTGAATGGGCTAGAATGCAGGAAATTGTGGAATAAAAATCTGGATGACCACCTTGTCAAAGCAAGCATACAAAAAGCATGGGGAGAGTGGGCAATCCAGATGCTAGTTTTCTGTATCTAGGATTTCAAAGGTGTCTTGCGTATCATTATTGAGGCATATGATAAGCACTCTTGTAAAAGTTCAATTTCGTACTTGGGATACAATGCAGTGATATCATTCCGGCCAACTAACTTTACCATAGTATTTGACATACTAGGAATGGCACAAGGAGGCAAGAAAGTTGACAATAAGCCAAGAAAGATGGACAAGGGGAGAAAATTGAAGCTGGTGGAATTAGTGTGCAAGGATCAAGTACAGTAGAAGAAACATGCCCTTACCGACACCTCGAGGGGAAGAGGGTTGAGAAAATCTGACATCAGAGAAGGCCATTGGAGGTGCCTCATGGACGTGATAAAGAGTAGACTTACAAGGTCAAGTAGGGCGTCAGACATCTCCTTTCTGCTGGTCGGTATGATGAACAGACTCATGAATGGGAGGGTTTATGACTGGGCTTCTCTATTGGCCACACACATGGATGAGTTCATGACATTGCAACATAAAACATTTTACATGCCGCACTATGCCATCGGACTCTTTTTGGAGGCAACTACGAGGATGATACCCAAAGAAAAGTTGGAAATCTAGCCAAGTCCAATAGTACCTGGTGAGCCTCTGATAATGCAGTGGAGGCATTTAGACACACCTGGAGGGCAGAAAGGCATTGGCCAAAAGAGGGTACGGCAAGAGATGGAGGAATCTAGAAACATGAATAGTGGTCGCTAGGATACACCTTGTGAGGAGGATGATTCAAAGGAAATGGAGGAGGTAGAGCAGGATGAGGAGGAAGATGATTAGGAAGTTAGGGTGATTTCAGCAACCCCACTTCACTTTTTGTAGCAGTTGATGACTGCACCAGTGACAGCTACGCCATCTTTTTTAGCACCGCATGTACACACTATGGCAGATGTTCACATCCTAGGGTTCAGGCAGTTTAGATAGCCAGTGGTGATTTCCTTCCTCTAATTTGGTTGCAGTAATGAAGACTCCCCCTTGGGACCCTAATTGTTCCACTTGCTCCCTGGTGAGTTGTTCATCTCCTATTTGTAATGGGGACTATGTGGGTGAATATTCCTCAATTTGAGGTGCTTGTTCCTTTTCCACTCTTTGCCTCTTGGGCATGGGCTCATCTAGTCTCTCCTCAAGGACAACACTGGTTGATCCCATTATTTGTTTTCCCTTATCTATAGTGGCCTTTTTATTCTAAATCGCACTATAACTAGGTCTCCTTTGAACAATTAACTACCCTGATCCTACTGTAGGAGTAAATGATAACCTCCTCATAACTTCTTTGGCCTTTTCAAAGAAAGAATTAATAAAGAATAGCTTCTTTTCATTCATGACCTCCATAATTTCAAGAAAAGTGGTCATTAGTTTATTCAACCTATCTGCCTCTATTTTTGCATTCTTTAGAGGCTTATAGTTATTATCAAAACAATTAATGAATTCCAAAACTCTGGAGTAAACTCTTCACTTTTCCTTTTTGATCTCCTACTCTTACAGAGAGAACTCATTCCTTATTATATCTTCAAGGAAGTAGGGTTCATGATTTTTTGAACCAACTTTAGCTTTTTGCCTAAACATATCAAAAAAATTCCCTCAATATCACAAAAACGGGGGAGAGATACAACCACCTTGTACTAATCCAAAAATTTATACAAAAATACCCAACCACCCTTAGTGATGAAAAAAATGGTGAGCTACAATACAAGTGGGGAAAAGTGAACCTCTAGATCTACCCACCGAGTCTCTTCCAACCCACCTATCTGGCATAGCATTCCAGCTATCCCTACTTTCAGAGGTACTTGGTAGGGCAATACATGAGGAGTCCCTTGAAAACCATATACCCTAAAGACTATAGAAATAGGGTAAGGTATGATATCATCTCAATTGTGGGACACTTTCAAATCAGAAGGATTTATCCATAGGCTTGATTAAATCCATCACCGCCTTGGGGATTCTGGGATTGTCCCTTAATATGAGGCATCTTAACCTAGATGCAAAATACCTATCAAATCTGACAAAACTTTCCTCCTCTACATCCTAGGTCATGTTTGCACTCCACAACTGGACTAGAAAAGCCTCTCCTTCATACTCTCAGTTCAAGACCATCTCCTTTTCAATATATATTACCCTCTTAAACAAGAACATGTGCATTAATAGTGAATATTGGCCAAAAGTCTTTTCCACCTTGCCTTTTGCAATTCCAACTAATCCTATGTGGATCTCTTTTGCTATATAGGATGTAAAATAAAAAATAATATCCACACCAAAAGAAGAAATCTGAGTCATCATATACATAAATTTTATTGGCATAAAATTATGTTCATCCTCGCCAAAAGCCCTATACAGAGTTATATATTTCTATGGCCCTAGAAGTGAAAAATTCCTTTTTAAAGGGCTCTTTAGTAGATGTTGTGACCACTGGAAAATTTGCAATTGAGCCCAAGTGTGCCCTCAGTGCACCTTGCCTAACCTTATCCCTCTTAGATAAGTATTCCTTTTCTAGTCCTGGGAGGTCAATGGTCTCATGGTAATCTAAAAATGGCTCCAAACCAAAAACCTCTCAAATTTCTTCAGCACTTATGCTTATCAGACACTCCCCATCTAATCTTCTTACTATCCTAACTGTTGGGTCATAATTCTTAGCAATGGCTGTGAGTAGGTCAGCATCCATGAAAACACCAGGGACCACTAGTTTTCCTAAATCAAAATTCCAGATATTCCCATGGGGAGCAAACAGTTTTCTTTCTGAAAACCACTTCTTAAAAAGATAAAGCCCTATTTTGGAAGTGGTAGCATCCCTAACCCAATTCCCTTTGTCATGCAAACCATCTAAATTTTTGAGCTTAGGGTTCATAGGAATTAACTTTTAAAGCTGGGCTGCCTCAATCGTGGATTCAGGCAATTGTTCAAGAAAGTCGTCATGGATATTTCTACTTGCATAATCTACCTTTCTCGAAAAAACTTTCTTTGGAGGCATGTTTACTAATGATGCTGACTACCAAAATTCTTTACTGTCTAATGGATTTGGATACTTGGATGTTTGTTACTCTTTCACTGCAAGTTTGCAACACAATGTGGATACTGGAAATTCTTTAGCACTTTAATCACACAAGGAATAATTCTTCAATGGCTCTCGGCTCTATGAAATTCTGAAATTTGTTTGCATAAAGAATAACTCAGTGAAATCTTGCAATATATTCCTAGTTCTGCTTCGCATGGGGAGCTTTAATTCTCATAAATGGATTGTAAGGAACATGGGGTGGCATCACCTTATAAATTTAAAAACAAGCCATCGATTTCAAAAAATCTGATGATCTAGGAACAAAATTGTTGATGACTCAATTTCAATCAGCCAAGTTAGCTATCAACCCAATCAAATTGCTCCATATAAACCTTTCCTTGCACTACTAGCAACTTATTCTGGACCCACTGGCACTTGTGGACATGTGTCACACTCTCACTATGTCGCTATGCATAAACATCGAGCAACTCCTATATGCAATATAGCAACCATTTTTGATGCATCTTTGATCTGATGATGTACATTTTACGAGTATTTTATTACAATTTTGGTGGGTCCTTCTAAATTTCCTTTGGTCGCCTTGTCGCGTACACTAAAAGTCGAGCAAGTTTCCATAGCGACATGGTGCCCACCATTGATCTAAGAAGATCTAACGACGCCAACCAACACATATCTTCTTCTAAGTGCGGATCCACGTGGCATATGACGTAATACCATCTTGACATGCTAGCAAGGTTCTTTATGACGAGTGATTTCTACGGCACCATCTTTTAAAATCAGCTCCCACCACCTTCTTATTTCACGGGAGGTCACCATGTCGCTACTAGCGAAGTTCTCACAATTTTCGGTGGTGACATAGTGACCACTGTATACTTCAAAGAAATCTAGCATTACGAAATAGGCACATTCTTGTAATGATATTTTTATTTACTGCACCTAACACTTCTAACATTCCATTGTGCTGATGAAGCTCATTTATGATAAACCAAAACCTCGGTACTTTTCTTTAGGTTTGGTCCCACTGTGTTACACTTTTGCGGGAGGTCGTCATTTCGCTACCCATAAAAACCTTGCATTTTTTGGTGGTGACATAGCGACCACCGTTGATCCTAGAAAGATCTGACGGCACGGACGATCAAGCATATATTACTGGGTCCATGTGTAGAACTTTCTTGGTTGCTATAACGTGTGTAGTAAACTTCATGCAAATTTTTATAACAACAATGCAACTACCGTTGATCTTTAAAAGATCTAATAGTAAGGAACATTTCGGGAGACTTATGAAACAAAGATGAAAATTCTTTAAAAGGCTCCCGAAAAATATATTTTATTTCAAAATGATTTTCTCGCTCAATTTAAAAGGTGAAACATACGACCTAAAGGGCTTGCTTAGGGCACAAATCTTTCTTTAATTAGGGCTTTTCTTAGGGTTAATCAATTTTGAAAATACCAAATTCTAATTTACATATAAGAACCAGGGACATTCATAGCAAAACATGATTAGGAAAACACAACATAAAAACATGACCAACACATGGTATGCAATGAAGCTTACTCAGGCATGGACCTCCAAACATTTTCCCTATGACCTATTTGTAGAAGATGTTCCAAACTGGGGGGTGTATAACAGTTTTCTGCATTGAACAACATGGACCCAAGTGAGCAAACCAATATTCTAAGCAGATTAACACAAGTTGAAGAAATGCTCATAGCCACAATCAACTAGATCATACAAGTAATAAAAATGTTTGGAAGACAATATAAATACCATGGACATACCATTAGCCTTGCACAAGACATCACAAGTGTTGTAAATACCTTGCTGCGTAGAATTACAGAGTTGGATGTGCTCATTGTATAGAAATGATACAGTCAAACACAATGTTATGACTCCCAGTAAGTAGGAGCCATGTCAAAGATGCACTCCTATACAAGATAAAATACTTTCCATACTACTCTGATGTAGCTTCAGATGCAACATGTTTACTTGCCTTATCAGAGCAGAGCACAGATGTATTGGCCATGTTGACCACAATTGAAATTGAAGATGATCTTATGGTATTGGAAATGAGGTAGATGCAGATGAAGAACAAAGAACAACTAATAAAGCCCACACATCATTATTCATCAACAAAATGCCAAATACACGTCGTGAACTTGAGACAATACGTCACACATTGCATCTTGATGATCCCACAGATATTTCAATATGTTGGCCTAATATGGATTTGTGCCCGATAAATGAGTACAACATTGAAGCTTTAGTTGATATGGCATTTCCAACACTCTTTCCCACTGGAGCCACCCAATACATACAGACAAGATTGAGCCACGTAGAACTCCATGAGTATGTTGTACACCTATTGCAGTTTCATGACCAAAGATTTGGGAGGCATCCTCAATTTCAATACTTCATCTATAAGCTCATGTTACGACACTATACACAAGGCATTGTGATTTTTTTTTTAAAGAGGAATGTAGAGGAAAATATACCAACTACTATTGAAGGCCTCCAAGCACGCCTACAGGATGTACCAGATACACAGCTTGCAAATGAGCTTATGCACTCTAGCTCCTCAATTAGAGGAACCTGGTCATATTGTAATATACAATATTTGGAGTTGAAAGACCTAATCCATCAATTGGGCCCACCTTCCCTATTCCTCACTTTGAGTGCAGCTGATATAAAATGGCCAAATCTCCAACAACTCTTCACTGGTGAAATACCAACAGCTACATTATCAAATAAGGAGTGCTTAGAAAATGTTGTCAATAACCCTCATAGCACATTACTTTACTTACATCAATAGTTTCAGATCTTTTGAGAAGGGGTTATCTGAAAATATCTAGGCAGAAAGGACTACTAGTAGTAGACCGAATGGCAAAGTAGAGGTACAAGACATGTGCATGGGTTTATTTGGGTTCCTAATGCACCAGATGTTGATAATCTTAACTAGGATAACAACATAGTGTTGGATAGGACAAGAGCATTCTTTGATACATTTGTAATAGCGCAGAATCCCTGTGAGGTAGATAAAAGAAATAGTACAATATTTCCATCACCACGTGATGATCCATATTTGCTAGACATGCCAAAAATATTTTTTGTGGACCCTTCCAAAGACTATGAAGAGCTTGTTAATCATGTCCAAAGGAACACAAAGTGCACTAAGGGAACATGCCTTTATTACAAGAAAGGTAAAAGAATGGAGTGTCGTTACAAGGCTTCTAGGAATGAGCAACCTACATCAACACTAAAATGTGATAGCACTGGAAATAATAAGTATGAACCCGCAAGGAATGATGATATATTAAACATCCATAACCAAAAAATGCTTCAAATCTATAGGGCCAACATAGATTGCCAACATGTTATTTCAAGAGAATCAGTCCTTAAATACATAGCCAAGTATGCCACAAAAGCAAAGAGGATGTCAACAACATGCACAAATATGCTATCAAGGATGAGCGCAGGCCAACAATCAAATAGTCCAGCACTAATAGCATATAGAAAATTCATGGTAGAGATAATTGTAGAGTCTGATCTAGGGGCATAGGAAATGTGCCACATGCTACAAAAATTGCCACTTGTAGAATGCAATCAGCCTTTCACCTCCCTAAATGTGGGTAGAAAAGTACTCCAATAAATAACAAGGAAAACAACTACCACAATAGTAGAGGACAACTACATATAAAGCTACATGAAATGCTCGGTCGAGTTAGAGACATTGGCACTACTTGATTTTGGAAGGTTATTTACCTACTCTGCAAAACACAAACAAAGCCAATGGAAAAAAAGGCAAGTTGAAGCTATCGTCTATGTGCACCCCAAATTTTATAGCATTCCAAAAGAAGACTCAAAACAATTTAAAATATTTTGTTGGACATAATTGCTTGTTTACAAACATTTCTGCCACATTGAGCATGATGTGGGCCTCACAAAGGATGTGTTTGAAAGAAATTGGAAAGAAATGAATGCAACGAACTACACCATTTGGCACATCCAATGTCTTGCTTTAGAGGCAATGAAAAATGCGAATGTGGAAGGAAAAGAAGACAACAATGCTACCAACAATGACACTCTTGAGATCAATGAATGGGAAATGCTATCATATAGATGGGGCCAACATCAAACAATCACCTTAGTGACATTGACATGCTTGGAAAGCGCAATTTTGATAACAAAAATAGATGGGACCAAAATACAGTGCCTCCCCACCTTCACCAAATAGCGACAAAGTTTATAGAGATTATAGAGAGAGGCTCATCGACCATAGACATGCTTTTCTATAGTGAAAGCCATGTACAAGCATTATCCAACCAGAAAACACAAGCTTTGAACATAATTGTTAGCCACAATAAATTTACCTCTAGCATACCATTGTATATGATCGGATGAGGAACAAAAGGTACAAGGAAATCATATTAAAGTAGTTGTATAAGATATGCACTAGGTGGGAATACACAACGATGAACAATCCAACTGCTCACACTTGCTCCAATTGTAGTAGCCGCATTCAACATACATGCAACAATAATACACTTTGCACTACGTAATCCTATCAAGGAGATGTAGGCATTGACAACCTTTCAAGAGGAGTTGAAGAGCATAAGATACATCCTCATCAATGAGATGAGTTTTCTAGGCCCAAAGATGTTACTAAAGATTTCATAGCAGGTTACGTCAGGCATTTTCACACAATAGGCACCTATGTTTTGGTGGCCTCTCCATAGTCTTGGTCGGAGACCTTGCACAATTACCACATGTAATGGACAGGCCTATTTACACTGCTCGTGTGGGAGCACCATTATTGTGGGAGAAGTTTACAACAGTTTTCACCTTACAAACTTTGTACTACCAACAAGGAGATTCAAGTCAACAAATGCAATTTCATTAGACACTACAAAACATACAGAATGCAAATCCAACGCAAAAGGATTGGGAGCTCCTAATGATGTGTGCTCACATGAAAATTGCATTAACTGAAAGAGAGGAATTTGAAAATGCAACCCACTTATTCGCTACTAATAACTTGGTTAGATGGCACAACAAAAAGATGAAACAATTAAACCTCCTAGTGACATTGAGCTTAGCAACAAAAACAAGGTCTACAACTAATATACCACAAAGGACAAAAAACTAGAGACGCAAGTGTTACTTTGCAAAGGGCGACAGATCATGTTGACAACAAATATATGGACACAGGCAGGGCTTGTAAATGGAGCACTAGGTGAGGTAATAGACATTGTTTACAGTGTCGAAGCGAAGCCACCTGATCTCGCATTGTATGTAGTGGCAAGAATGGATAAATATGTTTGGCCATCATGGAATGAGGCGAACCCCAAAATGGTACCAATAACACCTATATCTCAAGGTAGCCGAAGGCAACTAACCATTAGAATGGCATGGTCAATGACAATACACAAATCTCAAGGGCTAACCCTATAGAAAACCACAACTGACATTGGTAGAACAGAAAGGCAAAGGTTAACATTCACAGCCCTATCTAGAGTCAAGAGTTTAGATAGCCTCCGTCTCCAACCAGTGTTCACCTTTTAGAGGCTTGTCAAAATTTAAAACCATCCATACACAAATTCATTTCTATGAATAAATGAAGAAGCTCGATTTCAAAGCATGTCTGTCTACTGAAAGTTAGTTGTACAATGGTACAAAATGTGTGTTGATGAAGACGAGACTCAACACCCCATGTTCTTTAGTAAATATGCTAAATCTATTCAGTAGAGTTCATTGAGATATATCAATGTGCTTTTCAAAAATTTATTTTTAACGTCAATTAAATTTATTCCTTTTCAACTATTGCTATAATCAATAATATCTTATATATTCTTTCTTTTTCAGTAGGTATCCTTTGACAATCGGGCAATTTACAAATGCCTACAATGTCTACATGTTCCATTGAATATTTTGTTGACAGTCTTTCTCTATAAGCCTTTAGTAGCTGAAATACTCCATGCTAAATACTCTCCTATGATGTAAACAATCGAAACCCAAAAAAATTTGATGCAATTTTGAATTGCCTAGCAATAGAACTAGAGTTCAATGTATACATTGTCTTACCAATCCTGCCATCTTACATGTATAATTCTATGTCCCTAAATGAGAAAAATAAAGAGATACATTCTCCAAAAGTTATTATACTTCCCTTTAATTTGTGCGTACTTTTTTTATCCCAAATTTACCTATGCCCTGACAAATGTGGGAAGGTACATTTAGTCCTACTTTACCCAATAAGCATTTACATTTATCTTTGCAACAAAGACTCTAAGATAATGTTGTACAACTGTTAGTGGCCAGTTTTGTATTCTTATTTTACCTCTCTTGTCTAGTTTATTTAATTCTAGTGTTCGAGTTTTCTGGAGTTAGGGGAATCTACTAATATCTTTCTCATATTGGCTCTTGACTTAGTATTGATGAAGTTATAGTACTCCTATTCTTCTAATTTCATGTGAATTCTAAAAACTAGCATTTTGTTTTCAAGACAGGTTTATGAATTGTAATTGTATAAGTAGGGTGTGAAGTCTCCATTTGCATTCAATTGGGTTATTACATAGTACAGAATATTATTGCAGTTTCCATGTCTAATTAGTTCTCAATTGATATCCACAGTTGATTCTCCAAACCGATATTAGGTTGACAAAATGGAGGACATAAACATTTTAATAGTTGAGCTTTGAAGAAGAGAAGGCGAAAGTTTAACATTCATCTACTCGATTTGCCAATGCATTTGCAGGAACACATTTACAAAGCTTCCAGATTTACATTCAATGTGCTCCTCTCATTCAGTTTTTAGAGAATGAAAGACAATTTTCTTGTCCCACACCTTCCTCTAATTGCTTTCACACTCCAACCCATGGTTGTTTCTCTTGGATGTTGAAGGATCTTGCACCGCCAATTGTTTCTGTGCAAAAATAGATTACAGTTCTTTTCTCTTTCCTAGGCAATCATAATTCCCCTTTGTCTATATTATCAGCTTCACCAAGAAGATTACTTGTAAAATACTCTTCACAATTATACATCTGCAATCCACTCAGGAGAATTTATATTGAGGTACTATTAGACATACATTCCAGGCCCATAGGAATCGGACAAGGAAAAAATGGAAAGCCTTACTTAGTAGTAAAGGCAAAGGACAATTGGAGCTAGACATCTAATGTTTCTATACAAATTTATTACTATTTTCAAGGTCTGTAGCAGTTAAAGTTTCAATCTTTAATAGATCTGGAGATTTTATTTATTATGATGAGATGGTTCAGTGCAATGGAGTTCTTTTTTGGAGTAAGTGCCCAATTGCTGTTGTGGGTTTCAAAATCCGTGATAACAGTTTCACTCAGGTGAGAATAGATGAGTTTCCATTCGAAACCATAGTCATAGACAAGCATTATCGATATTTTATCATTGCATATGGGTGCTCTATTTTGGTGGTATTCTTAGTAATTGAGGATGAGAATATAGTTATCTTGCAGTTGCTTCAGGATGAGAAAGATCCATTGTTTTGGAAATGGAGAATGTTTGCATTGATTATTGCAGTTCACATCCTGTGCCATTTTGAAATAAGCTACAAAGCTAGTTGACTTTGTCAATGTGTTTGTGTCAGGGATTACCTGTGTTTCAGCACTGCAGAAGATACAGAATATTCAAAAATAGCTGCGTATGATTTGAAACAACGATTCTAGCAATGCCTTCCGCAATTTCCAGACAAATTAGGCTTCTTCAATATGTTGTCCTTTATAGCCAACCTTCTAGAATTGTTATAGTTGGTTTTACATCGACTTCCTTTTCGTTCACAATAAATTTGTAACTAGTCCATTTGTATAGCCAAATCTTGTACAATGCTTGCGACATAGCCTTTCGATGAATTTCTTGCCTGTACAACTTTGAACCAATTGTGCACTATGTATAGTGGCCAATAAATTTTCTATTCATCACTATGCTGAGGGTGTCATGGTTTGTAATGGAACAAATTTCCTAAAAAAATAGAGCTTCCCCTGTTTAGAGTTATGGATGATATGATATAAATTATTAATGAACTATGAGTTGCGAAGGCCTCATTGAAAATGAATAATTTCTCTGTTATCAACACTTGTTATTTGTAATGTTGAGACAATGTATGACTTACAATGCGACTGTTTTTCATTTCAGATTTCACAACCGCAGTTTATTAATTCCGTCTATTGTAATTGACGTAAAAAATGCTCAAATTTACCCATAACACTAAGAGGACCCTTATTGATGTAACATACAAAGTCGTTATGCATAGACCTTTTAGAGCAAACTAAATCCATGAAAATACCTTAAGATGGCAAAAACTTGGAGATTTGCAAGCCCAACTGGATAAACAAGATGAACTCATCGGAATCCTCTAAAATTTCAAAACCCGATTCAAGCTGCAACAATACATGTGATGTGGAACGCCATAATGAAATTTGATACGAATAATATAATTCAACTACTTTGTGTTTGACAACATTTCAACACCTCATACTATATTTTATAAAGGAAGTCCTTTTACTTTGTTTTTGTGTGTCATAATGCTCTTTGGAATTTACTATGATTTATTTGTACTTGGGTGAGATTGTGCTTAGGTGAGATTAATCATGGAGGATATAACAAAGATGTGATTTAAAAAAGAAAAATGAATGTTACTTCAGTACAAGAATGATTCCATAAGAGAATACCACAGGTTCTTCAAATGGGATTTTTGTTTAGATTATCCCATGTCTTTGTTGAATACGTAGTTATCCTACCATCCATATTTATGTGCCCCAAGTAGAATTTTGATGTTTTCCAACTCTTAGGTAGTGGTTTCAGCCATATTGTTCATTTATTCATCTTAATGGTATATATATATCATGTAAAGATGGTCTTTTCTCCAGTCTGCAAAGCCTTTAGAAATTACAAAGTTGCTGATCTGTATAAACATAAATGCATCTTCTAATCGATTTCCTCTCAAAACCCTACTGACTGACTAATATTTTTAGTACTATTGGTGTAGCTCCTTACATAAGGGGAGCAAATTCATGTGCTTTAATTTGTGTTGTTTTTTTTGAAACATTTAAGCTATTCAATTTGATATCAAAATGGACTGTAGTGCCTAGTCCTAGTTAACTTTTCTGATTTTATTGCCAAATTTTTTTAAGTCAATTTATGTTTATACTTGATGATTAGTAACATTATTTTTCAGATTAATGAATATTGTTTTCATACTAATCGATTATATGATGAGACTACTTTGGTACTAGTTATTTCATGTATCCATGATTATACTTTGATGGTGATTATTTATAGTGATTTTAATTATTTGATCATGTTAGATAGATGGATTATTTATACGCCTCATATTGCATGTGTATGGTGTGCATGCATGTTTTCTTTATGTATGACGTTTCTGATGTGGTTAAGGAAGGGAGTTGTAGTCACTTGCTAATCGGGATCTATATGATGCACCACTTCCTACCATTGCATGTTTAGTTTAGAATATATGTGTTTGTACATGCGTGGATTTTATGCAGATTGCAGGTATCGGGTATCGACTTCCCTGAATTGTTAAGATGAGCATACCCTATCGCAATATCTCAATGGTAAGAGAGGGGAGATAAATTCTTGAGTCCAAATCCTGACCTTAAAACCAATTCCTAGAAATTAGGACAAGCATCCGAGATGATTATCCTTTTGAATTCATCATATGACATAAATTCGTGATTATAACCCTTGAGTTTGATCTAGTATGTGGTATTTTATGATGGGTTTTCATATTTCATCTTGTGGGCCTTTGGTATTTTTTCTATTAATTAAGTCAAATTAAAAGAATATTTAATGATTTAATTTAATGAAAAATTATTAAGATAATTTTAATATTTAATTATATTTAATTAATTGAGAAATTAATTAAATAAGAGAATTAAATTTAAAGATAAAATTATAGTTCTAATTTTAGAATGTAATAATATTTATTTTTATTTAATAATATTATATTTAGGAGGTACTTAATAAATATTTTATTAAAAAACGCTTTGAAAATTAATTAAAGAGAGAAAGAGAAATTAATTTAATAAAGATATTTTAAATTGCAAAAAGTGTGCATGAATATCCAAAAAGTAATAAAATATTAAATAGACTGTGATCAACGAGTTCTCTCGCACGATTGCACAATGAGTGCCCCAAATTTAAGGGAGAACTCCTTATCAGAGATTGAGAGTTCATTTCGCAGAGACTGGGATTTTGGAGAAGGGATTTTCAAAAAAAAGGTTTTGAGAGAAAAGAGAATTCTCTCACAATCTTTGGGCGGTTGCGTATTAGCATCAAATTCATGTAGAGTTTTGTGTTTTATTCACATAATGAATTATGTTCTTCAAAATTCCTGTCTACATCGTCTTTGTTAAATCTGTTTTCCAAATTTCGTTTATGATGAATCTTTCATTGTGAATTACTATTATTCATATCAAATTCTGTCTGTATTATGAGAATTGAGACAATAGAAAACCCTCGTTCTATAGATTAAAAAAAGTTAGTATTTTAATCGGGAATTTATTTTATTTTTAAATCAAAATAAATATTGTTGGGGGGGTTGTTTTGTTTATTATTAAATAAAATGTATTTTTAAAAAAATAAAAAAATAAAAAATAAAAATTTGAATGGGGGCGAGGACACTAAATCCACACCTCCCATTTCCCCCTCCGCCATGACAACGAGAGGGTTGTCGGTGGCATTTAAAGAGCTGCACAGCAGACCTACTATCGTGACAGTAGATGTACTGCCATGACAGTACTCTGCTGTCACGACAATAGAACTGTTGTGGTAGCGTACAAGCCTATGGCTTTAAATTTAAAGTTGCAAGCGAATTTTTTTATTTAAAGTTTGTTTTTAATAAATTTTAATTTTAATAAAATTTAAATTATTATTTATTAATAGTTTTTAAATTATTAATTAATTAATTTATGATTAATAAATTATTAATAAAGTTCAAATTTATTTATTTTATTATTTATTATAAATGATTTTGATTTTTTAATAAAATTGTAATTATTTTATTAGATAATCAATAACTATATTTTAATAATTTAATAAATAATTATTTTTAAATTATCTTATGATATTTAATCGTGATCCTTGTAATTTCATAAGTTAAGGGTAAATTGTGCAATATGTTCTAACACGAGAAATGGGTTAAGTTGTAAGGGTAAAATGTAAATCTTATCTACTCGAAAACTTACATTGAAACAAAAACTTAAACCGTACTGTTAACTCAAACTGTGTATCTTCAAAATCAAACAAAACTATGAAACTATGTTGTTAATTGTATGTTGTCTTATGTTTTTGGGGTTTGGGTTGACTAGAGCATTGATTAGTGCTAGGATGTTTACCAGAGGCTTAGGAGTTCTATTTTTTATGATATTATGATGATGTTTTGATCTCAATCTTTTATACTCAACCATGGTAATGTGTCTAGTATGCTCTATGAAGAGTTTGGATCTATTGTCTATTATTGCTTTCTAGTGTTCTTGTGAAACTAAGATGAATGGGGTGACCTATTTGACTTAACCTTGAGTCTTCGATCAATTATTTTTGGATGCTTTCTAGTTGCTTGTAAAAGACTGAAGTGTTATTGTGAATTGTCTTTTGATGCTTTCCAATCACTTATATAGGACTGAGGTGAAAATTATGATTTTTTGAATTGTACTTTTATGAGTTTAGGATAGGTTATTTGTATGTAATGTTAGGAAGTGGCTTGCAATGGAGGCTATAGCCCAAAGTGGTTGCTTGGGTAACCCATTATAGGTTATTTTACTAAATGAAAACACTACACTAAATGAGAGTAAAATGAACCTAATAAGAGTATTTGTCTTTCTCTACCTATGCCTTGAGTGCTTTATAGACTAGGATAGGAGTAGAGAAGACACTTGGTTGCGACCATGCATCGTTAGTATGCTTTGTCAGTACAAAAGGATACTAGTGCCACATAGAGTCACTACAGAGCCAAGGTCAAGTTAGACTGCCAATGTAACTCTAGAGTTGACTCATGTGATGACACTTGCTCGCTTACATAGTAGATTCCCTACGTGTCTTTGTTTGCCTCTAGGTTTAGATGTTGTTTTATCATGGAATCTTTGAGTTAGATTAATTTTAGGGTTTTCCTTGAGCTAGATATTACTTTTGATTTTTGGGAGTGTTATCCTATTTGGGACTTGAGACTATCTCCTCAGGGTGGTGGGAGTGGACCTTTTTGGGTTACTACGAGGTCGGGTGGTAGTGCTTTTTACTTTTTCCATTGAGATCTGTTTGTTGATGTTGTGGCTAGAGTTCCTTGTTTTGCATTTCCTTTCATTCTATCTTTGTGTATTATAATGGATGGTTATATCTATAGGATGGATGATTTTACTTATTGTATTGTACTCTGTTTCATGGATTCGAAAGGGATGATGTAATCTATGTTATAAATTTACATTCTTTCAACCTTTCATACCCTATGACATGTACAGTGGATGATTGTGCATTCCGATTATTGTCAAGTGGCATTTGGGACAAATGTATATTATTTAAATAGATTTGAGCTGATAGTTATTCTTTTATGTAGATGTATTATTTATTGGACTTAGTATTAATTAAATTTGAAATGTGATTCAACGTCTTGGGATCCTTAAGGAATTTAATCTGTAATGTGTTTCTTATGTATGATCGTATGTTATTGCTTCCACTATTTTTATAATTGTTGTATATGTTATTCTTTAAAAAATAAAAATTGGCAAACTTAGTAAAACTTTAGGTTAGTTCTTTTGGATCCCTTGGTGAGGCGTTACATGAACATCTAGAAACCTTTTTATACTTTTATAAATTATGCTATTGCTCTAGTTATGTGCATGTTAGCTGTTCAAATTTCTAATTGGTCAATATATGAAGCCCTTATATCACCACCCATTAGATTTTCATGTCTTCGGTTTGATCTTCCACTATTTAGCCGCATTTGACATTTAGTAAATGGATGCTATCAACTTTCTCCAAATGGAATGTGCAAATCTAATAGTTTTTGGTCTTTGGTGTCTTGACATGCCAGTAACTTCCACGGAAATCTTTATGTTACATCTTGGTGGATCTCTTGTTTGATTGTTTCAATTTAAGATCTGCTATTAATATATTCAGCTGCTGTCGAGATTTTATACATCGTGTCTACCTAAATGCCAAATTCTTATTATTTATGCCAGATGAACCAATCTACACTCAATATGATGTTCCATAACAGATGAACCTCGCACAAATTACGTGCCCGGAAACATAAAATATGACTCAAAATGTGACCACCTGGGAAAGTAAAAATTATCTTAATGTAGAAAATAAAGGCTATTGTAGCCAGAGTTTAGTGACTGCTAAGATTTAAAATTTTCCCAATATTGCCGAGAAACTTTAAAGGTTTTCAACTTTGTTGATTTGTGTCCAGTAAAATTATCCAAATAATGAAATTCTTTACATTTCCAAAAATATATTCTTGCTATACTTGTCATATTAGTAGTAATTTAACACTAATAATTTCCTTGATTAACATTCCATGAATATTGTATTGATTATGCAATATAACTATAACAATGGGTGCATGCAAGTTACCCAACATGCCGAACAGAAATGTGCCCAGTGATATCATTACCATTTCGAGCATCATTTCAGATGCAGCTCCCCCCTCTCAATTGCACTTCAACAAGAGACATCCATAATAGACTCCGCTTCCATAAACTGGATGGGATCACAAGAAAGACATCGAAAATCTTGCCAATGAGGAAATAATAAGGGGACTCAACCAAGAAAATGCCTCTACACAAAGCCTACAAAATAATGAGATAGAGGAATTGAAATAGCTATGCAAGGACTTGACATGGCATATAAAGCACTAGAAAAATATTGCTTCCTTGAACGGGAAATAAGATACGAAATCATTACCATTTCGAGCACCATTTCAAAGGCGAGCACTTCAGTAAGAGACATCCATAGTAGACTCTGTGTCATGTCCCCTATTTTGCCCTTATAATTTAATAACAAAGAAGAAAATAAAGAGTCGATTTAATAATAAATTATATTATAATTAAATGTAGTGTTAATATAATAAAATAAGAGAACATGATAGGAATAAATAATATAATATAATAATATATATAATATGATATATTATTATATTATATTATTAATAAAAGATTAAATAAATAAAGATCAAACTAAGAGATATTATTAATATTAGTCATATTATTAAAAATATAATATCCTTAAAGATATTCGAATAGAGGAATGACAATAGTAGATAACTCAAATATCATCATTTTTTTTTTTGATGAATAGTTCTTTTCTATTAATAAATTATACTAAGAATACAATTCACAAAAAAAAAGCCAGAGGATACAAGATCACCCCACAAAAGAGTTCACAATATCGAAGCCGGACCTAAAAACACGGCCTCAGCCGGAAACAGCAACAATTATTGATTAGATACAATTATTGGAAAACAAAAAAACATTACCAATTGATTAAATGAGTTCGCCTATGGTCAGCAACTATAAACCAATTAGTCTATATGGAGAATAGGCTAGGGAACTATGAAGGGTTCGAACCGATGCGTCTCTCTTCTGGATTTTATACGTCACCTAGGATCTCATACAAACCGAATGGATAGGAGATGTAGTTCATGACCCTCCACGTCAGAGTCAAACACAAGCACCGTCAGCATGCTACAATATGGACAATCACACTACTATTGACTAGGCGTTGATTCAAATAGCTGCCCCCTTACAAAGACAAATATAAATAGAGAATGGTTCCAGAGGAAAAAGGGGAGATAGAAAAGGATATCAAATGATTCTGGTAGGCGGACAAACGAATTTGACGAAACAATTTCTACCATTCATTGCAGAAGAAAAGCAAAAGTTGGAAGACATATTCAACGGCTCACGTGTAGCGACGGTTGGGAGAGACCAACGTTCGGGAGGAAAGGAGGCGTACAGAAGCACCAGAACTTGGGTCTGACTGAGTAATTTATCATCACTCCACATTGGCATACAACTATTTATTAATTAAAAGTGAATTAAAATGAAAAATTGAAAGAAGATTGTGGCATTAAAAATCGGCGAGACTCTTGAACCTATGGGGTACAAGTGCAGGTAATAAATACAGGTAATGAGAAAAATAAATATCATTTCATCCATCACATCATGCATTCCAAATGACATGTCTATCATAACAATTGGGCAGGCTGAAAAAGAATAGGTAACAGATGAAATCGATATTGTTTGCATGGCCAAATGGAACAAGAGCTGCAGTGCAGCAAAATTCTTGCCAAACGCTGAGAGGAAAAGAAACTTTTGGTATAGATTTAAGGAAAAAATGCAATTGACAATATTATTACAACCACAATAATGATACCAAATGCTGAGAGGAAAAGAAACTTTTGGTATAGATTTAAGGAAAAAGTGCAATTGACAATATTATTACAATGACAATAATGATAGAAAAAAATTGCAAGTTTAAGGTAAAAGACAGTTTTAGTATAGACTTAAGGAAAAAGTGCAATTGACAACATTATTACAAGCACAATGATGTCAGAGAAATTGACAACATTATTACAACCACAATGATGTCAGCGAAATTTGCAGTTTTAAGGCCATGAGCTCAAATTTCATTGAATACTCTCACACTGCATTTATATGCTCTTAGCTGCATGACCCTATCATGGATACAGAAATATGTCATCTATGAATTGCTCTGATATCTCCTTTTACAATTTCATTGTATGGGACATCCAGACCTACGCATTACCATGTACTACTTGATGAAAACAAGTCTGGTGTAGAAATTATTTGAAATCTTATTCACACCTAATCATGTGTAGGAATAAAACTTTAAATGTTATTTGTAATACTATTTCTATTGTAGCGTTAAGTTATTATCTCATACAGGTATCAAAGAAGTATAACAGCAATATTTGCAGGTTAGTTGCTCCCTAAAATGTTTCTAAAGAAATTTCATTGACTTCTACTGAATTTTTGCTTTTCAGAGTTTTGTCTTTCTAGTATTTTTATAGAATTTTTATTTTGGAAGTTATGATTATAATGTTTATGCTTAAATTGTAAAATAAAGATTCATGGTTCTAGTGTGTATTCATGAATTGTATATAATAAACTATTCACATCTAGCTGCCACATAAATGCGATAGTTCATAAAGGTCGAGGACCTTTCAGAATCTGCCTCTTGGTCTGGAAGATGGGAAGGATTAATTGCATCAGTAGGTGGCAATAGTTGAGAGCTCCCAAAGTTACATAGTTACATTATGAAGTTTGCAATACAATGAATTTTTTCAGGCATGCGTACTCAGTTGAATTTGCAGATTAAGATGTTAAAGCAAAATTGGTAACACTGTTGGTCAGCTCCTTGTTTGTTTTTTGAGCTTACACTATGCACAATATTTACAGATTTGTATTTCCTCTGTTATGATATTACACTACATACAGTATTACAGTTTGGATTTCCGTCTTGTGATTAGCTTCAAAGATAATCGGTGTAATCTTGATTCAACTTATATGGGATGACATTAATGTCAATTTGGTTTGTAAATAGAAATAAAATTGCATTTTTAAATTATAATTAAAAATATTATGGACACCTACGGATGAGAGCTATGGTGTATGTACCTCAACTCTCCCAATGGTCTACATGTTGGGGAATTTACTCTTTAAAAACTGTTGGCAATGAATTAGAGTTTAATATGAACATGAAGATTTTTTCTCTTGTAGAAAGGTCTGAGAAGGCTTCGATGAAATGTTTACTAATGAATTTTGGATGGTGTAATCTCTTGCTTGCCAATGTAGATGTTTAGCTAGCATCTACTTGGAGAAATTCTATTACCCTTTGATGGCACTACAAAGACTTTTGCGTGGCTACAGTTTTTGCTACACATATGCACATGCAATAGATGGATACAAAGAAGGCTGGACTTGAGTGGAATTACAAAATATTCTCTGTTAGGTGTGTATGAGTGACATTGGGAGTGACTGGTTAAAGCAAAATATTCTCTGTTAGGTGTGTATGAGTGACAGAAAAATGAACTCCCTTAGATTGACAATTTCTTTGGGATTGGTACACCTGAGAATCAAAAATTTCTTTAAAAAATAATGTTTGGTGACTGTCAAATTTATATTTATCCATATTTTAATTTAGTGTATTATAGGATAAAACTGGTCCAAATTTGTATTTTAGAAACAAATATTTGGTTGATCGAGTTTGAATGGTTTTGAATGAGTTCACCAAGAACCAGCTTAATCACTCCAAAATAGTGTTTGATGACTGACAAATTTATATTTACCTAGATCTTGATTTCGTGAATTATAGGATCAAATTGGTTCAAATTTGTATATTAGGAACAAGGTGCAGAGTTCTAATGGTTTTAAATGAGTTCACCAAGGGTGAATTTTTTCAGTGCAACATCTTGACTTGACACTGTGAGGGATGAGAAGCTGAGGTTGTTCAGTTTTAAATGATTTTGGTGGGAACTATATAAAGAGGTTTTAGCCTCAAATGATTTCTGCCTGAGTGGAAATATAGAAGCTTCAGCATATGGTTCCTACTCTTAGAACATTGCATATCATAATTGTAGGTCAAAGTTGTGAGCTTATGGCAGTTTTCCAATTCTTTAGCCTGAGAGAAGAATAATAGAAGGTGGACTACTATTTACCATTCTCGTGCCTTGCCAGGAGAATAATGGAAGGTGGGTTATTATTTACCATTATCAGGCCTATTGAGAAGAATAATGGAAGGTGGACTGTTGTTGATGGAAGGTATTACTTACCATTCTTAGGATTGCTGAGAAGAACAGAAGGTGAGTTTTTTATTTGTTCAATAGTCTGTACTTTAGAATATGAATTTACATGTATCTAGGGTTTAAGCATTCCAATATTATTTTTGAAGAACGGGTAAAACTGCTAAACAAATTAGCAGCAAAGATATCATAACATATACTTACATGCTTTATCTAAAAGAGTCACAAGAGATTATGTACATAAATTATAAGCTCTTCTTTTTGGGGGAACATAAAAGTTTAAAAAATGTGATTATTATTATATTAGAAGCACAAAATTCATGTGTTATTTTGCATCTATCAAAATTTCAAACCTTTTATGAATCCTATTGTTAAAATTGAACGCTATGTCTTTTGAATAAATGCATACAATTCATCAAAAATAAAAACGCTCAAATTAAGACAGTTGCCAGATAGTTCCCTGTTCAACTATTCAAGTCTATTTCAACAACACATTACCAGAAATCTTTGAGGTATTCTGCCAAAAAAAGTAACCAAAAAGAAAAAACCATTGTGCATTGGTGAATATCCATATCATAGGCAAGGCAAGGTGAATGCCCAAAAAACAGTAGAATTTGGTTTCAGACCTGCCAGTCAAAACCACTTGAAAGATTTAGCTTACCCTGCAGTCAGTATTAGCTCTAGCATAAATAGAATCAAGAATTTATGTTTCCAATTTGGAAAGAGTCAGTGAAGAGGAGACATAATGAAGGGTTTATATGAGAATGAATAGAGATATGCAAATAGGTGATTTGTAGCTAAAAAAGAATGACAGAGAGAGAGAGGGTAGGGTGAGAGTGAGAGAGATATGTAGGGAGGGAAAGAGAGAAGATGGCAGTGGATAGAGGGACGATAGCTTAAAATGTAAAAAGGGACATGTAGAGTGAGAGAGAGGGTGATATAAAGAGATATAAAGGTATGATGAAGAGATAAATATACATATGGAGCAATAGAGAGATATAGTGAAAGAGATTTAAAGAAAGGAGGGAGAGTGATATTAAGAGAAATATAGATGGAGATACGATGAGCGATAGATAGAGGGGGTGATGTATTCAATAAGAGAGATAGACATAACTAGATATTAATAAATAGGGTGAGGGAGAGATAGAAGCATGAGAGTGAGAGAAAGAAGGTGATGGATATGAGTAAGAGAGTGAAGGAGATGTGGTTATGGATAGATAGGAGGGAAGAGAGAGATAAGGAGTCAAGGGAGAGTGGTGGGGAGGAAGGATAAAATGAAAAGGAAAGAGAGTGAGGGAGGTGGAAAGAGATAGGCCCCACCCAATGTCAAGTTCTCCCCTCCACCTTCGTACCTTTCTTTTTTCCTCTCTTGTACTCTCTCTCTTAATAGTTATTCTCTCCTCTTTTATCTCTCCATGTCTCTATTTTTATTTTTCTATCTTTGCCTATTAATGAACTCGTCTATACCTCTACCCATCTCTCCCTCCCCCTATCTCTATATCTCCTTATATCTCTATATCTATATCCTTCTACATCTTACCATTTATATATATCTCTCCCTCTCTTCTATCTCCTTCACTATAGTTAGGATTTAAGGCATATAGATTAAGGTTTATAATTAGAGAGAATAGTAATGGAGATTGTCAAGGGTTGAGGGCTTAAAAGATCTAGTGATAAGAGACTATTATAGGATTATAATTTAAGGTTGAGGGATTCACAATTTGATCTTGGAGAGGGTTAAAGTGAGAGGAGAGAAAATAATTAAAGGGATAGGGAGGGAGGAAGTGTACTTAGGATTAAGGGTTTAGGGCTCAGGGTTTATATTTAGAGAAGAGGGGAGAGGGGGGAGGGGGAGAGAGAGAGGAGGAAAGAAAAAGTGAGAGGAAGATGGGGAAGAAAGGAGAGAGTACAAGAGATGAAAAGAGAGAGGTATGAAGGTGGAGGGGAGAACTTGACATTGGGTGGGGCCTATCTCTTTTCACCTCCCTCACTCTCTTTCCTTTTCATTCTATCCTTCCTCCCTACTTCTCTCCTTTGACTCATTATCTGCCTCTCCTCCTATCTATCCATATCCACATCTCCTTCACTCTCTCGCTCATATCCATCACCTGGTTTCTCTCACTCTCACACCTCTATCTCTCCCTCACCTTATTTATTAATATCAATTCTATCTTTCTCTCATATTGAGTACATCATCCCCTCTATATATCCCTCATCATATCTCCATCTATATTTCTCTTAATATCACTCTCCCTCCTTTCGTTAAATCTCTTTCACTATATTTCTATATTGCTCCATATATATCTTTATCTCTTTAGCATACCTTTCTATCTCTTTATATCATCCTCTCTCTCACTCTACATGTCCCTTTTTATATATTGAACTATATTTCCATCTATCCATCCCCATCTTCTCTCCTTCCCTCTCTACATCTCTCACTCACTCTCAACATATCTCACTTTATTTATTGAACCATCTTTCCATCTATCCATCCCCATCTTCTCTCTTTCCCTCTCTACATATCTCACTCACTCACTCTCTACTTCCCTCACCTCCTCCCTCTCTTTCTACCTCCAATCCATTCTCTCTTTATCTCTCTCCATTTTCCACTATTTCACTTCCTATCTATCCTCCTGTATATATCTCTATCTATACTTATATCCCTTTCCCTTCCCATATATCTTATCTCCCTCTCTTGTTCTTCATATTAATTGTATCTCTATCTCTCTCTATCTATCTATCTATTTATATATGTCTATGTCTACTTATTTATGCTTTTCTATTTGCCTATATCTCTCATGATGAGTTCCTATTGGTTTCTTTGTTAGTAAAGAAGAAAATTTTGATCTATTTCAAATGTCTTGATCTATTTTCAAGACCTCTTTCTCTTGTATTAAATGACAACATTCAAAAAAATTGTCTACTTCTTCAATAGAAAGATTAGCTAGGGAACCTTTCTTAGAGTTGATTATGAGATATGGTTAGAAAGATGGGTATGCCATTCCCTCCCTACTACTCTCCCCCTGTTTATATTCTTTACATATTTACCATCCTTCTCTCCCTCTTCATCATCTCTCTCACTTTCTTCCTTTCCCCAACCTCTCTCCCTATCTACCTCATCATCCTACCATACGCTCTATTTCCTCCATAATCCCTTTCCCCACTTTATTTATCTATCTCTCACTCTCTCCTTCTCTTCCCCATTATCCACCTATTATAAAGAAGATATAGGGAGATAGGGAGATAAAGATTCATGGACTAGAGAGGAGTAGAGTTGTAGAAAATCATGTGGGATGTGTGTATGATGAGAGGAGTGTAATGAATCTTTTTTTCCATAAAGATAGTTGAAGTTACGAAAATGGAGTCAAGACTAATGTTATAGGATGGAAAAACAGTTGTTGATGGGATAATGCTATGGGGATGAACAATGGTCATTGCAATGGCACTATTGTTATCACAAAAAATTGTTGTAGGATGTTCTTGAACCAAATGCAATTCTTCTAGAATCCTTCAAATCCATAGTGCTTGTCAATTGGTTGATGTTGCGGCAATACACTTTGCTTTTTTTGAAGAGAGATCCATGGTTTTGAGCTTCTTACTACTCCATGAAACAACTCCAAAACCAAGTGAGAAAACATAACCAGAGGATTTTCAATCATCTGTCGAACTAGCCCAATCAGAATCCATGTAACCAGCCAGCTCAAACTTATCATTAGTACAATACTAAATGCCAAAACTGTGTGTACCACTCACATACCTTAAGATTCTTTTTGCAGCTCACCAATGAGACTCATGTGGATCTTACATGAATTGGGATATAAGGCTTTCAGCATACATAATATTAGGTCTCATTGTAGTAAGGTACATGAGGACCCCAACCAAACTTCTATATAATGTAGTCCATCAACATGGGGACTTGGATCATCCTTGGTTAACTTATCACCAAGTGTTATAGGGGTAGCAACTTTTGTGCATGACATCATTCTAAACTACTGCAATAAATCAAAAACATACTTGGTTTGAGAAATGGATATACCCCTAGGTTGTTGCTACACCTCTACCCTGAGAAAATAATGCATAAGTCCCAGATCTGACATCTCAAATGTTTGTTTCATTTCTTCTTTGAAGTTCTCCATGAGAGATGGGCTATTACCTATAAAAATGAGATCATCAACATAAAGGCAAACAATTAGAATATCATTACCCTTAACCTTATTTACCCCAAACCATGTACGATATATATTATATTCTAAACCCAATGTAGGGAATATTTTCCTTCTTCCCCCCTCTCACACTATCTCCATATTGTCTCTCTCTCTAGGGGATATAAAATAGTAATAAGAGATTAAGCAAAGGTATTATTTGAGGAATTTAGAGACCTAGGATTGAAGTACTAAGATCCTTGTTAGTTGGCATTAGAAAGAGATAAAACTTTTCTTGTCTAATAACAAAGAAACCAATAGGAACTCATCATGATCTCTTTCTTATCTAGAGATAGATAACACAAAATGTAATGTGCCCCATAGAAGATCAAAAACTATGATTGCATTATTGTTTCAAAATAATTTTTTTTATAAGATATTAATGTCACCTTTACAGTTTCCATATTGTTCACCCTATTGTGATGTAAAATTACCAATTGTATCTAGAAATAGAGAAAAATAATGAGAAATACAAATAGAGATATGAATATAGGTGTTGGTAATAGAGAGAGAACTTGATAGATACATGGAGAGGTGTCTTTATTGTGTAAATACCATATACATTTGAAACAAGGATATGTGCAACTCATTTTTTTTCCTTATTTAGTATTTTTCTATGATTATTCATCTCTCCCTCTATTTATCCATCTCTTCCTTTATATATCATTCTCCCCCTCTCCTTATCTCTACCTCTCCCTATCTTCCTCTCTTATTTCACTCTCCCTCTATATCTCCCCTACAAGAGTTACCTCTCTTTCTCTATTCTCTATGCCAATAGAGGATACAATTAGTTGATAGAGAAAGTAAAGTGGTAGGGAGATTAGGGACAAAGTAAAAAGGGGGGAAGAGAGGGAGAGAGAGAGGGAGAAAGAAAGAGGGGAAATGGATCTTGGATAAAAGAGAGAGTATAATAGGATGATGGATGAGAGAGAAAAAAATTTGGGGAGGAGTGAGGGAGAGGGAGGGAGGATTTAGAGAATTTAGAGAGAGAGAGAGAGAGAGAGAGAGAGAGAGAGCTATTGTGGTTAGGGTTAATCTAATATAATAAATACACAAATTGTTGCAAAATAGCACAACCATCTGATTTAATTTGAGGTGAAATCAAATGATAGAAATGTAAACACCCCTCTCTCTTTCTATACTTCCCTCCCTTTCCTTTCCCTTACATATCTATCTCACTCTTTTCCATGCATGTCATACCTTCTCCTATTCACAAATCCATTAAGTTTGTATTGGCTATTTTCTATCCCATTCAACCCATCATAGATAACCAATCTATTTCACTCTTTGCTTCTATCTGTCCATATCCACTTCTCCTTTATTCTCTTACTCATCTACATCACCTTTTTTTTCTCACTCTCATGCCTCTGTCTCTACCTTTCTCTATTTATCTATCTCTAATTATGTCTAGCTCTTGTATTCAATCCATCTCTCCCTCTATCTATCCTTCATCATGTCTCCATCTATATTTCTCTTAACATCACTCTCCCTCATCCCTTTACCTCTTTCCCTATATTTCTCTATCTCTTCATATACATATTTATCTCTTCATTATCCATTTTTATCTCTTTATATCACCCCCTCTCCCTCTATATCTCCTTTTCTATAAATTGAGTTGTGTTTCCCTTTATCCACCCCCATCTTCCATATTTCCATCTCTACCTATCTATCTCACTCTCAACCTCCCCACTCTCTTTCTCCCTCCCTCCCTCCCTCTCTTTCTACCTTCTACCTCATCTCTTTTTATCTCTCTCCATTTCCAACTATTTCACTTCCTCCCTGTCATCCTATATATCTATCTCTATCTATACCTATCCCTCTACCCATCGCTCCCTTCAACTTCTCTCCATATCTTTCCATTTATTTATCTATTTATCCCTTCATCACCTTGTCCTCTCTATCTTTCCCTATTACTTGGTTCTCTTTATCTCTTCCTCTATATATTAACCCTCTCTATTCCCATGAACACCCATAGTTTTTTATCTTCTATAGGGCACATTGCTTGGTGTGACACCTATCTGCCATGATGACTTCATACTAGTTTCTTTTTAGTTGACAAGAAAAGTTTGATTTCTTTTAGATTCCAACCAACAAGGATCTTAGTACTTCAATGTTACAACATAAAAGTTTTAAGGTTTAGTAACATTAGTTTTGAAGTCAATTTTCACAATAAAGGAAATAACTATCCTATGGATTTCAAATACAAAGGCTTGATGGCTTTGTGTTACCATTGAGAATTATTTATACTCTATGACCCCTTTTAAGCCCTATGACCCCCTTTAAGCCATTTTATCATATTATGTTTGTTAAGGGGTCCTCTAAGGCACACATTTGTGATCAAATGGGTCAAAAGGGGTCATAGGATACTTTGATAAAGATTCTATACAAATTTGATTACCCTATAAACCATGTCATCGTATTGACAATCCTTTGCATCCTCATACTTGAATATATTGTTAAGCCACATACGTAACCAAAGTCTTTGAACTATGGTGCCCGTGTCCATTTTGTCACCCAAGTCTACATTTGTGGCCCTCTCCGCTTCTGGGCCTGATCTCAATCCAACTTTCATCTTTGCGTCAATGGTCATAGCTATTCAAGCTGGGGGACTCGGGTTATTTTTCCCATTGGTTACCCCTAACTCTGACTTTTGCGGCTCTACACTAGTAGGGGTTCATTGCACCCTCCCTAACTCATCCTTTGGGGTTGGGTTACGGCCGATTGGTGGTCTCTCCACAATGTCTCTGCCTCATGGTGCTGGTAGATTTGCAATATCTTATGTTGATGTTGTCGCTTATGAGGCAGGCATTAGAGGGAAACCTATGTGTTCGAGGTTTCGAGATGCTATGCCAGTTGCAGTTAGTAACCTGATAATGATTGATTTAGATCCAGATATTGTTTATGAGGTCTTTGTTTATGTGGATGATCTCTCCTCCAATGCTGTTGTCTTTCATTTTAAGGGTTTATGGCCCTCTCTGCTAGAGTTGCATGCTTGGATCACCTATGTTTGAAAGTCATTCATTATAGGTATAGCTTACATACACCCTAGTACAAGGGGTTTTTTCATTGTAAAATTTGAAACTACTAAAGACAAAAATGTCATCTTGCATCGTGGTTTCTCATGGGGGGAGAAGTTTCCCTTGATGGCTAAACCATGGTATAAGGAATTCGACCCATCAACAGAATCTTTTAATAAGATCCCTTTGTGGGTCAAGTTGTCAAATCTCCCCCTTCACCTTTGGGTGGATTCTATCTTGGAGGCAGTGGGGGAAGCCCTCGGGGACTTCTTGTTGGTAGATGCTACATCTGCTAATGTGTTTAGGATGATGTATGTCCATATCCTAGTTGAGATCGATGTCTCCAAGGGACTCCTTGAAATGATTAAGTTGAAATCTCCACATGGCCCTTGGAACTAGCTTCTTGATTATGAGGGCATCCTTTTCCAATGCAAGATATGCCACAAGATCGGCCACCTTGCTTCCCGATGCTCTTCTAAAAAATCTAGACCAAAGAAGTCTCCTTCTTGGTAGAAGGGGGTTTCAAATGATCACTATACAGTTTAAAAAGATTCCTTTGTTGGGAATGGTGACTCTTCTCAGGACACTTTGGTGGCGAACTCGATTGTTATTTATGATGGCACAACTCTCCCTACGATGGAGACATCTTCTCACCCTCATCTGGATCCTTTCTCTAGCAATTCGACTGTTGTCCCACCTACGACTTCATCTCTGGATATTGATGCCCCATCTCTAGATGTTATTGATCATTCTTTTGTTGCAGTCCATTTCCCAACTGTAGGGGTTTTAGGGGATGGTTGTGGTGTTGCTAACTTTGCATGGAAAAAGGCAGTTGGTTTAGTGGAGGATGGACGGACCATAGTTAAAGGAAAAAAGCTCTTGACCTCCACTCCTTTTGATATGGCAATACGTTCTCAAAAGTTGGGACCGAAAGTGAAAGGTTGAGTTGTGGTTGTCCCTTTCGTTGGTTTTCCTAGCTATTTTGGCCTATTGTTTCTTTGTTGTATGACATGGTAAAGGACTTATTGTCTATTCCTCTCCTTTTTTACCATGGGGCTTTAGGTACTCGTTCAAAGCCTATTTGTGTGGCTAATGAGTATTGTATTATTTGTGATGCCACCCTAGTCACTGTGTCTTGCTAGGTGACCTATTTCACCTTTGGTTTGTAGTTTTGTTTGGTTTGGGCTTCATTGAATATTTTATGATTTGTAAAGGGTTTCAGGCTCCCTTCAAAACCTGTTTTGCTTAATCAAAAACCAAAGTCTTTAAATGATATGTTAAGTCACATGTATAATCAATATTAGCCTAAAGAGAGATTAATAAGGGAGGAAGAAGACTAGATATGGAAGGGAGGGAGAAGAGGAGAGACAAACAAATAAAGATAAATAGAGGAGTAAAAACAAAGAAGAAAGAAAAATAATAAAATGATGAATATAAAAAAATATAAAAAAGATATTCTCTTTCCCATCAAAGTAACTGATCTGAGATATTTTTAATGGGTTGTTATATGTCATAGGTGGGCTGACACGCACAATTTGAAATTAACATATCATGTTGTCCATTTTCACTATTTCACAATGTCACTTTCATTCCCTATGCAAAATTGTTGAAGTTTGCTATTTTGTGAAGCTTCCTTCTTTGCCTTTGTGAAATAGCGAAGTTTCGCCATTTTGCAAAGCTTCCTTCCTTATATGTCATAGGTGTGTTAATATGCACAATTGGTCATTAACATGTCATGTTGTCCATTTTTTGTTATTTTGCAATGCCACTTTCATGCCCTTTTCAAAATAACAAAACTTTGCTATTTCACAAAGGTAAGGAAGGAAGCTTCACGAAATAGTAAAATTTTGCTATTTCACAAAGGCCATAAAAGTGGGACTGTGAAATAGTGAAAATAGAAAACACAATGTGTTAACTGCCAATTGTGTGTGTCAACCCACGTATGACATTTAACAACCCATTGAAAATATCTTAGATAGAGATTAAACATCAACTAGGTGTAGAAGTCAAGAATTTTCCTCAAGATAGGTTCTTCATCAACTCTTTCACTACATAAAGTTCTCCTTACCATCAAGTTTTCTCCAACCTCAAGACCACTTAGAGGACTCATAGATTCACCTTGAACTATAGTATGCTACTACCTTCAAATTTACTAGAGAATTTACACTCAAAGGCTTTATGTCCTTCTCCACTCTTGAAACAAGTACTTGTTGGCTATGTCTAATCCCATTCAGCCCATCATAGTAACTAATTTGAGATATTTTCAATAGGTTGTTATATACCACAGGTGGCTTAACATGCCCAATTGGTGGTTAACATGGTGTGTTGTCCATTTTTTGATATTTCGTAGTGCCACTTTCATGCCCTTTGTGAAATAGAAAAATTTTGCTATCTTGTGAAGCTTCCTTCCTTGCCTTTGCAAAATAGTGACCTCAGTTCATTTGACATTTTCCACATATTCCCTTTGTGTTGGACCAATGTGTTTGTGCCACATGGCAGAAGGTTAACCTTCATGTTAACCTATTTTGCTATATCACAAAGGTCATTTTTGGTAGCCTGCAAAATACAAAAATTCTTTGTTGTTTCTTCCATCATTCATTGGGAAATTTGCCAATCATCAGATTTCAAAAGGTCCATCAATGTTGTGTTTTAATCATTCATTGGGAGATTTTTGCAGCATTTGGATTAACATATTAGGTTGTCTTTATTAACCTTCATGTTATCCGATTTCGTTATTTCATAGAGGGTCAAAATAGTAGCCTTCTAAATGATGAAACCTTTCTTTATTTCACTAGGTTCCTTTTTTGCTCCTAGCAAAATGGTAAAGCCAGTTGGGCTCTTCCATCTGGCAAGGTTAAGATTGAATGATATCCCATCTCACAATTTCTTTTGTTGATTATGTAACTACCTCTAATCAATAGAAGAAATTTTCCAATGGGATCAATTACCCTGCCACGTGGAGTAGCCTAATTAGTTTCTCTATTTCACCAAGGGAAAAAAGGGAATCCAACAAAACAGAAAAAGGTTTCACCATTTTGCAAGCTACCATTACCCTCAATGAAATAGAGAGATAGGATATCGTGTTATCCCTGAAGGTTTGTTGCTAATGTGTCATGTTAGCTGCATATTTTTTGTGAATATATCATGTTATCCCCTTAAGATTTGTGCCCTACACCATCACAGTGCTACCTAATGCTTGTCATGTTATGTTGCAAGCATGTGGGTGATGTGTGTGAAGGAAAGGAGGTAAAATGCTTAATGTTCCCCATAACCCCTTAAAGATGTAAGCTTTTAAAGAAATAGTTTTACCACATAGATTATGCTTGGAAATTGGAGGAAATGCATGGTAATAAGGATCAATTGTGTACCTAGAGTACCACAATATTAATAAAGAACCCTATCTTTCATGCTTGCATGAAGGGTATTATGTTTAGTTTCACTTCACATTTTACATATAATGGAGAATAGAAAGGTACAAATTTTGAAGGTTGATGCCTTAGAAAATATTGTTGATTCATTCAATATGCCAATGAGAGAAAACTAGGTAGTCTATATTATCTATGGATATCTTCATCATTGGTAAGTGTTCTTCTTTGCCCCTTTATTCTTTAGCAGTGTTCAGATTCAAAATCATCCTTTAAGATATCAAATATGCACTTATGTGACTAAACCGTGTATTAAAATCCTGCTCTTTAGAACCCACCTCAATATTTTTTTAATTTCACATTAATTTTACACTGATTATAACAATTTATCAATCCAAACTCATCATCATGTCACTTTGATTCAACTAGTTTACCTAACATACTTTAATTTATGTAAGTAGTTTTACACTTTCAAATGAGAAAAATATAGAATTTTAATAGTTATGTAACAAAACATTAAACTACCATTTCTTTTTCACCATAAATCTATCAATTATATTGATACAATACTATATTTAGTTTGAACATAAAAACCAATATAATAAATAGCATTGTTTTCATCATTATGTAAATTTTATTAAATATTTTAAATTAAAATGGTTCAACCAATTACAATGGCTAAGGTGAGGAAAAAAATCCATGGATCAATCAAACTAAAAACTAGAATAAGGGTTTGGATATTGAGTTGTTTTACTATTGAATTATTTATTTTTTATTTAGATGTATTACATTTTGATAAATTGATCTTGTGAACTTCTCATGTGTCAAAAAATTGAGTCAAAAATTACACAAGTTAAATCCTAATTACAATATCTTTGTTAAGTACCAGAATTTGCACCTGGTATTGAATTGAATGAGTTCAGTAATTCTAGTATAACATGAGAATCACTTCTATGTGGGACATGCAATGAAGTGAGACCTCTAGTTTCTAGGCCAGTTCCTATCAGATGCTTCACTTAAAGCTTAAAAACTTATGAGGGAAAGGGATAGAAAGATACGGAAAAGAAAAACTAAACCTATGGTGATGCACCTAAAGTTTGAATCTATGATATTCAGAGAACTTTTACACTCAAAAGCAATGAAATAATCTTCAAACTCACACAACTTGCCTAACACATACATGCACAAAAATATTTTGCAAAAAGCTTGTAATGGATATTTGTTCAATAAAGGAAAGGGAATCTTTCACAATAGAGAACACATTACTTTTTCTATACACAACCTACAACTTGTACCATATATTTTATCACAGAATAGGTACAAAAGTGAGACAAAACTAAAAGAAAATAAGGCTTTCACTAATAGTTTGATCAAATCACACGAACACAATTCTGCAAATGATAGAAAGATGATAAAATTTATACCAAAATAGTCTCCGAGGTAGCTTCTAAATATCATAAACTGAGTTACAAAATCATGCAAAAATATGCCCAAAGGATAGTAAAAATCACTAAGAGCCCAAATTGCATAAGAGAGAACTCCCCTCATTTAAAAAATGAGACATATATATCAACTTTCAAACACAACAACATACCCATAAAATTAGGAAATGTAGGTCGGATAGAATCAAAAACCCCTAAAAATAAGCCTTCTAACCACTCCATAAGACCTCCAATCAATGTCAAACTGTTACTCCATAATAATCACATGGTGACAAGTCAAATGGAACTCCAAGATCTCCACAAATTTCTCCAAAAATGACTCAAAAAGTCCCCGATCAAGACTCAAAGTGTAATACCATTTCTAAAACACATGGCAACAATAAAAGCTCTCCCTTTACAAAAATTGACTTCATCCCTTCAAGACTTGGCAACTAGAAATGCCAACTCTCCCAATGAAGACTTTGAAAATTAGTTTATAAGTTCCAATTATCAAGCTTTAAATTTTACAAATATATATGATCATAATAAAAGTTATAATAACATTATTGTTTTAAAATAAGCTTTTTATGTTATATTTATTTTATTAAATGATATTGATAATTCACTTAATAGACATAATTTTAAATAGTGTCTTATTAGGTAAATATATCAATAGTTTTTAATAAAATAAAAATATATAAAAAAAATATATTTTAAGACATTATTATTATTATAAATTTTATTCCGAAGTAACCATGGTATATACTTGTAAAATTTTACAAAATGGGCATGATGGACCCAGAATCTTTATCAAATTGAAAACAATATGTAAAAGGCAAAAGAAGAAGCTAAAATATTTGTTCATTTCGATTTGGTTGATCGATGAAAATGGTTTTCAAGGGTTAGAAAACCCTAGCCACATTTTGTGAGGAAAGTTTGAATTTTATGACTGATATCATGAGCATAATCCTGTCATTTTGCTTGCAATTTCGCCATAGCTTGGTCTCTGATGTGGAGCTATTGAAGTTTGCGTAAAACTTGGCTCTTTCCACCATCATTTGAAACCCTTTATAGAAATTATCTGATCTATTGGCTCGAGTAAGATCTGGCTATTTGTGTGTACCTTTACTGCCACTTTGGAGCGCCATGACTGAGTCTTCTTGCTTTCACGTGGAGGTAGTGTTTATTTGATGATTTCCTGAAGCATTTCGAACCTACTTTTTTGGGCATTTAGATGGCACATTGAAGTCTTCTTTCTATAGCAATTCAATCATTTCTAAAGATGACTTTGCATCAAATATTCGTGACTTTTAAATCTACTTCGACACTCTCATTGTTTAGCATTCCCTTGTATATTTTTTGCTGGTTACTTTCTGTTTGCAGGGCCGACATGATTGGTTTTGGCTTCCAACGTTTTTTTTTTTTAAATTTCTCTTTTACTGCAGCAATATTAAAATAGAGATTATATTCAATGTGAATCAGATAATAAGCCTTGAAACCTCACACCAAGTATAGTTGTCTGCATCTAAAGAACTAGAGTATAAACCACGATCTCCAAGAAATGATCACGCCCAACTAAGTGATGTTTTCCTTTCACAATCATGTTTGGGTCTTCTTCAGTATGAAATTCTCATACACTGCAGATTTAATGATGCTAATACATCACAAGTGTTGCATATATTACTCTTTGTAACTAAATTTTTCCCTTATTTTGATTTTTGGGCTCAAAACAAATCTTGCCTGGAGCTGTCATGCTAGCCTTTCATCCATCCATGCCATTGATTTAAAAAAAACAATTTAGCATGTCTTTAGCATTAAGTGACCACTTTGTTTATGAAGCTTATCATAAAAATGCTCTTACAGCATATAGTCTTCCATTTTGTTAGTTATAGTTGTGTTAAAGAAACCCCCATTACAAAACCTGCTCTTTCTTTGTCATTTGTGAGGCTGTTATATAACTTGTCCTGTAGCACATAGTTATTATTATATTATATTTTTATTTTTATGATACTACAAATGAAATTGTGGCTTTATTGTTGCTCTGACTTTACTTTCTCAATTACATGAAGTTTCTCTGTTCATTGCATTCCTTCTGTATTTTTCACTTGACACTTCATTACTAATACATTTTCTAGTTCTATGCAAGTACAACATGAGTGAAATGCTTTTGCATTTGAGGGGAGGTGAGCTGGAATTGCTTAGATTGAAATGATATAACTCATTCTTCTCTATTTATTGCAAGATTATGGACTTTTTAGAGCTAGAGCAATGACTGAACCGAAATGCAACCATGCAACAACTAGTCATAACTAGGCAATTATTGGCTTCTTATGACGCTCGTGCTCTTTTATTTCATTTTTTTATGTACTTTCACTGGAATAGGATAGGATCATTCTTTGCAATGAAAGGTAATCTCACAGCTTGTGTGAGAAAACTTGAACATTCAGCTTTTCATTTCATTACAACTTTGGAAATATTAGTTGTATATCTTTTGATGAATAATACAAGGACATCCTATTGTGAAATGAACGGCATTCATGCACTTTGTTTGTCTTTATAATTTAAATTTTACACGTGCAAAATTTTAGTAACAATCATAATTTCGTTTCTTGTAGAAGACATATCCTTCTTATTATTTGAAGAGCTACATGTGCTCTATGATGAATGATTCAGAAGTTGGAATACTTGCTAAGGTTTTACAAATGAAGTACCAAGTTAAGTGAGCTTAATCTTGAACATCACATAAGTATAATGAGTGTTTTATGAGTGTTAAGTTATCATGAAATATTTTTGTGAACAATTTCTTTCACCATGGCAAAAAGAACTTTCAACACCTCTATAAGTACCCATTTAGATGAACATGTATGTTGCATTGTCGTAAGATTTAAATACTTACATAATCTCTCTATCTTCCTCTTTTAATGGTGTTTTCTCAACTTTAGCTGGCTCTATCATGTTGTTAATGGTTATATGGAAGTTCAAATCCTTCAAGAGAAATTTGTCTGCTAAGTTCTTACATAGCCCATTGTTGAGTTACCAAAATGAAATGTTTTGGCGACCAATGAGCATTATTTCTCATTATTTCCATTCTTAGTGTTATTGCCATGAGAATTTTGGTGTCCATGCAATTAATTCCAAAAACCAAAATAGCTACTGTTGATCCTCGTATTTCTCTTTCTCCATGTTCATCACCAAACACTACATAGAGCTCAAAACTCTAATAAACAATTCAAGTTTTAATGCTTTTCTATAGTCCCCGTAATCAAACCACCCAAAAAATGTAAGAAAAGTTGAATCCTTGGAAACAAAACCATGTACCTAATCTGTCAAAGATTGAATCTTGACAATCTGCAAATAATGAAGAAAAAAGATGACAAATCTATTTTCCTCATCTCAAATTGGTATTCATATCTGACGCTACTTGAGTGCAAAATTGCATATATTACCCTCTAAGTTAGAAGTAGCTTTTAACCTAGAGATCACATCTAAAGTCACTATTGAATGACTACTTCAATTCAAAGAACTTTACATTTTTACATAGATGGTGTACTAAGAACTCATTCTTGCAATTTTAAGTGTTTTATCAATTGACCACTGCCATTGTATTGTTCATGCGTCCCTCCAAAATGAATATTCTAAAAAATGTTAACAAACACAGGGTTAGAGATATAAAAATGAAATCTCATGTGATTTCTCTGCACAATAAAGATTCAGATAAAATTATGAAAAAAAATTATTTTTTCCAAAATGTGATAGTGAAAATCAAAATGAAGAATGATTTCAATCAAGAACTTCCTCTGATGTGTATCCTTTGCAAGCAATGTAACTGCCACTCCAATTATAAATTCTATGGAAATCTGGTGGAGAATTGTATAGAGCTACTCTATTTGGCATTGTTATTCTACAAAATCATAAACTAGCAGCCATAGCAATTTGAAATTATATTGGGCAGGATACAAATTTAATTTACGATGGGCGAGATATATTTAAAATTCAAAATGTGCTTTTCATTTCTATTTCCATTTCGATGTCCTGTCTAGTCAATGTGTCATCTCAAGGATGGATGTCATCCAAAGTGAATTCCATATGATGTTAAAACATAATCTACCATGTCACTTTTTGTGTCTGGATAGGTAGTGTCATTCCCATCTTGTGTTACTTAGGTTGTGAGTAGTTGTGTGTTCTTCTTACCAATCCTTTTCTTCTCATGTTCTAGGTGTGATTTAGTACATCGAGTGCGTTAATAAGAAATAATGAGATAGGTATGAATAAATACATACTTATAGTAGAGTGTTGGAATTTAAACAAGACTCAATTGATCAATGGGGGAATTTGAAAAGATAGACCTGAACAAATGGTGGTAGAGAAGGCAATTGTGTGTTATATTATGCTTGAAATTTTATAAAGTTTTGGGTTTTATCTACAGTCCTAGCTATAGTCATAATCATCACCTTAGGAGACCTATGAGAATAATATTAACTCTTAAATTATATTATATAATTATTTGTCTACAATTAAGTTGATACGCTTTATGTGGGAGCTTTGCTCTCAGAAATGACATTTATTGCCAGAAAAGTTGTATGACTCTTCCCAAAAATTATTTGTTTCGATGATTTTCTAACATAGTAAGTGGACATCATTTCTAAAATAATTGGTAATTATGCTATGATTTTTTAACATAGTAACTAGTCATCATTTTTAAAATTATAGGGGTAAATCTTGCAAAACATTGACATGATGATACCTATCCAAATCCAAATCTCAAAGTTGAGAAGACTAAATTAATTTTTATTCCAATTTAATTAAATGTGAAAATCTATATAAAATCAATATAATCCTATGAAGAGTGTTAAGTATGAACAATTTAGGGGAGATGATGAGAAAAGTTCTATTTTGTGCTAGGGCCTGCATTTCATAGCCCAACCTACGACGAGGGTTTTTTGGGCTATTGGGCGAGCTTATCTACTGCTTTGAGGGTCGGTGATCTTCTGTCAAGGGTGTTTGCTGGTTGGGCGGGTGGCCTGGCCTGTTTCTAGCCCATGGTTTGGCATTTTTGGATCGAACACTACCTTGGGTGTGTCCTTGGTGGGGGACCTACGATTTTCTACAAGTGTGTGGCTCCTACCCTATCTTTCTCTCCTTCTTGTTGCATCCCGGTTCATTGTTGAATGGGGGACTGAGGTAAAGCCTCATCTTAGCTTTTTGTCAAAGATATGGAGATAGGTGAGCCATCTTCTTTGCTACATGTCAATGATAAGGAACTAAATGGTAAACCCCAATCGGGGGAAGGTGACTCCTCTCGAAAAGGGATGATTGGATTAAGAAAAGTTAATAGATGCTTGCAGAGATCAGAGGACCGGCCAGTCTTGGTTATTCAACTAGAGCAAGTTTCAAAGGATGTCAAATACTAGAGAGTAAAATTACAAAGTTGTGTCACCTTTTAGGCTAACTTATCAAAACAACTAAATTTGAGTATTTCTATCTAAATTTTTTTTTTTTTAAACATATGATCTAGATAAATTCATTATAGCTAAGTTATATATGGTATCACACTTTTCCAATTGGAAATGTCTATTAAATTCATGTTTCATACTAGTTTGTATCCAACTACTAAATAAATAAAATTATTTCAGAAAAGTGGCATTTCAATAACTCTTACTATTTTTATAATAATTTTTTAATAACATATAAACACCATTTTATAGAGCTCAGAGTCAAGAATATTCTCATATAGATTATAAAGTATATTAATTAGATATAGTATATTATAATTAAAAAATTCTACAAGCATGTATTTGAACCCTCGAAAAGATGCTAGTTTTGAGAAAGAAAAAAATAGTAAATCATATGGGTAAGTGCACCAAGTTGTGGTGCCAAAAAGGTGACACCCTTTTTTTTCTAACTTTCAATAGTGCGCACACACTATGGCTTGGGTATTTTGAGCCATAGCGTGCACGCAGTATAGCGCGGACCCGCTATAGCACGTGCGCGCTTTTAAAAAACTCAAATTATTATAAATAGGTTGTAAACCCGCAACCCATTCATTTTTTTCTTCATTTTTCAACTTCCCCTCCTCACAACGTGTACACAATTTGAGCAAATTGAAGGTTTTCACCACCCGCCTTGTCAATATGCCTCCTTTTCGTCGAAGTTCGAGATCACGAGCACGTCGTATGTTGTCTAACCTTCTTTTTGCATTATTTTATATATTTTTTTATTGTTTTATAGGTTTTTTTAGTTTTTGTTTAATTTGTTTATTTATTTAGATTTTGATTGATTTCTTATCAGAAAATGTGAATAGTGAACTGGCAAATCCTCAAGAAGATCAAAACCAAAACCCTCCACAAAAAGAACAACAAATTCCACAACCTACACCAATTGGAAGACCTCCTCCTGGCACACAAGAAAACATAATAAATGAAATAGAAAGAGGCAAAAATGAATTAGAAGCACTCATTGGTAGGTTGAAAGCTTGTGAACAAACCAATCCAATGAGAGCTCAATTGGCATCCTCCCTCGAGTACATTAAGACCCACATAGCTTCTATTAGTGGTCAATTAGATATTTGGAAGGTTAAAATGGATGAACAAGAAAAATATTATGCAAATAAGTTATCATATCAAGATGTTTAAAAAAAAGATATACCAAAAGGGAGGCTTTGTGCATTATTTAGAAAGCCTGGTGAACAAGATACTATTAGAGAGACAACTAAACAGTTCCCCATCCATTGGTACATACACAATGGTATTAGAAATAATTTTTGGAATAGATGGTGGATGGTTTTTGATGCCCCTCCTTGCAAGAATCATGAGGTCCCAATGTATTTCTTAAGGAAATTGTATTGTAAGTTTGTCCTTGGAGAGATCCCCAATTATTTTGATATATTAGACAATCAGGGTAGAGTTAGGTGGTCATCATTTGAGAGGTTAGGGGCACATTGTGACCCTAATGTAGTTAGGGCACTTGTGGTCAAACCACATAGTGAGCATGTGACTATTCCTTCAATTGTGAAGGAACATGTAGAGGCCAACACTCTAGGGACTATTAATGCTTTGATGCAGACCCTCATTCATTGCACGAGTCCATTAGTTGAGGAGGAGCCTTCTACGCATCATAATCACATGTGCACATCATGCGGATCCTTATGCACATTTGGTAGTCATGTTGGAGATGGTGTGGATGATGGGCTAGTCACTGATCAATTCCTGAATGAGACATTTGGCATTGACACATAGGTAAATTACAATTATAATAAACTAATTTCATCACATTTCATATGTATAGTGAATGACTAATTAATTAGCATGTATTGACATTGTTCAAAATTCAGGGTCAGAGTGTTGGCGGTGCTAGTAGCAATCCCCTATCCTTGTTTTTTGTCTCGTTGACGAGTCCAAAGGTGTGTATCGATTTAATCATTTAAATTAATACATATATTTATTAAATAATCATATGAAGGATTGACAAAAAAATTATGCATGTGCATCACTTCTCTATAGGACCGTTGACATTCACTACGAACTCTGAGCCTAGACATGATACGAGCTTCGTAAAGGTACATTTTTTTCATGTTAATTTAATTCATTTGATTATATTTGTTTCATGTTTCATGTTACATGTAACATTTATTGTATGACATACAGCTCTTGACATCTGAGACTCCTCATCTTCGGCAGTCTGTCGATCATGGAGTGGCTACAGATATGGCTAGTTCACAGCCATTGACTAAGGTATGAAAGAATTTTCTTGGTTTTAGTTGTTTATAATAGTTAGTATCAAAATTTCTAATGTTATTTATAAGTGATTATATTGATTGAATTGTTGTAGGGTCTTATTACACTCGATCATCCACGAGCCTTCAAGGTGGACTTGCAGAGTGACTATATGATGGCAGTAAGAAAATAATTAGTTTTGTGTGTACATATATTTGATTTCAATGTATAATAATTATTGATTCATATCTACTTTGTTTGTATCAGCTCAAGTTAGAGAAGAGCCTCACCAAAAGGACAAGCGAGCGTGTGAGGAAGACCCCATCATCGCCATCATCTCCCTCCACATGACAACCGAAGACCTCTAGAGATTTGTTTCCTTCCCCTCATGGGAATGAGAAGATATAGTTGATAGACATACATGTATAGGCATCAGAAAACATATATGTTGGATTTTATGTTAGGGGACATATTCGATATACATTTGATGTATATATGACATTTTATATTTGATGTATGACATTTATTTGATGCATGACATTATTAAACTTATGACATTATTGGTTAATATATGATATGTTTATTAATGTATGACATTATTGGTTATCATAATATATTATGTGTTTATTAATGTATGACATTATTGGTTATCATTTTATATTATATGTTTGTTCATGTATGAAATTATTGGTTATCATAATATATTATATGTTCCTTCATGTATGAAACCCCTGGTACTCATACCCCCGTACCCAAGTACTAGGTACACGTATCCCAAGTACTGGGTACTTGGTGGAGAGCATCATACCTAAGGACCTTGATTGAGATTTTTGATTATTTTTTTCAATTTTTTGTTTGTGTATCAGCTCGTTGTTTATCAAGCTTAATTCAATACCTAATCAATTCTAAACTTTGATAGAATATTGATTAACAATAAACTTTATCACTGTTTGAGCATGAGTTTATCATTTCCAATATGTCATCATCATATGCTTTATGATCTTGTTCATGTTTAAAGTTTTCCTTCTATGTTATTTGTTTATCAAGCTTAATTCAATACCTAATCAGTTTGAAACTTTGATACAATATTGATCAACAATAAACTTTATCAATGTTAAAGCTAGAAATTTATCATTTGCAATATGTCATCTTCATATGATTTGTGATCTTCTTGTTCATGTTTAAACCTACCTTCTATGTTATGCATCTAAACATTTATCATAAATTATCATTACAAACATATTTCAAATCTAAAACTGAAAATATTACATTACATTTGCAAACTTTATTATTGTTCTTGATTTGAAAAATCATTGTCAGAACTCATAAATTCAAATTTTCTATAAATATAAAAGTATAATTAAAAATAAATTTTTACATACCCAAGTACCCTCGTCCCCTATTCTAAAAAATAGTTATACCCGTACCCATACTCGTACCCGTACCCCAAGTACCCCCATCCCCATGCAACCTTGTATATTATATGTGGATCTTGGTGTTTTTTGTACACCTATGTGGTCTATAGGATCTCCTAATACTTAGAATTCCATATAATACAATAGGGTCTGTAGCCTTGAATTCCATAAGACCATGGAATTTCCATAGTGGAGACAAGACTTACAACCCTTTCATGATAAACAACTCCAAAACTGGCAATAGACAAGTATCTTTGAAAAAATTTACAAAACCTTTCAAAACTTGGTCACAAACTATAACTAATGCATGGTGAATATAGAGGCTGCAAGTATCTAATATTTTTTAGCTATTACAGAGAACTTTCATATATCTACTGCTTGATCTCATTCAATCCATGTCTCCTGGCTTAAGGCTCTACTTTCATGGCATTAATATCCTTAAAAGTGTATTATGCTAGTGCTTTAAGATAATGGGATGCATGCCCCATGTTCATTTGTGACAAACTACTTTGTCTACTATAAAAATCATCTTTCACATCACCAACAAGACAACCATGAACTTCATTGTTTTGACATCTTTTGGAATCCCTTTGCTCATTTAGGCCATGAATTTTGGAGCACCTATTGTCATATTCTTTAACACTACTATTGCCATAATGCTATAACTGTCACATTCTCCAAAGGGAAAACCTCACTATTTCAATGTCATATCCTTAATGCTATGACAATTGCACAACTTTGGACCTCTAGATTTGTTAAGTTCTTATTCATTAGATCACCATTTGTCATAACAATATAATAATATATTGATATAGTATAGCCTCAAAATCACCATATATCACTAGTGCACTGACATGTATGCAAAAATATTTGAAAGCCTTTGTTGAATTCTCAGTTCATGTTAGGTGAAACTTGAAAATTTATTCTAATAGAGTTCAACATTGAAAAAATAGGAGTAGATAATAAGTTTCTTCAAACTACCAACCTATCACCACCTAAATGGCATTTGGATCTCCTCTTCATAGCTTTAGAACTGTGATTGTTCCTTCGTGGTTATCCCTTTATGAACTAACTCACAACTTTACAACTCGTTGTAGTATTTGATTGTGAGTCATCTTGCACATACAAAACTAGGTGTTTTGTTAAAAGATCCTTGAAACATTTTAATTTATTACTTCTACTATAAATAGTACTAAATGTCTTCTATTATGTTACTCATGATTACTCGATTTATTAAGATTGTTTTCTCACTATGTCTTATTATTTTTTAAATCCACTATCATATGATCCATTGAATTAGTTCTTATATACCTCTACCATAAAGGTTCTCCATGCTTTTTACCATATGACTATAATCTATGTGATACAGTAGTAAACTAGCTTTTAAGAGGTTTTTCATTATACTTTAATCAATCATTGATCTCAATTAGACACCTCTATTCCATTTGCACATAACTACTACATAGGCTTCTCACACGTAATTTTTCACTTGTTTGGACCAAGCACTATTGTTGTGCTTAGTTGAAAGAAAAGTCAAAATTATTTTAAAGATTGTCATGATCATACTTGGCCACTTGACATTCTTTTACTTATTCCATCTACATGTAGAAAATGATTCCACTTTCTTTAACCCCACCACAAAGCCCTAGAAATGAACACGAATATTAAGTTTAATACCATGTAATTGTTTTCATGAAAATTAGCATTTTGATAAAGATATAAGAGTTCTTTTAGAGATATTGATAGTTACACTACTACAAAGGTTTAAAAAGTTATTCATCACACTCACTATTGTTGCCTTGAATATTTTCCTTTGATCTCATTCCTTTGTAAAGCCTTTACCTTATGCATTGATTATCATTAATGTTGGTTTGATAATTATAGTAGTTTTTAATCTAAAACCCTTCATGAATATCATCTCCCTTAGTCTATGACGTACACCCCAACCAATAATTAATTAGAATGTAACACATTCCATAGTCTTTCTTAGGGATGTTTCATTTTGGCATGCTCGAGAACATTCAAGCACTCAAAGGGATGGGATGAGGTTGGGGCTAGTGTTTTCCTAGCCACCCAGAGCTAACAATTTGATCCCATGATGAAAGGTGAGAGAGATTTGGTAGTTGGCAACTTTGTATTGGCCAACACTACAAGTTTCAGCATCACTCGAGATGGCATCGCAAAATCAAAATGAAGTACATCGCAAAATCAAAATGAAGTAAGATCTCTAAAAAGTGAGAGAGATTATTGTAGGTCTCCACAACACGGTCCTATAGAAATTATAATTGCATCTATACCTCGCATGAGCTTTGAGATATGCCCCATCAAAGATCGCTACACTATGGCATTTAGTGACCCTTAGGGATGTTTCGGTTTGGTGTGCTTGAGAATGTTTGTGTGCTCAACGAGATGGGAAAAAGTTGGGGATAAGGTTTATTCAGCCACCCAAAGCTAAGGAATAGACAGTTCGATCCCACGATGAAAGGTGAGAGAGATTTAGCAGTTGGCAACTTTATACTGGCCAACACTACAAGTTTCAACATCACCTGAGATGGAATCGCAAAATCAAAACAGAGTAAGATCTCCAAAAAGTGAGAGAGGTTATTGTAGGTCTTTGTAAAATGGTCCTATAAGAACTAGAATCGCATCCATACCTCACACGAGCTTCGAGATATACCCCACCAAAGATTGCTACCCTATGGTATTTAGTGACCCTTAGAGATGTTTCAGTTTAGCATGTCCGAGAATGTTTGAGCACTCAATGGGACAAGATGAGTTTGGGGATAGGGTTTACCGAGCCACCTAGAGCTAATAGAACAAATAGTTCAATTCCACGATGAAAGGTGAGAGAGATTTGGCAATTGGTAACTTTGTACTAGCCAACGCTACAAGTTTTAGCATCACCTGATATGGCATCGCAAAATCAAAATGGAGTAAGATCCCCAAAAAGTGAGAGAGGTTATTATAGGTCTCTACAAGATGGTCCTATAAGAACTAGAATTGCATCCATACCTTGCATGAGCTCTGAGATATGCCCCATCAAATATCGCCACCCTATGGTATTTAGTGACCCTTAGGGATGTTCCAATTTTGCATGCTCGAGAATGTTTGAGTGCTCAATGGGATGGGACAAGTTTGGGGATAGGTTTACCTAGCCACTTAGAGCTAATGAATAGACAATTTGATCCCATGATAAAAGGTGATAGAGATTTGGTAGTTGGCAACTTTGTATTGGCCAACACTATAAGTTTCAGCATCACCCGAGATGGTGTTGTAAAATATAAACGGAGTAAGATCTCTAAAAAGTGAGAGAGGTTATTGTAGGTCTTTACAACATGGTCCTATAGGAATTAGAATCGCATCCATACCTCAAACAAGCTCCAAAATATACCTTATCAAAGATCACTGCCCTATGGAATTTAGTGACCCTTAGGGATGTTTCGGTTTGGCATGCCCGAGAATGTTTGAGTGCTCAACAGGATAGGATGAGGTTGGGGATAGGGTTTACTCAGCTACTTGAAGCTAATAGAATAGATAGTTTGATCCCACGATGAAAGATGAGAGAGATTTGGCAGTTGGCAACTTTGTACTGACCAACACTGCAAGTTTTAGCATCACCTAAGATGGCTTCACAAAATCAAAACGAAGTAAGATCTCCAAAAAGTGAGATAGGTTACTGTAGATCTCCACAACATGATCCTATAGCAACTAGAATCACATCCATACCTCGTACGAGCTCTGAGATATGCCCCGTCAAATATCACTACCCTATGGCATTTAGTGATCCTTAGGGACATTTCAGTTTGACGTGCTCGAGAACATTTGAGGACCCAATGGGACGAAACCATCTTGGGGATAGGGTTTTCCTAGCCACCTAGAGCTAACAGAATAGATAGTTTGATCCCACGATGAAAGGTGAGAGAGATTTGGTAGCTAGCAACTTTGTACTGGACAACACTACAAGTTTTAGCATCTCCTAAGATGGCATCACAAAATCAAAATGGAGTAAGATCTTCAAAAAGTGAGAGAGGTTATTGTAGGTCTCTGCAACACAATCCTATAGGAACTAGAATTGCATCCATACCTCGCATGAGCTTGGAGATATGCGCTGTCATTTAGTGACCCCTAGGGACATTTTGGTTCGGTGTGCTCAAGAACATTTGAGCACTCAACAAGACAAGACAAGTTTGGGGATAGGGATTACTTGACCACCCGAAGCTAATGAAATAGACAGTTTGATCCCATGACAAAAGGTGAGAGGGATTTGGCAGTTGGTAACTTTGTACTGGCCAACACTACAAGTTTTAGCATCACTCGAGATGGCATCATAAACTCAAAATAGAGTAAGATCTCCAAAAAGAGAGAGAGTTTATTGTAGGTCTCTGCAACATGATCCTATAGGAACTAGAATCACATCCATACCTGGTACGAGCTTTGAGATATGCCCTGTCAAAGATCGTTGCCCTATGGCATTAAGTGATCCTTAGGGACATTTTAGTTTGGCATGCCCGAGAATGTTTGAGCACTCAATAGGATGGGACAAAGTTGAGGATAGGGTTTACTCGACCACCCATAGCTAACAGAATAGACAGTTCGATCCCACAATGAAAGGTGAGAGAGATTTGGCAGTTGGCAACTTTGTATTAGCCAACACTACAAGTTTTAGCATCACCCGAGATGGCATCACAAAATTAAAATAGAGTAAGATCTCCAAAAAGAGAGAGAGATTATTTTAGGTCTCCACAACATGGTCTTATAAGAACTAGAATCGCATCCACACCTCACACGAGCTCTGAGATATGCCCTATCAAAGATCGCTATCATATGGCATTTAGTGACCCTTAGGGACATTTCAGTTCGGCGTGCCTGAGAATGTTCGAGTGCTCAATGGGATGGGATGACCTTAGGTATAGGGTTTATTCGGCCACCCAGAGCTAATAGAATAGATAGTTTGATCCCACGACGAAAGGTGAGAGAGATTTGGCAGTTGACAACTTTGTACTAGCCAACACTACAAGTTTCAGCATCACTCGAGATGGCATCGCAAAATCAAAATGCAGTAAGATATCCAAAAAGAGAGAGATATTATTGTAGGTCTCTACAACACGGTCCTATAGGAACTAGAATTGCATCCATACCTCACACGAGCTCCGAGATATGCCTCGTCAAAGATCGCTACCCTATAGCATTTAATGACCCTTAGGGACGTTTCGGTTCGACGTGCTCGAGAACATTCGAGTGCTCAACGGCATGGGACAAGCTTGGGGCTAGGGTTTACCTAGCCACCTAGAGTTAATAGAATAGATAGCTCGATCCCATGACCCTTTTTCTACCAAGTTGCAAATTTGAGCAACTTTTACAACTTTCAACAATGCAACTTTGCACAAAAAGTGCAATTTTTACATTTTTCACTTGATTCCACTTCTATGACTTGGAAAAGGTTCAGCAACTCTAAAATAAATCATTTCCAAATGTTTAGCCCTTCACCGGAAATTCTCAAACTCTTGCAAAGTTGTCAGCATTATTGCAATTTTGCTTTGACAACTTTTACAATTTTTTACAGTTTTTGACATCTTAACTCTTAGAAACCTAAAATTTAACCTAATGACCCTAAGGACCTTTATAACCTTCTAAGAAACATAAAAATCCTTTTTGCCTTAAAAAATCACCTATATTGCTCATTTTTGACCCCTTTGGTTCAATTTAGCACTCTACCTTATAATGGCACCTAGAGTCCAATTGACCTTACATCTTGGGTCTTATTACATTATTTTACAACCTTGTTCCTAATTCAAAACTAGGATGACACCTATCTATTTGTCTTGGTGCCCTGCACCAATGATCATCCAACTAGACAAGTTTGGTGTGCTTGGGTGCATGAAAATGCATTAAATTTTGGCACAGGGCACCAAGCAAAATTAGTAGAGATCCTAGTTGGAAATTAGGTACAAGATTGCAAAATTTTGTAATAAGACCCAAGATGTAAGGTTAATTGGACTTTAGGTGTCAATTATAAACCTAAGTGCCAAATTGAACCAAGGGGTCAAAAATGTGAAAAATAGTTAATTTTTCAAAGAAAAAGGGATTTTTATGTTTCCTAAATAATTTTAGAGATCCTTAAAATCATTTGGTTAAGTTTCAAGTGTTTAAGAGGTCAAATGTGAAAAATTGCAAAAAATTGCAAAAGTTGTCAAGCAAAATTGCAAAAATGCTGACAACTTTGCAATTTTGTTGCTTAAACATGTAAAAGTTGCAACCATTTGAAATGTGGTTATAATCATAAGGATGGACATATATATGTATGAGATTACTGTACAAACCTAAAGTGGTGTTGGTTGTATGGATTTGAAGTGTTTTGGAGCAATAAAACCTAATTTTTCTGTCATTTTTCCTATTTTTTATTGTTGTACGGACATGTGAAGACTATAAAATGTGAAAGATTAATATGGTTGGATTGATATTTGAATCACCTTTCATCTGCATTTGGTTTTAGGTTTTTATCTATTCATTTGTGCAAGTTATTGTTGTTTTACTAAGGGTTGCTTGGTTAGTGTTGCAATGTGACTAGTTTGCATTCATGGACCTCTAACTTGCAACCCAACAGTGGGACCAGGCTGATTTTTGGTGGGAAGAAATTTAGGGAAATATTTTCACATATGGCATAGTTTCAAGGGTAGAAAATGTGGTTTGTTATTTTTGCTTGCAGCCCTAGGTTGAATATCACCATGTATTTAGTCTTGTTTTAAAGAAGAAGTGGTCTAAAACTCTCAAACTTGTCGTTGTGACCCAAGGGAAGGGTGGAATTATTTTTTGGCATGGTAAGGAAGAGTCCCAAGTGGCTTTGTTGATTCTTTGACCTCATCTCTTGGCACTTGCTTTGGAAAGCCAGTCTAATTATGCCTATCAAGACTGTGAACCTAGTTGGTGTTTGGGTGTACTGGAGTAGGATCAGCCCATAAGACTTTGGGATCTTCAAGATTATAGAAAAGGGTATCCAGAAATTTTTTTTTTTTGCCACTTTGTTTGAAGATTTTGGGAGTTAACCCTTGAAAACTAGAAATAGACCTACTAGGATTCCTAGGCCTAGATTTGGGAACTAGGTCTATTGGTGGCATTTGAACCTTGAAAGTGGATGAATCCTAGTGGGATAGATCTAAGTATGAAAAAACAAGTCCTTTTGTGAACCCTTGAAAGCATCTTCTCTAATTTTCCCTATTTGGCCTAGTTGAGGGCTAGTGTCCCTAAAGCCTAATTGAGACCCAAGTTTGTTGTGAACCCTTGGGAGAGGGTAAGACCTTAGAGAAGTGGAGTCCACTTGAAAAGAAAGAGATCAGAATTGGGAAGAGGCTGGTAACTTTGTTTGGCATCTTGCAATGGGTTGGGTGCTGCTAGGCACTGTAGGAGGTGGTGGTAGATTGTGGTTGTAGACTTTGCAACAAATTTGATGCTATAGGTATAGCAACGGGAGATCTTCCTAAAGGAGGCCATGGTTTTATGTAAAAAAATTGAATTAATCATCATAAACATGGTGTAGGATCAACTAATAGATCTTGGAAGTGATTTCTTGGTCAGATTTGAAGAGGCCTTAGTTTTTTGCCTTGTTTGGTGAGGGTTTCATAAAAAGCACATATACAGAGTTGATGGGTTCAACCCAATTAAAGAATCCTCACTTTAGGATCATATTAAGATACTTTACCATGTTGTATGGTTAGGGGATAATTATTTCATATAGTTCCTTTGTAAATGGAGGGGTTTTTATGCCTAAAAAGTGGCTCACAGTGTAACACTAGAGACTTTATCCAAAGCAATCATATCTCATCTTTTGATATGTTATAGAGAAGTGAAATGGGTATCATAATCTTCAATTTATTTTCTTAATGTTAAGGAAATATGTGGAGAAAAATACAAGAGGATAGCATTTTATGCAAGAAGACAACATTTTATGCATTTTTTCTCTTTTTACATCATCACTTTGGAAAAGTGGAAATATTACTAACCTAGTTTGAAAATCAAGTCTATTCTAGTTATCCTATTGAATTATTGTATATGTTTTCATGCCAGTTACAACTAGATATAAGATTCACTAAGGAAAGTGACCTAAGGCTATATGAAATAAGCATGACAATTTTCTCAAAGATTTACCAATTAAATTTTTAGACATTGTTAACTTTCACCCCAAAGATCAAAACATACTAGACATGGTTCACAAGATAATGATCCAAATCCAAAAATCACTAAGGAAGAGATTTTATAATTTCAACAAGATAAATATTAACAAAAGTTCATGAAATTGAACTTGGATTAAGAAAAAGATAAATGCTTTATGCACTTATTCTCTTGAGTAAAATTTCTACACAACCTCAATGTTGACAACTTGATTCAAAAGGAGCAACCTTCACCTTTAGAATTTGTTATGAAAAAAATGTAAGAAATAAGGAAGGAGTCTAATGTGATCAACTTGACCAATGACCAATGACATTCAAACTACAAAATAATATGTTTCTCCACTTGAATATTGACTCAAACAAATCTAATGACTCTAGTAGAGGTAAACCATCATGGATTTCTAAATCTAAGCACACATGTACACCTCTAGGAGACTCACTTGAACTGGTGTTAAATACTTTGATATCAAATAAGATCAGTACACTACCATATAACTATAAACCTTATGAACCCAAGGTTAAGCCTAAATTTTGGAATGACAATCACTATTGCATCTATGATAGGAATAAGGCTCATAAGACTAAAAATTATGGTGTAGAGTACCTAACTTTCATTCATCAATATGTTTTTAATAAGGTCAAGGGATAGATCTCATGATCTCCCTATAACCCATCCATTTTGTTAAGGACACAAGACCCCTTGGTGTGTTTATAAACCTTGGGCATCATTTGGTCCTAATGGATGATATGTTAGTAATTTCATGTTTTTCTAAGTTTTTCTTAGGGGTTTGGAAGCCTAACAAGGTTTCTAAGTGTTAATCAAGTTTAAATGCAACATTTCTTGTTATAGCGGCAAAAGTTGCTTAAAACTTGTTAGCAACTTTTACAATTTGTTAAGCAACTTTTTGGTTTAGGAGTCCCAACGGCTCAAACCATTTGATAATTGAGTGGAATGGTTGGAAACAACTTATTTAGTCTTGATACATCAAAAAATGGACACAAAGGGAAGATCCAATTGTAAACTTGCTTTCAAATCAATAAAATATACCTATTTTAGTGAAATTTCTTGACATTTGCAAGTATAGTACAAAAGAATAAGGGGTGGATGATGACCTTTCTAATCTAAAAGTTGATGCTATGTTTCTAAAGGCTTTTGGTAGTCGTTTAAAGTTTTTATTGTTTTTCTTTCAAAAGTATTCAAATTTATAAGCTTGCTAGTTTGAGAAACCCTCAATTTCAGGTTTTGGCATTCAAATGCCCCTAACTTGCTGATCCACTGGTGGAATTTCTTCTCCACTTGTATGAAGAAAGTAAGGGATGTGTACTATAATATTTTTGTAGTTTTGGAATAGGAATTGAAGGCATTTAATTTTGGGAGGAAGCCCTAGGTCAAATATCACCATGTGTTTGACCAGTTTTAAGGAGACTAGATTAGATAAAGAGATGGAGAGACTTTAAGGACTTCATGATCAAAAAAATTATCTTTTTTTGAGTTAGTATAACACCTTGGAAGTTTATTTTGGTTCCATGCACCCATTCCTAACATCTTGCTTGAAACCCAAGCCTAACCTAGCTAATTAGGCCTATGGACTTAGTCAGGGTTATGCTATGTTGGAGTGGAGTCAATCTCTACAACTTTGGGGTATGAGAGAAATTGAAAAAGGGTATCTAAAAGTGTGATTTCTTCCTTAAGTCTTTTGAGAATTTTTGAAGTTAGTGGCAAAAATCAGGGATTGGAGACCTAATAGGATTCTAGGTCCTTCCTTGCAATTTTTGTTGTGGGTTGTTGGGAGTGCAACTAGTGTTGGATTTTGCTTAGCTAGGTTGTTACTAAGTAGTTTCTAGCCTTTGTTGGAAGTTTTGAGGGCTAGAACCATAAAATCCTTATTTTACGCAAATTAAGGGAACTTGTCCTTAAAGGCTTGATTTGGGTCAAATTGCTTTGTGTCATACTTGTGTATGGTGAGTCTTAAAACCATCACAGTGGCTCCTTGTAGAGTTATACACTTGTTAAAGTTAAACAAACCAATTTTTCAATCCTTTGAACATTTCAGTGTTGGTTTTGGGGTTGGCTCTTAAGGTTGTGCTTCCATTGTTGCACTCTGCATCATTCAAGATCTCATTGATGATAAGAAAGTTTGGGTGGATGGACTCATGAATAATACTAATCATAAGGTTTTCAATAAACCTATGTACCCAAGCATGAATAAGAAGAAAGTTCTAAGAAGAAAAATAGGATGCAAAGATCAACTACATATGATTGAGCCAACTTTCGAGAACATAAACATGATTAAGTCTAAAGGGAAAAATGAAGGCTACAAATTAAACATTGATGAACCACCTATGATTATCATTAAGGGTGTGGATTCTTCCACACAGTCACAACCTTGCAATCTTGAGACCAAGAGCGAACAAACATAACAACCTATGGTCATCCTTAAAGGATTTGACCCTCGAACCCATATATATGCTAAAAACTTGAATCTTATAAGTTTATGATTTAGATATAAATTTTTTTTGGAGTTTATCTAAAATAATTGCAGATGAAAAAATAAATAAAAGATAAAAGCATGTTAGTCATAATATCATTATTGGTAACAATGTTCCAAATGCAAAGAATTATTTGTTTAAGCTTCTAGCAATGATCAAGTGGCTTACTGAATTGCTTGATGAGTCTTGAAAACTTCTCCCATTGTATCCTTGATTTCGCTAGTTTGAAGTTTTTGGTTACATGCACACAATCATGACTTTACATTACAGAGTATTCACATTCTAACAATTTTCATGTTCTTTCATTATATTTTAATCTAAACAACAAATTCAATAATTTCACTTATTCAAATGACTAATCTGAAAATGGGTCCTATTAAAGAATCTAATATAAATTCAAATAATGTATAATCTAGATTCTAAACAAATCAAAACATAAAATCTGTGATTTAAACTTATCTCATCACTTACACATAATAACAATACCTACCTTGTCATGTGGACAATCTTGGGGGAGAGGTTGCAACATTGTATTTGGATCCAATTGATCACTCTTTCTCTCTCTCCCTCTCTCCCTATTCAATCTAATGAACCAATTGGATCTGCTCTACATTTTAATGTCTCAAGTATTGCCTTGTGGTCTAACTCGCGAACTTTCCAAAGAATCTTATAGTGTGGTTTTTCACCATATTTTATCAAGTGAACATTTGATGTGACAACAAGGTTTGAATAATGAAGAATCTTTCTCTCTATTTTCCAATCCTCGAATAACCACAAGTTAGGGTTCTTCATAGAATATCATCTAAGCCATGTGCTGGTTACAACCACTACACCAATATGGTACTCTAAACCTTCACCATCTATAACTAAGTGATCTAGTTTTTGTTTAGCTTGGACACAATGACACAAATAATAATATTTCTCTTCTTTATTGTCTTTAGGTGCAATAATAGCAAAAACATAGCCTGTAGTGACAAATGTACAAAATGAGGTCATTAATTCAAAAACTACTTAGGTAAAAGTTATAAAGTTACATATTTAAATTACAAAGATATATATATTACCAAGTTGCACTAGATCAGACAAGCAATCAAAGTTAATAGATGAATCCATATCTACCATTTTCAGTGCTTGAGGGGGATGACAGGTGTCAATTGGATCCAAAACCTATATATCCCATTTCTCCACCCATTCAGTTGACTCACAGTCATCCCAATTTTCCTTTATATATTATGGAAAATAGCATGCCATTTTTTGTGTGTGAATACTCCATGAACCTACATCAGAGCTTCTAAAAGAGTGCAACTCACTAGATCTTGTTAGTGTGCAACAATCCTCATATGGTGCAATATTAGTATTATCTATCAACCAAAAAAATCTACAAACCATAGACTCACCTTCCTTACCTAGACCATTATAGCATTACACCATTGGATGATGGATTTTGCATCTGTCAATATTGCTCCATCTTTGTTCTTTAGTTCTTCATGAGCTAAGGCTCTTTTGATGCATGCACCTACACCATCGTGCTCTCCCTTTCCATGACCAACCTTTTTGAAATTCCACATATATTGAATTCTACACAACTTGTGCATCCTGCTCAACCAATAGAACACCCATGCATTCTTAAATTGAGATGCACAATTGTCTGACCATATAATCCGCTGATGATATGTTATGCCCCTATTAGCAAAATCTCCATAAAATAGTTGAAAAAAACCATGTACAAACTCCATAGAATATGATCAATCATCGTTGATGTAAAAATGATACTCCCTCAAAATCTTCTTATCATCCTTTGTACTTGTAAGTGAATGCATGAATGTTACGTGAACAAATATGGAAACCTATTGAGAAGTATAATACTTTGTTTGCACCTCATTTTGTGGTTATAGTGTGTAGTTCTATGTGAATTCTACAACCAAAACAATGATATCCAATGGAAACATATCCTTGCACAACTTGAATTACAAATTCAGCCATCAAGCTCTATATGTATGCCTTGCATACTCCTGAATAATCTTTTCACAAAAAAATTTCATGAACTCATACACTGAAATCTTTTCAATGACTAAATCACATCTTTTACCTTGTTTCCCATCTTTTAGAGCATATTTCATTGTCTTAAATTTTTTGTAATCTACTATTTCATTTCTAATTGCATGTGTACTATCTATATGTTCACAAGTTGATAAAAGTTGCAAAGAACCATGAAATAAGTATGTACCATCCAAGCATGATGTCTTGTAAAATTGTTGGTCATCTCCTATTTCACATAAAATATTGGATATGAATTCTCTTGAAGATCTTGGTGGCTCATTTATGTTACAATCTTGCAAAACAAATTTAGAATGCAAAAATACACATATATGCCTAAAAACATCAAAATGGTTAGAAAATTCAATATGTATCCTACAACAAGAAGTTGTGCGTGTGTGATTTATCTTCACATAAAAAGGTTTACCCATCTCAAAAAATCTTTGACTTATTTAAATTTGAGGATACATAGCAATAAATTTTGTAAAATATTGTATCTAAGTTGAGTCCAAAAAAATATTTCGCATGTCGGTTGCAATTTTGGCTACCGATCCTCCTTCTTACAACATCTCTTTGATTAGGGAAAACACATGTGTTATTCTTTGAAAAATATTTGATCCATGATTTCAAAGCTTCACTAATTTCTTTATCCTTTTGTGGTAGTCTACTGCTAAATGTCTATAACTCATTTTTTGTTGGATCTTCCAATCTCTCATGCCTTAGCATGGCTTTCTTTAGAATACCTCTACCAATTTTCAATGGTTTGCTTTTCTTTCTCATGAGTTGAGCTTTCTTCATTTGGGTACTTACTATTATCGATATAAGTACTCATGTTGTGATATTACTATCTTTGGTGCATGATTTAGAATCTACTTTTTCATAAGCACTCATTAGATTCTTTAAAATATTTTTTTCATTTGAATCATCCATCATTCTTAGCCCAAGAATATTCATGATAGGCCTAAATTTCAAATTCTTCATCATTTCAACAAATAATTGGCATTAACCTATAATATTTAATTCTTTAAAGAATAATCTCCACATACAATTAAGTTTTTATTGACAAGTACACTTGTTAATCTTGTCAAGCATTGATTTCAAAATGTTAGTATCAATATCACTCAAATATTTTGGTCTTCTAAAATGAACTCTTCCATTCTCTCAACATTTTGAACATCAACATAAGGTTGAGTGTTATGCGTACCTTGAACCAAAGATGATGTGTCTTGGCAATAAGATACAAAAGATGAAATATCACCTACTTGATATGTTGATGTTGTGTCTTCAACATGGCATGATGGAGTGGGTACATTGTTGGATCTACAAATTAGTGTCTCTTCAACATGAGAGGATGATATGACTCCAACATTGGAAGATTGTGTAGCTTCACAATTCAATTGTCTTCTTAGTAGTGTGCCCAAATTTCATTGTCCCTTCATTCACTTATTTGAAAGTAAGAAATTTACTATTATCACCTATCATGTTTCTTGACCAACCATTGTGAAGCAACTAATGGAGGGGATAATCGAGGCAGGCATGAGAATGTAGTCAACCACACTCACACCCCCACAATGAATCCAACAAATGTTCTCTTTGTCTTTCTAATTCTTCCTCTTTATTTCTTTGTATTGGTGGTTCTTGATCCTCTTCAAAAGTCAATTCTTCATCATTGCTTTGCAATTTTCTTTGTTCATGTAGTAGTTTCATTTTATCTCTTTTAATTGTCAAATCTCTCTCCCTATCTTCATTTGTTTGAGTTTTTAGTTTCTTTCTTGGCATGATGATGATTTCTACATGTCAAATTATTCAAACATCTGAATTACTTACAATTTGTAAATTACAAATCATTCAAATATATATATATATATATATATAATATAATTATTTCAATGAATACACAATATATATGAAACAACTTGCCAAATTTCTAACCATTTTCAAATAACAATTCATTCAAACATACAAATTTCAATGAATTCATTGTATATTAAACATGTCAAATTATAATCAAATTTGTCTCTATATATCAACAAACAATATTTAAAAAGGACTACACTAACCTTTTCTATAGAAAGAATATTCAAAAAATTGATCCAATGATTGAATTTGGTGTTTGTTAGCTTCAAAAAGTCTTCAAATAGTGTTTGCTAACTTTCATCAGTGTCATGCCCAAACTACGAGGTAAAAACACACATACTTTTTTTTTTAAATAAATAATTAAAAAGTTCTAAGTTCGAGATGGTTGATCATAGTTTAAGTATAGGTTCTCTACACTGGTAAATTTATTCTCTCGATATTAAGTTGATGTCAACAAAAGTTATGTTATTACATTAACTTACAACAATATGTGAAAATTATTTAAATAACAATTTAAATGAATTCGTTTTAAAATTAATTTGAGAAAAATCAAATTTCAATTTTAATCTTACCCCATAATGCTATTTAGAATTAAACATTTATGAGGATATTAACAATGTAAATTACATTTAAATTTGACTAGTTGATAAAGAAATCAATATAACATTTTCTATTTATCTAACATATACTCCCGTAATAAAACAAGATAATAATTCACAATAAATTTTCTAAAATGTTTAAATGTATAAAATTTTACTGCTAAAAGTATATTGAAAGTTAAAACAAATAACTTAAAACAATTCACCATTAATCAAACATATTTAATAACTAACTTTTGATAAAAATTAACATCATACAATAAACTAATATTATAACAAAACAAACTAAACTACACTTAAAATCTTAAGATTGAACTAATCACAATTCTATATTAAATTTCATTTTAAACTAACTTAAATGTAAAATTATTAATAAATAACAATAAAAAAAAAAAAAAAAAACTAAACTAACATATTAACTAAACCCTACAACATAAATGTAAAGTAATATTAACTCAAAACTAATTTTAACACTTTATTTACAAACTAAACAAGTATAAGCATTTTGACTACTAACTTAAATCTAAAACTAACTTAAAATAATAATAATTTTAACATTAAAATTACACCCAAACAATAAATAACACAAAAAGCCTAAACATCTATCCTACACCCCCTATGCCAAGTGACATGACAAGAACCCCACCTGCCAAAGGTCTGTGCATTGCCCAAGGGCCTGCACATGCAGACCTGTTCCCTCCCTTGTTCCATGCTTCAAAACATGCACAGACCTCATCACAATCAAGGTGGTGACCAAGGTAACGTGGGGGGAAAAAAAAAAAGACTTAAACATTAATAACAAAAATCAAAATCCAACCATGAAAAGAGGGCCAGCGCATTCCAATACAACCCTTACCACAGTACATGGACAAGGTGGAGGTACAGTGACATCACCCTGGCAGCTAAAATTGAATTTGAAACTAAACTTATTAAACACATTAACGAGGGTAGCGCCAAGTAGGAGAAGGTTAAATGCATAAAGCAAAGTGGGTAAGAAACATATTAGCCCAATGTTTTCATGAAGATTTATTCCTTTTTTTATTTACTTAAATATTGAAAGCACATTTATATATTTAATTTATGGTTATTAAAGATTCTTCAAGGTTCTCTGTCACAAGGGAGAAACTTTAAATTTGATTCTCCATACAAAAACCAAAGAGTTTTTACTCTCTTAGGACATTTCCTTTTTAAAGTCTAGATTTTGCAAGTTGATTGATTTACAAAGAGGGGTTATATTTTTTTTATTTTTTTTCAATAAATCTAATAGGACCTATTACAAATTAAACATACCAAGGATTTGAATGATCCATTTTACTATAATGCAAGAATTGTTTTGCTTCCAATAATCCCAAAAACTGAACCTGCATTCATAACATAAATTTCATTTTCAACATAAAGAAAACTTGAAATTTTACTTAATTAAACCATCATCATTTCATCCTATTTTTGATGTGCAATTCAAATAACTGAAAATTATGATTAAACCACATGATAAGCAATTATACTCAATCATCATTTTATTGGCAAACCTGATTCAAAGGCTCTGCCGGGAAAGAACCAGGAAGAAAACTCGACGTTGTTGCCATTACAGCAAGGTTTTGAGATACAAATTACATAGGATTTCAATCCTGAATTACAAAAATTTAACTAAATTTCCTTCATGACCCTCATCAAGGGTTCCATAACAATTTCTGCAACACTTTTCTAAGAATCATAGAGGAAACAGAATCTGATCAGGTGACAACAAGCATGACCAAGAAACAAATCAAACATGCATATTTATACTAGGTTTTCACAATAGGATTCACAATGAATCAAAACTAGGGAAAGGTGGATTTTTCCAACAGGAGATGTCAGACACAACACCAAACCAGGTGCCCAATTGGGGCTATAAATCAAGAACTTTTGTTCTTCCATTCTTACATGCCAAAACTCATATGTGGTTTGTGTTGACAGGTAGGGGCTCATAACACCCTACCCTCTCTCCCTCTTCTCGTCTTGAGAAGAGACTCTACACTATTGGAGTCCAACTAAAAGAACCTTTCCCAAAATTGGTCACTTCTACCCTATCCAAGGGTGAGTAATACCAAAACACCCATGCAAGAAAATCTCAAAATTCAAACATAAACATGAAAGAAAATCATTCAAAATGACATGGTTTTCAAATCTTCCCAACATACCCACAAACATACAAACATTCAAACAACAACAAGGTAGCATAAACATGAAACAAGAATGAAATTTGAACAAGAGAGATGAAAATTCCTACATTCACAAAGAGGTAATGGCAAATGAACAAGTTTGAGTAGAGCTTTTTCCTTCCTTCCTTCAATCTTCCAAGACTCCTCTCTAAATGTAGAGATTGGGTAACAACCTCTACTACTCCAAGAAGGGCCTCTAAATAAGCCTCAAACTCGACCACCAAAAGGATCAATAACTTCACCCACCCACCTAAAAATCTAGAAGCTCCTAACTCAACCCACACTATGGTTAATCACTAAGTGGAGGTGAGGTGATGAAACTCATGGTAGCCATAGTCAATTTTCGCACAAAGGCAAAAAGAGACTTTTGTAGTGACCTCAAAAGTTAATAAAAGGGACTTAGGGGTTGGAAAAGACCCCCAACCCATACCCATGCCCCTTGGGTATAATTATAACATGTTTTAAAGCCTTAGGAATAGGTTTGGAACCAAAGAAAAGCTAGGCAATAATTAGGAGCAACTAACAACTCTAAAATGCAGATTAAGCATTGATCCAGATTAAGGGTGACTAAACTCGATTAAGACCAAATTAGCAAAAAGACACTAACTTAATCTAACTTAGGTCCAAGGGTTACACAACTAACCCTAACTAGCACACTAAAGAGCATAAACAATTTATGAGTGTCAAGCGACACTAAAAGAACATAGTTACGAACATTAACATTCATTGATCACAGGAAAATACATACATCTCACAATTAAAATACTTGAATTACGAACAACAAGGTTTCCAAAATTAGCACATAGAGATCATTTCTGTTCCTCTGTCAGTTTTCTTGGCTAAAATATATGCACACTCATTGCACACATTAGTAGTCTCGTATATATATATATATATATACGTATCAGAAATTCACATAAATTGAAACATACATCAATCAAGATTTCTTTCATCCTACTTATATCTTTAATTTTAAAAATTCCAAAAATCAAGATGTTAATCCTGCATTTACTTATTTCATCAACATACATATACATATAACCTTAAATGACAAACATCAAATATCTGAAATTAACATCACACAACATAAAATAATATAATATGTTCAAGTATATGATAATGTCTCGACATTTTGAGTCGCCACTATCAAAAGGATAAAGGAATAGCTAAGGCTATGAAGGGTCGGGGTGAGGCCTCACAATTAGCTTGAAACCTGTGTTTTCTATCGGAACAACATAATGCACAATAGACAAAAAATAGAATATGGATCAAAAGGGACCCAAACTTTCTTTTTGACCATTTTTTGGTGATTTCATATAGTGCGTATGCACTATAGTGCATAGTCACTATGTCAAAACACATCTCTCCCTATCCCACCATCCCCCATCCCCTACTCTCTCTCTCTCCCTACTCTCTCTCTCCTCTTCCATCTCCTACTCTCTCTCTCTCTCTCCCTCTCCCCTCACCTACTCTCTCTCACTCTCTCTCTCCCATCCCCCACTATCTCACTCTCTATCCTCTCCCATCCCCTACTCTCTCTCACTCTCTCTCCCCTCTCCCATCCCCTACTCTCTCTATCACTCTCTCTCCTCTTCCATCCCCTACTCTCTCTCACTCTCCCTCTCCCATTTCCTCCTCTCTCTCACCCTCTCTCCTCTCCCATCCCCTAATCTCTTTGTCTCACAGACTCCCATCCCCCCTCTCTCTCTCAAGCTACTCTCTCTCCCCTCTCTCATCCCCTACTATCTCTCCCTCTCCCTCTCCCATTGCCTACTCTCTCTTACCCTCTCTCCTCTCCCATCCCCTACTCTCTATCTCACACACTCTCATCCCCCCTTATCTCTCTCAGGATACTCTCTCTCTCTCCCCTCTCCCATCCCCTACTCTCTCTCTCTCCCTACTCTCTCTCCCCTCTCCCATTCCCTACTCTATCTCTCCCTACTCTCTCCCCTCTCCCATCCCCTACTCTCTTGCTCTCCCTCTCCCACTACTTACTCTCTCTCTCCCATCCCCTACTCTCTCACCCTCTCTCCTCTCCCATCCCCTACGCTCTCTCACACACTCCCATCCCCCCTCTCTCTCTCCCTCTCCCACTATCTACTCTCTCTCTCCCATCCCCTACTCTCGCTCACTCTCCCTTTCCTACTCCCTCTCCCACCACCTACTCTCTCTTGCATCCCCTACTCTCTCTCACTCTCTCTTAAGTCTCTCATCGCCTACTCTCTCTCACTCTCTCTCCTCTCCCATCCCCTAGTCTCTAGATCTCTCACACACACTCCCATCCCCCCCTCTCTCTCCCTCTCCCATTTCCTACTATCTCTCTCTCTCCCATCCCCTATTCTCACTCTCTCTTTCCCATCTTGTTCTCTCTCTGTACCACCCCCTACTTTCTCACTCTCTCACACTCTCTCCCATCCCCTACTCTCTCTTACATACACTCCCATCCCCCCCCCTCTCTCCCTCTCCTACTCCCTCTCCCACCATCTATTATCTCTCTCCCATCCGCTACTCTATCTCTCTCTTGGGCTACTCTCTCTCTCCCCTCTCCCATCTCCTACTCTCTCTCTTTCATAGACACACACTCCCATCCCCCTGTCTCTCTCCTCTCCCATACCCTACTCTCTAGATCTCTCACACACACTCCTATCCCCCCTCTCTCTCCCTCTCCCACTCCCTCTCCCACTGCCTACTATCTCTCTCTCGCTCTCTCTCCTATCCCCTACTCTCTCTCACACTCTCTCCCATCCTCTAATCTCTTTCTCTCCCATCTCGTACTCTCTCTCTACCACCCCTACTCTCTCTCACTCTCACACTCTCTCCCATCCATTACTCTCTCTCTCTCTTACACACATTCCCATTCCCCCTCCCTCTCCCTCTCCCACTCCCTCTCCCATCGCCTACTCTCCCTCCCCCATCCCCTACTCTCTCTCTCCCCTCTCCCATCCCCTATTCTCTCTCTTTCATAGACACACACTCACATCCCTCCTCTCTCTCCTCTCCCATTCCCTAATCTCTAGATCTCTCACACACAGTCCCATCCCCCCTCTCTTTCTCCCTCTCCCACTCCCTCTCCCACCACCCACTATCTCTCTCTCACTCTCTCTCCCTCTCTACTCTAGTCTCTCTCCCATTCCCTACTCTCACTCTCTCTCTCCCATCCCTTACTCTCTCTCACACTCTCTCCCATCCCCTACTGTCACTCTCTCTCTCTCTCTCTCCCATCTTGTACTCTCTCTCTCTACCACCCCTACTCTCTCTCACACTCTCTCCCATCCCCTACTCTCTCTCTCCCCTCTACCATCCGCTACTCTCTCTATCTTTCACACACCCACACACTCCCATCCCCCCTCTCTCTCTCCTATCCCATCCCCTACTCTCTGGATCTCTCACACATACTCACATCCCCCCTCTCTCTCCCTCTCCCACTCCCTCTCCCACTACCTACTCTCTCTCTCTCTCACTCTCTCCCTCTCTAATCTCTCTCTCCCATCCCCTACTCTCTCTCTTACACACACTCCCATCCCCCTCTCTCTCCCTCTCCCTCTCCCACTCTCTCTCCCACCACCTACTACTCTCTCCCATCCCCTACTCTCTCTTTATCTCTCTCCCCCCTCTCCCATCCCCTACTCGCTCTTTCACACACACGCCCCCTCTCTCTCTCCTCTCCCATCCCCTACTCTATGTCTCACTCACTCTCCCTCTCCCATTCCCTCTCCCACTACCTACTCTCTCTCTCTCTCACTCTCACTCTCACTCTCTCTCTCTCTCACGCTATCCTTCTTTACTCTCTCTCTACCACCCCCTACTCTCTCCCTCACATTTCACACTCTCTCCCATCCCCTAATCTCTCTCTCTTACACACATTTTCATCCCCCCTCTCTCTCCCTCTCCCACTCCCTCTCCCACCACCTACTCTCTCTCTCCCATCCTCTACTCTCTCTCTCCCCCCTCTCTCATTCCCTACTCTCTCTCTTTCACACACATGCACTCCTGTCCTCCTCTCTCTCTCACTCTCCCTCTCCCACTCTATCCCCCACTACCTACTCTCTCTCCATCATCCCCTCCTCTCAATTTCTCTCTCCCATCCTGCACTCTCTCTATCTCTCCTCCATCCCCTACTCTCAATCTCTCTCTCCCATCCTGTACTCTCTCTCTCTGCCACCCCTACTCTCTCACACTCCTCTCTCTTTCATCCCTTACTCTCTCTCTTACACACATTCCCATTCCCCCCTCTCTCTCCCTCACCCACTTCCTCTCCCACTGCCTACTCTCTCTCTCTTTCACACACCCACACACTCCCATCCCCCCTCTCTCTCTCCTCTCCCATCCCCTACTCTCTAGATCTCCACACACACTCCCATCCCCCCTTATTTCCCTCTCCCACTGCCTATTCTCTCTCTCTCTCTCTCTCTCTCTCCCCCCTCTCCCATCCCCTACTTTCTTTCTCTACCACCCCTACTCTCTCACACTCTCACACTCTCTCCCATGCCCTACTCTCTCTCACACACACTACCATCCTCCTCTCTCTCTCCCTCTCTCACTCTCTCTCCCATTGCCTACTCTCTCTCTACCATCCCCTACTCTCAATCTCTCTCTCCCATCTCGTACTCTCTCTGCCACCCCTACTCACACTTCCTTTCTCTCCCATCCCATACTCTCTCTTTGTCACTCCTAGTCTCTCTCACACTTCCTCTCTCTCCCATCCTGTACTCTCTCTGCTACCCTTACTCTCTCTCACTTCCTCTCTCTCACATCCGCTACTCTCTCTCTCTCTCTCTCTCTCTCTATCTCTCTCTCTCTCTCTCTCTCTCTCTCTCTCTCTCTCTCTCTCTCACTCACACACACACACACACACACACACACACAAACACAAGCACACACCCATTCCCCCTCTCTTGCTTTCCCTCTCCTCTTCCCTCTCTATGCACTATTTAGGTCTCAATAGTGTGTGTGCACTATAGCATGCATGCACAATTGGGACCCAAATTTAAAAAGCTTTAAATAGCATGTGTGTGCTATAGTGTGCATGTGCTATAGGGCATACACACTATTCAAACCTTTGCATTCTACTGAGCCTAAGGCTTGGTTTTTCCTTGGGGATCCAACCCAAAGGTTTGGAGTCTATAAATTGGTCTGAGATGTGTTTTGCTGCAAACATACAAAAAATGATTGATTTTTCTTGTGTGCTCTCCTTCAAGATTTCTTGTGGTTGAGCATCGATAAGATCAGGTTACATGAAATTGTAGGTCTTTGTGTTAGCTATATAATCGTATAATTTATTTTTTATTTGAACTATTTCAAGCCTTTCATCTATAATTTCTTTTGAATGTATGTTCATTTTTTTCAAAAACCAACATGTACTAATTGGGCTGTAGATTTTATCTTGTTCATCGAATTTTGTAACAACTTGGTTTTTTAGAAACTAGACTGCATTCTACACACTTTGAAAAAAAGAATTTTTGATTTTAGATTAGTTTTCAATCATTTCTAGAGGGAGCACACAAATATTTCATGTTTTTGGGATGTGTCTAGTTAAAAAATTCATAAAAAATAAAATACAAATTATAAAATTATCCAAAAAATTTGGGATAAAGTACATAGTGTTAAGTAACTTTTGACTAGAGCAATTAAAGAATTTCAAAAAAAAAATGTCAAAATTTTAGAGGGGTCACACTTTGTACTATGTTATCTTTTTTTGAAATAAACAATACCACTTTCTGTGGCCTCCTTTTTTAAGGACCTAAAACTAAACCATTTTGAAAAAAAAATAGTAGTTTAGAAACTAGATTCAAAGGACTACTACTTTTTTTTTTTGTCATATCTTAAAATTTTGAGCCTAACCATTTTCAAATTCTTATTGAAGTTCAGAAATTGTTGATTTCATAAAAAAAGTTGCCCACTTATACCCCCCTTTTGGCAACACAACTTGGTGCACTTACCCATATCATAAAAATATAAAAATTATATGACATTCTAGAGGATAGAGTCCTCTTCTAGAATGTATAATTTTTTTCCTGGTTAGAATAGATTGTTTCAAGAAAAGTAGTCAGAGATGAAAACTATTGATTTTAGGTGAGTCAAAATTATAATCATTATAAAAGAGAATATATAGGTAGAAAGTCAATTTTAATTTTTGATTGTTCTAGATATATAATTTATGTATAGCATAGCCTAAGATCATAGGAAAATAAGTTTATTTTCATATAGTTTTGTGGTGGGAACTAGACCCCTAATTTTTAGCATATTTCAGCAGCTAAAACGTTATCTATAAAAATTAGGAAATTATATCAATTCTTATTCCAAATAATTATTAAAAAAATTAATCCTAGACTTCATCCATTTCTACACATTTTATTAGTTTACTTCATTTTTAAATTCAAAATAATAATACCAATTTTATGTCATTGAAGGTTAACAGTTATACTTTTGTTAGCCTTTTCCTTTACAAAAGGGTGACACAAGTTTGTCCTTTTACTCTCAAGAAATCATGCTCTTATCTACAAATTTATGGGCCTTCGTCGTTCTTTTCCTGTGCTAGAATCTTGGGCATGTTGGGTGTGGAACCCAGAAGGAGATAAGGAGGTTTTGTTAGCAGCTAATAACTATTTTATGGTTATCTTTTCAAGCATGCCACATAGGAATAAGGCATTTGAAGGAGGCCCTTATTTATCTAACTAGGTGGGGCTCTTCATCAAGCCTTGGCACATGGGCTTTAACTCTGCTGAGGAGATCCCCTCACGAGTTTCGGTGTGGGTTTGCTTGTCGAAGCTTCCTTTTGAATTCTAGAGGGAAGATATTCTTCACTCAATCTCTTTGCTTCTTAGAAAACTTGTAGGTTCAGCTACTCGAACTCAAGATTGAAAGGTAATTTCTTTTTCCCATACTTGTGTAGAAGTTGATTTAAATAATCCATTTCTGAATTCTATGAAGATTTGCATGGGATCATCTTCCTGGATCCAATAGCTAGATTACAAGACCCTTCTATTTAGATGTAGAATTTTCCATGAATATGGTCATTTACATCACAAATGCCCCAGGAATAAGTCCCCCTCCTTGGCTGCCCCTGATCCCCCTAGGGAGTACAAGGGGAAGACCCCTTTATCTAATAGACCTATTGATAGTGAGCGATTTATTTAGGTTGAGTCCTGTAACAGAGGCAAGGGTAAGAAGAGAACTGAGATGGACAGGTAAACTGATGACACCTTTAACAAGTTTGACGCTCTTGGGGACTTGGTCCAATAGGAAGATAATCTATTCATGCTCTCTTCTAGAGCCAAAGGTCAACATGAGATTCAAGTTGAAGATATGTAGAAGGAGGATCAGATTCTATCTCCAAGGGACCAATAGGCTAGATTGTTGGGTATTAATTTTCCTCCTCTTATTCAAGATATTGGAGAACTTCAAAGGGTCATAGGGTTCAAAGGGCTCAGTCTTGGTGGTTCCTGATCCCCTTATGCCTAAGGGGACCTCAGATTCTATAAAGTGTAATAAGGCTCCTTTTGTCTTAGGCATACAGTAGAAATCCTTCAAAAAGGGGCCTTTAGATAAACTGTCAAAGACTGGTAGGAAGACTGATCAAAAGAGGGTGAAGATAATGGGTGAAAATTTGGTTAAGTCTGGGTCTATGAAACCAATTGATTCTCATTTCTCCCACCCCCATAAATAATTTTTTTGTCATGGAATGTAAGGGGGTTGAATAACATCCCCAAACAAAAGGTTGTTCACAGATTAACTGAGTCTTAATCTCCTGATGTGATCTTTATTCAAGAAACTAAGTTTATAATGGATGGTTTGGCTAATTGTGCTTTGTAGATCTAGCCCTAGGGCTCTTGGCAGCGGGTGGGTGCTTTGAAAAATTTAGGGGGGTGTGGTGGCTTGCTTCTAGAACCCAAGTTTCCCCCTTATGGTGGATTTCTAGTTGGTCCTCCATTTTTTTGGTTGCCTCTAGTTTTGAAACTATAGAAAGGTGTCTTTTACCCAATATTTATGCTCCTACTAGTTTTTTAGGTGAATCCCATTTATGGGCTCATATTAGATTCATCCAATCCCTAGACCAATATCTCCCATGGATTATGGTTGGAGATTCTTATGTTGTTACTAGTCTAGATGAAAAATGAGGAGGGCTAGCTAGGTTGGACCCATATTCAAATGTACTCAGGGATATGATTGGCTCCTTGAATCTCATTGATGTGAAGGTAACCAATGGCGTCTTTGCATGGAATAGTCAAAGATGTGGTGGCAAGGCTATCTCAAAAAGGCTTGACAAATTATTGGTTTTTTACTATTGGATGAACAATAGGTGGATCACCAGTTCTGAAATTCTTGACTGGAGGGGCTCCGACCACTAGCCTATTAAGTTATCCATCACCTGTTATAGAGTCACCAAAAATCCCTCTTTCGAATTTTAGTTGATGTGGTTAAGAGACTTGTCTCTACCAGACCTTATGTTGGATTGGTTGTATGAGGGGATGCTTGCCCATGGAATGACCATGTTTACTTTTAGTAAGAGGCTTCAACATGTGAAGTATAGGCTTAGGAGATGGAATAAATAGTATTTTGAGAATCTACATACTCAAAAGATTGTTGCTTAGATCAAGTTGGATAATATTACCAATCAGATTTGTCACCAAGGATTGACCTCTGATCTGGATAAAGCTGAGGCCTTAGCTCTTAAGGGACTTGAAGAATGGGAGCTTCGAGAGGAGATTTTTTGGAAGTAGAAATCTTGTGTTGACTAGCTATAAGAGGTTGATAGGAACACTACTTTCTTCCATAACTTAGTTAAGGCTTGGAGACACAGGAATTCTTCCTCCTCTCTTGTCTCAACTAGTGGAGATTGGATCTCTTCTTGCAAAGAAATTTCTAGGGAAGCTATCAATTATTTTTCTAAGATTTTTTTTAAGGAGGATCTTCCTACTGGGATGAAAGAGTGTGCCATCTTGGACTGTATTCCCCACCTGGTCCTAGTTGAGATGAATGGGGCCCTCTTAAGCCCTATCTTGTTACCTAAATTGGGGAAAGTTGCATTTAATATTCAAAAAGGTAAGGCCCCTGGCCCAAATGGATTTTGGCTTGAATTTTTTCAAGAATTCTGGGAAATAATAAATTTTGATCTCCTAGAAGTGGTTTAGGAATCTCATAGAAACAAATAGAGGTTGAAGTCCTTAAATTCTACCTTATTTGCTCTCATACCTAAGAAGGAAGGGGCTAATCGGCTGGATCAATTTAGGCCTATAGCATTATGTAATGTTGTCTATAAGATTATCACAAAATTGATCACTAAGAGACTCAAACCACTCCTTGGTTTATTGATCTCTGCTAAACAAGGTGGCTTTGTTGAAGGAAGACAAATTTTGGACAGGATGCATCTAAGGAGAAAGCTATGTTCATTAAACTCAACATGGCTAAAGCTTATGATCGATTGAGTTGGGAATTCTTACAAAAAATTCTTTTGGTTTTTCATTTTGATGAGGAGTGGGTGGATTAGGTTCTTAGTTGTGTGACCTGATCCTCCTTCTCAGTTCTCATTAATGGGGAACCTTCATAATTGTTTGGTGCTTCTCGAGGACTTCAACAAGGGGACCCCTTATCTCCCTATTTATTCATTATAATGGTAGAGGGCCTTTGTAGATTTATAAAAGCTTAGGTGAGGTAGGGTCTTATTCAGGGTTGAAGCTAGAAAAATAATCTTCCTTCCTACTCTCATCTTTAGTTCATGGATGATATTGGGTTATTGGGCATGGCTAGAATCAGTGAGGCAGTGAATTTAAGGTGAGCTTTGGATATCTACTTGAAAGCATCAGGGTAGAAGATTAATGATGATAAGTCTTCCATTTATTTCTTTAACACTCCTCAAGTTATTCATATGCTCCCTTCTTGTACCTTGGGGTTCCTTTGGTCTTGGGATCTTAGCGTAGGGATTATTGGGAGGGGATTTTGGATAAATTCTGGAGTAAGATTAGTCATTAGACATACATATGGTTATCTTCTATTGGGAGAGTGGTTCTCTTAAAGACTATGGTGCAATCTCTCCCCATTTATAGGTGTTGTGTTCAGGTTCCTCTTTTCAACTTTGTGAGGGATTTTGATGCTTTGTCTTGGCAATTCCATTGGGTTTGCATCCTTATATCCTTAAAGTGGAGCCTTGTCAAGTGGGAGTCTTTTTGTAGGCCAAAACATGTTGGGTGCCTTGGGCTTAGATCGATGGCACTTGTTGCCACGACTTTGGCTACCAAGTTGTACTGTGATGGTGCAATAGCTAGGATCAAGATTGGGCCAAGATTCTTGCCCACAAGTATTTTCCTAGTGCTAAATTCCTTGATGTGCCACAACTTACTTTGGTGGGTAAAGGATCTTGTATTTGGGACACTCTTAAGAAGGGAGCTCAACTTATTAAGGAGGGTCTCTTCTACATTTGTAACAGAGGCTCTGGAGCCTTGTTTTGGTAGGATTCTTGGGATGGCCACCCTCCCATTCTTTCTAGCTTCCCCCAACTCTAGCCTCTTTGCCATACTTTTTCTAATGCTGGATGGTTTAAGGTGGAGCATTTTAAGACTGTTAAGCATATGGGTTAGGTGGAGGTGACTTGCTAGAAGGACCCTTAGGAGTGGCCCTTAGGTGGCTCTGATAAGGATTGTGTGGTTCTTGCTAAAGATTTGGAAAGTAGGTTTTGCAGCTCCCTTAATGAGCGGGACACTTTGGCTTAGAGTCCTAGCCCAAAAAGAAAATTTATTATGGCTCAAGGCTATGCTATTCTTGATAGGAACCTTCACGGTCCAAATGAGGTGCACTGGTGGAAGAAGATTTGGATTAATTTTTCTAGGCCCAAATGTAATTTCTCCTTATGGTTGCTGGTTTAGAAAATATGCCTCACTTGGGAGAATCTTTGTAAACAATGTTTTCAAAGACCTTTTGTTTGTTTCCTCTATTCGAACAACTAGGAATATACCTCTCACTTGTTTTTTCTTTGCCCTTTTTCAAGAAATGTATGGCATAGATGGTGGGAGGCTTGGTGACATAGTTGTATTCATGCTACCTCTCTTATTGATTTTTGGGAAAGTTTGGGCAGACCTCTAGTGAAGACTTCTTTTTTGTGGGTAGCTTGGACATTTGGGCTGACTCTTATTCTCTGGAACCTTTGGCTAGAGAGGAACCACAAAATTTTTTGTGACTCCAAATTAGGAAATTTTCAATTGTTGAAGAAGATTCTTAATGGACTTTAGGAGACTATTTTTGCTAAGTGTGATAGGTCTGAAAGTATTGATCCTAGTGATCATGCTATTGTGAGGAACTTGAACCTAGGTAATAGTAGACAAGGATGCACCTTTGGAAAAGGACCTTGCCATGTCAAGCAATAGGTTTGTCAAGATGGGAGGTGGACTCCTCCCTCGGCTAGGACCTTGAAGATTAATACAGATAGTTCTTTCATGGGAACCTTGGTCATGCTAGTATTAGGGGTATAGGTAGAGGCAATGATGGTGGTGCAATTTTTCTCTTCTCTATTTACAAAGGCCAACACTCTAATAATTTAATAGAGGCCCTTGCTATTAAAATTGTGGTTGAGAGAGGATGTTTGTTAGGCTAGAAGAGGATTATCTATGAGTCTGATTCTCAAATTGTTGTGGATATGTTGAATAACTAGAGTTTGGAAGATGCTAGTTGGCAATTGGCCTCTTTGGTCAGACAAACTCTAAGTCTTTGTAGCTCCTTAGGCTCTGTCACCTTTTATCATATCCCTAGGGAATAGAACAAAGTGGCTGATTATTTGGTGAAGTGGGCTTCAAAGAATGTGGATGGTTGGGATATTAGTGGAAAGGATGAGTTACTTTTTGAGTATCATGGGATCGTTGAACAACTATTATTGGGAGACATGAATATGTAGTGTTGGTGTGGGCCTTTGGCCTTTGCTCTGTACTTTGATTTTGATTGAATAAATTTTTACCCCTTTTTTCCAAAATAAAATACAATCCTATGAAATTCACACATTTTCATTTATTTTTGTATTTGGCTTCTCAAATATTCTTTTCTCTTCCATTTAGATTATTTTTCTTGTAGCATGGTTGAATGAGTATTGCTTGTTCGATAACAAATGAAGAGAGGCAAGAGAAAGTGCATGCATTCAAGTATTTTGCAATAGGGCAGATCTAATGGTATCAATTGGAACAATGTCAAACTTCTTCCTTGGTTGCAAAATTAATCTTTCCATTCTTGTTTCCCCTAACACATTTCTGACAGTAATTTCAATTTTTTTTAAAATATTTTTTTTCCTATTTTTTCAATTTTGTTTGTTAACTTTTTTATTTTTGCTAATAAATTTATAATTTTTTCAATTTATTTTTAAAACAATTGATCATCTTTATTGTCATTAGTTTGTTTCACTTTTACAACATTTCTTAAAGATTTCAAGATATAAAAAAAGTCTCTACATAAGGATTGTTCAATACATGCTTTCTTTGACAAGGAGAAAAGGAAATTCAAGAGTAAAGTCGTAAAGAATGCTTTGATAAATATGAACTATTGTAAAAGCTTTGAAAATTAATGGTAGTTATATTTCATATCTTGTGTTTTTTTAATTCTTACATTATACATTTGTTTGTTTTCTAAATATGAATATTTCACTAAATTGGTATAAATGACATACATTGAATTATTTTACTATATAAAATATCAAAATTATGATTTATTTCTTCAAACATACAAATGATTCATATTACTCTTTAATTTAATTTGATATAAATGACATACATTAACTTATTTTAGAATGCAAGGTATGATAATGAAATTGAAATTTGATTTATTAAAATTGTTTAATAATATTTAAATAAGAATGATATACTTATAGTAATTGACAAGTGTGAGGTAGCTCAAATTGCACAAAAAAATTTGTAGAAAGAAATGTTTTTAGATTTAAATTATTAAGCCAATAGGCTTATTGTGGGAGCTCCCCTAGAATTTAACATTTTGACAGAAAAGTTGTAAGACCTTATCAATTTTATAATTTTATCAATTTTATAAGTTTCCAATGATGAATTCTTAAAATTTAACTTTCATTTTTCCTTTTTAGATGCAATGAATCCTATAAAACCAATTCTTAAAATTTAACTTCAATGAAGTGTTAAAATCAATTAATTAAATTTAACCTTTTTTTTTCATAATCTTAAAAAGTCAATAAAAGTTTAACTTTCTTTTTTCAACATATAAAAAAACTAATAATTACAATGTCTCCAAAAAAAATTTATTTTTAAGTTTATAATTTTCCTACTATTTCTAGAAAATAATTGATGCTATCCAAGATACAAATCGGGTTTTTCTCGCAAAGATTAATGCAACTAGATTTTAGTGGGGATGCTTGGAATTTAATTTGATATGGTTGTAAAAATTGTTGTATGTATTGTTTCTTATAACTCATATTTGTAATTGATTGTATTTGTATTTGTCTATAAGGTTAAAATGTTGTCACTTGCTACAAATTGGTTTAGGTTGGCAATCTATTATAATTACTAATGTAAACACATCACAAAAATATAAAAATTACAGTTTGTAAATTTTTAGTTGATTTTTCATTCTTCTATTATTTGTGAATTTTTTTTCAATAATTTAACATGTAAGTAAAGTGGGGAGCGGATTATCGTGATAATTTAAGCACAATGCTATTTTGACAATCAAAATTTAGCATTAAAATTTAATATATTTATATATAATTATATTTATAAAAAATAATTTACTTTTTGTTTAAACTATCATTTTATATTATATTTTATATAGTTTTTATAGTATGCAAACTATTTTACCATTTGAATAATCAAACCTATCGTTCAAACATATATTACTATTAGCACCTCCTTTTGGTACAAGTACTAAGTAAGTCATTCAATGGGCATAGATAATTAGTTCAATCAATAGCATTCAAATATTTTTTGAACATAAAAATATGTCCTATGTTTATACATTATTTTATATTTTTCAAATATTAAAAAAGCTATTTATATTGAGTTTCATTGGATGAGAGTAAAAATAGCAAGAAAACAATTCTCATTGCAAATAAATTCATAAATTTTATAAGTGAACACGTATTATGCTACTTCAATAGATTCAATAAGAATTGTCACAAATGCATGTAAATAAGGTGGAAAATAGCAAGCAGCACAAACATTAAATCTTCAATCTTTTTTGGTTTTTCCACCTTATTAATCCCAAATATAAAATTCAAGATACATTGATTCAATCCATAAATATTTCTCCTAATTTGATCAGTAATCCTTTAGAGATGGATATCACAAACGACGCAAAATTGCCATTTTTTTTGGGTGTATATGTCCATGAACGAGATTGACAACAACACAGGCTCAACCTGGAGATTGAAGCTGAAATCTGGTGGCACTTCTTCAATTTCAAGCTCATCAATTCTTTAATCGATAGAACAGAGTGTTCAATATTTTTTGGCCTATACAAATGGAACAACAACTTCACCCTTCCGCAAGGCACCCCAAATGTAGTGGTGGCCTCCAAAGGAACCCTACCACAATTGAGATTTGTGGCTGGAAATCTATGTATGAATTACAATCTCCTCATAAATCAATTCCACACAACTTGTTGCTTAAAGACCATAGTGAAAGCACTGAAACAAAGAATTCACAATGTTTGTGACACAACAAATTTTACAAAACTCTGTTATTGAAGTTAGTTTGAACTTTTGTTTTTGAAGCTAATATTAACAAAAGTTGAAATTAGAAGCCTTTGAAGATTTTTTTTTTTTGAAAGAGGGGTAAACGCTTTGACCTAGAGCTATGAACTAGTGAGATCACAAATAGGGGACCTCATCCCCATTAGATTTGAACCTTGATGGCAAGGATAAAAACTCAACAACTTAACCATCACAACATGTCACTATTGTCAAGAAGCCTTTGAAGATTATAGAACTCTATTTTTATAGTTAAATTAAATTTTTCTTACTTTGAAACTAAAGTCAGAAAATGGAATTTTGAAATTAGAAATTAATAATTTAAAGAATTTTTTTATTACATTAGTTTCAAACTATTTTACTGTGAAAGAATTAAATCACAACACTTTAAAAATTTGCTCAGCAACAACTAATGCTGAGTAGAAGACTTGTTTGGCACAAGAGGGTGTCGAGTGATAGGAGGACTTTGTCGAGTAAGCTCAACACATGAAGAAGTCGAGTAACTCGACACTTAAGGAAACTCGGCACAAGTGTATGTCGAGTGAGCTCGATCACCACTATTGGGTGATACTCAACAATGAAAATGTTGAGCAAGCTTGGTAAACAAAAGGAAACTGAGTGAGCTTGGTGAGGGCAGAGAGGGAGACTTTGTGCACTTTGTAAAGACAACATCTTTTACAAACTGAGTGACCTTTTCATAGACCTCATGTCTGAACTTTTTCCACCATTAAAACATAGAGAGTTAAAGTATGAAACTTTCAACTGTGAACTTCTCAAACACAAAACATGCATGCAATGATAAATAAAAGAAGAATAATAGATTGCCAAGTATGCCTACTTGCTTTCTTTCTTTCTATTTAAATATGATTTAACTAATACAAAATATGGGAGCATTCAGCTTCAACCAAAAAACCCTAAAATCTTGAAACTAATAAAACTTTAAACTTTAAACTTCCAGCTCTTAATGGTTGCATACAATAACACCTAGAGCAACCACTGCTTCATAGGTTGAATCAAAAGAATAGACTTATAAAATAACCAAAAGGATCCAACATGTGCAATTGCAAACACAAAACTAGAACTTCCTTTTGTCTTCTAACTTGATCTGTTGATCAACTTTTCTTCTCTACTCTACAACATGCTCTTCTGCAACTCTCCAACTCCTTCAACTAGTTGAATGAAAATGATTCATTCATTTTTGTCTCTTACCAAAAACATTTACCCTCTCATTTTACAATTTTAAACTCACCTACCATGCATTAAAGTTTCTGATCATTTTGCTAGCCATCAGGGTGGTAGGTGGGCATTTAGCTCCAAGGGCAATCAACCTACCTACATTAAATATTTCAACACTCTTCCTTTGTCCTGAGCCAAACAAACAAAGATCACTCCTGATCCAAATCAATTACACCAAGTCTCTCTCTTAGGTGCACAAAAGTTCCAATGCCTAAAGGCTTAGTAAAAATGTTTGCTAGTTGCTACTCAGACTTGCAAAATTCTATTTTGATATCTCCATTCTCCACCAACTCTCTAATGAAGTGATATCTAATCTTTATGTGCTTGCTTCTCCCATCAAAAATTGGATTCTTGGACAATGCAATTGAGGAGATGTTGTCATAGTAAATTGTGGTTCCATCATCTTGCCCTTCATTCAAATTTTTCAAGATCCTTCTTAACTAAATAGCTTGACATGTTGTTGCATTCGCTGCTATGTATTCAGCATCTACTATAGATTAAGCAACAATAGGTTGCTTCTTGGATGCCCATGAGATTGCACCCGATCTCATATGAAGCATGTATCCAAAAGTGTTCTTCCTATCATTTAGACTTCCAACCCAATCACTATCTATATAACCAACCAACTTGAAATCATTTTTTGTAGTATACAAAATCCAAAATCTCTTGGTACCATTCACATACCTTAGGATCCTCTTACCCACTTGCTAATGGCAATCCTTTGGTGTTTCCATAAAGCTGGAAATCAAACTTATTGCATGCATTATGTCTAGCTAAGTTGTAGTCAAATACATTAAACTTCCAACCATACTCTTATATAGTGTTGGATTCACACTTTTGCTACAATCTTCCTTGCTGAACTTCAGACCTATTGTTGTTAGCATTGGGGTTGCCTAACTATTCTGCATTTTAAATCTCTTCAAGATCTACCTTGCATATTTTCCTTCAAAGATGAAGATGCTATCATGCATTTTTTTTACTTCTATGCCTAGAAAGTACTTTAAGAGACCTAGATCTACCATTTTAAATTCATTTTTCATGGCCTTTTTGAACTCATCAATTAGGAAATTGTTATTTCTAGTAAAAATCAAGTCATCAGCATAAAAGACAACAATCAACACATTACCATTTGTTGCCTTGATGTAAAGTGTGGGCTCACCATCACTTTTGCTAAAGCCATTGCTCATCAAATATATTCAATCCTATTGTACCATGCCCATGGAGCTTGCTTGAGTCCATAAAGAGCTCTCTTCAATCTATACACTTCGTTCTTCACCCACAACTTCATAACTAGGTGGCTGCTCCACATAAACTTCTTCTTTCAATACACCATTCAAGAAGGCAGAATTCACATCTATTTGATATACTTTCCATTGTGTTGGGCTACAATTGCTATGATAGCATGCACAGTTTCCATTCTTGCAACCAAGGCATATGTCTCATCGTAATCTTTTCCATACTATTGCTTATACCCCTTGACCACTAATTATGCCTTATGCCTATCTATTTTTCCTTCAACATAGAACTTGATCTTGTATACCCATTTCACTCCAATTACTTGTTTCTTGGGAGGCAAAGTAGTTAACTCCCATGTCTTATTTCTTTCAATAGCATCTATTTCCTTATTCATGGCATTACACCATTTTTCTTTATTTACAATTTCTTCAAAATAAATTTGATCACTATGAGAAAATAATGCAAAATTTACACTCTCATCATAATCTTCATCATACCTTTCTTCTTGGTATATATCCTTTAGACTCTTGGTCTTTCTTGACAATAGGGAGGTGAGAGTGGGATCTAAATTTTTAGTATTGTTGCTGCTACTATTTTGCATACTAGCTCAAGGTTTTCTTGATGTGCTTGGAGCTATTACTCGGCATGTTAAGGGTTGCTTGTCTTTTTTCCTTTTTTTTCAATTCATGTTTGTTGCTCCAACTTCTTGTTGATCACCAATGTCATCTTCCTCCTCTTCAATAGTTGGCACTTTATTTGAAGTGCTTGAGGTTCATCTACTAAGCCATCCCATGACTGATTTTCAAGAAACTCTAGATCTCTTAAAATGATGATCTTCTTATTAATTGGATCATATAACATATAGGCTTTTGATTCTGAGCTATACCCTATGAATATGCACTTCACACCTTTGACATCTAGCTTTTGTCTTTGTTCTTTAGGCATGTGTGTGTATGCTACACATTTGGACACTCTTAAGTGTTCAATTGTTCATATGTTCCTTGACCATGCCTCAAGAGGTATCTTGTCACAATTGACTTTGTAGGACACCTATTGATCAAATATACTATTGTTGCTACAGCTTCTCCCCAATATTCAGTTGGGAGTCCCTTTGCTTTCATCATGCTTCTAGTTATTTCAACAATGGTCCTTTTTTTCCTCTTAGCCACTCCATTTTGTTGCAAAGTATAACTGGTTGTAAGCTCTTTTCTTATGCCATTTTTCTGTAATGTCCCATTTTTTTGGAGGAGTTAATTATAAAGTTATCAAATATATATATATATATATATATATATATATATATATATATATTACAAGATAACTTTATAAATTAAATAAAAAAATATTCTAGAAGTTGCTGGAAGAAGCGGAGGAAAAATTAAAGGAGGCCGACCTATCAAGGAAAAAAGAATAAATAGGCATTGAGGGCTCATTTCCTATCATCGAGATTTATTATTGATTTTTGCTTATGTGCATTGTGGAGCCTAGGGTTTCTACAAATAGTCACAATCGGCCATTGAGAATGAAAACTCTCAATTGGTACGCAATTTTGAGGGTGTGAGAGATCACCTAAATTATTGCAACTGTGGGAAGGATATTTCAGTCCTTTCACTTGTGCTTAATTTCTGATTTGGAGTTTCCAGTGGAGTTGCACTTTCACCATATCATCTTCAGCATTCAGTCTCCACAATTTGATCAATCTAGGTTCTTCATTTCAATCTATAGTTGCAACAAGTTCTCAATTGTATACAGCCAATTAGGGTTTCTCTGTAATGTGCTATGTCATAATGTTTCAGTGCTGAAATTTTCCATATCATTTGTTAAAACATTTGGTTTTCATTGAATGAATACATTGACACTATTATTTCTTTTATTTTAGCAGTGTATTAAATTTAAGGTTTTGTTTAGTGGCCTATTGGTATGGGTCATTACAGTAGTATCAGAGTGGTTTTCTACCAGCCTGATAGGGTTACCTAGCCACCATTTAATTTAGTTTACAAAAGAACCAATATAACTGAGAATATGGTTGAGAGACATTCTCAAAGCCAATCTAGAAGTGTGCGAGATGATGAGACTTTATAGCAACAAGAGAGGCTTCTACAGTCAATAGAGGCAAGTACACAGGCAATGATGGTTATGATGCAACATTTGATTGGGGAAATTTTGAGAAATATAAATCATAATAATGACCAGGATGATAGGAGCATAGCAGGATCACAACATAGGACATGGTCTGGAATAGCTGACAAACCCACACGTCCTACATTCAGAGAAGAAACTCTAGCACACACACCTGATGCTATGGTAACAGATATTGTAGATGAACTCTGACAAGCGAGGAATGAGTGGGATTCATTACCAGAATATGTACAGGATGGATGGACATTTGACAAGTACCTGAACTATAGAGCTGCTAGGCAGAAGCAAGTAGATAAACACAGTGAGTTGCAATAGGTCACCAACAAGTTGGTATTACCCACATTTGGTGGCAGTGGAAAAATGACTACTCATGCTTGGATTCATAAGGTGGATACTTTCCTATCTCTAAAGACTATGATAGAATTTGAAGCACTCAAGTATGCCACTTTACACTTAGATGGGGCAACACATGATTGGTGGACAAATGGCATGATCACATTACAACACAATTAGGTAACCACTTATCAGGATTTTATGGATAGATTGATAGAAAGGTTTGATAAAAAACATCCTAAAGTTTATTTTTAGGAGTTAGCCCAGTTGAGACAGTCAGGAGGCTTAGAACAATTTATCAATGACTTCTAGAAGCTTGCAGTGATAGTGCCTGACATTTCAGAAAGGAGGCTAGTCATTTTATTCACAAAGGGATTAACTAAACCACTCAAGGGGTGGGTAAAGGCCTTTGATTCTCCTACATTATAGGAAGCCATGAAGAAAGCCTATAGTATGGAATTTGCAGCTCCAGCAAATTGGTTTAGTTCAAAGAGTTCTTCATCATTTAGAGATAACAAAGGGGAATTCAGCAAGGGTAAAGAGAAGGTTAGTGACTCAAAAGACAAGCCAGCCGCACCTTGGTATAAGGAAACACTTAATGACCTGCGTAGGAAGAAGCTATGTTTTTTTTGCAAAGGTCCCTATGAGTTTGGTCATGATTTTCCTATGAAGCCTAAGGGGAAGGCTAACCGAGTGATGTGGGCTTATTATGAAGGTTCAGATTCAAACATCTCAGAGCACCATGATGAGGTAGAGGGTGAACAAGAGGTAGATAGTGCTAAGAAAAAAGAGGCTACGGAGATACATTTACAGGAGGCACGTCTATCTAGTATTCAAAGAGAGGGATCTTTTAGATTTTAGGGAGTCTTGGCAAGACAAAAGATTATTACTCTGTTGGATATAGGTGCCACACATAATTTCATTGATACAAAATTTGTGGAGAGGCATGGACTCATTATTGAGGAGTTTGAGGGACTGAGAGTTAAGGTAGCCGATGGATATACTCTTCATTCTAATAGGATAGTGCAAGATCTACCTTTGCACCTGAACAACTATGAGTTTAAGGTGGACTATCATGGGGTCAACATGGGTGACATGGAAATAGTACTTGGGATGCAATGGCTACATTCTTTGAATGAGGTTACCTTGAGATTGATGGATATGGAGATATGATTTGTAGTGGATGGCAGGACTCATGTGCTAAAGCCTATCCATAATGGTGATGTCAAGACTATCACATTTAGAAGGTTGGAGAGATTAGCCAAACATAATAATATAGAGTGGGTGGCAATATGCAGTTTGATGCCTACCCAACAGGGCCAACATAAGACTGAATATCATCCAGATATTCATAAATTGAGAATCAAGTATGGGAAGGTATTCATAGAGATTCCACCAGGCAAGCCACCAGACAGAGGTATTGAGCACATTATTGAGTTGGAGGAAGGTGCTAAGCCTATCATGATCACACCATACTAGCACCCAAAATGACTCAAAGATGAGATCGAGAGGACCATCAATGAGTTGATAGCAATGGGATACATCAGACCAAGTAAGTCACCCTTTGCATCTTCTATTGTTTTGGTAAAAAAGAAGGATGGTACTCTATGAATGTGTATTGATTACAGGGTGTTGAATAAGAGAACTATAAAGAAAAAGTATCCCATCCCATGCATCAATGAGCTGATAGATGAATTGTATGGGGCTTGTTATTTCACAAAAATTGATTTGAGATCAGGCTATCACCAGATCAGAGTTCGAGAGCAATATATTGAAAAAACTACTTTTAGATGTCATTACGAGCATTTCGAGTTTGTAGTCATGCCTTTTGGTTTGACTAATGCACCTGCCACTTTTCAATCCACTATGAACAAGGTCTTCCACCATTAGTTGAGGAAATTTGTGCTAGTGTTCTTTGATGATATTTTGATCTATAGCAAGACATGGTAGGAACATTTAGAGCACTTGGAGATAGTATTAAGCATTTTACAGAGCAAGTCCTTATATGCCAAGGAGTCCAAATGTGATTTGGGCATGACAGAATTGTTGTATCTTGGACACATCATTAGTGCAGAAGGAGTGTGAATGGATCCTAAAAAGATCTGTGCTATTGTTGATTGGCCACCACCAGATAACCTTACACAGTTAAGAGGGTTCCTTGGTCTATGTGGATTCTATCACAAGTTTGTTAGTGGCTACTCACGACATGCAGTGCCCATGATAGATTTGCTAAAGAAAGGGGCATTTGTGTGGACTCGGGAGGCACATGAGTGTTTTATACAATTCAAGGAAATAATACTGCATGCCCATTATTAGCATTACTTGATTTCACAAAGCCATTTGAGCTTCAATGTGATGCTTCTGGAGAGGGAGTTAGTGTTGTACTCATGCAGGACAAGCATCCTATAGCTTATGAGAGTAGGAAACTGAGAGGGGCTGAGAGATCATTCAGCATATATGATAAGGAGATGTTGGCCATCATGCATGTCTTCGCCAAATTCAGACAGTATCTTGTGGGCAGCAAATTTTGTATTAAAACTAATCATAATAGTTTGAAGCATGTTTTGGGACAGCGGGACCTGAATGATTGTCAGGAGAAGTGGGCTAGTAAGTTAGAGGCATATGATTTTGATATCACATATGTTAAGGGGACATAGAATATTGATGCAGATGCTTTATCCCGTAGGCCACACCTCACTTCTATGATTCAGATATTAGAGGATTGGCGACACTTGATTGTAGCAGAATATACCAAAGACATGTGAGCCTCTACTATAGTGGAGGGGACAACAATCAACACCAGATACACTCTCATAGATGATTTGATCATTTACAAGAATAGGATTTACTTAGTTCCAGGATCGAAAGTGAAGCAGTTGATTTTGAGAGCATTCCATAATTCACCTATAGCAAGCCATCCTGGGTATTTCAAGACTTATAGGTTAGTATAGGAATGGTTCACTTGGAAGGGACTTAAGGTTGATGTTTTGCAGTATGTGTGAGAGTGTCATGTTTTCCAGTAGAACAAACAAGAGCACACTTATCCAGCAGGGCTCCTATAGCCACTTCCTATTCCTGACATGAAGTGGGAGTGCATCTCTATGGATTTTATTACAAGCTTTCCTAGGGCCCAGGGGTGTGATTGTATCTATGTGGTGGTTGATAGGCTGACAAAATATGCTCACTTCTTCCCTATCGCTACTACATACTCAGCAACTCAGGTGGTAGAGGTCTTCTTCAGGGAGATTTTTAGATTACATGGTTTGCCTCGAAGCATTGTGAGTGACGGGGATAGCCGCTTCATGAGTCACTTTTGGCAGGAGGTATTTTGGTTGTGTGGCACTGAGCTTACACCTAGCACTTTTATCACCCAGAGATCGATGGTCAAACAGAGATTATAAAAAAATGGGTGGAAGGGTATTTGAGGAATTATGTGGCAGATCAACAGTGAGCTTGGGTCAGATGGATATATCTCTGTGAGTATTGTTACAATACTACATATCATATGACTATACAAATGACACCCTTCATGGAACTTTATGGTTAAGAGGCACCTAGTTTCTTAGATTTTTTGTTGGGAGACAATCGAGTATGCCGTGTAGGTGAACTATTACAGGAAAGTAAGGATACAGTTGCTACTCTCAGAGACAACATTGCTAGAGCTCAGAACTAGCAAAATCAGTATGCAAACAAGAAGAGGACTGAGCATAGTTTTGAGGTAAATGATAGGGTTTACCTCATGTTGTAGCCATATAAGTAGTCCACTCTCAAGAAGAGTGGTGTAGAGAAACTCAAGCCACACTATTATGGACCATTTAGGATCATCAAGCGATTTGGTGAGGTGGCTTATGAGTTGGAGCTTCCCACAGATAGTAGAGTGCACAATGTGTTTCATGTATCATGCCTCAAAAAGGAATTGGGTCAGAATGTGATGGCTTCTACAGTATTACCTCCCTTGGATGATGAGGGGAAATTGATCTTAGTGCCAGAATCCATTCTGGATAATAGAGAGAAGTAGCTTCGCAGGACAGTAATAAGAGAGTATCTAGTTAAGTGGAAAGATTTACCTATTGAAGATGCTACTTGGGAGGGAGAAGTGATTTTGCAGCATCTAACATTAAGATTGCTTGAGGCCAAGCAATTTTAGGAGGGGCGGACCTGTAATGTCTCATTTTTTTTGGAGGAGTTAATTATAAAGTTTTATATATATATATATATATATATATATATATATATATATATATATATATATATATATATATATATATATATATATATATATATATATATATATATATATATTACAAGGTAACTTTATAAATTAAATATAAAAAAATTCTAGAGGTTGCTAGAAGAAGCAGATGAAAAATTAAAAAGGAGGCCAACCTATCAAGGAAAAAAGAATAAATAGGCATTGAGGGCTCATTTCCTATCATCGAGATTTATTATTGATTTTTGCTTATGTGCATTGTAGAGCCTAGGGTTTTTGCAAATAGTCACAATTGGCCATTGAGAACAAAAACTCTCAATTGGTACGCAATTTTGAGGGTGTAAGAGATCACCTGAATTATTGCAACTGTGGGAAGGATATTTCAGTCTTTTCACTTGTGCTTAATTGCTGATTTGGAGTTTCCAGTGGAATTGCACTTTCACCATATCATCTTTAGCATTCAGTCTCCACCATTTGATCAATCCAGGTTCTTCATTTCAATCTGTAGTTGCAACAAGTTCTCAATTGTATATAGCCAGTTAGGGTTTCTCTGTAATGTGCTATGTCATAATGTTTGGTTGCTGAAATTTGCCATATCATTTTTAAAAACATTTTGTTTTCATTGAATGAATACATTGGCACTATTATTTCTTTTATTTCAGCAGTATATTTTAGCAGTGTATTAAATTTAGGATTTTGTCTAGTAGCCTATTGGTATGGGTCATTACATTTTCCTATAAAAATTTGAAAACATATTGGAGGTATACTCCCCTCCTCTATCTAATTTGAGGACTTTAATATAGTGTCTACATTTTTTTTCAGCCAAGGCTTTAAATTCAACAAATTTATGAAATGCTTCATATTTGTTCTTCAAAAAATACACCCATGTCCTACAACTAAAATCATCTATGAATGTCATAAAATAAGTACTCCCCCTAATATAATTAGTTTGCATAGGGCCTACCAAATCAAAATGCAATGATTCTAATGGTGCTCTAGCCCTTCTAGAATTTCTAGAATTGAAGGGAAGCCTATATTGCTTACCCAATATGCAAGCCTCACACTTGTCTATGATGAATCTACAATGCTTGGAAAACCATCTACCATCCTTTTCTTGGATAAAAAATTTAAACCAACAAAACCAAGATCTCCATACCTAATATGCCAAAGTTTGGAGGGGTCTTCAATCATGCTCCTAAGAGTTGATTGCTGATGTACTATTATAAATGCATGTTTGGGAGGTGCAACACTAACTTGAGAAGATAAACATGCCTCTATTCTCAAGGGGAACATCCGGTTCTTCATCATTTGGACTACTGCAAGTAATCTATTACTCCCATCCTTCTCATACATGACACACTTGTCATTTTCCATCAGCACCTTGTATCAATTTTGAATGAGTTGTCCAACACTCATCAAATTGTGCTTCATACTAGGAGAAAAATACACATTTTGTATCTCCTTCTTCTCACCTTGCTTGGTGCGGACCATGATAGATCCTTTGCCCACTATGGGAATGGTTCCATTATTTCCCATCTTAATTTCAAACTTAAAATTCTTATCAATGAAAGAAAATAAACTTTCATTACCACTCATTTGGTTGCTACATCCATTGTTCAGGTACCATACCTTAGGTTTGGCTTCTTCACCAATGTTACACATGATGAAGGCTATGGGATTATTTGCATTTCCCATGTTCACATCAGCCACATTAGCATTCTACTTTGACTGATCACCTTGTTTCTTCCAGCATTCACTTGCATAATGCCCATACTTATGACAATAGTTGCATTCAACATTGCTCTTGTTGGAGTTGTAATTCTTCTTACCTCCTCTAAAGCTATTTTGAGAGGTGCTTGTTCCCTCTTGGTTGCTTGCTCATCCTGCGCTTTCTACATGAGCATTCCTTTGACCATTCCTTCCACGACCTCTACTTCTTGAGCCTCTACTAGAGCCATTTCTTCCTCTCCCCCTACCTCTTGAATTCTCTTCAGCCTTGAAAGATTGCTCTTGGAAAGTTTTTGCTGATCTATTTATTTGGTGCTCATGGGTTTGAAGAGTTCCCATCAATTCATCCATGGCCAATGTGGTGAGGTTCTTTACTTTCTCTATGGTCATCACAACATTGTCATATTTCTGAGGTAAACTCCTCAATATCTTATGTACTATTCTTTATTCATCATAATCTTCTCCATTTGATTTGAGTTGGTTTATCAAAGTGGAGATTCATGATTTAAACTTTGCAATAGGTTCATTGTCCCTCATATAAAGGTTCTCAAACTCTCTTCTAATCATTTGTAGCTTTACTAATCTGACCTGATCAACTCCCTTGAAGTTCATCTCAAGGATATTCCATGCTTCCTTTGCATAATTTGCTACTGCAATCTTGGGAATAACTATCTCTATCATTGCTGCCTCAATCAGACCTAATTCCTTTGCATCATTTCTTCTTGACTCCTTTAGCTGAGTATTTTGATTGTTGGTAAGGGCAATATACTAAGTTGGGTCTATCACATCATTGAACCCATTAATCACAAACTCTCACAAATCATGTGCAACCATTATGGTTTTCATTTTCTTTGCCCATGTATCATAATTTTGTCTATTAAAGGATGTTGGCTGCTACCATATCTTTCTTGCATCTCCTACAATGTCAAATATCCCAAAAAATGAATTCCCTAACTCACTGTGGATGTGAGGCCTCAAAGCTTTGATACCATGTGAAAGAATAAAACCACAACACTTTAAAAAAATTCTCGGCAACAACTAATGTCGAGTAGCAGACTTACTTGGCACAAGAGGGTGTTGAGTGATAGGAGGACTTTGTCGAGTAAGCTCGACACATGATAAAGATAAGTAACTCGGCACTTAGGGCAACTCGGCACAAGTGTATGCCAAGTGAGCTCAGTCACCACTGTTGGGTGATGCTTGGCAGTGAAGATGTCAAGCAAGCTTGGTAAACAAAAGGAAATCGAGTAAGCTCGATGAGGGCAGAGAGGGAGACTTGGTGGACTTGGTAAAGATAACACATCTTTTACAAACTGAGTGACCTATTCACAGACCTCTTGTTTGAACTTTTTCCACCATTAAAACACAGAGAGCTAAAGTATGAAGCTTTCAACTGTGAACTTCCCAAACACAAAACATGCAATGATAAATAGAAGAAGAACAATAGATTGCCAAGTATGCCTGCTTTCTTTCTTGATTTCTACTCAAATATGATAAACCTAATACAAATATGGGAGCATTTGGCTTCAACCAGAAAACTCTAAAATCTTCAAACTGATAAAACTTTAAACTTTAAACTTGCAGCTCTTAATGGTTGCATATAATAACACCTGGAGTAATCATTGCTTCACAGGTCAAATCAAAACAACAAACTTACATAATAACCAAAAGGATCCAACATGTGCAACTGTAAACACAAAATTGGAACTTCCTTCTATCTTCTGACTTGATCTACTGATCAACTTTTCTTCTCTGCTCTACAACCTGCTCTTCTGCAACTCTTCAACTCCTTCAACTGGTCAAATGAAAATAATTCATTCCTTTTTGTCTCTTACCAAAAAAAATTTCCCTTTCAATTTTGAACTCACCTACCATGCATTAAAAATTTTGACCGATTTGTTGGCCGTCAGGGTGGTACGTGGGCATTTGGCTCCAGGGGCAATCGGCCTACCTACATTAAATATTTCAACATTTACTACAAAGTAAGATCAAAATATTATTTTCAACTTAAAGACTAAGAATTTTGTAAAACATTTTCATTAGAATTAGATTCAACTCTTTTCATTTCCAAGCTAAAAATACTCTTGTATAGTTAAGTCACCCAATATCGTTAGCAATAATTATATATTCTGTTACAGTCTTTTTGATGATGCATCTATAATCTTTTGGATATTTTATATTCGAAAGGGAAAAATAATTACAATGCATCAATGAGGCGTTTAAATATTGTATTTGGAAGGATCAACAAAGAAAGCATAAGCTATGTCATAGGTATTGGCATAGACAATCATTGCATCTGGCATTTGCTTGTGTAGGGTTAAGAGCTGAGCTTTTAGAATTCTATTGTAAAATTGCACTGTATCATTGTATAAAATAGAGCAACCATGTTCATCTCAATCATATGAGGAATGGAGGGAATATGTAAGCCAGAATGCCTCATACTCTTGAGGCCCCACATCCTTTGCCAGAATGGTGTTGGCACCCTCTGAATATAATCCCTTAAAACAAGCAATTTCAACTAGTTCAGACAAGTTTTGACAATCCCTTCATGGCTAAGAATCTTAAGAGATGGAAAGATCAAAACATATGAGTTACAAACCTGAGCAGCTCCACTTATGGCCCTTGTCACTCTCTGGAGAATCATATCACAGTTCAATTATTTCCCTCAATTTTTATTATAGAGATTCTAGTCTTCAAGTTTTCTACACTCAGAAGATAGCTCAGATTAGTAAAAAACCAACAATAACCTCCCAAAACATTAACCCATTTCTTGCATATGCATATAATTGACTTCATTTCTTTGATTCTCTAATATGTTTATCAATAACATGAACTAACAACACGGGATCAAAATTCCAAACTGCATTCATAATTCTTTCCATTCGACTTTGCAATATGGATACAACGAGCTCAATACTAGTCAAGATTTCAAAAAACCTGGTAGAGCACTACAATCATATCACAAAGCCACATTAAATCTAATATTGGTTAGTGCAAATCCCATTTATATATGAAAAAATCTTTCATAATTTATGATTTCCATGAATTTGAATGCTTTTCAGAACCTGTTGCTTAGAAATCTTGAACAGTGGTCCATTTGATTCATGGAATTTAAAAATCTGGATTTTGTAAACCTCAGTTTAGCCAAATCAAGTTTTTGCAAATCTTCATTCTGATTTTTGGGATTTTACTTGAACCGTTTGTTTCACTTGGAAGATGTGTGTGAAGACACATTTTTATATGTAAACTTGGAGTTGAAGGAAAATTTCAAAAAGTAGTCCATTGTTTTTACACTCGTTAAAAAACATAACCAGGTTTTGATTTTCAATTCCTACTTGTTAGTAGGAAGTTGGAAAACTTGATTCTAAGGTAAAATTGGAAGTCCGATATGCTAATTCCATTTTGCCAATGTTGAGACAACAAACTGTAAGTACTTTACCTGAAAATAGCCAACGAGCCATGACAAGATCACTGTTCCCATAACTTGACTTCTCTTCACTGTGCTGGGAAACAGAGTGATCTTACAAAGTTGCAACACTGCTCTATTTTCTGAGAAACCATCAACCACATAATAATTGTTCCTTCAAATTATTGAAATTCTTAGAGAGTGCATTCATATTACAAAGTACATTCAGCTTTCACCATCTTTGAAACTGTCTAAAACTTTTGTTTTTTTACACAGCATTCATTTTTTGACACAAAATTTCCTTTTCTTACAAGTGGGTTTGCATTTGCATGAACAAAGACATGTGGAGGCACAAACAGAACATGTGGAGTGTCTCACAAAAAAAAAGCCCACAAACTATTCTACCCAATTAAAAATATTCATTTCTTTGGTATGCTTGATTAAATAGCATTGACTGAAATCAAATACTATTTCTCCATGTTTAAATTTGCATGCTCTAATGAGAAATCTTGCACCTTTGCTTTCTTTTATATATTTGCCTCAATGTTATCAACTTGGGCGTTTGCTTTGTTTTATGGATTTTTTTCCCCCTTTTGTAATTTTTTTGGCATAGAGTTTTAAGGTTTTTTATAGGAGGCTTTAATAGGAATAATAATTATTATTATAGTAGGTTTGATATTCAATTCTAACTTAATTACAAGAATGTTGTAGTTGGGTGTCGTTGTCTAGGCAAACAATATAAAACTATACTACACTTTATAACAAGAGACGCAATGCATCATAGTTCCTGCCCAATGCATAATGGTTGTAGAGGTGTAGATGAGTGAGAATAAGGTTAAATAGTTATGAACTAACATTGTGATGCATTAATTTTTGCCTAGAAATGCACTTGTGATTTGATAGGATGGCTCATATTTTGTTGTTAAATTCTTGTCCTAGAAATGCAGTTGTGATCTGAAATGATGACTCATATTTTGTTGTTAAGTTCTCGTGTTATATTATTGTATTTTTAGGCATTTAAGCCTAATAATAAGAGGCCAAAGTCTCCAACTATGTATTATTCGCATCTTAATTATCAAATGGAAGTCACACTATTTTTAATCATTAGATAGAGATAAATAGTAGTATAGAACAATAACAACATAAACATATATGCAGAGGAAAAAATGATAGATAATATATAGGAGGAAGAGGAAGAGAGATAAAATAGTAAGATAGAGTGATACGAACATAAGTTGTGTATGTGTGTGTGTGTGTGTGTGTGTGTGTGTGTGTGTGTGTGTGTGTGTGTGTGTGTGTGTGTGTGAGAGAGAGAGAGAGAGAGAGAGAGAGAATTAAATATAATTATTTTTCTTAATAAAACGAATAGTCAAAATAAAATCATGATTATAATGAAAAATTAAAATATATTATATTATAATTAATGAAACTAAGAATTTAATTTTTATATTAAAACTCACATTTGTATAAGAAAAATGAAATGTATTGAAATATAAAAAAAATTTATAAGTAAAACTAATTGTTTAATTTTACATAGTTAGAGAAGATTTACTAGTTAATGTTTTGTATTTCCAATTTTTTCATAAAATAAAGTAATTTTTAATTATGAAATAATATCTATATAATTTAATATGTACATTTGTAAATAATAAATAGATGTAATACATCTAAATTTGATGTTGATGAATAAATATGATGTAATAAATAATAAATAAAATATAACTATTTAATTTTAAGACATAGTTTATAAAAACTCAATAATAATTTACATATCTTTTAGAATTGAATTATTTCTTTTTTGTGGTTATTTCCTTTAGTATGTTTTTTAATGTAAAATATAATTATTAATTTAATATTAAAATATATATTTAAGTTTTAAATATATTTAAACTAAATGATAAATTGTTTAAATATAAAATATTAATAATAATAAATTATATAATTTACAAATTGTAACACTATCAATTATACATATTACAAACACTATTATAAAATATAATTAAAAAATAATATTATTTAATTTATTTTTACAAAAGTAAAATAATAGTATAATTTAACTACTTTTATTAAAAAATTAAATTTTAAAAAAATAAAAAATTCAAATACAAAGATATAACATATTAAAATTATATTGCTATTGAGAATTAATATTGATTAGACATGTTATGTGAGGTGGAAGATAAAATGATTGAAAAAAATAAAATCTTATCAACTTGTCACAAAGATAAAGTTGTAATTAATGCATTCATTAATGTAAGATGAAGTTGTTAGAAAATATTTGTATTTTTTTCAAGAAAATTAATTTTCTCCCCCACCAAAAATAGCATGAACCAATAGAATGAATGAAAAAAGTGATTTATCAAATAATGAAAAATTTAAAAAAGATATAAACATTTAAAGTTTCATATAATCCTTTAAATTCTTTGATTTGATTGGTCAATGTTAATATGATATTAGCATGACATGAATGCGTAAGTATTCCTACCGTGGTAGGAACTAAAAAATTTACTTTCAAAATGAGTACTTTGTCTATTTAAGAAAATGCACCTGCATGAATCTGTCTTGTAACTATGGCGTTTCAGTTTGAATCAGCTTACAATAGGTTTTGTACAGACACGAACTATTGGAACATATTATGGGTCACCATTGCAATACCCTTGTTAGGGTTTTTGTGGTTGTTTGGGGCCGCACTTTCCTTTCCCCTGGGAGGTGAGGCTTAAAAATGAAGCTTGGGGAGGCGGCCATGCGAACGATGAGGATGTCTTAGTTGTCGCTGGTACTTATTCCACGAACTTCGGGGCTGTTACTATTGCTGATAAATCTGGATGTGTCAAGCCTGACGGATTTCAGCTTAATGTGCCTGAGGAATTGGGTAATAAAGAAACAAGAAGTGTCATTGATGATTACTCGATTCCTAAGGTCTCAAGAGAGCATGATGTCAAAGAGCCTTCCTAATCCGAGGGTCTCTCTAATGTTGATTCAGGTAAAACCCTCGAGTTTTTCCTTCCAAATGCTGTTATCGATAGCATTGTTGATTGCCAGGATAGATCTGTTATTCTATTTTTCTTAAGGGGGGTCCCATCTGAAGCTGACTTCTGTAAATGGGCCAAAATGAATTGGGAAAACAGGGGATGGGAGATTGAAGCTTTGAGGGGCTTGGGTAAGGGTTATGTCTCTTGTAAATTCAAGCACACAGAACATGCTCAAGCCGTCTTGCAATATGGGACATGGGTTATATATGGACAAATCTGTTATTTGTAAGCCTGGACTTTGGACTTTCATCTAGAAGGGCCCTCTAGGTCATGTTATCCAATGTGGGTGGAGCTTCCTTTCTTAAATCTAGCCTTTAGACCTTTCTTAAACAAAATTGTTGCCCAACTTGGTAGGGTCATCTAGTGTAAGAATAATACTAATAAATTTGTTACCTTAAGGGTGCACCCAAGAGTATGTGTTGAAATGGACTTAACTAATCCATTGCCAGAGAACATTAAGCTCATTGGCCCAAGCTCTGAGTTTCTACAGCCTTTAGTTTACTTGAACAAGCCTATTGTGTGCTTTTATTGCCATCAAGATAGGCATCTAACCAGGGATTGTCCTGCCAGAAGGCTCCAAATGAGCCATGCCCAAGTTTCTTCTCAGCCTAGACAACCTCTTGTTATGAACCAGTCATCTAATTCTTCCTTGCATAAAGATGCCAACCAAGAACAAAAGCATACTAGAGATCTTTCTATCACTAACATGGACAAAGATGATGTTCATCTAGCATCCCCTTATAAAGATGTTGTTATGGCAGATGGTTGGACAACAATTCGAAAAAGAAAAGAGTGGTCTGAGCCTTCTAGTAGGAAGACAAATCACCCCACACAGGGGGCTTACAAATCCCATCATACCTCTAGTTCATTTGTTCGCCCTTCTCTTGGTTCCCCTTCTCCTAGGCAAAGATCTAAATCTCCTACTCCTAAGGACTCAACCATTCCTTTAGCAGGTCTTGTGGAGAGCCTAGATCTAGGTCCCCGCCTAATGCCAAGCCTGATTTAGGTTGTCCCGATCATGCTATTTCTTTGGCTAATTAGTTTGAGGCCTTGCCACAAGAAGATTTTCCTTCTACCTTGTCATTGGCATGAATTTCAAAAAAAATTCATGGAATGTCAGAGGGATTTCTCTCCCTCGCCGCAAATATGGTGTCAAAGATGCTATAGTAACATGGAAACCAGATATTGTTTTGCTATAGGAAGTCAAAATTAGTGGTCCTTGCCTCTCTTCTTCCCTTTCTCATATTTGGGGAGATGCTTTCTTTTTTCAAACTTCTCACTGTGAAGTTAGGGGTGGTACAGTTATTGGTTTGGCTCCTTGGATTCGTAAGTTTGTCATTAACCATGGTGAGGATCCTTCTCATAGTTGTGTGTGGGTCCTTACCTTTGTTAATGGTCAGCCTATTGGGTTCTGCTCTATTTATGCTCCAAATTTCTCCAAAGATAGAGGTCAGTTGTGGGACTGGATGGCTAGGAACCTTCCCCAGGCTGATTGGGTAATAGGCAGGGACTTTAACATGGTAGAATTCCAAAACGATCGTAATTGGCCCAGCCATTCTAAACTTAGTATTGAGGAATTTGATAAGTGGCTTTTATGTCGTAATTCCATTGGGGTGATAGATCCTATCCATGACAAAAGCTCCACCAATGATAATAATTATTTCACTTAGTCAAATTGCAAATTTGGTGATGAGAGAAAACTCAGCAGGCTTGATTGATTTTATATTTCTCCTAGTCTTCATATTGCTCAAGATGTTGTTGGTCTATCGATTAGAGTAGACTACACTCACACTCTCTCCGATCATTTCCCCATTATTTGTTCTATCTTAGGTACTCCTATGGATATTGAGATTTCCAATCTACCTTACAAACTCAATATTTCTCACCTAAGGAATCCTTCCTACATTGCTGCTCTCATTGGATTATGGAAATCCATTCCTAAGGATAGCGAGCAAGTTTCTCAATGAGATTGGTGGAATCAGGCTATTCTCAAGTGTGTTGAATTTCTTCGTGCTTTTGGTAGAAGCATGGCATGGCAACATAAACGCAAAGAAAAATCTCTGAAAGGAAAACTTGAACATGATAGAAAATTATTGAATAACAAACCTAGTGACATAAACTTACAAAATTCTATAGCTACATTGGAAGCCCAAATTTGGAAAATGGACAATTATAGGGGCCAAGGTGCTAAAACCAGGGCAAGATTACATTGGGCCAAGGAGGGGAATAGGGGTTCTAAATACTTTTTAATTTTCTTAATTATAAACATAGAAAGGAACACATTGGTGCTATCTGAGATAATAATGGCATTCTCCATTCGAGGCCTAAGGAGATTAAAAATCTATTTCAGAATTATTATGAGGATCTTTTTAAAGAGGATAATAATTGGCTAGATGTCCAATCAATATTAGAAGACAACATTAAAGATCACATTCCTATGAAAGTGGATAAAGACTATAGCCAATATTTGGATCAAAACCTTACCATAGAGGAATTAGAACATGTTGTCTTTTCTATGCCAGGCAATAAAAGCCCAGGAGTTGATGGCCTCCCAATATAATTCTACCAAACAATGTGGGACTAAAGGATGAATTTTATCATCTTTATTTAGAGGATGTGGAGGTTGCCTCATTAGGAGTTGATATCAATAGAGGCATTATTAAACTTTTTCCTAAAGGGAAAAATGAGGATACTATATCCAGGTGGTGACCTATTTTCTTATCACTTCTTATAAGATTATTGCTAAAGCCTTAGCTACCAGGATCAAACTCATGGCTCAAAAAATTGTTAGACCAAAACAAACAGGTTTCTTTAGTGGGAGGTTTATTCTTGACAATCTAATTCTAGCATGGGAAACAATAGACTGGGCTCAACATTCAGGCTAGAATACTATCCTTGTGAAGTTGGATTTTGACAAAGCTTATGATCGAATGCGTTGGAGGTTTATTCTTAAAATGTTACAGTAGTTGGGGTTTGGTCCTAAGCTGTGCAAGCATGTTGATATGCTCTTTGCTAATGCCAATACTCAGCTAATTATTAATAAGGAATTACTTAATCCCTTTCCTTTGCAGTGCTCTATTAAACCAGGTTGCCCATTATCCCCCTTTCTTTATGTGCTCACAGTTGATGCTCTCGATTACTTGCTCCACAAATATAACCAAATGAATCTTATTAAGGGTATTTCCATTCCCAATAATTTGATGGTATTAAAATCTCACCTTGCTGATGACAGTATGCTTTTCTTGCAGAATTCTAAAGCCGAGATATCTCATATGATGGAGGTGCTCAATCTCTATTGCAAAATCTCTAGTTCTAAGTTAGCACATCATAAAAAAAAACTTATCATGACTCATATAGATGTAGTCTCTTCTTGGATTCCTAAAGAATGGAAGCAAATAAAACATGGCCAAATCTCTTGTTATTTGGGCATTCCCTTTGGACTGGGCATCCCTTTGTCTGATATGTGGAATTGGTTCCTTAACAAATTCAAATCCAAGCTGTATGTGTCGGAAAATAAGTACTTATCTCTAGCTGGCAAGATTCAAGTGGTTAATCATATTTTTTTGGCTTCTCATGTCTATTATTCTTCATGCTAGATGCCATCTAAAAAATGTTATAATGATCTTACTAAACTTATTTGATGCTTTCTATGGTCTAAATGGAGCAGTAATGCTGGTTATACATATACTTCATGGTTGTATTGTATTCAACCTAAATCTAAGGGTGGCTTGGGCTTATTGGACCCCCAAACTCAAGGGGTTTGCCTGGTTGCCAAGTGGATAATCAAAATTATTGATGGGGAGGAACCTTGGAAGAAGCTGGTTCGGTTCTGTATTTCTCATGCTTCTGCGTATAAAAGATGGCAATCAGTTAGCTGGGTGGATAAAATTTTATTGGCCCCTTCCTTTCAAATTAAAGCTTCCTTTCCTTTGCAATTTATCTAGAAAGCTTGGCAGTCAGTTTGCAAGTTTTTGAATTGGAGAAATCATTCCTTACAACATGGTTTTAGTTTCAGTGACTCTTCTATTTGGTGGAACAAATTGGTTCAGTGTCATGAACAACCTCTTGCTATAGCTTTTCAAAAACATGCTCATTATCTTTTTAAGAAAGGAGTTCACAAGTTCAAAGATTTGTGGGACTTTAATTCTCTTGATTAGGCATCTTGGACAACCATTAAACACAATTTTCTTTTGCACAGCAGGTTCAAGGACTTTATTATATTTGTTAAATCACTAGTCCCTATCAAGCTTGCCATGAAAATCTGCACTCCATTGGAATGCAACTTTTCAAAGGACTGGTCATGGCTATCCACTCATCAATTTGGCCACTTCCCCCTAAGGAAAATATACTTAAATCTTGTGTCACCAATGCCTTTGAATCCATGACTTAATAATAAATGGAATTGCAAATTCAATGAAAACATTTGGAGTAATTTGAGTGCCCAGATCTGGCTTTCTAAAGCTGAGGCTAATACTCAACTCTTGGCCTGGAAAGTTTTACATTTCAAATTGCCAGTTGGTAGCAAGCTGAGATGTTTGCTGACCCAACCTACTAAATGCCCATTTTTTTTGTGAGAGAAAGATATGAAACATCTCTTTTAAGATTGTATATGGGCTAAGAAAAAGTGGACTGTTGTCTTCACTTTTCTCCCAGCTATCTGTAAACATTCTCTAAGTTGGAAGGAAGCTATTTTAGGTATTAATCTTAAAGGTGATATTGTGGCTGACTCTTTGCGGAAGATTATTTTACTTAACATTTGGAAGTGCAGATGTAGGGCTGTATTTTCTAATTCTAAGATGCATCTTGAAGGAGAAATTTTTTAGTTTTATTCTGACATCATTTTCCAAACGATCTTTTTGTGCAACCTTTTGTAGGGAGGACCCAAGGCCTAGTTGAAGATCAGTAAGCAGCTTAACAGAATTAAATACCAACTACTACAGCTTTTCAAAAGAGATGTATTTTTCTCGAAGGAGCTTTAATGAATGTTAACATTCAAGCTATAATGTTCTTTGTTTGGTTGTAGCTCTTTACGGGTGGTTATGTTAACATGGTCTTTGTTTGGTTGTAGCTCTTTAGAGCCGGTTGTTATTGCTCTTTAGAGCCGGTTAGTTTCTGATCATGTTGTTCATTGTATGAGCTTTTGGAACTATTGATTGACTTTTTTGTATTTTATTCTTTTTGCTTTACTCAATTAAAAAAAAAAGAGTACTTTGTCTCATCTAGTAAAGTTGTCTAAATCATCTTTAGAGTAACTATTCTTGTTGGATTTTTAAAACTATTTTTAAATTAACACAATGTAAATTAAATGTTTTATATATATATATATATATATATATATATATATATATATATATATATATATAACTTTTATTTTTCTATTTCAATTAAATTTCTTTTATTTTGATATGGAAATATATTGAAAAATAGACTATTGAACTAGACTTTATTCACACTATATACTTATTCATTATATCTTTTCAAATAGAAGTATCTAAATTATATGATTATGGCAAATGCAAATTTGAACCAATTTTGGAAGATGGCATTGTGAATTTGAATCGTGTGCAGGAAAAATAGTCTCTATAAAACTAACAATGTCAATTTGATCAGTCATTGCGAATTTGAGATGATGAATGAAATTTGATCAGTGAATGCAATTTAATTAGATAGCACCATTGCAATTACGATTGAAAAACTAGGGTTTTTATTTTGTACAAAGATTTCTAATCAGATATGCTCCTTTCGATCTGCATTTGATTTTCAATCGGGTCTGCACCTAGGGCTTTGTCAAGCTGGTGACCTCCGGCAATGCCAATGCTAATGGTGGGGGATTGCACAGCTCTTCTATGCAGCTCCTCAATTTGGGCATATCCCTTTCTACATCTAGCATTAAAGACTTTCATATGTATGAGGTGAGTGGTAATGGCAAGACCGTCGAGCAAGTACTAGGTATTACATTTTTGATGGCGGTTAAATATGCTCCAGGTAATGGCATTAGTAACCTAGTCTTCCATAGTCACAATTGACCTAAGTCTTTTTCTAAGGTTGTGGGTCAATCATCAGTCATTAATGATAGGGCAAGGTTTGAGTTTGCAAGCGCGAGTAACATTGATGTCTCTGAATCTGGTAAGACCCCTTTGGCTTCTCTGTCTCCTTTTGCCATTGTTCCTAATCCTGAAATGTTGGAAGAAATTGTTAAGGAAAAAGATAGATTAAGAGATACTACAATTTTTTTTCCCAATTGTTGAAATTGATAAATTTTTTCCAAGGAAATTTATGGATGACTGGTTCCATCATTACTGGAATAACAAACTTGGGTTGCATATTTCATTCTGTAGGTAAATATAAAAGGGTTTATATGTTATTTTCTTTGTGAATCATGATGCTCAAACAGAGGTTCTTAAAAAACAATATTGGAACGTGGATTCAACATCTTTTAGGGCTATTGCTTGGTCACTAGAGGCCATCCATGAGGAGGTTCTCGCACTTTCAGCTCCAAGATGGATACTGGTAAAAAACACTCCCCCTTTTTTATGGCTTTTTTGCTACATTTTCTTGAGCCTATTAGTAAGATTATTCGAATGGATGAAACTGTGAGACTCATCCCGCATATGGATGCTAGAATTCTTATCTCTCTCTTGCCTGGTAAGGACCTTCCTACTGATATTTCAATTAAAATCCTTAATGATGCTTATATCTTTCCTATAGAGATTTTGGGGGGGTTGAACGCCTATTTTCTCTGCTGCAAAGAAGGCTACCTCTGTAAGGATTGTTCGGTCATTAGGAAAAACCTAATCCCTCCAATGATTCAACTAAAAATATGGTTAATCCTCCCGTCACCAGTAATCCTTCCCTTGAGAATGCTCTATGTCATTCAACCCCTACTTCTTCTTCATCCCCTTCGCTTCCCATCGAAACCCCTAACCCCACTAATGTTTCAACTAATGTTGTTACTAACATTATTTGGCCTAAAAATATTTCAACCAAAATTGTCCTAACCCTCTCTCTATTATTACTATTCGGCCTGAGAATGTTTTGTGTGATACCACTCCTACATCTAGAGGTCTTCAGATAGTCCCCAGTTTTGATTTAGCTATTGATCTTAATACAGATGATGGTTTTACTATTGTTTGGGATAAGAAAAAAAGAAGAAAGGGAAATAGTGTCTCCATGCCTAAAACTTTTTGCCCCAACAATAGTAATAATCAACATGTTAAATTTTTAATTGGTCCTACTTTGACTAATGCGAATACTATCAGTCATAATGTTGATATCAATTGTAAGCCCCAAACCAGTGAGTCCTCTTGAAAATTCTCCCAGAAAATCTTCCAAGAGATTGGGGAGGATTATGAATTTGAAATTATTTTGGCTGCCCCTATTCCCTCGAAGTCTAATAATGGGCAGTGCATGGATATGGATTCTCTAGTGGATATCAAAGACGATGTTAACCCCAACTCTCCTCCTGTTAGGTGAAGAGGAAGACCACATAGTTCAAAAAATAAGCCATTTGTGCCTAAACCAAGGGAGTCCTCAAATAATTTTTTGGCCCTAGTTAATCAAGAGGGTATTGTGTGCTCCATCTCTGACATTTTGTCTCAATGAATTACCTATCTTAGAATGTGAGGGGTTTAGAGTCCCTTGATAGAAATTTTGTTATCAAGCGATTGTTAAATTCTCTGCATTTTATAGACTTCTTTATGATGAAAGAAGTTAAGTTTATGGGATTCACTTTGGATTCCAATCTCAATTTTGTTTGGAAAGATGCTATTAAGTTTTGCACTAACCATGAGAGAGGTAGAGGAGGAATTGCCCTGCTTATTAGTGATAAATGGGAAAAACATATTACTAATAATGGATGTTCTTATTGTCAAAGAGCAGTGTGGGTTACTTTGCAGTATGACGACAAGACCTTCGGGATTTGTGCTATTTATTCTTCAAATGACACTAAGGAAAGAATTGAGCTTTGGAAATGGCTTATAGACCTCCTAGATATGCCTTGGCTCTTCAGTGGAGATTTCAACATGATTGAATCTTAGGATGACAAGTTGGGGGGCATTCCCTTTCATTGGAAGGATAATGAAAAAATTTATTGGAATAGGTTTTTAAATTCTAACTATCTTTTTTATCCTATTGCTGGTAACATGAAAACCAACCCTAGATTATGGCACACCTAGTGCAACTTTCAGTAGAGCAATGCTAGGATTTATTCCAGGCTTGACAGATTTTATGCCAATAAGTATTTTTTCTCCTTTCCTCCTGACATCTTTGGATTTATTGTTCGGGTTATTGCCACTACTTTGTATGATCATCACCCTATTTTGACTAAGGTTAATTTTAACAGTAGTCCCCTTCAACACAAGTCTGGTAGCAGTAAACTCATCTTAAACACCAACCTCCTCATAGATGAGGATGCTCTTGCTACTGTGCAGATTATTAGAGGTATCAATAAAATTAACCTTTAGCACCTATCCCATCTTGATAGATGGAAAACTAACCTTTCTTCGTGGAGGAGTTTTCTTCACACCATTAGTCAAAAAAAGGCTAAGGATTATAGGTATGTTGAAAAATAATTATCTTCTGAATTATAAATAGTGGAGAACAACATCCAAAGAGATTCCTCCAATATGGATCTTCTCTCTTAGGTTATGGCTACCAAAGATGTTCTTAGGAAGCATCAGCAAGTTAGGATTTGTGGAGCCAAGATCAGATCTAGAGCCCATTGGCTCCAACATGGGGACAAGGGCTCAAAATTTTTCTTCAATCTTCTTAAACATAAACATATTAAAGATTCCATTAATAGACTCTCGATTGATAATCAAGACATTTCAAGCCCTAAGATTATTATTCAGGCCCTTTTTTATTATTACAAGACTCTTTTTACTTCAAAGGACTCCTTTGAGGCTAAGTCTTTAAGAAATAAATGCAAAATGCTCATTCCTAAAAAGTTGGACTTGGATGATAATGTTGTGCTTACTAAAGATATCTCTATTGAGAGGATTGAGGGAAGTATCAAGGCTCTCAATAATGATAAGGCCCCAAAACCTAATAGTCTTCCTGTTGAATTCTATAAATCCAATATTAGTTGGATATGTAAGGATCTCCATGACCTATACTCTAAAGCTTTGTCTATTAGCTCCTTGGGACAAGATGTTAATAGAGGGATCATTAAGCCTCTCCCCAAGGATGGAGATAAGACCTTCATTAGGAATTGGAGGCCAATTACCCTTCTTAATGTGTCTTATAAAATTTTGGCTAAAATTATGGCTCTTAGGTTAGTCAATATTCTTCCTAAATTTGTTAACTCTACCCAAACTGGTTTCATCAAGGGTAGATATATTCTCAAGAATCTCATAACTAGTTGGGAACCCATGGAGTGGTCTAAATGCTCACACCAAAACTTAGCCATGCTTCTTTCGGATTTTGAGAAGGCTTATGATAGGGTTGAATGGGGGTTTATTCTTATGATGTTAGAGGCCTTCAGTTTCCCTCCCTCCTTTTGTAATGTTGTTCAAGTGCTTCTTAGTGATGCTTCTACTCAAGTTGAAGTTAACGGTGTTCTCTTTGCTCCTTTTTCTCTAGGGAGATCCATTAGACAAGGGTGCCCTCTGGCACCTTCTCTTTTTTTGATTGCTTTAGAGGCTCTTTTCTATATTCTCAAAGATAATTCTTTATCTCTTGATGTCAGAGGTATCTATTTGCTTAATGATGAAGAGCTTATCAATTGCCAATTTGCAAATGATATCGCGTTGTTCTTTGAGCTTTCAGAAAGTAATGTTAAGGCTTTGCAATATAAACTCAATTTTTTAAAAGTCCATTAGACATTTTCTTTGGTTTGATGGCAAGGGTAATAATAAAATTCATTCTGTTGAATGGGCTTGGTGCCACACTGACAAGGCCCTTGGGGGACTTGGGCTAAAGGATTTAAGAATTCAGGGTGTTGCCCTGTTTGCAAAATGGATTTTTCAATCCATGGAGGGTGAGTATCCTTGGAAAGTGTTGGTTAGAAACAACATTGAGAGAGGTGTTCCTAAGAAAGCCAAATCTTGGACTAATCTCCCCTTTTGTGACCTCATTATTGGCAATTTTTCTGTCATTGTCCAAGGTTCTATGGTTTTCTGATCTATTTGGAAGGCTTGGGACCATGTTAGGAAATTCATCACTAACAAGGATTTTCATTGTAATAATAAAATCCATGTTGAAAGATCCATTTGGTGGAATATTCACCTAAATGATAAACCTTTGGCCCTTACCCAAGGGTGTTCTGCTAGACTATGGGCTAAGAAAGGTATTAAATAGTTCATAGATCTCTTTGAGCATAATAAAATCACTCCTTGGGATGTGCTTAAAAATAAATATGATATCCCTAATTCCCATAAAAGAACTTATAACATGATTGTGCAATTTGTTAATGGTCTTCCCACTATATGCCATGTTGATTCTCAAAGGCACCTTAAATGTAACTGGCCTAGTGGAGTTGTCACGAATTTGCTTAAGGCCAAGAATATATACAAAATCCTTGATTTTAATACAAATATTATTGATCATGTCAATGTTGTTTGGTACTCTTCTTATGATGTTGATGTTTGGAAAAAGTACTTTGATATCTTGTGGAAGAATTTTGTTGAGCCTAAAATTAGATGCTTCAGATGGTTAGTCATGTTGGACAAGCTGCCTATTAAGAGAGATTTATCTAATTCTGATATTTGTAATTTATGTAGAGTTCCTAAAACTGGTAGACATATTCATTTAGATTGTATTTTTGCTAAAGAAATATGGAGAATGTTTAGCATTGTTTATCCTATTGATGTTAATATTCTTGATATTATCATTGGTCATATTAATGGTCTTCCTAAAGATACCAATTAATTTTGGAATATTTTGTCATCTAACATTCTTTGGCAGATCTGGAAGTGCAAGAACGAGGAAAGGTACCAAGGTAAGATGAGGGATCTTACTGAGTTTTTTCAAAAAGTCACTTATTTTAAAATTTCTTTGTAGATGCGGGCTACTATGTTGATCGAGCGGGAGAAGATGAGAAGGTTCCTTCATGATGGGCATGCTGCTTTTTTCTACTATGAGTTGAATCATGGATACCAATGGCATAGAACCCTGGATGATCTGCACGCTTTTGAGCAAGCTTGCATTAGGCTAAACAGAGAAATCAGTAAGAAAGTGAATGCTAGAAAAGAAGATTTATTCAGGTTGATGCAGATTCAAGAACGTAAAAGCATCGTTTGGATGGAGGACCCCTTAGGTTGGACTACTTGGGTGGTCAATTATTATGATGTTCTTAGTTAGATAGTCCTTCTTGTCCTCTTTTTTTTATGTTGTACAGTTGATATTGTTCTTCCTTCGTGAGGCTTGGCCTCCCTGTTGATTTTCATGGTGGTACTTTGGTTGCTTTGTTTTTTTTTTTGATACACTTATATCTAATAGAGAAAAATTATATGATTATACATTATCATACATTTCTTATATTAACTTATTTATTACATTTATGGATGCACATATTTGACCTCTTTCATTTATGTATGTATTTCAAACATCCTTCAAACCATAAACTCGTCCTTCCCAAATTCAAAATTTCAAAATTCATGTTAGAAAACTTTAGATGTAAAAAGTCCTATAAGAAGAATATAAAAAGTGAACATAGATCTATGACATTATGTTTCAAGTTCACAATTAAATTTACAAACTTAACTCTATCCCTACTGATAAAGTGATAGTTTTCTGAGGCTTATCCAAATTCTAAGTGCTACCTAACAAATAAATATAAAAAGGTAAAGCTATCAATTATCAATAAGAGAAGTTTTGCATTGACAAATCTATTTCCCAATGACTTTTAAAATGTTTTGAGTGCTAATTTTTAGAAAGAATTTTGAGTTATTTTTGTCTATGTGAAATGGGCTGGAGATTACCTCCCTCGAGTTTGTATAAAGAAATTATTAGGTTAACTGTAAACATCGTTACATGATTGATTGTTTTTACTTATTGTTACAATTTTGAAATTTATACAAAGTTGTGTGGTTGACTTTGTAGGTGCCACAACTGTGTATCACAAAGTACTATTAGTGTAAATAATTAATTATTATTACACTTTACTTAAGTTTACTTAGGATAATGCATTTTTATATTAGGTGTCATGTAGACACTTAGGAGTATGCATAATCATATGAGTTGTCTTGTTGACAACACAGGAGTTAGCAACTTATTTGAGCACATGGTGTCTACAACATCTCTTTATGAGATACACCTATGTAAACTTATCCTCTCATCATCACAAAAACTCCTATGCTCAATGGAGGATAATCCACTCTTGGTGGACATGTGCTGAGTTGTAATCCTTATCTCCTTTTTGACTCCTAGTCATTCTAGTTGCCTTTATAAACAAGGCACTTCCAGTGTGTATTCATCTCATATCCAATTATCTGATATGTAATCTCATTTGATCATTATTAGTCTCTCTTGTGCTATCTATTGAACTTCTTGATCTTGGTGTTGAATTGTTGCCTTAGGCAAATTATTACATGGTATCAGAGCCACAGAAATTTCATTGCATAGCCATTGGAGAAATTTTTTTTAGGTCAAGATTGGAGCTTGGTGGTGCAAATCAGATGTTGGTGTCACATTCAGAAGGTCAAAAAACCCCTAAATCAACTTTTGTTTCATCAAAATTGGAAATTTGAGGTGAAACCTAGAGTCAATTTATTTTTGGAGGTGTGACGGCAATGATTCAGGAAAAATAATTATAGAGATGATTTTCAAAGAGCGATATCTCCCTAATACAAACTCCTTTTTTGAGAAATTTTTTTGTTTTGGGGTAGAATTTCGTGATCTACACATTGGTGCAGGATGTTTGAGATCTTTGTTCCTGGAATTTTTGCAAATTACAAATCCCAATTTTTGCAACTTCAAAGGGTTAGTTTGGGCTCATCTAGACACATATTCAGGTGCTATTTTTTTTGAAAGTGCATGAGTTTTTGTCTACTTTCTAGATCTGGTATTAGTTTGGAGTAACTCCTAGTAGACATAGTACTTTCAATTTTTGGTCTCATTTTGGCCTATTGGCACTTGTAATTAATTAGATCCTTGAGAGGTCTTTTGTCTTATCTTGTTGAGTTTGATATAGCTTCATATTTATTGTTGAAACCATCAAAATTAGAAGTCCACTTACGTCATAAATTGGCAAGTGGTCCATTGCAATCATACTAAATATAAAGTGTCAAATCATACATTAGGGGGGGGTTTCTTTGATTTTTTTTGCATTTTGGAGGTGCATACATTATTCGATCTCATGGAGTCATGTCAAAAGTGTCACTTTGGTTTAAGATTCAAATTGACAAAAAGGAACCATCAGAAATGGAGTACTTTGATGATTGATCATCTAAGAGAACATAAGGAAGTGTTTCCTTATCTATATTCAAATATATTTCCACCTAATACTAATTGGAGACATCTTCCTCAGATTCTTCTTTTCTTTATGTATAAAAGTATGAGTAAGGAATCATTTGCTCCTCTTAGTAAGGCAAGTAGTCCTGATGATGTTTGGATGTGTCTTTGGGAAGCATATGGAGATCCACAAATCCATCCATTCCTAGAGGACATTCTCCCTCTAGTCACTCCAATTGTGATACCTACAACTCTAATTGAGATCATACCTCTTGATGCTCCTATTGCTTTTACTGATCTAGTTCTAGCCATAGATGCTCCTACTTCAGTGCAGCAAGAAATACCATGTCTTCCTATTTTAGCTTCATGGGATGACTTCCTTCCAGACATTGTAGTGTTGTTTGTAGAGTCTTACAATGAAGATGTGGGAGACATTATTGATGACATCCATCTTCTCTTTGTTGAGGAGAATTATTCTTCACTTGTTGTGAGGGAACACTCTCAACCACTTGATCTTTCTTTTGAGACTGATATGATTGTGGACACTTCTTTTCAGTAGTTGGAGGACTCTTTTACTTCAAAGGAGACATATTAGTCTTTGGAGATTGTATTCTAGTTTCATCAAACATCATATCTTTTGAGGATTCTTCCTACTACTTGGGGAGAATTCTCTACCACACCTATGGCACCTCTTATTCCTACAAGGAGGAACATCATTCAGTTTTCATGGTGCAGCTTCTTCAATCATCAAGGAGCTTCTTTCATGGGTGTGCATTCATCATTGAGGGGAGGCTACATTGCTTCTCCTCCTATATCTTCCTATAAGGATGATTCCTTGTCTTTGGAATTTGATTCACTTTCATACATGGACATGTTACCTTATTTGCCACCTTCTTTTGGGCATCCACCAGATTGGCTTGTGGCATCTACATTCATCAAGGACTTGTCAATATATGAGCAGACTTCAGAGGCAACATCTATTGTATACTACATATTGACTCCTCATCCATCTTCCTATCCAGAATGGGAAGTATACTTGCACCTATACCTAGTGTATCTTCTTCCTGAAGGGAGAAATGTCATTTGTAGGGATTGGATACTTTTTTCTCTTCATGACATCCTTGCAGGAGATTATTCAATATGGGGGGATACCATCATGTATATTTTTCTTATGGGGGATATTTTCTTGTACATGCATGATGTATGTCATACTACGGGGGTCTTGATTACTCCATCCTTGCATGCATTTGTATTTCTTCATCTCTCTTTTTGGAGGAGGTTTTTCCCATGAGGTTCTCTCTATCTTTGTTTTTAGAGAGATTGCATTGCATCACATTGTATGTAGAGCATTGCATTTGTACATGGGTACCTAACATGGCCTAGTAGTTGAGACCCACATTGCATCTTGCATTTAGCTTTGTAAGCTTAAGTGTATTCCCCTAAGTTTCACTTAAGGGGGGGCGTTAGTGTAAATAATTAATTATTATTACACTTAACTTAAGTTTACTTAGGATAATGCATTTTATATTAGTTGTCATGTAAACACTTAGGAATATGCATAGTCATATGAGTTGTCTTGTTGACAACACAGGAGTTAGCAACCTATTTGAGCACATGGTGTCTATAATATCTCTTTATGAGATACATCTATGTAATCTTATCCTCTCATAATCACACAAACTCATGTGCTCAATGGAGGATGATCCACTCTTGGAGAACATATGCTGAGTTGTAATCCTTATCTCCTTGCCGACTCCTAGTCATTCTAGTTATCTTTATATACAAGGCACTTCTAGTGTGTATTCATCTTATATCCAATTATTAGATATCCATTATTATCTTGATCATCATTAGTCTCTCTTGTGCTATCTATTGAGCTTCTTAATCTGGGTGTTGAATTATTGCCTTAGGCAAATTCTTACATGGTATTAGAGCTATACCAAATTCTTACATGGTATCAAAGCTATTACGAATTCTTACAAGTATGATGGAAGCTTGTTGTCAAATTATCTGCCTAGGATGGATGGAACTAGAAAGATCAGTAAGAAAAATGTTTTAAACATAGAAATCTAATGTGTGTTCTAAATTAAATATAGCTATTAGTTTAAAGAGGGCCGGAGGAAGGGCATCACAAATGTCATCCCAGCTTTAGAATTTGTAAAATAGAGCGATATGGTATTTTTAACCTCATTCAATAAATTAAAGTTCTTACTTGAGCTAGGATAGTTTAAAATTTGGTAAGTACACTTATCTTTTTTGATGTAATTTTTTGTTAAGTTTTCACAAAGTTTTCCTTCTATCTTTGTTTTTTCCTTTTACATTTTTGTATAAGTTATCTTGTACATCCTTTAAGTGACTAGGTTCGCAACTAATTCCCGCAAAATGTTTTTCTTTAGTTTTGGAATTCTAATTTTATTTTTGAAAATTTTACTTTTATTGATATAAATTGTTGAAATTGCTCAACCAGTCACATTTTAGTAAAAGTTATAAGGTGGCACCTAATTTAGGGACCTACTTTGCTAGTAAGCAATCCTTCATATTTTTCTATTTCACATGGTAAAATTGTAAGATGGTTTTCTAGGGTCTTCAACCAAATAAGAGCTAAAAATTAGGGATTGACACAAAAAATGTGAATTACACATAAGATTCATACAATAATCCTTATGGAAAATTATGTTGACAATAGCAATCGACTGCAATTTTATCTATCTTATCTACTATTTCCTAATAGGAACAAATATAAATTGGGATTGACACAAAAAATGTGAATTACAAATAAGATTCATGCAATAATCCTTATGGAAAATTATGTTAATAGTAGCAATTAATTGCAATTTTACCTGTCTTATCTACTACTTCCAAATAGGAACAAATAACTATAATAATAATCATTAATCATTGCCATCGTTCAACAAATTAAAGAGTGCATATGATACCTTATTTTCATAAAATTAAGGAGTACATATGAATAACAATACCTCATTTGCAGAGTATACTTAAGGCCTTAACTAGCTCACCTTTTGTTGGTTCCAAATAAGACAAATGAAAAAAGGGAGAAGAAATATGTTTCCACACAACTTACACAGTTCTAAGATCTTCTCAATGGGAACTCTTCTCTTATATTATGTAGGTACTCAAATGTATCCACAAGATCAATCAAGTCTTAGACAACATGGATAAGTTTTGTGTTGTCATTCATGTTAGGATTTGATAGATCTGGAACAATATATGAATAAATAGCTAAATGCAAAAATAAAAGAAGAAAACCATAAGAACACGAATAACAACATATTTAACATGGTTCACCCAAAACTTGGGTTACGTCCACCTACACAACCGTCCAACCTTTCTTATTATCCAATGATTATAGTACAAACCCTTATAGCTCAATGCCACTAGAAGAACAACCTATCTCATTATACATCACATTACCACAATCCCTAACCCTAAGCTATCTTATATAATATATTCCCGCTTTAGGGTTACAATATGCCTATCAAAATAAGGTGCGATAAAATAGGAGCAAAAAATTTTTGAAGTATGTATAGTACTTCTCTGATTAGTCACCAGAAACTAGTATATTGATTATAGCGAGGTATCAACAAGTTCTCACTTGGGTCATTCCTAGAGCTTTTTACCTCATTCAATAGGCGCTCTAAAGTAGCAAAAGAAAATAGATTAGATCCAAGGATTTAAGTTTCTAGTTCTATCAATGAGAGAAGAGTATACTTCTCTATCTCTTCACCTTTCCAAAACACTTCAAACAAAGCTCATTATCAAGACTATCATGATCATGACACCGTCAAAAGCTTCTAGGTTTCTCAGTCTGTTGAAGAGAGAAAAGCATAATCCCCTCACCTTTAACCATGCCTTTCACAATGAAAGCCCCCATTTCCCCTAAGAACAATCTCTCATAGCTTGGGTCTAGGTTTTTATTCGCTTAAGGTGATGAAGTCCAAGTAGTGAAGATCATACTCCCCTACAAACTATTAAGACATTCAAAGAGCTTTAGCAATGCTAATTACTAAGTTCCTAATAAAGAATTATGAAAACATGACACTTTGACATCTACTTCAAAGTTAACATACAAATTAATCATCAGTAGTTATATTTATTTCATTTTCAAGCTTTGACATGCAATCTTTGTCAGTTGTCCTGCAACCCACAAGTTAGGTTGTAAAAATCATCCAAAACACATCAAAGAAGCCATTAGGCTTGACGAAACCTCAAAATATGTCAATTGATCCACCAAAAATGAGCATATTGTATTCTAGACTCCCAAAAATGAGTCAACATCTTCCTAAAGGAAAGAAAATCCCTAAAGACAAGCTTATTTCTCAAAAAGCAGTTCCTAGAAATGACTCTTCTCCCAAAAACTACTTTATTTACCAAAAACGACTCTACTCTCTTGGAAATCAGGGAATTTACCAAAAGTGACTTTTGCTCCTTCAAAAATTAGTGAATTCTACTAAAAATGTCATTGCTCCTTTAGGAATGAGTCAAAATCACTTGAAACAACTCTATGTCAGCAAAAACTCGCATAAAAGAAGGGAAAGAGGTCAAGAAAAGACTAGGAAGGGGCTAGGCCCCACATTGGGCACTGGAAATGTGTGTGCATTGTTGTACCTACAAATAGCAACATTACAATAGAACATTTTTTTTTAGTTCACATCAAATATCCCAAACTCATCGCAAGTATGGTGAATTTGGCGATCTAGCGAGCAGAGTTGAAGTGGGTGAGTTTTAGTGACTCACTTGCTCAACTCATTGATTTTTGCCTATGACTCACCTAACTCACCTAACTTAGTGAGCTATCAAAAATTTACCATTAATTGTTGGAAATCTCAGCCGTGCAACAAAGAAAGATGAGTTTAGAAAAAAAAACTCAACATTTTTATATTATTATTTTTTCATTTCTTTTTGTTATAACCCTAAAAGGCCTTCTAAGTGCTTTGTATGAGAAGAAGAGAGGAAAAGTGAGAGGAAAAAAAAAGAGAAACCATAGCTTCATAACCAACAAGTAAAAAGAGCATCAAGGAGATCACAAATCAATTTGAGGAGGTCATAGGTTTGCATTAGCAGCATTAAGGAGTCAATATCAACGCTCAACTTATTTGCAAGAGATAAATGTTAAACTTTGTAGATTGTGCTGATTTTATGTTATTTGTTAATGTATTCTTCATTGTTTGTTAAATTGTTTCGGTTTTAATTTGTAGATCTTGATTGTTTTTTATTAAGTTGTGAAGTGCAAAGTTGCAAACCCTACAATGTTATTTGAACAAATCTACAAACATGTATTTGCAAAAAAAAAATTCAAAATGTAGGGTTTGCTGATTTTTTATAAGTTTAACTTTATAACTCTATAAAATTTTGATTTTTCTTATTGCAGCAACCTTAACATTCATTTTTCACAATGCCTAGAAAGGATGAGTCTTGGAAATATACCAAGGAATTTCTTGGAAGAAAAACCAATCAAAGAAAATGTATTTTTTGTAAAGATGTAAATTATAGCAGCGTCAATATATTCAAATACCATATCACTAGCATACCTAGGCATGATATAAATGTGTGCACTAAACAAGTTGTTGAGGCAAAATATTTTTGTTATGTCCAATTAGAGACATGAATAAGAGAAGGTACCTAGGAAGAGGCAACTTGACGAGTTAAGTGCTATTGGCTCTCATCCTCCCACATCTATGTTTGCATCTACATCCGCATTTGCAGGTTGTGTTGGAGAGGGTTCTACTCGGCCTCCCTTTTGTCCTAGTGCTAGTGCGAGTGCTTTTGCTCCTGATACTAGCACTATTACATTTCATCCTAGAGTGGGGAAATCAAGATTAGATAGTTATTTTGTGCCATGCACTACTCCAAGCACACAACCCTAGCTTGAGAGTATGGGTTGGAACAAGGAGATTCATGATGTTGTCAAGAAACAAATTTACAAATTTTGGTACTTTTTCAGCATTCTGTTTATTGCCAACAAAGTAATTAATTATTTTTTATTTTTTATTTTTGATAGGTAATGAGCCAAAGCCCATAAATTACTATTTATTCTTTTACCATTATTATTTGTTGAGATTGATTATTATTATGTGTTAATCGAACCCAAGACCTCCAAGATGAGAAGCTCACAATTTACCATTGTGTTGTAGGCTCTTGCCTAATTCTTTTTTACTTGTTTACTTTTAAGTCTAAAGTCAAAATCTTTAATTTATAGTTTGAATTTGAGGCTTGTCTAATTATAGATTTATAATGATTTATCATCTAATCATAACCTATTTGTTACAAGTCTCCTTATTGGTAAGGCATGATAGATTTTGTAACTATTTGTGGTATGGGGTTTAAAGCCCCTATTAATGTTGAGTTGGGAGGCCCCTTCTTAGATGAAATGGTTGAGGATATGAAATTTGAGCAAGAGGACCACCGAAAGTCATGGACCCAAAAGAGTTGCACCATCATGATTGATGGTTAGATGGATGGGACTAGAACATTCCTAAATTTTCTTGTTTCCTGTGGAGATGATTAATCAGTCTACTTCCCTACATGCATTGTGATTGAATAATTGAATTTTTGATTAGTTGTTTGATCCATAATAATTAATTATTTTTCTCTATTTAAATTTTGTAAGGTCCACCATGTTCTTAAAATGTATTGATGCTTCTTCACATGTTAAAAATGCCACATACTTATGCAAGGTTATTGAGGAAGTCATAGAAGAGATGGGGGAAGAAAATGTGGTGCAAGTGCTGACAGATAATGCAACAAGTTATGTTGCTAGAGGTAAACTTTTAACTTTAACTTATTAAGTTTTATAAATTTGATGGAGAGACATCTATAAATTTATTTGAACTTGTCTTAACATATGTAAATTTCTAATAAATATAAAATTGTGGTAGGTGAACATTTGATGGAGAGACACCCCAAAAAAAATTGGTCACCATGTGTGCCCCTTTGCCTTGACCTCATGTTGGAGGTTATTGGTAAGCTTAAATGGGTCAAATCATGTATTGAAAGGGCCAAGAATATATGCAAGTTTGTCTACAATCATGCATTGGTCCTTAGCATAGTGAGACAATACACAGGGCAAAAGGAGTTAGCTCATCGTGGTATCACGAGGTTTGCCTCAAATTTTCTCATACTTAAATCTTTGTTGACATTAAGAGAATATTTAAGGCACATGTTTGGTGGGTGGAGTGGACTTCTTCTTCCTTTGCTATGACCACCGCAGGGATAGATGTGGCAAATTTCATTTTTGATGAGGCTAGCTTTTGGAAACATTCTCAAGAAATTTTGGAGGTAAATTTATTGCAATTTAACATTTGGTATTTAGTTGTTTAATAATTTAGTTTTACGTTTAATTTATATGCATATTTTTATTTGTAACTTAAATATTTTTTAAACATTATATGCAGGTCATTGAACCCCTTGTAGTTCTCGTACGAGTAGTTGATGGGGAGAAATCCTCTATGGGCTACATGTATGAGGGCATGTATAGGGGCAAAGAGGCCATTAGATCCAAGCATGTATGAGTGGAGGACAAGTGTGGCCACATTTGGGAGATCATTGATAGGAGATGGTAGAATTAGCTTCACAGACCCATCCATACAACAACTTATTACCTTAATCCAACATTTTGTTTCCGTCCTAACTTCAAGATGGATGAGGATGTTCTTCTCGGCAGAAAATGTGTAGTGATGGTACAACCTCAGCTACAACCATTGAGCTAGATAAATTTAATAATAAAAAAGGGGTGATTTTCTCTAGCAAGATGTGCACAAATGCTCAAACAAAATTACAACTAGATAAAAATAAATTCTTAAATTTATGACTTAGAAGTTGAGCATTTTAATTTTTTAAATTATAATTTAGCCTTAAAGTCGTACTTGTAAATGAGACTATTTTTTTAAAATTTTCCTTTATTCAAATAGATATTGGCAAATGTTTGGATCCTCAATCCCAAATGTTCAAAAAATTACCAACCATATTTTTTAGGCAAGCTAGTCCACTCCCTAGAATAGGCCAAACAATAGAACATATAGGATGACATGAAAAACACCCTTATGCCATTATTAAGCCTGTTGTGCATACCCTCTACAATAACACCACCAAATCCTTCATTTGAGGCTACATATGTTCTCTAGTCAAGGGTTTGGATAACCTTGAACCACCTTTCTGAAACTTGATTAGTCACTTTCTCACCATCAGATTCCTTTATATATTCTTCTTTTCTGAAAACAAAGACCATCTTGATGAAATAGTGAACTCTGAACAGACTTCCCTCTCGTGGATCCTTAAAGCTGCTATGACTGTTTCCCTATTAATAGGCAACAATACTTCATCTGTTTTCTTTACATATCTCTCTTTGAGGATCATACCTATTATTCCCTAACCAACTCTGGGCAGATAAGTGAGGGGAAAGGCGATATCCTTTACAATTCCACTTTTCACAATTACATCCATAATTGAACCTTCCTCCGAGTTTCTAATTTTAGCCACAAAATCATCTAAGTCATATTGGATCCACACTGTCTCGGTGTTCAGGAGAATTACAGACTAAACTGGACTCATTCTCAAATATCTGAACTGCAGTCGTCATTATACCCAAATTCCAGCCATTTTATCATAGTAAATTTTGTAACTTTAACCCTACATAGACCTTAGAGGCAGAAACAAACTATACAAGGATTGTATTTAAGGCTGAAAATCTCAGCAATTCTTGTTCTGGAAAACTCAATTACCTTTGTGCGCCGAGCTCCTTTTGCTGAAAAGTCTTCTCAAATAGCAACTAAATCTTACACCTCCACTAATTAATAATGGAACTTCATCATTAAGGAGCATTAATTGTTAGGGGTGCTGTCTCTATGGATTGTCGTCATGATTAATTTTACTTCGCACGATACTATCACAAAGTTCAATGTTCAAATATGATGATTGGAATATTCCCCCCTCTCAGTCATTTCATATTTTAAAAAATCCGCTTATGCCTCCCTCTTTGAGATATTAATGAACTTAATGAACCTTTTGAACCATATGAACCATTATAATGGGTTCGCTACGTTTGAATGGTTCAATGTCATTTACTAAAGAGACACTTATATCACCAACCAACAAATATACAAATTGTAAAACTACCTTTAATTGAACTTCATGATGATTTTGACTCATTGAACTTGTTGAATCGGTTCAAGGTGTTCGATTGGTCCAACTGTTTATAGGACTCGACTTCACAAATGATGAGAGAGGTTTTAAATACAATGACTGCGGCTTTGAATAGTTGAACCAGTTCAACTGGTTCAATCAGTTTGAAGAGTTCAACGAGTTTGTCTATTTGGCCCCCCAAATGGTCAGAGAGGTTTAAGGAATGAGTAGGAACAATAAAGTAACATCATTTTCTATGTAATTTCCTGCAAATTCTTGAAACGAGTCACGTACATCTTCCTTTTATGATTTGCTTTCACTGCAAATTTGAACGGGGAGGATAATATGAAGAGTTATCTTTCAAAGAAGACAAATTTGAGGAGTATCTGTTGTCTGTGGAGGGAGAACAAGCACAATCTGTAAACACTGTTTCCAAACCCTCGCATTCAAGGCTTTTTCCACAATTGGTCGGATATCTTTTAAATCCACCCTTGAAAAATGCTAATTTTCTGGGGTTTTGTATTAGGCTTAGTGCTCTTAATGGTCTAAGTTTCATCTTAAAGGGTTGTGTATTTGGAGAAATAACTGATGCCGTGATGTGGAGAACTGAATAAAATAAGTGACTGACTATACTGCAAAGTTTTGACCTCATGCAATCAATCTAGTGGTTGAAATAGGTATATATATTTGAATAGAGAATATTAGCATTGTAATCAATCACATTTAATGCCTGGGGGTCGGCAAATATATCTTTATTGAAGATCACAAAATCTGATTGCATTGTTCTTATGAATGCTAACAGTGACAGTTGAATCAATCAGGCATTGGATTTATGTTCCTAATGTCTCAAAGTTTCATATTGCAAACAAAGGCCCGTAATGACTCTAAATAAACCTCCCCAATCTCTTATTAAATGTTGAATGGTGTACTCGTTTTCTGATTGCAGCAAATCAGTCCTAATCTATCTGATCAGAAAAGTGGCATTGTATGTTTTTGATAGGGTCTGATTACATGAATTTTAATGTCGTGGTAGAGGTTGTGTTATATCCTTAATCATTCACATTTTGTTTCATCTGGAGTCTACCTTGTCCCACCATTTCACCAGTCATAAGATCACTGTCCACATAGAAAGTTTATTGTTGTTCAATCAGAACCTCTGTTTTTTATAAGATCCTTGTACACTTTGAGGTCTAAACAATTGGTGTTGTCTAATCATCCCCACCTTTTCATTTGTCAGGATGTCTAAAGGATTTTAGGGTCTTGTTTGCCATTGGATATTTCATTCATATTCATACCTTGGCCAATCCCATAGGTGTGCCCCCTCATCTTGTCAAGTACTAATCTCATAAAAGGTGTGATGTGGTTGGAGGCACTTTGACATGGACATGGTGTCGCTACCAACATGGGCATAGTGAGTAGGGTAACCCATGGTCAAGAAGTGAGAGAAATTGCATCAGTGGCAATGAATTCTGCTCTGAAGGTTTTGAAGGTTTTGATAGTTGAAGAAAGGAGTTCCTATAGTAAGGGCCTGTTCCATATTGAAGAACCTAGGAGAGGTCATGGCAAGTTGGTAGTACTTTGGAGAATGATAATGTTTTTGCATCTAGGCAGGCCTAGGATTGTGTGTGTGAATCTATTGCTCTCTGCAACATCCAAGAGTCGTCTACAAATAATCTGTATCAACAATATACTCTGAAACCTATTGTCACAATCATTAATCAACAGAAATGTCAACTCTTGAACTTATACTGTTCACATTCCAAATCACAGTAATTTAATTTGATAAGAAACTTAATAAAAAATGTGCAACCAACTATTTTTTGAGTGTCTACTTTTAAATGCAAGGTCACTGATATGACAAAGATCCCTTTCAACCTTTATATGTGAGGCTTATAACAAGGATCAATTAAACTAAACAACATTGTGTCATCAATATGACTGTCACTATTACGATAGTTAACTGTATGCACTTGATCAGAGATGAAACCTTTATGTACTACCTTGCAATGCATTAGAAAGTTTTGTTGTTCTAAACAAGGTTTTACAGCGACAAGGGTACTTGGGGTACTTAAGGTACGGGTACGGCTATGGGTTACTAGGGTATGTCAAACTTAGTTTTTAATTATACTTTTATATTTATAGAAAATCTGAAATTATGAGTCATGACAACGATTTTCCAAAACAAGAAAAGTGATAAAGTTTGCAAATGTAGTGTATTGTTTTCAGTTTCAGATTTGCTATATGTTTGCAATAATAATATATGATAGATATTTAGATGCATAACAGAGAAGGCAGACTTTAAACATGAACAAGATCATAAATCATATGACAATGACATATTGCAAATGATAAACTTCTGACTTGAACAGTGATAAAGTTTATTGTTAATCAAAGTTTCAAACTGAATAGGTACTGAATTAAGCTTGATAAACAACAAGGTGATATGCAAACAAAAAACTGAAAAAATAATCAGAAATCTTAATCAAGGTCCTTAACTATGATGCTCTCCACCGAGTACCCGATACTTGGATATATGGGTACAAGTACCAGTGGCGTGGACATGAGTACCCATGCAACCTTGGTTCTAAACCTTATTCACTTGTTCCCATACTTGGAAACCCTTTGACACCAGCAAGTTGAAGGAACAGTACAGTTTTTCTGTCAAAACCATAAGATTTACTGTATCTGCCCGCTAAGGCATCGTCTACTTCCCTTACAATCATCAAATAAGACTTGATATGACTTTTTGGTTTGTTCTACAGGCAAGAAAAAGAGTGCAGCGAAAATGCAAAGAAAACAAAAAATGAACGTAAAGATACAATATTGCCAGCTCATAGAAGCGACGCTTTGGTGATATATCATGTAATATTACAAGAATAAGATGAGACTTCTAATGAACAATATTAGATACTGTTGTAGAAAAACAATCATAGAGGGAAAAGAAAGAAAGACTCCACTGTATCTCCCAAACAGTGGGAGACGTTGAAAGAAAGTATGTGTTTTAAAGAATATTTGACTGAGAGTAATAGAGGCAAGAGCAAGAGATAGTGTAAGAGCTGAATATACATTTGGTAGAGGTGGGTTGCAGGCCAAAATGGACAAACTTGGAGTAAGTGTATGACTTTTTGGTTAAATTTACATTCTGCTATTTATTTTAATTTTTTATGAATTGACTATTTGTTGACATTGACATTGTATTTTAGGTGGAGAATAGTAATAGAGCAATGGATGTTGAAGATATTGTGAACTATATGACAACAGTAGATCCTATTAAATCTAAGAGCAGTATCAAGTATCTTGTTCAACAGAGATTTCACAGCCATCTATTGGATCCCCAGTAAGAGCCTCTAAAAATCATGTCAACTCGAGTGAAGGGTACCGACACATAATGAATTGCTTACATAGTCTCACTGAGATAGTTTCCCAGTTTACTGCCTTGGTTCAGCTTATAGTTTTTGCATGGAATGAGCATAATTCCTTGGAGATTCAGACTAGGTAAGAGGTTCTATTGACGAGCTAAGTCTAGCTCATACTAGTGTACCTTTGCATTACTGAAAGCATCATTTAGATACTGTCTTTCTTAATTTCTATATTCAAAACACCTTAAGCATTGAGTCTCATACGCGTAGTATTGTTGATATCGCTCTTTCACACTATTGATTTATGGTCTTTCCTCTCTACAATAGAGAAGTGTTGTTAACATCCATAGTTTTTTTTGTTGTTGGTTCCAATTCGATTTTTTTTTCATAGTTTTTTTTGTTGTTGGCTCCAATTCGATTATTTTTTCCTGATGTTTAAACTACATGCAGAACGTTATAAAATTAAAAAATGTCTATGCTGCCAATACTTATGATGATCATGATGTACTAGTGGACAAGAATGTGCAACCCAATAATAGTTCTGTTGAAGTTTATGTAATATAATATTTATGAATTATTTTTAATGTCTGTTGCATTCTTTATCTGCCTTATATTAGTGTTACATGATTTTTAAACCACATGCATAGCAATCACATGAAAGCAAGACGAAAAGAAGACATTATTGATAGTTATTATGTTGAATATGAAGAGTATGTGCATGGTTTTCATATTAGTAGCTATTCTAAACTTGAGGTGAGTTATATCCAGTGATTGCTCTAGCTGATTTGTGTCCTTTTGTTTCAGTATCCTTTGCATATTTAACTTTAGTAAATGGGAATTAATAGTCTTCTATATATAATATTAAATTTATTTTCATAAATAAAGTTTTCTTTGTCAAGCAAAATGGGACATACTAGATAACATAGTGCATTATTTATTAAACGGCATCAGAGGATTTAACCACAACAGAATTACTTCAGTTCGCATCCATGGACGTAACCATCATTTGGGTTCAAATCCATGGGCATACCTTCGATATTGTCCACATCTATATAATTTTGCAGCTGCATTACATTTTGACTGGCATTATGATTCATCCAGTGGCTACTGCCAAAAGCTTCACTGGTTTTCTCTCATATATACATACAGCCATGAAACTACGAGAAAGAAAATCATATACAAGAAACTGAGAACAGCCAACAATGCATAGTAATTGTAAATCCGAGATGCACCAAGATTGTCTAAAACCCATATTGTATGGCCATTTTTCCCTGTTATTTCACTCGCTGTAGTCAGAAGAGCTACTGATAAAATTCCCAAAGCTGAATGTGCTGGCAAATAGTGCAGTTCCAATGCTCTGCATTCTCTCAGGTCATTGGTCATAGAAAAATGTCAACTTACCCACTTCAAGAAAGGCATCTCTTATACCCACAAGTATAAATCGAGGAAGTAATTTAAAGACTCTGATGGGTGCTACTACTTTTGGGCTTCCTTCAAGCCCATTTTCTTTCACAATCATAATTCCCTGTTGCTCTGTTATTGCTGCAACCACCGTAAGGATTACTTCAATAACTATACTAATTCTAATTTTTTGCAAGATAGTTATGCCCCTGGTTTTTCAGGTAAATTTTTTAAAGAGCTAGACAAGGATTCTCTCATAGATAGCAATGGACACCAACATTGAGATGGTGACATGCTTTGACAAAGAAAAACATGTCACATTACAAAAAACACAATTATTGATTCGATTATCTAAACAGATCGCACGATTTTCAGGTATCTCAGACTTCTCTCACAAACTGCCACACTAAACTCTGCAAGTTTCAACTTCAACAAAATGCAACAAACACAGCAAAACAAGGGAAATTTGAGAGCGTAGCTCCATCAAACAAATATTGATTCTACAAAACTTATGCTTGTGGTTTAACGAGTTACATTGAAATCCAATAATGTTGCATATGCCCCAAAGGCATTTCTTGTAAACATTGGCCAAAGTGACCAGCCTTTGTAAGTTTGTAACCCATAGCTGTAATATCAATGGTATTGAAACCAATGATAACTCTGGCAATCTAATTAGATGAGAGGCTTTCCACTCTCAAAGATGTACTTCTTGCACTGTAATATCCAACACAACGTCAGACATTAAGTTGAGAAGCTCAATTCGCGACAAGCCTAGATGCTTGCAGCAGCTATAATCAAAGCGCCATAAGGAAAACTAGACTACAATCTCTAATTTAGAACTAATACATTGATATTAAACAGATTGCAAACTCGGAAGACAAACAGCATGATGCTAGAACCTATGTTACCAGAAACGAGAAACGAGAAACCTAACCGCAACGTAAACGTGACGAGAAACCAAAATTTGAAAGGTAGCGTAAAAGAAACGTATTATATATATATATATATATATATATATATATATATATAAAACCAGACTAATTTATTTCTTAGAAATTAATTCTTAATTCTATCTTACATTGTATTAATAAATTACTAATTCAATTGCACAAAAAAACTAATAGTTGACTGTTACTGAAGTAATTCTCTAGATTTTATAAAATCTTAAAACTTTTTTAAAAAAACTTGATTAATAACACTCCATGTTTCTAAATATTAACAAAATTAAAACTACTACTTAGTTAACAAGACTGAAACACAAACTAAAACAATACTAAAACAAAAACGAATTTAACAAAACGAAAACTACTACTTCACGACCTGTTAAATTCCCTATGCACCCTATAAAATATATTAATAGTTTTTAATTTATAACATTATTCTCAAAGCGCATAAATTATTAATAGTTTTTAAATTTATAACCTTATTTTCATATAGAAACGGCCGTTGCGTGACGGGAAACCCGTTTTGCACGTCGCAACGTGAAACGGGGCTTCCCCGTCACATTTCTGGCAACTATGGCTAGAACTCATATATCTTGTAATATATCACTTGGTAGGAACTTGCAGTCAAACACGCATTACTAATGTAATGTTATATAATATATTGTTTGCTGATATGTCTAATGAATACATAGACGATGGTTGAAAATTTTTTGTTTTCTTTAGCTACTTTGTCATAATGTTGAATACATTGAGGTCATTTCAATCACAACGAATACATAGTAATTGTAAAAATTTGGTATAGCTCTGATATCATGTAAGAATTTGCCTAAAACAAGAATGAAATGTCAAGATCGAGAAGCTCAAGAGATAGCACAAGATAGACAAGATATGATCAAATGAGAATGGATTGATCAGATAATTGGATAAATACATCATAGAAGTGTCTTGTATATAAAGGCAATCAAGATGACTAGGAGTCATGCAAAGAGATAAGTGTACCAACTAAGCACATGTCCACCAAGAGTGGATTATCCTCCATTGTGCATGAATGTACATGCACCAATGTGAGGATAAGCATACAAAGGTGTATCCCATAAAGAGATGTAGTAGACAACATGTGCTCAATTGGAGTACAAACAATTGTGTTGTCAACATGACAACTCATATGAATATGCAAACTCCTAACTATCTACATGACAACTAATATGAATATGCATTAACCTAAGTAAACTTAAATAAAGTGTAAATAGTAAATACTTATTTACACAAACACCCCACCTTAAATGCAACTTAGGAGAATGTACTTAAGTTCACAAAAGCTAGATAATAATGCAAGATGGATCCCAGTTAGTAGGCCATCATAGGTACCCATGTACAAGATGCAAGTGCAAAAGATAGATGCAATGCAATCTCTCATAAAGTAGAGAAAGAAGGAAAACCACATAGTAAAAACCTCCCTCCAAAAAGAGAGATAAGTACAATAAAAGAAAATGAGAGAGAAGAAGACCTCATCCGAGGAAAAGATCCCCCCCATAAGAGAGAAGAAGATGAAGATAAACCAAGTAATGTCCCCTTAATGTAGAATGTACACCAATGGTAGATGCTCCAAACTCAATGTAGAAACTACTCCATGAGTGTAGAACAACATTCCTACCCTTAGGAAGAAATATAACCAAAGGTGTATCAACGAAGCCTCTCCCATATGTAGGAAGAAACCTCAAAATGTATGAAATCTCTAAAACCTTCACAAGTGTCCCCATGTCAATACTAAAATGTGCCTCCTCCAAATTATGTGTACTATGTTATTCTGTTAAAAAAGACAAATCAGACTCAACTAAGGATGAATGTAGAACATGTATCAAAGACCCAAATATATCCTCTGAAGAGAAAGTGACCTCCTCCAATTGTTGTATCAAAGGATCTACCATCATGTCAATCTTGAAAGATTGATCAAGTAGAGAATGAAGATGAGGGTCAACATGATCCCCCGCAACAATTAAAGAAAGATCATCTTCACCAAAGAGAAGATGAATGTCATCAATAGTGTCTCCCACATCTACAATGTAGGACTCCACAAACAAACTAGAAATGTATGTCAAGTAGTCATCCCATGGAACTAAGTCTAGAAGACAATGAGTATCCTACTACACTGAATCACTTGAATCCATGCCTATGTGAATACAACTATCATCAAGAACAACACTACATAGAATATCAGTAGGAGGAGAAGCAATGGATGGCTCAAGAACTTGATCATATGTGAGAACACCCAAGTTCAAGTTGCCAAAGTTCTCCTCAAAATCTGAATCATCACTAGAAATACAATCAAAATCTATTGAAGAATCTAGTGAGAAATCACTGTCATCATCATGAGAAAAATTTGAGAACTTGTAGTATATCCTAGATGTGTGATCAACCACCCTTGTAGCAATGATTTGTCTAGTCATCGAGTCTCTAATAAAAACTGAATCAAGTGTGAATTCCACAATTCTTCTTCTATCTCCATGAGTGAACTAATAGATGGAAAGAAGATTGTGACTTAGGTGAGGTACACACAACACATCTTTGAAGTATCCCTCCCCCTTATCAATAGTTCCTTTCCCAATCACATTCATGTAAGTATGATTGCCCATCAAAATAGGTGGAGTATGACAAGGATCAAATGATGAAAACATAGATTGTGAAGATGACATATGATGAGAAGCCCTTGAATCTAGAAGCCATCTCCCTAAATCTTGACTTGAAGTAGCTACGAAGGCTTGATCTTTGCCCATGTGATCCTTTCCTTTATCAAAATCTAAATGTGAAGAAGATAATGAAGTAGTCATTCTTGATGATAGACCAATTTGATTCTTCTTGAAAAGATTCTTGAGTTCATCAATCTCCTTATAACAATGATGTTCTTCATGTCCATTCTTCTTGCAATATGCACAAGTAAGAAACTCCTTCTTGGATGATTTGCCCTTATTGTTGGATTTGTCTTGTTGTGAGGAGGTTGAGTGTTCTTTCTCTTGTTCTAAATTTTCTTGCCATGATTTTTGCTTCTTGTTGGACCCTTTTCCTTGATTCCCTTTACTAGCCACCAATGCTTTGGACTTTGAAGACTTGAGAATCCCCATGTTCATCGAATTTGATTATTTTACCATTAACATCTCTGTGAAGGAATCAAATGAAGGCATGGTGTAGGAAAAACCTAAGGTTAACTTATGAGTGTTGAAGCTCAAAACAAATGATGCATACTCTAGAGGAAGTTTTCTTATCAAATTATAGATCAATTTTTCATCCTTTATGGTAATTCCACAATCCTTAACCATTGACCTTAGCTCATGTGCCTTGGTGATATAGTCTTGAATTGTGTCAAACTCATTTGGATCTAATGACATGAGATTTTCATCAAGTTCAAAACCCCTAGCTTTGTCTACTTTTACATACAAGCTAGCAAAATTATCCCACGCTTCCTTTACTATTTTACAATTATGAATATGGAAGATAAGATCTTCATGTACATACTTCCTCAAAGTACCAATAGCAACGTTATTGTTATGATTCCATTCATTTAGTTTATCAGGATTAGATGACCTGCAACCATGGTTCCATCAACATAACCAATTAAACATTTTTCCATCATTTTACTCCATGCTATAATTTTCCATGTAGCATAATTATGTGGAGTTAAAAGTGGAAAACTAGAAGAACCCATGATGCAAAATAAAAGAACAAAAGATAAAGAGAAGTTAAAACACTCAAGACACACCCCCCAAATCATTCAATCAAAAAACTCCCCCAAAATGGATGATTTTGGCACTTTATACTTAGTGCGTGTAAAATTTTCGCTTGTCAAAAATAAACCAAAGTGGACTTTTAATTTTGATGGTTACAACAAAAAATATGAAGCTATATCAGACTCAACAAGATAAGACACAAGACCTCTCAAGGATCTAATTAATTACAAGTGCCAGAATAGGCCAAAAATGACCAAATACTAAAAGTACTATGTCTACTCAAAATTACTCCAAACTAATACCAAATTTGGAAAGTATAAAAAAAATCATGCACTTTCAAAAAAAATAGCACCTAAGTATGTGTCCATATGAACCCGAGCGAAGCCTTTGAAGTTGCAAAAATTGAGATTTGCAATTTTCAGAAAAATTCAATAACATAGATTACAAACAACTTGCAACAATGTGTAGATCACAAAATTCTACCCCAAAACCAAAAAAACAATTGCTCGAACAAAGGAGTCCATATGAAGGAGATATTGTTATTTGAAAATTACCTCTATAATTATTTTTCCTAAATCACTGTCATCGCACCTCCAAAAAAAATGACTCTAGATTTCACCTCAGATGTCCTATTTTGATGAAACAAAAGTTGATTTAGGGGTTTTTTGACCTACTGAATGTAATGCCAATATCTGATTCGCATTAGCAAGCTTTAATCTTGAACTGAAAAGAAAAAAAAAAAATCTCCAATGGTTATGCAATGAAACTCCTATGGCTCTAATACCTTGTAAAAATTTGATATAGGTCTGATACCATATAAGAATTTGCTTAAGGCAAGAATGAAATGCCAAGATCTAGAAGCTCAAGAGATAGTATAAGAGAGACAAGATATGGTCAAATGAGAATGGATTGATTAGATAATTGGATGAATACATCATAAAAGTGTCTTGTATATAAAGGCAATCAAGATGAGTAGGAGCCATGCAAAGAGATAAGCATACCAACTAAACACATCTTCACCAAGAGTGGATTATCCTCCATTGTGCATGAATGTACATACACAATGTGAGGATAAGAATACAAGAGTGTATCCCATAAAGAGATATAGTAGACAACATGTGCTCAATTAGAGTACAAACAACTATGTTTTCAACATGACAACTCATATAAATATGCAAACTCTTAGGTGTCTACATGACAACTAATATGAATATGCATTAACCTAAGTAAACTTAAGTAAAGCGTAAATAGTAAATACTTATTTACACCTACAATAATAATAACCAAAAGGCACAATAACCTAAAACTAGGATGTTTGCCTACTCTTTGGCCTCAAACTCATCAAATTTATCAGCCCCAATGGTGGAAATATTGGGAAAAATTAATTAACCTATGACAAATGAACAAGATTTTCGTCTCCCAAATTTGGACCTAAGAATAGGTCTGCGCTTTAAATCAACAGAAACATCCATAGTCAATCCTTTTTAAGATTCCCTACTTCCTTCCTGTATAACTTTCTTGGCAACCTAAATTCCTTTCCTTTATGATTTTTGTCACAAAATTCCTTTTCTTTATGAAAATTTCCCCATAATTATAGTAGCAGTTTGATAATTAGTGCCAAATTGTTGACTATAACTATTAGTTGAATCAATGAGGTCCCCCATCATTACAAGACCTCTTCTAGAAATAAACATCATTAATAGAATACCTTTAGCCACTCTCCAGGTGTCCTTATAAGGCTTTAGGGAATCTTTATTTTTTTCATGAATAAGACATTTACAATTTTAATGATTATTGTTAGTAGTGCAGTATTAAAAGGTGCTAATCTCCTATATTCACAAACTCTACTTAGACTAAGTTGAGATTGTTGTTGAAGTTTCATTTTCAATTGGAAAATTAAGTTGATTAATGGATTCTTTGTATTTTATTAAAGAGCATTCTTGGTTTATCTATCATTATGGGTCTATTGAATTTGATTTAAAGTACTAGATAGTTTAAATTTGAGGAATTAAAGGAATTGTCCCAGAATCTCAAGAACAATAATTGGGATTTCTTGAGAAAATGAATTATGGTTCCAGGATGTAAAATTACATTGGAGAGAAGTTGTAGGTCAGATTCGGATTCAATACACAGAAACATACATAATTGTAAGGCTTCTTCCAACCCTTTTTGCTAACCCTTTCAGCTAACCCTTTCAATAGAGGATGTAAAACTAATTAATGATTATCTTTAACTAGAGCATTTAAAAACTTGTGCTAATATTCACACAATGGCTGATAATGATGCAGTTTGAGAGATATTGATGTGGTCATTCAAGATCAGCGTCAAATAAAGGATAGAGACAATGATTTTATGATCCTAGTCCTAGTTATCTCGTGACATTGCATCTTTTTGTCTAAGTGATCTAATATTGACTTTTGTCATCAGAAGGGAGTTGTATATTATACTTTCTATCTTTTCCTTAAGGAGTCTTTTTTTTTTTATGCTTTATCATAGACCATAAATGCTCTATCTATATTCATTCCTCACTATTTGTCACATTGTGAACAAAAAATCATAACTACAATATTTGTGTTCTTTGAGTTCACAAGGTGTTGAATTTTAGGAGGATCATTGCAAATGTAGTAAGCACTACCTTTGTATTTGGTATGTTTTTTTTAAATGACAAGGATACATTGTTTATATTGAGAATAAGCCATGACGAGACATTATCCTTTATGGGACATATCTATTCATTAATCATATAATTAATATAATAAATTTAATTTCTCTTTATATAACAATAAATATATATCTCAAATATAATGAACCCAAATTATGTCTCATATATAATTATATATAAGTTTATTCGACTGAAACTATCAAACATCAACACTCCCTCTTAGCTAGGGAGTATAAACATGGAAAATATTATGCCATTGGTAATATTAGGAATGACAAACTTTAAGGATATCTTTGATGAGATGATACATATGTTATTCACTGAATACTTTGAGTAATGGTCTCCCGAATATCAACACTTGATATCCACCATGTACTCAATAAGGTAATGGTCTATAGAATATCAACATATGATATTCACCATATACTCAATAAGATAATGGTCCATAGAATATCAACATATGATATTCATCACTTTGATATCACATTTGAGTATTGGTCTATATAATATCAACATAAGATGTTCACCAAATACTCTTTGAGGAATGGCCTCCTAAATGAGATGCAAGATGTTCACCAAATATTGTGAGTGATGGCCTCTGGAACATCAAGTACTATGATATTCACCACATACTCTATGTGATGGCCTCCAAAACATCAATTTTCATAACATTCACCATGTACTAAAAAAATGCTTATAAGGTATGTGCACATGCATTCTCATAATGCTTGGCATATAAACATCCACCATGCATAGTATAATCTATCATGATTTGCATAGATATCAAAAGATATCCATCATAATAGAAAATTAAGTTATTGTAAACTTCTACAAATACAAGTAACATCATTTGGAAGTCTTCACTTCCTCATGATGTATTCGGGGGTAGGCTCATTAAAATCACATAGTCACAAGGTATATTCATGAATTACAGTGCTTTTGATTTTTGCAATTTAATGATCACTAGAGAATCCATCTCAACATGGTTTACTCCCTCTGAATCAATATGATTGAGAACTCCAAAAGTTGACTGAATCATATCCTCTATTTGCTCCCTCTCTTTCAAGGTTTCCTGAAATGTCAGTCTCCCTCTGAATCTCAATCTCCCTCTTTTTCCTTAGCCAACAAGAACTATGTATTTGGTTTACATCCCTTGCCATCAGTCAAATCTATCTTGTTATTCCTGACCCCCTTAATATTATGGTATGAACTATATTCTATACCCCCTTGGGCCCACCAAGTGATGTGAACTCTAAGATGGCATGCAAGGAAAAGACAAAAAAATAGGTACTCTTTCGATGTACTCTTTACGTGCCTACTTAACTTGCAACTCTTTCCACATTTGTGATTTGTATTCTCTTACTAACTTCTAAGTCAAACTTGTTCACCATTTTACTTATTTATCTCACACACACAGCCTTAACTATATGATCTCAAAGGCTCCAACCCAACATTATACCATGTTGACATCTACAATGTCCTCCATCTTCGTTGATAGTCATGAACATTCCTGCAGCAACCCACAATCTATTTCAATATTTTTTATTTTTGTTAATGGAGGTTCAAACTTGCGAGGCAACCCAATGAGGCACAAAGCTTGTGAGCTACCAACCAACGAAGGCCACCATATAGACTTTTTAGGGACCCGATATGGACCCACTCGTGCCTGAACCCTCTTCGACTAGAACCAAGGATTGAGGGGCACCAACACCGTCAAAATTACCTAGGGCATGATCCTGACCTCATTCCTTATGATGTTAGAGCCTTGCACTCAGCAAGACTTGATCCCTGGTGGGCTCTTCATGAGCCATTCAACTTTACTAGTAGGCCAAGGGCCCATTGACTTCCACTTGAGTGTTGAACTTCTTCCTGATATTGGGCTCTCTAATCTTGCACACTAGCCATTGACATTCACAGTGCCTTCTACCTTCCTATAACAATAAACTCTAATTCCACAAGCTTCACACCCAACCAATCTTCATCTCTTATGTTTTCAAACACCTGATCCTCAACATTCTTGGTCACTCAACTCTTTGCAATTCTCACCTCTTGTTATTGCTCAGTGCCCCACTTCTCTATCCCATACTTGGCATAGCATCTTGTAGATCCATTGACTCATTATGTATATCAAGCCTCATTATCTTAGAAAATTCAGGCATTGATAGATATAAAACTCCCTTGTGACTTGTCGTGACAACCGTCCAAACCAAGAGAGGAGAGAACATGCGATGCACATAGTTATTTATGTAATTATGAAATCGAGTTGCTCAAACTTACATAACAGTTGATTATCCCTCAACTTCATACATTGATTACAATTAACTTAGAATTAGGAGAACATAGTTTCAAATGCAAAAATATAAACTTTGATCATTCTCCCCAATAGGGTGTCACACCAAGCCCGATTTTTCTCTTCCATACCTGAACATTATGTTCACTAGTAATACTCATGTATGATCATGGGAATATATTAAAAATTGTGGAAACTTACTAATTTCAACAAAAAACTTTGCTATAGTAACAAACATGAACTGGACATGAGAATTTATCCATTAATTTAGTCTTCCATGAACATAAACTGAATAGTGCAACAAGGCCATTAGTCTAGATTGGTTGTGATTACAGTCACATGCCCGACTGTCCAATACTTTACCATAGTACTATCGTACCTGATTAATGACTATTGAGCTCCTACATTCCATTCCTCCCTAAACAAATGATTTTGAAGATGTCACTCGGGTGTGTGTAAAGTTAGATTGAAATTTCACAGATAGGAGTATTATTTCCCATATTAATGTTGGCACTCAACCATAGGAGTCAATTACACTTCATAGGTTATGGAAAATAATTGGCCTATAGGATCTTCCTTTAAGCAGTAAGGATTTCTTCAAAGGAATGAGTTTTAGGAGGATTGTTGCAAATGTAGTAAGCATTGCTTTTGTATTTGGTATTTTTTTTCAATGACAACAATATAATATTTATATTGAGAATAAGCCATGAAGAAACATGACCCTTCATGAGACATGTCTATTCATTAATCTTATAATTAATATAATAAAAATCTCTCTCTCTCTCTCTCTCTCTCTCTCTCTCTCTCTCTCTCTCTCTCACACACACACACACACACACACACACACATTTATTTATTTATCTCATATAACAATAAACATACATGTCTAATATAATGAACACACGCGCGCGCACACACACACACACACACACACAGATATATATAAATTATATCTCATATATATAATTATATATAAGTTAATCCAATTGAAGCTATCAAACATCAACACAAGGTTAAATATTCTTGCCTATTCCATATTGAGTTAAAAGGGTTTTCAAGTCTTGTGAAACCAAGGGCATCCTATTCTCTACTATAGTTAGGACTATCCACATCCTAGGCTTTCGTGTAAAATTTACTAATCACAATGGGGTTATGATACTATTAGGGTTTTCTTGGCAAAGTGGTAATTTTGTGTTAACAAGCTATTATAGAAGAGGTTGTAATGGGTTTAAAATGTTTCTCATTTGGATAACATTTGAGTTTTCAAATTTTGTCAGTTAATAAAACTTTAATTTAATTTTTTTTTTCTCATTGTTGATTGCTAATGATTTAGGAATTGATAGCGTTCAATCCTTCAAAGAATGGTTTAACTCTCCAGTCTGATTTGAATCCTCTTTTTTTGAATATTCTAATATGTTGGAGTTAATTCATTTTCTAGATTGATATTTATATTTCAGCTCTGTTCATCTCTATTTTTTCTAAGCCAATGATTTTTATCACTAGTTATATGTATGTGGTTTCATGGATTACCTTGTTTGGTTTGAATATTTGTATGAAGCATAGACTTTAACATTGAGTTTAGAGGCTTAAATATGTATTGTTAATACTATTTATAATATGCATTGTTGTTGCTATTATATGTATTATTGTTGTTATCTCTAATATGTATTTTTGTTGCTCTTATATGTATTGTTGGCAATGTTCGTTGTATGTATTGTTTGAGGGATGTCATCCTTGTTTTAGTAATCAAATGTATAACAATGTTGTCATCACCTTATGTCTAGTATGCATGCATGGTAATGTGATGTTTATATTTGTGGCTTTCATAATTAACAATGTAATATAATGTGTGTTTTTTTTTTTTTGCAAAAGTGTATTGATAATAAGCTCAAAGGAGATAAAGTTGTTCAAGATTGCAATTGTGATAAAGATATTTATCTATGATTTTATGAAATAAGTAATGTGATTTTTACAATCATCTTCAGTTGAAGAAGATATCTATTATAATATTTGAGATAATATTATATGTAGAGACGTGTCATGTGAAGAGGCATGCATTTGGAAATATTAAGAGACTTGTTTTTTGGATATTGAAGAGACCTTGATTTGTGATGTGAAGTCTCTCAATTCTATATATATGGTTGATTACTTTGTATGTAGATACAATTCTATCAAGTGAAAAACATTCTATCAACAATTTTTATTTTCAATAAAAGAGCTATTTTTCTGGAGTGGGTGGGATTTTCCTAGGATAATCTTGTGTCTTTTGTACATTTTAGTTCTTTTATTTATTGTTGTTGATCATTATTTTGGGCAAAACTTTAACATGGTATCAAAGTGAATTAGATATCAAAATTATAGGAGTATTAAAGATATATAATTGCTTGAGAGATCAACTATTTGTGATGGTCCTATTGTGTGGTACTTAGAGATTGTTCAAGTTCAAGAAGGTGGTTATTATCTGCTACTTCTTTTTGTGTTTGAAGAGTTTTTGGGAAAAGAATGATTGGATAAAGGAAGGATATAATTGGGCTTGGGGATGACCATATCTCTAGTTGATAGTCTTAATACTAGTTTTATATGGGTCTTGAGTCTCTCAAAATAAGGAGGAAAGTAACAATGTGAAAATTTTGAGACTTGTTATGTGCAGCTAAAGTGCTGAGAATAGCAGTATTCTCTTCACCAATATTATTCACACTAGTATAAAATACTAAAATGACATCTCCAGATCTGTTATCTCAATGGGTGTGAATCAAAAATTAAGGATTTTAGATACTATGGATAGATACTATGGATGGATCAATTCTAAGTTACCCTTACGATGTTGATGGTGTTGAGTTTGTCATACCCAATGCCTTGGTTATGACACAACAAACAAAATTTTACATATTGAGGAAATTGATTTGATTAAATTGTGTGGTGTACACTACTAAAATTTTATTCATTTTTTGATGCCCATTGTTCAATTTATCTACAAATAGCCTTTTCACAATATTTTGGTCGATCAATCAATGACCAACTTGAGTGTCTAAATTTTAAAAAAATTTGGCGTCAAAAAAGAAGCCAAATGCTTGTAAAATGTGGTGTTGAAATATTTGATTTTCAATAATGGCTCACATCATAGTTTGATGAGGATGTTATGTCATCAATGAGATCCTCATCAAAAGATTCATCATAGGTTGGAGTCAGCCAAACTCATTTTTGACAAGAACAATGTTGAAAGTGTTCAGTGAGACACAAAATTTCAGCCCATGTTGGCATTGAAAAAGAGATCAAATGCTTTAAAATGTGGTGTCGAAAGATTTGATTTTTTATGGTGACTCACATCATATTTTGACAAGGATGCTATTTCATTGACGAAAGTTTCATCGATGTAGGAATTGGGAAAACTCATTTTTGATGAGAACGACATTGAAAGTGTCTAGTGAGTGTCAAAATTTCAACCACAATAGTTTATTTTTAAAAAATAAATAATTTGGTATGCAATTATGGGGTGCCATGAGACCAAATAGGGTAGGCTCTAATCTGACAACTTTGGCTTCATGAAGTATTTTGATATAATTGTGAATGAAGATGATATTTGTAAAGAATCAATATCATTCTTTCGAAACCTCCTAACTTAAGAAATGATTAACCTAAAAGATTATATTTTAGATGTGATACAATCATGTATCTTAGACTTTGATAACCTTATGGTAACATCTTCCTTTATTATTTAAGATTTGAAAACTATTGTCTTCTCTATGGCTTCAGTAGGGCCCAGTTTGTGATGACTTTACTAAGTTGTTTCAAAAAATTAAGATTTTATTGGAATTGGTATTTTGCATGCACTTTAAGAGGCCATAAGGAATAGAACTATGTTAAGAGAATTAAATCATACTTGGATTGAGCGTGTTCTCAAGTTGGACAATCCTAGGGCCTTTGCATATTTCAGACCAATTTGTTATGTATATCATTATTCAATATCCTTTTTGAATTTGTTGCCTTAAATATTGGTAAGGTTATTCCTAAAATAGTATATGGGTAAGGGGGATTTTTCTCAAGTCAACAAACTCCTAAGGGTGTCATTCTTTCCCATGAAATTTTGCACTCCATATACATCCCTGCAAAAGAAATATACCATTATTCTCAAATGTGTCATGATGAATGCCTATGATCAGGTCAACTCAAAGTTCCTCCTCCTTGTATTACAAAGGCTTGGTTTCTATAAGGGATCAATATCACCTTGTATTTCTACTAATTGGTTCTCTTTCATAATCAATGGTTCCTTGAGGGGCTTTATCCTTGACCTCAAAGGATCGAGTAGGATAGTCCACTTCCCCCCTTCCTCTTCATTATTATGCCCAAAGGTCTTAGTCATGCTATTGAACATTATAATAAATGATCTCTTTGGAAAGGGATCATAGTAAGCAATTTGGATAAGAAATACGCTCACAATTTGTTTGTTGATGATAAAGTTTATTATTTAGAGAGACAAAAATCCATGTCTTGGTCAATTCAAATATTTATAGTAGATTAAGATTCCAATATTATGAAAAATCACAACTATTTTAATACCAAGAACAAGAATAAGTTCCTCAAAACTATAGACATATATTTTAGTTAGGTTGGTATGGTTATTCAACTATCCTCATTGAACTCATCTTCAAATTTTAAATAATATTTAAAAATGTTACTTTATATAGATTAAAATATATTAGTTGCCTAAATATATATTTTGTCTCTTGTTGTGCCCTAGAAAGGGAAAAGGAAAAGGATGGGTCTTGTATATATCACAATGTAGTACAAGTGGCTTACATACAACCATATTAGTGGTCAGTAGGAGCACCAGGAGACAAACAATAAGAAAGGGAAACTCATCTTAAATAGCATAAGGAAAAGAAGAAGTATCAAAATGACACTTACATAAGTTCATCTTAACTAAATGAAGTCTTGAAATTTGTCATATTATTTCATCATGGAACTCCATCTTAGTATTCCATGATGGAACTCTTCCTAAAGTTCTCCCACAATTTCAAAACACAAGGATATTTATATATAGGCACATTGTGTTGATCAATAGTTAAAAATCACATGTTAGTAATGGTCATTTACATTAGACAAGTTTTTTGGCTCAAAGAAATATGGTGTACATAGTACTTATAGAAGTGATAGAACAAGTGCTAGTGAAGTTATATTTCCTACACCAAAGAACACCACAAAATATCATTATGTGCTCACCTATAAATCCAACATAATGACAATCAACTACTACACTTAAAAGCATTATTTTACTATGGCTCTAATACCACAACCTATGATGACCATCAACTACTACACTTAAAAGCATGCTAAGGAATATAAGCAACAATCCTATAGAAAAAATTGTACATAGAAATAAGAAAGAAATGTATAGCCAAATTTGTACATGCAAGACAAAACAAATCCTTAGAATGCAACTATTAAGAAGAGGGTACTCTCATTAGGTCAACTATTATAATATTTATTTATTTATACATCATTCTAAAAGACAAAGATTTAAAGAAAAACCATGTAATATATTTCCCTTTTCTTCACTAGAGAGTTAAATATTTCCTCAAAATTTTGATATAATTAGAAATATGTTGTACAACTCATTTTGTCAAAACCATCACTATAACTTATTAGATTTACTTTGAGGTAACCTAGATTATACTTATTTTTGTTCCCATTTATTGACACAAGTATAACCTAGAATCGTAGATTTCTCATTAATAATTTAATCTCACTACCTAATCCCAGGTATATTTGTGCACATACTTTTGGAAAAGAAGTGTCAAAATAAACTTGTCTAATCTAGTAGATGGGTACCTACATACATAGACATGAAAAAAAAAGTGCATAGGTAAAAAGGCTGAAATCCCCATTTTTTAATAAAACAATGTTCCCTTGCCTAGCTTCTACATATGAGAGTGCAACTCATTGCCCTCAATGGTCCCCTCTCTCATTAAATGACTTTGAATTTGTAGAATTTGGTGATGGGTGTTTTTGTCTTTGCTCTTGTGTTGGGTATTTCGTGATTAGATTTCTCATCTTCTCCTAATTCTCAATTGTTCATCAACATGCCATGGAAAATGGTGTACTTAATGATATGACAACACCCATAATCTCTCTCATTATTTTTTCTTATAAACATTCATTAAAATAATAAATCTTGTCCCTCCTTCGAATGTTGTTACTATTGATTCGATTGTTTCCCCTCTTGCGGCTCTATCTCAGGATGGTGTTATTGTCCCTTCTATTGTTGTGGTCCATAATTCATGTGTGGTGGTGTTTCTTCTCCTGCCATGAAGGTTTTGGGGGTTGGTTGTGGTGTTGCAGACTTTGTATGGTAGAAGGTTACTAAGAAGGTGGAGGTTGGATGGACAACAGTAAAAGGAAAAAAGGTCAAGCCCTCCACTCCATCTTTTGATATGTCTTTACGTTCTCAAAAGGTGGGACTGAAATGTAAATCTTGAGGCTCAATTTTCATAACCTGTTGCTTGCCTATTTGAAGTTGTCCCTCTTTTTTTTGGATCTCCTAGCCCTTTTGGCCTTTTGTTCTTTGTAGTTTTGACATGGTTTAGGACTAATTGTCTATTTCTTTTGTAACCATGGGGTTTCAAGTTCTCATTCAAAACTTATTTTGGTGGTTGTAAGTGTAATATATTTTCTATGAGGCCACTCTAGTCACCTTGTTTTGGTTGGTGACCTATTTCACCCTTGGGCTATACCATTTTTGGTTCAGGCTTCATTGAAAATATTTTGATTTGTAAAGGGTTTTAGGCACCCTTCAAACCTATTTTCCTTAATAATAAAAACAAATCTTGTAAATACCCAAGAATACAATAAAATAACAAATCTTATCAATACCCAAGAATGAGTTTTCATGATATCTATCACAAGCAACTAATAATTTTCTTATTGAGTTCATATCTTGATATTGTTGTTTTGGTTTCTATCTGAATTCATATCTTGATATTATTTTTCTTGTTGAGTTCAAACTCTATTCCACTTGACTGAATCAAAATAGTTTTAGATCTCTTATATTGGCATCCTTGTCACTGAGTACTATAGTTTTAACTATACAAGATATGATGCATGACCATTTTCCTCTTCTATATATCTAGATTTCAATTAATATAGCTTTAAGAAAACCAAACTTCCTCTTTCACTTTTGTTTCATGTGTACACTAACTTGTTTTCATTGTTTTATAGTTACACTCTTGAGTAAGGCAATATGATTTATATCTTCTCAAAGGCTTGCTTTGATCCTTGCACTTCTATATATTCACTAGAGATTGAGATGGAGGACTCGATTATAGTATTAGTCTTAAAAAAATCTTGTGCCCAAGAAATAGATGGACTCTAATATAACACTAATTGATAATATAAAGAGAGAAATATGCTCATTAAAACATCCACTATTTGTTGGTGATGGCACCATTATAAAACAATGTAAAAAATACAATCTTTTGGTAGGCATAGACACTTTGATATGTGATTGGTGTGAAGAGGCATTTCATATTAGTTGTTTGAAACAAAAAGTGAGACCAAAAGAGATTGACGATTGGTATTGCCCGCCCAAATATTAATCTTGTAAATTAATTATTTTATTGCAAACCCATAAAACCAAATCTTGTCAATACCCAAATTAATGTATTACTCCTAAACCTCTTTCACACCTAAAACCAATTCTGAAACTCTTAGGAAAAATTACATCTGGGTGCTAGACATAGAAGACTATAAATGAATTTTGATTGATCCCAGTTTCAAATGCCAAATCCCTAGCTTAGTATTTCCCTAATCAATATCAAATAGTCAATTAGAGTTGAACCCAAAACAAAACATGTTTCTCTTCCATTTTGACATAAGAAGAAACTTGGATCACAACCCACAAGTATCACTAAAACAAAAAGCTTCACTCATGTTGCTCGACACTAAAGAAGCTTGTTAAGTCATGTCTATAGAAACACATTTACAAACAATTATAAATAGGTCACATAAAGAGCTTCAAATGGGCTAGTATGCAGCATCAAGCATTTGGATTGTTGAAGAAGAAAATTAACAATAGACTTGTGATGACTATTCCAAATCTGTAACATTTTTTTGAGGTGGAGGTGGATGCTAGTCCTAATGTCATGTTAGTTGTCCTAATATGGGGATGTAAGTGTTGGTATCTCTAACTATTGTTGTCTATTAGTGTCAAACACTTAGTCATTTACAAGACTAAGTCAAACGGTCATCAGTACGACCAAGCTACTCTATATAGGTCGAGTCATGTACATAAATAAGTATGTACTGAGCTCTATAGGAGCCAAGTAAGTGTATGGTCACTGTGTATTTTCTATATGAATCGAGCTCAACATAGACAGAGTAATTTCAAAAATACAAGTGATGAGTTATATAGTATGTGCGAAGCACAATATAGACCAAGAAACAATAATGTCGAGTGTTAAAAACAATAAAGGTCGAGCAATGCAAAGTTTACATAAAAGTCAAGAATGGAACAGATTTTAAGGTGAATCATTTTCAAGCTGACATGAAAGGAATATTTAGTATTTGTAGAGTTTGTTATAGAGAGTTTTACATGTGAATGATGTGGATTACAGATCTCTATATTTTTTGATCAACGATTCAGATGGAGAGGCTAATTATGGAAGCATCTAGAAAACTCTTTATGAAACTCTTTAAATAGAGGAAATCCTAGCCTAGATTGTGTGGCATGAAGAAGAGAAATGTATGCATGCGAACAAGGATTAATATGTGAATAGTGAAGTGAAGGATTGAGATCAGATCAAAAGTCAATGAAAGGGTTTTGTTATCACTTAATAGAGAAAATGACCTAATCAAAGTAGTAAAAGGGAAGACAAGTATTATTAGATCAGAGAAGAGGATTAGTTATCAAGGAGAAGACTCGAAATTAGCTTACAAAGCATATTGAGAGTCAAGTACTAAATCAGTTCTAACCAACTGGATATAGGGTAAATCTCTTAATAGAGTGGTTTTAATATATCTTTGTACATCTCCTAATAGGTCCCTACTTTATTGTAAGTGTTAAATCCTCTAACAAGGTGAGACATAGTGTTCTCTTAAGCTTTTAACAAGGTAGACCCCTCACAGGGTAGATCATATTTTATGATCAAACATTATAACCCTAACAGGTTAACTTTATTACTACAGTAGTGAATATTTGTGTGTGTCATCCCCACCCCAGTTCTACCTTCACCTTGGAGGGTATTTGGGTAACAATATTGTGTTATGTGTTTATTTTCATGCATGTGATAGATCACGTTTACATGTTGCAACAACTTTATTATTATAAGTTTTACATGCACAAGTTAATTGGTGAATGATTGAATAAATTTGTGAAAACTAAAAGTGCTTAAGATTATGACTGACCTCCCCCCCCCCCTCAATATCTTGTTACCATGTTTATACCTCCATCAACTAACAATTGGTATCAGAGCATTGGATCTCTGATAGAATCTTAATCGCTTGGAGATTTGATCTTGGAGATGGAGGCTTTTAAACTAGACAAGGTTATTGACAATTGGGCAATTGACATCCAACTCGTACTGTAGAAACTGGAGAAAGCAAGACAAGTTCTGAAGGAATCCCTAAAAAGAGAAAGGAAATTGCTATCTAGATAAAATAATTTTCCTATGAAGAAGTTGAGACTAAAGGACTATTTGAATCAATCAAACCAAATGACAAAACATCTATAAATCTACTTGAAAAGAACAAACTCTTGAATGAAGAAATAAGCAGACTAAAAAGAGAACATGAAATCTAATCAGTAAGATTATGTGAAGTGGTTGAACTAAAGAAGAAAGTTGAAGAAGATAGGATTGTGGCTAAAGAAGACAAAAGAGTAATGGCTACAAGACTTGAAGAAAGGATATCAGATGTGCAGAAGCTCGCAAACACACAACTGGACATGATGAATGAACTAATGCTTGCAAATCAAGAATTGGATCACAAGGACATGGAAATTAAAAATCTCAAACCACAAAAGGACATATTAAAGAATGAACTAATAATTGAGAAAGAATCTATGGAGAGATCTAATAGACCTAAAGAGGCAATAAAATACTTTGAAGAACTTATGAAGTCATCTAGTTGTTCTAATGGGTTAGTACATTCATGCACTGAGCAAGGAGAATCATCCAAGAATGTAGAGTTGAAGAATGCAAAGTTAAAGAAAAAACTAGCATGCTATCACTATGGAAAACTTGGTCGAAAACTTGGTCATATGGCAAACATTTGTCAAAGAAAACATGGTATGCAAAATCCTAAACCTAAGTTTACTGGTTATTGTTTTTACTACAAGAAACAAGGACATGAAATACATGAGTGTAGGTCAAGAATTAGGAATGCATCTACTACACCTAGATTTGAAGGATACTGCTCTAACTATTAGAAACATGGGCATATAGCATATGAATGCAAATCTTAGACAAAACCTTACTAGACAAATTAGAGGAAATGTTACACACCTAATAATGCATGTTCCAAATGTCACAAGTTTGGACATCCAGGCAAGAATTTCAGGACTCAAGAACATTCATCAAATAAAATAAAAGAAAAAGGCAAAGGCAAAGTAGACATTGAGATAATTAAGAAGGAAATGAATCAAAAATGGAAAAAGAGAGCAAAAGATGGAAATAGTAGAAGAAATGGAGCTGAGGTCACCCAATATAATGGATAAGATGATCATGTCATCTCAAACTAAGCAAGAAAGGTATGTATGGAACTATATATTTAATTGATATATCATATATCAATTCCTTACATGAAATGTGCCAAAGTTCATATTTGCATATATGAAGACACATAAGAACATATGTATGGAGGATTGCCAAACATCAGTAAAATTGTCTATGTTGACTGAGCATTGCAACATAGACCGAGCACTTTAGAAGTGAAATGGTAGAAACTGAGTAAAATGGTAGAGACCAAGCGATATGGAAGAGATCAAGCTGTAAAGTAAAGACCTAGTTCAAAGGCACCAATATCAACTGAGACAGCTAGCTTCCACCTACTTGAGTACACAACATTAATTAAGACCCTAAATCAATCAAAAGAAGGTATATATTAACTTTTGAAGACATTATCTCATACCTTGCACACAGATTTCAAGAGAACAAAGTGATTTGGTGATTTAAGTGAATAGCAAAATATTTCAAGAGTGATCTAGACGATAAGCTTGAACAAGTGGAGATCTAAACTATGCCAAGTAATTCAAAGGAGAAAGAAAATACTTTGAACCCTAACAATGAATGTGGTAGCTTCATCTACTATAGAATGAGCCAAGAGGTTAGTAAAATTCAATTGGTAAAGAGTCACACTTGTCCTCCACCAAAGTTTCGTGTTATTCCAGAAATTGCAATGAAAGGAGATTTAATGGGTGTGTAATCCTCGATACCACCCAAAGTTATTATGGTCCATGATGTTAGGAGTTGTTATATGTGTAAGATCAAACAAGTGGGAGACTATGATATCAAAGAAGCATATGAGAAGTTATGCAATAGATGAATCTTGAAGGATGAATTCAAAGTTCTTGAAAGGAAAGGGTTAAATTGTGCCCTAGAATTCTCAAAGAATTTCAAGATCAAATGGATTAAAATTGTCTTGAGCAGAATCCATGATATGAAGTATTGGCTACAAAATGGACCTGTGGAGATCATGAAGAAAATGATTCATGGAGTGACAGGCTATCCAACCCTAAATAAGAAGAAAATCATGTGATGCTTGTATCATGAAGAAGTTGAGGCAAACATACGAGCTAAGTGGAATGGACGAGGTTTATCAATTACAAACATTTTTGATCCATTGATCAAATTTTTCGTGTGGGTTGTAGCTCACAAATTTTACCAGTCAAACAAATTGAACAGTTTTTCATGTGTGGCAGTGGATCAAGCGTGGAAGATAGTGATGATAGATCATGAATACAATCTTGCCTAGCTGCAAAGACTGCAACTAGCAGAGAATTTGTCATCTATAAGAAAAGAAAAGAATTCAATATGTAAGTTTGGATGCCTCATTGTATCCATTTTCTTTTATATCCAAAAATATTTTCTTGGTGTTAGTGATATTGTTTTGGAACAAGACAAATAAATGGTGAGATAGTTATATGAATACATTACTCAATTAGGAACAAATTTTGAGAATGTCGTGGATGCTTACTTTGAGGAAGTTAAGCAAAGAATGAAAATGAGGATGAGGATACCTAAAGAATTGGTCACAAGGTATTACAGTGACATATGGTTTCTTGTAGATATAGACAACACATTTGTGTAGGCAGTAAAGCCGAGGAAGGCATGGCTACAATTTTTTTACTATGAAATTAAAGGTGATATGGTGAGTGTAAATATTGTTGCACTATTAAAAGAAGAGATAGACACTAAGGTTGAACCTTTTGGGAAATATGAGGAAGCTAAAGTAAGAATAACTATAAATATCAAGATAGTGCATAAGGAGAAGAAATGAAAAAGAATGATTGAAGACCTAGAAGCAAAATTAGGCACCCTAAGTAAGGGAAAGGAACCACTACAGCTAACACAAGGTCTTGGAGAGGATGAAGAAAAAGACAATGGTGATGAGGAAGAACAAAAAGAAAAAGGAGACAAGGGTAAAGCCTTAGTTCTTATCACTCCACTAGGAAAGAAGGCTCAAGGAACCAAGAAGAAACTAGTAGTGGCACCCTTCTTTCCTCCACCACGAAATAAGCCAAGAACCAAGGCAACTGCTAGTGTCGAGCAGACTACAAAAAAAGAGAGTAGCAGAGACTACATAGCCTAGTGCCTCCAAAAATAAGAGAAGGAGATTGGTCAAAAGACCACCTAATGGGCTATCTTAAGTTTATTGAAGAGGTATGTCTAGATCTATGCAGATCTTCAAGATTATTCAACTTTAGATGTGTAAAGTATGATACATTGGATAAAGCTGACATAACCAAAATTGAGGAGGTTATGGTGGATATGATTACTAATCATAAGCTAGCTCCTAGTGAAATTGAGAAGAAGATACCTAAGGACTCATATGAGAGATTAAAAAGAAGATGGCAGTAGATAGAGGAAGAAGAGAGAAAGATAAGAAGTGACACATTAGTCAGAGTCATGCATGATCTATCCCAGGAGCAACAAGAAATGTTTTTTGGTAAATTATAGGAGTGGATTCGTTCCTAAATATAGATTTTTTATTATCTTACAGAATAAAATGGAATTTTTAGCACAACAAGATGAATTAATTTGGACCAGCATTCTTGGGCTATCAACCAAGGGAGTAGAGATAGAGAAAGAAATTGTAAACATCAAAGATGATTATAGAAGTGGAGAAAGCTTAGGTGTGACAAGTTAACACAGAAGCATGTCACCAGTACATGTCGACACCCGTGACACTCTAGAGGTTGAGAAATCAAGGCTCATAGATACAGAGGTAGGAACCAAGGTAAAAGAAAAAAGTGTAGATAGTAAGACTATTTTAGCCTCTCATATTGAAAGAAAAAAAGAAATAAGTAGAGTTGAACCAAGTGCAACCATTGTTTTTTTAGGCATTGATGCACCAATATGATCAAGTGGTGAAACTCCATGACCAACTCCCAAAGAAATGTCAACCAACAACACTCCTTCACTAAGTAGAAGAGGAAAATCAATAAAAGATACTTCACTAGATATTGAAGTTAGTCTAGATGAAAAAATTGAGATGCCACAATTAGAATTGGAAAATCTTACTTTGGAACAAACAATTTTGTTACAAAAGGTTTTGGTGAAGAAGAAATGGCAAGAGCTAAGCAGATAGCATAAGAAAAAGCATGTACTCTAGGATGTGAAAAACATTTTTGTTGATGCTTTTGACATTCAAAATTTTGATGAAGAGGCCTCAATCATTACCCAGCTCATAAATATTGTTGAAGAAGTCAATGTTGGTAATATGGAGTCAAATGAGAAATTGGTGGTTTGGTCTACAATAATATTTGAGAATAAGGTTGTGGACAATGTTTCCATAACCATTACTGAGCAGAAAGTGCAATTGCAAGAGAAAATATAGGTTATGATAGAACTAATACATAAGGTACAATATTTGTACAACATTTTTTTAGACGTGCCAAGATTCACATGTGATCTCCAGGCACAAATAAACTAGCTTCATGCTAAGATAAAGAGATCCATCAACATTATTTCACAGTCAGTATGCTCAAGGAACATTGGTCGAACTTTAAACAACTGACAACAACATAAGATCTAAATTGATCTCTATTCAAGAAATGTCGATACCTCATTTGGAGGTCATGCAAAGGGAGCTACAATCAACCTAGGATGTAATCAAAGAAGATTACAATCTTTTAGTGGCTGGTAGTTTAATTGATTTAGCTACAATAGTTGCATAATCACATGCTGGAAGCAAAAAGAGCCACATGGGATCATGCATTGTCCATGATCACCCAGGTTCATAAGACATTCATTGATAAATTTGGATTGCTTACACCCATTTCACACTAGCAGTCGTGACATAAGTTTTCAAAAATAAGGGAGAATTGGATTTGGGAAATATATTTGTAAGAGGGAAATGAATTTGTTATCATATTCATTTTATGTTTTTTATTCATTATTCATTTTTTGCATAAGTCATAAGACTTAGGGAGAGATTTTATATTAGATTGTATTTGTCATTATGTAAATATGACAAAGTGTTTTTTCCACTAATATCAAGGGGGGAGATTGTTGGTATCTCTAACTATTGTTGTCTATTAGTATCAAACACGTAATCATTTACAAGGTAGAATCAGATAGTCATCATTGTGACCAAGCTACTCTATATAGGTCGAGTCATGTACATTAGTGAGTATGTACCAAGCTCTATAGGAGCCAAGTAAGTGTATGGTCACCAAGTATTTTCTATACAAACTGAGCTCAACATCAACCGAGCAATTTCAAGGATACAAGTGACGAGTTACATAGTATGTATTGAGTACAATATAGACCGAGCAACAACAATGTCGAGTGTCAAAAAATAGTAAAGGTCAAACAATGCAGAGTTTACATAAAAGTTAGGAATAGAATAGATTTTGAGGTAAATCATTTTTAAGCCAACATGGAAGGAATATTTAATATTTGTAGAGTTTTATGCGTGAATGATGTGGATTACAGATCCCTATGTTTTGTGATCAATGATTCAAATTGAGAGGCTAATTATGCAAGCATCTAGAAAACTCTTTACATAACTCTTTAAATAGAGGAGATATTAAACTAGATCGTGTGGCATGAAGAAGAGACGTGTATGCATGTGAACAAGGAGTAATATGTGAATAGTGAAGTGAAGGGTTGAGATTAGATCATAAGTCAATGAAAGGGTTCTATTATCACTTAACAAATAAAGTGGCCTAATTAGAGCAATGAAAGGGAAGAAAAATATTATTAGATCAAAGGAGAGGATTAATTAACAAGAAGAAGACTTGAAATCAGCTTATAGAGCATATTGAGAGTCGGATACTAAATCAATTCTAACCAACTTGAATCAAGGTAAATCTCTTAACAGAGTAGTCTTAACATATCTTTGTAAATCTCCAAATAGAGTCCTTACTTTATTGTAAGTGTTAAATCCTCTAACAAGTTGAGACCTATTGGCCTCTTAAGCTTTTAACAGGGTAGACCCCTCACAAGGTAGATCATGTTTTATGATCAAATATTATAACCCTAACAGGTTAACTTTATTACTGTAGTAGTGAAGATTTATGGGTGTCATCCCCACCCCATTTATACCTTCACCTTGGAGGGTTTCTTAAGCTTTTAATAGGGTATACCCTTCACAAGGTAGATCATATTTTATGGTTAAAAATTATAACCCTAACAAGTTAACTTTATTACTGCAATAGTGAAGATTTGTCGGTGTCATGGCCACCCCATTTTTACCTTCACCTTGGAGGGTTTATGGGTAACAAATATTGTGTTATGTTTATTATTACAAGTTTTACATGCACAAGTTAAGTTGTGAATGATTAAATGAATTTGTGAAAAGTAAAAGTACAAATGGACAATACAAATTTACTATATAGAAATGTAAAAATGAGGATAGTCAACTATATCAAGGATGAATACATTTTCTTTTTACTTTCCTTTATTTCTTCACGACTACAATCTCCAACCATGTCTTCAACATCATTAAAAATGAGAGAATATGAGCATGCATTTATCTTCAACCTCAATTGTCTCTATATCGAAGGCATGCTTGATAACATCAAGAATGTCTTCGATATAGACAATCATTGCCCCTTGTTGAACTATCGTAACTCAAATACTCAAAGACTTCTAATCAAATTAGCTGAGACACATTAGAAAATTTTATGTTTCCTAGTTGTTTTTTTTACAATTCTTCAAGACTATGTGCATAATCTCCAAAATTATTGAAAGATGAACATCTCCAACTTTCAAAATGAAATGGGCAGGTGTTGATTGGTTTAGTTTGAGCTTCACTTAGTTTTGAGAATACTTTAATATTCTTTACTTAACAAGGCCAACCACGTGAAGGTAGAAGCTCATTTGGCCCCTCCCCTTTATAATCACTATAAATTCTCCATTAACATCTAATTACATAAATCATTCATTCACTCATCCATTTATGAACTATAATATTCAATCATTATAATCACATAATATTTATTAATATGACATAAAATTCATTAATACACAACATTCATCAATAATTCATCAACACATTCATTAAGACAACATTCTTACATTATCAAACAAGGTTTATAAAAATCATTTATTTTTGAAGAGCACACGATTATACTGAGAGGGGGGGTGAATCAGTCTAATAATAGCTAGCTTTTCCAATTTAAAACTTTTATCCAAACAATAACTTCAAATAGTGAAATGACCAATCATGCTCATGAACACGATAACACAAGATTTACGTACCCAATGCGTGAGAAAACCACAAAAATAAATGATTTAATATTTAACTTTTTTCTTTTACAATGTATTATAGGCTTCAACCTACTAAAGGCTATGACCTCTATATTTATGAGTATTGGCTCACTAAAAGCTCCAACTCCCACACTTCATAGGCACCGACCTATTAGAAGCACTAACCCCCACTGCTTGCCTTTGTGAGAACCAACCCATTGCACACACACTTCTATTCCACCTTGATAATTTGTTGTTTATTTTCAACTGATGATGAACAATTCAAACACACAAATTCCCTTCTTATCTCTATATAAAATTTATCCATATTTTTTCTTGAAGTCAGCAATAACTCTAAACTTTACTTCTCAATCTTCCCTATACTCTAAAGAATATATATATTTATATAAATATTAGTTAAAATTTTGATTATACAATATCATTCTTTCTTTCTTTCACTCTACTCACTCTTCTGTATATATGATTAAAATCTTCCCTTTATATATTGTACATCTTCTTAAATCTAACTTCAATCCTTTTTTATATATTCTTTACTCCCTTATTTTATTTCATTCATTCTTCTCATACATTCTTCACTACACTTCTTCCTTTCTCTTAAAACATCTAATATCTTTTAATAATGTTTTATTTATCTTAAATATCTCACACATATTAGGATGTGACTTTTTAATTTCAAAAGTCATATCAGTTCATAAATAAATTACAACTTTTTATTGAAATTAATTCCTCCTAAAGTATTACTTTAGTCTTACTGGGCATGTCTTTGTAAACCTTTTATCAAATTTTATTTTAATAGCATCATTCAATCTTAGGATACTTGGAATTTAATATATTTGACTTGTTTGCATATTATGGACGAATCATTTTGTAAGTTTCGTTTCAAATTTTGGATGCACTTACTTATGTCATGATATGTATGTCATTTTAGGAGAGGCTAATCTCTAGACAAAATGCACTAAAGACAAAACAAAGTCAAAAAAAAATTCTCTAGAATCATGAAAACGTAGTGATTTTCACACGGCTATCCTCCCTACAAACTATATAGTTGACCAATTTTCAAAAATCAAAAATATCATAGATTTTTCTAAAAATTTCAACATTTGATCTTCATCATCTGCATAGTCTGTAGTCAAAAACAAGAAAAATATTGGAAAAAAAAATTACTACGTTTCGTGAATCTAAAATGAAAAAAAAGTTTGACCTATTTTCTTTTTTTGTCTTCAATACTTTTTTGTCTGTATTTGTCTCGTTTCAATAAGTTTGATCTGTCATACCATGATACTTTGGCTTTACACATCATTTGTTATTCAGCATATCAGCCTACCTCATCATTTTTTATTTCTGATACGATTGATGCACATATATCTTCTGATCAAATTTGTCATAAACTCCAACCTTGTGTATCATTCAATGTGTTGCATTTAAAATAAAGGTTATCAGCTTCTTTAATCTAGCATTACTTCTTGTTATTGATTCATCTTCCATTTCAACGCACGAGCATTATTACTAAATAATTTATATATTCAAGTTGTTGCCATGTATAACTCTATTTAGACTTATTATTGAATAATTTATATCAAGCTTTAACACATATAGATGTCGTCTCTACAAGATTACTGACTAGGATTTTCACCTTCATTACAATACAATTGATGTGGCATATTTGATTGGTAATTTTGGGGCACTTCATTGACTAATGTTGTTAACATCTTTTTTGTTGGAAACACATCATTGCCTTATACACATGGTTGTTCACTTTTATTCATTGATTTTGAATCCTTTGATCTTTGTGTATTCATTTGTTACAAATGTCTCATTCAATGCATTGACATGGTAGTGAGATTGTGTGTATTCTTTCATACAATTAAATGATTGTTGCTTTGAAAAATGTTCTCAACATCGTTATTTCATTACATTAATTCTTGTTAATGACCATGTTTATTACAAAGGAAGCTTGATATCACAATCACTACTTTTGAAGCATATTGTTGACTTCATGTTACTTTTTTCTTTATAGTCATTAATATATAAGGTCTATTTAGCTACAGGAATAAGAATATAAGAATAGGAATACGTATTCTAGAATAGAAAATAAGAATACATATTCCTATTCTTGTCTGATTCACTTAGAATTTGATGGGAAATTCGCAAACCCAAAAATTATGTTTTCTAAAATATATTAAAATTGGAATAGGAATATGTATTCCTATTCACAATTCTGATTCGGTGCACCCAAATGGAGAATTTAAAATTTTAAGAATTTACATATGTCTAGTCTGTTGAAGTTGATGAAAGATCAACCCCACAGCTCCCAAGAATCACTTGCATGCAAACACCAGTCACAAAACGAGAGAAGCAAAATTTGTGGAGGTTGGAACTGCCAAATCTATAGATGAGACATTCTTGATGAGCAAAAAAAATATTGTTATTATCAAAAATGAATCAATTAAGAATTACAAAGAGAGATCGTCCTTATAAAGGAGATCAAAAGGTCCAACCTTGATTGCATCATAATAATTGTAAGAATTTTCCTTAGGGTAAAATCACCCAAGATCAAGGAACTCAAGCACAAGCATAACAGTAGACTAAATGGGTATGATTAGAATAACAATATCCAAAATTGATTTATTGTCATTCAATGTTCTATAATGTACATACACACTAGGAGTTCTTGAATATAAAGGCCTCTAGAATGCTTCTAGAATGCCTAGGAATCAGTACACTAATAAGTCTTACAACTAGGCATATGTCCACCAAGTGTGAATTATCCTCCATTAAGCATAGGAGTAAGTGTGATGATGAGAGAATAAGCCTAGAAAGGTGTAGCATGCAAAATTATGTTGTAGACACCATTTGCTAAAATAGAAGTATGAATAATTGTATTGTCTACATGACAAATCAATTAATTATGAAAACTCTAGCATTGTAGACACCATGTATTGAATTAGAGTTGGTTACTTATATGTTGTCAACATGAAAACTCATATAAGTACACAAATTCCTAGGTGTCAAACTAATAAATAATAAAATAATATTGCATTGACCTAAGTAAACTTAATTAAAGTGTAAATAGTGAATACTTATTTACACCAACACCCCCCCTTAAGTCCAACTGAGGGGAATGCACTTAAGCTTATGAATGCTAGGATGAAGAATGCATAATGGGTCCCGGCTACTAGGCCATGTTAGGTAGCCATGTACAAAATGCAGTGCAATATCTATAAAGTAGAGAAAGAGGGAAAAACCCTTCCCCAAAAAGAGAGATTAGAAATCAAGATGCATGGATGGATGGAGTAATCAAGACCCCCCATTACGACATACATCAAGTATATACAAAAGAGAAGTAGAAGGACAAAACCTCATAAGAGGAAAAGGCCCCCCATAAAAGAGAAGAAGAAGGAGACAAGGTAGTCCCCCCCCCTGAAATGTAGAATGTCTATCAGTGATAGCTACTCCAATGTAGAAGTTGATCCATGACTACTGAATAATGTTCCTCCCCTTTGGAAGAAGCAATGATAGAGGTATAGGTGAGATGCTTCCCCTATGTGTAGAAAGAATCCCTTAGATGAATGGTGTCTCTAAAGTTTTCTCTATTGTCCCTACGTTGATACTAACTATTGCCCCTTCCAATACTGCTAAAAATAACGAGTGCAGATCTAGTAAGGATGGATGTAGAACATGCCCCAAAGAACCAATTGTCTTCTTGAATGATAAAGAGACCTCCTGCAACTATTATACATAAGGATCCACAATCATATCTATTGGAAATATTCAAGACTATGCTAGGTTACTGAAAGGGGAGGGGTGAATCTATAATCTCAAAAACTTTATTAGATTTAGATCTTAATTGTAATAATCCAATTATCATATATTGATCTAATTGCATGCATGAGAAACTAAAAACATAAATCATTCATAACACTTAAACACAATTATTTGGTGACCCAGAAGCCTTCCAAATAGAAAGTAAAATTGGGGTGGGGATGATATCCATAAAACTTCAATACAACAACATAAAGTTGGTCGGTTAAGGATTACATTGATCACTTCTATTGATTTGCCCTGTTAGGAGCAATTAGGACTACTAGGTCCACCTTGTTAGAGGTTTTACAAACACACAATGAAGTATGAACTATGTTAAGAGATTTAAGAAAGATTGTTAAGTTTACCTTGTGAAAGGAATTAGACTGATTCACCTATTAGAATGAGATAGTTGATCTCTAACTTACAACTGAATTGATGATAGAAATTATTTGTAGTACTTATCACGTTTATGTGATAATATGATTATGCTGCTCCTTTTCTGATATGGCCTTACAATACACTTTTTCTACTGCTAATTCACATTCATATGCTTCTATTTCACATTATTGACACACTTGGATATGATACATTACATTACATATATATCAATCCAATTTACATAATTACAAAATCGACCAATATACAAGTTAACACCAATATTACAAAGTCAGCCCAGATGAGGACACTTGGCTTCTAAAGATTGATTTGGTGAAGTTTTGATATTCGGTGTCCACTATCATTACTCGACATCATCATGCACTTGGTAGAAGTAGAAGCTTGGTCCATACTAATCACTTCAATATAGTCTTGAACGTGATCTGTACTAGTGACTTGGTAAATACTATGTCACTTGTCATAAACTAAATCACTCAGTAAACACTAATCATCACATACGACTCGGTTAACACTAGCTTCACTTTACATGAACTTCTAGCTTGGTAGAAATTGCAAAGCTTGGTAACCACTAGAATGATTGAGTTGAAGTGTTGGACTTCACACTATCTGAATTCACTTGGTAACCACTGAAATGCTCGGTAGGAACTGTAGTGCTCGGTGGCTACTAAAATGCATGGCAACCACTGTAGATTGTTCAATGAGCTCAGTAGCTATACAAAATCTAAATAAGTGTTGTCACTAATAAAAAACTTGACTAAATGTCAACAATCTCGCCCTTTAACATTAGTACACTTATTAGCCAAAACTTATATACATCACCATGTATTACTAACTCGGTAGAATAGATTGTTTTGAGATTTTTCAAAATTTACCTTTGTAAGTATATACAATATATTATATCTACAAATTCTCTACTATATACACTTTCTTCCTTTGTGATTCTCCCCCATACAATATACATAGTTAACAAGTATCTCTCCCCATATATAGCATATTAAGTGTCTCTCCCCCTTTTTGACAATAATGCCAAAGATTTATTCAAAACTTATTTACATGGAGACACCAATATGAGAAATAAAATCAGAATGTACCTTGAGAATAAGTGCTAATGTCTTATCCTAGCTCTCTTGCAAAAATTTGCACGTATGTAGAGCAACTTGCACTTCTATAGATAGCTATATGATGTGGTCTACAATGGAGAAGTTATTGTCATGGATCAATGTTTTTGAATAAATAATATGCTTTTGCATTGTATCCATGATAGGAAGGATCATATTTTGAATATCTATCAGTGTAGATCGGATCCTTGCTTCTTCTCTCAATAGCTCTACCTACATATTTGACAAGAATTTGATTTTCATATGATGTGCAGAGCTTGAACTTGAGTAAATTTGCAACTATTGTGCACTAGCCTTTAGATCTTTATCAATCTTTGTCAATTTTCTCTTTATCTCCTTCGTGAACTCGATAACATCACACAACTTTCCAAAAAGTGATGTTACATTTTTGTAAGAGGTTTCAAGATTGATCAAAATTTAGGAAAGCTCCACTTGTTAATAACTATTTGCTGAGCAATGTGCTCAAGTACTTTATTATCAAATTTCTTTTTTGTTTTCTCAATCAATTTATCTTGACTGCTAGTGTCCTCATTAAACTTTTGGATTGCCTCTTCTAATTGCAACAAAATGTGTTGAGAAGTATCAACTTCAACACCTATAGCCTTGGTCAAAATATTCTTGGTATCATCAATAATGTTGTACTCCCTATCTCTTTCCTCTCTCAATTTCTTTGCTTTGCTTTCTTTTGGAGGGATTGACTAGCTATATGCATTTGATCCACAATTATATTATCAAAGTCCCATTTGAGAATTTATATCTCCTTATCTAGGCCTATATCCTCCTCTATCTCCTTTTCTTTGCCAAAAAATCTTGTACTCGGTTGAACCTTAGGTTCAACTATCCTTGTACTTAATGCCTTTGAATCCAATATGGAAACAATAGTAGAGATAGTAGGACTAGTACTAGTGAAAATTTGTACAGTGCTAATAGATGAAATGCTAACTGGTATGCTGATTGAATCCAAAACTAAAGTACTTACAGAAGTATCCAAAATTGTACTTACTATAGAAGAACACAAAATTGTAGAACATATTGTATTAATCGTTGATGATGCTAACTTGGTGGCTGAAGAAGAGGGATTTTGCAGCTCAGTAGATGAATTGGTAGACACTTCTATCATTATTGTGTTGAATTCTGAGGGAGTGAAGAGTGATTGGACACTTGATGTATCTATTGTGGTCACAATCAAACTTATTGAAGCTGTCTCTAAGCTTGATATGGCTACTCGTTTGCTTGGAGAGTGAGGAAGTGAGGCAATGATTGCAGTTACTATCTTCATAGGGTTAGTCTCCTCATCATATTCTTTATCTTCCTTGGTAGCTTGTTCCTCTCTATCCTCTTCAACTTCTTCATTGTCAAAATGTGTGGGCTTAGTGTAAGTTTCGTCTTCCTCATCATCACTATCATCATCCTTAACATCTACTGGGAAGTCACTTTGTTTATGCAAATGATAAACATGCTTCCACATGCTTGTGGAATTCTTAACCACATGCTCTATATCCTTGATCAAAATTAAACTATTAAATCTAAGAGTCATCTTATCTTCATTTTTCTTTAAGGACTCTTTTACCTCAACATCTGTTATGCTAGGTAGCAAGTGCCTTAGTGTTTGTGCATAGATATCTTTTGTTGATTGCATAGCAAAGTCCCATCTTGGCTCAATTTTCTCTAATAATTCATTAGAGATTTGGGAGGCTATCTGATCTAGCAAATACTTCCATTTTCCCATTTTGGTTAACACTAGTTCTTCAACCTGTTTCTTCTCAGCCTCTTTTCTTGTTTCATACTTCAAGGATTTGAAGTTGGTTATACCTGCACCTTCTTCCAATTGTTTCATTTTTTCTTGGAAGGTGGGAGGAGGTTTGCTAAAGATAATTTTACTACCTTTCTTCCTAGACCTCCTTGTGACTATTGCAGTGGATGGCTTAGGTGGCTTGGTGATGATCACCTTGACTTTCTTCTTCATTGGTTCTTCTTCCTTTTTTAATTCCTCTTCATCCTCTACTTCTTCAACATCTTCTGCTTTACCCTCGGTCAACATAAGAGGTGTGCTTGTTTTGAGTTTGGCTATCCTCCTCTTACCTTTGTTAACCGCCTATGGGAGCTTTATCTCCAGCTCTATCCTTGTGTTTACCTCATCATATGTTCCAAAGTGTGGTTCCCTTGGATCAATAGGTTCATTAATCAAGGCTTCAATTATGTCTTTGGTTTCATCTATATTCACCTCATAGGGAAGAGGTTTTACCCATACAACTCTAGATTTTATTGTCTGAATGTAGATTCTATCACAGTCTACCATGAAACAAACATCATCTTTGTGACCTTCAACCAATTTCTTGGGTATCCTGAATCTATTATTTATTTTCTCCTTAAAGACATCAAAATGGTTATCCATTATGCTAATAAAGTTCTCTCCCATTTTAGAAATATATTCATTAATCTGATATAATACTAGCACATCTTTTCTCCATACTAATGTACCTTTTGAAGGGAAAAACTTCTGAACATAGAAAAATAAGAAAATTAACAAAGAACCAAATTTGCAAGGGTTTTTCTTGGAAGTTCTAATACTTTTCATGTTTTTGTTGAATTTCTTCAACAACAAATCTGCAAGATCATATGACAAGTTGTTCTTCACAACCTTGTATGCCAAGTCAACAGCTTCACATGACACACTGTTGAGATAGCTATAATTTTAAATCTTGTGAGCTATCACATTTATGTTGAATTTTAGTTCTACATTAGTTACACTACTAATCTTCATACCTCTGTTGTCCCACTCCGCTAGGGTTTTCTTTTCTAGCTCAACCCAACCTAGGGTTTTGGTGGTTTTGGCTTTAGTGAGCATGGGGAGGCTGGTGATATGATGAATCATCTTCTTGGTGATCACGACTAGTTGCTAAAGCCATAACGTACTATTGTGAACTTAGCTTAGGATGTATCTAATCTATTTTATTTGAAACTTTAGGGCAGGTGAGGAATGTGGATTAAATCCTTGTCTTCAAAATGTCTATGCTTAGGTTTAAGAATCTCATTAACACACAATTCTCCTAGGCCATCATCCATTTCTAGGGTTCCAATTTCCTGAATTGCACACTTGAAATGAGTTTGGATATCGTTAATGAGAAGTACTTTTGGAGGAATCTACGATTGTGCTTTGTTTAAAATCAGATGCTTTCCATTCTACTCCTCAAACCAACATCTCTGACCCTTTCTTTTCTTTGCTGCTACTACTTGATGCCATGGTAACTCGGTAAGCTATGAAAACTTTGAAAAAAATTACTACAAATTTTTCTCAAAGTTGCTTGGTCGCTCTACAATTCACTTCTTTGCAATAACACCTAGAATTCTCTGTGAAAATGAATTCAATTTCCTACCTTTTTGTTAAAATTTTGCCATTAATGCTTGGTAAAAAGGTAGCTATGATGACATCATGCTTGGCATTATGCTTGACAACCTACCATCCACTATCTATTTGGATTGCTCAGTAAAAGCTTCATAACTCAATAATCAAACATGTTCTTGTTACTCCTGACTTTACTCCATAGAGTCCATGACCCAACGTTGCTTGATAGAGAAGTCAACTGGATGATAACTAATACTAATCTCACTTGATGATCCTTTTGTATCTTGAATACTGATATGGATGTTTGCTTCCTTTCAATTGGAACTGTTTGGATGTGATCTTGACAATGTACTTCCAGTTCTTCCTTAAGAACTTAGTTGGAAATGGTGGAGTCACCTACTTCTTGAGTGACATGACCATCATTGCTTGAACTAGCTTCCTTGGTAGATTTAGGAATCCATTACTGCCTTGTCTACTTTTGAATGTTATCTACTTTTGCTTTCTTCTCATCTTCAACTCTACCTATATTCATGAAATTCTTGGCTAGATGACCAAGTTTGATACAAATGAAACATCTTATGGTGGTATCTCTCTTCCTTGTGTGATGTTTAACACAGTTCATGCCAATGTGTCCATATTCTCCACAGTAATGACATCTACACCAAGTGTTGTAGTCCTAACCAAATGTTGCTTTCACAATTTTCTCTACTAGATTGAATGGCTTAGTTCTACATTCAGACACCTTGTGACCTTGTTTCTTGTATTTGTGACACTTGTCTTCAAATTTTGGTTTCTCTTTGCATTCATTAGCCCTGCGACCATGCTAATTGCAATTTTAGCATTTACCATTGAATTTTGCTTCACCATTACTCCAACATTTGTTTGATGTATGACCTATCTTACCATAATGATTACAAGTAGGTCCTTGATTCCTTTGAGCACCTTGTTCAGAGGATTCACCTTCTTCTTTGTATCTAATTCTTTCTTTACCTTTTTGTCTATAGAGATTCTACTCATTCAGTTGATTTAATTGATTCATGGCTGCTTGAGATTTCATCATTCTTTCATTGATTTACTTTTCAGTGCTTAGGTCATTTTTTAATCCTTCACCATTTTGGTTTTTAGATCTTAGCTCATTTCTTATTCTTTCATTGATTTGTCTTTCCAAATTTAGATCATTTCTTAATCTTTCATTGATCTATCTCTAGCTTATGATTTCCTCATTTGCATTGGATATTTGATCCATAAGATCTGCATGTTGAAGGGATTGGTTCTGGATCTCATTGTTTCTTCCATCCATTTCTTCTTTCATCTTGTTCCTCTATTCCAAGATTTCGCATAGCCTTACTAACTTAATTTCTTGTTCTCTTCTGAGCTTTCTTACTTCTTGCAGGGAACCATTCTTCTCTAAGAGTTCTTTGATTACATCATTTGTTTCATCTGAATTGCTTGAAGGAAAAAAGTCTTCAATTCTTTCTTCAATGTACTAATGATCATTCATTTGATTTGCAAGTTCCTTCCATCTTTTCAGGGATTGGAAAAGTTGGTCCTTAGCTTTCTTGAGTTTTGCAATGGCCATTTCTAGATCCAATTTTTCATTATCAATTGCCTTATCAAGTTTGAATATCTCCATATTCTTGATCTTTGCTCAAGCTGTTAAACTTTCTCCTGAGAACCACAAAGCTCTGATACCAATTGTTAGAAATATTCATCACTATGTTAGGTTACTGAGAGGGGAAGGGTGAATCTGTAACCTCAAAGACTTTATCAAATTTAGATCTAAATTGTAATAATCCAATTATGATCTATTGATCTAATTGCATGCATGAGAAACTGAAAACATAAATCATTCATAACACTTGAACACAATGATTTGGTGACCCAAAAACCTTCCAAATAGAAAGTAAAATTGAGTTGGGGATGATACCCACAAAACTTCAATGCTGTAGCATAAAGTTGGTCTGTTAAGGCTTACATTGATCACTTCTAATGATCTACCCTATTAAGAGCAATTAGGACTAGTAGGTTCACCTTGTTAGAGGTTTTACAAACACACAGTGAAGTATGCACTATGTTAAGAGATTTAAGAAAGACTGTTAAGTCTACCTTGTGAAAGGATTTAGATTGATTAACCTATTATAATGAAACAGTTGATCTCTAACTTACAACTAAATTGCTAATAGAGATTCTTTGAAGTACTGATCACCTTTATGTGATAGATATGACTCTACTACTCCTTTTTTGATATGGCCTTACAATACACTTTGTCTGCTACTAATTCACATTCGCATGCTTCTATTTCACATTATTGACACACTTGGATATGATACAATACACTACTTATATATCAATCGAATTTACATAATTACAAAGTTGGCCAATATACAAGTTAACACCAATATTACAGAGTCATCCCAAATGAAGACACTTGGGTTCTGAAGACTAACTTGGTGAAGTTCTAATACTTAGCAATCACTATCATTACTCAGCATTGTCATACACTCAGTAGAAGTAGAAGCTCAATCCATACTAATCACTTTAATATAGTCTTGAACTTAGTCTACACTGGTGACTCGATAAATACTATGTCACTCATCATAAACTGAATCACTCGATAAACACTAATCATCACATATGACTCAGTTAACAAGAGCTTCACTTTACATGGATTGCTAGCTTGGTAGAAACTGTAAAGCTCAGTAACCATTAGAATGCGTGGGTTGAACTCTTGGTCTTCATGCTGATTGAATTCACTTGGTAACCATTGAAATGCTCAGTAGGAACTATAGTTCTTGGTGGCTATTGAAATGCATGGCAAATACTGTAGGTTGTTCAATGAGCTCAGTAGCCATACAGAATCTAAATAAGTGTTGTCACTAATAACAAATTTGACTAAATGTCAACAATATCAACTTGTGAAGATTGATCATGTAGAGAATAGATAGGAGGGTCAGAGTGAGCCCTGGTGACAACTGAAGAAGATTTTGCTTCATCAAAAAGAAGTTGTAGTTCATCAAAGATGTCTCCCAAATCTGCTATGTGTGACTCCATGAACAAATCTGAAATATCTGTCAAGAAGTCATCCACTGATGTTGGAGCTAGAAGACAAGGTGTACTTTGTTGTGTTGGACCAATCACTATGGAAATGGATGAAGTATTCACCTCAACAAAGAGAAGATGAATATCATCAATGATGTCTCCCACATCTTCAATGTGAGACTCCATGAACAGACCTACAATATCTAGAAGTAAGTTGTTCCATGAAGTTGAAGTAGGAAGACATAGTGTTTCCTACTACATTGATTCAGAAGAATCTATGGCTGGAACTAGATCAGTAGTAGCAACAGGAGCATCAGGAGGTGAGATCTCAACTGAGAGGATGCAACTACAACTGGAGGTAAAAGATCTTTTGGGAATGGAGGAAAGAGTGGATCTCTATACATCTCCCAAAGATAGATCCAAATATCATATAAATCTATTGACTTAATGTCATCAAGTGAATCCATAACCTCCATATCCATATGTAGAAAGAGGGCACAACAAATGATGGAACCTGTGTCACCATTGTATGAAAGTTCTTTTGCATATGACAATGCTTTATGCTGACTAAGATAAGTGAGAACCAGTTGGCTCCACTGCTTATAGTTTTGTGTTTTCAAGGTAATTAAATTTTCCTCACCCATGATGTACTAATCAATGTACCCCCAAAATACAAAAAAAATAAGCAACCCCCCACCCTAATGTATGATTTGGGCACTTTATATGTAGTGTGTGTACAAGAGGCCACTTGTCAAAATGTACAAAGTGGACTTCTGATTTTGTTGGTTACAACTACCTTTTGAGACTCAAATCTATCACTAAGAACTATAGCTCATATGTACAACAATTTTGAAGGGTAATCAAAGTAATACAATGCAAAAAAAGGCCCTAAGTTTGAAAGTGATATTTCTATCTACATAATCCTATGATCTAATTGCAGATCTGGAAAGCAGACAAAAAATTAAGCACTTTCAAAAAAAAATGGAACCTAAAAATGTGTCCAGATGAGCCCATATGGAGCGTTTGAAGTTGCAAAATGTAGGATTAGATAGGTACAATCACCAAAAAATGAAATTTCTAACAAATTGTGCACCAAAACTAGAAAATAACACCACCACTAAAAAGTTCAAGAAGTTCTACCCAAAATAAATTTAAAATTACACCTAATTTGGAGTCTAAATGACTAAGTTATGGTCTCCCAAAGTCAGACTATCAAATTAAAACTAAATTAGGAGGGGGGTTTGGGTAGCAAACTGCGAGGTTAAATTTGACGATCAAATGGTGTTGCAATAGTTCAAAATTTCCTGGGAATGACAGTCAAGTGACCGTCAAATTTAATGTTGGGAAATGCTGATGTTAGGGGAAAAACCACGCTAGGATGATGTGGCAGCTAACTAGTCGTATGGACCATACAGACAAAACATGTGGCCTATATGGTGATTACATGTCAATGTCATACACTGAGATCATGGAGGTATAGATTCGTATAGAATTTGAGGTGGTAGGCTACTATGATGGCATGTGGCACAATACAGGGTTGGTCCTAGTTTCCAAGTGGTAGGGTTTGCTATATGCTATGTGGAAAATGTTTTAAACATTGTTGTTGTGTCCAAGCTAGTGAATGTTGAGTTGGCATTAACTTGTGTGTTGAAGGGGTTAACCAAAGCTAAGCTGGCATCCAAAGCAGGTTGACATGGGAAAACCTGTTGGATGGGATTGAAATTTTATTTACAACTATCGAGAATTATTTCTATTGTTGTCACTAGGAAGTAAGGCATGGACTAAAGTGACTATTGCAGGTCAGCGACTGAGATTATGATGGTCAAAAAGGAGTAACAACAATGGCAAAGAGAACAGTGACAATTGTCCAGAGTGATTAATGTCGTAGCCGAAACTTGACATCGAAACTTGATGCAATTGTTGGGATGGATGTCTTTGAAAAGGCCGGTGAGGGAAGTGAATTATCCCACATCGATTATGGGAACGCCCCTCTAGGTGTTTAGAAACCAAACACCATGGTAGGAAAACAAATGAGCCAACCAATGGTTTATGTAATGGCCACTTCTTTATGGCCAGTGTTGACGAAATAGTCAAAATTGAATGCCAGACTTTGTAAAGGGTTTGCACGAGTGCTAGAGTTCGAATGCACAAGCACCAGAGAAGGAAGATGGGATGCCAAGAACTATGTTAGTGTGCCAGGATACATTTTGCGATGGTCAAGCCTTAAAAAAATGGCACCGGGGATTGGATGTTTTGTCCCACATGAACCGTGGGATGGAACACTTCAGTCTTTAAAAGAGCGCATCTGTGGACATTAAATCAAAGAGAAGTTGGGCCACTAAATTTGGATGTTGCTCGTGGGTAAGTGGGGACTTATTCGCTGGAATAATGTGTTCCACTGGTTAATGAATTTGCCCAGAAATTGAAGAAAATGTTGTCAAAAATATGAAGGAATATTCTAATGTGTAGTGAATATATTGTGCGGGGGCTGGGGTTTCACCACCCAATTCTTGCAAATAAAATTCTCTACAAGCCCTACTGGCTAGAAAAAATTTCAAAAAATGTAGAAATATTCTGACAAAAATTATAGAGAATTAAATACCGATCTGAAACTTAAATTTGTAGATCTAAAAAATGATCATACCAGATTTGCAAATCAGGCCTTCAGGTGTCGATTTGCAAAAAAAAATCCTCAAATTCAACTATGGCCTAGGGTAGGTGAATTTTTAGTTGATTTTCACCAAATTGACATTCTGGATGTAATGGTGAGGTCTATTTTGGCTCTAGATGCTCTCAATGACAGTGATACTCTAGATCTAGGTTGAGGTGTTGAAGCAACAAGATGGTCTCAAATGGCTATGTGAAGAGAAATTTCCCAAGCTCTAATACCATGTAAGAATTTTCCTTAGGGAAAAATCACCCAAGATCAAGGAACTCAAGCACAAACACAATAGTAGACCAACAACATATGATCAGAATAACAATATCCAAAATTGATTTATTGTCATTCAATGTTCTATCATGTACATACACATTAGGAGTGCTTGAATATAAAGGCCTTTGGAATGCTTCTAGAATGCCTAGGAGTTAACACACTGATAAGTCTTACAACAAAGCACATTTCCACCAAGTGTGGATTATCCTCCATTAAGCACAGAAGTAAGTGTGATGATGAGAAGATAAGCCTAGAAAGATATAACACACAAAATTATGTTGTAGACACCATGTGCTAAAATAGGAGTGTGAATAACTATGCTGTCTACATGACAACTTAGTTAATTATGCAAACTCTAGTGTTGTAGACACCATGTGCTAAATTAGAGTTGCTTACTTCTATGTTGTCAATATGACAACTCATAAAAGTACGCAAACTCATAGGTGTCAAACTAATCAATAATAAAATAATGCATTGACCTAAGTAAACTTAAGTAAAGTGTAAATAGTGAATACTTATTTACACCAACAATAATTAATAAAATAATTAGTTATTAGATGCCTTAAGTGTAGCCTAAGTAGACTAGAGTTAATTAGAAAATATTTAATTACTCTAATACCCCCCTTAAGATAAACTTAGGAGTAGCTAAAAACCTAGAGACTACTATTGAAAGTAGATTTGGGTCCTAGAAACAAAGTCTAATGAGGTACCCAGGTACAACCAAATATTTGAAAAGAGGAGAAATAGAGAAAATCACATAGGGAAAACCCTACTCCAAAAAGAGATGGAAGACATGCTGAAAGAAACTAGTGAAGGATTGAAGAAGCCCAAAACTAGGGAATGTTCCCAAAGATGGGAACAAAAAATGATCATGAAGAATACCACTGAAGCATGTATAAGTTGCAAAGCTCTGTCAAAAGTAATTGTTGATCTGAAGAACCTCCACTAAAATAGAACCTGACCAGTTAGAGAAGACTATAATTTGCATCAAATCAAGAGGCACACAAAGGAAAACAAATAAACTTGAAGATACAAATGGCATGAAACACCAAAGCCTAAAGAGTTGATCAATCAAACCAAGGAAGCATGAGAAACAATAGAAGAACCCCCCTTAATATAGACAAGGGTGAGGTGAGAGGCAACTAGAAAAGTGGGCCAAAAGAACTAAATGCCAAGGAACCATGATCAAGATGTACAAAAAGAGTACATATGTGTGTACTGAGGTGATCAATCTCAGACATGTCATGAGACTAATGTAATGGAAGGGACACTCACTAAACAAAGGAAGATGACAAATAAAGGCAAAACATCAATCCCCCCAACCCCCATCACACTTTATCAGAGTAGTGCATGTACAATAAGGCATAAGATATGGTGAATCCCAAGAATACAATAATCTGCATGAGTGTCCTCAGATGATATTGCTTGAATCAAAAGGCAAAACAAGGCAAAACAACTGAAACAAAAATATAGATGTAGTATGGCATTTTATCTCTATGCATTTGCAAGAATGCATACAAATGATGTTTAAATAGACCAGAAGAAGCATGAGACTAATACAATAGATAGTACAAGTCATGAAAAATCATTTGAAGCAACAAAATTCATCCTCAGACCTGAAACAACCAAGTTATCCATCAGAACGCAAAAATACAAAAGACTGAATAGAATGTGCCTAGAGCAGAATTTGGAAAAATGACTAGCATCACTAAAAAGAGGTCAAAAAGACCTTTCGAACAATATAAATAATTCCCAAATCAAAGATCAGATGCTCAAGATATGTCTCCTAGAGTGCAAAACTATACCCCTAACTTTAACAGTAGAAAAAGCCATCAAAAATCCATCAAAACTAAAAAAATAACTATACCATTGTGACAATCTTGGCACTAGCTTTCTAGAGACATCTCATTTTTGGAAAATGAAATCTATATGCTTGAGATATGAGAAACAATGTGAAGGTAGGTCCAAACTGATCCTGAAGAGGTGATAGAATATGTTGATGAAGTGCTAACATGACACTGGCATTGGCAAGTGATGAGCTCAAATTTGATGGTTAAATGACCATCAAGGCAAAAAAAAGCTTAAAAAATGACCCCTGATGTCAAAAAAAAAAAATCTAATCTACTAGAAAAAAATGTTCCCTGAAAAACAAAGGGTTGGTGTCAGATTAAAAAATGGTGGCCAAAGGTGTCAGTAACTACCGTAAGGAGAAAAATTTTCCCAAGAAATGTTTGATGGCCATATAAATAGCCCAAAAAATCTAAAATGTGGTGCTAACCTTGCTGCCAAAATAAGTGGCCAAAAGTTGGTGAAAAAAACAAAAGCTAACACATGCCATCCAAGGCATTGATGCAGGAGGTGACAAGAAAATCAGAGGACTTGCTTCCAAATTCACTTCTCCAAAATTTACTAACATGGTATGTGTGGCACATGAATCCAAGAGGGTGTAGATTGATAGCTCACGCCTCCACAAAAATGAGGGTAGAGGTAAGGGCTTGAAAAGAAGACCTCAAAGCAAAAGAAAAATAAAATATTGCTTCCAATTAAGACACAAATACACACGAGGTGAAGGTTCACCAGTCAAACCTTTGGCAAAGTGCCAAAATCTCTACCACTTCTCCTCCACTAAAATCAGTTCCAATTAAGATGATGAAGGGTGGCATGACCTACAAAAACAACTTCCATCGTTGACATGATTATGATTAATGGTTTGGATAGTGATTGTGCAAGGGTTTAGTTGACAATTACTTGAGTACACATAATAGTCATTGATCTGTGATTGAAACAAAATCTTTGTGGGCACAAAAAATGCACTCACAGAATTATCCACAATAACACTACCTTCAAGCTCACCCATTAAAAGGAATTTGACAAAGAAAGGGGTCTACAAATTTAAAGAGGCCGCTTCACCAATATAAAAATGGTGCAAGGGTTTGTCAAGCCACATGGCCCAATGCAAAGGTGGGTGCCTTTTAACACAAAAATCATTCCTCAATGCATGCCAAAACACATGCACTTCCATGGAAAACAAATCTGCCAAACTTCAACCATTTTATGTAAAAATGAAACTCCAATTCTTAATCCATGATCAAAGTGCATTGGTAGAACTACACCACACAAATGTCATCAGGAGTAATGTAGATATTGATTGGGGTACTAATAATGGTAGTATTTGTGTACTTTGCTAGACAAATGTTCTCCTCTAAGAAACCTTTTGATCTGAGTCATGCAGATGACAAATGAGCAGACTTCAATCAACCACAACTCCCATCTCCTTGACTTTGTGTAGATTTTAAAGAATAGGTGGACTACAAAGGTCAGATTGGATCTCTTCCAAGAAACACATGCGGCCTGAAACTCACAAGATTCAGTGTGACTAGTGGAAGTGCCAACATTTTAAATCATTTCATCACCAACTAAACAAGCTCTATGCTCCAATAACAATGCTCCAACAAAAAAGGTTGTTGATATCGCCAATTAGCATGAAGGTCTAAGCACTCAAAAAGATGTGCATTGAGTGATGGGAGAATACTCACACCAGGAAATCAACCCCACTCTTCTGCTACGCTCCCCTTGTAATCAAGGCATTCTTTGCTTCTTGTGCACCCTTGTAACCATCTATACAAATAGGGCCAACAAAGAGATGCCCGCAAAGAGTAAACATGAGGTCCAATCTACAATCAATTCCCAAAATTTACAAAATGCCAAAAAAACCCACAGTGCAATCTCCAAAAAAACCATGAAACTGCCAAGATTCAAGGAGCCTCTCTTAAACATGCATTCCCTTCTATAAATCAATCCTTAGAAACCACAAATATAGCCTAGATTGGAATTGCACAAGAGTCAAGGAAATAAAAAAAGGTGCCAAAGGTAGCACTGAGGTAGCATGTCATCAGAAAGAAAGACCAACCATGAGAAATAATTCTCCAAAAATCTATCTGGCTGATTGTATACGATCCTTCAAACAAATCATACAAGCTCCAAAAAAAGGTTGCAACAAATGGATGGTAGGGGGGCCAAGGAGTCCATGAAGTATGAAATCACGTGAATGATAGGCTCCAAACAATGTGCCTAAAACTAACGCTTCCAAATATGTATGTATACATATATTTAAAATAAAAAATAAAAAAATGATTGCCTTTAATTTCAATAGCATCCAAACTGGACATATTTTATATGGAAATGGGTTTTTTCAAGCGATTTGAGCTCAATGGTGATGTCCATTTTTGCACAAAGTGCCTCAAAAATCAATGAACCCCCAGATCTAATAAAAAATCCTTTGAAAGCTCAGATCTAAAAACCAATGCCAAATCTCTTAAGAACAAAATAAGGGCATGGAGATCTTGACCTATGATACATGTTGAAGTTGATGAAAGATCAACCCCACAGCTCCTAAGAATCACCTGCATGCAAACACCTATCACATAAAGAGAGAAGCAAAAGCTATGGAGGCTGGAATTGCTAGATCCATAGATGAGACATTCTTGATGAACAAAAAAAATATTGCTATTGTCAACATTGAATTAGTTAATAATTACAAAGAGAGATCAGAAAGGTCTAACCTAGGTTGCATCATAATAATTACTAAAAAAATTAATTATTATATGCCCAAATTTTAGCTTAAGTAAACTAGAGATAATAAGTGGCTTAATAATTAAATCAAAATGATTTAATTAATAAGGCAATATCGTAATACTCTAACATATTCCACTCATATTCTCGTTGCCAAATAGGCCCTTACTAAAGATGTTATTATTGAGTATGCAGATTCAACGTCTTTGAACAAATCTACATTGTGCCTATCATGCTTGCTTTTTTGTCTTATATTTGTACAACCGAATCACTTTCTCAATGACATCTCTTCAAGAATATCTATAGATGGTCTTCATAATATCATTTATGCATATTAAGTCTTCCATTTAATTTCATCATAAAATAGAACTTTAGACTTGATCACATTTTAAAATCAGTTATATGAACACAAAGTTCTCAACATTTGTTTACAAGTTAAAGACCATTATATAGCATTGACTTCACATCCCTTTGGCATCAATGACAACTTATACCTTTGGCATCAATGGAGACTTATACCTTGCAACTTCTTTGTCATACCTTCGACATCAATGACAATATTTCTATCACTTTTTTAATTTTTTCTTCAATTTGTTTAGGTAAATGTTAAGTAGGGTATTAGTTTCTTCATCATTCTCCTACTCTTGTGGTTCTGACATAACAATATGATGCTTCCTCATCATTTTTGGAATACAAGGTTGTTGGCGCCAAAAGGGGGTCCATTGCAATAACAAATAAATAGTTTAACTCACAACATTTTTTATTAATGTTATAAGCATTTCAATCATCAAAAGAACATAACATGGATTTTTTTTACTTGACAGTGTCACATCATCTACAATCACATTTTGTTCAGCCCCAACCTCAACATGTTGGACACTAAGATCATGCTCCACTTTGTCCCCATGACGTTCAATGTGTTCTAAAATATTCACAAAAAGGTTACACCAATTGCAATTTAAGATGTTAAATCGTATTAATAATTATATAATTAATTATCAATAGAAAATGAATACCTTCATCACTCTAATTCACATTAGAGCCTTCATCGTGTGCAAGTTTTGTGCCAGGACTAGAGGGTTGCAATGAAATGTCACGTACATTGTTATAATTGTTTTCTTTATAAAACAAAAATAGTCAATTTATATTTGAAATAACATCAAATAGATTATTTCTCAAGAATTCAATTTGAAAGATTTTCATTAGGCCTATTTACCTATGTATGAACTGGTGCACCAAAATCTTCGCTTTGGCCATGAGATTCTATGCAGTGGTGTACAGCCATGACTTTATAGCCTTGTTTGAAAGCAATTTGTTTGTCTTCTTCCATGGGCACTACATTAAGTGCAAAGCCCTACATTTTGGCTTAATATCATCAATATTGCATGTGTTGCTTGATTAAACAAAATTGTTTACAATTTTATATAATAATAAGAAGATTCAAAATTTCATTTACTGTGTGAAGTTTCATATATCCACTAGAGCCAAGATGGTGTTAGCCAACCTTATCTTTTCTGGTATTTGTCTAGCCTTTGATGTGTCCTACAGTCTATATATGAAAAGTTTGAAATATGTTAGATTATATAAATATAAAGATCACTAATTAGTGCATAAATACATTAATATTATCACATACCTATTTTTATCTTCTAGTGGTTGAATTCCTTTATCTTTGAGACTAATCTCTTTTGCATCTTCAATGATTTCATTCCACTCCATCTTTGGAATTGTAAGAGGGCACTCATACTTTGGGTTAAGCTTTAGAGCCCTTTTGTATTGATCCCTCACACACTTTAGATGTTAGCAAGCTTTTTGAAGAATTTTGGGTTTGTCAAGAATATTTTTTCCAAAAAGATCCTTTAAAGATTTTATAAGTTGATCTTTTAATTGAGGAGCTTGGTCATTCCACCTTAAGAAAAAATAAAATTGTTAGATAAAAAAATTATTTGAAGCTACCTACCTTGAATACAGTACAATAAATGGATGAAAGGAAAAATATTCTACCAATGATACGAAGCTGCATACTACTTATGTATGGTGGGTCCAAATAGCTTCAATGTTATTTCATAAAGACTTTTGTAAAAAACATTGTTTCCTACAAAAATATCATGGGATCATCAATCCAAAATGAGTTATGAATAAGTAAACTATAATTATACTATAAATAATAACAATAACAATTTTAAAGTACTTGGAAGCTTAGGTACTTTTAAGGGAATCATATCTACTCAACCAACAATAATGATGCCTGCAATAATTGCGTACTATCAACATGGGTTGATCTAGGAAATGATGGTAAATTATTACTAGTACTAGTCTATGTTCTATCCTGGGGAGGTGTATCTGTTACTACACAAAGTTAATCAATGACTATGATCAAATGCACCCAAGAAAGTACAAATCAAATCATAATCAACACATAATAGAATATAGAAATAAAGGATTTACCAGCTCTAGTCAGAGTAGATGTAGATGCTTGCATGATCCTCGTTGTTGACCCTACAATTAGCAATCTCAGAGTGGTGGTCATCCTCAAAGGAGACATTTGCACTTCATCATGACCTTAAGAATACATTGTTATCTCTAATACATCCTTCTATTTCACTATGCAATCAATAATCCAAAATGTTATAATCAAACATAAAAAGAGTCATCCATACTATGTATGTCCTTTTAAAAACATACAACTAGTCATACTATGATCAAAGCATCGATTAAAAATATACATAGTCAAATCCAAAAACAAGCATCCAAACAATGTCTTCCCTTTCAAAATATAGAGCCAATAATATAAACAATAGATTATTGATCATGATTTGTAATGATAGTTAAGAACATCAACCATCCCTCACAAAAATAACCATACACATGTCTGTCCTAAAATATAGAGAATAATGTTAATCATCCTCAATTGAAGAACTATTCAACTTACCAATCTCATCTTGGATATTGAGTCTCGGGCCAAAAATATATCTATCCACCTTCTCCTTAGACAACTCTCTATGCCAAGATGGAATAGTCGACTCGTAGACCTCCTCAATATAATCCTTCACAAACATATCCTTTTGTTTCAGATTTTGCAACCTCTTAAATAATTCAAGTTCATAATCAACATGAATGAACTTAGCCTTCAAATTTGTCACTTTCAATCTCCACTTGGTGATCTTCCTTTCCACCTTCTTCTCTATCTCATTGCAATTCTCTCCACTATAAAGCAACATGCCCCTTTACATTAGTTTGTGCCAACCTCACTTTGAGCGGATCACCAATATCCTCTAACTCAAAGTAGTCTTCCAAATCACCAATCCAATCAATCAGGCTTTAGGATTCAAAATGCTTGAGAAATTAGAAACATCCATCTTTTTGCTTCAATTTCAATTGAGCTTCAGATCTATCCAACCAAACAATTTTATCTTCCACAGGCCTCTCCATCCAATCAACTATGTCTTCACCACTAAATTCAATGGCTTCAAAGCTTTCAACAACTTCTTCATAACCATATTCAATACCCACATTCCTAGGTACACTAGTTATAGCTCACATGATCTCAGTGACCATATCATTCTTCATTAACTCCATCTCAGATTTGAAATTTGATATAACCTTCTTTGAAATCCTAATCTCCACAACATCACAAAGATCATCAATCACCCTAGGGTCCAATATTCTTAGAGGAATCTTCCAAGATCTTTGCAAACCCTAATCAAGAAATCCACAAAATCAATCTGCTTTGCAAGATCAACCAACTCTGATACCACTTGATGTAGTACAAGGAAGGAGAATCCCCAAAGGAGATGTCCTAGCCCCTAACAAATAACCACATAGAGGAATATAAATAATAACACAGAGATTTAAATCTAAAATAATGCTAATTCTTATAATCGAATCATAAGATTTACATCCAATATGTCTTACTATAAAGCCTTCTGGGTTATAGCCAAATACCTTAGCAATTACAATAATAGTTATGCAAAACTTCACAAGATCCAACTTCTAGGTTGCCCAAATTTTTAATTTGGTGGAAAATCCCAAGAAGAATCTAAAATTGTGCTCATAAGCCACCAAGCAACCTTCTTTTTTTCCAAGCCCACACTTAGATACTAGCTATGCTCAACTTCACTCCTCTTAGCTACTCCATGCTAAACTCCTAGCTAAACTCCATCATAATGAATGATTGATTCTAGACAAGACAAGAACCTCTACTTATACTAAACCAAGACACAAGTCAACCTAGAAAGTTACAATAAATAAACTCTCAAACCACAAGTCGATTTGGAAATAGACAATAAATATATGAAATAACCAAATACTTAAGACAAGCCTAAAGTTTACAATGCACAACTAATTCATATGACCAAATAAGAGTACGTACTCTTAGAAATAGATCTATTTCCATCCAATGATCCAAATCTAAGATAGCATAAGCTAACTCCCATGGATTGAAGATTGTAAATACAATCTTCAAAGTCTGTTGGTAATTTAGGAATAGGTTACCAACAACCATCCAAAAAGGCTCTAACTCCAAGACAATTACTCTAATCTTTATGCGCACTTAGGACAAGGTTATCCAATATTCCTTGAACACATCCTCAACCACATAAAACATAAGTCCAAAATTTGAGCTTGATGCTTCTATATACATGATTGCTTACTACCCTTGGATGCTCCTCAATCAAAGCCTTTGATAGGGAAAACTTGTAATGATTCTTTGAAATCCTCTAACAAGGTATCTCTCATTGAGGGATAAAAATCCTCCAATGAGGTATCCTTAATAGGTTGTTGTGATCCCAACATATTATATGCATTCCTAATAGGATGAGTTCTTAGAAGGAATAGATATAAGCCTTTAACAAGTCACCCTTTTATTTGAAAGGAAAGGCTAATGGGTACATTACTCCAACCATGGTTTTTATCTTCACATTGAGGGTTTCCACATAAAACTATATATGACATTAATGTATGCATCTTTGTGTAATCTTGTATGGCTTCACTGCATTATTATTATTTATTTCCTTGACAACAAAAGAGTTAGTAATAAGGTGTGTGTTTAAACTAGTTACATAAACTAGTAGAGTTTGTAGAATTGGGTGTAGTGATTCACCCTGCCTCTCATTACCAATTGGGACCAACACTGCCATCATGATATTCACCTATACCAACCTAAAAAATCAAGCCAAGATTTATTTTCAAATATTATATTCATTCCTTACTCGATTATGAAAGGACATATTGCCTAACCTTCTGAATGTATTTTTTTACAATGCATGTCTTAAATAATTGAAACCTTGTGGAAAACAGTAAGTTGAGTTGTTGGTAGTAAGAAGAGTGTGCAACATCTCTTTCAAGAAAAGATCTTTGGAGAATGCCCAAATATGGAGATTAGCATTAATAGAGTTTTGTAATTTAAGGAAGAATAACTCCATTCTAGAGAGTTTTTAGTGTCTTGTACATGTTGTTTGAGCAAAGATTTGAGCTACTCTAAGGATTGTTATGAGGACCAAGTTGCATATATTATGGAAGGTGAGGATTTTTGTAGAACTAGAAACATAAATTGTGTGACTACATATGATAAACCCTTTCTCATCTATAATTGAAAAAGATCCATTTTTTATATGAGAGAAAAAATTCAGCCTACCAAAGTCATGAATTTTCTATCCATGAAATTTTTTTGTGAATCATTGGCATTCCACATGCAACAAAGGCATAATCACTCATTGTTAATCTATAGAACCTTACATAGAACACACCATTTGGAGAAATCAAGTACTTGTCTTATCATTGGGTATGAGACAAGAATAGTTTATCTAATTAACAGTCATTCAATTGTATGTTGTCTTTGATGTTACACAAATGTAAGTATATATCATGCAATTAGTGTATTCTAAGATCACTCAAGAGTCAAAGGAAGTTCCAACATATGACAAGTGTTTCAATGTTAACCAAATTTAGAGTCAGTATCTATCGAGCTCAATCAGTCACCTAAGGAAAGTCTACATGGAGTTAGTGTTAACTGAGCTCACTCAGTTACCAAAGGAAGTCTGAAGGAAATTTGTTTCTGAGTTAGTATTGACCAAGTTAGGTTGGCTAACAAAGGATTTTCCTATATTAGTATTATTGATCTGACAGTTTTGTTGGTTAGTTCTAGCCGACGCATGGGATGAATTTCATTTATTTGAAATTGTATTCAAGCTTACTTAACAAGGTAAAACATATAAATATAAGGTCAAGTTGAGGATTGAATTGGATATAGAAGGAATTGAAAAGATAAATCAAGAAAGCGAATTGAAAGGATATCATAGTATTCAAGTTAACCGAGATACAACGAACATTTTAATCAAGGAGGATCAAGTATTCAGGCCATACAAAGATTTGAAATTAGGAAATATAGTTGCATCAGCAATCAAGTCATATCATTGTTACTCTCTAATAATTGTAGCAATAAATCAAATCTCTTAACAAAGTTAGCTTAACAGTTATTTGCCAAATCCTCTAACAAGGTGACATTCTAGATTGAAGTGTCTAAAGACCTCTGACAAGGTGACTTGTAACAGGTTGAACTAAATACTTTAATAGGGTCACACCTAATAGTGTGCTTTGTAACCTTTAACAGGGTTTGTTCCTAATAAGGCTCACTTGAAAAAAGTGAAAAATAGTAACTAGTTGCAATTGGTGGCTTTTCCAAAATTGGGTTTCCATGTTAAATCTTTGTTTCACTTGTGTTTGTGTTCATATTATTTTCTTTATGATCTAAAACTAAGTTAATTAAGGTTAATAACACTAAAAATATTAAGAAGCAATTATCTCAGTGTTTTCCAAGTGGGAATAATTCTTAGTGTTAACAAAGTGTTCCTGTGCTAACCATGTTACAACATTATTTTAGTTTTAGCAATTGGTTTTGAATTGTATTGACATCTTAAGGGATCTTGGATTTGTTTTTGTGGTAATTGATTCACCCCTCCCCTCTTAGTTACTCCTCTTATATTTCCAACATTTGGTATCAGAGCTTTTAGTGCTTGCAGAGAAGGTTTCAATGACCTAGGCTAAAGATCAAGATGTTTTACAGAAGGGAGATTCCTAAGCTGAATAAAGATAACTTCCAAGCATGGTAGGAACTTATGATGCTCCATTTGGTAACCATTGGTGACACAGGCTTGAAATATCTAGAGAAAAAACTTGTGGCACCAACTAGAACTTTGACTGTGAAACAAAGTATAGAAAAGAACCATAACATAATGATGATTGACATTGCTTCCACTCTCAACTATGTTGAATTTGATGAAGTCAAAGACTGTGGTACTGCTCATGAAATGTGGAATAAGCTGAAGGATATCTATGGAAGTGATGATAATGTTGGGAGAGCCAAGATAGAAAGTCTTAGAGGTTAGTTTAATTAGATGAAGATGAAAGACGATGAGAACATCGCACAGTACAGTGAAAGAATCAAAGCTACTGTAAGTGCAATCAGAGCCTTAGGTGGGAAAATTGATGATGTAACAATGGTAAACAAGGTACTCAAAACACTTCTTCTTGTTTATGCAATTAGAGTGTCAACTATTCAAGAAATGAGATATGATCCTCAGAATGATATAGCCTTGGATGCACTGGTGGGAAGGTTGACAACATTTGAGTTAGATAATTTTGATAATCATGTTCCTAACTCTAGTAACCTTGAGTCTACATTTCAAGTCAAGCTATCATTCAAGAATAAAGTTGCAAATTCTAAAAGCAAGAAGTCTAATAGTGAAGATAAAGATGGTTCTAATGATGATCTTGAAGTCATTGAAACGTTGCTTGTAAGAAGATTTCCCAAAGGCAAAGGAAAATACAAAGGAAGTTGGTCACATTGTTGCAAGGTGTCCAAACAAAGAAGGCAAAGAAGAAAAGAAGCATTACAAGCAAAAAGGCAAGAAGAATTTCAAAATCTATCAAGACTACAAGGACAAAGGTAAGAAATTTTGTTGCATGGCTAAATATTTTGATAGTAGTGAAGAAGATGAAATGGTTTCCATTGTTGTTAAAGATGAATCAAATGATGAGAATTGTAAGAATTTGGTATGGCTCTAATACCATGTAAGAATTTGCCTTAGGGAAAAATCACCCAAGATCAAGGAACTCAAGCACAAGCACAATAGTAGACCAAAAGAGTATGATCAAAATAATGATATGATATTCAATTGATGTGAAAGTACACTAGGAGTGTCTATATATAAAGGCCTCTAGAATGCTTCTAGAATGCATAAGAATTAGCAACATGATAAGTCATACAACTAGGCACATGTCCACCAAGTGTGGGTTATCCTCCATTAAGCACATGAGTAAGTGTGATGATGAAAGGATAAGCCTACAAAGGTATAGCATGCAAAATTATGATGTAGACACCATGTGCTAAATTAGAAGTGCGAATAACTATGTCGTCTACATGACAACTTAGTTAATTATGTAAACTCCAACATTGTAGACACCATGTGTTGAATTGGAGTTGCTTACTCTAATGTTGTCAACATGACAACTCATAAGAGTATGCAAACTCCTAAGTGTCTCACCTAAGAAATAATAAAATAATGCATTAACCTAAGTAAACTTAAGTAAAGTGTAATAAGTAAATACTTATTTACACCAACACCCCCCCTTAAGTGCAACTTAAGGAAATGCACTTAAGCTTATGAAAGTTAGGATGAAATGCATAATGGGTCTTGGCTACTAGGCCATGTTAGGTACACATGTACATAATGCAATGAAATCTCTCATAAATCAAAGAAAGAAGGAAAACCTTGTGGGAAAAACCCTCCCCCAAAAAGAGAGATGAAAAGACAAGATGCATGGATGGATGGAGTAATCAAGACCTCCCATTATGACATACATCAAGTATATACAAAAGAGAAGTATGACAAAAACATAATCCAAGGAAGGAAAAGGTCCCCCCCACAAGAGAGAAGAAGAAGAGAGACAAGGTAGTCTCCTCCCCGCCCCCCCCCCCCCAATGAAGAGTGTCAATCAGTGATAGCTACTCTAATGTAGAAACTGATCCAGGACTGTTGAATAATGTTTCTCCCCTTTGGAAGAAATGATATCATAGGTACATATGAGATGCTTCCCCTATGTGTAGAAAGAATCTTGATAATCAATGATGCCACTAAAACTTGCTCAACTGTCCTTGTGTCAATATTGATTTTTGCCCCTTCCAATGTTGTTGAAAAGAACAATGTCAAATCTAGAAAGGATGGATGTAAAACCTATCCCAAAGAACTAATTGTCTCCTCTAATGATAAAGAGACCTCTTGCAACTATTGTACATAAGTATCCACAATCATATCAACCTGTGAAGATCGATCGTGTAGAGAATGGACATGAGGGTCAGAGTGAGCCCTCGCAACAATTGAAGAAGGATCATCATCATGAAAGAGAAGATGTATATCATCAATGATATCTCCCAAATCTACTATGTATGACTCCACAAACAAACCTAAAATATTTGCTATGTAATCATCCTCTGATGCTAGAGCTGGAAGACTAGGTGTACCCTACTATGCTGGACCTATCACTATGGCTATATATGTATGTGGAATGTGTTGATGTTGTGACATCTCCCTATATCTGTTAATAGGATCCCACATATTTGAGTCTGTTGAACTACTATCGCTAGTGTCACTATCAGTTTCCACAATGTATGAAGTGCAGAGAGGATTAGAGGATAAGTTGGGTGAATTTCCTCAAAGTGAACATTCCTCTCTATGAAAATCTCATGTGTCTTAGGATACATAAGTTTCTATGCCCTAACACTGTCTTCATATCCTATGAAAGTACAAGGCCTAGGTGGTGCCTTACATCCCTTGGAAGATATGTTTTCCCATGTTGGACAACCAAAGACTCTAAAGTGTTTCACAAGTGGTTTTCTACTACACCATGCCTCAAAAGGAGTCTTTCCATCTAAGGCATTATGAGGAGACCTATTAAGTATGTGATTGGCACTACTTATAGCTTCGACTTCAAGTGATGGATCAAGAGACTTGGCTTGTATCATGCAACTTGCCATTGAATTAAGAGTTCATATCCTCAATGCTGCAACATTTGTCTTGTGCAGACTGAATGCTGGTGGATTCTAAAGATCAATACCCTCAAGTTTGCAAAATTTTTTAAGTCTTGTGTTCACATATCTACTTTCATTGTCCATCCAAAGAACCTTGATGGCTTTCCTTGATTGTTGTTCAACATGACTCTTGAAGGCTTGAAGCTTATCAACCACTTCATTCTTATGATGAAGAAAGTAGACCCATGTGTAGCATGAAAAATCATCAATGAAAGTAAGGATATAACAGCCTTGGCTGACTAACATCACTACAAAAAGACATGCTAGTACCATGTGAACCCACTGAAGAACAACTAGTGCTCTTGAAGACTTCTCTTTATTAAATTTTTCTTCTAGATGGATATCCATTGAACATATTTAACATTCACCCTTAGAAAAGTTGATTGTAGGTAGACCTTTGACCATGTTTTGTGAGCAAAGTTAATGAAGATAGTGGAAGGCAAGATGACCATACTACTCATGCCATAATTTGATTTGTGGATGATATTGAGTCAAAAAAGCATGTGAAGGAGACTTAGGCACAAAGTGGGAGAAAGAATACAACCTTGTGTCATGATTAACTTTCCCCACTGCAATTAATGAATCATCTTTGAGTGTGTGCACCATTACCAAATATAGAAGGAACTCAACTTTAGTTCCATCTCCAAGGTGAGTGATTTGGTAAATTGAGAGGAGATTAGAGCTTAGGTTTGGAACATAGAAAACATCTTTGAATTCCCCATTTTCCATCTCCACTTGTCCTTTCCCTTCAACTTCCATTTTTGTATTATCTCCTAAGAAAATGTGTGGTACCTTAGACTACTTCAATGAAGAAAAATCTTCTTTTGAAGAACCCATATGATATGAGGCACCTAAGTCAAGAATCCATTTTGTTGAAGAACTTGAGTTTACCATAAGTGCTTGCCCTTTGCCCTTTGAATCTAAAGATGAAGATCCTTTCTTCTTATAAACATTAGGCAGTGGAACATTGTGTTTCTTTATGATGTTCATTAACTTATCAATATTTTTATGATAACACTCATGTTCATCATGACCCAAATTTTTGCAATAGGCACACTTTTTCTTCTCCTTATTACTATCCCCCTTCTTGTTTGAATTTGAGGAAGACTTGCCTTGTTGATTTGATGATGGTGTTGTCTTTTCTATATCCTCTTATGTGTTATTTTTCCACTTCTTCTTCTTGCCCTTTCCTTTATTTGAAGTTTGAGAACCCTCATTATCAGCCACCAATGCCTTAGACTTGGTTGAATTGAGAATCCCCACTAATTTTAACTTCTTTTCTTCTTCATCCAATACTTCAACATAACCATCAAAAGTAAGTTTCTGATAGGCAACCTCTAATGTATTCTTTGTGGTGTTGTAAGAAGAAATAAATGTGGAGTACTCAGGTGGCAACTTATTATGAATGAGATAGATTAACCTATCATCTTTAATAGGACTCCCATAATCGTCGAGTTTCATTCTTAATTCATTCACCTTTATGATGAAATCCTATATAGAATCAAATGTCTTAGGATCTAGGGAGACAAGTTCATCTTCAATTTTGTAAATATCCTCCTTAGACACTTTACCATATAGGTTTTTAAGGGTATCCCAAGCTTCGTTGGATTTATGAAACTTCTAGATCTGATAGATGATTTTGTCTTCAACCCCCAAACAAATACTTAGGGCTTTCCTATTTGCAAATTCCTAAGTAGAGATTTCACTTCTAGATACTTGATTACCTATTGGTTTAGGAAGGGTACCATCTACATATTTAGAAACTTCATTATGCATTAAGTGACACCACATTTTAATAGACCATATAGCATAGTTATGTGTTGTTAATTTTGGAAACTTAAAATTTCCCATGATGCAAGAAATGAAAGAAAATAATAGGAAAACAGGAAGACAACAACAAGAAACACCCCCCCCCTAAAAAAAAAAGAAGAGATGCTTTTGGCACTTTATATGTAGTGTAATTACAATGGCCACTTGCTAATTTGGGCCTTATTGGACTTCTGATTTTTTCTTTTTACAACCTCCTAATAGAGTTCAAAAGTAGAACATTACAATGTATCTTAGATACACAACAATTCTGAAGTTATATCAAAGCATTACAATGTACAAAAGGACCTAATTCTAAAAGTAATACTTTTGTCCACACAACCATATAATCTGATTGTAATCTAGAAACTAGACGAAAAATAATCCACTTTCAAAAAAAAATAGAACCTATTTTTGAGTCTAGATGAGCCCGTACGGAGCAATTAAAGTTGAAAAATGCAGGATTAGATAGGTATAGTCACCAAAAGATGCAATTTCTGACAAATCCATACACCAAAAACAAAAAAGAATTGCACCACTAAAATTTTTAGAAAAATCTAGCCAAAATAAGAAAAAATTGCACCTAATTTGAAGCCTAGATGATCGAGATATTGCCTCCCAAAGTCAGACTATCAAATCGAAAATGAATCTAGAGGGGGGTCTAATCATTAAAAGATGAGGTTAAATTTGGTGATCAAATGAACATCATAGTAGTTCAAATTGGGTTGGGAATGACGGTCATACAACTATCAATTTTAAACCAACAAAATGATGATGCCAGTAGAAAATTTACCCCCTAAGATGATGCGACAGATGATGTTAGGATGATGTCAGCATGTACAGAAAGGTATAGATCTTCTGAGTCAGATGTATGGTAGGTCATATGATCAAGGAGCGGGTGACTTGGTGACATGTGTCATTGACTGGAAGCACACGTGTCTGTTGATGTGGAGGGTTGACTGTACTCTACGTAGCGGTCAAGGAATGGGCCATGGAGTAGCTGAGGTGGCCATTGGCACATGTATCTTCATGGCTGGGTGGGAAGACAAGATCCACATGGTGCAATATTGGTAGGATTGCAAAATTTGACGGATCCTGTGTTGGAGTTGCCGATGAAAATTTGAAACACGGTTGCCGGTAGAGGAAACGATTGTCGCCGAGAAGAAGCAATACGCAACGGTGTCAAAATGTTTTTTTAGTTGCCTAATACTTTATATGGCCAATGGGTTATTTGGAAAATAATCCCACATTGGTTGTGGGAACACCCTCTTGGTGTTTAAAAATAGAACGTCGTAGATGGATATTCAAAGCTACTGGTGAATGGTTGTGCGGTCGCCGAGGTTGAGGCTTTCCAACCAGATTTATGTGGTCGAGTCAATAGTTTGTAAGGAATATTCACCCAGAAATATGTGTGATGCTTGCCAAATAAATAAAGAATATTTTGCAAAGATGTTGCCAAATAGAATATTTCATGTAGGGTCGGGGTGTCACCGCTCGATACTTGCAAAAAAAATTCTCTACAGGTAGAACTAGCCTAAAAATTTCTAAAAATAGCAAAATAATGCTAACGAATTGTAGAGAAAATTAAAATAATAGATCTGAAAATAAATTTGCAGATCTAGATAACGATCATACTACATTTGCAAATCAGACCTTTGGGTACCAATTTGCAAAAAAAAATTGCCTCAAAATTGACTTTGGCCCAACATAGGCAAATTTATAGTCAATTTTCACCAAATCAATGTTCTGGGTGCAATGGCGAGGTTCATTTAGGCTCTAGACGCTCCCAACTTTTACAGATTCTCTAGATCTAGGTTGAGGTGCTAAAGCAAGAATAGTCTTAAATGACTATGTGAAGAGAATGTCCCCAAGCTCTCATACCATGTAAGAATTTGGTATAGCTTTGATACCATGTAAGAATTTGCCTTAGGGCAAAATCACCCAAGATCAAGGAACTCAAGAACAAGTACAACAGTAGACCAAAAGAGTATGATCGGAATAATGATATGATATTCAATTGATGTGAAAGTATACTAGGAGTGCCTATATATAAAAGGCCTCTGGAATACTTTTAGAATGCATAAGAATCAACAACATGCTAAGTCATACAACCAGGCATATGTCCACCAAGTGTGGGTTATCCTCCATTAAGCACAAGAGTAAGTGTGATGATAAGAGGATAAGCCTACAAAGGTGTAGCATGCAAAATTATGTTCTAGACACCATGTGCTAAATTAGGAGTGTGAATAACTATGTTGTCCACATGAAAACTTAGTTAATTAGGCAAACTCTAGTGTTGTAGACACCATGTATTGAATTAGAGTTGCTTACTCTAGTGTTGTCAACATGGCAACTTATAAGAGTACGTAAACTCCTAAGTGTCTCACCTAATAAATAATAAAATAATGCATAATAATAAAATAATGCATTAACCTAAGTACACTTAAGTAAAGTGTAACAAGCAAATACTTATTTACAGCAACAAGAATGATAAGATGGCCTTCATTTCTCATGTTAATGAGAATGATACATGAATTATCCATAGTGGTTGTTCTCACCACATGACTGGTGACAAATCTAAATTTGAGCACTTGAAACATTGTGATGATGAGAATGTTAGCTTTGGAAATGATGAACCTTGTTATGTGAAAGGAAAATGTTTTATTGCACTAACCAATGATCTTAGATATGACAGTGCTTATTGGGTTGAAGAACTGAAGCATAATCTTCTTAGTGTGGCACAACTGACTAACATTGGATTCAAGGCAAAATTCATGAACAGGAAAGCCAAGCTATTGGATAGAAATGGAAATCTAGTTGGAAATATAAATCAAACAAGAGGCAATCTATTCTACCTAGATCTAACTATAAATTCATGTTTCATAGCTCAAGTAGAAGAAAGTTAAGGCATAAAAGGTTGTGTCATGTGAATTTTGATAACCTAGTCAACATAAGAAATAATAAAAGGGTTAGAGGCATTCCAAGTCTAAAGAAACCTAATATGGGCATGTAAAAGAATTGTCAAATTGGAAAGATGTGAAAGACAAGTGTTAAAAGAAAGAACTATCATTTTGAACAAGTCTTGGAGCTAGTTCATACAAACCTTTGTGGACCTATTGGAATATAAAGCTCCTCTTGAGATAAATACTTTTTTTAAGGTTATTCTAGGATGATGATGGCTATGTATTTAAAGGATAAATTAGAGTCTTTTCAAAAGTTCAAATGGTATCTGGCAAGAGTTGAGAAAAAAATAGGAAAGAAACTAAAGTGTCCAAGATTAGATAGAGGAGGTGAATTCATCTCAAATGAATTCAATGAATTCTGCAATGAAAGAGGAATCAAAAGACATTTATCCACACTTGGTACACCTTAGTAGAATGACATAGTTGAGAGAAGGAATAGATCAATCATGGATTGTGTAAGGACACTAATGATAGAGAAGAATGTTGCTATCAAATACTAGAAGGAAGCAATCAACATTGCAGTTCATACTTTGAACCAACTTCAGTTGAAGAAGGACTTAGATCAAACACCTTTTGAATTATGGTATGGCTATAAACCCAATGTTTGTTATTTCAAAGTATTTGGAAGCAAATTTTATATTCTCAAGGAAATTTTGATGTGAAAAGTGATGAAGGCATATTCTTGGGATACTCCAATAAGAGAAAAACATACAAATATTTGAAACTATCTACTCACAAAGTTATAGAAAGTGCACATGTAAAGATTGATGAATTTATATAAGAGTCTAAAGTAAAAATTAGAAAAGGACTTGAAAACTACATAAACTTTTTTTACTATGAGCCTGATACTTTACCTAAAGTTCAAGCAAATGGCAGTCATTAGTCATCACCACATAAGTCCCCAAAATCTCCAATTCAACTCGAGTTATAACCAGTGCTACCTGAGTCATGGTCAAAAGGACCTGAATCACAGTCAAAAGGACCCAAGTTTTAGCCAGTGTAAATCGAATCACTTGATGGGCTCAAGTCATAGACAGTGGGATCCAAGCATGATTCAGAAGATCATGCCAAACCTAGTGAATTTAGAAAGAAGGATCCCATACTTATTGGATATGTTAGAAGGCATCATGCACCTGAGAAAATCATTGGAGGTCAGTTAGAAGGCATAATGACAAGGAACAAATTAAAAGGTACATGTTTGCTTATTGAACTTGAACCTAGAACTATCAAAGATGCATTAGAAAATGAAAGCTAGATTGAGGCAATGAATGAAGAGATTGATCAAACTAAAAGGAATAAAACTTGAACTCTTGTTCCTAGACCCAAGGACAAGAATGCAATTTGCACAAAATGGGTATTTGGAAATAAGTTGAATGAGAATGAAGAAGTTTCAAGAAACAAGGCAAGGTTAGTTTGCAAGGGTTATGCTAGACTAGAAGGTGTTAGAACACTCCTTGCATATGCAACACTCAAAGGATTCAAAGTATATTAGATGGACGTGAAATCAACATTCTTGAATGGAACCTTAGAAGAGGAAGTCTACATTGAGCAATCAGAAGGTTTCATTAATCCTAGCAAAAGGGACATGGTTTTAAGACTACACAAAACTTTGTATGGTCTTAAACAAGCCCTTAGAACTTGGTATGAAAGGTTACATAATTATCTCATAAATATTGGTTTTCAAAGAACTAATGATAACAACCTATACATCAAAGAAGGACCAGATAAGAAGATTGTGCTAGCAGAAATCTTTGTAGATGATACATTATTTATTAGAAATGATGATTTGTGCAAATATTTTTTATGGAAATGAGCAAGGAATTTGAAATGTCAATGTTTGAAGAGATTAAATTCTTTGTTGGCTTACATATTCAACCGATGAAGGATGGTATCTACATTACTCAATCAAAATACATCCAAGAGATACTAAAGAAATTTGGAATGGAGGATTCTAGACCAGTTGAAAAACCTATGTCTATTGGACATAAGCTATCCAAACATGATGATTCTGAGGAGGTAGACTAGACTACATATAGATCAATGATTGGAAAACTTCAGTATGTAGTGCACACAAGACCTAATACAACATTAGCAGTTGGTATGGTGGCTAGATTCTCTACTAATCCTAAAGATAATCATATGATGACAATCAAAAGAATCATGACGTATTTGAAAGGTACTGAAGATTGTGGTTTGTGGTATAAGAAAGGAGGCACCTTTGAATTGAGAGCATTCACTGATGCTGATTGGGTGGAAAGTGTTGATGACAGGAAGAGCACTAGTGGTGGAGCACTTTTTCTTGGAAAGAGGCTAGTATCCTGGACAAGCAAGAAGCAAAACTATATCTCTCATTCTACAACAGAAGTAAAATATGTTGTTGCAATAGTTAATTGTTCCAACATTGTTTGATTCAAACAACTATTATCAGGTATGAAGGAGGAAATCAAGGACCTAGTTGTTATCTTATGTGATAACACTAGTGCAATCAACATATCCAAGAATCTAGTGATGCATACAAAGACCAAGCATATTGTAATAAAATATCATTTCTTGAGAGAATTGGTGCAAGACAAGGAAGTGAGATTGGAATATGTGAATACAAAAGAATAGCTTTCAAGCATATTCACCAAGCCATTACCTAAGGATGCATTCTTGTATCTAAGAGGTAAGCTAGGGGTCATTCCCTTGTCTAAAGCTCACTAATCAGATTTTAGTGATGCATCAACCAAGCATGTTGAAGATCAGTCAAGTTGATGCAGTATTGTCAGAGCATATTGCATATGAATCAGTATATCAGGTACATGGAAACTACATTGATTTTTGTCTTTGGCATAAGATTTCAAAGAGGGAGAGTTTGATGTTATGTATTAGGGAATTTTTTTTGTGAATGTCTGAGATGTCAAAAAGAGAATTTGTCATATTTGAAATTTTGAGTTGATATCAAAGAGGGAGAGTTTTCGGTCAAGAGGAGATATTTCAGTCATTGCAATCAGAGATTGATGATAGAGGGAGTTCACACTAATAGAGGGAGGTCTCATGGATGAGAATTAGAATGAAACTAAGGATATTATCCTTACATCTATTTTTCTCTAAATTTCTATGTATCATGATACATTTTGTTTCCATCAATGCCAAAGAGGGAGATTGTTGGATATAATCATTCAATTGTATGTTGTCTTTGATGTTACATAAATGTCAAGTATATACTGAGCAATCTGTATGTGTTGAGCTCACTTAGGAGTCAAAGTAAGTTCTAGCATATGATGGTCATTTCAATGTTAACCAAGTTTAGAGTCAAAATTGTTAGCATGAATGTTATGGTACTCCTTTAGGGGACTATCCTAAGCATTGGAGAGCTTGTTAGCATGATTGACATGTTGCATTCATGATTGTGTTTGCCATTGATGTCAACACAGTATCATTCCTGTAAAGATTGGCAAAGTAGCAGATAGAGAATGAGGTCATACATACTATGTATCGAGGATGAGGTTTAGCACAGTTTAGGATATTTTTCTACATTGTGTCCTAATAAAGTGGACAAGTGTGTGTGCAGAGAGGCAAAGACATGTGAAAGTTATTCAAGAATTGTAGATGAAAATGTGTAGACAAAGTACTTGAGAAATAGTTTTTGATGATTGGATTGTATCTCTGAACAAGTATAAAATCATGATGAGGGAAGATAGATAATGACAATAGACAACTTGATGATGACATCAGTGAGTGCATGAGGTTAGAGGTCGCATGTGTGAGAATTTTGTATTTACTATGACCTAACAATGTTTTGTAATTATGAAAAGATGTAATGAATTGTAATATCTTAATGAGGTATTGTTATTATTTATTGGGGAAGCCTCAAGGTTGACTAAATGAATTATTTTGAAGATATGGTATAAAGGAAGGTTATTTTCCTTGTGGTGTAGTGTGAAAGAGATGTGAGTGAAGTTGGTAAATGCATGTAAGCGATCAAAGGGATCAATGTGATATGAGTTTGAAGATCTAGTATTAAGATCTGAAGAAGTTTGGTCCAATCAAGAGGATAGAAAAGGAGTTTGAGTTATTTCATTTCTATTATTCTGAAAGGAACAATACATATATAATTTGGATGGTGTGTTCGGTGGTCTTGCCCTGAAGTTGTTTGGACAATGGGTCCATATACTTTCTACAACTCCTAACAGGGTTGGAATCTCCAAATAGGGATTTAAAGTCTCCTAACAAGGACTGATATATACTAAATGTAATTCATTGGCTCCTAATAGATTCCATTCTCGTATGTGGAACTTTTATATTAGTACATCATTTTGTGGGTACCATCTCCACTAGGGTTTTACCTCTGATCAAGTGATCCCTAGCTAACATATCTGGTTTATTGTATTTGTGTTTCTTCTTATGGTTGCTAATTATATTGTCCATATGGTTAAGGTTTATTAAGGTTGATAAAGCTATATTGGTTTGATAACTGATTCACCGCCCCACCCCCACCCCACCCCCCTAGTTATCTTGGTGGACTTTACTTTCTAACAATTTTTAACAACTTAAGGAGATCAATGGTGGATCATTTAAGAAACGAAAGTCCTTAATTTGATAGAGTTAACTATGATGATGGAAAGAGAATATGAAGACTCATTTTCTATGTATGGGCCCAAGATATTGGTTGATGATAGAATTAAAAGAAGATTATGGAAGAAAACAAACTTGAATAATGTAGTGAAGTTGAAAGAGATTTATTTATGTACAATATGCTTGCCAGAGAACCATTATTGTCAGCTCTTCCTGAAAATGAATACAGTCAAGTAAAATCCTTAGAAACATTTCAACAAATTTGGATAGCCTTGGAATCTACTTTTGAAGGTGATAGGCATGCTAAGAGAATAAGATTATAAAATTGGATATGTTTGTTTCAAGATGCTAAGATGATGGAAGATTAATCTATAAGAAGCTATATTGGTAGAATATCAGAAATTGTTGAAGGAATTAAGTCTTGCAATGGGCCTAAAGATGAAGATGAGATTATATGGAAGATTCTAAAAACCTTGACACCATCACTCAAGAAGAGAATGTAGAAGATTGAGCAAGTGATACCTTGCACTAAAAATTTTAGTAGAGAAACTCTTCTTGGAAGATTAGAAGTAGCAGAAGTGAGCTTGAAGTAGATTGGAGATTTTCTTAGAGTGGAAACTACTTTTAGTACATTAAGTGTTCACCCTTCCTTGTTAAGAAGCGCAAGCACTAGTGGAGACTATGCTAGTAGAAACATATCCATATATGAGGAGGATAAAATAATTGAAGAAGGAATTTCCCTACTTGTAAGGAGAGAACCAGGTGAAAAGAGAATATTTAAATGTTTGACTTCCAATGAGTTTGGCCATTATGCTTCTAAGTGTCCTAAAAGAAAGAAAAAGTATAAAAATATTTTCAAGTCTAGAATGCCTAGAGATTGTTTGTATGCAAATGAAGATGATGAATCTGATGAAAGAGTTTAGAGTAAAAGTGATGATGAGTTAGGACTTGTAGCTATTAAAGAAGAAGTAAGAAAAGAGAAAGCCCTAGTTCACAGGTTGAAAAAAAAGTTGATTGGATCGTAGATAGTGGTTGTTCACATCATATGATTGGTGACATGAATAAATTTGTTATGTTCAGTAGTCATGATGGATGGATTGTTAGAGTTGGTAACAATGTAGCTTGTCATATTAAGGGAATAGGATCTTTTACTCTTAAATGGAAAGACAAACACATATGATGTCTATTTTGTTGATGTATTAAAGAATAACCTATTGAGTGTTGGATATTTGATTGAGAAGGGATATTAGTTATAATTCACATAGAAGACATGCATTATCAAGGATAAGGATGGTAAGTTGATTGATACTAGTACAAGATCTAAAGGTAATGTATTTTAGCTAAACCCTACAAAGATGGCATGTTTGATTTCAAAAGTGGATAATAGTTGGTTGTGGCACAAAAGGCTTTGCCATATAAACTTTGATAATATTGTGAAGGCTAGTAGTACATTTGTTTTCAGAGATTTACCTAAAATTATAAAGCTTACTAATGTTGTGTGCAAAGAATGTGTTATGGATAAGTAGATGAAGAGTTTCTTTCCTAGGAAGAAGTTCTCTACTATAGCAAAATTGGAGATTGTTCATACAACTGTGAGTTGTCCTACTAGGACATGAGGATTCTATGGCAAAAGGTAATTCATGATTTGTGTTGATGACTTTACTAGGGTGATGTGGGTAGCATTCCTTAAAGAAAAGTTTGAGGAATTTGAGAAGTTTAAGTTGGTAAAAATAGATTTGAGAATGATTTTGGAGTGAAGATTAAATGTTTAAGATCAGATAGAGGTGGAGAATTCACCTCGAATGAGTTAACACTTTTTGTGAACTGAATGGCATTAAGAGACATCTATCAACACCTAAGACTCTTGAGAAGAATGAAATTGCTAAAAGAAGAAATAGGTCTGTAACATAAGCAACGAAAACCATGATGTTTAAGAAGGATGTATCAAAGATAATTTGGAGAGAAGCAGTCAATACAACAATATACACAATGAACAAAGTGTAGATCAAAAAAGGTACAAATTATGGTTTGGACATGCAACCTTAGTAAAGTATTTCAGAATTTATGGAAGCAAGTGTTACATAAAGAGAGATGATGATATTGGTAAGTTTGATGCAAGAAGAGATGAAGGTATGTTCCTTGGTTATTCATTGACAAACAAAGCTTATAGATGTTTTAATCAAAGAATTAAGTCAATTGTTGAACTAAGTCAATTGTTGAGTGCACAAATGTAAAAGTGGATGAAAAGTTTATCTGTCAAAGAAAGAATGTTGGATTGTGATTATGAAGAAGAGGAAGCTAATCCTAAGCCTATCATTGAAAAATTTTGAAACTTTCTTTCAGACTAACAATGATCTGCAAAATGATGTTCAAATTGTTGAACAAAGAGAAGAACCAAGATCTAAACCTAGAGAAGAAGTAAGAGTTGTGTTAGTGATGCCTAATCCTAATAGGAATTTGACAAAGAATTACCCTATTAATCAAATTATTGGAAGCAAAAAAAAATGAGTTATGACAAGAAATAAAATGGATGAAGAATTGTGTTTGATTTCTCAAGTTGAACCAAAGAATGTAGATGAGGCATGCAAGCATGATCATTGGATTTGAGCAATAAAAGAAGAACTAGATTAGATTGTGAAGAATGAGATAGGGAATTGGTTCCTATACCTAGAGATAAGATTGTTATAAGAATTAAATGGGTTTTCAGAAACAAGATGAATAAACAAGGTGAGGTTGTGAGAAATAAAGAAAGATTATTATGTAAAGGATATTCACAACAAGAAGGTATTGACTATGAAGAAACATTTGCCCCTATTGCCAAAATTGAAGTGGTAAGAATGTTCTTGGCTTATGCAACAAGTAAGAAGTTCAAAGTGTATCAAATGGATGTGAAGTTAACATTTCTAAATGGAGAATTTGAAGAAGAAGTCTACATTGAGCAACCTAAAGGATTTCCTTTGATAGAAGAAAAGGATATGGTATGTAAACTAAAGAAAGTGTTGTATGGACTAAAGTAAGCACCTAGAACATGGTATGTAATGTTGGACAAGAATTTGGCAAAGTTAGGATTTGCTAAAGTTACAAAAAAAAAATTGTATTTGAAATAAATTGAGGATGGCATATTAGTTATTGTGATATTTGTGGATGACATAATCTTTGGAGGTAATGATGAAGCAAGTGACAAATTTGAGATGAGTATAATTGGTGAGATGAAATATTTATTGGGTCTACATATTGTGCATAACAATGATGGTATTTTTTTATCACAGACTAAGTATTTGAAAGACTTAACGAAAAGGTTTGGCTTGGAAAGTTGTAAGCCTTTTGGAGCACCTAGAATAAATGGTCACAAGTTATCTAGAAAAGGATGAGACACCTACAGTTGAGAAGAAGAGATATAGATCAATGATTGGAGGTTTACAATATCTAACTCATACCAGATTAGATATAGCGAATGTAGTTGGTATAGTTGCAAGATTTCAAGCAGATCCTAGAGAAGCACATTATGCAACAGTAAAGAGAATATTTAGAAATTTTAAGGATACACCTAATTTTGGACTGTGGTATGACAGATTAAGTGACTTTACCTTGTGTGCATATACTAATGCGAATTGGGCAATATGGATGATAGAAAGAGTACAAGTGGTGGAGCATTTTTTCTTGGAGGAAGATTGGTTTCTTGGCTAAGAAAGAAACAAGATTGAGTTTCATAGAGGACAACATAAGTTGAGTATGTAGTTGCAACAAACAATTGTAATCAGATCACGCCAATGAAACATATGTTGAAGGACATTGGGATAGAGTTTTTAGTTGCTATTATCGTACACTATGATAACATGAGTACAATAAGTGTGTCTAAGAATCCTGTGCTACAATCCAAGACCAATCATATGTCCATTAATTATCATGTTTTGAGAGAGAAAGTTACAACGAAAGAAATCATATTAGAATATGTGAATACAAAAGAGTAGATTATAGACATTTTTACGAAATCTTTGCCTAAGGATACATTTGAGTATTTGCAATGTATGCTTGGGGTTATGCCCCTGCCTTCTTTTGAGTAGATGATGTAGAGAGTGCATCATTCTAGTGATACATAACACTATGGTTTATATGGAGGGAATTTTAATGCTTCTTGTATGGGGGAGTATCTATGATGCACATAGTCAACAAGGACTCTTGATAGCTGGTATAGAATAGTGTCTTTGGAAACTTAAGCTGATTGAAGACTCTGGTAAGATAATTGACATAACAAAGCCTTGATCATTGATGTCAATGGGGGAGACGATCACATAAAAATATCTTCTGATATTATGGGGAAGATTTGTATTAATGGGGGAGAGATGTACTAGAGGAAGATCAAAAGCACATCGAGTTATATCAATGGGGGAGAAGTGTGAACAACTAATGCCCATCCATGTAGTGCCTCTCGTGTTTGCAGTCTGTACCCTATTGTCTATTTTGATTCGAGAGATACTTGATACTCTTATTTTGTACCTTATGATGACTCGAGGGTTGGATGTTATACTTTGATTCGGTACCATAGATGCTATATTGCTATGTTGTTTAGTTTATCATATTTGCATGTTGATGCTATTTTGAGATGACAATAGATCTATGATGATATCTAGTTATATGGTTTATTTGGACATATTTGTTGGTTATGTTATGTGATGGATTTTATGCTATGGTGATTTACTTCATTCTTGTTCTTTTACACTTTCTGCAAATGTGAGTGATGTAAATGGATTAAATAGGTATTTTGATACATGTTGCTTTTGCTATGATATTATATGCAATTGCACTTGATCGTGTGTTTTAGTGTGCAAGAATTATATCCTTAGTAGTGGCCTATGGAGTTAGTGTTTTGGCTATTCATATTTTACCAATGTCATCCTTCTGTGGTCAACGTACCCTTAGTTTAATTATTTTAATTAAAACCTTTCGGTGATTAGTAAATCCAAACTCTTTTGCGTTATGTGATTAGATCAGTGAGTGTGTATTTGCATTTAAAAGTTCGTATTTGTCACAAAAGTGTTAAGTTATTTTTGGTAATTTTGGGTTTTTGGGCTTTAAATCTTTTCAGATTTAATTTCTGGTAGCTTTGCGTTAGGCAAATTTTTGTTACAGATAATAACCTATTATTGTTTGGGTCGATTTGGAGTTTGGCTACTCCAACTAGCTATTTTTCATAATCAACTATTCACTTAAAAAGTGAATAAGTATTGGAAAAGTGAATTCATTATCCACTTCTCACTTTTAGAAATTTTGAGACCAAATTTGGAAATCCTCTTCTAAATGATTCTTGTTTTGTTTATTCTAGGAGCTCTGCGAGCGTGGGATCTTCGTGAGGTTGGTCTTGTTGGATCCAGCTCGGGAAGTTTATGCTTTGCCGTCACTTTCAGAAGATTTGGTGGATGATTTATTTTATTGCATGGGTTTCAATTTCTACCCTTTTTGTTGTTAGGTAGGGCCTTCCCATTTTATTATTTTCACTCCACTTAAGCTTTTCTTTCTTGTAGCAATATGTTAGGAGGCTGAGAACTAGTGTTTCCCTCTATTTCTGTATGTTGGTTCTGCCTGGTTGGTCGGGTATGAACATTTTCTCTATTTTTGAAATGGGGGTTTGGGATTTTGAGCTGTTATGCTAGCTATTTTTGCATACGGTGTCTGTTTCCTTTTATTTTTAGATTTGTAGGGTTTTTGCACCCAAAGGCCAAATGGGTTTTAATTTCAAAATTTGGGGTTTTTACCTTATTTTGCATGCCACCCTATTTTCTCGAGTTTTCTTAGCACAATGTGGTTTGTGGACCTGGATGATCCACTTGTATATCAGTCAGACCACTTTTACATCTTTTGTTGCATTAAGATGTGTGTTGCATTCATTCTCTTGATTCTGTTTTTAGTTGAGGGACTTGTTGCTTTGTGTTCTCATCCTGTCCTTTTGTTATGATCTTCATGATGGTGGTGTGCCACACACGAGTATGTGCATGTACATTTTCAGATGACTTGCGAGTATCGGTCTTCTATGGTAGTTCCAGAATTATGATCACTGGGGTTGGGTTGGGAATTTGTATGCCTACGAGCACTCATCGTTCAATGAGCATGGGTAGGGTAGGGTAGCATATGGAGGGGGCTTCTATCTTGCAACCTGGAAATCATGGCGCCATGGGTTGGCAGAGAGAGCTTTATACAAGTGATAACTAAAGAAAATACTAGGTGGTAATAAAACTTAAGATAATAAAATGTGTGAGCACCTGATTAAGTGTGAGGACACAATGTGTGAGCACCCATTTGAGTTTGAGGACACACGATTTGAGCTTGGGCTTGTTGATGCCAAGCGACTCTCCATGATGTCAACCCCTACATAGTAGCCCTCTAAGATGTCTAACTAGGACCTATAGTTATGCATTGTCTTTGTCTTGGATTTAGTCATCGTACTGCTTGGCGTGAGTGTTAGCCATGGATGTTTGCTTTGTGTGTGGTTGTGGTTGATTCATTATCTCCATCAGCATGGTGGGTGTGGACCTACGGGTGCCACATGGTTGGGAGGTGTAGCTACCTACACCACTACTAGGAACTGATGTATAGAGACGATCTTGTATCCTAGTACGACCATTGCTAGATGTGTTCTCTTCGTACTTCAATTTACAGAGTATGCTTCTTGTGATTTATGATTTCATTAGGATGTTATTTATCATGATTTGATGATCTTAGTTTCGATGCATTCCTTATTATGATGATTAGCATGTGATAGGTGATGTTATCTACTTGCAGGTTTATCTTATGCTTTACTACTAGCATGTTAGATTTTCTTGTGCTTTTGTTATTAGAATGTTTTAGTAGTGATGTTCCTATCATGATAGTACCAACGATTTGATCGATGGCTTGGGATGGTCTTATGATGCCATTGACAGTTGGGAGGAACTGCATACTTACTTTAGTTATTTTGTTCATTGCAATATTAATTCAATTACTGCGATGTTGCTTTAGTTCACTGCGATATTCCTTTTGTACCTTTGATTCTTACTGCTTGTTAGATGGTTAGATGTAGATTTCATCTTTCAGTAGTGTGTTTGAGTGATCATGCCTCAAATTGTAGATTAGATACTCCCTAGTGTGGAGGTTCTGAACTCAATTTTAGTCTATTTTTTGTTCTTAAGTGTTTTTCCTGTGTTCTCTGGGCAAGCTTTTATCAGCATGGTGCGATACAATATTGTATTGTAGGCCCATTGAAACTATCTTGTGTGTCCCCTAATTCTATCGCATGCCTCTTGGAGAAATATCATGCGATACGTTCCAATATCACACCTCCTTGTAAGAAATGTCATACGATACCCTTAAAGTATCGCACGCCTTTGGGAGAAGTATTGCCTAGTCCCTGAAAATGTTGCCCTCCTTCTTTAGAAATGTTGCACAATACTTTCCTGTGTTGTATTAAAGTATTGCCTGGGTTTTGTAAAAACCTATGCAAGAGGGCAGTAGACACTTTTTAGTATGGTCTGAACTTTTTAAGAGTTTATTTGGATACCCTCTTCAGTGTTCTTCAACCCTATGGTGTCACATTTTGAATTCAGAATGTGTTCGATTCAAATTTAGTTTTGTGTTCTTCATATTCAATCGTTTTGGTTAGTAGTGGCATTTGGAGATTCATTGGGTGTCAGGATGATGGTTCAATCTTCCGTTGCGATCTTTGTGATCCATGTAGGTTGTTGACATGTGCACTTACACTTGTGTAAAAAATATAATAAAAAGCTGGCTTGTATTTCATCCTTGTTCCAAGGATCTCTAGGCGAGGCATTACATCTAATATCAGAGCCCATGTTGCAACATTGGGATCTCTATGTTATGCTTCCACTATGGTTTTGTTTTTCATTATGTTTTGTTATTTTATGTTTTATTATTTGATATCTTGTCCATTCATGGTTTTAACTCTTATGCATGTGATCTGTTTGTTCTGACCTTATCTTGTTACTCCTATAGTGATGCCTCCTACACGTAGACCTGGTGGTCATGGTGATACCCATAGTGGTAACCGTGGAAATGAACATCAGGAAGAGGAAAATCAAGAAGGAGAGGGAGAACAGGATAATAATGCTAATTAAAATCTCTTGGGGGCATTGATGCCAATGCTCTAGGAAATTCTTACTCGAATGGGCCCTTGTGTTGAGGAGTGCTAGCATGATTAGGAGTGGGAAGAGGGATCTTATCATGGAGAGTCCCACCATTCAAAGCATATAGAGAAGGAACATGAGTGTGAATGTGAACATTCTTGTACACCACTTGATGAGAGAAGGCATCGATGGAGGGGCCATGGTCGAGATGATTTTGATCTCACATAGATTGAGATGATGTAGGAACTTTAGAGATCCAAACCGCTAGAGTTTGATGGCCAAGGAACAGGACTCAAGGTTGAGACCTAGTTACTTGACATGAGGCGTTGTTTCTCATTATTACCTTATCGGAGCAACATAAAGGCCCATTGTGCGATCATGCAGCTGAGGGAACATGGTTCCATTTGGTGGGGTGAAGAGAGTGAAAGACTTGGTATCAATGTCGCAGATCTCAACTGGGAGATCTTCAAGGAAAGGTTCAGAGAGAAGTTTCTGTCACCACAATATCATGAAGCTCGCATTACTGAATCCCATGAGCTTAAACAAGGCTTTATGATGGTTGATCAGTATGAGAAGAAGTTCCTTGGTCTGAAACAATATTTGAGCTACAGGCATGATGATGCACTCATCACCTAGCATTTTGCTAGAGGCCTCAAAGACTCAATCATTGGTGATGTATGTGCTCATCAACCGAGGACACTTACTCTTGCCGTTGAGAAGGAAAGAATCATTAAGAGCAATGTGGCTAGGGGATACAGTGGGAAATTTGGTCCTCATAACCAAAGTGCTCAAAATTCAGGACAGGATGCTCAGATCACTCAGTCCTCAGGCAAGGGCCAATCCCAATTAGAACACTCTCAAGGTGGTTACCATGGTAAGAGTAAGAAGAATTTTTGGGGAAAGAAGGGACAATCTTCTAGTACATCAGGAAAGAAAGAAGATAACCAAAATCGGGGACAAAAATCTCAGTAGGATCATCCTCCTCAGAGAAGTCAGTAGAATTCCAACACGGGTAGTGCACCTTACCCTAGTGCTACTCAGGGTGGCCATGAAATAGGTGCCAACTTTGGAGGAAATTATTTTTCTTGTGGCCAACTTGGCCATAAATCTTATGATTGTTCAATTAAACCATTCACTAGACATGGTAAGGGTGCAGCGAGATATGCGCCTACTGTAGGAGATGCGGGTAGGAATCACAAAGTCTTTGCAACGATTGACAACTGTCAAGCTGAGCATCAAGGTAAGGTAGTCGAGGCTACAGGTACATTGCATGGTATTTCAACTTCAGTTTTGTTTGACTCTGGTGCTTTTGATTCTTTAATTTCACCATCTCTTGTTCAATGATGTGGGCTAGTGGCAATGCATCAGGTTGATAGGTGGTAGGTTGAGTTAGCCACGGGTCCTAAGGTGGTTGTTGACTCGTTGGTTAGGAGTTGTTGTTTGAATTTGGGAACCTTCACCACCACAGTGGATTTATGCATTCTATCTCTAGGATCATATGACATTTTGTTGGGCATGGATTGGCTAGCCCCCCATTAGGTGAATATCAATTGCCATCGCAAGGTGGTACAGTGTGTGAATGACATAGGTGGGTAGGTAGAACTTTTGGGAGTTTAGAGCCCAGTCTCACTTCGTATGATCTTAGCAAATTAGTTGAAGCAGAGTGTGTAGAAGGGTTTCTAGTTGTTCCTTGTGTCTCTCAGTGATCTTGAGGAAGTTGAGAGTCATAGTGTGACACTTGATGATCACCCACTCCTTTTTGAGCATGCAGATATGTTTCTTGATGAGATTCCAGGTATGCCACCACAGCGTGACATTGATTTTTGGATTGATCTTGTACCAGGAGCAGAGCTGATTTCACAAGGTCCTTACCACATGATTACTTAGGAATTGAGTGAGCTCAAATTGCAGTTGGAGGAATTGTTGGCCAAGGGCCATATTCATCCTAGTGTATGCCCATGGGATGCATCAGTCATCTTTGTGAAGAAGGATGGTTCATTGCATTTGTGCATCGATTACCAGTAGTTGAATAAGGTGACGGTGAAGAATCATTATCCTTTACTGAGGATAGATGATTTGTTTGATCAAATGAAGGGAGGATGAGTGTTCTCAAAGATTGATCTGAAGTTGAGATACAATCAGCTTCGTATCTAGGAGGTTGATATTCATCAAACAGCTTCTCATACACGGTATGGGCATTATGAGTTCACGGTTGTACCCTTTGGGTTAACCAATGTGCCATTAGTATTTATGAGTTTGATGAATAGTGTATTTCACACTTACCTCGATCAGTGTGTCATTGTATTCTTGGATGACATATTGATCTATTCAAAGACTGAGGAGGAGTATGAAGTCCATTTATATCAAGTTTTGCAATGTTTGAGAGACCATCAGTTGTATGGCAACTTGAGTAAATGTGGGTTCTTCCAATCTGAGGTGAAGTATTTGGGACACATCATCACTGGTGATGGAATTGCAATGGATCCAAAGAAGATTCATGCTATCATGGATTGGCCAGCACCCATTAATGTCTCAGAAGTTCGTAGTTTCATGGGATTGGTGGGTTACTACCATCGCTTCATGAAGGATTTCTCACGAGTAGCCCATCCCATCACTTCTCTTCAGAGGAAAGGGAAGAAGTTTGTTTGGTCAGACCAATGTGAGGTAGCATTTAATTCTCTTAAGGAGTGTTTGACTAGTGCACCTATCCTTGCAGTGCCTGATCCTATAGGTGATTTCATGGTTTGCACAGATGCTTCGTTGGAAGGAGTGGGTGCGATGTTAATGCAGGATGGTCAAGTGATTGCTTTTGAATCTAGAAAACTCAAGGACCATGAGCTTAACCACCCCACTCATGATTTGTAACTCGCTGCCATAGTACATGCCCTTGTCCATTGGAGGCATTTTCCTTTGGGACACAAGTTTGAGTTGCATAACGATCATAGGAGCTTGCAGTATATCTTTACTTAGCCAAACCTGAATGCATGACAACATCGTTGGATGGATTTCTTATGCGAGTATGACTTTAATGTTCATTACATTAAAGGGAAGGAGAATGTCATCACGGATGCTTTGAGCAAAAGGAGACATGAGGTACTAGTGATGTCAAGTGGACTTGCGAAGCTGTATCTTGGAGGATTTGCTTAGTGACACTTGGTATCAGGAGGTGACGGTGGAGATCGAGTCTGGACGTACCCTTGAGGGGAGGTTTTTAGGTTATATGCTTGAGTTCAATGGACTACTACATCACATAGGGCATATCTATGTACCTGTGTTGGGTGATTTGTACCTTGATTTTGTCAGAAGTGCATCATGCTCTGTATTTCGCACATCTTGGAGTCAAGAAGATGCATGTTGATCTCAAACAATTTTACGTGATGTTGCTGATTTTGTTGCTAGATGTCTTGAGTGCTAGAGAGTGAAGGTAGAGTATCAGCATCTAGCAGGTCATTTGCAGCCACATACCATTCCAGGGTGGAAGTGGGATACGACATCCATTGATTTTATCACAGGGTTTCCTATGTCATCACAAAGACATGATTGTATCATGGTGATAGTGGACAAGTTGTCCAAGGTAGCACATTTTTCACCCATGAGAGCATCCCACATAGCTTCTTCTATAACACATATTTTCTTGGCAGGTATTGTTCGTTTGCATGGGATTCCTTGTCGGATCATTTCAGATGGAGATCCAATGTTTACTTCTGCACTGTGGGCATCTCTCCAGCATGCTTTGGGTGTGCAGCTCAATTTTAGTTCAGCTTATCACCCAAAGACTAATGGTCAGACTGAGAGAGTAAATCAAGTTCTAGAGAATATGTTTCTCATGTATGTTATGGATAGGCAGGTGAAGTAGGAGGACTATTTGTACCTTGTTGAGTTTGCATACAACAATGGGTATCATAGTTCTCTTGGCATGTCACCTTTTTAGGCCTTGTACGGTAGACCATGTCGTACCCCTTTGAGTTGGGATCATTGAGAGGACTGAGTTCTTTTGGGTCCAAAGATGCTTTAGGATATGGAGCAGTAGGTTGTTTGCATTAGGGAGCATTTGGTTACTGATTAGGATAAGCAAAAGAAGTATGTAGATGCCCATAGGGTGGATCATCACTTTTCTGTTGGTGACAGGGTGTTTTTGCGAGTGCATTTGAGGAAGAGCCCCATCCATTATGGAAAAGGCTCTAAGTTGGTACCATGTTTTGTCGGACCTTTTGAGATCCTCGAGAGGATTGGTCCTATTGCATATCAACTAGCATTGCCACCTTGCCTATCGCACATCCATCATGTTTTTCATGTTTCTGTTTTGTGGTAGTATATACTAAATGTGACCCATGTTCTTGATTGGGATGCTTTGTAGGTAGCAGATGGGCAACTTACTTTGGAGCCCATTCATATCTTATAGTAGTAGAGGCTGACCTTACAAGGTCGAGACATAGAGCAAGTAAGGGTCCAATAGGACTTGAGTGATGAGACCTCTGTGACTTGGGAAAATGCTACACGACTAAGGGGATTGTACCCCTACCTTTTTGTTGGCTTCCAGGAGTAAGCCTATGCTAGTGGGGGAGGATGTAGTGCCTCTCGTGCTTGCAGTCTGTACCTTGTTGTCTATTTTGATTCGAGAGATACTTGACACTCTTATTTTGTACCTTATGATGACCTGAGGGTTGGATGTTATACTTTGATTCGGTACCATAGATGCTATATTGCTATGTTGTTCAATTTATCATATTTGCATGTTGATGCTATTTTGACATGATAGTAGATCTATGATGATATCTGGTTATATGGTTTATTTGGACATATTTGTTGGTTATGTTATGTGATGGATTTTATGCTATGGTGATTTACTTCATTCTTGTATTTTTGCACTTTCTGCAAATGTGAGTGATGTAAATGGATTAAATAGGCATTTTAACACATGATGTTTCGGCTATGATATTATATGCAATTGCACTTGATCATGTGTTTTAGTGTGTAGGAATTATATCCTTGGCAGTGGCCTATAGAGTTAGTGTTTCAACTATTAATATTTTACCAATGTCGTCCCTATATGTTCGATGTACCCTTAGTTTAATTGTTTTAATTAAAACCTTTTTGTGATTAGTAAATTTGAACTCTTTTGCATTATGTGATTAGACCAGTGAGCGTGTATGTGCATTTAGAAGTTCATCTTTGTCGTGAAAGTGTTAAATTATTTTCTGTAATTTTGGGTTTTCAGGTTTTAAATCTTTTTGGATTTAATTTCTGCAATTTTGCCTTAAGTAAATTTATGTTATGAATAATAACCTATTTTCATTTGGGTCGATTCAGAGTTTGGCTACTCCAGCTGGCTATTTGCCATAATTGACTATTCACTTGAAAAGTGAATAAGTATTGGAAAAGTGAATTCATTATCCACTTCTCACTTTTAGAAATAGAATTTTGAGAGCAAATTTGGAAATCCTCTTCTAAAGGATTCTTGTTTTGTTCATTCTAGGAGCTGTGAGCATGGGATCTTCATGAGGTTGGTCTTGTTGGATCTAGCTCAGGGAGTTAATGCTTCGTCATCACTTTTAGCAGATGATTTATTTTACTGCGCAGGTTTCAGTTTCTGCCCTTTTTGTTGTCAGGTAGGGCCTTCTCATTTTATTGTTTTCACTTCATTTAAGTTTTCATTTCTTGTAGCAGTACGTTATGAGGCTGAGAACTAGTGTTTCCCTCCATTTCTATATGTTGGTTCTGCCCAATTGGTCGGGTATGAACATTTTCCCTATTTTTAAAATGGGGGTTTGGGATTTTGAGCGGTTATGCTGGTCGTTTTTGCATGTCTGTTTCCTTTTATTTTCAGATTTTGGGGGTTTTTGCACCCAAAGGCCAAATGGGTTTTAATTTCAGAATTTTTCCAAAATTTGGAGTTTTAACCTCATTTTGCGTGCCACCCTATTTTCTCAGGTTTTCTTGGCACAATGAGGTTTGTGGACTTGGATGATCCACTTGGATATCAGTCAGACCACTTTTACATCTTTTGTTGCATTGGGATGTGTGTTGCATCCATTCTCTCGATTTTGTTTTCAGTTGAGTGACTTGTTTCTTTGTGTTCTCATCCTGTCCTTTTGTTATGATCTTTGTGATGGTGGTGTGGCACACACGAGTATGTGCGCGTACATTGTCAGATGACTTGCGAGTCCAGATCTTTTGTGGTAGTTCCATAATTATGATCATTGGGGTTGGGTTAGGAATTTGCATGCCTACAGGTACTCATCATTGGATGAGCATGGGTAGGGTAGGGTAGCATATGGAGGGGGCTTCTATCTTACAGCCCAACGATCATGGCACCATGGGTTGGCAGAGGGAGCTTTATACAAGTGATAACTAAATAAAATATTGGGTGGTAATAAAAACTTAAGATAATAAAAGGTGTGAGCACCTGATTAAGTATTAGGACACAAGGTGTGAGCACCCATTTAAGTTTGAGGACACACAATCTAAGCTTGGGCTTGTCGATGCCAAGTGACTCTCCATGATGTCAGCCCCTACATAGTAGCCCTCTAAGATGTCTGATTAGGACCTATATTATACATTGTCTATGTCTTGGATTCAATCATCATACTGCTTGGCGTGAGTGTTAGCCATGGATGTTTGCTTTGTGTGTGGTTGTGGTTGGTTCATTATCTCCATTAGTACGATGGGTGTGGACCTATGGGTGCCACATCGTTGGGAGGTGTAGCTACCTACACCATTGCTAGGGACCAATGTACAAAGACAGTCTTGTATCCTAGTGCGACTGTTGTTGGATGTGTTGTCTTGGTACTTCAGTTTATGAAGTATACTTCTTGTGATTTATGCTTTCATTGGGATGTTGTTTATCATGTTTAGATGATCTTAGTTTTGATGCAATCCTTATTATGATGATTAGGATGTGATAGGTGATGTTATCTACTTGCAGGTTTATCTTATGCTTTACTACTAGCATGTTAGATTTCCCTGTGCTTTTGTTATTAACATGTTTTAGTAGTGACATCCCTATCACGACAGTACCGACAATTTGATCAATGGCTTGGGACGTGATGCGTGAGGGATGGCTAGGGCCCACGATGGTCTTATGATGCCATTGACGGTTGGGAGGAATCACGTACTTAGTTTGGTTATTTTGTTCATTGTGATATTAATTTAGTTATTGTGATGTTGCTTTAGTTCACTGCGATGTTCCTTCTATACCTTTGATTCTTACTACTTGTTAGATGGTTAGATGTAGATTTCATCTTTTAGTAGTGTGTTCAAATGTTCACGCCTCAAATTGTGGATCCAGTACTCCCCAGTGTGGAGGTTCTAAAATCAATTTTAGTCTGTTTTTTGTTCTTAAGTGTTATTCTTGCGTTCCCTGGGTGAGCTTTTATCAACATGGTGCGATACAATATTGTATCGCACACCCATTGAAACTGTATCATGCGTCCCCTGATTCTATCACATGCCTCTTGGAGAAATATCGTGAGATACTTTCTAGTATCACACCGCCTTGTAAGAAATGTCGTAAAATACCCTTAAAGTATCGCACACCTTTGGGAGAAGTATCACCGAGTCCTTGAAAATGTCACCTTCCTTTAGAAATGTCGCACGATACTTTCCTGTGTTGTATTAAAGTATCGCCTGGGTTTTGTAAAAACATGTGCATGCAGGTAGTGGGCACTTTTCTGTTTGGTTTGAACTTTTTGAAAGTTGATTCAAATACCCTCTTCAGTGTTCTTCAACCCTATGGTGTTGCATTTTGAATTCATAATGTGTTTGATTTGAATTCAATTTTGCGTTTTTCATATTCTGCCGTTTTGGTTAGTAGTGGTGTTTGGAGATTCATTGGGTGCCAGGATGATGGTCTAGTCTTCTGTTGCAATCTTTGTGATTTGTGTAGGTTGTTGACATGTGCACTTACACTTGCATAAAAAAAAAATTTAAAAATTTTTGGCTTGTATTTCATCCTTGTTTTAAGGATCTCTGGGCGAGGCATTACAATCCATGTAAGAATGAGATAGCACAAATGGAGAGTTATTCCTTTGAGTTTCAAATTTGATTGATGAAGAGGATTTGAAAAGAAGAGAGCAACAACAACAAAGCTAGATTTGATATTCTTGGAACTTAGATGTTTTTTTATCAATGTTTCCATCAATGCCAAAGGGGGAGATTGTTAGCATGAATGTTGATGGTACTCCTTTGGGGGAGTATTCTAAGCATTGGAGACCTCGTTAGCATGATTGACATGTTGCATCCATGACTATGTTTGTCATTGATATCAAGTTAGCAATGTTTTTGTAAAGACTGACATAGTAGTAGACAAAGAACAAGGTCATATAGACTTTGTATTGCAGATGAGGTTCAATGTAGTTGAGGATATGTTCTATTATGTGTTCTAATGAAGTAGACAAGTGCGCATGCAGAGACGCAAGGAAATGCAAAAGTTATTCAACAATTACAAAGGACAATGTACATGTAGAGTACTTGAGAAGTAGTTTTTGATGATTCGTTTTGTATCTCTTAATAGGGATAGAATCATGATGAGAAAAGATAGAAAGTGATAGTAGACAACCTGATGATGACATTAGAGTGTGCAAGGTAAGAGGTCACAAGTGTGAGAAGTTGTATTTATTATGAGCCGACAGTGTTTTGTAATTGTGAAAAGATGTAATGAATTGTAATATCTTAATGAGGTCCTATTATAATTAATTGGGAAAGCCTCAAGGCTGACTCAATGAATTATTTTGAGGATATGGCATAAAGGAAGGTTATTTTCCTTGTGGTGAAGTGTGAAAGAGATGTGAGTGATTTTGCAAGTGTAAATTAAGCAAGTGATATGTGAAGTTGGTAAATGTGTGTAAGTGATCAAAGGGATTAGTGTGATGTGAGCTCGAAGATTTGGTATTGAGATTTGAAGAGGTTTGGTTTGGTCATGAGGACGGAGAACAAGTTTAAGTTATTTCATTTCTATTATTCTATAAGGAATAATACAGAGATCGGTTGGATAGTGTGTTCAATGGTCCTACCCTGAAGTTGTTAGGATAGTGGGTCCATTTGTCTTCTACAACTCCTAACAGGGATTCAAATTCTCCTAATAGGGACTAATATGTACTGAATGTAATTCACTGGCTCCTAACATAGTCCATTCTCTTACAAGGAACTTTTATATTAGTACATCATTTTGTGGGTACTATCCCCACTGGGTTTTTCCCTTTGATCAAGGGTTTCCCTAGTTAACATATCTGGTGCTATTGTGTATGTGTATCTTCTTATTGTTGTTGATTATATTGTTCATATGCTTAAGGTTTATTAAGGTTGATAAAAGTTATATTGATCTGACAACTGATTCATGCCCCTATGGCTCCTAACATAGTCCATTCTCTTACAAGGAACTTTTATATTAGTACATCATTTTGTGGTTACTATCAGCACCGGGGTTTTCCCTCTGATAAAGGATTTCCCCAGTTAACATATATGGTGTTATTGTGTATGTGTATATTCTTATAGTTGTTGATTATATTGTTCATATGCTTAAGGTTTATTATTTTTGCTAAAAGTTATATTGATCTAATAACTAATTCATGCAACCCCCACCACCACGTTATCTTGGTGGACTTTACTTTCTAATGGACATTTCAAAATTCACAACAATTAACCCTCCCTATAACAAAGTCCAAGTTGTTGAGTACAAATTTTAGATGTCATGTAAGTGCTTGTGAATAGAGAAAAACATTTTAGTAAAAGAACATTCAAGTAGCTTACTAGAGAAGTCCACAGTGGTCTGTTTAGCTGGTCGTACCAATACACAAATACCAATAGCCATGGGATCAAATCCACATGAATACAACAAAAACCACTCAAACACATTTCTTGAGTATAACAACTAAACAAACCCAAATAAAATTAATCCTCAACAATTTAATACCTTTCTGTACAAGGGAAAACTTTGTGTATCATTTCTTAGAAGTTACATTACAAAATTGGTAGTTACCTCAAGCAGATATCCATAGAATTATTATGAAATGTTTATCTGGCTTCTTAAATTCAACAAATCCTCAAAGAGATTTTTAGCGAGGGTCTACAATACCTCTTTTCTATTCTTCAGGTTTTAGCTTAAGATTTTCCATTGTTGATTTCAAGCTTTATTCTACAAGAATCTTAATTATGTTTCTTCAATAATTAGACAAATACTTAATATTCTGTTTATTAGTTAAAGATAAGTTTATTGAGATGTTTCTTTTCGATAATGGAACAATGACCATTTTTTCTCTTTTGTTTTCAACTTCTAGGAGTTATTTGAAGCTGGCATTTTCATTGACTTTGTGATTTTATTGTAGAAAATTTATTAGAAAGACAAAGAGGGATAAAGAGAGGGGGAGGGAAAAAGGAGAGAGAGATCAAGCCATAAGAAAGAGGAAAGGTAGATAGATTGATAGAGAACAAAGAGATTTTATGAGGGAGATAGAAATATAAAAAGAATGGTGAGAGAGAGGAAGGGAAGAGAAAGTGAATTTCAATTTCCATGATTCCACTTTCTAAACTCCCATTCAATATTTTGAAAAAACATAATTATTCAAATTCTTTTAACATTGATTTTATCTATCTCGACTTTATAATGGAAAACATGTCTCATAGAAGACAAGACAATAAAACATAAAGTATTTGAAGACTTTCAAGTTTTTGAAATTTTTTTTGCGATTGAGGATCGGTGTTACTTTTTTCTGTATTCAAAACATGTTTATATCTTCTAATGTAATGTAGTTTGGCCTTGATAACTTGATAATGAAGGGATAAGCGTGGACTTAGAGGGGTGTAACCACTTAAAACATGATATATAAAATTAAAAATATTATAATGCCATGAAGAAATAATGTCTTTATATCTCCATGTGCTCATGTTAACATTCCAAATTCAATGTTATAGGTGCAACACCATGTGTAAAAATTTGAGGATGATAAAATGACTAAGATACCAATACCTCATGAGTATGGTTGTGTGTGTGTCAAGAAGATTCAATTGTCATGCATCTACAAGCCATCAACATAGTTTTTGCTGTATTTGCTATAACATATTACTATAATAAATTAATGACTCTACTAGCTAAAATTATACAACTAATTATAAGCTAAAAGCCATCAACATAGTTTTTGTTCTACTTGCTATAGCATATTACTATATTAAAGTTGACGACTCTACTAGCTATAATTATACAACTAATTATGGAAGAATTTTAAAATGTACAATGTTTGAAAAAAATTGATCAAATTTTTTCAAGAAGAAGACAAAATTCTCACTCATTTCTTAGAAGCTAACCCTCAATCATATGTAAAATTAATATTTTATATTGACTAATGAAAAATGCCAAACAATATCAAAACTAAATAAATGCAAAAAGATGTTGAAAAATGAAGTATTCTCATTGGACAATTGAAACAAACAATTGCTTTGTATAAATGCAATAGTTTCCTTCCCACAAGACAACTAATAGTAAAAAATATAAAATATAATATATATAAAAAAAAAAAAAAACTAGGGTTTGCAAAAAGATAAATAAACGACTTGGATTGTTAAGGGTTAGGGTTTCACCATCGTAAGGAAAAAAACGTTTCTCTGTTATTTTTCCAGTGCAGCTCCAGATGATGAAATTATCAGGTAAGCAGTGTAAATTTCTTATAAGATTCATTACTTTGCTTGCTGTTACGGTTTTCAAGTTTATGTGAGTGGTGTGGTTGAGTATGTAGGTACCGCAACTGTGTATCACAAAGTACGATGGAAATTCTTTGTTGAATTTTCTTCCTAGGATGGACGGAACTGGAAAGATCGGTAAGAAATATGCTAAAATAACTGTTTAGATTTTCAAATGTTTTGTAAAATTCTTCAAGATCCAGCTATCAGTTTAAAGAGGGCCAGAAGGGCATCACAAATATCTTTACAGTTTTAGAATTGGTAAAAAAGAGCGTGAGGTTTCTTCAATTTAAGTTTTACTCAAGCAGAGCCAGAACAGTTGTGAGTTTAATTTTAATTATATCAGATCTAAAAGTTTCTTCACTCTGTTTTAATTGCATGTTATTTTTTTTCTCCACTTTCTGTTCGACTGAGCATTGAATGTTGGTAAATACAGTTTGTAATACGTGGGGATCTGTCATATGGGCAAATTCCAACCTGAATTTGATTTTTCTTGTTCTGTTTTTGATTTATTCTAATTTGGGAGCTCCAGGATTTTTATTTACATTCTTATTTTATTCCACAGTTGTAGACAACTGTTTTTGGCATATAAGGAATGGTCAACCATCTGTCTTCCAAATTCTAGTGGACACCATTTTGAAATGTTAAACATACTACCAATATTTGTTTCTTGTACTGCAAAGATGATTCCTTACCTGCCCTGATCTGAACCATTGAATAGTTGTACATATTATTTTACACAAAAGTCTACATTGTCGATGTCGCGTTGCTCATTGTACTATATATAAGACTCCAGGCTATCAAGATATTGTTCATTACACTAGGTATTGACCTCGTTCTATATTGAATTATTGTCAACATGTGCCAAACACCTTAAGGATCATCGGAGCCAAACGTCTGTTCATTGTACTAGGTAAAACCCCCGTTTACTGTTCTACATGTCCCAAACATGTTTAGGACCAGTGGAATGAAATACAAAACAGTGGAAACCAAAAGATTGCAGCGACTTGTTGCCATCTATGCGGTCAAATGTCTAATTGGTGCTTTGTGGGGATGTCAAAACTCAAATTAGTAATATAGAAATTTTGGATAATGACTATTGCCATTTCGTTCTATTTTTAATTTTTAAATCTGGTAAGGTTATATTCCCATTCCATTCTGTTTTTAATTTCCATTTTTAAATATCTGGTGAGTACGGTTGTCATTTTTGACTTGACTTTTTGTTAAGTTATCATAAGTTTTCGTTCTTTATTTCTTTCTCTGTGTAAGGTATCTTGCTATCCCTTTGAATGACCCGGTTTACAAACTAATTTCCTCAAAATGCTTTGCTTAATTATTTGAAACTCTGTAAAAAAATTATTTTTTAAAATTTTGTTGATATGAATTATTGAAATTGCTCAAGGAGTCACCTGGTAATTGAAGGTTTTCTAATTTCTGGGGGTCATTTAAAAAAACAGAAAGTGAATCACACATGAGATCCATGTAATAACATTATAACCCTAATGGAAGATAATGTTAACAGTAGCTATTGACCACAAGGTTACCACAATCGTAAGTACAACTCCCCAGTGGATAAGAAGCAGAAAACAATCCCCGTCTGATATATTAATCCATGTAATAATCCTTATGGGAAGTTATGTTAACAGTAACTATTGACCACGAAGGCCACCGCAATTGTAACTACTACTCCCCAGTAGAGAAGCAGCAGAAAACAACCCTCTTCTGATATATTATTTCAGGAGCAGATAGGTACAAAAAATTAAAATCAACTTTAATAACTATTATTGTTCAGAAAATTAAAGAGTACATATGATTCATAGACTTGTAGAGTATACTAGAAGCCTTAACTAGCTCGCCTGGTATTGATTTTGAATAAGATGACTGACAACAGGGAGAAGAATTCTGTTTCCACATATTTTATGAAGTTCTAGTTGTAACTTTTAAGATCATGTGGATGGTGACTCACCTCTTACTCAGATGTATTTATGGTGAGCTGTAGGTAATTGCTGATTCCCTCAATGTCTGAACCACCCAAGGGTAATTGCTGGCTTCTTCATTGTTGAATCCTCGATTTTGGTGCAATGTGAAAACTCCCTAATCGAACCTGGATTCTGCTCTGCTGCTGTCAATGACACACAGAAAGTAATAGATTGCAACTCCCGTGCCTAACAGCAGGAGGCTCAAATGCTTTTGGTGGATGCTGGAAGTGTCTCTTCCCCCGTAAATCTGCTCCTATTTGTCTAGCACAACGAACTTGAAAAATCATACTCTGTTATTGCTTGCTGATCTCCAGTGCAGAGTTTACTCTGTTATTACTCCTATTTGTCTAGCACAACGAACTTGAAAAATCATACTCTGTTATTGCTTGCTGATCTCCAGTGCAGAGTTTACTCAGAATGACTGTATAGAGTGCTGTCTTACCCATTCTTTAGCCCTCTAAGGTTTCTGTCCCTAAAGGCAGCAAGTTGCCTAAAGTTGAGTGCAGCAATAATTCAGCATAAGCAGTCCTGTCCACCCACGTTGCCTTTATACCGTTCATGTTAAGATTTGAAAATACAAGCTAGCCTAGTTTAGGTGTCAAAAATCAGGTCGGTCCTTAGAAATATATTTACTATTATAATGAACTTAAAAAAGTTAATAGTTTGATTTAAATAATTTCTTGTTAGCTTGTGATATTGCTAAGAAGATTCATCTTTGTAGTCTTACACTTATGTTTCATGAGTATTGGTTCACATGAACCCATCTCTCATTAGATTGAATGGAACACTTAGCACTCATTGTATCTAGGTGATTCTTGCAAAAGTGAAGCTGAAAAGAATAAGCTGCTAGTCAATGCCTAAAGAGGGGACATGGCAATCCAAGTACGTCCAAATGGAAGGTACAACAAAAGAAACCATAGTTGGGCTTTAGCAAATGTCAGGATTATGATAAGATTTAAAGAGTTAATGACATCCCTAAGTCACATGGATTACTAACAGATAATCTCCATGATATCCATAACATTGTCATTTGAGATGATCTTGGACGATGAGAAAATTCAGCCCTTTGTTTGCTAGTAAATTACTTTCATGAAAATTAAGGTAAAAAATTTAATTTGATTAAAATGATGATATAAATATCGAGCCTTATTGAGACACTACCTGTAATGACCTTTTTTGGGATTCCCTTAGGTTTTGCCCTAGTTTCACAGAAAAAATCATTGAAATAGGAGTTGTAAGATGGCTAGAGATATAATTTTACCAATTAAAATGTCTTTTTATAAGATAATTTCTGATTGAGGTCTTGCAACACCAAAAAGAAAACAAGAGCACAAATATACATTTATAGACTAAATATAATGTTAATATGATATAATTTATCTTATACATTTATAACTTGATAAAAACTGTTTCATTTATAGCATGTGATGTGTAGCATTTTCCTTTCCTAAAGGTGGATGAAAATATTGCAAAAAGGTCCCCTAGGCCCAAACCTAGGCCCCAGGGAAGAACCCTTTGCCCCTTTGGCATCACGCTTTGTGTAGTCGACATACTTATTGGGCCTGACTGTTCCCCTTCATTATAACATCCTGCTAATATGGATCATTCCTTACAAGATAGAGCCTCTTTATTTTGTAACTCATGCCCATTCCATTGCAGACCTACCTAATGCCTTTGTATGATGTACCCCATGCTCATTCCATTGCAGGCCTTACCTAGTGTCCTAACTTCACCCTAGGCCCAAGAGCGGAATTTCTTATGTCTCTTGGTTTCATATCTTATGAGGTGGTGTACTTCGGAAGACCTTGCCCTTCTCCGATATTGCCCTTTCTCCTCTTTCCATAAGATTCATTAATCCCATTGGAAAATATACTTCATCATGCAAATCCGGACTCCATAATTTAAGAATTTTTAAAATTTATGTAGTTATGATTACAGGATGTGTATTATATGATCTTTATTATTTCACATAATGAGTCCTCTGTTTACATATATATCTTAAACAGACATATTTCATTTCATTATTGATATGTACACAATTTATCCAGATTTATATCTCTGATCTAATGCAGTAATTTACACAAGATATTATAATGTACCACCATATATATGTAATGGTGATATGAATGTCCAGATTTTATGAATATCCTATGCTCGGAAATTTATAAATTGGTCTTACTTTTATTTCTCTGATTCGCTTGTTAGCCTCCAGCAATCCTAAGCTTTAGACTTGAATATTAAAATTTTCAATAATAATGGAATATATATCAAATATGTAAATCATCATTTAACTAATATTAAAAATTAATCAATCAATTATATTTAGCTTTTTATTATTATTAAATATTACTTATAATACAAATGATCAATAATATATATATTAAATGTGTAAACATCTTACTAGTTGGCATTAATCAATTCATCTCGTAAGTATATCAAATGATACTCATTAATTAATTAAATTAAATTTAATATATTATTATAAGGATATGACTCTTTGTATTTTATATTTTGAATATGATTTACAAACTTTTTTTAACAATTACAAGATAGGTCTTCTTCTATAACTCCTGTTAAAACTCTCAATTTAGCGAGTCATTAATTATTTGTTTTTAACCTTGAAAATACGAAGCACCTCTATCAAAATCCCTTTCATGAATAGGGAAAAAAAATTACATTATGTTTTAACAATATTTAGGTTTTCTTGATTTGACAAAGATACATTTGTAATGTATTTAGCCTTGGAGATATTCCAAAAGAAATTCAATCCATGTTTGCTTGAAGTCAAAATCCCATTTTTTTGATGGAGGGTTTAGACTTGTGAGGCAGTCCAGTGAGGCACGAAGCCTGCGAGCTACCAACCAGCGAAGGCCACCACATAGACTTTTTAGGAACCTGATACGGGCCCACTTGTGCCTGAAACCTCTTTGGCTTAGAGCCAAGGATTGAGGGGCATCCACGCCGTCAAAATCACCTGGGGCACGATCCCAGCCTCATCCCTTATGATTTCGGAGCCTTGCACTCAGCAAGACTTGATCATTCAACTTCACCAATAGACCAAAGGCACATTGACTAAAAACCCATTTTTAAGGGAGGGAGCAATGAAATGTTGGACTTAATTATACTAAATTTGATAATAGTGTCCCCTCTTTGTTTAGGCAAATTTGTGTACAAGTCTATAAGAAGAGACTAACGTACATATCTTTTAAGTACAATGTTCTCATGACAGAGAATTTTGAATAACAGTGATTTTTCGGCCACCACATTCCGCGCATGGGAAAAAGTAATCCTCGAAGGAAATGCAAATGTGGGGAAGTTGGAAAGTTTTAGAGAATAATAACTATTGAAATTTCCGGTGTCAGCCTGTTTTGTGCTCATCAACAAAGGCTCCATTTGCAAGGGCCTTGGAGTCCAACTGATAACGTTGGTTACACTAGCCAACCAAACAAATTTGTTATTTAAGGAATTCTAACACGTGACTAACTGGTTGGTATCTATTTTGAAAGATAACTGTAAAGAACCTTGCATTTGCTGGATGAGTGGCCATTTCAAAATAGCGAGGTCAACACCTTCAGCAACAATGCTTTAATCATCATCCAACATCAACCATTCCAACAACGAATTGAATATAATCGTTTACATGGAATACCGACTATTGAACTGTCTGATTACAATATAGTATATTGACAATCATACAATGAAAAAAATGACTACACTATGGTGACAGCATATCAGACATTTTGTGGAACGTGATTTTTTCACATGGTTATCATTGACCATAATAAACCCTTATTGCTTTCACTTTGAAATCAATTTTACATTATATGTTGATCTTGTGCGCCAGCTCAATATTAAAATTGTTTTATCCCTGTGTAATTAATGTACTAGTATTAGCTTAACTAGTATAATTTCAACTTATCCTCCACTCAACTGCTTGTAATGCATTATTGTCTGGTCATTTTGAATCAAGGCTTTAACTTATCCCTGTGTAAACCACTTCATCAAGCAACTTTAGCTTCATGAAGATTTGGAAGCAAATTCACATTAGTCTTACTCTTTTGTGCACAAGCTTAATATTTAAAGTTGTGTTATCCCTATTTAATATTTATACTAGTCGTCTTACCTTATTTAGATATTAGCATATTTTCTACTTAACTACTACTTTGTCTGCAACTAATGCATTATCATTTGAATCAAGGCTTTATTACTTTGACTTTGTCCCTATGCAAACTATTTTAACAAGCAAATTGATTTTTATTAACCGAGGCTTGAAAGCAAATCTACCTTAAGTCTTATCTTGTGTACTACCTCTACATTTTAAACTTTTTTATCCCTAATATATATATTAGTCTTACCTTAATCAGATATTAGTATATTTTCTACTAATCCTTCACTTGTCTGAAACTAATGGAACATCATCTGGTTGCCTTAATCAAGGCCTAAACACTACACTTGAGCCTGCTCAGGCCAGCTCAGCAGGCAAATTTATTTGTAAAGTAAGACTAATACAGATGTGCTTTCAAGTCTCAGCTAATACAAATAAATTTGGTGGCTCCAGCTCAGCGGGGAAATTTATTTGTATATTAGCTGAGACTTGAAAGCACATCTGTAATAGTCTTACTTTAATCTTGTGCACTAGCTTTATATATAATATTGTTCTACCCCTGTTTAATATATTTGTTGATTTTGAAGTATGTTTTTGGTACCTAAGTGCTATTATCACATCTTCACGTAGCAAATTGTAATGCGTTGATTCTGAATTAAGATAGTCAAAGCTTCATGCATTACTGTACCTGACAAAAGGGTACCTTGTAGGAATTCCGCTTACTTTCTTAGTTCTGTAATGGCAGCCTGAAAATGGCTAAGGAAGATTTTGACGTCTTTTAACTTTTCCTTGTATGAATTTTTGTTTACTTTGTTACATAGTTCACAAGGCATGAAGTATTAAATTTGTAACTGCAGTAGGTAAGGTCTATTGTTCCACAACTACGCTTATGTCTGAGTTATCGATGCAATTAAATGTTGTTCTTGGCATTGGTATTAGTGTACTCGGTTAATTGATAGTTCAGTTGTATAATATGATTTCAATAGCTGATATAGATTTTTGTTTGTTAACAGTGAGAGTGAAGAAGCACCAGAACAAAGAAACAGAAGTAAATGTTATTCTTTTTTGCTTTTTCAATGGCGTTGGTAAAACAACTCTGGCCATTGTTGATGTTTTTAGAGGCTTTGGAAAAACAACTCTAGCAATTGTTGTTGTTTTCAAAGGCTTTGGAAAGACAACCCTGGCGATCGCTGTTGTATTTGCAAGCTTCGGAAAAACAACTTTGGCAATTGCTGTTGTTTTTTAAGGCTTGGGCAAGACAACCTTGGCGAGTGTTGTTGTATTTGCATCCTTCGAAAAAACAACTCTAGCCAGTGCTATTGTTTTTGAAGGCTCTGGTAAGACAACCCTCGCAATTGTTGTTGTATTTGCAAGCTTCGGAAAAACCACTCTAGCAATTGTTATTGTTTCAAGAGGCTCTGGAAAGACCACACTAGCCATTGTTCACAGATTTGAAAGCTTTGGAAACACATTGTTGGCGATTCATATGTCTTGGGGAAGACAAACAACACTAGCCATTTTTGGTGTCTTCATTAACTTTGGAAAAACAACACTAGCAACCGTTGATGTTTTTTATTTATGATCTTTTGTAAAACAAAGAAGTTCAGGCTTGGCAAAACAACACTAGTCATTGATATTATGGAAAGTTTTCACGAAAGAACATTGATTTTTGTGTTGAGGTTTTTATATATTTGAGAAAAACTGTTGTTTACCACTAGATTGCCAAATTGTCAAATTGTTATGATGTTTCACAAAGTTTTAATAAAAGTGTATCGATTTTTTTAAGAGGTTTGTATAAATCTAGGAAAAACCACTATGTACTACCAGATTACCAAATTAGATCTGAAAGATTACAATTTTTTTCAACTATCGTGCATATATAAGACAGTTTTTAAATCTCAAGGGACTATTTAATTGAGCATATGCATAATGAAACTAGTAAGACAGTCAAAGAGCATTGTTTCATCGAGGGAAAGGTTGCATGCATAAGTTAAGTGGTTGATCTAAAGCTAAATGAAACCAGAAAATTCTTTTGAATACCTATTTTACATTTTACTGACTAATGTAGATATCTATTGATCCAGTTGTTCACACCAAGGTCCATAGGCTCTGGAAACCAGTACATCACTTAAAAAGGAAATGAAACAACAATAATTAATCTAGTGATGTTTTCTTGAAGCTACGTATTCTGCTTTATGATATTTTTATTGGCATATTTTAATCAGTGTTTCGTGTATTTGTGCCGACTCTACAGAGTATTCTTGAGGTAGTCTTTTATTTTGACAAAGGAAACTTCGTTTGAATTGGTTATAGACAATTAGGAGTTTCATACTTGAGCGATGCGATTGAAAGTGGCAGGGGCCTCATCAGGTTTAATGAAGAGGGAGTGAAAGGTTATCCAGTTGTAATGCTAGATAAATATTTTTATTTTGACACTTACAATGTTGATTCCTTCTGTTTGGTTCATGGAATTTAAAAATTAGGATTTGTACAAACCTTGGTTTAGTCAAATCAAGGTTTTGCAAATCTTCATTCTGATTTTTGAAATTTTATTTGAACTGTTTGTTTCACTCGATGCGTGTAAAGACACGTTTTTATGCATAAGCTTGGTGTTGAAGGCAAATTTCAAAAAGTAGTCCAATCTATTGTTTTTACACCTTAAAAAATATAACCAGGTTTTGATTTTCAATTTCCATTTGCTAGTAGGAAGTTGGAAAACCTGGTCTCGAGGCAAAATTGGAAGTCCGGTCTGCTAATTTCATTTTGCCAATTTTAAAACAAATGCACAAATTTTCAAATTCGAATTTTGGAAAAGTCAATTACTATCATCTTCTAGGAACCAAACAGACCTTTATTGATGCAAATGTAAGCCCTGTACTCCAGCTCTCTCTTTTCAAGTTGAAAGCAATTTTCCTCTATTAAATATAGAGAAACAATCGATATTATATAACTTTTATTCTGCTGAAGGAGTAATGTAGCCTTTGCTCACACATTTATATATATAACTATTGCAGTCGTATCATTACAACCCATTATTAAATTGTCACAAAAGCAGGGGCATTATGCATACTCATTCATCTAATCATAATATCACTATTCTTTAACATTTACCTCGTCCTAGCAAGGCGGGGAGACCGCGGAGATCTCTTTGTGAGATCTGACGACTTAGACGAGTTCTCGCAAATGTAATAACCTGGAAATAGAGAACAAATCGGATTTAGTGAATTCTATCTTGAAACATTGGACCAGAAAATGACAAATGATAATATGTAGGAGTTGGTGAAGTAGACCGCAAAACGCATGTAATGGAAGTGTATAAATGTATTTCAGAAATGATTTGAAGTATGACCTAAGGGTCCATTTGGTTGCAGGGATAGGAATCAGAAATTAGAATTAAAAATTAGAATAGAAATGGGAATAGAGAATAGGAATGGAAAATGACAATGAGAATATGATAATTTTGTGTTTGGTTGTGCAAAACTGATATTAGAATACAGAATAAAAAATTTAATTTATTTAAATTTTTAATAGTATACACCAGCCAGTCTGGCAGAAATACTCTATGTTGCTCATGATGAATACATTAGCAGGACAATGTGGCATCTGGTTGGGGAAAATTATGGTTAGGCTGGAAGGCAGTGTTCATTCAAACGACAGATACCTGATTACGGGGTTCACAATAGGGATTTTTCATTACAGAGCAACGCTTGAGAAATGTCAGTCAACGACGATTTGAAATAGCAAAGTAAAAAGGAGGGCACGATATGCATGAATAAATTATTCATTTTCCCATTTGAACTATGCAAGGCATGTACATCTATTGGTTGGAATGAAGATCACTATTTGAGGGGGACAGTATTTAAAATACAGATGGAAAACCTATGCTGGTTTATATACGAGCTTTGTTCTGTATAGGGTTTGGCCACCATTTTCAATCATAGCCAGCGATTTTTCCATTGATTTGGGTATCAATAAAATTTAGGGGAATCCACCATTAATGGGTTGAGCATCATTTTTCGTTGGCTACGCAGGTTCAGCAGGAGTTTGAAATTAAGGCCTGTTACAAGTGGAAGAACAGCTTCCACGCTCAGCAGAGCTCCAACGCTCACCCCAGGTCAAAGCGGATTTGAAAATTTAATCAAATTTGAGAAAGCTAAAATGAATGCAGGAATAGCAATTCTAATTACAAGTATTTTTTGGAATGGACAAAAGCTCATTTTGGAGCTAAAATGGGAATACATATTCCTATTCCCTATTCCTATTATATGCACCAAACAAAGGATACAAATCATATGCTAATTTCCTATTCCTATTCCAGTTGTATTCCAGCAACCAAACGGGCCCTAATGAAATGCACGTGTCAAATCTAAAGATTAATATCCAAAGCAAGAACGTTAGGCATTGGGTCACTAAGTAGGCATATATCAGCTTTAATTACTTTTGAAGGGAAGTGCTTGGGAAAAAGGAGAATTCAACGCTCCTTGAGAATGAGTTGAAAATTATATTATAAAGGATGTGGGTTGGGGCAAAGTTTAGGGGAGAGGAATCAATTGAAAATGATATAATAAAGGATGTGTGTTGGTGCAAAGTTTAGGAGAGAGGAATCAATAGTTGAGTGGGGTTCAATATTTGATCACTCTTTTGAAATCTAAATGTTGATAAAAATTAGATCAATACTTAACACATGAAAATTTATAAATGTTCTACAAAAATTAAATAAATAAATTTATTAATAAGTGAAATAAATAACTTTTGTCTCAAAAAATATGTCATAGCTATCTAATATATGTGTTGGTGCAAAGTTTAGGGGAGAGGAATCAATAGTTGAAAATGATATTATAAAGGATGTGGGTTGGTGCAAAGCTTAGGGGAGAGGAATCAATATTTGAGCGGGGTTCAATATTTGATCATCCTCTTGAAAAATCTAAATGTTGATAAAAAATAGATCAATACTTGAACATATGAAAATTTATAAATGTTCTAGAAAAAATAAATAAATAAATTCATTAATAAGTGAAATAAACAACTTTTTGTCTCAAACAATGTCATAGCTATCTAATATATGTGTTGGAGCAAAGTTTAGGGGAGAGGAATCAATAGTTGAGTGGGGTTCAATATTCGATCATCCTCTTGAAAAGCTAAATGTTGATAAAAAATAGATCAATACTTGAACACATCAAAATTTATAAATGTTCTAGAAAAATTAAATAAATAAATTCATTAATAAGTGAAATAAACTACTTTTTGTCTCAAACAATATGTCATTGCTATCTAATATATGTGTGACACTTAAATATGCTCAGTTAAAATAATAAAATGTTTACTTAAATAAACATTGATATCTCAATGTACAAATACTATTCTTATGTGTACAACTATTGGGATAGCAAATGTATATATAGAGAGTAAATCATATCAATAATAAGTCTCATTACAATTGTAGAAGGTGAATCCTAATAAATGTCTTGTATTTTTTTATAAAATGTGTCAGATTGTTAAAAACTTTTAGTGCTCAACTACTCGACCTTTTGGATATAGGTTGTATTTTATATAATAATGTATTATTTTTGTAACAACAAATAATATCTTTTTTCTGTTAGTATTTGTTCTCTTGTGTTAAATATAAAAGTTATATATAACAAATATTTATGATTAGTAATAACCATTTGGTCTATTTCAGTTGCATATATGTTTTTGATTAAGATGAACATATTTTGAAGGGTGCCTGAAACCCTGTACAAGACTAAAAATTTTCAATAAGTTCATATACAAAGATACAACAAACAAAAGCAGGTCTGGTCACCCCTTGAACATAGGGTAACCAAGGTGACAAAAAGCCTATCACCAACCAAGATTAAAGATCCTGCAAGGGGGCATAGCCTGATATATCATGATTTTCCCTTTGATTTAGAGCCACCCTTGCACGATCGGAGGTTCATTTCTAAAGGAGGAGTAGATGGTCTTGTTTTCTTTCTTTTTACCGCAGTCCAACCATCCTCCACCTTAGTTGCCTCAGCAATCCAATCCCCAGATGAAACTGAACAATGAAGCCCAGGGGAATCCGAAACACCAACATTCTTCCTAGAAGAGCCCGTTGCCAAGTGGAGCCCAACAAAACCAGGAGGAAGGATAGGGGCAAGGCCAGGAGAGGGTAAAGGGTCCTGGCCCCCAACAGGACTAGGAGGAACATCCAGTACTAGGGCAAGAGAAGGAACAAGAACCTCCTCTAACATCGGCACCGAAAGATCAGCAGTAGAGGAAACATCCGCAGATACAACCGCTGAATCCAGAGGCGCATCACTGGACTTGGCCATCGTGTAGTGTTTAGATGAGGCCCTGACCATTAGGAAGGTGGTCGCCTAGATTTAGTCTTCACAGCAACACATCGAGCAACAATGTGACTAGTCTTATGACATTTTCTACAACGAAAATGGATACCTTCATAATCCAATATTAGGGTCCAAGAGCTCCTCGAAGAATCCAAACAAACCTTCTCAGGAAGGCCCTTAGAAATATCCATCTCTACAAAAAATCAAGCATATGTCGAATGAAGGATATCCGAAGTGTCTGAGTCGACATATAAAAAATCACCAATGGCAGCCCCAATAGCTTCATAAACTGAATCCAGCCAGAGATGCATTAGGAGATCCGATATTCAAACCTAGATAGGAACCTTGTTAAAGGATTTAGTTAGCAGATCAAAATCCATATGCCACGGTTTGGCCATAAGAGGAAATTTGTCCTCCCATGAAAAACTGTTATTGCACAAAATAGTCTTCCTATCTTTAACATAATTAAACTTTACTATGAAGAAACCTTTTTCCATTGGAAAGATGTGGACCTCACTATCTAAAATAGGCTCCCAATCCTTAGAAATCCAAGCATGAAGATTAGAAAGAGAGGGCCAGAAACCCCGAAATCTAAAGAGAGCAACAAAAGAAGAGAGCTCATCTGCCGTACCTAAAATATTATCGACTATTTCAGAGTCTAAGAGTACCCATATAGGGTTTGAAACACAATAAGAGGCAGATCTACCCCTAGAAGGCATAGAAGAAGCCGACCCAAAACCAACAACAACGGTAGGAGGCATAGCACTCCCACACCGTGAACTTGCAACCAAAGAGTAGCTACCTACAACCAACAGAGAGAGGCACGAAGCACCCAAGCAAAATGGATCACGAGCAAAGAGCATGCAACAGACTAGAAAACAACGTCAACCTTCAATCTCTAACTAGAGAAGAGCATGCAAAAATGGGCTAGAGACCATGGCAAGGGCAGCGGGAGCCAACTTGCTGCTACAGCCAGGGCATCGACAACGACAACCACGGCTAGGAAAGATGTATTCAAAAACCTAGTTGCATATATATTACATTTCATATAGTTATACAATATTCTATTAACAACAAATCATATTTTTAAATTTAATTATTAGAGATTTTTAGAGTAAGCTTTGGTTGAATGTTAAAAAAGTTGTTTTTTGAACACATTTCACAAGGTGCTCTATTCTAACAAGTTGTGTGATAAGTCACACTTTCAAACTTAAGTTGTAGGTACTTCAATGTCCATTTTACATTTGTAAAAAAAATGAAGGTCTTATGATATCCCCCCATGTAACCGCTATAGTTTGACGAAGTTAGCCCTCACGACTACTGGTTCCTCTCCCTTAATGAAATGTAATCGCATTGGAGCCCTAAGGGGTTACAATTGTAAACTTAATTACCTAATATAAAAATTGGTGTCCACATAAAATAAAATTAACCACTATATGATATTTACGTAAGCCTAACCTTCCTACTCAAATACCAAACCAATTGTAAGAGTATATTGCAATGGGGAAATCAATAGACCTTAAATATGACGATAATTGGTCATGCAATACAATTGGTAATACTATATATGTACATTCTTGAACATGACCACCATGTTATTGCAACCCATATCCCATTTGATCAATTATGAGTCATTTCTTTTATCATCACTTGCATCCACCTAAATAAATGAGTACGCCACTATTTTTCATTCAAGGGCAATCAAATCAAAAGTAAATGAGTTTAAAAAAACTTTATGGGAAAGAGTATAATTACTAAAGACGCGCAAATACGACTCAAAGCATTACAAGTATGTAAACCCTTTCTTTATGCTTGACACTCTTTTAAGTAAATTCTCTTTATTTATTTTTTCATTTTGTTCAAGATCCTAAAACCTCATATGCATACCTTTTCTACTTGTTCACAAATGAGGAAGGCAAATTGGATGATGATAAAATGCAAAGACGAGCATCCACAAGGTTGCCAAATCACAAAAGAAGTGTTGGGTTCCCTCAAGAGCCTAAAATCCTTCTTGTCGTTGTTGGAAACCAAGAGTTATACCACCAATAGTGTGCAATATTACTACTGTGAAGCCACCAAAGGTTTTAGTACAACACAAGTTGTGATCTATTACTGAAATAGAAAAGGCACTAAAAGATGTCAAGGAAAACATATCAATAAGGAATGTATCCAAGAAATGGTACAACCCAACAACCTCACTCTTGAAATGGTTGGGTGGTCTAATAACCACCTTTAAGAAAACCCCAAAAATAATAATCATTGAAGAAGATCATATAGTTGAATGATGGTTGGGTGGTCTAATAACCACCTTTAAGAAAGCCCCCAACAATAGCCATCATTGAAGATCATATAGTTGAATGATGCCAATAGATGGTAGCTGTAGGACATAGTTTGGGGATTGTTAACTTGAAGGTAGTGATGGCGCAAATTTGTGAGGTTGGACCCACTCCTGGGAAGAACAAAGTATTTGGGAAGTCTTGGTGGTTGGGTTTTAAGTCATGATACTCAAAACTCGCACAGTGAACAAATAAAGGCCTAGATAAAGACAAGCCATTAAACTTCAAATCGGTAAGATATCTTTGCATTTTATGAGAAATTGTTAAAAGCTTAAATCCATATGGTCATGCTAGAAGAAGAATTAGGAGTGTCTCATATAATTCCCAAGAGTTGAGATGGATTACCATTCTATGTTGTGTCAACACTTCAGAGAAAATAACTCTAGGCTTCTACTTATTTAAAGGGAAGAGACAATTATAAATTTACATCGTAGAATGTGAACTATTCATGAATTGGTTACACTGCTTTGTTCGGTCTATTTAGGCGGTGTTTTACCCACCATCTTATACCTACTAATTTTTGATGGCCATGAAAACCATGTTGCAATCACACCCATCTGTGAGGCAAAGATTGTAGATATTGATATATTGACTTTGCCAAATCACACCTATCACAAAGCACAACTTGTTGATGTGAGTTTGTTTTCTCCATTCAAAACTCCAAATCCAAATGAGCATAATTGCTGGGAAGATTTTTTAATATGGAAATCAAAAGTGTAAAACTTGCAGAAATGGGCAATAAATATATGGAACAAAACATTAACAACTTTTACCTTTATAACATGATTGGAATATGGCCTTTGTGGTTGGTGGAAGGGGCAAAGAAGGGTGCAGAAATTTTAGTTTCCCTGCACTATCAACGACAGGACATGCTAATCTCCAGATAAAATGTACTAAAGACAAAACAAAGTTAAATTTATTTTTTTCCAGATTCACAAAAATGTAGTGATTTTTTTCAAATTTTTTTGTTGTTTTCGACTACAAACTATGTAGATTATGAAGATCAAATGCTGAATTTTTCAGAAAAATCCATGATGTTTTTCGATTTTTTGAAAATTGGTCAACTATATAGTTTGTAGGGAGGATGGCCATGTCCACCAACAACTATCTTACCAAAAGTGGTGCATTACTATGCTAAAGTGTCGTATCATCTTATGGATTTCTTGCGGGCTTGACACAAGAATCAAAAGAAGTTGGGGTTGAGATGAGGAAAACACACTTTCATGTAAGCGAGATAGATGGCTTTTAACAGGAACTTATTATCAACAATTTTTAAAAAATTGCATGTTCTTATTACCAACTAAAAACACAACATAGTATAGATTCCATAAATCCCAATTGGTAACATATGAAAATCGTATGATTTTGTCAATGGAGCAAGTATTAAGGAAGAAGGAATTAAAGGAGATAAAAATTTGAAAGAAAAAAGATACCAAATAGACCATGGTAGCACGTCTTAGAAAATGTACACAAGGAAAAGTGCAAAGAGCAAGAGGGATAAAGAGGAAAGGAAATAACAAGAAGACACTAAAGGAATAAGAGGTAGAGGAGAGGGCACTTTAGGATAAACAAAGGAATTTGGCAAAAAAGCACATCCATTCCCTTGTCCGAACGGTGTGGATGTGGGATATGACCCAACATAAACATCCATAAATTTTCTGTTGCATTGAATTGCCTAATTACCTTACAATCTCTTAACTTTTTGTTTTCCTCCAAATGACTTTCATCACATGTCAGTAGTAGTGAATATTGCAACTCAAGTCCTTATTGCGTGCACATGCATTTTTCTAATTATCATCTTAATTGATTAAATAATGTTTATTGCTTAATTAATTTGTGTAATTCCTTGTAATTTAAATTTGAATTCACTATTTCCCTACTATTTCATATTAAAATAATTTTGATTAATTAATTAGTTTCTAATTAATATTCTTTAGATATTCTCTAATTATTCTTCGACAATTAATCAAATAATAATAATTATTTAATTAATCTCTTATCTTAGGTATAATTATATAATCATATTATTTAATAAATATTTTTCATTGTTATTATCACCAAAATTATGTGATTGCTTTAATTACTTACTTTAACATTTTGAAATTAAATAAATGACCAATATTATTTAATTTTCTATTTCTGCAAGGTAAAATAACTCCTCCAAAAATAGACAAAATTAATTAATTAATGTATTTTCCACATGCATAATTGAATAAATCTTTGGATTTATTGAATGTTATTTTTTCTTTGATTTCTACCTATTATTCGCTAACACTAATATTCAGTTTGACTAATCAATCGATTTTGTCATGTTTGATGAAATTTCTTGACTAATCAATCAATTTAGTCTTTTGTCCAAGCTAACCAATTACTTGCAATAAAATGAGTTACTTATACAATCTATCCTATTATGCAAACCCCTTGATTATCAATTAATCTCATTTCTCTGGTCAGTCAATTTAGTCATCTATTCAATAAATCCTAGTTATTAGTCCTTGCAGGCAAGGAACTAATGTTTTCATTAGACCCTTACAATTGATTGACATGAAAAATATAATGCATAATTCTGAAGTTTGGATGATCTAGTATTTTTAAAATCAAATTTTGAATCTAATTCTCTTTTTCCTATTGGCTAAAGGCATTTTTGCTAGGGATTATTCCATTTTTTTAAATACAAAAATAAGAGAAAAAGTACAAAGACAGTAGCAAATTTATTGAATTGTTAATTTATTGTCACGTCAATGAGTAAACATCTACCACCTACACTACAAAATGATCGTCGTCCATTGTGCATTAAAGAAAATCACCATTTAAAAATCTTTGACCAAAATTTTATGTTTTTTAGAATTTTTAAAATCTAATTGTATCAATTGACGATGTTTTTTCCCAACACTTAGTTGTTTACGTAATATTTAAAATTATTACCATATTTAAAGTTGTATTTATTAATAATCAACATTGTTAATGATATATATATATATATATATATATATATATATATATATATATATATATATATATATAGATAGATAGATAGATAGAGAGATAGAGAGAGAGAGAGAGAGAGAGAGAGATAGAGAGATAGAGAGAGAGAGAGAGAGAGAGAGAGATTTAAATTTAATATTTATTTAAAATAATATTAAAATGTTAATTTTCTTTTATTAATAAATATAAAATTTAATTTAAAAAAATTATGCTATTAGTTACTTTTAAAAATATTTAATTTTTACTAATATTCTTAATAAATATAAAATTTAATTTTAAAAAATTATGCTAATAGTTACTTTTAAAAATATTTAATTTTTACTAATATTCTATCTATCGACAATGTAATGACAACTACCACCTACTTTTTATATCTTCCAACATTTTACAAGGCAGGGACTGAAGCTCTCTCAGAGCTCTTGTTTGATCAATCAATTTCAGTTATCTCCTCAATCGTCCAACCTTGATTCAAGTCTAAATTTTTAAATAATGAGAATTAATTCTCATAATTTTACAACCACAATCATGAATTTCCAATGTTGTTATAATTGAGCGATTTTGAAAGCCCAAATTTGTATTGAGAAGGAGAGAATTAAGGGAGGGTTTTGGTTTTTTTGCATCGTGATTAATTGATTTAATTTTGTTGTTTTGGATGCAATTCAATTATTCATTTTTGCTTGATATTAGTTGTACTATTTGTAGCAATCTAGATCTTTGTGGTTGGATTTGACTTGGTTGTTATAGTTATTTGATATTCTAGCCCCAACTACATCAATTCCAAGTAAGTGACCAACATGCCACAACTAACATCAAGGGATTATAATATTTATCCATTGCATTCTCAAGGATCCAACCCACGTTGCTAACATATCCTTTAGCTATTTGGATGTCTTGAGTTTGGAATGAATGTCTAAGTGAACAAAATTAGGGACAATTTGAAGAGTGGACATAAGTATGGACAATCTAAAGAGGCACACCATTTATGCTTTGGTTTATGATTGATTTTACCAAATATGAACTACATTTATGTGTTATATATGTATATATGGGTATGAATTGTACATGTGTTATCAATATATGAAAATGAGTTGTGTTTATTTATTATCAATATATGGAGAGGACAAGCCTTTTCTTATGAATATGATGATCATGCCAAGAAGTCAAAAAGTGCATGATCATAGAAAAAGATGTGTGTTTGTTGATGTAAGTTCCTTTTTTATTTTTAAAGTCTACTTGCCATATGTATGACATGTATATATCCTACATGACTAATTGTTTCCATTTTGGCATGCTAATCAATACCTTCAATGACCCATTGGAATAACTTGCCCAATGTCTCGTCTAGAGTGGACATTGTGGCCAGTTTCTATTCCATCAAATTGACCACCCTTTAGGCCAACTTTTTCTCACAAATGGATTGCCACCATCACACTACACTCTTAACCTATGTAATCCTACACTCTTCTTTGTAGTGGGATGAACTTTGTCCCTTTCCCTTACTTCCACCGCATTGCTCACAAATTTCAAGTATAAAATCATTAAAACCTCTTGAATTTTTGTTATTTGAGCCAACTTTTGTTCTATTTGCTACCATGCCTTGTGGAGCGTTAAAGTCATTTCACATCCACTATGAATGAGGATTGGGACAAGGACACTTTGTTTAAGGGTGTCTATAATGGCCAATTAAATTATAAAGCTCATCCATTCACTTTGAATGTAGAGTTCAATATTATTGAATACTACAAGGATTTCAATTAACTAAATGTCCCTATTGAATAAACCCCATACAAGGGTGCACTTTGATGTTGACTTTGAAAGAAATGTTGTTGTTTTGTGCATTTTTCATAAATATCAAATTGATATAATGGTTGTTCACACATATAGGATTCCACACATGGATTGACTCATCTTACATATAATTTTACATTTGATGTGTATACAAGGTTTTCATTTCTTATAGAAAAATGTGTGAGAGATATGTGAATGTGTAAATTAAAAGTGTAGACAGAAGAATGCAAAAATTATGATTACAATCAATCCATCTATAGAGGGTGGATACAATTTATGGAGTAGGGAATACAGACATAGTTACATTATGTATACGATTGAGTCAAGTACATTACAAAATAAATTGAAGGGCATATGTAAACAAACTAAAAGCTAAGTTAAAAATATTACATAAAATGTGGTTGTGTGTGTGTGTGTGTGTGTGGTAATCCACTTGGTCATTATATTGAAATTCCCAATTCCCACAAAATAATTATTCCTATATATATGTGTGTGTGTGTGTGTGTGTGTGTGTGTGGTCATCATATTGAAATTCTTACAAAATAATTATTCCTACTTATATACATTTATGCATACATTGTTAGATAACTTCTTACAAAATAATTATTCCTACTTATATACATTTATGCATACATTGTTAGATAACTGAGAGTGAGGGGGAGGGGGGATGAATCAATTATATCCAGTTATCCTATAGGCCTTAAATATACTTTACTTCAACTCAAACACTTTACTCTTTTAAATTATTAGCTTGTAACTAGATCTAACATCATAATATAAATATAAACTTTGCATCAAGTTGTCATTTAATATACCAAGTATCAGAGTAAAATTTCAACTTATACCGAGTTGCAACAATTAAAAATAAACATGCAACATAATAAGAATTCACATATTTTTGGCACTAGTATTTAACGTGAAAATCCTATAAAGGGAAAAAACCACCTAGCAATAGATAACCCAAAAATTTTACTCTTTTGAAGTGAACTTTGTTAGGAGCCTATCTTGTTAAAAGTTACATACACATCAAAAGATGTGACCTTGTTAGAGGATTTTTACCAAAGATCATTAAGACCTTATTACTCCATGAAACATCTACAGAGTGATCTTCTCTAAAGGATTTAAAAAACATTCAAGTAGAATGTTACCATATAGGATTTCAATAAGACTGTTAGGTTCACTCAGTTAAGAGGGTTTCTACTACAATCGTTAGAATGCAATAGTGAAATGATCTATTAGGTTTAGCACTACCTTTTCTTGTTCAGATATCTGCTTCACTCAATCTATTTGTTCTTTCTCCCTTCTTATCCTTTATGGCTGATCCACCCACTCAAACATTAACTTAATGTAGTGCTTGCCCCTAGTTTACATTTTTTTATTATTGCCAAACTCTTTTAGGCCAGTTTTATGTTTGATGATTAGTAGCATTATCTTTCAGATTTTAGTTATTGTTTCATATTCAGTTGATTTTATGATGAGACTATTTGGTACTCTATACTTCATGTATGCATGTGTTGATCTTAGATTGATTTTGACAATTGAGTGTCAACACACTTAAGCCATTTACTTAGTTCATGCTGAACTAGTGATGCATGCCAAGTACAACATATAAATATAGACCATTCCCAATTGCAATGAGTGCCAAGTCACTCAAGTGCCGAGAAGATAGACCATGTTGAGTGATTCAAGTGTCGAGTGAACGATAGATGCTAAGCAGCTTAGGTGCCGAGTCAGAACAAGAATATAGTGCATGCCGAGCATCAGAAAATTCATATGCCGAGTGACACAAATTGGACATATTTGTTTGTTATGGCACAAACAATTATGTAAACCATTTTTCAACCGACCTAAGGATAGATTCTGATCTTTTGGAGATAAGGACAAATCTATATGTGGATTCCCTATGTAATTACATGCAACCAATCAGAAAATGGTAAGGTTCAAGTGGGAAAATGGATGAATCTCAACTATAGATTCATGCCTAACCCTAACCTACCTAAGTCTTTTTAAGGAGGAAGAAACCCTAAACTTTATATGGAGTAACATGGAGTGAATGATTGAATGTGGTTTGCAGAGAATTCAAGGTGACTTAGTAGTAAGAGTGTATTGCAGAATCAGTTAGAGAAGAACAGAGGATAAAGAAAGATACAATATTGATACATCTGATCATACAGGATCAAGGACATTGTGCAGAGTTGATCTGTTACTAGGCAAGCAAGTGCCAGTCATAAGATCTATACCGAGACATTCTAATAGGTGATTTCAGTTAAATCTCCTAGGTGGAGTAATCCTAATAAGCTTTACCAAATCCTTTAATAGGGTGGCATTCCAAGTGAATGACCTAAAGTCCTCTAACCAGGCACACTTCTAATAGGGTGTTGAAATCCTCTAACAAGGTGGGACTTAACAGTCTTTGTAAGCCTTTAACAGGGCAGATCATGATTCATGGTCAAACCATTATAACCTTAAATGACTACACTTTATTGTTGCAGTAGCAAAGATTTGTGGGTGTCATCCCCACCCCAGTTTTACCTTCTCAATTGGAGGGTTTCTGGGTAATCATATCTGGTGTTAAATATGTGTTTGATTATATGTTTACATTATTGATGCATATGCTTTATATGCTATTTCAGTGTATTAATGCATGCGATATATGAATGGTGAAAGTTTTATGGGTCCAAGTTTAAACTCCTGATTCACCTCCCCTCTCAGAAGTTTATTCCTTTCCTACTTGTAATTCCAACAATTGGTATTAGAGCTAAGTTCTCAGAAGGAGAATCTTTGCAACTTTGAGAAAATATCTTGAGATGGAGATCTACAAGTTGGGAAAGACTATTGAGAACTAGGGGATTGAAATACATCTCATACTACATCAATTGGATGAGGCAAGAGAGGAACTAAAGAAATCCTTAAAGAGAAGGAAAGAAACTAGTGCAGAGAATGACACACAATACAAATAGATCGACACTACCAAGCTATTTGCAAATGGAGACTCCAATGAATTTGATGCAACAGTTGCAGATTTGATGGATAAGAATAGAGCACAAGCTAAAGAAATTAGAAATCTCAAGCTAGAACAAGAATCTCAAGCCATGATGCTATGTGAGGTAACTGAACAAAAGAAGAGAGTCATAGAAGACAAGGCCATGATTGAAGAATACAAAAGAATCTTGAACAACTGATTGGAAGAGAAGTCAATAGAGCTCACTAAGATCTCAAACATGCAATTAGATACCTTAAGCCAAATGATGAATGCTCATCATGAGTTGAATGTCAAAGACATTGAGATACTATCATTGAAGTTGTAGAATGAACAATTGCAGAATGATCTAAAAAGAGAAACAAAAATTGCTGAAAGTTTCAACAAGCCAAATGTAGCCATCAAGTACTTTGAACAATTACTAAAATCCCCTAGACCCAACAATGATGTAGCAAGATTAAGCTACACAAGCACTAAAGAAGGAGAATCATCCAAGGTTGCTAAAGAAAGGAACATCAAAGGTAAGAACTCCAAACTTCCTTGTCGCTTTTATGGAAAGAAAGGACATAATGCTAATATGTGCAAGAGCAAGAATGAAAATTAGAATGTCAAGCCTAAGAACATGACTCATTGTCTTAAGTGCAACAAACAAGGCCATCAGACACATGAATGCAAAACTAGAACCATGCATACATCAAGATTTGAAGGATATTGCTACAATTGTCAGAAGTATGGACATAGAGCTTTTGAATGTAGATCCAAATCCACGTGGTCATCAAATAGGTCAACAAAAGTAAGAAACAATAAATTTTTTTATAATTGGGATTATAACATAAGACAAAGCTGTCATTATTGTCAAGAATATGGACATATCCCTGAGAATCTTCAGTGGCAACTATAAAAGATGGTTGAGTCAAACTACATGTTTTAGCTATTTGAAGATTGGTCACATTAGTAAGCATTGTCCAACTAGAGCAAAGGCACCAAGTTGTGAATTCAACAAAGGAAAATGCAAGGTAGATGTTGAACACATCAGAGGTGAGATGAATAAGACATGGAAAAAGAGAGATGGTTGTAGTACATCAAATGGAGAAGGGATCACTTCACCTAATAGGTCAAGTGGTCACACCTCATCAAACTAAGTAATCAAGAGGTATGTGGGACTGATATTTAAAAGTGTTATATCATACATTAGTTCCTAAAGAAGTTAGTACTGAAAGGACTACATTAGCATGAATGAATATGAAAGATGTTGAAAAATTCAAGATTAAATCTTTAAGTTTTCATGTTGTTGACGAGCATGGAAAGTTTTCAATGGATGCTGAGTGGAATGCTAGTTGATGCTGAGCTACTAGACTAAGTTAGTTGATGTTGAGTCTGTAGTAGCCGTCAAGTAATGTTAATATTAATGGATGCCGAATGATACTGAAATCAAGTTGATGCTGAGTTTACAACTGTACAAGCACCAACATTAAGTGCAAGGGGTTTGAAGGATATATGATCAATGTCTTCTCATTATTCATCATTTCAAATTTGAGCAAGAGCAAGCAGAGTAGAAGGCGACTCAAAAACTTGTTCACACCATTCACAAAGATCTCAACAACAATTTCACACCAACTCTACAAGATTTCCAAGGTATTTTTGACAAGCTGAGCTATGCAGTTTACATTTGCAAAACCCTAGTTTGATAGAATGACATCTAGCTCAAAGAATGTAGAAGGGAAAGATGTTTTGAATGTTCAACTAGTTAGTAACGAAGTAAAACAACTAAGTTTCAAAGCCATCTTTGATATAGCCTACAAACAAGATCCCTATGGCACACTTGTAATGATCTCGCCTAATGTTATTATGGTTCAGGATGTAAGGAAATGTTATAATTGTAAAATTGGTAGCATTGGAGACCTAGAATTCAGAGAAGCTTATGATAGATTATGTGATAATGGTGTTCTAAAGGAAGAGTGTAAAATTGTTGAGAGAAAGGGTTTGACTCGTGCCCTAGATATTCCTAGTGTTTTCAAGACCGAATGGATTAGAATTGTTTTAAGTTGAATACATGATGGATCCTTATAGCTAGAAGGTGGACCGATAAAGATTACCAAGAGGATAATTCACAGGGTTATTGGTTTTCCAACCCTAGATCGGCCCAAGACTCTGCAAAGTGATTCCAAGGAAGTAATAAAGAAGAATACTAGAGCTAAATGGAATAAAAGAGGAATGACAATATATACCATTACTAATCCACTAATAAACTTTGCTATTAGGGTTATTTCTCACAAGTTCTATCAATCTAGCAGATTGAATGGTGTGCCCTGTTTTGCAGTGGATATTGGCTACAAGATTGTGAAGAAAGATCATACTTATGATCTAGTTGAGCTTTAACTACAATAATTGATGGAAAACCTTGGAGCTATAAGGAAAACCAAAAGTGCACAATGCAAGTTTGGTGCAATACTTGTCTATATATTCTTCTATGTACAAAATACTTTTCCCTCCTTTAGCACATTTTCCCTCCTTTGGCACAGTAAGCTAGAAAACAAAGAGGTCAGTTGCTGTGTAGATAAATGAGTACATTGAACAAGTGGGAGAAAACTTTGAAACTATCATGACAAATTATTTTGAAGACTTTAAGAAGTCAATGAAAGAAAGACTCAGGATACCTGTTTCTTTGGTTGAAAAATATTACAATGACATATGTTTCTTTGTGGACATTGATTTCACATATGTACAAGATGCTACACCTAGGGTAATATGGCTAAGACCCTTAGGTTATGAAATCAATATTGATGAAGCCTTAGCAGCAATCATAACACTTCTAGTAGAGGAAGTTGACAAAAATGCAAAAATGTTTGGGAACTATGATGTGATGAAATCTAAGGTTGAAATGGAATTAAAGACAATCTCTACATTTAAGAAGAAAGATAAGCTAGTAAAGAAGATAAAGGCCAAATTTGGTGAAGGTGTAGATGAGGAAGAAGATGAAGAGGAGGAAGAAGAAGAACAAGAACAAACACAAGGACCTCTTGCATTGACCCAGGACATGGGAGAGGACAAGGAAGAAGAAGAAATAGATGGTGCTAAGGAAGAAGGAGCCAAGGAAACACTCACACAAGTCGAGCCAAAGAAGAGAAAGGCTAAGGCAAAGAAAGTTGTAAAACCTAGCCCAACCAAACCTACTGCTCCTACCACTAGATCCAACACACGTGCAAACACATAGAAGGCAAAGGAGAAGAATAAGGCTACAGGACAAGGAGGCCAAGTGTAGAAGAAACAAAGAAGAAAATATGTTGCACAACCTAACTTAGAGGAAGAAAAGACTAAATTAGAAGATACAAGCCAATTCAGAGTGGTAAGTCAGAAACCACAATCTGATCTTAAAAATATATGTGAAAATGTCAAGAATAATGCAGATTTATCTGGTTTGAAGAATATTGATTTTGAGGAACTTGGAAAAGAAGAAAAGATTCTAGTAGAAGAAGCATTGTGTGCTATGATGTTTAAATTCAAAAGTACTCCACTAGAATTTGATAATGCTATACCAAAAAGCTTATATAATATTGTGAAACATAAGTGGCATTACTGTTTAAATTTGGAAAAATAGATTAGAGAATCAACTCTAGCCTAGGTAATGCTAGAACTAACAAAAGGGCAGATTGCTAAGGCAAAGAAGAAATATGGAGTTAGGTTTACACCTAAGTATAGAGCCTTCAATATTCTTCAAAACAATATTGAAGATGTTGTGAAGAAGTCAACCCAAATGTGGAAGCTTATCTATGGATTGACAACTATGAAACAAGGAGAAGAGGACCCCTTTGAGGGTAAGAATGATGATGACAAGGAAGATGGCAAAGAAGAAGAAAATATAGTTGAGGAGGAAATATAAAGGAAAGATGATGACATGGCAACAATTGAACAATAGCTAGATGAACAGAGTGTGCAAGACACACAAATGCTGAGTGTCAGTCCTCCTCATGACACAAGTGTAACTGTAGAAATCATACATATCAAGGATTTCTCAAAAGCATCAGCTCAAAACATCAATCCATTACCTATAGATGATTTGAAGAAGATTCTAGACCAATCTATACTCCAAGCACAATTATGTGAAAATCCAATTTTGGTCAGTGTAGAAGAACTTCAAAAGATAGTAACTAAAATTACAAGGGATAAGGTGAATACACAAGAACCACCTTCTATCATCCCTTTAGTTACTCAAGTACAACCTCCAATCCAAACAACAATAGATACATCTACTAAGGTTGATACTAATATCAAAGTTGACACAATGGAGCAGAGATAAACTAAAGAAGAAAAAGGGACAACAATAGAGGAAGCAAGATAGATAGATTCATCTATACCTGAAACACAAGAACAAGGTATCAGTCAAGTTATTGTAAGAGGTCAATACAAGCCTGAAGAATATGAGCAATCACCGAAAGTAAAGGAGCAGGAAGCCACCAAGCATTGGTAACTTTACAGACATCCGACACTTCTCCTACAAAAGTTCTTCAAAAGCTGAGCACAGAAGCTATACCATTCCAAATCTCAGTGCTAGGCTCAAGCTCTTCAAAAGTTGCTAAAGTAACTCACTATGGAGATATCACTCTTGATGAAGAGATAGTTATACCAAAATTTGACAATGACACAATGACACTTGAGCAAATAGGCATTTTACAACAAGCCTTAGAAAATAAGAAGCATCAAGAAATGCTTAGGAGAGAGCACAGGTAGAAGCAAATGCTTCAAGACATTAAAGACATCCTTTTAGATGCATTTAACTTGCCTACTCCAGAAGAGACCAAGCTACTACTAGAGCAACTATTAGACATAGTGGAAAAGGTCAACAATGAGGACATTGATACAAGGGCTAAACTTTTAGAGTGGTTAGAAAAGAAATTCCAGAGCAAAGTCAATGAGAACATATCTAGTGAGATAGCACTGACTCAAGTTGCATTGGCAACAAAGGTTGAGGATGTTAAGAAGGTACTTGAGAATATATTCTCATTGTACACCAAATTGTGTGATCCTACACTATTCACCCAAGAGACCATACATCATATTCTGAGCCTGGAGAGAAATCTCAACACATCAGGTATAAGGTTACCTCAAAATCTAGCTCAAAGAGAAGAATTTTAATACATTGCTTCAAACACAAAGTCAATTAGCTGTGTTAACAGCAAAAGAGGCTAATGTAAGAGCCAAATTGACAAATATACAGGCGTCTCTCACCCCTCACATGGAAATACTGTAGAAGGAACTGAAGAAAGACCCCAATCTTTCTACTCTAGATGGACTAGTACACTTTGTTGTCGAGCTTGTTATCCAAATCAAGTCACTAGATGTTGCATGTAATAGCTAGGATGCAACTCTAAAAATCGTAATGTAGGTCCATAAATCATTTTTGGACAAACACACTGTACGTGTATAACCCATTTGACATAAGTGTCAAAAGGGGGAGAATATCCTATGGGGGAGACAGATAAAAAGGGGTAGAAAACAAAAAGGGAGAGAACAAAGAAAGAGGGAGCAATAAAATGTAGAGATAGAAACAAAACATCATGAAAGAGTATAAGTGCATTGAAGTCAAAGAGTATTAGTAGAAACAAATCTACTCAAAATGGAAAACATATTTTGAATGTAGGAGTTGATGAAATCCAACTCCATAGCTCACCAAGATCACCTGCATGCAAATAACCTGTCAAGGAGAAACCAAGAAAGGAAGAGGTGGAGTTTGGAAAAACCCTAAATGGACATGAGAGAGAACATAGCAAAACAATGAAAATGTATTTACAATGAGAATGAGATGTGAAAATACAATGAGAGAGACCGAATATAAAGGCCTCACGGAAGCTTGTAGAACAAGCTAGAAAGTGGTAGAAGATAAGGTTGACAACTAAGCACTCTTCCACAAAAAGGTGGAACATGCTAGAAGAGAACAAACTCTCGTGTTGTCAACAACTCATCACTACAACTATTAACTACTAAATATTAAATAAATACATTAACTTAAGTAAGCTTAAGTAAATAGAATAAATAATTAATAATTAATTATTTACTCTAACACCCCCCCCCTTAAGTGCAACTTAATGGAATGCCTTAAGCTCACTTGACAAAGGAAGAGGGCACAAAAACTAATCCATCCTAATACAAAGCTAATGTCATGGAAGGGACACTCACTTGACAAAGGAAGAGGGCACAAAAATGACAACTATCCCCCCCATGGTGCTTTATAAAAATAGTGCAAGTACAATTGTCTCAAAACAATGTTCATGAATTCGAAATGCAAAAGTGGCACTTTATCTCAGTGCGTATACATAAAAGTTCTTACAAATAATGTTTACAATGATCAGAAAAGGAAAAAAGCTGATACAAAAGACAATACAACTCAAAACAAAAGAAACCATGCCAGAAAAATGATCCTCGAACCTGAAACACCCAAGATATCTACCATAGAGCAAAAACACCAAAAACATGATTGAAAGAGCATGGGCTAGAATCTGAAAAAAAGATCACATTTATGAAAAGATGACAAAATCAACTTTCCAAAAATATAATGTTTTCAAAAAATGGACATGGGACACAAAAGCTATGCATGCCAGAGTCAAAAAAAGAACTTTAGAATTCAATTGCAAAAACGAGCAACAAAATTGCATCAAAACCTAAAAATACCTACACCAATTCTCTGTCTCGGAACCATCTTTCTGACACTTCTTTCGGATCAAAAAAATACCTTAGTATGCTCATGATATGACCAAAAAATCGCAAGTAGGTCCAAAATGACCCTGGATAGGTGCAAGAGGCTGATGATGTAGTGCTAATGTCATGTTGATGTCAACAATCCACTAGAAAAAAATTTAATGGCCTAGAGGCCATTGCGGAAAAAAGGCCATGTGGATGCCACGTGGAAAGTACAACTAACGTGGCAGGGTCCACGTGGCACTCGTGCCATGTGTTAGTACCAAAAACTACCAAGTGTCAAAAGCACTGTGCAGTGTTGACTGTGCAAAAAATCCACGTCACTGCTGAGCTATTGGTGATTGTACATGGGCGGCGGGAACCAACAGAGCGGAGGAGCCGGGTGCAGGTGGCCAGCAGAGGTGTTGTTGCCTAGTGGGAGCGATGGCTAGGCCGCGATGCTGCTATGGTGGCTCAGCAGCTGTGCAACCAGTTGCAGTGGCCTACGGGCTGAGCATCAGTGGTGGCGAATGGTTTTTTAATTTTTTTAATATTTTCCTTTGCAAATTTGTTTGTACGATCGTATGACAGCCTCTTGGGGTCCTAACATTTTTTTTTGGACACCTTGTTACCAAAATCAAAAAGTTTTATATGAATCTTGACTTCAAACAGCCTTCCAGATCTAATGGCAGTGTCCGTTTGGGACCAAAGTGCTTCAAAAAAATGTTCTTCCCCCAGATTGAAGAAAAATACACAAACAAAAAAGTGTTTATGTCTCCGAATCATAGCTTCAAAAAACCTTCAATGAAGCAGTAGTAGGGCGGCTCTAATACCATGTAGGAGTTGATGAAATCCAACTTCATAGCTCACCAAGATCACCTGTCGAAAGGAAACCAAGAAAGGAAGAGGTGTAGCTTGGAAAAACCCTAAACGGACATGAGAGAGAACATAGCAAAATAATAAAAATGTATTTACAATGAGAATGAGATGTGAAAATACAATGAGAGCCCGAATATAAAGGCCTCATGGAAGCTTGTAGAACAAGCTAGAAAGTGATAGAAGATAAGGTTGACAACTAAGCACTTTTTCACAAAAAGGTGGAATATGCTAGAAGGGAACAAACTCCCATGTTGTCAACAACTCATCACTACAACTATTAACTACTAAATATTAAATAAATGCATTAACCTAAGTAAGCTTAAGCAAATAGAATAAATAATAAATAAATAATTATTTACTCTAACATTGGATACATAACAGACATATTAACTTAAGGGGAGTTATAAATTTTAAGGTATATAGGTTATTACAAAATTTTGAAAATTTTGAAATTTTGTATATAAGCCTAGTCATGGATATGTTATACTCAAGAAGATTAGATTGACTATGTGTATTCAAGTGTTTTCGATACTCATGTCAAAGGGGGATATTGTTGATCTCAGATTGGTTTTGACAATTGAGTGTCAACACACTTAAGCGATTTACTTAGTTCATGCCAAACTAGTAATGCATGCTGAGTATAATATGTAAATATTAGATCATGCCAAGTTGCAATGAGTGCTGAGTCACTCAAGTGTCAAGATGATAGACCATGTCGAGTGATTCAAGTGCTGAGTAAACAATAGATGCTGAGAAGTTCACGTGCCGAGTCATAACAAGAATATAGTGCATGCCGAGCATCAATAACTTCATATGCCAAGTGACACATGTTGGAAATATTTGTTTCTTATGGCACAAATAATTATGTAAACTATTTTTCAGCCAACCTAAGGATAGATTAGGATCTTTTGGAGATAAGGACAAATCTATATGCAGATTCTCTATGCAATTACATGCAACCAATAAGAAAATGGAAATGTTTAAGCGACAAAATGGATGAATCTCAATCGTAGATTCATACCTAACCCTAAGCCACCTAAGTCTTTTTAAGGAGGATGAAACCCTAAACTTTATATGGAGTAACAAGGGGTGAATGATTGAATGTGGTTTGCAGAGCATTCAAGGTGACTTAGTAGTAAGAGTGTATTGTAGAATTAGTTAGAGAAGAACATAGGATAGAGAAGGATACAATATTGATACATCTGATCATATAGGATCAAGAAGGACATTATGTAGAGTTGATCTGTTACCAAGCAAGCAAATGCCAGTCATAAGATCTATGTTGAGACATTCTAATAGGTGATTTCAGTTAAATCTCCTAAGTGGAGTAGTCCTAATAGGCTTTACCAAATCCTTTAACAGTGTGGCATTCCAAGTGAATGACCTAAAGTCCTCTAACCAGACACACTTCTAACAGGGTGTTGAAATCCTCTAACAAGGTGGAACTTAATAGTCTTTGTAAGCCTTTAGCATGATAGAACATGATTCATGGGCAAACCATTGTAACCTTGATTGGCTACGCTTTATTGCTGCAGTAGTAAAGATTTGTGGGTGTCATCCCCACCACAGTTTTACCTTCTCACTTGGAGGGTTTTTAGGTAATCATATCTGGTGTTAAGTATGTGTTTGATTATATGTTTACATGATTGATGCATATGCTTTATATGTTATTTCAGTATATTAGTGCATGTGATGTATGAATAGTGAAAGTTTTATTGGTCTAAGTTTAAACTCCTAATTCACCCCCCCTCTCAGAAGTTTACTCCTTTCATACTTGTAATTCTAATAACATGATGATTGTTACAGTGATTTCAGTTATTGATGATGATTAGTTAGATGGATTATCATGTGTTTTCTTATGGATACTTATCTCATACTGCATGTGTATTGTGTGCGTGTATATTTTTTTTATGTATGACATTTTTGATGTGGTTAAGGAAAGGAGTCATAGTCATCTGCTAGTCAGGATCTACATGATGCACCACTTCTTGCCATTACCTGTTTAGCTTAGTATATACGTGTTTGTACATGCGTGAATTTTATGCAGATTGCAGGTACCAGGTATTGACTTTCCTAAATTTCCAAGATGAGTGTACCCTATCACATTATCTTAATGGTAAGAGAGGAGATAAATTCTTAAGTCCAAATCTTAACCTTTAAACCCATTTGTCCTAGAAAATTAGGACAAGTATCTAAGTTGATACCTTTCGAATGCATTGTATGACGTAAATTCATGATTATAACCCTTTAGTTTGATCTTGTATACATTACCCTTTAGTTTGATCTTGTATGTGTTTTTCTATGATGAGTTTTCGTATTTCATCCTATAGGTCTTTGGTGATTTTTTTCTATTAATTAAGTCAGATTAAAAGATAAAATTAATGATTTAATTTAATGAAAAATTATTATGATATTTTATTATTTTTTATATTTAATTAATTTGGCAGTTAATCAAATAAAAATAATTAAATTTAAAGATAAAATTATAAGTTTAATTTTAGAGCATAATAATATTAATTTAATTTAATAATAATATATTTAAGAGATCTTTTTAAATAAATGCTAAATGTTATTGTTACTTAAGTTAATAAATATTTTTATCAATTAACAATTCAAAAATAAATTAAAGAATGGAAAAGATATCAATTTATTAAAGAGTTTTAAGATTGCATAAAGCATGCATGAGATTAAAATTTAATAAATTAATTAAAAAGAGAAGTCAAGTGAATTTAATTAAAATATTTTATATTGCAATAAAGGTACATGAAAACTAAAGGAAAGATAATAAAGAGTTAAAGAGTGGTGAGCAAGGAGTCCTCTCGGGTCATCATATAATTAGTGCCCCAAATTTAGGAGAGAATTCCTTATCACCAATTGAGGGTTCACTTTCGAAGGACCACAAATTTTGGAGAAGGAATTTTCACAGAGAAGGTTTTGAGAGAAGAAATTTCTCTCACAAATCTTTTGAGTGTTTGTGATTTTAGCATTAGAACCAGGTAGATTCTTGTGTTTTGATTAACCCAATTAATTACATTCTTTATTTTTCCTGTCTTCTTTGTGACTATGAATTGTTTGTTCAAATTTTCTTGTGACAAATCTTTCAATATTATATTTTGGATTTACTAAGAATGGTTGTGGGTTTCTTCTGAATACGTGAAGATCATAGTATTGTTAAAACCCTCTTTCAATAGATTTAAAATGGAAAATTTAACAGGAAGGGTTTGAATGGAATATAAATTTTATATTGTAGATTTGATTAGTTTTCCATATTTTCTCTATCAGAGAATTGCTAAGAATTCTGTAAAAAAATAATATATATATATATAGATTTAGGGGGGGTATGTTAGGTTTTGTTTTAAATAACAAAATTAAAAAATAAAATAAGGGAGGGGCTATTACCCCACCTCACCCTTACCTGTTTGGACAACTTAATTGCTGTTGACGTAGGGTACTGTGACAATGGTAGTACATAGTACTACCACATCCCCAGGTCCCTATGGCGGTCGCAGGGTGGCGACGAGCCTCTTTAAGGCCGACGAGCCTTTATAAAAACACACCGATTGTTTTAAATGCTATTTTTTTATATATAATTTTTATAATTTAATTTATTTATTTTTAAAAATTGTTTATTAAAAATTAATAATATTAACTATTAATTTTTTATATATTTAATAATTTTTTGAAGAAATTTTGTTTTGATTAAGCAACATTTTTGTTTTTGTTTTGATTAAGTAATAAATTTTGTTAATATTTATTATTTTAATAAATAATTAATGAAAGATTAATATTATTATTTTATATAATTATTAATTAATTTAATTAGATGTAATTTAATTAAGTTTAATTAATAATGGAAGTTGTTCAATAGTCTTAAAAATTATTTAATTATTATTAATAATTCTAATTTTAATGAAATTGTAAATTATTTTATTTAAAATCAATGAGTATCATTTTTAATATTTTAAATAAATAATTACGCTTAAGTCATTTGGAACAATGGACTTAAAATTGAATTAGGGTAATTGTGTAATTATTCAAATATACAAATGGGGTAAATAGTAAGAGTTAATTGGTAAATTGTAGGTATTTGAAAATGTACATTGAAGGAAACTAAGACGTTACTGTTAACTCAACTATGTGCTTTCAAAATCAAACCAAACTATGAAACTACCATGTTATCTGCATGTTGTCTATGTTTTGAGTTTGTGTTGACTAGAGTGTCGACTAGTTTTAGGACGTCTACCAAAGGCTTGGAAGTTTTGTGAATGTAGTATTATGCTGATTTGATCTTGATCTTTTTAACTCAACCATGGTAATGTGTTGGTATGCTCTATGATGAGTTTGATTATATTGTTGGTTATTGCTTTCAATGTCTTTGTGGGATAGTGAGATAAATGCTATGATATATTTGACTTAACCATTTTGAGTTCTTGATCAATATTTTTGGGATACTTTTTAGTTGCTTGTAGAGAACTGATGGGTTATTGTGAATTATCTTTTGATGCTTTCTAGTCAATTGTATAGGATTGAGGTGATATTATATGATTTTTTGATTTGTGATTTCACGAACTTAGGGTAGGTTATCTATATGTAATATCAGGAAGTGGCTTGCATTGGAGGCTGGGGCCCTAAGTGGCTGCTAGGGTAACCCATTGTAAGTTGTTTAATAAGTGAAAACACTACACTAAATGAGAGTAAAATGAACCTAATAAGAGTCTTTGTATGTTCTCGCCCATGCCTCGAGTGCTAGTACAAACTAGGATGGGAGTAGAGAGAACACTTGGTTTCGACCATGCATTGTTAATATGCCTTGTTAGTACAAAATGATACTAGTGTCACATAGAGTCACTAGGGTGCTATGGTCAAGTTAGACCGTCCGGTTAAATCTAGTGTTGATTTGTTTGATGAAACTTGCCCACTTACATAGTAGATTTTTTACATGTTTGTGTTTGCCTCTAGGTCTAGATGTCATTTTATCTTGGAACCTTTGAGTTAGATTACTTTTAAGATTTTCTTGACTTAGATATTACTTTTGATTTTTGGATTGATATCTTGTTTGAGACTTGAGGCTATCTCCTTAGCACGGTGGGAGTGGGCCTTTTTGGGTTACCACGTTGTTGGGTGGTAGTACTTTTTACTCTTACCATTGAGATCTATCCATTGGTGCTATGCTTGGAGTTCCTTGTCTACATTTCCTTTCATTCTATCTTTGTGTATTATAATGGATGGTTATATTTTTATGATGGATGTATTCACTTATTGTATTGTACTTTGTTTCATGGATCTGAAAGGGATGATGTAATCTATTTTTATAAATGTACATTCTTTTAGCCTTTCATACCCTATGACATGTATAGTGGATGATTGAGCATTCCAAATTTTATTGCTAAGTGGCATTCGAAACAAATGTATATTATTTAAATAGACTTGGAATTGTATTATTCTATCATGAGGATGTGGTATTTATTAGACTTAGTATTAATTAAATTTAAATGTGATTCAATGTCTTGGGATCCTTAAGGAATGTAATTTGTTATGTTTGCTTATGTATGATTGTATGTTATTGCTTCCACTACTTTATGATTGATGTGTATGTTATTCTTTCTTTAAAAAATATGTTTGGAAAAACTTAGTAATACTTTATGTTAGTTGTTTTTGATCTCTTGGCGGGGCATTACACTTAACACTCCTCTTTCTTGATCTTCACAATTCAGCTTTACTCGGTTATCCTCTAGCTATCAATATCCTTCATCAAATTGAACAAAAATAATGAACATCATGCTCATCCCTTAAATACATAACTTTTTTCTTTATCATTCAATCATACATATTTCCATATCTATATAACAATTATAAAATTTTTCTCATGTTTGCATATCGATATTTCATATATTTGTGTTGACATCTTTTGGATAAAGAATATCCTTGTTTATATCTTCATACAATGGTTTTCTTATATTTTTCCATTTGTTCATGTCCTTAGTTTTTCCACTTAATCATAATCGTCAATCCTTATCCAGCTTAGATTCAATGAATCTAGACACTCAATTAACACACTTTCACCTTGAAATTTGTGCTTCAATTAAAACCATCTATTCACCTTCATCCAATCATCTTTGAATTACTCTAGCCATTGATTTCATAATTAAATTCTTGAAACTTCTTGAGCAATCTTTATTTTTATCAAATATCGACCTTAGACTACATCTTTGATTTTGTTCCTTGCTTGGTTAACATTAGATCTCGCTCGGTCAACACTAGACTTCCTTTTCTTCTTCATCAAGTGCTTGGTGACACTTGTAGTAGCTTGGTTAATATTATTGTGGTTCGTCTTTCACTGACCAAAATGTCTTCCTTATACATGATCTCGACACTTAATCATATCATGTAAAATAATCAAACCAACTTTATACTATCAGAGTCTAACTCATTCAAGTGCTCATTGAATACCATATACTTATCATCATTTTAATCATTATACTTTCTTTAAATCCCCTTCATCAATCAAATGATATGGCACCCTACTGAATTAGCATAATGTCTCACCACTTAAGTCTTGACATCAATGACAACATAACAATTGATATGACTCTTTTACATACATCAATGACATTATCATTTGGGCTTAACATACATATATACATATATGCATACATGATTTATATAAATGTGTGTGTATATCAATATTTTATAACAAAGATGAGTATATTATTCTATAAATTTGTGGTTTCTTTTCTAAATTTTCATATTGTTCATGCCTTGGATGAATAATCATACTAGAAATGGTTGTTAGCATTAAAAACTACATATTGTATACTTTTGAAGTTGTGGTGTGCACATATTAGCTCATTTGCCCTGCAAATTGACAATTTCATATAAACCTATGAATATAGTGATGGAAATATGACAACAAACAACTGGGGAGGGGATGTTGAATCAATTGTCTCAAAACTTATAGAACTTTCCAAACTTAAACTATAAACATCATAACTGAACAATGACAATACAACCAATGATCCACAACACAAAGATTTTTTTGTGTTTCGAAAATATTGTTAGGGGAAAATAATGACAATGATGAAACCACAAGAGGATATACTCTATTAAAAGTAATATACCTTGCTAATGGTATTACAATGGGAATTCACAAGCATTGATGCACACTTCCTAGAGCTTACTACTCAAATATATAAATGGAAGACAACCCCTGCCTTACATTAAATATGTGTTGTAATCTACAAATCATGAACTGCACAATAGCATCTTCAATATTCTTGCATCATTTCTATTGAATTATACATTAAAAATTCTTTTGCATACTAGATTTTTTCATCCATTTGTAGATCTCTCATATGCACTCTTTTATATAATCCACATATTCGCTCATCTCACATACTTACAAAATCATTTCATTAATTAACACAATTAATCGATCTTGGAAATATCAACAAGGTAGGATTTACCACCTAGTTACTAAAACACAAGAAGACATGATACAATATTCAGTGCAAACCAATGAATGTTGGCTTGGGCATAACATAGATCATAATCTTTGTCCTTGAACATGATAAACACCTAAGAATCAAGCCCCCGTCATTTACAACATGTTACATACACAAGGTTGACTAAGAACCTGAAGAACATGAAATGTCCAACTAAATTCTTAAAATGCAAGCACACCAAATAGTGTAAACTAGTAACATGACAATATCATGATCCAAAAACATACACAAGCATCATCAAATATCACAAAAATATCAAGATTAACTCAAATCCACAAAATCACTAACATCTTCACTCAAAACCTCAAGAACACTAACAAGAATAATTGTTAATAAAAATAAGCTTGTAGGTCTCCAAATCACAGATGGAGGTTACTTTGCATATCACCACAAAAAAGCATAACATAATAAATAAATAACAACAATTTTCAAGAATAAGACATTGCCTTTGTATTATCTCCAATAAAATAGAATTACAACATTTAGATATATGATATGCACAACTAGATGGACATTTTCCTTATAATATTCAACAAGCCATAGCCACCTTATATATTCCCTGAACTATCATAGAAAATGCTATGGGCCTTCTTTATATAGGTAATTTTTAACAACCCAAGTAGGTTCTAGAAAATTTAAACCTAAAATTTAAGGATGACCATCCATAATACATTTTTATTTTTATTTTATTACATTAAAGTAGGCTTGAACAACTTTTGAAACTCGAGATTTTGAAGGAATTTCATTTTCTTTGGGTTTAGGTAATGCAACTTTTAGATATTGGAACTCATTTCTAGTCGAATCGATAGGATATTATAAGACGATTTTGGAAATGACATGAACTACTCTACAATGATTATTTTGTACAAGCTTTGGTCAACCAAGGTTTGACCCATTTTAGAGTCTCTAGAGCCTTCAGAACTGAGTTTAAAGTTTTTGTACCTTGTTGCTAATACCAATCTTTTTTAATATCTTCAAAAGTAGACTTGATCTTGTAACATACCTTGATTGGAAAGATGATATATCCAAAGTGAACCTCGAGGGAAGAAAATTAGAGTATTCTAAGCTCCAACGATCAACTTACTAAAAAAGTAAGCTTTAAAAAATAATTTCACACTAAGTTAAAGCTTATTGATAAGACAAATAGATAATATTTTTGAGTGATGCAAGATTTTCATCACACCCAGGATGCTCTATATTATGAAGTAAATTCCACACTTCACAATTGAGAAGAGTGTGCATAGGGGAGAATAAATTTTGCATAAATATAATTAATTTTAGAGTTAGAAAATTGATGGCGAAAAATTAAAATAACAATACACTATAATAAGAAATTATACACGATACCACACTATTTTTTCCCCCTTGATTAGAGGGGAAAAAATCCAATGTGGATGACATCCATGAAATGATATATTGATATATAAGTTCCTTGTGAAAGGATGTGATTTGTTAGGAGTCATGCAATGTATTTAGTTTAATTATCTTCGTTAAGGGACAAATCCATTTTAGGACACCTTGAACATTGTTAGAAGGTTCTAACCTATTAGGAGCTCATGAGAACAAAAGGTCCACTACCTAAGTAATCAACTAGGAGTGAAAGATAAATCTTTGAGGATAACATATCCAATAAACATGAATTGACTTCTCTCTAACTTACTTGCCAAAATAGTTGCTTTGAAGTCCACTAGGAATGATAGATTCCACTCACATCTTCTTAAAGTATCTGACAACATCTCAACTCTGCTCCGATGATTCAACATGAAGGAAATAATCAATGAGGTTGAACTGTTAGTTTTCCCCATTGCATAATTGAATACATAGGACCATAGTAAGGCATATATGTCTTAAGAAATTATAGAACATTACATGAAGCCACATGCTATAATACATATTTAAATTTTCCAATAATAATCATCATGCTACAATGATATGGTCAGCTGCTAGTGAAATACATAAAATGTTACACATGAATGACATTTTTCAGAGTTTACCAAACAATTCACAAGTCCATATATATACTCACCAAATAGTCTTTTATTACCTTCCATGCTCACCAATAAAATATTTCTTCTATTCTATCCTACTTCTTGCATTTTCATTTGCACAGTTTTTGAGACCTTGGGGTTAGCTCCTTTGGGCCAACCCTAGAATAGGTCACCTTATTCTTAAATAGGTCAACCCAAGTTGACCTATTGTAAAATAGGATGAATGAGATCAATCTATTCCTTGGGGACTTAAAGTCCCAGAGATAGTTTAATCTCAGGGTCACAAATTTGGAAATCGGGTGCCCCTATCAACTTGCTTTATTTTCAAGCTTGAAAACTAGTAGAAAAGGAAGCCTAGACACCTCATTTTCACACTTATCTTTCATCATATTGATCCATTAGACATGCAAACATTTCAAGGAATTTACAATCACTTAAGAAAGTAGATATTGATCAAGCATTCAAGGTATTCAAGATTCAAGGATCCTTTGTAAGCATTTGCTCTTCAAGATGTAACATTTGTTGGCGATCAAGAGAGGAGATTTACATTGCAACATTCATCATCTTCTTCATTGATGCACATTTACATCCATGTATCTGCATTTGTGGATATTTCCTATACCCTTCATTATAAATTCAAAATAAAAAACATACAAGCATTGAAAAATCCTTATTGACAAGGGTTTGATCAAGCAAGGTGAATATTTACATTTTCTTGCTTCCTTTCATGCTTTATATCTCAATTTCAAGGTTGATTCCTCAATGTAGGGCTTGACCATTATAGACCCTCATAAAACCAAGTTTTACTATGTACAAGAGTAGGCTATCTAAATTATGGTTATAGATCCAAATATTGCTTGTCAATTTTTCTATATTATCTTGGGAATAGATCAATTGCCTTGTAAAGTGTCCTTCCACTTTACCGCCAAGTCAATCTATTCTTGGAGGTCTAAGAAAAAAAGATTTTATTGTAATTGTAAATTTATAGTAAAAAATTCAACCACAAGTTCAAATTTGTGATTCTTTAGAGTGAAAAGATATACTCACACATTTTGAGGTAAGTCATATTAGCCCCAAGTGATAATTTAACTAATAATGTTTTTATTGCATATAAAAGAATCATATCAGTTATCATGTTGTCATTGATGTCGAGCCTTAGTTGATTAGACATTGTGCTAATTCAATAGAGTACCATATCATTTGATCAATGAAGAGAATTTGAGGAAAGTATGATGATGGAGTTGATAAGTATTTGTATTCATTGGGTACTTGAATGAATTGGACTATGACAATATAACATTGGTTTGATTATTTTACAATCATGTAATGTTGTGATGAACTTCATGTATTCACCAAGCTACAGAAGTCACACCAAGCAACTAGGTTAAAAAGGAGATACAATATACACCGAGCACTTGGGAAAGAAAAGTTAAAGTCTAGTGTTAACCGAGTGATGTATTTCTTAAGTAAGTTGCAATGTTCACCGAGTATGAACTGGAAGAACAAGTTAAGAAAGATTGAATCCAAGATTGACTTATGGTGAAAATAAAGAATGATCGAGAAGTTCAAAGGATGAAGTCAACATTAGTTATGAGATCTACGGATGGAAAAATATAATGAAGATCCAATGAAGGAGATTTAAGCAAGATAAGGATGAGAGAAAATTCAAGGAAGTTCTTTTTTTTAGTGTTTAAAATCGTTGAATCTAAGATCTATGGTCGTGATTAAGAGACAAAATCTGGAAGGATCTACAAGGTAGAAGTTAACTATTTAAGGGGATGAACGATACTATTTTTAGTTGCTAATTGATGTTCATAAAGTGTGAATTATCTAACGTGAAGGACAAAGAAGAATAAGGTGAACCATGTAGAGAAGAAGAAGAAAGATCAAGCAAAGGAAGTGCAAAGTGAAAGTGAAAGAGTGTGAATCAACTAGATAGAGATCAAAAGAAAGAAGATAGAGCAAAGTAGAAATCTGAATAAGAAAGGTACTGCTAAACCTAGGAGATCATTTGACATTTACTTTCTTACCATTGTAGAAGGTAAAATCTCTTAACCAATTGGACCTAACAAGTCTTTGAAATCCTATATGGTAACATTGATTAGTGATGTTTATAAGTCTTTTAGAGAAGGCTACTATTTAGTAATGACAAGGAGTGATAAGGTCTAGATGATCTTTGGTTAAAGTCCTCTAACTAGGTCACACTAAAAATGCACATGTAACCTTTAACAAGGTTGGCTCTCAACACAACCTACTTGATAAGAGTGAAATATTTGGGTTGTTGGTTCGTAGGTGGTTTTTCCCTTTATAGGATTTCCAAGTTAAAATATATGTGTCAAATATGTGATTGCTTATGTTTTGCAAGTTGATTGTCATGTTATTTACTTATTGCTACAACTCGATATAAGCTAAGTCTCTGATATTCAGTAAAGTAATGAATAGTAAGATAATAGTTTAATACGAAACTATCATAAGTTTGATTTGAGGAGTTATTGTTGTGACAAATTAAGAAGTTTAAATTGGTACAAAGTGTTTTAAAGAGATGTAGGATAACTAGATATAACTAATTCACACCCACCCCCCCCAATTATCTAAAAAATGGTATTAGAGCTTAGAGCTTGGAGGAAGAAGTTTGGAGGAACTTGAGCTAAAGATCCAAAGATATACAAGAGAGAGGTACCTAAGTTGAACACGGAGACTTTCTCGTCATGGTAGAATAGATTGAGGTTACACTTAGCTAGAATTGGAGACAATACTACACACTAGCTAGACAATTCATATGTTGATTCTACCTCTCCTATGGCCACGGAAGAGATGTCAAAAAAGAGAGAACACAATAGTCTGATGATTGAGATTGTGTCTGCCATAAATGATGTTAGGAATTGTACTAATGGTAAAGAGATGTGGAGCAAGTTGGCACTTGTGCATGGTGATGATAATGTGTTGAGAGAAAAGCCAAAAATTCTGAGATACAACTATGATGACATGCGAATTAAAGAAGGACAAAGTGTTGTGCAGTATGTGAAATGAATCAATGAAGTTGTGAGTGTAATAAAAGTTGCAAAAGGAGTCATTTTTGACACATAAGTTGTAAGTAAAGTTCTTAGGACTCTTCTACCTATTTATGCTATTAAGTATCTGCAATTCAAGTAGTCAAAGCTATGTTCAGTAATGATCTTACACGTGATGGTTTAGCTGGCTGGTAAACTACATTTCAGTTGAGTAATTTTGATAATAATGTGGTTACAATTGGGAATGATTTCAAGTCTTCACTAACCATTGGTATTTCAAAGATAGAGAAGAGCCATATGAATGAAAGTGAGTCTAAATCTGAAGAGGGTATGGATGATATTGAAGCATTGCTTACAAGGAGCCTATAGAGAAGAAAAGGTAAATTACCTTTGATATGTTTTAAGTGTAATGAAGTACGTCATTTTGCAACTATGTGTCCTAACAAGAGAAAGAGTGACATAAATGATAAGATGGATCAAAAGTATTGGAAGAGAAAAGACTATAAGGACAAAGGGAATACATCCTACAATATTGCTAAGGAAGACCACACCGAATCAGATACCGAAGATGAGAAAGCTAGATTGGAAGTGGTGTATGCTATAGTTAAGAAAGGTTCAAATGAGAAAAGGTATGATGATGATAAAGCTCTTATTTAACACATTAGGAAGAATGATAAATTGATCATTGATATTGGATGCTCACATCATATGACTAGAGATCTTCATAAGTTTGATAGATTTGAGGAATGTGATAGTGGAATAATTAAATTAGGTAATGATGTTTCATGTCCAGTGAAAGGTAGAAGATCATTGATGCTGAATGAAATTAGATTTGATGATACATATTGGGTGCAAGGACTAAAATACAATTTGTTGAGTGTTGCTCAGTTGAACAATATAAGTCATAAGTTGGAATTTCAGAATAGGAAAGTCAAGATCTATGATGGTGATGGTAGTCTGATTGGCATTGGTGAATAAAATAAAGATAATCAATTTTATCTTGATCCTATAGTTGATACATATTTATTTTCAAGAGTTGAGGATGTGTCATTGTGACATAAGAGGTTGTGTCATGTAAATTTTGAAAATATGGTGAACTTTAGTAAAAAGAAAGAGAGTTAGAGGCTTACCAAATTCACATAAACCTAAGAATGCTATGTGCAAATAATGTTAGCTCGATAAGATGACAAAGTCAATCTTTTCAAGTAAGACCCATACTTCTAATGACATCCTAGAATTAGTGCATACTAATTTTTGTAGACCAATGAGAGTAGAAATATATTATGGTGATAGATATTTCATATTGGTTGTTGATGACTATTCTAGGGTGCTGACAATTATGTTCATGAAATTGAAGTCACGTATTTTTGATATGTTCAAATGGTTTAAAGGTAGAGCTGAAAAAGAAAATGGTAAAAAATTAAAGTGTTTGAGATAAGATAGAAATGGCGAGTTTATGTTTGTTGAAATTACTAACTTTTGTGTTGAGCATGGTATTAAGAGACATTTGTTAGGACTAAGGATACCACAACAAAATGGGTTTCTTGAAAGGAGGAAAATATCAATTGTGGATTGTGCAAGAACATTGCTAATTGAGAAAAGAATTGCTCAAAAACTTTGGAGAGAATCTATTAGCACTATAGTCTACACTCTCAACCGAGTTCAATTGAAGAAAGAAAGAAACAAGACACCTTATGAACTCTTGTATGATCATATACCTAATGTGATTTATTTCAAGATATTTAGAAGTAGATGCTACATTCATAAAGATGCAAGAAATGATAAATTTGATTCAAAATGTGATGATATGAAATGTCCCTTTTCTGATTTTACATGATATTTCCAACCTTTAATCAGATCTTTAAGATCAAACAACTAATATCACAAAGATTCTCCAAATTTCTCAAGAAACCCCAAATCGGGTATGCTAGAAATTGTGCCAAAAGCTTCACAGCTTCACCAATTATTAATAAATATGAAAGTGGACATTTTTACAGAAATTTCAGCAGCATAACAGCCTACAAAATGACATTTCCAGGTCCGTATAACCTTTACACAACAGTTCTCAAATGTAGGACAAAAACTATGCTCATCGGGCTCCCGAAATTAACACAAAAATGCCCGGAAACACCACACAACACTAATAAAATATCTCAGAAGTTTAATCACGCCCCAATACATATATTCAGCTCTATTTTAATAGCTTAAAGTCTGAAATACAGTAGCAACCAAAACTGATATGAAATACTCAACTGAAAATACCAAACTCATGCAAAAAACACACCCAAAAACCCACAAATCTACACTGTTTAGCACAAAGGCAAACTCTGTATGAGCATGCACATGGAATGGCTTCAAACTCCCATCCTTAGCCTTCCTGAAAACCTGCAAACTCCCGTTCTTGGGTCTCCCTGGAAACCTGCAAACTCCCGTTCTTGGGTCTCCTTCTCCATAGGTTTGGCAGCCTCTGAAGAATAAACAAAGAATGAGCAAAAATCAAGTTCTCCCATCAACCCAAAATGCCTCCAAACCCCTTAAAAGAGGGCATAATTGTAACTCACATCCAAGAGAGGTTAATGAAACATATTTTAATAATAATTTTCATTTATTAGTCCAACGGTTTCCAAAGATTAACCCCCTTTTTCCGAAACTTCACTTTCTTGGGCCTGCCTGCCTTAGCAAAGATTATTATTTTTTAATTATTTGAAAAGGGGACATGACAAGTCCTCCCCTCCCAAACATTGCTTGTCCTCAAGCAATGGTTGAACAATAAACCAATCAATCCACTTGGATCCCAAATGTAGTCATGAACTATACTACTACCAATTAACACAGGCTCCTGCAATATCCTCTGCAATATGACCAAGAGGAATCCATAATCAAACTGACAATTATAGCTCAACCAAACTCCGAAATCACTACTACCACAATAAAAAACCCATGAGGCACAAACTCTTAGAACATCAGAACCCAAGCAAAGTGGACAAATCAAACTACCAACACAGTAAATACCATCAACGCATCCCACTGGCCTATATGGAATGCACAATCCAACTCTGCAACAATGGTGAATGCTCTCAAATGAAACTGTACCAAGTATGGAGAATCCACACACTGTACAACTCCTGCAGTCAACACAACTTTGCAAATCACCGGCCACTATCTCATAACCATAACTACCATGCACCCCTGATGGTGAAAAGCCATCACAAGATAAATAGAAAGAATTGGAACCCAAACCAAATCTTCCTGCCATCAACTCCTCAACACAAGGATCAAATGCTAACTGATGTACATACCTTGCAATATAATGTTGATAAAAAAAACCAACCTTAGTCAACAACTCACCATGAACAAGTGATACAACCCACTGTGACTGATCACCAGCTAAGTCAGGAGATGTCATAGCCAAAGGAGTAGAATCAATAACAACACCCGCTGAAGCATCACTCTGAAACTCTTTCTCTAAGTCATGTATTATCAAGCTGTCAACTGTAGAACCTATCGCCATGTCATGCCCATCACAACTCTCATCTTGAGGCATCAAATTGTCCCATAACTGATGATAAGCACTAGGAACCAAAGTACATCTCTGTATCATTATCTTATCAACATGGTCATCAAAGGTAAATTGATGAGCATACCTCACAGTGTAATGCCGATAGAATGCACCAATCTCAGTTAGTGGCTCAGATTGTAATCCATATGAAACTAACTGCAATTGATCATTAACCATGTTGGAACTAACTACTACCTCCGAAGATATCACCAAGGGAGTAGTGTTACTAGTAGGAACCATGCCAACTGCCGACTCACCAACATCACACATGATCTTTGATAAATCTCTAGTCTTTGTGCCATCAATACTAGAGGCCACCACCATGTCAGGCATACAACAATCTGCTACAACACCCAACTCAACTGAACCTAACTCTAGTGGGAATGAACCTGATATTTCAATGTTAGTATCAAGAATGGATGCATCCCCATCTCCACTGTCTCTGACAATCTCGGCCATGGACATCCTCGGATCACCAAACACCACTGCTTGTGACTGTATAGAATCAGGTGAAGACTGTAGTTGCTCTAACTCCATGGTCACCTTAGCCAAATGAAACTGTGACTCCTTGAAAGCCAACTATGTACTCTCAAGAATCTCAGAAGTCACCACAAGCTGCTCAGTAAGCTCACTCACCTCATCTTCCTTGGCCAACAATGCATCATATGCTATACTGCCCCACTTCATAAGATAATCTCTGTCGGCTACCAACTGCATATAATCCTGTCTCAGAATCTGGATAGCCTCCCATAAAGAGTGGAACTCTATCAAGGAAAGATAACTGCCTCCCTGCTCATCACTAGTAGGAGAACCCCATCCATAAACTGCTAACAACTGACGAGAAGCATCAAAATGCTGGCAAGTGATAGCAATGTCTTGGTCACTAACTCTCAACTGATTAGACACATGATGGCACTGGCTTGACTGTCTCCTACAAACCTCCTCTGATGCACTGTCTAAAGGAGTATCCTCAAAGTTACTAGTCTCTAGAGTATTACCATCCATATCCTGTGAATCAAATCTAAAACTCATATCAACATACGGAGTATCAAAAACATTAGCATTGCTGTCCAACTCCTCTATACCCAAGGAAACTAAGTCTTCAAAATTGCCCACTGCATCCTCCTAGATGTCATCAATGCCAATATGATCCTGGGACTCATCTATACACACTGCCAAATATGAAAGATCATCAACACATTCTAGCAAGTATGGTCGACTGGATATATGAACAAAGCCCAACATTGGTGTATAAAAACTAATACCAACATTGGACAAGCTGCTAGCACAAGAAAAGACAACACCGTGCAATCTGCTAATCAAATCCATGATAGCACCCAAACAAACACTGCTACCAAAAAGTGTTAAAGATCTCCTGTGAACTGAATACCAAATGCCAATATAACAATCTTGAGTCCATATCTGTAAACTAGAATCAGCTGGTAACTCAAGCAAAATCCTCACTTGAGTAATATGACCAATACCAACTAACTCCACATACCTATCATGATGAGATAATGAAGTCAAAATACTATCTTCACTCACCTTGAGCTGGCGGGATAAATCATGTGAAGTACTACCTGCCTCAACCTCATGTGATGAAGCATCTAACTGTGCCTGGTACTCTTTCTCAACAAAGTCATGAATGCTCAATGTTTTCTCATCTCTACCAGGTATCTCACCATCCTGCACAACAACATCCTCATAATCATTATCTGAACCCACTACACTGTAGTCACTGCCTGTTGTAACTATACCATCCTGAATACCTGTGGCATCACCCTTTGACAACCTGTAAACAATTGTCTCAATTTGAGTATCAAGTTGACCGTTACTATCAATCTGTGTAATATCCTTTCCCACCACCTCTTGTGGCAGAGTAGAATCTGAGACCTCTACCTGGTTATCAGTTAGTTTCTCAAACTCCTCATGCAAGTTCTTGGGAATTGTGTCATCTGTCCTGTGAGAAAATCTGCCAAATAGAAATCCAGTCAACTTATCCACCTTAGCTGGGTCAGATAACATGTCATTCATTATACGGTGGTGCTCAACCAACTGTTTAGACATGTCATGGCTTATTTTCATAAGTTTATCTCGAATGTCTAAATAACCATCCTTTCTACTATTTTTACTCTGGCTATCAATTGTCCAAGATCGTTCCCTCTGAGACTCTGTACTATACCTATCCATTCTGGATAAAGTAGAGTGTAACCCCAATAGGATATAACTTCTTAAAACACCAAGAACTAACATGCAAATGATTAGAAGTGGCATGCAACCATAGATTTGGACATGCAACTGATTAGAAGCAACATGCAACCACCAAATTATGACATGCAAGATCTGGGTAGTTGTCAAAACTGACATGCAAGATCTGGGTAGTTGTCAAAACTGACATGCAAACTTCTACAACCACCAAATTCACCAAGAACTAACATGCAAATGATTAGAAGTAGCATGAAACCATAGATTTGGACATGCAACTGATTAGAAGCAACATGCAACCACCAAATTATGACATGCAAAATCTGGTTAGTTGTCAAAACTGACATGCAAGATTTGGGTACTTGTCAAAATTGAAATGCAAACTTCTACAACCACTAAATTCACCAAGAACTAACATGAAAATTATTAGAAGTAGCATGCAACCATAAATTTTGACATGCAGCTGATTAGAAGCAACATGCAATCATAAATTATGACCTGCAAGATTTGGGTAGTTCTCAAAACTGAAATGCAAGATCTGGGTAGTTGTCAAAACTTACCTGCAAACTTCTACGAACCCTCAGGCTGGCAAGATCATGGCTCTGATACCACTGAAATGTCCCTTTTCTGATTTTACATGATATTTCCAACCTTTAATCAGATCTTTAAGATCAAACAACTAATATCACAAAGATCCTCCAAATTTCTCAAGAAACCCCAAATCGGGTATGCCAGAAATTGTGCCAACAGCTTCACAACTTCACCAATTATTAATAAATTTGAAAGTGAACATTTTTACAAAAATTTCAGCAGCATAACAGCCTACAAAATGACATTTCTAGGTCCGTATAACCTTTACACAACAGTTCTCAAATGTAGGAAAAAAACTATGCTCATCGGGCTCCCAAAATTAACACAAAAATGCCCGGAAACACCACACAACACTAATAAACTATCTCAGAAGTTTAATCACGTCCAAATACATATATTCATCTCTATTTTAACAACTTAAAATCTGAAATACAGCAGCAACCAAAATTGATATGAAATGCTCAACTGAAAACACCAAACTCATGCAAAAAACACACCCAAAAACCCACAAATCTACACTGTTCAGCACAAAGGAAAACTCTGTATGAGCATGCACATGGAATGACTTCAAACTCCTGTCCTTAGCCTTCCTGGAAACCTGCAAACTCCCATTCTTGGGTCTCCCAAGAAACCTGCAAACTCCCGTTCTTGGGTCTCCTTTTCTAATTTTACATGATATTTTCAACCTTTAATCAAATTTTTAAGATCAAACAACTAATATCACAAAGATCCTCCAAATTTCTCAAGAAACCCCAAATCGGGTATGCCAGAAATTGTGCCAAAAGCTTCACAGCTTCACCAATTATTAATAAATCTGAAAGTGGACATTTTTACAGAAATTTCAGCAGCATAACAACCTACAAAATGACATTTCCAGGTCCGTATAACCTTTACACAATAGTTCTCAAATGTAGGACAAAAATTATGCTCATCGGGCTCTTGAAATTAACACAAAAATGCTCAGAAACACCACACAACACTAATAAACTATCTCAGAAGTTTAATCACGTCCCAATACATATATTCAGCTCTATTTTAACAGCTTAAAGTTTGAAATATAGCAGCAACCAAAACTGATATGAAATGCTCAACTGAAAACACCAAACTCATGCAAAAAACACACCCAAAAACCCACAAATCTACACTGTTCAGCACAAAGGCAAACTCTGTATGAGCATGCACATGGAATGGCTTCAAACTCCCATCCTTAGCCTTTCTGGAAACCTGCAAACACCCATTCTTGGGTCTCCCTGGAAACCTGCAAACTCCCGTTCTTGGGTCTCCTTCTCCACAGGTTTGGCAGCCTCTGAAGAATAAACAAAGAATGAGCAAAAATCAAGTTCTCCCATCAACCCAAAATGCCTCCAAACCCCTTAAAAGAGGGCATAACTGTAACTCACGTCCAAGAGAGGTTAATGAAACATATTTTAATAATAATTTTCATTTATTAGTCCAACGATTTCCAAAGATTAACCCCCTTTTTTCGAAACTTCACTTTCTTGGGCCTGCCTGCCTTAGCAAAGATTATTATTTTTTAATTATTTGAAAAGGGGACATGACATGATAGTATTTCTCTTGGTTATTCTTCTAAGAGAAAGACCTATAAATTTTTGAATAAGGCTAGTAACTCGATGATGAAAGTGAAAATGTAAGACTTAATGAGTTTGTAAGCTAGGACGATGAGGATAGAAAAAAGGAACCAGATGATTATAATAATTTTTAAAAATGTTTATGAAGATGTACCTGGAGTGATGCTTGAGCAGTAGAGAGTCATCAAGCGTCATTTTGTAGTACTCGAGTTATAGACATAACAACTCAAACAAGATGTTGAGCCCCAATCGAGTGAAGATAATGTTGTAAATCAAAGAAATGAATGTGTACTAGAAAAATATGTGAGAAGGAACCACTCACCTAAACAAATCATTGGAGAGTAAAGTTCTAGAGTTATGACGAGAAGTAAGTAGAAAGATAGTACATGTTTAATTGTTGAATTTTAACCAAGAATTGTTAAGGATGCACATTATAATGAAGATTGGATAAATGCCATGAATGAAGAGATTGATCAAATTGAGAAAAAACAACACATGGACATAGGTACCGAGACCTAATAATAAGAATGTGAGTGGAACAAAGTGGATCTCCGTAAAAAAACTAAATGACATTGGTGAAGTTGCATGGAACAAGGCTAGATTAGTTTACAGAGGTTATTCCTAAGAAGAAAGGATTGACTATGGTGAGACTTTTGCTCCTTTTGCAAGATTAGGAGTCAAAACTTTGTTGGCTTATGCTATTTACAAGAAATTCAAAGTTTATTAAATGGATGTCAAGTCAACATTTCTAAATGTAATACTTGAAGAAGAAGTGTCCATAGAAAAATCAGAAGGATTTGTTGAACATGATCAAAAACACATTGTTTGCAAATTGAAAAAAGCTTTGCATAGACTAAAACAAGAACTAAGAGCATGGCATGAAATGTTTCATTAATACTTGATTAAAATTGGATTTGTTACAACAAGTGAGAATAGTAATCCGTATTTGAAAAGTGAAATTGAAAACATGGTTGATTGCTGAAATTTTTGTGGATGATATCATTTTCGGTAGGAATGATTTGTTTTGTAAATCATTTGCTGATCAAATGAGCAAAGAGATTTAAATTTCTATGTTTGGTGAGATCAATTTTTTCATTGGCCTAGAATTTCATCAAATAAAAGATGGTATATTTGACCCATTCTAAGTATGTGAAGGAGATCTTGAAAACTTTTGAAAAGGATGAGTGAAGGACAGTTGGTACAACTATGGTTACTAGATGCAAATTATCCAAGGATGATATTAATGTTGAGGTAAATGAAACATAATATAGATCAATAATTGGTAAACTACAACATGTTGTACATAGTAGACTTGATATTGCATATGTGGTTGAAATTTTTGTAAGGTTTTTATGTAATCCTAAGGAAACACACATGACTATTGTTAAAAGGATATTTAGATATCTAAAATGAACCGAAGATTTTGGATTGTGGTATAAATAAGATGATGACTTTACACTTAAAGACTACACTGATGTAGATTGGGTTGGTAATGTGAATAACATAAAGAGTACAAGTGGTGAAAAATTCTTCTTAAGAGAAAGATTGATTACATGGTTGAGCAAAAAATATAGTTGTATTTCACAATCTACTGTTCAAGTTGAGTATGTTGCTATTGCATTTAATTGTTCTAATATTGTTTGTATTAAGAAATTATTGGAAGGAATGCAAAAAGAAGTTAATTAGTTTGTTACTATTTACTATGATAATACTAGTGCAATAAACATATCAAAGAATCTAGTGATGTATGCTAAAAAAAACATATATCTATCAAACATCACTACTTGAGAGAGCAAGTACAAGAGAAACAAGTGAGGCTTGAATATGTGAAATCCAAAGAACAAATTGTAGAGACATTTACCAAGTCATTTCATAAGGATTCTTTTGAGTATCTAGAGGTAAGTTAGGTGTCCTTCCCATATCCAAGATTCATAAATCAATGATGCATGTTGCATCAATTCATGGATGATCAGATATGTCTTTGTGGAGTTGATGCAAGAGTTCAATCTTTAAGGATGTTTTCTGAAGATGTGAAAGTGATTGTAATGAAACTGATGTAAACAATACATGCAAGGTACAAGGTATTACTAACAGATTTTATAAGTTTCACATTGGAACTTATATTTACCTTTGGCATTATTGTCAAAGGGGGAGTTGTATATTATGGAGAAGAGTTATGAGCTACTAAGGGAATGATATACTAAGGAGAAGAAAAAGATTAAAGAAAAGAATGAAGATGTTGTTGAACTAAAATAGAAAAAAGAGTACACCGTAAGGGGGAGAATTTGTGAAGATGAAGATTGAGTGAACTTGGTGTTGAATTCTATTGTAGAGAAGCATAATAAAGTTAGAGAGCTAAAAATTTGTTTTTTTGTTCATACATTAATTTGATTATCTTATGTGTAATGTTATATGTAATGTAAAATCTTATGTTTATATGTTGTCATCAATGTTATAGAGGAAGATTGTTAGTCTCAACTAACAATGTAACAAATAATATTGTTTTTGTATGTAAAAGAGTCATATAAGTTGTTATGTCATCATTGATGTCAAGCCTTAGTTGGTTAGACATTGTGCTAATCCAATAGAGTAATGTATCATTTGATTTGATGAAGACAATTTGAAGAAAGTATGCTGATAGAGTTGATAAGTATTGGTATTCAATGGGTACTTGAATGAATTGGAATATGAAAATATAATTTTGGTTTGATTATTATAAAATTTTGTGATGAGGTTCATGTATTCATTGAGATATAGAAGTTACAACAAACAACTGGGTTAAAAAAGTGATACACTATACATCGAGTGACTTCCATATCACCAAGGGTCTAACATAGAAAAGTTAAAGTCTAGTGTTAATTGAGTGATGTATTTCCTGCATAAGATGCAAAGTTTCTTTGAGTATGAATAGGAGGAATAAGTTAAGAAAGATTGAATTTGTTGAGATCTAATTGAAAAGATCATTGTTAAGATTATTGAAAGAGGGAGATTGCCAAAGAAGACTATGTGTTTCAATCATTGTTTTTTCACTGATGTGAAACCTGCTATTTTTTGGTAAGACAACTGCTTATAAGATTCAAGTACTATCACTTATTTTATTGATGAAGAAGATTTGATCAAAAGATGTAACAATAGAACCTATAGGAAAGGTTGAGTTATGATTATGTAATAAAGTACAAGGATCAGTTAAGACAACGATGACATGATATATTGATAATCTACTTAAGGTTACAAAGGTTGGTTAAATTTAGAAAGTTTAGAAGAACAAGTTACACAAAGTTTGTCTGCCAAGCTTGACTGAGTGGATAGTAGGTGCCGAGAAAGGTTAGTGCAAGATGAGTAGAAAAATTAGTTGGAGCTGAGTAAAAGTTCATTCTAATGTATGTCGAGAAAAATAGTTGATGCTAAATAAAATTTAGTTGATGTCGAGCACCAGTAAACTTTAGTAGGTGCCGAGTAATTTCACAATGGATGCCGAGCAACATAGTATGTATCGAGCATTAGAAGGTTGATAATGTCGAGTTGCTACATTATTTAAAAGATCAAAGATTCGATGAATCTGAGCTGACAAGTTTGTTTTCTTGGATTTTGTGAACCAGGTGGAAGATAAGGTTGATGAGCTGGAGGCACAAAATTTAAGGTAAACTGTTTCTAGGTGAATTCAAAGTGGATTCCAGGAGAATTTTCTAGAAGAGATATGAGATATGAGGTCGATACATTGTATCTTACCTAATTCATTCGAAGTCTAATATTGGATGATGGAAAATGAGTGGAAAAATATCTTAATTTCTTATTTATGGAATGTCTGGTCATGAAGTAAAGTTGTCATGTGTGAGAACCTAAGGGAGACAAGGACTCAAGGGTTTGCTTCATCAAGTGACCTAAGAAAAGAGTTTGCAATGGCATGTTAAGCAAGAAGACTTAAGGAGTTGAATGCTTGAAGGGTGAACAAGCTATCAATGTTGCAAAGTATGAAGGCCAAGCAAAATTGAGGACTGAACAAAGATCTATAATCTGCAAGAGAAGTTGTAAATTGTATTAGATCAAAGCCTTATTGTTACTCTCTAACAATTGTATTAGTCTAAGGTAAATCCTTTGGATTAAGGTTGATCTAACAGTCATTTGTAAATCCTTTAATTGGGTGGCATTCCAAGTGAATGGCCTAAAGTCCTCTAACAAGGCTTGCTTCTAATAGGGTGATTGAAATCCTTTAATAGGGTCACATTTAACAATGTGTATTATAACTTTTAATAGGTTTGGCCTTTCATAGGGCATCACTTCAGAAGAGTGAAAAAAAGAGTATTATGTTACTAGTGGTTTTTTTCTAAATTAAGTTTCTACATAAATCATTGTGTCAAGTGAATTGATGAATTTGTTATGTTTCATGCTTTACATTTCTGCAAGTTGATTTGATAGTAACCTACAAGTTTTAGTGATTGCATAATCTTATGGATGCATGCATGAGTATAAATATTTTATGGGTTCACTAAGTTGTGAAAAGTTTTATTTATACATCTAAACCTTGGATAACTGATTCACCCTCCCTCCCCTCTCAATTATTCTAAAGTATTCCAACAATTGGTATTAGAGCCATCTGCTTGAGAGAACTAGTTTGAAAGTACTAGAAGCAAAAAGATCGAGATGTATAAAAGAGAAGTACCCAAGCTCAATAGAGATAACTTTCTTGCATGAAATTTTTTGATGAAGCTACACCTTGGAGGACTTGGAGATCATGCACAATCTACTATTTTGGTGAAACATGTTGATCTTGCTAGTGCCCCAACTATTGAAGATATGAGGAAGAAGAAAGAACACAATCGAAAAATGTGGAAGATTGCCTCTACCCTAAGTTATGCCAAATTTGATGATATCAAAGGTCTTGAAAATGCAAAGAAAATGTGGGATTCCCTAGCTACCATCTATGGAGAAGACACCAATGTTCTTAAAGCCAAAGTTGAAAGCCTTAGAGGTAAGTTTGATGAATGAGAATGGAAGAAGGTGATAATATTACTTAATGTATTGAAAGGATAAAATAAGTGGTTAATGCAATAAGAGGAGTAAATGGAAAACTAGATGACGATACTATTTTAAGAAAAGTTTTGAGAATATTGCTATCTATATATGCTATTAGAGTTGTTGCAATTCAAGAACTAAGATGTATTCTAGGGAATAAGCTATCACTTGAAGGTCTATTAGGTAGACTCACTACTTTTGAGTTATCTAACTTTGATAATTACAAATATGAAAATATTGAATCTATTTTCAAAGCTAAAGTGTTATTAAAGGAACCTTATGGGAAGAAGGAGAAGAAGAAGAAGAAGAAGAAGAAGTATGCATCTAGTGATAGTGATACAAATGAGGATGATGTTGAATAGCTTGAAGCACTACTGGCAAGAAGATTCCACAAAGGAAATGACAAGTTTAAAGGTAAGTTATCCATCATTTTTTTCAATTGCAATGAGGTTGGTCATATTACTGTTAGATGTCTAGAAAAGAAGAAATACAGAGGTGGTGACAAGTACAAGAATAGAAGAGATGAAGACAACAAAGATTACAAAGACAAAGGAAAAAAATCTTGCTACATTGCTGAAGAAAATGATTTTGATGAACATGATGATGAGGTAGTATATGTTGCAATAAAGGATGAATCTGATGAAGATGATGCAACTATGATTGTGACTTGTGTGAACAAGAATGATAGATTGATCATTGACAGTGGATGTTCACATCACATGACTGGAGACAAAAGTAAGTTCATTACTCTAAATTGTTATGATAGAAATAATGTAAGATTTGGTAATGATGCACCATATTTGATAAAAGGAAAAGGTTTTATCAAACATATAGATAAGATTTTATGTAATAATGCTTACTATGTTGAAGGACTTAACCATAATTTGTTGAGTGTGTCACAACTAAATAATTTAGGATGTAAGGTTAAATTTGAAAACAAGATTGCCAATATATATGACACAAATGGGAAATTGATTGGAAAGGGTGATCAAACTAGAAGTAATCTATTCTATCTTGATATAGATGATGCTACTTGTCTTGTTATAAAATTTGATAATGTATGGTTATGGCACAAGAGGTTATGTCATGTTAATTTTGATAACTTGGTTAGTATTAGTAACATGAAGAAAGTTAGATATTTGCCTAAGTTGAAGAAGCCTGATAATGTAATGTGCAAATAATGCCAGTTAGGCAAAATGACAAAGTCAAGTTTTAAGAGTAAAAATTATACCTCTAAAGGAATACTAGAGATTGTTCATATTAACTTGTGTGGAAAAATTGATGTGCAAAGTTACAAGGGAGATAAGTACATCATACTATTTGTTGATGACTATTCTAGGATTATGACAGTTATGTTTCTAAAACAAAAATCTAATGCATTTCAAATGTTTAAGTGTTACTTAGCAAGAGTTGAAAGGAAACAGGTAAAAGTCTGAAATATTTGAGGTCTGATAGAGGAGGAGAATTCACATCAAATGAATTTGAGATGTTCTATAATGATAGAGGAATCACAAGTCATACATTTGCCCCTAGAACCCCTCCACAAAATGGAATAGCTGAAAGAGGGAACATATCTATAATGGAACACTCATGATGAAGAAGAATGTTGCTTTGAAATATTGGAGAGAAGCTATAAGTACATTTGTCTATACCTTTAATTGTGTGCAAATCAAGAAAGGTACTCATTTAACACCTTTTAAATTATGGTACGAATACTCACCCAATGTAAAATACTTTAAGGTATTTGGAAGTAAGTGTTACATTATTAAAGATGTTAGGAATCCCAAGCTTGATGCAAAAAGTGAAGAAGGTATATTCCTAGGTTACTCCACAAGAAGTAAAGCTTACAAGTACTTGAATATTAACACTAAAAAAATTGTGGAAAGTGCAAATGTGAACTTTGATGAATATACAATAGTGTATGAGGTTGAACCTATGAAAGAACCAAAAGAATACATATCATTTGTATACTTTTATGAAGGTATGTTTGCTAAATAAGATGATACAAATCAAGTTACAAATCAACAACAAGTTACAGTGACTGCCAAGTCACACCCTATGAATGTCGAGTTGCATTTAAGAACCAAGCTACATTTAGATGTCGAGCTACATAATGAAGTGGGAGTATATTCTGATTCTAAGATTAGTATACATGAAAGAGAAGCTGAGATACCTAATAGAGGTGAACACAGTGATTCTAAAGTTGAAAGACAAAATGAAGAAACAAGAGCTAAACCAAGATTGTCTAAAGTATGTCAAAAGACATCATCTTGCTGCTCAAATCATTGGAGATAAAGATTCAAGACCAATTACAAGAAATAGATTGAGCAGTGAAACATGTTTGTTGAGTATGAAGGAACCCAAATTAGTAAGAGGTGCATTGGAAGATGTTGACTGGTATAAAGCCATGGAAGAAGAGATTAAACAAATAGAGAAGAACAAAATATGGAGTTTAGTCCCTAGACCAGAAGAGAAAAATGTGATCGGTACCAAGTGGGTATTTAGAAACAAGCTAGATGAAAATGGAGAATTCATAAGGAACAAAACAAGATTAGTTTGCAAGGGATATGCACAAGAAGACATAATTGACTATAGAAAGACATTTTCCCTTGTTGCTAGATTGGAAGGAGTAAGAACTCTACTTGGTTATTTTGCATATAAAGGTTTCAAATTCTATTAGATGAATGTTAAATCTACATTATTGAATGACATATTAGAGGAAGAAGTTCACATAGAACAACCAAAAGGTTTTGTTGATGTTAACAATAAAAATATGGTATGTAAACTACAAAAATCTCTATATTGTTTAAAGCAAGCACCAAGAGCTTGGTATGAGAGACTTCATAATTATCTTGTGAAGATTGGATTTGAAAGGATTGATGATAACAAGAATCTATACATGAAGATAGAGAAAGGAAAAGGTATTTTATTATCTTAAATATTTGTTGATGATATCATATTTGAAGGTAAAGATACTTTATGTAAGGATTTTGCAAATTAGATGAAACAAGAATTTGAAATGTCTATGTTTGGAGAGATCAATTTTTTTGTGGGTTTGCAAGTATATCAGATGAAGTATGGTATATACATCACTCAATCAAAGTATGCCAAAGAAATATTGAAAACTTTTGGATTAGAGAATTCCAAACTAGTAAGTACACCTATGGTGACAGGACACACGTTATCAAAGAATAATGATTCAACTAAGGTGAATCAAACATTGTATAGGTCTATGATTGAAAAATTGCAATATGTAGTACATAGCAGACCTGATATTGCATTATCTATAGGGATAGTTGCAAGATTATGTGCTAATCCCAGGGAGAATCATTTAATGGCCATGAAGAGAATAATGAGATATATTTGAAAGGAATAGAAAAGTTTTCTCTATACTACAAGACAAATAAAAGTTTGAATTGAGAGCGTACATTGATGCTGATTGGGTTGGAAACATTGGTGACAAAAAGAGCACCAGTGGAGGAGCATTTTTCTTAGGAAAGACACTATTTACACGGACTGGTAAGAAATGGAAGTCTACTTCACAATCTATTGTTGAAGCTGAATATGTTGCTACTATTGTAAATTGTACAAATGTTGTATGGATCAAACAACTACTCAAAAGAATGAAGGAAGAAATCACAGAACTGGTAATACTTTATTGTGATAATACAAGTGCTATCAACATATCAAAGAATCTAGTGACGCACACAAAGACTAAACACATTGCAACTAAGTGTCATTACTTGAGAGAGTTAGAAGATGGAAGTTGCTCATAGAGGGAGATATATCAATACAAGTTTTCTTTTTGGTATTGTCTTACTATTTTAACCTAGTCAGTTTGGTTGAAAAAAGTTGTTTACCATTTTGTTAATTTGTTGATCAGTTTGGTTTGCCAACAATGGCAAAGAGGGAGATTGTTGATATTTGATTGAAAAGATCATTGCCAAGATCATTGATAGAGGGAGATTGTCAAAGAAGACTATGTATTTCAATCATATTTCTGTTACTAATGTCAAACCTACTATTTTTTTGGTAAGACAACTACTTATAAGATTCAAGTACTATCACTTAGTTGATTGATAAAGAGGATTTGATTAAAAAATTGTAACAATAGCACCTAGAGGAAAGGTTGAGTTATGATTATGTAATGAAGTATAAGGATCAGTTAAGACAATGATGACATGATGTATTAATAATCTACTTAAGGTTACAAAAGCTGGTTACACTTAAAAAGTTTAGAAGAACAAGTTACACAAAGTTTGTCTGCCAAGCTTGACCAAGTGGATAGTAGGTGCCAAGAAAAGTCAGTGCAAGCCAAGCAGAAAAGTTAGTTGAAGCCAAGTAAAAGTTCATTCTACTATATCCCAAGCAAAACAATTGATGTCGAGTAATGTTTAGTTGATGCCGAGCACCAATAAATCTTAGTAGGTGTTGAGTTATTTCACAGTGGATTTTGAGCAACTTAGTATGTGCCGAGCATCAAAAGGTTGATAATACCAAGCTGATATGTTATTTAAAAGATCAAAGATTCAATGAATCTAAGCTGACAAGTTTATTTTCTTGGATTTTATGAACTAGGTGGAAGATAAGGTTGGTGAGCTGGTGGCACACAATTTAAGGTAAAGCATTTTTAGAGGAATTCAAAGTGGATTATGGGAGAAGTTTCTAGAAGAGATATGAGATATGGTGTAGATACATTGTATCCTACCTAATCCATTTGAACCCTAAAATTGGATGATGGAAAATGAGCGGAAAAATATCATAATTTCCTATTTATAAGAATGTCTTGTCATGAAGCAAAGTTTTCATATGTGAGAACCTATGGGAGATAAGGAGCTAAAGGTTTTTCTTCATCAAGTGACCTAAGAAAAGAGTTTGCAATGACATGTTAAGCAAGAAGGCTTCAGGAGATGAATACTTGAAGGGTGAACAAGCTATCAATGTTATCAATGTTGCAAAAGTATGAAGGCCAAAAAGAATTGAGGATTGAATAGAGATTTATAACCTGCAAGAGAAGTTGTAAGTTGTATCAGATCAAATCCTTACTGTTACTCTCTAACAATTGTATCAGTCTAGGGTAAATCCTTTGGATTAAGGTTCACCTAATAGTCATTTGTAAATCCTTTAACTGGATGACATTCCAAGTGAATGGCCTAAAGTCCTCTAACAAGAATCAATTCTAACAGGGTGATTGAAATCCTTTAATAGGGTCACATTTAATAGTGTGTATTGTAAACTTTAACAGGGTTGGCCTTTCACAGGGCATCACTTTAGAAGAGTGAAAAAAGAGAGTAGCATGTTACTAGTGGTTTTTTTCCAAATTAGGTTTCCACATAAATCATTGTGCCATGTGTTAATGAATCTGTTATGTTTCATGCTTTACATTTCTACAAGTTGATTTGACAGTAACTTACAAGTTTTAGTGATTGCATAATCTTATGGATGCATGCATGAGTATAAATGTTTTATGGGTTCGCTGAGCTGTGAAAAGTTCTATTTATACATTTGGACCTTAGATAACTGATTCACCCCACCTAGTTATTCTAAAGTATTCCAATAGAATCTGAGGCCGATTTATGGTGAAAATAAAGAATTATTGAGAAGTTGACAGGATAAAGTCAAAGTTAGTTATGAGATCTACAACTAGAGAATTATAATGGATATTTGATGAAGGAGATTTAAGCAAGATAAGGGTGAGTACAAAGTTCAAGGAAGTTTTATTTTTTAAGTGTCTAAATTCATTGAATTTAAGATCTATAGTTGTGATTAAGCAACAAAATCTAGAAGGATCTGGAAGGTAGAAGTTAACTTTTTAAGGGGATGAATGGGACTATTTTTAGTTGCTAATGGATGCTAATAAAGTGTGAATTACTGAAGGTGAAGAAGGATAAAGAAGAAAAAAGTGAATTGAGTAGAGTAGAAAAATAAAGATCAAGAAGAGGAAGTGCAAAGTGAAATTGAAAGAGTGTGAATTAGCTAGATAGAGATCAGAAGGAAGAAGACATAGTGAAGCAATGATTTGAACAAGCAAGGCAGTGCTAAACCTAGAAGATCATTTGACTTTTACTTGCTTACCATTTTAGCATATAAAATTTCTTAACCAAGTGGACCTAATAAGTCTTTTAAATCCTATATGGTAACACTAATTAGTGATGTTTGTAAGTCCTTTAGAGAAGGTCACTCTTTAGTAATGACAATGAGTGATAATGTCTAGATGATCTTCGGTTATAATCCTCTAACTTGGTCACACTAAAAATGTGCATGTAACCTTTAATAAGGTTGGATCCTAACAAAGATCACTTTAGAAGAGTGAAATATTTGGGTTGCTAGTTCCTAGGTGGTTTATTCCTTTACAAGGTTTCTATGTTAAAATGTATGTGTAATGCCCCGCTTGGAGATCCTTGGAACAAGGATAACTATAAACCAAAATATTTTTTTAAAAAAGAGTATGAATGCAAATGACAACATCATATAGAGATTACGAAGATCATAAAAAAAGACTTAACCAACAATCTAGACATCCAACGAATCTCCAAACACTACTAACAAACTAATACAGTCAACTATGAAATGAAATATAAAGACGACAACTAAACATAAAATCATTAATCTCTCAATGCACGGTAATTTAAGCAGTGCCAAAGGGTAGTCAAATTACCTAAAAGTGTTCTTTGGAAAACAATGGAGATGCCCCTTATTTTTCACGTGAGAAAATGCAAATGATAGTTTTGCATGAGGAAGTGCACCATACCACATGAGAAACTACCCTCTCGCATGAAGGAATGCCTGGCCCAGCTACCAAACCCACAAAAATGGGGTGAAGGCTCACGCAAGGAAGTACAAAGAAGCACACAAAGAAGCACAAAGAGCCACGTGAAGAAACACATAAAGCCACATGAAGAAACACAGATAACCTTGCAAAGAAACATAGAGAACCACATGAAGAAACACAAAGAGCCATGCAAAACTTCACACTCTCATGTGAGAAACCACAATAATAAGCAAGGAAACTAAAGATGAAATAAAGGTAAAAATCCACACCAAGGAGTATCGAATCCATAAATCGAGGCTTAGACACTTGAGCACACAACAACTGAAAGACAAAAACTAAATCTAACCATCTAAACATAGCAGTGAAGGAAAATAACTAAAAGTAACATTGCAATGAGATAAAACAACAAAACTAAGTGTGCTGTTCCTCCCAACCATAATAGCATCATGAGACCTCGAAGGTCCTAGCCATCCCCCATGCATAACACCCCAAACTACCAACTAGATAGTCAGAGCTATGTTATGAGGACATCACTACTAAAGCGTAATAACATCATAAGAATATGAAATCTAACATGCTAATCCAATAAGAAAAATATTCCCCAACTAAGCAAATCACATCATCTAATCATATGCTAAACATCATAATAAGGAAATGTGTCAAATAAACTAACATCATCTAAACATGATATCTAAGCATTCCAATGGAAGCATAAATCACAAGAAAGCATACTCCAGAACCTGAAACACCAAGTGAAAATATCCAGCACGGTCACACTAGGACAATAGCCCATCTCTATACACTGGTCCCTAACAGTGGTATAGGTAGCTACACCTCTCAACCATGTGAAACCTATAGGTCCACTCTCGCTATGCTGATGGAGATAATGATCCAACCACAAAAACACATAAAACAAACGTCCATGACTAACACTCATGCCAAACAATAATGATGACTAAAACCAAGAATATGAGACAATGCAAGTACTATAGGTCCTGGTCAGATACTCAATGGGTTACTTTGTAGGGGGTGGAATCATGAAGAGTCCCTTGGCATGAAATAGCCCAAGCTTGAATCATGTGGACTCAACTTCCCAATGGAAGGATCACACATTGTGTCCTCAAACATAATCAAGTGCTCACACATTTTATTATCTTAAGTTTTATTACCACCTATTATTTTTATTTAATTATCACTTGATTAAACCTTCTGCATGCAAATGCACTGGGCATGGACACCAAGCTGTAGAGATAGAAGCCCCCTCCATATGCTACCCTTCCCTACCCATGCTCATCCAATGATGAGTGCTCATAGGAATACATATTCCCAACCCAACCCCAAATGATCGTAACTCAACTACATTACCACCAGGAAATCAGGCCTTGAAAGTCACCTAAAAAAACATGCGCATGTTCTCGTGTGTGGTGCACCACCACCACAAAGATTATAACACAAAGATTGGATGAGAACATAAGAACAATATTACTCAACCAAAAAAAGCTTGGGAGGATTGATGTGACACACTTCCCAATGCAACATAAAAGTGCAACAGTGATCTTACTGGCATCTGAACGGATGATCCGGGTCTACGACCAATATCATGCCAAGAAAACTCAAGAAAATAGGGTGACACACTAGTTGAGGTGAAAGCCCCAAAATTGGAAAACTTCAAAAATAGAACCCATTTGGTCTTAGGGCACAAAAGCCATGAAAATCCAATAAAAAACAAGTTTAGACACCGTATGCAAAAATGACTAGCATAATAGTGGAAAACTCTAAACCCTCATCCCAAAGACTAAGAAAACATTCATACCTGACCAACTGGGTAGAACCAACAAACAAAAATAGGGGGGAACACTAGTTCTCAACCTCCTAACAAACAACCACTAGAAAAAAAAGTAAAAAATGAGCTAAAACATAAAAATGGGAGAGCTCTACCTAACAACAAAAGGGGCTAAAATAGGAAACAACACAATAAAATAAATAAGTCGTAGAAGCTACTAGAAATCACGATACAACAAGATCTCCCTGAGCTGGGTCCAATGAGGCTAACCTCGCAAAGATCCCACACCTGCAACTCTCACAATGAACAAAAACATAATCCTCTAGAAGAGGATTTTGGTAAAATCTCTCAAACTCTTAATTTCCAAAAGTGAGAAATGAGGAATTAATTTCATCTTTCAATAATTATTCACTTTTCAAGTGAAAAATTGATTAGGGTAAATAACCAACCAACCTAGTTAAACCCCAAATCAACCCAAATGAAAATAGGCTATTCCAAGTAATTGGAATTCATCTATGGAAAAGCTACCAAAAATTAAAATAATAAAAATAAAGCCTGAAAATACAAAATCATAGAAATTTCTTAACAACCTTCGCGATAATGCAAAACTCTAAATGCATAGGCACACTCACAGGTCTAGTCACATAATGCAAACGAGTCCAGATTTATCAGATCACTAGATGATTTAATTAAACAATAAAATCAGATACGTCAACCATACAAGGACAACATTGGTAAAATATGAACAATTGAATCACTAACTCGATGTGCCATTGCTAGGGATATAAATCCTACACACTAAAACATGTGATCAAGTGAAATTACATATAATAACATAGCCAAATAAATAAATGCATTAAATACCTAATTTAACCATTTATTTCGTTATACTAAAATAATCCATTTACATCACTCGTGTTCGCATAATACATAATGAAGTAAGAATGAAGTAAATAACCATAGCATTAATTCCATCACATAACATAATCAAATATATGTCCAAATATTGGATAACCAGATATCATGATGAAGCATACTATCATCTCAAAATGACATCAACATGCAAATATGATTAACTACACATCATAGTAGTATAACACCTATGATACTGAAATCAAAGTATAACATCCGGCCTTTAGGTAATCTCAAATGCATAAATAATAACATGAGTACAAGTATCTCTCAAATCAAAATATAACAAGGTACAAACTGCAAACATGAGAGGCACTAAAATACGTGTCAAATGTGTGATTTATTATGTGTTACAAGTTAGTTTTCATGTTATTTGCTTACTCCTACAACTTGGTATAAGATAAGTTATATCTCTATTACTCAATAAAGTAATGGTTAGTAAGATAATAGTTTGATGCTAAAAGATGACAAGTTTACTTTGAGCAGTTATTGTTGTGGTAGTTTAAGAAGTTGGAACTATACCAAAGCATTTTAAAGGCCTATAGGATAACTATATATAACTAATTCACTGCCCTCTCTTAGTTATCTAATGAGTCCTTTATCATTCATTTCACTTTTAAGCGTATACCTATTTTTATATTTTAATTAGATTAATTTCATATATTTAGTACCTAGAGCTATTTTACGCTTAATAAATCAATTGGTTCAATTTACAATCACATGTCACATCTAGAATAAATTAATATTGCATGAAAGGGGAATTTCTTGCATAGTTCCTTGATATAATTTGGGTTTAGTATTGACATCCCTTCATCATACTTGAGTTGTGCTAATTTAACTTGGGTTATATTGAGAGTTATGTTTGGAAGCCCTTCTCTCTCTTTTATTTAATTTTTAATGTGTGGAAAGTAGTTTACTAATAAATTTATCTCACATAGTTTACATTATTAACATTGAATTTCTTCACCACATTTTCACCCAAAATAGTTTGGTGAACCTGCCTTGTGTCCTTGAGTTAGATTGCTTATTTGTGCATTCTCTCTTTTGCATGATTTCAAGTTAGATTTATCTATCTTGCGAGGTTAGCTCTCTTATTTTATACTCCTTTTCACATTGATATTCATGTGGCTAGATCTCATTAGATTATCTCTTTTTTATTTCTCTTTTTATGAGCTTTGTCACATTAAGTGCAACCTAGATACCATTCTCATTAGGACTAGTTGTAGACTCATGGGCTCTTTTGATCATGATCTTTCTTTTCTTCCTAAGATCCATAGTGATACCAATGTTTTTCCTTTGGATATCAATCTTATCATGGAGAATAAATCTCCCCACTCTTTCCATGATGAAGGTGAAGCCTCAAGGGTTCCTCCTACTCATCTTAATAAGCTCTTTTATGAGTTTGATAAGATGAAAAATTGGCTTGTACAAGAGAATCAAAATATAGACAGTGTTACCAGTTTTGAGGCTATTAATAAGCTTATTACTCATGATGATAATAAAATCTTTACTTTATGTAGTATTTCTTACCTTATTAATACTTATGCTAATCCTTTGACATAATTTTTAGAAAGTAAAGTCTACCAACACATTTTAGAGTTGAGGGGGGGGGGTGCGGGCGGGTCGGGGATGAATATATTATATGCCAAATATAACATTAATTAATCTTATCAAACCCAATACCAATATATATATATATATATATATATATATATATATATATATATATATATATATATATATATATATATATATATATATATATATATATATATATATATATATATATATATATATATATATAGAAGATTTGTTAACTAGGGAAACCCTTGATCAGAGGGAAAATCCCAATGGGGATGAAACTCACAAGATGATATACTAATATAAAAGTTCCTTTTAAGAGGATATGACCCTGTTACTATCCAATTCAATATAATCAATAAAGGTGAGTCCCTATTAGGAGACTTTGAATCATTGGTAGAAGATTCCAACTATAATGCCCACCCATAGTTTATTTTTCCATTATATTTACCAATCTCTTTTATGCCTATTTCATGGATGTGTTAGTTCAAGGATATTATTTCATAACTTGGACTAGAGATATATCAATGATGGTTACTTAGTTGACTATATTTTGTGTGTTGTTTAATGATTATGGTTATTGGTGCATTAATGATGCTTTAATGATTCGTAGTTAATAAATGTGATTTCTTTCATAGCAATGTTAGATGATGCTTTAATGATAGTTACTTCATATTTGTAATGATGCATTATTTTATCTAAGTATTTGATGTTTGACTTATAATTATTATTGTACTTATCCCATACTTGCATGTGTATGGTGCATGTGTTTGTTTTATCTTTCAGTTTGTTGTGTTTGATATGGTTAAGGGAGGGATTCGTAGTCACCTGCTAGTCAGGATCTACACAATGTACCACTCCTTGTCATTGTTCGTTTAGTTTAGAATATTTATATACATGTACATGCTCATCTTTTATGCAGAATGTAGGTACCCGACATTGACTTCCCTGAATTGTTAGGATGAGTGTGCCCTATCACAATAACTCAATGGTAAAAATGGAGAGATAATGTTCAGGTCCGATCCCAGCCATAGCCTAATTACTTGTCCTGAAAAGGAGGACATGCATTTGACTTTTCACCCTTTTCAAACCCACAAGTTTATATTTTTTTGTGTTGTTTGATTTTGAGTTTTGGTCTATTTTTGTAATGTTGCTTTTATGTGGATTTCACTATGTGATTTATTTGGTAAATGATTTAATTATAATATTTAGGTTAATCATATAATTAAATATTATTTGATTAAAAAGAAAATATTAAAGCATGAGAATATTTAATTAATTAAAAAAAATTTAAATATGTGCTTTAATTTAAAAGTCTTAATTTAGAAGTTTAAATTTAGAAAATTGGTTAAAGAGAAATTAGAATATGATGATATTTAATTAACTATTAATTAATTAAATATGTAATTTAGTTTAAAAGATTTAATTTAAAAGTCCAATTTAAGAAGTTGGATAAAAAGAGAATTAAATTATTAAAGATTTAACATTGCTTTATTATAATTATTTATTTAATAATAATTAAATTAGAGTTGCATTTAAACAATGAGTTTTGATTATTATTATTAATTTAAATAATAAACTATGCTTTAATTAGTGCTTACACTAATTAATAAATTAGAGAAAAATCAAATATAAAAGAATATTTTAATTTAAAAAGTTCTTTAAGTGTGCATGAAAGGATTAAATAGTAAAAGTTTATTTTAAAGAGAGACCTTTGTATGTTAAAAAAATAGAAACCCTAGGTAGAGTTAAACTCTTTATTAAGAGATTTGAGTTGATTTCTACACAGACAAGTTTTGGGGAGCAAAATTGAGAATTGGATCAAAATAATTGTTGAAAGTTTTAGGGGGTCAAGATTTTCATGTGCTCATAGATTGTCTTAGATTTGAGCTTTTGTTTTGAGGTAGGGTTTGAAAACCCATTGTAGAATTTTATTAAAAGATTTATCTACTTCACGTCTTCTTCTATGCTTGCATAATGTTTATTAATTTAATATATTGATTTTTGGATAAAGAATTATGTTGTAGATTTTGAAAAGAAAAATTTATTAATCAAGAAAAATTGATTGCAAAAAAACTATTTAAATTTATTACGACTTTATTCTTTTGAAACCCTTTTCAATATAGGAAAAAAATTAGAAGAAAATAATAAATCAAACAATTAGCGTTTCAACTTTAAATTTGTTATTTGAACTATGTGATTATCACAAATTTTCTAAATATAGATGAATATTTTTTTTACACCGAAAATAATTTAATTGCGATATTTATTTGGAAAGCAGAAGATCAATTGTGAGGAAAACACTTTGTAACTAAACGTATACATGCATGTGAAAACAAATACACTAAAAATAGAAACTAAGTATAGTATGGTTACATGCATATGCTAAAAATAGAAAGCGAAGTATAGTATGGTTACATGCATATGAATTTAAAAAAAAGAAAAGAAACTAAGTGTCATATTGTTACATGCATGTGGAAACAAACATGCTAAAAATAGAAACTAAGCATAGTATGGTTGCATGTGAAAACAAATATGCTAAAAATAAAAAATTAAGTATAGTATGGTTACATGCATGTGAAAACAAATATGCTAAAAATAGAAAACTAAGTATAGTATAGTTGCATGATTTGAAAGATCAAATACATGTGAAAATACTAATTGCATGTGTATTTTTTTTTATACAATTTAATTTTTTAGATTTATTTATTTAAAAATAATAATAATTTATTAATTTTTAAAACTAAATAAGCATTATCCATTTAGTTATAAAGTGAATGTTAGTACTAGTGATTATTTAAGTCTAATTAAATTCTTAGTTGCATATAAATAATTTTATATCTATTAATGTAAGAGGGAAGTTAATAAATAAATATTTATAATTTTATTATATTTTAAGAGAAGTTGTGGTGGACTTCACTTTATAATCATTTAGTTAATAACTATTTGACTTTATGAGAGAAATTATAAATAATTAAATTAAATTAATAATTTTATCTCTAGCTGCATTATGAATGAAAGGAAAAGTAAATGTTAATATTGAACTAAAAAAGAGGTCAAATTAATATTTTAGAAATAAAATTGATATTAGTATTTAATTTAATAATATACATTTATGTTATTAATTAAATCATTTATGATTTAAAATTATTTAAATTAATAACATGATAATATGGCATGATATTTTATATGCTCAAAGAGATTGGACATTTAAATATTTATTGTTTTAAATAAGTATATTAGCATAACAATTTATATTAATATGTATATTCTTGGAACATCAGGTTCTGGGAGGATAATTGGATGGGGAGAAACTGCTAATTTACAAAAAATTTAGAAGACTAATAGAGAAATTGAAGATAGAAATGGGGTTGAGAGTGGAGGATTATATTGACCCTGGAAGGAAGTGGAAGAAATTGCAAAAAGATACATGTTCCTAGGAGGAGATCCAACTTCTTAATAAATTGGAAGAGCTGATTGAAGTGCAAAGACTCCCAATTCTAGTTCAGGAGGATAAAGTGGTATGGGATTTAACTCCTACTAGTAATTTTACTGTCAAGTCAACTTACAAACATCTCTTCAGAATGGACTTTTGTCCAACAATATGGCATAAAGTTTGGATTAGTAATCTTCTACCTAAAATAAAATTCTTCTAGTGGACTGTTCAAAATGGTAAAATACTATCACTAGACAATCTGAAAAAAGGGGGCTTCTTTATCACAAACAGATGTTATCTATGCAAAGAAAAAGAGGATAATATCTCTCACCTCTTCCTTGAATGCCCATATTCCCTAAATATCTAGTCAATGGTGTGGGAGAAATTTGGACTATGTTGGATTTTGAAGGAGAACTTAAATCAATTCATGAAAAACTGGGACTATCCCTTTTATCATCTCAAGCTGGTATTCTTATGGAGAATTGATCCAACATATATTTGCTGGCACATATGGAAAGAAAGAAATAATAGAATCTTTTGGAAAGAGGAAAGACCCAAGGAGGTAGTTATAGGAATTATGGAGAAAATGTTGAAAGAAAATATAAGGATTGTCAAATGTAAGACACCAAAGGAAGAACCAGGTAGGAAGGAATGCTAAATAGCAAAAAATTGGGGTATTCAATGAAAGTTTAATCAATTTGATAATTCTAAGGTTATAAAGAGGTAGTAGAGAAGATGGAAACCACCAACAATAACATAGCTTAAGCTAAACTTTGATGGTGCTGCAAGAAAGGGAATAGGGGTAGTGGGTGGAGTGCCGAGGAATGGAAATGGTGATGTGCTGTTAGTCTACTATGGGAATGTTGGTCAAGGAAGTAATAATTTGGCTGAAGCGATGGCTCTTCTTTGGGGTCTACAATTGATCAGTGAAATGCAAATAAAGGAAATAACTATAGAAGGAGACTCCAAATTAATAATTGATATGGCAAAGGGAACTTCTCAACTCAGCTAGAATATCCAAAATATCATCACAAATATTAGACATATCATAGATGGGATGGAAAAAGTCTAGTTGCAACACATATATAGGGAAGGTAATATGGTGGTGGATGTTGCAACTGCCATGGGGTTTGAATTAAAGGAAATGACATGCTTAATCTACAAGGAAGGAGGGGATAAAAATTAAGCATGGCTAGAGAAATTGATGAATCGAGAATTAGCAGGGAAGAAATGGGTGGAGATTTGAATCATCTGGAGCCAATAAAGATAGAAAATTTCAAAGATAGGATGACAACTTGGTTCTTATTAAAAGAAGGGAGATTTATTCTTTAAATGTAGGCAATGGTAGGGTATGATGAAAATTGTTCCCTTTAGTTTGTGAATGGGTGGAATGACCATAGGGTTATCATAAATGGTATTACATTCCAACTTAATAAGGAAATTACTGCAATGGCTACTGGGTTGTCCATGAAGGGGAAGAAATGAAAGAAGGTTACGAAAATGATAGACAAGGCCAACATGAATAGTTTTTTTTGCAAAGGATGAAGAACCTGTTCACTATAGAGGAGACTTCCAAAGGGATAAGCTACCAACTCCATGGGAAGATGTCTGTTTGGTGTTAATGCAGTACCTCACACTCGAAGGCAAATTTGGAGTTTATTATTATTATCACTTTCCCCTCCTGAACCATTTTAGAAATAGAGACTTTATTTCTATTATGTTCTTTTTGTTACATTACCTTGAGGATATGATTAGTGATGTTAGGGAGAAGAGAAGTAAGGGTAATAATTTTACCATCATCCACCAGGGCCTAATTTTTAGACTCTACTAGTTTCATCTTGCACTCTGCCCCCTAGGGTTGTTGTGGTTGAAAATCAGTGCCACCACCAAAATTCCTAGTTGAGTACTAGCACTGGTACCAGAATTCACACTCCATGCCCTTCCCCTAGTAGAGAAAATAAGGAAAAAAAAACCCTAGAACTATTTATTGAACAAAAAGGTAGTAAAAGAATCAAAATTGAAAAACCAGTGGAGGTTGAAATTGACGAGTCAGAAGAGGAAGGAGTTGGAAAGGGTAAGAAAAGGTAAGGAAGGTTTGCAAAAACATAGGCAAGGTATAAACAAAAAGCTAATAGGTATAGGTTTGATAATGTAGAGGAGGAGAGTTGTAAAAATGATGAAAGAGAAATGGAGGAGGAGAAACATTCTGACTCCAAGAGAGAAAAGGGGAATGAGGAGAAATAAAAAAGTGAAAACTCTACTGATAATACCCAAGTGTCTGTTGGTAATACCTAGGTGTTTGCTAGTAATGTCAATACCATTGAGACCACACATGTGTTGGCAAGCTTTACATTGCAGTCTATTATCCTTTTGTGAGGACAACAACAAAGTGGACACCTTCCCTATCACCATTTCCTCTCCAGTAAAGAAAAAAACAATGTTTTTACTAACCCTCAGGTTTTGCAGGATGAGAACCAACCCTAAAGACTAAAGAGGTGTATAAAAATGATGAAAAAGAAAACAAGGAGGAAGAGGAGGAATAGAATGAGAAGAAGGAAAAACTGGAAAAAAGGGTCAAATCCTTAGAGAAGGGGTTCTACTCCTCCTCTAAATTTGCATTGAAGGTTACTCATGCTACTGCTAGCACCCTCCAATTGATGGCATAGGAGAATGATGAAACAAGGCTGGGCATGGAGGATAACAAGCTCCTTTATATGTTTCTAGCTAAGGATTGGGCTAGGGTGCTTTTGGCTGGGAAAGGAAAGGAAAATGATGAAAAATAATATGGTAGCCATTGAGGGTATTATGAGCCTAGTTGCTTTTTGTTTTTGGCTGCTATTTAGTTTTTTGGTTTACAACTATTACTCAGACTTGGGTTGGATTATTTATGCCAATAGTTTTATATTCTAAACTTTAATAGTATGATTGGTAATATAGTTTTCAACACTAGAATAGATGTTACTCTGGTAGATGTAAATATTAGTGTGCTATTTCTGGGATGGGTTGGTTTGCTTATGCCAACAATTTATACATTGAACAATCATAGTATGGTTAGTAATATAGCTATTAATTTAGTTTGGTTAATTCTCTGCTAGATGGTAGTTTCTTGGTTGTTAGTGTAGTTCTTTTTTGCAGTGATTTCTATTGTTTGTTTTTGCTAGTAGTGTGTTAGTTGCCATCATTTTGTTTGTAAGGGCCAAACTTATTGTTTTGGTTGCTTTATATTTCAAAAATATGCATATTCTTACTTTATTTCTAAACACATCCTTATGACCCAAACCAAACAAGAGAAATTGATGGACTATGCATTTTCTAATATTCTATGTATAGTCTTGTGATGTTTATTTTTGTGATGGTTTTCTTTGTGTGTTGTTTAGTTGCCCAAGTTAGGATGTGCACTAGAGCCATTTTTGAGATTTCTTTTATGATCATTTGACTGGTTGTCATGATAAACTTTATGATTTGATTTGAGATTTATGTTTTATGAGCTTTATGATATTGAACATTTATGAGAACTTGGGTTTTGAGAACCAATGTTATTTTTGGGTTGCTTGTTAAGGAACCAAATTCAATTAATATTACTCTTGTAGTATGAGATGCTATTGTGGTTTATGATTTTTAGGAAGGTAGTCTAGGTGCATGTCTATGGGGTGGCTTGCAAAGGGGGCCAAGGCCAAAAGTAGTTTCTAGGGTAACTCATTGTAAGTTGTGTAACAAGTGATAATATAGTAATTAAAATATCTTTCCTAAAACTTTTCCTTGATATAATCTAAAATTATAAGTTAGAAATGTTTGCCTCATCCATGCCTTGAGTGCTTGTACAGGCTAAGGATGAGAATGAGACGATACCTAGTGTTTGTCATCATCATGAGAGGCTATTTTGGTTCCATATAGAGTCACTAGGGGGCCAGGGTCTTGAGAGACTACTAGGGTAACCTTAGAGTTGGCTCATGTGATGACACTCCATAGTATGTAGCTTGAGTCTCCTTCATGATTTTTTTATATTTGCCTCTAGTGGTGTACTTGTTGGATATTACTTTTGATGGTGCATTTATTGCGAGTTGTTTCTCATTGATTAAATTCCATTTATTGTTGACAATTGACTTTTATTAATGAACAATCAATTATTCATTGGTGGTGTTTTTATTGTTGGAGTCAGTGATTGGTATTTTACTTTTATTGATGACAATTTTTATTTATTTGTCATTGTGCTTGTGACACTTGACATTGATTTTAAGGTGGTTGTATATTTTTGGTCTTGGTATTTGTGTGTTGACTTGGTATGGGCTGTTAGTATTAGAATGAGTGTCCTTTCAATTTTTATTATCTTTTCTTCTAGAGTAATTTGTGTTACCTTTGAAGTAGTTTTGGCTATTAAGATTCCTTTCCTAGGATTATTTTATGATTTGATTATCTATGTGTGGATCATACATTATGTAATGCCACACTAAGCATAAACCGATAGATCTCAAACAAAGAACAAGAACAATAAACACAATAATTTTTTTTAAATTTAAATCAACTCAATATGAGTACAAGTACAAAGGTTGAACCACTCACATTCTGAAAACCTCAAAATGAAAGATGATATCATCCAAATATGCTTCCATTATGATGCTAATACAAATTGAGTTTTGTACAATAATGATGTACAACATTATTCTTAATCACTAATGTCTAGCATATGGACCCTACAAGTAATTAAAAACTGACTCAAGAAATAACTTCAAAAGTCATCCTTAGCTACTTGTTATTCAACTTGAAGCACTTGGAAAACACATAGAAATGCAACACAACAAGAAAGGGGGCCTCAGTACACACTGAGTTGAAAAGTGTAATCCACCTTCATACATGTTAGAAGGTACATATACATAACCATAATGCATATATCTGATCCACTTAACATAGTGAAGTTCCAAAATTAATATGCAAGAAGTAAACATTTACTTAACAATGCAAAATTAAACTCGCACTAAGAATAGCCCATAAATGAATCATATATAAAAACTATTTTACATTAAAAAAAATTGAGTCCAAACCAAAACCATTTTTATTGAAACTGTGTCCTATGTCATATGTCAACCATATGACAAAATGCCATTATCACAAGCAAAGACAAAACATACGAAAAGTTCTCAGATTTATATTACTGAATGAGGAAAACCCGATTTAAATCAATCATCAAAATTCAACAGCAACACAATACCCATAATCCAAATATGGATATATATAGAAATCGGCACAATTTGCCCAATCCTGCATACACCCATACCTGGGTATTGATATATTTTAAAAACTGCAGCATCTACTATTTCCTTCACACAAAAATTAACACTCAAATAATAGTAAGGGAATAGGTTAGGAAATGCCCCCTACCTCCAATAATAGTAGGTGCCCAAAATGCTCGATACAGAGCTCTGTGATAAAACTTGCTGTCCAAGCCCCAAATACCAAATTAAGACTACACTTCCAAACTGAAAACTTTGAAAATGTTTGTTAATGCGATACCAAACAATGCTCGGCTTCATGAGCATGAATGCCTTATCAACCAACACCTCCATGATGCTCATTCTTAGCAACAACCATCACAGATGCATATCATACAGAGCAATGCAGCCAAGTTTTCAGCTCGCCCTCAACAAAATAAAAACTTAACCCAAATGAAATGGCTGACCAAGCTTCTATGCTTTAATTCCTCATAAATAAGCATTTAATACAACTGAACCACTTTCACTATGCCAAGTACAAATAACAGTCACAACCCACTGCCATATATGGCTTTGAAAACAAAAGACATATATATTACCTTTCATAACGTTCGAGACCCATTTAGGGTAACAAGGTTAAAAGAGATATTTAGATTTTTTTTTTTATAAGAAAATTTAAAATGTTTATGTTCATCATAACTAAGGTATAAAGACCTTAAAAACAAGTCATTAGATGCAATGCCAAATGTACTCCATAATTACAAGTTATCATAAGTCAGATAATCAATACCAAATTGATACTTCAACTCCTTTTCAGTCACACATATAAAAAAATACAGTGACAATTTTCCAACATAGAGAACATTTTAACATACATTAGTATTTGCAATAACAAGTTCACATTAAGACTTAAAACTTTCTTTTCAATACATTCAAAACATAGAATGTAGTTTACATCACCTTTGAAACCTAATAATCATAATTGTTACCAGATAGCATGCAATAATAAATATATAAAAGTGTACCAGTTTCAAATCATGAAATCTTAAGTATCATTCAACATATCTCGAGATCCAAAATGACACATAATATAACCAAGTTCTGCAATGAAAGACAACATATCTACTAAAATGAACTCTAAACAGAAAGGTCTAAAATGTTGATGAACAAAAGTAGTGGTTAGGCATGACACATTATCTCTCTTGCATGGTGGGAGTGGGAGCCTAATTAGGCGACCACACGATTGAGAGGTAGTGTATTCTTACCATTTGAATCATCTTCAGATTGACAGATGTTGGATGCTCATTGATACAATGGTACCATTATCATTCTTTATGTTATCTTGAAAAATTCAATTCATTCGATGTATCTATGTATCATATTTTTTGAGATCCTATGGGATATTATATTCTATATTGATATACTTGTATCTCGTTTCACATACCCTATAACATGTGCAGTGGATGTTAATCATTAGATGTGGTTTCATATTATTAGTTGTACTTATGCATTTTTTTATATGACCATGTATGTGTTTATTCATCTTATGATTATATACATTGTAATTGAGACTTAAACTTATTAATAAAATTTTCTTAAATGTGACTCAATGTGAAGGAACCCTTGAGGAATTGAAATTGTATTTGTAATTGATTATGTGTTCTTGATGTGAATGTATACATTGATTCTACATTATTGTTACTCTGATATTGTTGAAACCTAAAAAAAAAATAGTTCAGTAAACTTTGTAACATATTAGTTTTATTTCCTTTGGGTTTCTGAAAAGGGTGTTACAACAACCCTGTTAGGAGTTTTTACAACCTTGTTAGGAGATGAGAAGAAGATAGTTGGATCCATTACCCAAAGTGCTTCAAGACTTTTTACATTGCAAATCTTTAGGATAACCTATCTAAGCATGTGAACTTACTGATACCACAAAAAATTTGCAATTATAGTTCCTTTGAAGTTATAAAGCCAAACTCATCATAATCCTTTGCTCTTCTCTAACCAAATTTTCTACCTTATCATCCAAACTATACATGTTACAATACATGGTACAGTTACATCCAAGGAAATGCTCTTCCTATATATCTTATCCTAATAACTAATTGACTTGGCCTTGAGGATTCTTTAATGTATAATAAATAATATAGGACCTCAATAAGATATTACAATACATGTTATATTATAGTTACACATCCCAAAAGACTTCAACTGAAAAGTCAGCTAGCAACAAATATATCACATGTTATCCTTCAGTGGCTTCACAAAGTAATCTCTAGCATTTGCTACCTTGAATACAATACTACAAACATGTCTTTAAATACTATCCAAACTCTCTCAATTGAATTACTTGTCTCTCAACAGATACAATTGAATTACCAATAAATTATTTCTTGCATACTGGCTTGTATCTAGTCTTCACAAATCTAAATGTAACTCATGCAATTCTGCAAATAACTTTCTGAAAACATAGGTGTAACATCTAAACATATCCTTAAATTTGAATCTAAGCCCACAAAACTTAATTCTTCATACCCAAAGCTTAATGATCAAATTTGCCTATATGATAAATTTGCAACATATATCATAATGCACATATTGACATTAATGACAAACCAAGTTATGAATGATACCAATCCTTGAAGTGCCAACAATCTCTCTCTTTGACATATAACCTCTCAACAATTTTTTAATGCTAACAATCTCCCCTTTTGACAATGATGGAAACATATGATGAAAAACCATGAATGCCAATTTAATACAAAAATTTCAACATACATGATCTCCTAAATATTCTTCCCAATTCACTATACTATCCATATATCGGTCTCCCCCATCAACATACTTCTAAATATAATGAGTTTTTCATGTATCCTTCTCCTCTATTGACATAAATGAAAAAGGTGTTACTATGCCAATCTTAGAATATGAAGTTCTCACATTATTTAAATAATCTCCAATATAGTCTGTAAAAATGCCAAGTGCCAAGAAACACTATTGTATGAAACATTGTTGAAGAGCTCTTCAATAATTATATTCCCAAAGTGACTACTCCCACATAGGAGTAACACCAAGCAACAAGTCCAGGTGTATGGAAAAGTACTCTGAATAATACTAGACTTATATAATCTTGCATCAATTACTCTAAAATAGGTTGGGACATTACCCCAAGCATACATCTAAGGTACTCAAAAGTAACCTTAGCCAATGGTTTAGTGAAGATATTTTCTATTTATTCATTTCTAAAGACATAATCCAATTTTATTTCCATTTATGCTACCTTCTCTCTAAAAAAGTGATACTTTATATCAATGTGTTATATCCTTAAATGTAGTACTGAATTCTTTGACATATTAACTATGCTTGTGTTATCAAAATGAATAATTATAGGTTCTAGAAATTCAATACCTATATCCTTGAACATCTACTTCATCCATATGATTTGATTACAATTGTTTGGTACTAATACATATTCTATTTTTTTTGTAGATTGTAAAATACAATCTTGTTTCTTTCTTAGCCATGAAACCAATATTTCTCCCAAGAATAATGTTCCACCATTGGTGCTCTTTCATCAATATTTCCTTACCAATTGACATCAATATATGCATATATAGTGAAATCATGTGATATGTCATACCATACCCATAGTTTTATGTGCCCTTCAAATATCTGAATATCCTCTTTACTGTTGCTAGATGTGTCTCTTTAGGATCTTCTTTGAATTTATCCATAATAACAAATATATTTGCAATATCAGGTCTTGTATGAGTTTGATATTGTAATCTTCCCATCATTGATTTGTACCTTTTTTTCATTGCATTGAGAGATTCATCCTTACTTGACAATTTACATTCTGTAACCATAGGTGTAGCAACAATTTTACAATTTTCCAATCCAAATCATGTCAATATATCTTTGAGATACTTTCTTCATGATATGAAAATTTCATCCTTATTATGAGCTATACGCAATTGCAAAAAGTATTTCATCTCACCAATCATACCCATCTTAAATTTATTCTTCATTTCCTTATAAAAATTATCACTAACCTCATCATTTTTATGAAAGACAATTTGTCATCAACAAATACTTCAATAATCAGTAATCCATCTAAATGTTATCTTATGTACATGTTATTGTTTGCATTACCTTTACTGAATCTCAAACTTTGCAACTGTTTGTCTAATCTTGCATACCAAGCTCTAGGTGCTTGCTTCAATCCATACATTGCTTTCTTAGTTCTATAAACCATATCTTTATCTACAGTTAGTGGAAAGCTATTAGATTGTTCAATGAAAACCTCTTCTTCAAGTTCTCCACTCAAGAATATTGATTTGACATTCATCTAATATACTTTAGAAAATTTGTTAGATGCATAGGCCAAAAATATTCTTACTACTTCAAGTATTGCAACATAGAATTTTTTTTCTCAAAGTCAATTCCTTCTGATTGTGAATAGCCTTTACATACCAATATTGCCTTGTTCCTTACCACTTCACCTTGTTTATTTATCTTATTCCTAAATACTCATTTAGTGCCAATTATAAGGTTCTTATCTTTAGGTCTAAGGACTAGTTCCCATGTCTTCTTCTTTTCTACCTGATCAAGTTCTTCTTTCATTGCCCTTATCCAATACTCATCTTTACATACTTTATCTATAGTCTTAGGTTCAACTTACACAATATCAAAAAAATTTCATCTCTTACCTAATTTCTTGTTAAAAATCCTTTGTTTGTGCTCCCAATTATTTTATTTTCAAGATGATTTCTTACCACACATCTATTAGATAAGTGAGAGGAGGGTTGAATAAATTATAGTTAGTTACTTGACAGGTCCTTAAAACACTTTTCAACACTTAAACAACTTCAACTTTCAATTCACAAGCTCAATAACAATATCTAACTTCTCAATAATATCCAATTCAAATATTACTAGTAAACTATTAACTTCATCTACAAAGTACACACACACACACACACACACACACACACACACACACACACACACACACACACACACACACACTTGTGTCAAAACACATGCATGCTGATTTTGTTGCATGTTATTTCATGTTTACTATTTCATGTTGCAACTCAATAGATTATATCAAGTTGCAACATAAAAGAGTAAACGTGAAATAACATGCAACAAAATCAACATGCACACATTTTAACACAAGTATTTTAATGTGGAAACCCTGTAAAGGAAAAGACTACTTGAAAACCAACAACTCAAAATTTCCACTCTTTTGAAGTGAGCTCTATTAGGAGTTAACCTTGTTAAAGGTTACATACACATTGTTAATATAACCTTATTAGAGGATTTGTACCAAAGATCATATAGACCTTATCACTCCTCATTTGAGTGACCTAGCATAAAGAACTTACAAACATTAAAAGGAATGTGACCATATAAATGGATATATAAATAAGACTATTAAGTTCACTCAGTTAAGAGGTTTTCTGATACAATGGTTAGAGAGTAACAGTGAAATGATTTGATCAAGAATTCAACTAGCTTTTTCGTTTTAGATGTCCATTTCACCCATTCTTTGTCCTCTATTTCCCTCTGTGTTCCTTCTAACTAACCCACTCATATTCACATTAACCGAGCACTTCACTTGCAAGATCTTAGAATACTACTATGCTCAACTTCACCTTTGATTTTCTTCTTCAAAATAAACTTGATCATCAACAAAGAACATCTTGCTCATCCATTAAATAGATAACATATTATCTCTCTATCAGATTGTCCAGTATTTTACCACTTAATCATAATTGTTTGATCTTCATCTAGCTTAGATTCATTAAATCTAGATACTTAGGTATCATGATTTCACCTTGAACTTTGAGCTTTATTTCAAATAATTAAATCTCCTTCATCAAATCTTCTTTGAATTTCTCCAATCATAGATCTTATAACAAACTGCATCCTTATCTTAAAAACTTTTTGAAAAATCCATATTTTTATCAAATGTTAGTCTTCAATTAAATCTCCTAGAAACTGTCCTTCTTTCCCTTTCTTAGTTAACACTATACTCACTCGATCAATACTAAGTTCAGTTAACACTGCTCATCATTTACTTGCTCAACTTTGTTGGATTTGAGAAAATATGCAAATCAAATCTACAAACCCTTGAATCACCTGCATGTAGAAAACCTATCATAGAGAATAAAATGACAAGAAGAGGCAAAAGTTTGGTCTAAAAATAAGAAAATTGTCTTCTCAGATAAAATGTAAATTTTTATACAATATGATATGCAAATACACTATGAGAGCCAATTTATAAAGTCCTCTAGGAAGCTTCTAGAATGAATTAGAAAGTGCTAGGAGATAAGCATAACAACTCAACATACATTCACAAAAGGTGGATTATCCTCCACATAGGTGAGAAGATAAGTATGACTAGGTAGGAACAAACTCCTGTGTTGTCAACAACTCTTAGATGACAACTAATAAATAAATACATTTATCCTAAGTAAACTTAAGTAAAGTGTAAATAATAATAGTTTACACTAACACTTCCCCCCCCCCCGCCCCCACCTCCCTTAAGTGCGACTTAGGGGAATTCACTTAAGCTCACAAAAGCTATGATAAAATGCATAATGTGTCTCGAAAACTAGGCCATGTTAGGTACCCATGTACAAATGCAAAAAAATGAAACTTCTGAAAATGAAGAAAGAGGGAAAAACGCATTGGAAAAACCCTCCCCTAAAAAGAGGTTAGTACAAAAATGCTACAAATAACATGAAGGAAGGCCTCAACAAGACCCCCCAAGGATAACTTTCACCAAAAATGGCTCAAGAGACTCTCTCAAAACCATAAGTACAACTAGCCCCCCCATGAGAGATAGAAAAGACACCAAAGCCCCCCAAGAATAATGGAGTCCGTAGAGAAAGAATTGAACTAATGAAACTCCAATGTAGAGGAAACAAGGGAAAAAAATAAGGAAACCCCTGAATGAGAGGGAAAAGTGGAAGGCCTAGCTGATGCTCAAAGGAGAAAATATGAGGATCTTGAAAGGGAATCCCTAAGGCAAGTGTGATGGCACTGTCATGAATGTCCATTGTAGAATCTTCAACAGGTGCCCCTAGAGGCTCAATGAAAGAAGTTAGAGAAGAATCATGCTGAAGATAAAAGACTTCAACTAGATGTGGTGTGGAAGTCAAAATAGGGATCTTAGAAACAATACAAAGGTTCAAGTATCCTAACTGCACCACATGATGCTCTTGCAAAAGAGAAGAGCTATTCTTTGATAATAGAGATGGTGGACCAAAGTGCAAGAAGGTGTAGAGAAGGGTGGAAGGATCAACTACCCATATAGCAATAAGGCCTCCTATGGCACAATCTCAAATGAAGACCGAATCCACAGTAAACTCAACTGTCTTCTTTGATCCATTGTGTGTAATCTAAAAAATTGAGAAAAGGTTTGCAAATAGAGATGGAACATACAATACATCATTGAATATACCATCTTGTATGCAAATTGAACCTTTCCCACAGACTGGTAGGGTAGTGCTATTCCCCATGAGAATATGAGGAATGGGAGAAGCCTCAAGAGTAGAGAAGACACTTTGAGAAGATGTCATATGGTGAGATGCACCTGAATCCAATATCAAAGGGACCTGTGAAGGGGATGCAAAGGATTCTTGTAATGCATGACCCTTTCTAAGATCTAATGTAGAGTTTGAAGATATGGAAGAAGATTGAAAGGAAGACCTTTATGAGGTAGAAGAGGATGGAGATGAAAAAGTGATTTTCTGAAGAAGAGCTTGCTAATCTACAATCTATTTCTCATAGCCATCAAATCTCTTCTGAAAATAATGTGCATCATCATGAGATCCTTTCCAACAATAGAAACAAGTAGGAGTCTTAGTCTTCCTTTTGTCCTTCTTCTTAGAATAAAATGATGGTCTAGTAGACTGCTAAGAGGAGGAACTAGATACCTGCTTCGGCTTTTGCTCCTGTGTATCCTTGGCAATCAATGCATGTGACTGAACCTGTAAGTAAATCCATCTGAGTGATCTTGGACTATTCCCTTATTAGCCAATCAAAAAATGTCTCAAAAGATGGCATCTAATGTCTATTACCCAAGGCATCCATAGTGGAGTAGAAAGTGGAAGAAAAGATATGATATTATCCTCGCAACTTTGAGAATACCAAAAATATACACTCATTATCTATTTTTGTTTTCCCACATCCCTGCAAAGTTGTATGCAGAGATTTGAACTTCATCAAGAAGTCTTCAATGGTGGGAAAGCTATCAGGTGTCAAAGAAGTCAACTTTGCATCAAGCTGTAATGCTTGAAATTCATTCACTGTGCCAAAAAAGTTATGAAACTTAGTCCAAATAGCCTGAGGAGTGGTCAAACCATTCAAGAAAAATAATAGACTATAAGATATGTTTAGTCTAATCAATCCCATGAATTCATCCATTTTGTTTCTATTTTGAAAAAGCTCAAAAGGGAACTACATAATAGGTTGGTTCTCATCTAGACATGACCATAAGCCTCTTGATATGAGAAGCTTAGTCATTTGTGCTTTCTAGGTGTGATAGTTATGTAGTGTGAGCTGGGTCATAGAAGGATCTAACATTGAGAGAAGAAGACAAAAGTAGAAGGGTGTTATTCTGAAGTAAATTATAGAAAAGAAAATGATCCCCCCCACAACGTGTAAAGATATCCCTCAAATACCAAAGAAACAACTATAGAAAGCACAAAAATTGAGAAAAGAACTTGGATTCTAGATGTAGAGAGGGAGAAAACTAAAGCCTCTACTTCAACACCAAAAATAAAAGCTCAATATTACTCCAAACTAATTCTAGATTTGAAAAGTAGACAATAAATCATGTACTTTTAAAAAAAATAGCATTGAAATATGTGTCCATATGAGCTTGAATGAAGCCTTTGAAGGTGTAAAAAACAAGATTTTTGAGTTGTAGAAAAATTTAGGAACAGAGATGTCAAACTTCCTATGCCAATGTGTAGATCACAAAATTCTACCCCAAAACAAAAAAAATTGCTCAAAAAAATGAATTTGTATGAGGGAGATATCGCTGTTTGAAAATCATCTCTGTAGTTATTTTTTCTGAATCGCCACCGTTGCACCTCCAAAAAATAAAGAAAAAGGCCCAAAAAATATCAGATCTATTATGTCAGACCCTCTTTCTCCTTTTTCTCCAAATACTAAACAAGTTACAATATATCTAGCTCTGATACCATGTTGGATTTGAGCAAATATGCAAATCAAATCCATAAGCCCTTGAATCACCTGCACGTAGAAAACCTGTCATAGAGAAGAAAAAGATAAGAAGAGGAAAGGGTTTGGTTTGAAAATAAGAAAATTGTATTCTCAGATAAAATGTAAATTTTTGTACAATATGATATGCAAATACACTAGGCGAGCCTATTTATAAAGGCCTCTAGGAATCTTCTAGAATGAGCTAGAAAGCACTAGGAGATAAGCATGACAACTCAACATACATCCACAAAAGGTGGATTATCCTCCATGTAGGTTAGAAGATAAGTATGACTAGGTAGGAACAAAATCCTGTGTTGTCAACAACTCCTAGATGACAACTAATAAATAAATGCATTTATCCTAAGTAAACTTAAGTAAAGTGTAAATAATAATAATTTACAGTAACAAACTTATGCTTGGTGACTACTATAATAGCTCGGTGACCACTATTCCTTTATTTATCAACCTCATTGACTAGCTTGATGCAACTTACTATTTATTTCTCTTCTCACTTCATGATCTCAACACTTTATCAAATCATGTAGAACAATCAAATCAACATTTTACTATCAAATTCTAACTCATCAAGTGCCCATTCAAATCCACATAGTTTTCAATATTTTCTTCCATTCTACTTTATTTAAATCCTATTTATCAATTGAATCCTCTTTATCAATCAAATGACATGGTACTCTATTAAAATAACATAATGTATTACCAATTCAAGCTTGACATCAATGACAATGCAACAACTGATATGACTTTTCACACACATTATCTCTCATATCTTCATCATTATCATTTGGGGCTCAAAACATCCCACTTTGGCATTGATGAAAATTCATTTTTACATATTATTACATTATGAAACAAACCATCAAACCATCAATCAATATCTCCAGCTCTGGCTTCATCAGGTTCTCTACAACTTCACGATCTCTTCTTTATCTACAACTACTCCCCCTTATGATATACTTTATTGTTCAACAACTTCTTTTGTAGAATATCTTCATATGACTTCATCATAAAATCTCTATAATTTATTTATACTCATAATTCTTCCATATATCATTCTTCCCTTTATTAGTTTTGTTCCTATTATATAGACACCATCTCCCACTTAATTGTATTTCTCCCCCTTTGTAAAACATGCATATTCTCTCCCTTTGACAACAAAGCCAAATGTAACTATAAGCTTCAATGATAAAATTATAAAGCCTCATTCTTATACATTGTACCTTACATGTACTGATTACATCTTCTGCATCACAATCTTTCTCACAACTCTAGGACAGTTCCTAAAGATTGAACTCTTGCATGAACTTCATAAGGATATTCCGATCAACCATGAATTGATGCAACATGCATTTGTACTTAGTGAACATTAGATAGGGGAATGACCCCTAATTTACCTCTTTGATACTCAAAATAATCCTTAGGAAATGACTTTATGAATATATTTGTTATCTACTCTTTGGAATTCACATACTTCAATCAGACATATTTTTCTTGAAATTTCTCCTTCACGTAGTGATACTTGATGGATATGTGCTTTGTTTTTGCATGCATCACTGAATTCTTAGATGTGTTAATAGTACTAGTATTTTCACAATAGATAGTTATAGGTTCTATGCCTTTCTCTTGCATACCTTCCAATAGTTGTTTGATCTATATAATATTTGAAAATTGAATGCAACAATTATGTACTCTGCTTCAGTAGTAGATTTTGAGATACAACTCTATTTCTTTCTTACCCATGTCACCAATATTTCTCATAAAAAGAAAGTTCCTCAACTAGTACTCTTTCTACCATCAACATTTCCTACCTCGTCAACATCAGTGTGGACTTTTGAATCAAAATCTCCTTCTTTCTTGTACCATAAACCATATTCTTTAGTTTCCTTCAAATATTTGAATATTCTTTTCAATGCAATCATATGTGTCTCTTTAGAATTGGTTGAGAATCTTGCTACTAATTCAACTGTATATGTAATATCAAGTCTTCTATGAACTACATATTGAAAAGATTCAATCGTAGATCTATATAATGTTACATTCACTTTTAATGCCAAGTTGTCTTCTTTAGACAATTTACATCCAATGATCATTGGTGTACCTATTGGTCTTGACTCATCCATGCCAAATGTTTTCAGTATCTCCTTGATGTGTTTGTACCAAGTAACATAGATTCCTCCTTTAGTTTGATAAACCTATAAACCAATAAAGAAATTTATCTTACCAAACATTGACATCTCAAATTTTTTTCTTGGGTATGTGTAGGATCATGGTGTACCAAACTATGGCCTTAAGTGGCAGTAAAAAATTAGCAAATCAGGGTTATGTCAACTTGACACATAATTTTAAAGTGGTTATGGACTTTACATCAAAAAGTTGTAAGAAAATAATCTGTAAAAAATTGAATGTAGTTTATAAAATACTAGGCCTTATCTGGAGAAAAAATAATTGATTGGTCAAAAATTTGGATTTTAATGCAGTACTATAAAAATTTTAGGGTGAAAATAAAAACTAGGTGTATTTCTGACCACCTTTATCAAAATCAAATGATAATATTTTTTTAATATAATTATAGCTATAAAAGCTAGACTCATGCCCAGATGTGACGCATATTTTTGGGTATTTTTATTCCAAATAAATAATTAAATATGGATTTTTTGCTAAAACTTTTTTAGAAAAAAAAAACTCCTGTGTCTGACCACTTTAACTAATAGAAAATTTTATCAAATTTAACTTTTAAAATATTTTTCTTATACTAGGCAAAGGATAGAATGTGATGCAACTTTTGGATTTAAAAAATGTTATGCCGTTTGAAAGTTATAGCTATTTTTACATCAGTATGTCAATCAACATTTTACAATAATTTTCATTGAAAATTAACTAATAAATAATTATCGAACTCAGAATTTGACAGCAATTATATCGATGGAATCTCGAGAGTGATATAAATAAACCCTTTTTGTTTCATTCAATTTAAATCAAAATAACATTGTCAGATGGCTACCAGAAGTCTGAGTGTCACTGAAACTCTTCTCAAACACGCTTTTTGGGTTGACCAAATAGGCTTGGTAAATACCAGGCCTAATAGGATATCCGATCAGGCCCAACAATTTTACACACCAATTTGGAGGGAAATTTGAGGGGGGGATTTTTTTCAATTTTAAATTTGGAGGGAGAGAAATTTAAGAGGAAATAAATTTAAGAGAGAAACTTATTTCGGGAAAGTGTGGACACTAATATTATAATAATAATAATTATATTATAGTAATATGTATGATTATTATTATTAAATATAGTATAGTTATAAATATAATAATAATTATTATAACAACATATAATATAGTGATATATATGATATATATTATTATTAAATATACATAGTAGTATTATATGACTAAATTATTATATACAATAATATATATGGTTATTATTATTATTAAATCTATAATCTAGTAATATATATGATTATTATTGTTATATAATCTAATAATATATTATTATTATATTAAAGTATATAATATTATATAATTATTAAATATAATATTATCTTAAAATGTATCATTTTGATGCATTCTATGACAACATATGTCCCTAGGGCCTCTAGTGACCCCTTTCAACGCATTTTGAATCATGCTCTAGGGGTCCTAGGGATATACATTATCATGGAATGTGTCGAAAGGGGTCATAGGTCACCCTATAACCCCCTTCAACCCATATGAACAATTCTAATATGTCCCTAGTGGTCCTAAGACCCCTGGGGACATATGTCATCATGTAATGGGTTGAAAGGGGTCATTGGTCATCTTATGACCCCTTCAAACCATATGATTGATTCTAATATGTCCTTAGGGGTCCTAGCACCCCTAGGGACATATGTCATCATGGAACGGGTCAAAGGGGGTCGGAGGGTGACCTATAACCCTCTTCGACCCATTACATGATAACGGGTCGAAAGGGGTCATAAGTCACCCTATGACCACCTTCAACCCATATGAATGATTCTAATATGTCCCTAGGGGTCCTAGGCCCCCTAAGGACATATGTCGTCATGTATTGGATCAAAGGGGGTCATATGTCACCCTATGACCCCCTTCGACCCATATGAATGATTCTAATATGTCCTTAGGGGTCATAGGACCCCTCGAGACAAATGTCATCATGGAATAGGTTGAAAGGGGTCTCTATGACCCCCTTCCACCCATATGAATGATTCTAATATGTCCCTACGGGCCCTAGGGACATATGTTGTCATGTAATAGGTCAAAGCCCCCTTCAACCCATATGAACAATTCTAATATCTCGCTAGGGCTCCTAGGACCCCTAGGAACATATGTCATCATGGAATGGGTCGAAAGGGGTCATAGGTCACCCTATGACCCCCTTCAATCCATATGAATGATTCTAATATCCCTAGGGGTCCTAGAACCCCTAAGGACATATGTCATCATGAAATGCGTCGAAGGACCCTATGACCCCTTTCAACCCATATGAATGATTCTAATATGTCCCTATGGGTCCTAGGACCTTTCGTCATGTCATGGGTCGAAGGGGCTCATAGGTTACCCTCTGACCCCTTTCAACTATAATGAATGATTCTAATATGTCTCTAGCAGTCCTAAAACCCTTACGAACATAGGTCATCATGTAATAGGTCAAAGGGTGTCATATGTCACCTGATGACCCCCTTCAACCCATATGAATGATTCTAATATGTCACTAGGGGTCTTCGACATATGTCATCATGGAATGGGTTGAAAGGTGTCATAGGTCATCCTATGACCCCCTTCAACCCATATGAATAATTCTAATATGTCCCTAGGGGTCTTAGGACTCCTAGGGACATATTTCATCAGGGAATATGTTGAAGAGGGTCATAGGTCTTCCTATGATCCCCTTCAACCCATATGAATGATTTAAATATGTACCTGAGGTTCTTTGGACCCCTAGGGACATATGTCATCATGTAATGGGTCGAAGGGAGTCATAGGTCACCATATGACCCCCTTCGTCTTAGATGAATGATTCTAATATTTTGCTAGGGGTCCCAAGACCCATACAGACATATGTCGTCATGGAATAGGTCAAAAGGGGTCATAGGTCACCTTATGACCCCATTCAACCCATATGAATGATTCTAATATGTCCCTAGGGTTCCTAGGACCCCTAAGGACATATGTCATCGTGAAATGTGTCGAAAGGGGTAATAGGTCACCTTGTGACACCCTTTGACCCATATGAATGATTTTAATTTGTCCTTAGGGGTCCTAGGACCCCTAAGGATGTATGTCATCATGATATGGATCGAAGGGGGTCATAGGTCACCCTATAATTCTCGTCGACCCATATGAATGATTCTAATATGTCCCTAGGGCTCCAAGGACCCCTAGGGATATATGTCATCATGGAATGTGTTGAAGGGGGTCATAGGGTTACCTTTGAACCCCTTAAACCCATATGAATGATTCTAATATATCCACAGGGGTCTTAGGACTCCTAGGGACATATGTCATCATGGAATGTGTCGAAGGAGGTCATAGATCACCCTATGATCGCCTTCGACCCATATGAATGATCCTAACATAAGACATCATGGAATGTGTCGAAGAGGTTCATAGGTCACCCAATGACCCCCTTCGACCCATATAAATGATGCTAATATGTCTCTAGGGGTCCTAGGACCCCTATTGACATATTTCATCATTTAATAGGTCGAAGAGAGTCATAGGTCATCCTACGACCCCCTTCAACCCATCTGAACCATTCTAATATGTCCTTAGGGGTCCTAGGACCCCTAGGGACATATGTTGTCAAAGAATGGGTCAAAATGGATCATAGGTCACCCTATGAAACCCTTCAACCCATACGGACAATTCTAATATGTCTCTAGTGGTCCTAGGACCCCTAAGGACATATGTCATCATGGAATGTGTCGAAGGTGATCATAGGTCACCCTATGATCCCCTTTGATCCATATGAAAGATTTTAATATGTCCCTAGGGGTCCTAGGACCCCTAGGGACATATGTCATCATGTAATGGGTTGGAGGGGGGTTATAGGTCACCCTATGACCCCCTTCAAATCGTACGAACGATTCTAATATGTCCCTAGGGGTCTTAGGACCCGTAGGGACATATGTCATCATGGAATGTGTCAAAAGGGGTCACAGGTCACCCTTTGACCCCCTTCAACCCATATGAACGATTGTAATATGTCCCTAGGTGTCCTATGACCTCTAAGGACATATGTCATCATAGAATATATCGAAGGGGGTCATAGGTCATCATATGACCCCCTTCGACCCATATGAACGATTCTAATATGTTCTTAGAGGTTCAAGGACCCCTTCGGGTATATGTCATTATGGAATGGGCTGAAAGGGGTCATAAGTTACCTTATAACCCCATTCAACTCATATGAATGATTATAATATGTCCCTAGGGATCGTAAGACCCCTACAGACATATGTTATCATGGAATATATCAAAGTTGGTCATAGGTTACCCTATAACCCCTGTCAACTCATATGAACGATTCTAATATCCCATGTCATCATGTAATGGGTCGAAGAGGGTCATAAGTCACTTTAGGACCCACTTCGACCAATATGAACAATTCTAATATGTCCAGAGAAAACCTAAGATCTTTAGGGACATATGTTGTCATGTAATGTGTTAAAAGGGGTCATAGGTCACCATATGATCCCTTTCGATCAATATGAATGATTCTAATATGTCCCTAGGGGTCCTAGGACCCCTAGGGACATATGTCATCATGGAATGGGTTAAAAGGGTTCATAGGTCACCCTATGACCCCTTTCAACCCATATGAACAATTCTAATATTTCTCTAGAGTTCTTAGGACCCTAAGTACATATGTCATTATGGAATGTGTCGAAGGGGGTCATAGGTCACCCTATAACACCTTTTGACCCATATGAACGATTCTAATATGTCGCTAAGGGTCCTAGACCCCTATGAACATATGTCATCATGGAATGTGTTGAAAGGGGTCATAGGCCATCCTATGACCGCCTTCAACCCATATAAATGATTCTAATATGTCCCTAAGGGTTCTAGGACCCCTAGGGACATATGTCGTCATAGAATGTGTCGAAAGGGGTTATATGTCATCCTGTGACTGCCTTTGACCAATATAAATGACTCTAATATATCCCTAAGCGTCCTAGGACCCCTATGGACATATGTCATGATGGAATGTGTAGAAAGAGGTGATAGGTCATCTTATCACCCCCTTCGACATATATAAATGATTCTAATATGTCCCTTGGGCTCTTAGGACCCCTAGGGACATATGTCATCATGAAATGTGTCGAAAGGGGTCATAGGCCACCCTATGACCCCCTTCAACCCATATGAACAATTCAAATATGTCCCCAGGGGTCTTAAGATACCTAAGGACATATGTCATCATGTAATGGGTCGATGGGGAACATAGGTCACCCTATGACCCCTTTCGACCCATATGAACAATTCTGATATGTTCCTAGGGGTCCTAGGACTGTTAGGGACATATGTCACCATGGAATAGATCAAAAGGGGTCATAGGTCACCTTATAATTCCCTTCAACCCATATAAATGATTTTCATATGTCCCTAGGGATCCTAGGATGCTTAGGGACATATATATCGTCATGAAATGTGTTGAAGTGGGTCATATGTCACCCTGTGACCCCTTTCGAACCATATGAACGATTTTAATATGTCCCTATGTGTCTTAGGACCCCTAGGGACATATGTCATCATGTAATGGGTCAAAGGGGGTCATAGGTCATCTTATGACCCCCTTCGACACATATGAAAGATTCTAATACGTCGTTAGGGGTCCTAGGACACCTAAGGACATATGTGATCATGGAATGGGTTGAAAAGGGTCACAGGTCACCTTATGACTCCCTTCAACCCATATGAATGATTCTAATATTTTCTTAGGTGTCCTAGGACCCCTAGGGACATATGTTATCATTGAATGTGTTGAAGTGGGTCATAGGGTGACCTATGACCCTCTTTGACCCATATGAATGATTCAAATAGGTACATATGTGATCATTTAATGGGTCGAAGGCGATCATAGGTCATCCTATGACCCCCTTAGACCCATATAAATGATTCTAATATGTCCCTAGGGGTCCTAGGATCCATAGGGACATATGTCATCATAGAATCGATTGAAAGGGGTCATAGGTCAGTCGATTACACCCTTCAACACATATGAATGATTCTAATAAGTCCTTAGGAGTCGTACGACATCGAAGGACATGTAATCGTGGAATATATTGATGGGTGTCATAGGTCACCCTATGAGACCCTTTTAACCATATGAATAATTTTAATCTGTCCCTAGGGGTTCTAGGACCCCTAGGGACATGTCATCATGTAATGGGTCAAAAGGGGTCATAAGTCACCCTATGATAACCTTCGACCCATATGAATGATTTTAATATTTTTCTAAGGGTCCTAGGACCCCTAGGGATATATGTCATCATGGAATGGGTCGAAAGGGGTCATAAGTCACCCTATGACACCCTTCAACCCATATGAACGATTCTCATATGTCCTTAGGGGTCCTATGACTCCTAGGTGTATATGAACAATGTTAGTATGCTAATAGAAACCAAATTTAAATAAAGCTTCTACAAACTAAACAAAATTCATAAACTTCAAGATAGACTAAGATGAAATCTCAATTGAGAATATGAGCCATTAATGGACTCTCTCAATGAGAAGCTCTCTTGTTGAGTGGCTTTGTCTAAATAGATAGGATGTATGCTCAAGCTTATGCTTCAAAAAGGGCTTCAAATGGAGTTGGAATTTGGGTGTGAGTGTATAGTTTTGATGTAAAATGGATTCTCAAAATGGCATTATGACTTTACTTCATGGATTGTGTTATTTGGCAAAGGGGAAGGATCTAATTTATAGGCAAGAGGCTTGAGGGATTGAGGGCTAAGATGCAAGGATGGGAAAAAGCTCATGGAGGGCTCAGATTGCATGAGAGGAGAGCACATGGATTGTGCTTCCTTATAGCCAATCAAGGAGTGACACATGTCACATGGTGAGAGGATGGAGAAAAGGGGAAGGATGAGTCAACAAAGGAGGCTCAAGGGATAAAATCTTCATAAAGACCTTCATAATGACTTGTAAGAGCAATAAAAGGGCTTGTAAGAGTCATTTATGACCTAGTGGACTTCATAAAGTTTTATGGTTGAGATATTTTGAAGGAGATGAGAGCAATTTCGACTTGGGCTTGATTAGGAGGGTTTTAAGCTTGCTTAGGATTGTGCAAATGATTAGAGGATGGATTAGGATGGTTTAGGATTAGCTTAGGGATAGGCAAGTGGATGGCATTTAATGAGGGTGGGTGAAGGAGGAGATATTTGTTAACTTTGGCTTGGGTTAGGAAGTCTTAACCCATTTTTAGGGAATGTGACAAGGTTAGGAGGGGATTAGGATTAGGTTTAAAGACATCTTCTAGAAGAGTCTAGACTTTGGATGAGGATAAAGACTTTCTAGAATAGTCTAGAATTTCCTAGGATGAGGATGAAGACTTTCTAGAAGAGTCTATAACTTCTTAGGATGAGGATAAATTAGATTTTTAGGAAATAAATAAAGTTTTATTTATTTCAAGGGTTTGGGTTGAGGAGATATTTATTAAAACTTTTTTAATAAACATGAGGATTTATATTTAATCTTAATTAAATATTTTGAGTTGGGATTAGGGGTAGGAAATGATGGGATTAGCCTTTAATTAAAATTAAAGAAGGATTAGAAGATTTTGGAAGAGGTTAGTGGTCTTAAGAAGATTGGCCAAGTTTTGGGCAAAAAATAAATTTTTTATTTATTTTTGGATTTTTGGTCAATTTATTAATTAAATAATTAATAAATAAGGAAATAATGTTTAAATAAGATTTAAACATTTTTGGGAGGGATTCCTTAATTAAATATTTTTAATTAAGATAAAGGGATTTAATGGCATAAAAATAAATAAATAAATTAAATAAATAATTAATTAATAAATGATGATGTCATCAGGACTTTTTCAGAAAATAAAAATACTTTATTTTCTAAAGATTTTTAGGTGTCTACATTTTGCCCCTCTTTGATGTGATGCCGCAAGTGGCATGGCATCAAAGATAAGAAAATAAGATGCCCAAGGCTAGAGCAGAAGAGGAGAGAATGGACTGCAAGATGCCCCCTCAAGAAGGCGGCGGGGAGAGAAAGAAAGGCTTGACGACTTCTTGAAAAGTACAAGAATTTGAGATGAGAAAGAAGACTCAGATTGGCTTAAGAGAAGAGGTTTAGTTAGCTCAAACTCTCACTATGAGAGAATGATAAAGGGAGAATCAGAGGCACAAGAGGAAGCGAGCTTAAGACTTTAGGGAAGGTGGAGGATGAAGGAGCAGAGCGCTATAAAAAGGAATCTAGGATAGGGAGATGGATGAGGGGATTATAAAGCTGATATAATAGGATTTCAAAGAGTCAGATTGGTGGATGATGGGTTTCAAAGATCCCTAGGACTAGGATTGTGGATCTCGAAAGATGAGGCTTGGTGGATTGATTTGGATTGGTGGATCCCTAAGACTAGGATTGTGGATCCCTAAAGCTAAGAGTGATGAGTGATTCAAAGAGATACTGATGCATAAGCTGGGGTAGGAGAGACGGATGTTGGATATGGATGGGGGATAATGGAGATGAAGGAAAACAATTGAAGCTTTTTGAGCGGGGGGATACTTCAAAGAGAAGTACCACCATGTAGTTGAGCACTAGATTTTCTATAGGACTGTTGGTTAATTGCCAAGGTTACCAAGAACATCAAGGCCTTTTCACCAACTGTCCAGAGGACTAACGGACTGACTTAAAACAAACACACAAGGATTGCCCCAGCATCACACATGAATCTTGAAAGAATCAGAGTGGAACCGACAATGGGTAACCCACAAGCAGAAAAGAAAACAAGCAAAAGACATGATCAAGACCTTACACTTTGATTGCCCCATTTGTAGTATACCATGATATGGAAGATTGTGGAAACCTTGAGGAGGGAACAAGGAGATTTCTTGGAAAAGATATTTCAAGACCCAACAGGGAAGAGTCCAAATCAAAAGAAAGCGAAAATCCAAAAGAGAACCGTTTGCCAACGAGATGGGTAGGACGAGGTACTAACGGACCAAGATCAGACATGAGGAAAGCTATATCCTGCAAGGACCTATCGGAGAGCACCTAAGCTGCTAGATTTGGATGAGTGATGCATCTGGCAAGCTGAACTAAGAAAGATAACACTTTGGTGACAGAAAATCTAGCTAAAGGATGCATTGGAATAGCTAACCAAGATGTGCAATGGGTGCAAGATGCTGATCAAGGAAAAACTGACATGAACATTGGATATATACAATGGTACTAAGCTAAAGAGGATGTACAAGCTGACGGACCAAGATATTTACAAGCGAGCTAATCAAGATATGGTACAAGCAGGCAAAAGCTCAGGATGATAGGATAGCGGGATGGTTCGATGTTGTGCAAGATGCAAAAGCTAAGGGTGGGGTGATAGTGAAAGATATGGATTTGGCAGGATGCATCCAATGATGATGAGAGATTTTGTGACCAAGGATAGCTAGAGGAGTAGGATGAGATGGCTAGATAGGATGGTAGATAGCTAGGATTATGATGGATATAAAGAGATGACATTGGGTTTGCATGAGGATAGCCTAGAGCTAGATACCAATGACAAGGGAGGATGAACAAGACAAGATCTCCAAAGAATATAGTTCCCCCAATCAGAAGATAACATGTGGAAGGAGCTCTTATGATGGATGTGATAGAATTGAAGCTAGGATGGAAAAAGCTGAAGGGGCTAGGGAGATGGATGATAGCTGGGATGGTTGGCTGAAGTTGCAGGAGATAAGTGGATGGTGTGAGATGGAAGATGGAGGGTGGAGGATAGGTGGATAGATTGGAAGATGGATTTGGATGTCAAGAGATGACCAAAAGCATGAGGGTGATAGGCTAAGCTGGGGATGGCGAGATTACGCATGACTCTTGTTTGCCAAGTTTTCATCATGGTACTTGTCCAAGGCGCTTGAATTGCCAAGTTTTCACCAGTGGACGCTTTATTTATTTATTTATTTTTTTTTGAATTTTTGACTTTGGACTTAGCTGGAATGATTTTGGCTTTCTTCAGCTATTTTGGCTTTTTTGGGATTTTTCACTGGCTGTTGGAATGTTCAATTTTATTGCTAGCTGTTGGTACATCGGATGTGTGATTTATGCAATAGATCGGATTATATGGGATTATGGTAGGAGATGGAGGGATGAAAATCTTGGAAAGGAGCATGAGATGGGGATGCTTTCAAGAGCAACATTGGCACATGTTGGGACGGGTGTGAAAAGAGCATATGGGGGATAGATGGTAGATGCGGGCGTGATGGAAGATTTGTGGAAGCGTGCTTGGGGATATAGGCACCCAAGATGGAGTTAGGAGATGGGGGACATGAGTCACTAGATGGGGGATTAGCAATGGTGGATGCCATTATGCATTGGGTTTCAACTTTTTTCTTGGGGATCCACATGGTTTTGGATTTTATTTTTATAGGCTTTTGCATTATTTTTCATTCTTTAATTGGATTTTTCCTTTTTGGAGTATGTCTTTTAGAATAGACATATGATTGCCTAGGATGTGGATTTTTAGCTTTATGCATTTTGAAGTTGGCATTTACATTGTTGTGGTAAGCTTTGGGAAGATGGTTAGGAGAAGCTTTGTGAGATGGAGAGGATATGAAAGAGCATGTAGGGGGATGATGATGGATGATGTGCCCTGATATGTGCTTTTGTTGATTTTGCATAGGAATGGATGGAATAGAATTTTTATGATGGCTAATAGGAGGATGGAGGATGGTGGATTTTGGGACATAGGGACCCAAAATGGATTTAGCGGATGAAGGGGGGATATGGTAGGTTATTTTAGGTTGCAAAGATGGTGGAGGGGGAATGACATAAGATTTCTTGAAGGAGTGACAGGAGGCTGGCATGGTGGGCTTGGAGATAGGCTTAGTTTGGGGGTGTGGTGTACCAATACCTTTAGATGGTGAGCCTTTGGATACATATCCAAGACCATGAAATCCTAGATTTTTTTGTGCAATAATAGGCTCTCTGATTCCTTGCTCTTGTGGTCCTAAACCTTGACCTTGATAATGCCATCGATTGAGCATTTGAACAAGCTGAGGAAACTTTTTGCTTGCAGAAAATGGTAGAAGTGATTTAGTAGGTGTATTGCAATGGGGAGATACTGTTCTTAATTCTTTTGCTGAGAGAGGGCCACCGTGGATGAATGTAAGTGAACCAAGAGGGTAGATTATAGATGGTGGAATAGCTTGGATAGGTGGTAAGATGGAAGCATGGAGCAGGGGAGATGGAAGGATAGGATCCTGATGTAGCTGGTGGGATGACAAGATATCTTGTAGTGGAGGAGATATGGCTTGAGGTTTTGGAGATGGAGGAGATGGTGACTGCACTATGGATGGAAGACATGGTACGATGATATCTTCATTTATGCTTTGGGGGATGTCAACATGCTTTTGGGCAGGATCTTGATAGGATTGGTTTGGAGTGGATGGTGCGATAAGAGGTGAAGGGATGGATTCTTCAAAGGCAGCAGATGGATAGATGGGAGATTCAGTAGTGGAGATGGGTGAGTAGAAGATGGATGCATAAGGGTCATTACGAGAGATTTGGGAAATGCTTGGAGGCGATGTGGATAGGACTTGGAGGGATTTGATAGGTGGTGGGATTTTGATGCTTGCGGGAAGTGGAAGGATTTTAAGCAATTTGATGGATGGTATGTGGATGATAGCTATGGGAGATGGAGGCGATATTATAGATGGGGAAGCTTCATCACTAACCACTTCACATGGTTGGATTAGATGACATGGCTTATCGACTGTTGGAGGCAACTTTTCTTGTATTTCCTCTAGGAGATTCCTTGAAGACTCATGTGTCAAAGGTGGAGGTGGATTGACAGGAATAGCTAGTGTGATGGGGGTGGAATATTGGAAGCTTGGTTGATGGGGTGATGGAGGGGAAGCTGAAATATCAGATGGCATGACTAGATAGTTTGGAATAACTCTTGGATTTTGGGGGATGCTTGGGGGAATGTTTCTAAGGTTTTCAATATACCCGTCATAGTCAACAAGATTTTCATCATCATTGGAATAGGAGGTGGCGGGAGCAAGGACAATGCGACCAAACACATCATGATAGGATTGGTACTTCATGCTTTGATGATGAGTTTGATGAGAATGTGTTGAAAGGGGTCATAGGTCTCTCTATGACTTCCTTTGACCCATATGAACGATTCTAATATGTCCTTGGGGGCCCTAGGCCCTAGGGACATATGTCTTCATGAAATGTGTCAAAAGGGGTCATAGGTCAGCCTATGACCCCTTTCAACCCATATGAATGATTCAAATGTGTTTGTAGGGGTCCTAGGACCCCTAAGGACATATGTTATCATATAATGGGTCAAAAGAGGTCACAGGTTACGCTATAACCCCCTTCAACCCATATGAATGTTTTCAATATGTCCCTAGGGGTCCTAGGACCTCTAGGGACATATGTTGTTATGGAATGAGTTGAAAGGGGTCATAGGTTACCCTATGATAGGTTACCCTATGACCCCCTTCAATCCATATGAATGATTCTAATATGTTCGTAGGGGTTCTAAGATATCTAAGGACACATGTCATCATGAAATGTGTCGAAGTGACCTGTGACCCCTTTTGACCTATAGGAATAATTCTAATATGTCCTTAGGAGTCCTAGAACCCTTAGGGACATATGTCATCATATAATGGGTCGAAGGGTGTCATAGGTCACTTTATGACTCCCTCAACCCCATATGAATGATTCTAATAAGTCCCTAGGGGTCTTAGGACCCCTGGGGACATATGTCATCATGGAATGGGTTGAAAAGGGTCATAGGTTATCCTATGACCCCATTAAAATCATATGAATGATTCTAATATGTTCTGAGGGGTCCTAAGACCCCTAGGGACATATGTCATCATGGAATATTTGGAAGGTGGTCATAGGTCACCCTATGACTCCCTTTGACCCATATGAATGATTCAAATATGTCCTTAGTGGTCCTAGGACCCCTATGAACATATGCCATAATGTAATGGGTCGAAGGGGGTCATAGGTCATGTTATGATACCCTTCGACCCATATGAATGATTCCAATATGTGCCTAGCAGTTGTAGGACCTCGATGGACATATGTCGTCATGGAATGGGTCAAAAAGATGTATGATCCCCTTCAACCCATATGAATGATTATAATATATCCTTAGGGGTCCTAGGACCCCTAAGGACATATGTCATCATGGAATGTGTCGAAGGAGGTCATAGGTCACCTTATGACACTCTTCGACCCATATGAATGATTCTAATATGTGCCTAAGGGTCCTAGGACCCCTAGGGACATATGCCATCATGTAATGGGTCGAAGGGGGTCATAGGTTGCCCTATGACCCCCTTCAACCCATATTAATGATGCAACCTATGACCCCCTTCAACCCATATTAGTGATTCTAATATGTCCGTAGAGGTCCTAAGACCCCTAGGGACATATGTCATGAGGGAATGTGTTGAAGAGGGTCATAGGTCACCCTATGGCCCCCTTCGACCTATATGAACAATTCTAATATGTTCCTAGGGGTCTTAGGACCTCGATGGACATATGTTGTCATGGAATGGGTCGAAAGGACCTATGATCCCCTTCAACCCATATGAATGATTATAATATGTCTTTAGGGGTCTTAGTACCCCTAAGGACATATGCCATCATGGAATGTGTCGAAGGGGGTCATAGGTCACCCTATGACACCCTTCGACCCATATGAATGATTCTAATATGTCCCTAGGATTCCTAGGACCCCTAGGGATATATGTCATCATGTAATGGGTCAAAGGGGGTCATAGGTCACCCTATGACCTCCTTCAACTCATATTAATGATTTTAATATGTCTGTAGGGGTCATAAGACCCCTAGGGACATATGTCATGATGGAATGTGTCAAAGGGGGTCATAGGTCACCCTTCGACTGATATGAATGATTCTAATATGTCCCTAAGTGTCCTAGGACCCTTAGGGATATTTGTCATGATGGAATGTGTTGAAGGGTGTCATAAATCACCCTATGACCCCCTTTGACCCATATGAATGATTCTAATATGTCTCTAAGGGTGCTAGGACCCCTAAGAACATATGTCATCATGAAATGTGTCAAAAGGGTTCATAGGTGACCCTATGACCCCCTTTGAAGCATATTAATGATTCTAATATGTCCCTAGGGGTCCTAGGACCCCTAGGGACATATGTCATCATGTAATGGGTCAAAGGGGGTCATCGGTAACCCTATGACCCTCTTTCACCCATATGAATAATTCCAATATGTCCTTAGGGGTCCTAGGACCCCTAAGGACATATGTCATCATGAAATGGGTCAAAAGGGGTCATAGGTCACCCTATAACCCCCTTCAACCCATATGAACGTGATTCTAATATGTCCCTAGGGGTTCTAGGACCCCTAAGGACATATGTCATCATGGAATGTGTCAAATGTTGTCATAGGTCACCCTATGACCCCCTTAGACCCATATGAATGATTCTAATATGTCGCTAGGGGTCTTAGGACTCCTAGGGACATATGTCATCATGGAATGAATTGAAACGGGGCATAGGTCACCCTATGACCCCCTTCAACCCATATGAATGATTCTTATATGTCCGTAGGGGTCATATGTCATCATGGATTGTGTCGAAGGAGGTCATAGGTCATCCTATTACCCCCTTCAACTCATATGAAAAATTTTAATATGCCTCTAGGGGTTGTAGGACCCGTAGGGACATATGTCATCTTGGAATGGGTCAAAAGGAGTCATAGGTAACCCTATCACCCCCTTCAACCCATATGAATGATTCTAATATGTCCCTAGGGGTCCTAGCAGCCCTAAAGATATATATCGTCATAGAATATGTCGAACCTATGACCCCCTTGAACCCATATGAACTATTATAATATGTCGCTAGGGGCCCTAGGACTTTTAGGGACATATGTCATCATGTAATGGGTCGAAAGAGGTCATAGGTCACCCTATGTCCCCCTTTGACCCATATGAATAATTCTAATATGTCCCTAGGGGTTGTAGGACCCCTAGGGACATATATCATCATGTAATGGATGACCTATGACCCCCTTCGACCAATATGAACGATTCAAATATGTCTCTAAGGATCCTAAGACTCCTAAGGACATATGTTATCATGGATTAGGTCAAAAGGGGTCCCCCTTCAATCCATATGAACGATTCTAATATGCCCCTAGGGGTCCTAGGACCACTAAGGGAATATGTCATCATAGAATGTCTCAAATAGGGTCATAGGTCACCTTATGACCCCTTTTGAGCCATATGAATGATTTTAATATGTTTGTAGGGGTCTTAGGACCCTTATGGACATATTTCATCATGGTATGTGTCAAAAGGGGTCATAGGTTATCCCGTGACCCCCTTCAACCCATATAAACAATTCAAATATGTTCCTAGGGGTTCTAAAACCCCTAGGGACATATGTCATCATGGAATGTGTCAAAAGGGGTCATAGGTCATCTTGTGACCTCTTTTGACCCATATAAATTATTCTAATATGTCCCTAGGGGTCCTAGGACCCCTATGGACATATGTCATCATGGAATGTTTTGAAATAGGTCATAGGTTATCCTATGACCCCTTTTGACCCATATAAATAATTCTAATATGTCCCTAGGGGTCCTAGAACCCCTAGGGACATATATTGTTATGAAATGTGTGGAAAGGGGTCATAGGTCATCCTATCACCCATTTTGACCTGTATAAATGATTCTAATATGTCCCTAGGGGTCTTAGGGACCCTAGGGACATATGTTGTGATGGAATGTGTTGAAACCTATGACACCTTTCGACCCATATAAATGATTCTAATATGTCCCTAAGGGTCCTAAGACCCCTAGGGACATATGTGATCATGGAATGTGTTGAAAGGGGTCATAGGTCATCCTATGATCCCATTCAACCTATGTAAATGATTCTAATATGTCCCTAGGGGTCGTAGGACCCATAGAGACATATGTCATCATGAAATATGTCGAAAAGGGTCATAGGTTATCCTATGACCCCTTTCGACCCATATAAATGATTCTAATATGTCCCTAGCAGTCTTAGGACCCCTATGGACACATGTCATCATGGAATGTGTTGAAAGGTGTCATAGGTCATCTTTTGACCTCTTTCAACCCATATAAATGATTTTAATATGTCCCTAGGCATCCTAGGACCCCTAGGGACATATGTCGTCATGTTATGTGTCAAAAGGTGTCATATGTCACCCTATGACTTCCTTCGACCCATATAAATGATTCTAATATGTCCCTAGGGATCTTGTCCCGAGGGACATATGTCATCATGGAATGTGTTGAAAGGTGTCATAGGTCATCCTATGACCACCTGCGACCCATATAAATGATTATAATATGTCCCTTGGGGTCCTAGGATCCCTAGAGACATATGTCATCATGGAATGTGTCGAAAGGGGTCATAGATCCTCCTGTGACCCCCTTTGACCCATATAAACGATTCTAATATGTCCCTAGGGGTCTTAGGACCCTTAGGGACATATGTCATCATGGAATGTGTCAAAAGGGGTCATAGGTCATCTTGTGACCCCTTTCAACCCATATAAATGATTCTAATAGAAATAATATAGTAAAAATATAATAATATAGTAAAAATAATAATAATATAGGGTAATAATCATATATATATATATATATATATAAACATAAATAAATAAATAAATAAATATAATATTTATGAATTATAATAATAATAACATAATATATTATTATATATTAATAACATAGGTCATAATAATAATAATATATTATAGATTATAATTTATAGATGATAATAATAATATATATTAATTATATATATATATATATATATATTACGTTATTATATTTAATAAAACTATAGTAAAAAAAATAATAATAATACAATATAATAATATATATTATATATATAGATAATAATAATAATAATAACATAATATGTTATTTTATTTTAATAGATTATATATTATATCTTTATGTTACGATATTATATATATTATACATTATATAATATTATATTATTATATAATATATAGATTATATATTATATCTTTACATATTTTATAACTCAAATTAGTCATATAACTCACAAATTCATTTTTCTCTCCAATTTTTTTGCCGCCAGTATCAAATATCTGATTTGATATCAGATATCCGATCTAAAATTGGATATCTGATCTCATATATCTATTAAGGCTCAAGCCTTACTTTCCAGGTTTGGTACCTGGATAGGTGAAAAAAAGTCATAGTAGATTTTGAAGAACTTTTAGACGTTTTCAAACTCTAGTTTTTTCACATTGGCATTTTTTGGCACACCATGATCCTACACATACCAACTCATCTAATCAGCAAATGACTTACACATTAATTCATTTCCTCAAAATATAATGCCATCCATAAATATTTATGCTATCAAAACCTTATCTTCAACTTCACTCTTCAACTTCACTCTTTAAATATAGATTTTTGTTATCACTAGTTCTAACAAAACCAATTCTGATCAAATAGAAATGTAATCTTTCATACCATCCTCTCTGTGCTTGCTTCAATCCATACAAAGATTTTTGCAGTTTACATACCACATTCTTTTGATCTTGTTCCATGAATCATTTAGGTTTTTCAATGTGGACCTCTTCCTCTAGAATTCTATTGAGAAATATCCATTTGGTAGACCTTGAATCTTTTATATGTAAGTAATATTCTTACTCCTTTTAAGCTTGCAATAGGGTCAAAGTTTTCTCCATAGTTAATTCCTTCTTTGTGTGCATAAAATTTACATATAAGTCGTGTTTTGTTTCTTACTTCTTTTTCTTTCAAGTTGTTTATGAACATCCATTGTGTTCAGTCATATTTTTGTCCTTGGGTCTCGATAAGTTAGTGTCCATGTGTTATTCTTCTCAATTTGATCTATCTCCTGATGTATTTCTTTGATCCAATCTTCATCTTCAAGTGCACCTTTTAAAGTTCTAAGTTCAAACTAATAAATCAAACACGTATTATCTCTCAACTTCTTTTCATGACTTCAACACTCTTATCTCCAATTATTTGATTATGTGAATGTTGTCTTTTGACATGTTTAGCTAAAATAGGTTTTTCTTATGTTCTTCAAAATTTTTAGAACTCTCTTGGGGCTTAGCATTCTTCTTAGTGTGTTCAAGTTGTGGCTCCTATACTTCTGGTTTTTTCTCAATAACTCTTTGTATTGGTTCGGTAATCCTCTACTCTGACTTAGTTTGATGCTTGATTAAAGCATCAGGTTCTTCTCCTTGTACATAGACAAATCTATTATGCTCGTTAAGTTCTTTCTTACTTTCCTCATTCTTCTTATCTATAAACTCATCAATTCTCACATTTGCACTTTCAACTATAGTGTCAGCCACTTTATTCAAACTGACCAGAGATATTTATGTGTTAAATTATAACATTATTTATCCATCTCATATGCCTTAGTTTTAATTGCTATATTCCACTTCTATACTATTTTTCTATTTTATGTTGCATAAATTTCAATATGTATAAGTAATATTAATTTTAGTTTTTAGATAAAATGTATGAATGTTTAATATTTGTATTTACTAACATTTATTGATCTAAGAAAATTAGTATTTTATTTGGAAGGAGAAACCTTGAAATTCTTGTCAATGCTCAAACTTTCTATCACTTGTCTAAGATGAATCAGATTTCCTATCACCTGTCAGATAGAAATCAAACTTCCTCTCACTTGTCAGATAGGGCTCAAATCTTCTTGATGCCTATTTTGAAGGAATTACTGCACATGATTGGTTGATTATCATTTTTTCTAACTATTTTAAAGCCATGGATGATTTACTATTTTGTGGATATAGAAATCCACATGATTCTTATTTGAGCCTTTTTGTTGTAACTAAATCATTTTAATATGAGGACTAAAATGCATGTCATAGTATTGTTAAGACGGCTAAACCAAAACCATCTTATTTTAGCTAGTTATTGTTGCAATATTGAGTTATATATTTTAGCTCTATTGTAGCTTTTGGGAGAAGATTTTTACAGTAGATTTTTATATTAGAAAAATACTTTTGCACACAGATCTTCCTGTAGTAGAATTCTGTGTGAGTTCAACATTATTTATGTTAGAATAAACTATCACTATTCTAATAAAGGAAGAGTAGAAAGTTGTTTATATTTCATCACCAGACATATTGAGGAAGCAAGACCCACTTCTTGGGCTGACTAGTGATTTAGTTTAGATTGTTTGTGTGTTTTTATTTTCATTTGATTAATTGTGTGACTCTATTTGTGTTTATGCAATTAATATTTCATTGATATGTTTCATCAAATTAAGCCTTGATTGTAAAAGTAGAGAATCTATAAGTGCACAAATGCTGAAATATTTTATTTACATATTAATGTCTATGAAATGAGGAACATAATTCATATAATTTGTATCATATTTAAAATCCTAATCATTTAATCTTATTCAAAGAATTATTCGTTCTCCAAATTATTGAACTCTTATCTTACTTTCACCCATTTCATTTCATTATTAATTTCCCATTTTTTGCATGCGACAAACCTACACTTCCTATTGCACTTCCTTCCATCACTTGCCAGCCAAAGTTCCTGTTGCATTATTTTCCCAGTCTTATTTATTTTAGATTTCCTATAGTAGATCAACCTCCTATCACAGATCAACCTCCTATCATAGATTGTGCCCTGTATTATTTACAATATTATTAAATATTATAGAACATTAAGGGTATGATTCTCATTTCATAGTAGTGTGTTTTTAAAAGTATTGAAGTGAAATTAATTTGGTGTGATTAGAATTGTGGGTTGTGTGATGTAATCAAAAGATTGTGTCTATTTTTTATTATTAATTAGGGAGTGATTTTTTCAAAAATATGGATTGTGCAATTTTCTAGTTCTTAGAGTAATTTTTCTTCAAAAGTTTTAGTTTAGCTCTTGTTGGCAGGAAGTGACAGTTCCTGTCACTTGTTTTGTTTTGGTTTGTTGTAGGTTTCCTTCTATGTGTTCTAGCTACATCCATCCCCACTTATGCTATCTTCATCCCTTTAGAAGATAGCCGCTATACCTTTCATAAGTTTACAACCTTGAATTGACATTTAGATGCAAGACAAACTAGCTCTTATTCTTATCAATTATCCTTAATACTTGAATCATAGTTTGTCCCTATATTTTTGGCATCATGTTTGGGTAAAGGTATTAAATGTGTGAAATTATAGTAAGTCAAGTTAGGATAGTGTTCCTTTGGGAGTGTCTGATCATGTTTTAACCTTGCTCAGTCTAGTACCATAGGTTTGTACTGCAGTAAATCATTTAGGTGCATTTTTTTTCAATTTTACAAGTAGGTCGTAGAAGTTAGATCCATTATTTATGTTATCATTTATTGTTGTGATTAATTTGTAAAGAAAGGGAAATTTGAAGAAAAATGTTTTAAATGGTACATTTTCGAGGTAGTCCAAACACATCAAATTTGAAAACAAGAATTGGTGGAGGAATTGCATCAACCAAAGGTGATTTTTACACACTCTCTAGCTAATGAATGCAACTTAAATGATCTTGATCTTCCATTGTCACATTATGTCAAACTGTTATTTCTATGTCGTAACAAGAGGACATAATTGATGAATTTTTAGAACAATGTGATTTGAGAATGGCATATTAACCATTTACTATTCTATTTGTTATAGGCAAGGTGATAAATACATATGCACAAACAAAAAAGAACACATGATGAATGAAGTAAAATATTTTTGTGAACCTTACCATGCTAAAGATGTAAGTGAACAAGTCTTTCTTGTAGTTGGTGAACAATTTCAAACACCAAATCAAAAAGATCAAGGTATAGATTACTCTATTACATTGGAAAGACAAAATATTTTTTCAAAACATAATTTTCCACCTGGTATGCACAATGAATATAATCATGCATGCTCACAACAACCTATATATCCATCTTATATTCTACCATCTCCATTATTCCCATCCTACTCATATTCATCTACTTTATATCCGATACAACCTTTTCCATTATCCTTATTCCATTCATTTCAACCACCATCCACCCCAATATATACACCAATGGAAATTGTAATTCCTCATGAAATATTACATAATAAGGTGGATCAAACAACATATGATGATGAAATTTCAATAATCATTTTAAATTATCTTAATGTGCATGAAAATTATGATATGGATAAAAGACACAATTTTTGTTTAAAAGAATTAGAGGAACATATTGATCGATTAAAAAACTATTAATTTAGTTCTTATCTACTTCTTGACTCACAAATTTTTGAGATATTTCACACACATATAGAAACTATGCATTCTTGTTACATCATTGGCAAGATATACATGTATGTTGGAATTAATCATGCACCAAAAGGCCATGATCTATTGTATACCTTAATCATTCAAAATTTGTGTGTGATACCAAATGATATCTTACAAGACCTACCCTTTAAAAATGTTTTGATATTCAAAAATCTAGATCTTGGGAGGCCTATAATAAAAGTATGTATTCCTCACACACTTATTGATTTAAGTCAAATGGATTAAAAGGAACTTGATAGATTTGAATGCATTAATGACCGAATAGCAAGTGTTGCAAATGGATGATCATTATTCCTTATTGTCGATTCTTTCATTTAACAAGAATCAAACTATTAATATCTATATATTTCTCATTCTTGGCTCTTGTATCTTAATATATAATAGGCACTGAATCACTTTCTTGATTCGTTTTATGATTCAAATGCTCATGCTTTTGTAATGTGACATTAAGGAGAAATCCATAAAAATATTAAAGCTCAAGAAATCCTTAAATGTGTTTCTTGGTTTATTTTATACTTTGGATTATTTTAATGTTCTCATGATCTTGTAGCATGAAGTTAAGTTGGGAGGAAATCTCTACAAATTTTATGGTTCTTGATTTATTTCCAATCAATCTTTCTAATAAAACTATTTCATCAATTATTTCATCAATCCTTCTAATAAAACTGCACATGTAAGATCTCAAACAATTCAAGGTATGTGTTCTTGTGTTGGTTTTCCTTGATCATATATGTACACAAGAATTTATTTTTATTTATCCATTTATTGACATTAATAATTCTACCTATCATTTGCAAAAATAAATTGCCTACATAATGGTACAATTATTGAATGGATGATATTGCTTTACTATACTTGATATGCTTGGCCTTGAGAATATGTTTACATTAATCTTATTATGGTAATCCAATACCTTTGCACCAATGTGTTAGATTGTGGTGACTGATCTGAAAAGTACTATACATACTTCATAAATTCTTTGGGGCTAAGTCAAAATTTTTTTGACCTTATTTTATTGGAATTTTGGGCCAACACATAATTATTAATTATAATCCTAAAGCAGTAAAAATACTTGTATAAAAGAGCTTACGGTTAGGGATTATTTTATAGTTGTGATGCAAATTTGGTTCTTGCAATGGTATTGAGCTATAAGGGATTATAGATTGTAATCAGGTTATAATCACTGGATCATAATAATATCAAACTTGTTGTTTGGTGGACATAGCCCAGGGATTGGGTGAACCACATTAAATCTTGGTGTATTGCATTCTTTGCGATGTGATCTATTTTTTTTTTGTTATTGGTTATATTTGCATGTAATTGTTATTTCTGTCCATGGTTTAATCCTAACAAGTGATATTAGAGCCTAGTTGTTTTTCAGTTATCCTTTGTAGAAAAGTCTCATGGTTGAGTGGAAGTGATGGAAGATGAGGGTAAGCTAAGGGTTGATAGGTTTAATGGGTAGAACTTTTAGTTATGGAAGATGCAAATGGAATATTATCTTTATTAGAAAGATTTATGGAAGCCGTTGGAAGGCAAAGCCAAGAATTAGGGATCTATGTCAAATGATGAACGAGATCTTTTAGATAGAAAGACACTTGGAAGCATTCGATTATGCTTAGCACCACCAGTGGCATTTAATATTACAAAAGAGAAGAGATAGAAGAATTGATGCAAACCCTAGCAAAACTATATGAAAAGCTCTCCACTTCAAACAAGGTATTTCTCCTGAAGCGTTTATTTAATATAAAAATGGCAGAAGATGGATTTGTTGCAGATCATTTAAATGAGTTTAATACTATTACTAGTCAATTATCTTCTATGGGTATCAATTTTGAGGAGGAAATTAGGGCTCTCTTGATTCTGTGTTCTTTACCTAAATGCTGGAATGGCTTGGTAATGGCTATGGGTAATTCTATTCTTGGATCTAGTACCCTAAAATATGATGATGTGATTGGTGTTGTTTTGAGTGAGGAAACTCATAGGAAAACCTCATGTGGATCCACATAGGAAGTGCTTTGAATGCACAAAGTAGGGGCAAAACAATTGAGAGAGGAAGTAATTTTATAAATTATGGAAAATCAAGAGAAAAGTCAAAGGGGAGTAGGTCTCAATCAAGAGGACCAAATGAATGCTAGTACTATGGGAAACCAGGGCATAAAAATAAAGGTTGTTGGAATCGAAAGAAAAATGAAGGAGATAAATAAGATGGAGACAAAGAGGCAAATGTGGTAAGTAACAAATCTGAAGAGGATGCTTTGCTTCTGTCTTTAGAAAGTGTTGATGATTCATGAGTTTGGATTCTAGTGCTTCATTTCATGCTACACCTCATAGAGGTTATTTCATTGATTATGTCCAATGGGATTTTGGACTTGTTTATTTGGGGTATAATGAACCCTGTCAAATTGTTAGAAAGGGAAAAGTTAAGATTAAATTGCAGAATAGGAATCATTGGCTACTATATGAGGTAAGACATGTTCCAAGGTTGAGTTGGAATTTAATTTCAATAGGGTAACTCGGTGATGAGGGTTGCATAGTTACTTTTAATGATAAAAATTGGAAGGTTTCAAAAGGTTCCTTTGTAGTAGCAAAATGTGTGAAAGTAGGCATCTTATATCTTTGAACAAGTCATATTGTTCCTTCTATTTTAATTGTTTCAGAGAGAAATGAATGTTCAGGAATAATTGCTATAGTTGAGCAGGGAGAATAAATAGCTGCTATAAATTTTGATACAACGTTATGGCACAATAGACTTGGGTACATGAGTGATAAAGGTATGAAAGTAATTTAGTCAAAGAAAGTTTTACCAGGTCTAAAATCTGTTAATATGAATTTGTGTGAAAGTTGTGTGTATAGAAAATAAAAGAGAGTGAGTTTTGTAAAGACTGGGAAGGAAAAGAAAAAGGAGAAATTAGAGCTTGTGCATACCAATGTATGAGGACCGACTTGTGTATCTTCCCTTGGAGGCTCTCATTATTATGTTACATTTATTGATGATGTAACTAGAAAGGTATGGATTTATTTCCTTAGATATAAATATGATGTATTTCAAACTTTTAAGAAATGGAAATGCTTGGTTGAAAATGAGACTAGTAAGAAATTAAAATGTCTTAGATTTGATAATGGTGGTGAGTGTTGTAGTCATGAATTTGAAGATTATTTCTCCACTAATGGTATTTGTAGATAGAAAATTTTTCCAAGGAGTCCATAGGAAAATGGAGTGGTTGAATGCATGAATAGGACTATAATGAAGCATGCAAGGAGCATGAGGTTGCGTGCTAGGTTGCCCTTATACATGTGGGCAACGACTATCAATTCTACTATATATTGATTAATAAAGGTCGCTCTACTCCTTTGGGTTGTGGTATTCCAGAGGAAGCATGGACTGGTAAGAAGGTGAGTTATTTTTTTCTCAAGACTTTCGGCTGTGAAGCTTTTGCTCATATAGATTTTGAAAATAGAACCAAGCTGGAAGCTAAGTCAAAGAAATGTGTATTTGTTGGATATGGTATTAATGAATTTGGTTATAGGCTTTGGGATTTTAAAAATCATAAAATTGTAAGAACTAAGGATGTCATATTCAATGAGAAAGTGTTGTACAAGGATCTATTGCAGCAACATGAGAAGAAAGAAGATGACTATGTAGTGTTGGATGATACTCCAAAAGCTGATGTTCTAGCCATTCCTCATGATGTGCAACAATTGCAACAACAAATAGCACACACATTGGTGAATGTTAGACGATGAACAAGGCAAATTAGACCTTCAAAAAGATTCTCTCTTTCTTTGTATTCTATTTTACTTATTGATGTTGGTGAACTTGAATTTTATGATGAAGTTGTGCAGGTGGATACTAAGATTTAGTGAAAGTTTGCAATGAAAGACAAAATGAAATCTTTGCTAAAGAATAAGACATGGGATTTACGTAAGTTGCCTACAAGTAAAAGAGCTTTACATAATAAGTGAGTTTAAAAGTTGAAAGAAGAGGAAGGAGGTAAGAAAAGATTTAAAGCCAGATTAGTTGTGAAAAGATTTATATAGAAAAAGGGCATTGATTTTGATGAGATATTTTTTCCTGTTGTTAAGATGACTTCTAACCATATTGTTTTAAGTCTTGTGGCTACTAAAGATTTGCATTTAGAGTAGCTTGATATTACATCAACCTTTATTCATGATGATTTGGAAGAAGAGATATATATGGCTCAGCCACAAGGATTTGTGGTCAAAGTAAGGAGAACTTAGTGTGCAAATTGAAGAAAAGTTTATATGGCTTGAAGCAAGCACCTCAACAATGGTATCTAAAATTTGATGGTTTTATGCATGAGCATGGATATCGCAGGTGTCATTTAGATTATTGTGTTTATTTTAAGAGGTTGAATGATGAAAGCTACATTATTTTATGTTTATATGTTGATGATATGCTTGTAGCTAAGTCTAACATGGATCATATTAAGGGGCTAAAATGCCGGTTAGCACATGCATTTTCTATGAAGGATTTGAGGTAGCAAAACAAATATTTGGTATGAAGATTTGTAGAGATAGGAAGAACAGAACATTGATGCTATCTCAGGTTGATTATGTGGAGAAGGTGTTGCAATGTTTCTCTATGGAGAATGCTAAAGCTGTCAGCACACCTTTACCTAGTCATTTGAAGTTTACTAAAGAGATGTGTCCCAAGACACAAGAAGAAGAGGATAAGATGTCCAAGGTACCCTATGCTTCAGCTATAGGAAGCTTGATGTATGTTATGGTATGTACTAGATCAGATATTGCACATGCAATGGGAGTTGTTAGTAGGTATATGAGTCATCCAAAAATTGAGCATTGGAATGTAGTCAAATGGATTCATATTTGAGAGGAACATCCAATAAGTGTTTACACTTTGGGGGCTCTACTACTGATTTATAGGGCTATGTTGATTCAGATTTGGTATGGGATATTGATACCAAGTGGAGTACTATAGGTTATGTCTTTATTGTTGGTGGGGCAGCCATGAGCTAGGTTTCTAGGTCACAAAAGGTTAATGCATTATCCACTACAAAGATAGAGTATGTAGCTGCTACAGAGGCAACCAAGGAGACGATATGGCTTTAGTTCTTCTTGGAAGAATTGGGACACCCTTAGAAGGATAATTATTTGTTTACAGATAGTCAAAGTGCCATTCATCTTGCAAAGAATTTAGCTCTACATTCAAAGAGCAAACACATATAGTTTTAGTACCATTTCATTCGATCCATTTTGGAGGATGGATAGTTAAAGCTAGAGAAGATCCATACAAATGAAAAACCAATAGATATGTTGACAAAGGTAGTAACAAGGGAGAAGCTAAACTCCTCTTTAGCTTCAGTTGGTCTTTTCAACTGAACATGAATAAAAGAATAGCAGAGTCTAGGGTGGTTTGATTCAGTGAGAGCCTCATAGATTAGCGACATAGCTACAGGATTAGTCTCCAAGTGGGAGATTTTTATTAAGTGTAGAGCCTGATCAGTCCCCAAGTGGGAGTTTGTTAGATTGTGGTGTCTAACCAGGAAAGTACTATTTATCATAAATTCTTTGGGGCTCAAAATTTTTTTGGGCCTTATTTTATCGAGATTTTGGGCTGACATGTAATTATTAATTATAACCCTAAAGCAGTAAAAATACTTGTATAAAAGAGCTTAGGTTTAGGGATTGTTTTATAGTTGTGATGCAAAATTAGTTTTTGTGGTGGTATTGAGCTGTAAGGGATTATAGATTGTAATCAAATTATAATCATTGGATCATAATAATATCAGACTTGTTTGGTGGATGTAGCCTAAGGATTGGGTAAACCACGTTAAATCTTAGTGTCTTGTGTTCTTTGCTGTGTGATCTATTTTTTTTTTTTTTAATTGCTTATATTTGCATGTAATTGTTTTTTTTTTCATGGTTTAATCCTAACACAATGGAGGATGGTACATCACTTAGTCTATGAGATTCATGATTATTGTACTACTATTTTATAGAGATACACATCTAGAGACTAGTTGAAGTCATAAGGATCTTGAGCATAATGCATCTTACTCCTTCTTAGAGATGTGTCTTCACCTACCTAAATTTTATGGACATATTGGAAACTACAAGTTAGTCTTTTACTCTATCATCTCTTCTTTGGTAATGAAGGTGTATTATTTCATGCAATGGTACATCTTATTCTCACCAAGATAAGATACTATAGCTTCATATGGTGACACCATAGAGCAATATGTCTTATGAGGATTGTAATTTTTATGAGTAATTCTTTTAGCCAAGTGTGTCAACATGTGTTACCAAGTTCTATAAGAAGCTTCTAGGTTCAATGACATGAGATAAATAGATCAAGATTGGCTCTATGGGAAATTGGTTATTATGCTCAGGTTAATCTTGGCCATCATTTCTAGTTCATTATGCAATCCAATTTCAATGGTGCCTTTTGTTAGGACATGGAAAGAACTTAGGTTTTTAATGTACCATTATTCTTTATCCATATAAGGATTTATATTTCTTTGGTCATTCTATTTAGTTACTCAAAAATGAAAAAATAGAAAGATCCAATAATGAAAACCTTTGACCATTGTTGGCAAAATGCTTTAGAATAACTGGGGGGGGGAGGTGTGAATCAGTTATTCAAGGTCTAAATTTCCTATTAAAACTTTTCAATAAGTATAATGAGCCCATTCAATTATTTATTCATCCAAGCTTTAAATTTTCTAACCAACAAGTTACTATAAATCGATATGCAAGCATAACACATAAGAAATTAACACATAATACGGTTATTTACATGGAAACCCAATTTGGGAAAAACTATGAGTAACATGCTACTCCATTCTCACTCTTCTAAAGTGATGCCCTATGAAAGGCCTACCTTGTTAAAGGCTTACAACACACTATTAAATGTGACCTTATTAGAAGATTTAACCACCCTGTTAGAAGTGGGCCTAGTTAGAGGACTTTAGAACATTCACTTGGAATGCCACCTTGTTAAAGGATTTACAAATGGCTATTAAACCAAGCTAAGTCCATAGGATTTTTAGATCTAATACAATTGCTAAAAAGTATTAGAAAATCTTGACCTGACTACAACATGCAACTTATCTTACAGATCTCAGATTACTTCTAAGCTCATAACATTGCCTGGCCTTCAATCTCTGCAACTCTCTCAACTTTCCTTCTTTTCAAGCTTAGTCTCCTTGAGTCTCCATGCTCAATGTACCAGTGCAATCATCTCTTCATGACCACTTGTAGAAGCAGAGCCTCAATGCTATTCCTTCTCCTGGATGTCTTCTCCTTGACACCCTTCTAGCCACTTCATAAATTTGGCTCTTTAGTAGCAACAACTTCAACAACATTTTCTTGTTGGTCTATGACTCCTTAAATAGAAGTCTTGGAGTTCCTTTTCCCACTTGATTCTTCCATTCTTTAATTTCAATTCACATGGATTAGGTAGGATTCATTGCATCTAACCCATATTTTGTTTCCTCTAAAAACTTCTTGAATAATCCTTTAGAATTCACCCAAAAATGATTTACATAGATTTTTGTGCCACCATCTCATCATCCTTATCTTCCAACTTGTTCAAAAAATTCAAGGTAACCATTTTGTTGGCTCATATTTGGCGAATATTTATCATTTGAAATAATGCAGCAGCTCGATACTATTGAAATACTGATGCTAGACACATACTGTTTTAATCAACATCAACTATGTTTTTCCTGATGCTCGACACCTGAAGATCACTTGGCACCAAATAGGATTTTTTGATGCTCAAAACTTGATCTTCATTCAACACCTAAAGATCACTTGACACACACTAGAATTTCCTATTACTTGGCTCCAATTGATAATTTTCTTGGCTTCAACTAACTTGCTCGACACCCACTAATGAGCTTAGTTTAAGCTTTGCAGTCAACCTTGTTACAACTTCTTCCTCCAATGTTTATAAGTGTGACCAACCTTTGTATCTTTGAGTATGCTATCAATACATCATTTAACCAATGTCTTAACTAATCCTTGCACTTCATTACAACATCATAACTCAACCTTTCCCTTAGGTGCTCTTGTTACATCTTGTTGATCAAATCCTCTTCATCAATCAACTAAGTGATAGTACTTGGATCTTATAAGAAAATGTCATTCCTACAAATAGCAGGTTTGACATCAATGACAAAACAATGATTGAAAATATTCTTTTAACAACAATGTTCCTTTGTTGCAACAATCTCCCTCTTTGATCTTCAACAATGAGTTTTTCAATCAGATTTCCAACAATCTCCCTCTTTGGCATTGATGGCAAACTAAACTGATTAGCCATTAGACTAAACTATTTAGCCACAAGCTTACTAGGTTATAATAGTAAGTCAAATGCCAAAAAGTAAACTCTAACTTCACATCTCCTTCTACTATTCTGATTGTTTCACTTTTGCTTCTCCCCTTCTCTCTCTTGGTTGCTATATCCTAGTGCTTTGTTTTTTTGTTCTGATCAACTTTTGATTATGTTTGTCAACTTCTCCCTCTATCTTCATTTGATCAGTATCTTCATCATTCTTTTGATCACTAGATCATTAACATGTGATCAGTAACCTCCCTCTTTGACAACAATGCCAAAGACATATTGGAATCTTGGTATGCAAGTGTAGCTTTTGCAGGTTCATTCAATTTCTCCCTCTGTCACCTTACTTGTGACTAATTTGGAACTTTGGCACTTCTACTACTTTAGGCATTAATCCTAAAATAAATGTCCTCTGCATCAATGTGTAAAATCTTTAACATTCAGCTCATTTGATGCAGGGCAATCTTGCTTTTGCTAGGGGTATCACCCCTAACTTACCTCTAAGATACTCACAAGCATATTTATGTAGTGCTTTTGTGAAGATGTCAGCAATCTATTCCTTTGAGCTAACATATTCCATCTTCACTTGTTTGTCTTCCACCAACTCTCTTACATAGTGATATTTGATTGCAATGTGTTTGGTTTTTGCATGCATTATAGGGTTCTTTAATATGTTGATAGCACTTGTATTATCACAATAAAATATCACAGGATTAGTTGCCTCTTCCTTTATACCTTGCAGAAAATGTTTGATCCATACAATATTGGTACAATTTATAGCAGCTGCAGCTAACATATTCAGCTTCAACAGTAGACTGTGAGGTGCAGTTTTTCTTTTTGCTAGTCCATGTAATGAACCTTTTTCCTAGGATAAGTGCTCCTCCATTGGTTCTTTTCCTATAATCAATGTTACCTCCATAAGTTGCATCAGTTTATGCTTTTAATTCAAAATTTTCACTCCTCTTGTAGTACAAGCCAAAGTCATCAGTTCCTTTTAGGTACCTTAGTATTCTCTTTATCGTCATTAAGTGATTTTCTCTTGGATTTGCAAAAAATTTGGCCACTATTCCAATAGCTAATGCAATGTCTAGTCTACAATGTACAACATATTGTAGCTTTCCAATCATTGATCTATACAATGTCTAATTTACTTCAGTAGACTCATCATTCTTGGATAGCTTATGTCTAGTTGCTAGTGGTGTGCCGATTGGTTTTGAGTCTTCTAGCCCAAATATTTTGAGTATCTCCTTAATGTATTTGGATTGGGTCGCAAATATACGATGCTTCAACTGATGTACTTGTAAACCAATTAAGAATTTGATTTCTCCAAACATTGACATCTTAAATTCATGTTTCATTGATCAACACAATTATTGCAAAGAACATCTTTTCTTCCTAATATTATATCATCAACAAAGATTTCTAATATCAAAATGTCTTTACCTTTTTCAGCTTTTATATACAAGTTTTTGTTGTCATCTATTCTCTCAAATCCTATCTTCACAAGATATTTGTGCAACCTCTCACCATACTCTTAATGCTTGCTTCAATCCATAAAGTGCTTTATGCAGTTTGCATACCATGTCCTTGTTGTTCTCATCAACAAATCCCTCTGGTTGTTCTATGTAGACTTCCTCTTCTAGCATACCATTCAAAAAAGTAGACTTTACATCCATTTGGTAGAATTTGAAACCTTTGTATGTAGCATATGCAAGTAATGTTCTTACTCCCATTCTTGTAATAGGGGCAAATGTTTCTACATAATCTAGTCCTTCTTCTTGTGCATAACCTTTGCAAACTAGCCTGGCTTTGTTTCTTGTTATCTCACCATTCTCATCAAATTTGTTTCTAAACACCCATTTGGTACCAATTACATTCTTATCAACTGGTCTAGGAACTAGGGTCCATGTTTTGTTCTTCTCAATTTGATCTATCTCTTCTTCCATAGATTTATACCAGTCATCATCTTGTAGTGCATCTCTCAATATTTTAGGTTCAACCTTGATCAATAGACATGATTCATTCCTTAGTCTATTCCTTGTCATTGGTCTGACATCCTTTTCACCAATGATTTGATCTACAGGGTGATGTCTTCTCACATATTTGGCTAACCTTGGTTCTATTCTTCTTTCCATGTTTGGTCCTTCAACTTCAGAATCATTATGTTCTTCTTCATCTGACACTTTATCATTTCTTTCATGTATACAATTTTCAAAATCAGAATGTACATTTTCTACGTTCTGTAGCTTGGCTTTTGAATGCAACTCGGTATTCACTGGTTGAGACTCAGTAGATACTAAATTTTGTTGCTAATTCCCAACTTGATTTATAGCACTGTCTTCAATAGTCATTCCTTCATAGAAGTATGCAAAGGATCTATAATCCTGTAATTGCCTGGACTCATTAACTTGGACTTCTACATGCTCATCAAACTTTACATTTGCACTCTCCACAATCTTGTTAGTGATAGTGTTCAAACACTTATATGCCTTACTTCTAGTGGAATATTCAAAGAATATGCCTTCATCACTTTTGGCATCAAACTTGCCACTTCTATTATCTTTAAGAATATAGCATTTGCAACCAAATACCTTGAAATGTTTAAGATTAGGTGAGTGACCATACCATAATTCAAAAGGTGTTACATTTATACCTTTCTTGACTTGAACTCTATTCAGTATGTAGACTATAGTACTTACAACTTCTCTCCAGTATTTGAGTTCAATATTTTTCTCTATGATCAAGGTTCTAGCATAGTCAATTACTGACCTATTCCTTCTTTCAGCAATACCATTCTATGGTGGAGTTCTTGGTGCTGATGTTTGTCTTTTGATACCTTTTTCATTATAGAATATTTCAAACTTTTTAATGTGAACTCACCTCTTCTGTCTAACCTTAGGCATTTCAGGTTCTTACCTATTTCCTTCTCAAATTTGGCGAAATACCATTTGAAAATTTGAAATGCATAAGATTTTTTATTTAAAAAAAAGTAATCATCATCTTGGAATAATCATCCACAAATATCATTATGTATCTATCTCTTAGGTAGCTTTGCACTTCTATTGGACCACATAAGTCTGTATGGACTAGTTCCAGTACTTCTTTGGAATTGTATGTTTTTCTTTTGAAACTAGACTTAGTCATCTTCCTTGGTTGACATTGTTTGTACATTGTATTTTCAAGTTTCTTCAATTTGGGCAACGCTCTGACCTTGTTCTTCTTGCTGATGCTAATTAGATTATCAAAGTTAACATGACACAACCTTTTATGGCACAACCAAACATCATCAAATCTAACAACAAGACATGTTGCATCTTTCATATCTAGTGAAAATAGATTAATCCTAGTTTTTTGACCTTTTCCTATTAGATTTCCATCAATGTCATAGATCTTGGCAGTTTTATTTCCAAATTCAACTTTGCAACCTATATTGCCTAACTATGATACACTCAACAAGTTGTAATTCAATCCCTAAATATGGTATGCATTATCACATGAAATTTTCTCTATGAGTTTAATAGAGCCTTTTCCTTTGATTTGACATGGAGCATCACTACCAAATCTACCACTCTTTCCATCATATTGAGTAAAGGTAATGAACTTACTTTTATCTCCTATCATGTGATGTGAGCATCCACTATCTATGATCCACTTGTGATTCTTGTTCACACAGGTAACCAATGCTATTGCTTCATCTTCATCTTTATCTAATTCATCTTTCATGACCACATAGACTACTTCATCATCATTCTCATCAGAATCTTCTTCAATAATGTCGCATCTCTTGCCTTTCTCCTTGGAGTCTTTGCTATCATCTTTTTTTTTATTCTTGTACTTATTTCCTTCTTTGTAGTTCTTCTTCTGTGTACATCTTGCAACAATATGACATACTTCATTACAATTGAAACATATGATAGGGAGCTTACCTTTGAATTTACCTTTGCCTCTATGGAATCTCCTAGCTAGTAGTGCTTCTAATTGTTCCACATATTCCTCATCTATGCTGCTATCACTAGATGCATGCTTTCCTTTTCTTCTCTTCTTGCTTGATGTCTCCTCCTTAGTGTCTTTTATTTTCATCTTGGCCTTGAAAGGAAATTCAAGGTTCTCAGGTCTATAGTTATCAAAATTGGACAATTCAAATGCAGTAAGTCTTCCCACTATTCCTTCAAAGGTTAGTGTGTTTCCTTGTACACATCTTAGCTCTTGGATGACTGAAACTCTACTATCATAGATAGGGAGCAGAGTTCTTAAGTATTTGCTGATGATAGTTTCTTCTTGCAATTGGCCACTTAGACTTCTTATTGCATTTACCACTTCTTTCATTCTTGTAGCATATTGAGTAGCATTTTCACCTTCATTTTCATGTCATCAAACTTTCCTCTTAGGCTTTCTCTCTTTGCTCTCTGGACATTTTGATCTCCTCCATAGATAACTGATAAGGCTTTCTCTCCTTGCTCTCTAGACATTCTGATCTCCTCCATAGATATCTGATAATGCAATGTCACAATCTTTGATGTCATCATATTTTGCATAATTGAGTGCACAAGCAATCTCCAACATTGCTTAATTGTGCTCCTTTTTATTCAATTCATTTGCAGTAAGAGGTCCTATTGGATTTACATGTTTAGTTCCAATTGAGGTTTGTGCATAGTCACCTATTGACCCAAGGTGTAATTTCATCAAACTCTGCCATGCAGCAAAGTTGTCTTTGTTGAGCTTGGGAAATTCTCTCTTGGACATCTTGATCTTCCTACTTCTAGTACCTTGAAACTAAATCAGCAGGTGGCTTTGATACTAATTGTTAGAAATGCTTTAGAATAATTGAGAGAGGAGGGTGGGGCAGGGGGAGGGGGGGAGAATTAGTTATTCAAGGTCCAAATGTCATATTCAAACTTTTCACTAAGTATACTGAGCCCATTCAATCATTTGTTCATCCAAGCTTTAAGTTTTATAACTAGCAAGTTACTGTAAATCAATATGCAAGCATAACACATAAGAAATCAACACATAACTTAATGATTTACGTGGAAACCCAATTTGGAAAAAACCACCGGTAACATGCTACTCCATTCTCACTCTTCTGAAGTGATGCCCTGTGAAAGGTCTGCCCTATTAAAGGCTTACATCACACTGTTAAATATGACATTGTTAGAGGTTTTAACCACCTTGTTAGAAGTGGGCCTGGTTAGAGGACTTTAGAACATTCACTTGGAATGCCACCCTATTAAAGGATTTATAAATGGATATTAAACCAACCTAAGTCCATAGGATTTTTAGATCTAATAGAATTGTTAGAAAGTATTAGAAAATCTTGACTTGACTACAAAATGCAACTTATCTTGTAGATCTCAGATCACCTCTTAGCTCATACCATTGTCTAGCTTTTAATCTCTGCAACTTTGACAACTTGCCTTCTTTTCAAGCTTAGTCTCCTTGAGTCTCCATGCTCAATGTACCAGTACAATCATCTCTTCATGACCACTTGTAGAAGCAAAGCCTCTGTGCTCTTCCTTCTCCTAGATTTCTTCTCCTTGACACCCTTCAAACCACTTCACAAATTTGGCTCTTTAGCAACAACAATATTAGCAACATTTGCTTCTTGGTCTATAACTCAAATAGAAGTCTTGGAGTTCTTTTTCCCACTTGATTCTTCCATTCTTTAATTTCAATTTGCATGGACTAGGTAGGATTCATTGCATCTAACACATATTTTGTTTCCTCTAGAAACTTTTTGAATAATCCTTTAGAATTCACCCAAAAATGGTTTACATAGATTTCTATGCCACCAGCTCATCATTCTTATCTTCTAACTTGTTCACAAAATTCAAGGTAACCACTTTGTCAGCTCGAAGTTGGAAAATCTTCATCATTTGAAATAATACAGCAGCTTGGGACTATTGAAATACTGATGCTTGGCACATACTATGTTACTCGGCATCAACTGTGTTTTTCCTGATGCTCGACACCTGAAGATCACTTGACACCAACTAGGATTTTTTGATGCTCGACACTTGATCTTCACTTGACATCTGAAGATCACTCGGCACATAGTAGAATTTCCTATTACTTGGCTCCAACTGAGAATTTGCTTGGCTTCGACTAACTTGCTCGACACCCACCAATGATCTTAGTTTAAGCTTTTCAATCAACCTTGTTACAAATTCTTCCTCCAATGTTTATAAGTGTGACCAACCTCTATATCTTTGAGCATGCTATCAATAAATCATTTAACCATTGTCTTAACTGATCCTTGCACTTCATTACAACATCATAACTCAACCTTTCCCTTAGGTGCTCTTGTTATATCTTGTTGATCAAATTCTCTTCATCAATCAACTAAGTGATAGTACTTGGATCTTATAAGAAAATGTCATTCCTACAAATAGTAGGTTTGACATCAATGAAAAAACAATGTTTGAAAACATTCTTTTAACAACAATCTTCCTTCATTGCAACAATCTCCCTCTTTGATCTTCAACAATGAGCTTTTCAATTAGATTTCCAACACAATTAATGTCTGAAAACTAGTTTCTAGTAGATGTTAACTATAAAATAAATTCTTAGTGGTGAAAATTGTTTTTATAGCATTATTAAGTGGTAAGTGGTTGAAAAATAACTTGCCAACGATCACTTTTCATTATAAAAAAGAAGAAGAGAATATGAAAAAAATGCAAAAAAGAAAAGAAAAGAAAACAATGGACTAATTGGCTTGAGCTAACCTTTTCACGAAAACTTGATTATTTCTTTGGCTCTTTCTCTCTCAGTGTTTCTCGCATCTCATGTTGCTTCATTGTGTGGATGTTCTTCAGTTTCTAGTGATCACCATGATATTGTTCACCCATCCTAAGTACTACATATTCAGTTGAGGTGCTATGGAAAATGGCTCAAGCTCCCTTTCATGTGCTTTATATTGCTTCTTTATGATGGTAATCTTTTCTACAATAGTCATTCCAATCAACATTTGTGGTTCCTTCTTTGTCCAAGCTTCATAAATGTAGTGATATTTTGGCTTCTAGACCTTGACATCTATGACTATGCATGTTGGTAACACAATCAATTTTATTTTTCATTATTTTATCTTTTAACTTTATTAATATTTCTTATTATATTGATCATATGTGCAACATCCCTACCTTTCCTCTCCTATTTTCCCAAGGATGGTCAACACTTTAACTTGGGGGAAGGTATACCATGCTTATTACATATCCTTTCCCCCATTATTTCACTCTATCCTTCATCATTCCATCTTTGAATCCATTATTCCATCCTACAAGAACCCCATTATTTCACACTTGCTAATTGTTTAACCCATAGTGATATAATTTTCTCATGACACTTCATATATATGAGCATTTGAAACATGATGCTATGAAAAAAAATGAAAATAAAATAGAGAGATAAAAACAATGAAAACAATGAAAATGAAACATTACAGGAGGTAGCTATATTAGCAAAAATATTGAAGCAATGAATCTTGTCATGAGAAACTCAGAAACATAAAATATAGTTGTGCATGATCTATAATAATTAAGGGTGACAAAGAAAGCAATTTACATACATTCAAAAGACTACTAGTTCAAACACCTCTTGATCATAATGATTTCATGAGGATGTGCAATATGCTAAGATGGGGGAGATTGATGAGAGAAATTTATGTCCTAAATTATAACACTATTTATCCATCTCATATGCCTTAGTTTTCATTGCTATATTCCACTTCAGTAACATTTTCCTATTTTATGTTGCATATATTTAAATATTTATAAGTAATATTTATTTTATTTTTTAGATAAAATGTATGAATGATTAATATTTGTATTTACTAACATCTATTGTGCCAAGAAAATCAATATTTTATTTGGAAGGAGAAACCTTAAAATTCTTGTCAATGCTCAAACTTCCTACCACATGTCAAATAGGAATCAGACTTCCTATCGCTTGTCAGATAGGACTCAAATCTTCCTGACACATACTTTGATGAAATTGATGCACATGATTGGTTGATTATCATATATAACTATTTTAAAGCCATGGATGATTTACTATTTTTTAGATATAGAAATCCATGTGATTCTTATTTGAGCTTTTTGTTGTAACTAAATCATTTTAATATGAGGACTAAAATGCATGTCATAATATTTTTAAGATGGCTAAACCAAAATCATCTTATTTTAGTTAGCTATTGTTATAATATGGAGCTATACATTTTAGCTCTGTGTGAGTTCAACATTATTTATGGCTAGATAAAAAATCACTATAATGGTAAAGGAAGAGTAGAAAGTTCTTCATATTTCATCACCATGCATACTTAGAAGGTAGGATCCACTTCTTGGAATGACTGGTGATTAAGTTTAGATAGTTTGTGTGTTTTTATTTTCATCTGATTAATTGTGTGATTCTATTTGTGTTTATACAATTTATATTTCATTTATATGTTCTATTAGATTAAGCCTTGATTGTAAAAGTAGAGAATCTGTAAGTGCATGAATGCTGAAATATTTTATTTACATATTAATGTATGTGATAGGGGGAATATAATTCATATGATTTTTTTCATATTTAAAATCCTAATTATTTAGTCTTGTTCAAAGAATTATTCATCCTCCAAATTATTGAATTGCTCTTATCTAACTTTCACCCATTTCACTCCATTGTTAATTTCTCATCTTTTGCACACAAAAAACCTAAACTTCATGTCGCACTTCCTTCCATCACCTGCTAGCCAAAGTTACTATTGTATTATTTTCTCAGTCTTATTTATTTTAGATTTCCTATAACAAATCAACCTCCCCTCATAGATCATGCCATGCATTTTTTACATTGTATTTAAAATTTTCTAGAATATTAAGGGTATGATTCTCATTTCATAGTAGTGCATTTAAAAAAGTATTGAAGTAAAATTAATTTGCTGTAATTAGAATTGTGGGTTGTGTGATGTAATCAAAAGCTTTTGTCTATTTGTTTGGTTTTGATATATGAGTGACAATATACTTAAGTCATTTAGGTATTTCATGCTGAACAAGTAATACATGTTGAGCATAATTTGTCAAATAGTATATGCCAAGTGACAAATATTTAGTATGTGCCGAGTAACTAGTAAGTGCCGAGCCACTCAAGTGTCGAGAAAATAGTATGTGCCAAGCTATTCAAATGTCGAGTGATCAGTGGATGCCAAGTCATTCAAAGGTTGAGTTACAACATTGAAGTTGCAGTTGATGCTGAGCATTAGGGACTTCAAGTGCCGAGTTAAATTGTTTTGTCATTGTTATTTGTAATGGTACAAACTTCTACGTAAACTATTTTTGGGCCAACTTAAGGATTTTTTTACGATCTTTGATGATAAGGATGAATCTTAATTGTGAATCCCTATGCATTACATGCATCCAATTAGAAAAAGGGAAGGACTAAGCAATAATTTGGGTGAATCACAACTGTTGATTCATACCTAATCCTAAGTCACCTAGGTTATCTAAAGGAGGACAAACCCTAAACCTTTTAATGAATGTGTAAGGAGAAAGGAGAGAAGTTTACAAGCACAAATAAATCATTCATGGTGACTAAGGAGTTATGATTTGAGTTACATTGAATGATCAACTAGAGGATAATAGAGGAAAGGAATCAAAAGACAACAGAGGTATATCTGATTAGAAATGATCAAGTACACATAAGAAAAGAGGTGATCTTATATCAAGCAACAAAGTACTAACCGAAGGATCATTGCTGAGACATTCTAACAAGTGAATTAGTTAAATCTCTTAATAGAGTAGTCTTGATAGGTTTTTGTAAATCCTTTAATAGGGTGCTTACTTCATTGTAAGTTAAAGTCCTTTTACCAGGCACACTTCTAACAGGGTGTTAAAATCCTTTAATAGGGTAAGATCTAACAATCTTGTAAGCCTTTAATAGGGCATACCTTTCATAGGGTAGATCATGTTTTATGATCAAAATATTATAACCTTCATTTGATACACTTTATTACTATAGTAGTAAAAATTTGCGAGTGTCATCCCCACCCTAGTTTTACCTTCTCCTTGGAGGGTTTGTGAGTAACCAAATATCTCGTGTCATACATGTGTTGAATGTTTTACTTTGATGCTATGGATGTATATGCTTAATTTGGAATTTTAATTTATATGCATAGATTTTGAGATGGATGTGTTGTAAATGATTTTGAGGTTGAAAGTTCTAAGTGATGATTCACCCCCCCACCCCCCCTCTCAGAGTTTATTTCCCTATTGTATTTCCAACATTAGGGAGTGATTTTGTTAACAATCTTGAGTGGGCAATTTTCTAGTTTTTAGAATAATTTTTCTTTAAAAGTTTTAATTTAGCTCTTGTTGCCAGGAAGTGATAGTTCCTATCACTTGTTTTGTTTTGGTTTGTTGTAGGTTTCCTTCCATGTGTTCTAGCTACATCCATCTCCACTTGGCATGCTATCTTCATACCTTGAGCAGATACACACTATACCTTTCATGTATTTATGATCCTAGATTGACATTTAGATGCAAGACAAACTGGCTCTTATTCTTATCAATTATCCTTAATATTTGAACTATAGTTTTTCTATACACAAACACTTATATGCATTTCTCCTAGAAGAAAATTCTAGGAATATTCATTCATCTCCTTTTGAATCAAACTTTCCATTTATAACATCCTTATGAATATAACATCTACTTCCAAAAATTTTGAAATATCTTATATTCTATGTGTGTCCATACCAAAGTTCATAGGGTGACTTGTTTGAACCTTTCTTAATTGAACTCAATTGAGGGTGTAAACATTAGTACTTATAGGCTCTCTTCAAAACATTTGTGCAACTCATTTGTTAATCAAATTTTTTGAAGCACAATCAACAATGGCTCTATTCCTCCTTTCAATAATGTCATCCTGTTGTGGTATTCTAGTTGTAGATACTTTCCTTTGAATTTCATGCTCATACAAAAGTTAGTAAACTCACTAGACATGAATCTTTCTATATACCATTTGAACATTTGAAATGCATCAGATTTCACTTTTAGAAACATCATAGTCATCATTCTTGAATAATCATCAACAAATAGAATGAAGTATCTATCACCATAATAACATTCAACTTTCATAGGATGACAAAGATTAGTATGAACCAATTTCAGTATGAATTTTTTGAGAAGATTGACTTAGTCATCTTACCGAGTTGACATTCTTTACACATAATATTTTCAAGTTTATGCAAGCTCAGTAAACCTCTCACTTTCTTTTTCCTACTCACTTTAATCATATTATCAAAATTAAAATGACAAAGTCTCATATGCAATAAACAAACATCTTAAACTCTATCAAACATATATGTTATTATAGTAGGATTCATGTAAAATAGGTTATATCTTGTTTGATTACCAATCCCAATTAGCTTTCCATCAACATGAAATATTTTTACCTTTCAATTTAGAAACTCCAATCCATGACCTATGTTATTTAGCTGTGCAACACTCAAAAAATTGCATTTTAGTGCTTGAAACTAATAACAATCATCACATCTAATCTTTTCATTCAACATTAGTGAACCTCTTCCTTTTATAGGACATGGAACATCATTTCCAAGCCTAAAAAATCTACCATTATACTCCTCTAGTTTATCAAACTTATCAATATCATGATTCATGTGATGTAAATAGTCACTATCAATAATCCAAGAATTATTTTTTCCCACATGAGATATACGAGATTTTTCTTCTTCATAACTTTCCTTCTCTAAGTCTTCTTTCACATCAATATACACAACTTCCACACATTCATTTTCACCATCAAATCCTGACTTGTTGTGTGCTTCCTTTTCTAGGTAACAATACTTCTTTTCCTTGTCTTTATAATCTTTGTTCCTTTTGTATTTGATCTCTCTTTTGTCATTCTTGTCATTCCCACTCTTGTTTGAACATCTAGATGCTATATAACCAGCTTCATTACACTTGAAACATATCAAGGATAGTTTACATTTGAACATTTCTTATCCTCCTCCTAGTCTCCTAGCCAATAGTGATTCAAGATCATCTTGATCTTCATCATCTAAATCATAATCAATTTCATGTTTGGTACTCTTATCATTAATTAAAATTACAATAGTTAGAGATGACTAGAAATCATTTTCTACCTTAGGTAAATTTTTATCAAAGTTTCTCATTTCGAAAGTAGTCAATATATTTACCAAAGCATCAAGAATAAGAACATTACCAAGAATAGCTCTAGATTCTTCAATGGTTGATACTCTAATAGCATAAATAGGCAACAAGGTTCTTACTATTTTACTTAAAACATCTTCATCCCTTATGATTCCTCCAACAAATCTAATGACACTAACCACTTCCTTGATTCGATTATCGTACTATGCAATATTCTCTCCTCCTTTCATCCTTATATCATCAAACTTTCCTCTTAGGCTCTCAAATTTTTCCCTTAGCACATTCTAATCTCCTCCATGAAAAAGTACAAGTCTATACCACATCTCCTTTGCAATAGCACAATCCTTAATATCATCAAATTTAACATCATTAAGAGAAGAAGCAATTTCTATAATCAGATTATTATGTTCTGGCTTTTTAAAAAATTTTCTCAATTGTCATAGGATGGATTATAGGTGTGTATTGATTATCCAAATAATATAATGTATAGTCTCCAATTCTTGATAGGTACAATCTGATCCTGATTTTTCATTATATAAAGTTCTCTTTTTTCAGCTTAGGAACCTCTCTCTTATACATCTTTAGATCTTTAGCTTAAGTTCCTTCAAAATTTCCTCTTCAAGTACACAATTCTAATACAAATTGTTAAATAACTAAGAGGGGGGCTGAATCGGTCATAGTTAGTTACCCTATAGGTCTTTAAAATACTTTTCAACACTCTAACAACTTCAACTTTCAATTCACAAGCTCGATAACAATATCCAACTTCTTAATAATATCCAATTCAACCATTAGAAATAAATTGGTAACTTCATATACTGGGTATCGGAGAAATTAATTATGTGTAGTGTTGATCTCAAATTGGTTTTGAAAAATGAGTGTCTATGCACTTAAGTTATTTACTTAGTTCATGTCAAATAATTAGTACATGCCAAGAACAACATGTATATTATAGAGCATGCTGAGTCAATAGTGAGTGCCAAGCCACTCATGTGCCAAGTCCCTCAAGTGCTGAGTAGATAGTGTATAATGAGTGATTTAGGAGACGAGTAAATAGTGCATGCTAAGTGATATAGATACTAAGTCACATCATAGAGAACACTATATGCCAAGCATCAGAGACTTCAAATGCTGAGTGATACAGTTTTGACATATTATTTGTAAAGGTACAAACAACTATGTAAATCATTTTTGAGCTGACTTAAAGATGAATTATGATATTTAGGAGATAAGGATTAACCTTAATTTAGATTCCCAATGAAATTACATGTAGCCAATCAAAAAAAGGAAAGGATTAAGTGACAAAATGGATGAATCATAGTTGTTGATTCATACCTAACCCTAGGTCACCGAACTCTTCTTAAGGAGGAAAAACCCTAAATTCTCTAGAGTGTGTAAGGTGTATGAAGGAGAGAAGAGAATAGTTTTTATGTGCAAATAGAGAATTCATGGTGGCTAAGAAGTTATGAAGTGAGATTGCATTGTAAAATCAGTTAGAGTAGAATAGAGGAAAGAGAAGAGTACACAACAAAGAGACATTTGATTGAGAACAATCAAGAAGAATACATTTTAGAGGTGATCTGTCATCAAGAAACTAAGTGCTAACCAAAGGATCATTATTGAATCATTCTAGTAGGTGAATCAGTCAGATCTCTTAAAAGAGTAGTCCTAATAGGCTATATTAAAATCCTCTAATAAGGTGCTTACTTAATTGTGAGTTGAAGTCCTTTAACAAAGAACACTTCTAACAGGGTGTTGAAATCCTTTAACAGGGTAGACCTTTTACAGGGTAGATCATGTCTCATGATCAAAATATTGTAACCTTCATTGGATACACTTTATTACTATAGTACTAAAATTTTTTGGGGTGTCATCCCCACCCCAGTTTTACCTTCTCATTGGAGAGTTTTTGGGTAATCATATCTAGTGTCATATTTGTGTGAATTTTTACTTGATTATATGTTTTAGATGTACATGCTTTACATGATATTTCAATTTACTTATTAAATTTATGAGATGGATGTGTGGTGAAAGTTTTTATGGGTCCAAGTTTAAACTACTAATTCACCCCCTTCTCATAAGTTTTCATTTCCTATTGTAATTCCAACAATTGGTATCAAAGTCTAGTTCTCTAAAAAAGAAGCTTTGCAACTTTGAGGAAAGATCTAAAAATAGAAGTCTACAAGTTGGGAAAGATTATTGAGAATCAGGAGATTGAAATATATCTCATTTTACATCAACTAAATCAAGCAAGAGAAAAACTAAAGAAATCTTTGAAGAAAAGAAAGGAAATTTCTATTGAGGAGAATGACACACAATACAAAGAGATGGAGACTTAAATGAATTTGATACAATAGTTGTAGATCTAATGGAAAAGAATAGAGCTCAAGCTAAGAAAATCAAAAATCTCAAGTTAGAGCAAGAATCACAAGCCATACTACTATATGAGGTGACTGAACAAAAGAAGAAAGCCATGGAAGATAAAGTCATGGTTGAAGAAGATAAAAGAGTTTTGGCCAACAAATTAGAAGAGAAGTTATCAAAGCTAACCAAGATTTCCAACATGTAATTGGATACTCTAATTCAAATGATGAATGCCAACTATGAATTGAATGTCAAGGACATTGAGATAACAATATTAAAGCTACAAAATGAGCAATTGTAGAGTGACCTAAAAATGGAAAAAGAATTCATTAAGAGTTTTAACAAACTAAGTGAAGCTATCAAATACTTTGAGCAATTGATGATATCCCCTAGATCCAATAATGATACATTTGGACTAGGATACACAATTATTGAAGAAGGAGAGTCATCTAAAAGTGCTAAAAAAAAGGAGCAACAAAGGTAAGAATTCCAAACTTATTTGTTACAATTATGGTAAGAAAGGACATACTACTAATGTATGTAGGAGCAAGACTATAAATTAGTGATGTAGGAGCATCCAGAGGTATAAAGGCAATCCTGTGTCACCCAAAAAAAAAAAAAATGTACTTAGACTTAGTTTCTATTTCATGTTTTTTCAGTTTTGGATACCCATTTGGGTCAAATAAAGGTTCCAACTCTCATAGTTCCACTATCAGTGTGTTTGAAAATCTTGAAAAAATAGGAGCATGCAATTTGGCCATCATTTTGGTGACCTAGAAAGTGTGAATTGAAAGGATGAATGTAATTGTGATTTAGAGCATTTCAAAAAAAGAATCAGGTCAAAAGGCCCCACGGTTTGAAAGTTATTGCAGTTTTTCGAGTTTTGGAGACCTCCTAAGAATGCTTCAAAGTCAGGTTAGGGGCATTAAATGACCTCAAAAAGGGCCAAAAAATGGGGGACAAGAAAAGCTATCCATAGGGCTATAGAGCACTTTGAAATCTTTCTAAAAATGTAAACGGTTCGTCAATCGGAGCTACGGTTAAAAAGTTATGCCTCCCGAAAGTTCGATTACCATTTCTAGATTCTTCTAAATTTGTATCGACTTCTAACTCAGCTTTTGGAACCTTCTATTTGGTCAGTGGATGCCTACTAGCACTTTCCAAAATGTACTCCTAGTCCTTAACCTTCTGGGGTCTATTTAAGGAGATTTTTAGCATTATAAAAGGCAATTCGGAGTGGAGTTTGAGAGGAGGTACTAGGAGGAGAAATTATCTCCAGATTTATGCTATTGTAAGCCCTTAGGGCACGTTTTGAAGTTTATTTTCTTTGAAATATTTGTACTAGCTTATTTTCTTAGGTAATATAATTTTCCCTTTCTGTTGGTTCCATTCTGTTCTTGGCTTGTGTTCCCATCAATTGGTATCAAAGCCAATTTTCTTGAGTGTGTAGGCAGAGCACCGACTGTGAGGTAGTTTGCACCAGGACTGTGTGGTTGTGGGTTCGAGTTAGAAGATGTCTCCACAAAGAGAGCATGGTGGAAGGGCTAGAGCTATTAATCCTGAGGAGGTTAGAGCCCTCAAAAGGCAGGTACAGGCATTGCAAGAGGAGCTCTGTAGAGGAGCAAATATTGCCGCTGGTGACAATAGTGAGGATGAAAATGAAGAAGAAGTAATGGGACCAGAAGAGGAATTTGATAGGGAAGTTCTGAATCATGCAGAGGAAAGGCTTTTTAGAGCCATTACTAAGTTTGGGAAAAGACCCACAATTGAAGTGGGTGTATTTTCAGGAAATCTGAAACCAGATGAGTTGATCGATTGGATCAATGAACTGGAAGAATACTTTGAGTATGAGGATATTAGGGACCCAGATAAGGTTAAGTTTGCAAAGGCCAAACTAAAAGGCCATGCCAAAATCTGGTGGCAAGAGGTTCAATTGGAAAGAAATAGAAGAGGAAAGGAGAAGATCACAAGATGGGATCGCATGGTGGACAAATTGAAGAAGTAGTTCATTCCTGTGGACTATGAGCTGGATCTGTTTAAGAAGATGCATGCGTTAAAGCAAGCAGGAAGATCAGTCCAAGAATATACAGAGGAGTTTTACTGACTCTTGATTAGAGCAAGGCATGCAGAAGCAAATAAGGAGAAGGTTGCTTGTTATATTAGTGGGTTGCAACCTAGCATCCAAGAGGAATTAAGTCTGGTAAGAATGACCAGCATTGAAGAGGCATACTAGTTTTCCCTACAAGTTGAAGAGAAGCTGAATAAGAGGTTTTAAGGAAGACAAAGAGGGTGCGGTCAAGGAGGAAGGGGAAGCGGAAGATCATCTGGAGGCCACAATGAAACTCAAAAGAAAAATGAAGATGAGGGTACTAGCAGGAACCAGAGGAATGAGGGTTTCAATAGCTCCCGCGATCAAGACTTTGGAAATCAAAGAGGAAGAGGTAGGGGACGTGGACAAGGAAGAGAAGGCTTCCATGGTACCTATTTCCATTGTAATGAAGAAGGTCATCGTTCCTTTGAATGCCCTCAACGACAAGGAATGATAGACAGGAGAACTAAGGGCCAAGCTAGGGTTGCTCATGTGGATGAGGATGCACAATCATCACATTCAGAGGATGCAGAAAGAGGAGAGACCTTGGTAAATGAAAGAGTCCTACTAAATGGTGAGAATGAACTAGGAAACGGAGGAGTTTGTTTCATACCAGATGCAAGTGTCAGGATAAATGTTGTGATGTGATCATTGATGGTGGTAGCACTAATAACTTGGTATCAGAAGAGATGGTCTCTAAGCTGAAGCTCAAGAGGGAGAAACATCCCCAGCCCTATCAGATTTCTTGGGTAAAAGATGATCATAAGGTCCTGGTAAGTGAACAATGTTTAGTAAAATTCAAAATTGGGAGTTACCATGATGAAGTTCTCTATGATGTTATTTCGATGGATGTTTGCCATCTATTGTTGGGTAGACCATGGCAGTTTGATAGACATGCAATACATGATGAACATGCAAACACATACTCTCTGACAAAGGATGGAGTTCACCACAAATTGAAGCCCATGAAAAAGGAAGGTGAAAAGGTATGTAGCAATGCTAGGATTTGTCTTGTTGATGGAAGGAGGTTTTTAGATGGCATGAAACATCAGCATATGTGCTATGCTTTGATTCCTAGGAAAGATAAAGAAGGTAGTAGTGAAATACCACTTGAAGTTTCAAATTTACTAGGGGAGTTTGGAGATATTATCTCTGATAATGTTTCAGATGGATTGCCACCAGTAAGGCAAATCAGTCATCAGATAGATTTGATTCCAGGAGTTAGTTTGCCTAACAAGGCTGCTCACAGGATGACTCCTATCAAAACAGAGGAGCTAAATAGACAAGTTCAGGAGCTGTTGAGGAAGGGCTTGATTCGAGAGAGCTTGAGTCCATGTGCAGTACCTATAGTACTTGCACCAAAGAAGGATGGAGAGTGGAGGATGTGTACAGATTCTCGAGCTATAAATAGGATAACCATCAAGTACCAGTTTCCTTTACCAAGGACGGATGATCTTATGGACTGCTTGAGTGGAGCTTAGTACTTCACAAAGATAGATCTGAAGAGTGGTTATCATCAGATTCAGATTTGAGAAGGAGATGAGTGGAAAATAGCCTTCAAGACCAAGGAGGGTCTTTATGAGTGGTTAGTCATGCCCTTTGGATTGACGAATGCCCCAAGCACCTTCATGCGGCTCATGATTGAGGTACTTAAGAAATTCTTGGGAAAATTTGTTATTGTCTATTTGGATGATATTTTAATTTTCAGCAAGACTTTGGAAGAACATTTATTGCATATTCATAGTGTCCTTGAAAGGCTAAGGGAAGAGAAAATGTTAATTAATCTAAAAAAGTGTGTCTTTGCAAAAAGGGAGTTAGTCTATTTGGGGTTTGTTATATCACCTGAAGGTCTCAAAATGGATCCAAAGAAGGTAAAAACCATCTTGGAATGGCCTACTCCAAGGACTGCTACTGAGGTAACATCATTTCATGGTTTGGTTAGTTTTTACAGGAAGTTTATTAAGAATTTTAGTGGCATATGCGCACCCCTAACTGATACAATAAGAGGGGATAGAAAAGAGTTCAAATGGACTACAGTAGCTGCGAGAAGTTTTGAATTGCTGAAGAAGAAGGTGACAGAAAAGCCTGTGTTGGCACTTCTAGATTTTAGAAAAGTGTTCTAGGTGGATTGTGATGCTAGTGGCAGCACTATTGGGGCTGTATTAAGCCAAGAAGGTAAGCCTATTGCATATTTTAGTGAAAAATTGAATGACGCAAAGAAGAAGTATTCTGTTTATGATCAAGAGTTCTATGCAATAGTTCAGGCCTTGAAGAAATGGAGGTATTATTTATTGCAAAAGGAATTTTTTTGGTATACTGATCATCAGGCATTATAGTACCTAAATAGCCAAGGTAAATTGAATCAGAGGCATATGAAGTGGGTAGAATTCTTGCAGAGTTAGACATTTTTGTTGAAGCATAGAAGTGGAAGATCTAACAGGGTTGCAGATGCACTAAGTAGGAGATAGTTGTTGCTTACAGTAATGCAGGTTGAAGTAGTTGGGTTTGATGAACTCAAGAATTTGTACCCCGAGGATCCTGATTTTTTTGAAGCATGGAAAGCTTGTAAAGAACCTGTTGCTATAGATAGAACCAAGTGGTTAGACTATTTGATTCAGGATGGCATGTTGTTCAAAGGTAGTCAATTGTGCATTCCAAGGAGTTCCATGAGGGAAAATTTGATTAAGGAGAAACACAGTGGAGGGATGGCAGGACATTTTGGTTGAGATAAGACCATTGCCATTCTTAGAGAACATTATTTTTGGCCTCAAATTTCACAGGATGTGAAGAAGTTCGTACAAAGTTGCTAGGTTTGTCAAGTTGCCAAGGGATTTAGTCACAATACTGGCCTATATCAGCCATTGCCTTTTCCATCAAGGCCATGGGAGGACATAAGTATGGATTTTGTTCTTGGATTTCCAAGGACGCAAAGGGGTAATGACTCAATATTCGTGGTGGTTGATAGGTTCTCCAAAATGGCACATTTTATTCCTTGCCACAAAACTCATGATGCTGTCCATATTACAGACTTGTTTTTCAAAGAGGTGGTAAGACTACATGGTCTTCCAAGGAGCATAGTTTCTGACAGAGATGCTAAATTTGTGGGATATTTTTGGAGGACATTGTGGAAAAAGTTGAGAATAGACCTAAAATTTAGTTCCACACATCACCCACAAACTAATGGTCAAACAAAAGTGTTAAATAGAAGTTTGGGCAATTTGCTAAGATGTTTAGTTGGGGATAAGCCCAAGGGATGGGATTTAATTCTACCACAAGCAGAGTTTGCTTATAATAACTCAATAAATAGGAGTACTGGAAAATCACCATTCCAAATTGTATATGGGAATAGCCCAAGGACTGCACCAGAATTGAGAAAGATAGAACAAGGGGAGAGGACAAGTGCTGAAGTTGAGGAATTTGCTGAACATATCAAGTGTCTACATGAGGATGTTCAAGCACACATTACCAAGATGAATCAAGAGTATAAAGCTAGGGCTGATCAAAGAAGGAGACATAAGAAATTCCAAGTAGGGGATCTAGTCATGGTGCACTTATGAAAAGAAATATTTCTAGCCAGTACTTACAACAAGTTGAAAATGAAGAAATTTGGCCCCTTCAAAATTTTGAAGAAGCATGACTCAGGAAATGCATATGAAGTAGAGCTGCCAGATGGTATTCACATTTCTCCCATTTTCAACATTGCAGATTTAACAGAGTATCATGATGATGGTGCAGATGATGAGCTGGTGTTAGAGCCATGTCCAATTCCTGCCTCTAAGAAGGAGGAGATAGAAGACATTCTAGATCATCGTGTGGGTAGGAGTACCAGAAACAGGTAGAATGAAGAGAATTTGGTCAAATGGAAAGGACGACTGATCAAGGACTCAACCTGGATTTTAGCAGCTGAGGTTTCCCATTTGGGATTTCTTTTACCATCCATAAAGTGACAGGTTCACTTTTCAATCTACCCTGGGTGTCTGATGCAGGAGCATCCAAAGGTATAAAGGCAATCCTGTGTCACCCAAAAAAAAAATGTACTTAGACTTAGTTTCTGTTTCATGTGTTTTCAATTTTGGATACCCATTTGGGTCAAATAAAGGTTCCAACTCTCATAGTTCCACTATTAGTGTGTTTGAAAATCCTAAAAAAATAGGAGCATGCAATTTAGCCATCATTTTGGTGACCTAGAAGGTGTGAATTGACCAGATGAATGTAATTGTGATTTAGAGCATTCCAGAAAAAGAATCAAGTCAAAAGGCCCCATGGTTTGAAAGTTATTGCAATTTTTTGGATTTTGGAGACCTCCTAAGAATGCTTCAAAGTCAGGTTAGGGGCATTAAATGACCTCAAAAAGGGGAAAAAAATAGGGGACAAGAAAAGCTTGTCCATAGGGCTATAGAGTGCTTCGAGAGCTTTTTGAAAATGTAAACAGTTCATCAATTGGAGCTACGGTTAAAAAGTTATGCCTCCCAGAAGTTCAGTTACCGTTTCTGGATTCTTCTAAATTTGCACCAACTTCTAGCTCAGCTTTTGGAACCTTCTATTTGGTTGGTGGATGCCTACTAGCACTTTCCAGAATGTACTCCTAGTCCTTAACCCTCTGGGGTCTATTTAAGGAGATTTCTGGCATTATAAAAGGCAGTTCAGAGTGGAGTTTGAGAGGAGGTACTGGGAGGAGAAATTATCTCCAGATTTATGCTATTGTAAGCCCTTAGGGCATGTTTTGAAGTTTATTTTCTTTGCACTATTTGTACTAGCTTATTTTCTCAGTTAATATAATTTTCCCTTTTTGTTGGTTCCATTCTGTTCTTGGCTTGTGTTCCCATCAATTAGAATGTCAAGCATTAGAGAATGGTTCACTACCAAAAGTGCAATAAACAAGGTCATTAGGTACATGAATGTAGAACCAAGACCATGCACACACAAAGATTTGAAGGATATTGCTACAAATGTCAAATGTATGGACAAAGAGCTTTTGAGTATAGATCCAAACCCATGTGGTTATCAAACATGCAAACAAAGGTAAGGAACAATTACAACTCTTATAACTATGATTATAATACTAGGTATAGCTATCATTATTATCAAGAATATGGACATGTTCCTAAGAATTGTATTAGGAAACACTTCAAAAGTGAGTACAAATAAGTGGTTGAGTCAAATCACATGTTTTAGCTGTTTGAAGACTGATTACGTCAGTCGTTATTTTTCAACTAGGTTAAAGACACCAAATTGTGAATTTGATAAAGGCAAAGGCAAGGGAGATGTTGAAAATGTCAGAAATGAAATGAACAAGACATGGAAGAAAAAAGGATGATCGTAGGACATCAAATGAAGAAGGGATCACTCCACTCAATGGGTCAGGTGATCACACCTCATCAAGCTAAGCAATCAAGAGGTATGTGGGATAGATATTCAAAGGTTATATCATACATTAGTTCCAAAGGATTTAGTACTAATATTACATTATCATGAATAAAGATGCAAGATGTTGTTAGGAATTCAAGGAAAATCTTCAAGTTTTTCATTTTATTGCTGAGCGTGAAATGTTTCCTATGGATGCTAAGTAAAACGCTAGAAGATGCTGAGCTAAGAGACTGGCTATTTGATGTCAATCTCATAATGGATGTTGAGTGAATGGAATCTTAATGAATGCTAAATAAGCCTAAAATTGATTGATGCCAAGCTTATAGCCATGTAAGCACTCAACATTAATTGCAGATTTTCAAAGTGTATTTTATCAATTTTCATCTCATTTCACATCATTTCAAAATCAAGAAAGAGCAAGGAGAGCAGAAGGAGATCTAAAAATTCATTCAAAGTAATTGTATAAGGTTTGAGCAATGATTCATCACCAGTTCATCAGATCTTATAACGTATTTATTAAGAGTTGAGCTACGCTATTTATATTTTTATAAACCCTAGTTTCACACAATAAAATATAGTTCAAAGAATGTAGAGGGTAAGGAGGTTTTAAATGTCTAGCTAGCTAGTAATGAAGTTAAATAACCTATATTCAAGGTCATACCAGACATTGCTTACAAGAAAGACCCCTCTAGTGCATTATATATGATACCACCAAATGTTTTAATGGTCCAAGATGTTAGAAAATGTTACAACTACAAAATAGGAAGTATTGGGGATATGGAGATCAAGGAAGCATATCAAAAATTATGTGAGAATGATGTGTTGAAGGAAGAATTCAAAATTATAGAAAATAAAGGGTTAACATGAGTCCTAGATATCCAAAATGTGTTCAAGACTAAATGGATTAGGATAGTGCTTAGTAGGATTCATGATAGTTAATTATGGCTAGATAATGGACCTATCAAAATAACCAAGAGGATAATCCATAGGGTTACTAGTTCTCCAACACTAGATCGTCCTAAGATATTAAGGAGTGACTCAAAAGAGGTTATTAAGAAGAACACTAGAGCTGTATGGAACAAGAGAGGCATGACTATTGACACAATTATTGATCCAATGATAGAGTTTTCTATAAGGGTTATTTAACACAAATTCTATCAATCCAATAGATTGAACAATGTGCCTTGTATAGTAGTGGATGTGGGATATAAAATTGTTAAGAAAGATCACACACATAATCTAGTAGAACTACAACTACAACAACTGGTTGAAAATCTTGGAGCAATAAGGAAGGTAAAGAGTACACAATGTAAATTTGGTTCTATTCTGATATGCATATTATTTTATGTTCAAAACACTTTTCCTACATGTGGCATAGTTGCATGGAAAACCAACATATCAGTGGAAGTATATATTAGTGAGTATATTGAACAATTGGTTGAGAATTTTGAATCTATGATGAAAAGCAATTTTGAAGACTTCAAGCAATTAATGAAGAAAAGATTGAGAATACCAGTATCTCTAGTAGAAAATCATTATGATGATGTCTATTTTCTAGTAGATGCTGACTATATTTTTGTTAAAGCTACTACACCAAAGATGAGATGGTTAAGGCCACTTGGATATAAAATAAATGTGGATAAGGCCTCTGTCATTATAAAAAATTTACTTGCAAAAGAGGTAGATAAAAATGTAAAAGTATTTGGAAACTATGAAATGACAAAGTCCAAAATCACCATGGAGCTGAAGATTGCTTTTATAATAAAAAAGAAGGATAAATTGGTGAAGATGTTGAAAGCCAAATTTGGAGAGGGTGCCAAGTAGGAAGAAGAAGAAGAAGAAAAGGATGAAGAGGAAGAAGACATCTAGGCACAAGTACCCTTTTGCACTTACTCAGGGTAGGGGTGAAGATTGACCAGAGGAGGAACTAAAATTGCTGAAGGTACTGAGGGAGAAGAAGTTGAGGAAGCACCTATATCCACTGATCCAAAGAAGAGGAAGGCTAAGGCCCAACTAGTGACAAAATCCAAGAAGGTAGCCAAGCCAAGTCAACCCAAACCAACTACATCTACTATAGGGGCTAGTGTACACGTGACTACAAAAAAGGTTAAAGAGAAGAAAAAACCAACAAATCAAGGAGGTCAAGTGCAGAAAAGACGTAGGAGGAAATATGTTGCACAAGCTGAATCAAATGAGGAGAAAATACAAGTAGATGATAACAACCAATTCAAAGTGGTGAGTCATAATCCTCTATCAATTCTAGAAAATCTATGTGAAAATGTTGAGAATAGTGATGATTTATCATGATTCTCTCATGTAGACTTTGATAATATTGGTAAAGTGGAGAAGAATCAAGTGGAGGAGGCTATACATGCCATGATGGAAAAATTCAAGACTACCCCACTAGAGATTTCCAACTTAATGTCCAAAGGCTTATATGATAGAGTTGAGCGAAAATGACAATATTGTTTGAACTTGGAGAGATAGATTAGAGAGACATCTCTTGCATAAGTGATGCCTAAACTTAGAAAGGAATAGATTGCCAAGGCTATGAAGAAATATGTAGCTAGGTTTACACCTAAATACATAACCTTTAGCATTTTACAAAACAATATTGAAGATGTTGTTAAGAAGTCCACATAAACATGGAAGCTTACATATGGGTTTACTATAGTCAAGGAAGGTGAGCAAGAACCCATAAAGGTCAAGGATGATGAAGAAGATGATAACAATGGTGACACTACTGAGAGAGCAACTAAAATGCACATAGATGAAAAGGTAACTGTTGAAACAAACTAGCAAGAATAATAGAGTGTGCAAGACACACAATTGCCTAATGTTAGACCTCAAAATGTAATAGGAGAGAATAATGAAATAGTAATAGTGAAGGATTTTTTTGATGTCACATCTTAGAACATCAATCCCCTTATAGAGGAAGATCTCAAGAAGATACTTGATGACTACATGCAAAAATTTGTGATAATCTTGTATTGGTGAGTGTGGATGAATTGCAAAAATTAGTGGCTGAAACAACTAGGAAAGAGGTGAATGCACAAGAACCACCTACTATCATCCCTCAAGTCACTAATGTACAACCTTTGGAGAAAATGCCTAAAGCTACATCAGAAAAGGTTGATACAATTGCAAAGGACATAGTGGAAACTCCAACCACTATAGAAGAATAGAGTGAAATAGGTTAGATAATCTTATCTACACCTCCAACATAAGAACAAGGTGCATCACAAGGCATTACAGAACATAAGGACAAGCCTAAAGAGACTGAGTTGACACCATAGGTGAAGGAGCAAGTAGCCATTCAAGCCTTGGTAACCTTACCCGTATTTGGCACTCCTTCAAGTTATACTCTTTAGAAGCCAAGCATAGATGCAACACCATTGCAGATGTTAGTGCTGAGTCCTAGCTCATCAAAGGCTAAAGAAGTAATCCAATATGGAGATGTAAGCCTTGATGAATTTTTTTTCTACCAGAGTATGATTATTATACAATGACCATAGAATAGATGGGCATACTTAAGGAAACCCTAGCAAGGAAGAAGCATCAGGAAATGCTTAGAAGGGAGCACATGCATAAGTATGCATTGAAAGATATCAAAGACATCTTTTTAGATGTATTTAGTCTAGCAACTCCAAATGAGACCAAGCCACTGATTGAACAATTGACAAACATAGTGGAAAAGGTTAGTGATGTAGACCTAGACACAAATGCCAAATTGTTAGAATGTTCAAAAAAGAAATTTTAGAGCAAAGTAAATGAAAAGATATCAGGTGACATAGCACTAATACAAGTTGCATTGGCAACTAAAGTAGAAAATGTAAAGAAGGTACTTGAGAACATCTTCTCATTATAGACAAAATTATGCATTCCAAAACTCTTCACAAAAAAGACTAGAAGTCACATTTTGAGCTTGGAAAGTCAGATTAGTACATCAGGTGCAAAACTACCAATGAAACTAGCTCAAAGTGAAAAGTACTTTAGAACATTGCTACAAACCCAGAGTCAGTTAGCTACGTTGTCAGCAAATGAGGCCAATATAAGGGCCAAACTTATTAGCATCCAAACAAAATTAACCCCTCACATGGAAATTTTTCACAAGGAACTAGGTTATGCTGAAACTCTCATGAAGAAAGACCAAAATCTTTCAACATTAGATGACCTTGCCCACCTTACTATCGAGCTGGCCATCCAAATCAAGTCTTTAGATGTAGCATGTAAAAATTTGGATGCAACTCTCAAGATAATCCTAGATGTCCATAAATCATTTTTGGAAAAACACATTATAAGTGTATAGCCCGTTGACATAAGTGTCAAAAAGGGGGAGAAATATTTTGGGGGAGAGTATGAGAAAGGGGAAGTAATAAAAAGGGAGAGTAAGAAGTGAGAAAAAGGATGGATAAAAGATAGATTAAGCTAATAGGGAGCAAGCATAAATAGAGCATGAAGTCAAAGAGTATCAGTTGAGACACAATTACTTAGTAGGAGTACAAAATTTTAGATATAGAACAAACATATCAACTTAGGGGGAGTTATCAAATTTTGAGGTATCTAAGTTGCTACAAAATTTTGAAAATTTGAAGTTTTGTACATAAGCCAAGTTATAGATATGTTATGCTCATAAGATTAAGGATATTATTGCATACTAAAGTGTTTTTGACACTCATGTCAAAGGGGGAGATTGTTAATCTTAGATTAGTTTTGACAAATGAGTGTCTACACGCAAGTATTTACTTAGTTCATGCTAAACAAGTAGTACATGCCAAGCACAACATGTATGTTATAGAGCATGCCGAGTCAGTAGTGAGTGCCAAGCCACTCATGTGCCAAGTCACTCAAGTGCTAAGCAGATGGTGTATGCTGAGTGATTCAGAAGCTGAGTAAACAATGCATGCTGAGTGATATAGATGTTGAGTCACAACATAGAGACCAGTGTATACCGAGCATCAAACACTTCAAATATTGAGTGACATAGTTTTGACATAATTGTTTGTAAAGATACAAACAACTATGTAAACCATTTTTGAGCTAAATTAAAGATGAATTATGATATTTTGGAGATAAGGAAAAATATTAAGTTGGATTCTCAATGCAATTACATGTAACTAATCAAAAAAATGGAAGGATTAAGCAGAAAAATGGATGAATCACAATCATTGATTCATACCTAACCCTAAGTCACCAAAGTCTTCTTAAGGAGGACATAGCCTACACTATCTAGAGTGTGTAAGGTGTATGAAGGAGAGAAGAGAGTAGTTTGCATGTGCAAATAGAGCATTCATGGTGGCTAAAAAGTTATGATTGAGATGGCATTGTAGAATCAATTAGAGCAGAATAGAGGAAAGAGAAGAGTATACAAAAAAGAGATAGTTGATCAAGAAGGACTGAGACGACAATAATTTAGAGGTGATCTATCATCAAGAAACCAATTGCTAACTACAAGATCATTGCTAAATCATTCTAGAAAGTGAATCAGTCAAATCTCTTAACAAAGTAGTCCTAATAGATTGTATTGAAATCCTCTAACAAGGTGTTTACTTAATTGTGAGTTGAAGTTCTTTAACAAGGTGCACTTCTAATAGGGTGTTGAACTCCTTTAATAGGGTGAGACCTAACAATCATTGTAAGCCTTTAACAGGTTAGACCTTTCATAGGGTAGATCATGTCTCATGATCAAAACATTGTAACCTTCATTGGATACACTTTATTACTGTAATAGCAAAGATTTGTGGTTGTCATCCCCACCCCAATTTTGCCTTCTCATTGGAGGGATTCTAGGTAATCATATCTAGTGTCATATGTGTGTGAATGTTTACTTGATTACATGTTTTAGATGTACATTCTTTACATGATATTTTAGTTTACTTATTAAATATATGATATGGATGTGTGGTGGAAGTTTTTATGGGTCCAAGTTTAAACTACTAATGCAACCCCCTCTTAGAAGTTTACCTTTCTTATTGTAATTCCAACAATGTATATATATCGAGTTGCATCATGAAATAGTAAACATGAAATAACATGCAACAAAATCAACTTCCACATATTTTGATACAAATATATTAACATGAAAATCCTATAAAGGGAAAAACCACCTAGGAACCAGCAACCCAAAATTTTTACTCGTATAAAGTGAGCTCTATTAGCAACCAAGCTTTGTAAAGGTTATATAGACATTGTTAATGTGACCCTATTAGGGGATTTGTACCAAAGATCATCTAGATTTTGTCACTTCCTATTTGAGTGGCTTTCTCTAAAGGACTTACAAACATTCAAAGGAATGCCACCATACAAATAAATTTATAAATAAGATTGTTATGTCCACTTGGTTAAGATATTTTATACTACAATGGTTAGAGAGTAACATTGAAATGATCCAGTCAAGAATACAACTACCTACATCTCCATTTCACTCATTCTATGTTCTTTATGTTAGAGTAATTAGATATTTTCTAATTAACTGTAGTTTTCTTAAGCTAAACTTTAGCCATATAATAATTAATTCTTTTTATTAATTATTATTATGCAACCTAGGTTAGACCTATTAGACATTTTTAGACCTTCTTAGGGTTTAGATATCCTTTATAAGGACAATCTCTCATTGTAAACATTCATTTGAGATTAATTCACTTTTGATTATAGTAATCTAATTTTTCTTATCAAGAATGTCTCATCTATGGGTCTGGTAGTTCCAGCCTCCATAGCTTTTGCTTCTCTCTTTCTATGACATGTGTTTGAATGTAGGTGATTCTTGGGAGTTGTGGAGTTGATCTTTCATCAACTTCAACTTGGTATTAGAGCTCTAGATCTTTATGCCCCTATTCTATTTTTGAGAGATTTGACATTAGTTTTTAGATTTGAGCTTTCAACTTTTTTTTATTTGATCTTTGGGGTGGTGGGGGAGGGGTGGTTGTTCATGGATTTTTGAGGCACTTTGAGCAAAAATGGACATCACCGTTGAAATCAAAGTGCTAAAAAACCCTCACTTCCATATAAAATACATCCAATTTGGACACTGTTGAAATTTGAAGCAATTATTTTTGCACCTAGGCTGATTTTTACCTAGGTACACAAATTGGGGCAACTATTTTTTGGTGTGTTGGAATTTCTTATGGTGTCAATGATCTATCATTGGCAAACTTATGCCTCCTATTTGTAATTCTAAAAGAGGAGACTTTGGTTTTATAAAGGAGTGCCCATGTGATTGGGAGTTGTGGGAGCCTAAGCTTTTTTGGGCTAGCCTTTACTGCTCTTATGACTTCATACCCTTTTCCTATATGTCACCTTGGAACTCATAAATTACCATTAAATTCTAGTCCTTTGATCTCTATCTTTGGCATGCACAAGTCTTCAACATGAGTTCTTGTTTAGCCGCACATTTTATTTGGAGATATGTGCTCACTGGAGGGTGAGCAAGTTTTTGGAACAAGAATTATTGGTAGGTTTCAATGCCTCATCATTGCATGGGGAGAAAATTATTTTGGTAGGTTCTGGAATTGTTTTGAAAAATGAATGTAAATTGGGATACCCTTCATTAATGGCACCTTGGTCAAACCTCAGGCCCATTGCCCTTCACGATCAACCCATGTGTTTTTGGGGGAAATGTTTTTTGGTACCTCCACCTTTGGTACCAAAGCCTTGATGAAAATCATGGTATTTGGTTTGGTTTTTAAACCAAGAATGGAAAAGCACAATCCACTAAACGTGATATGAAATGCATGCACATTCATTGGAGTTGTACTTTGATATTGCCCGTAAGTCTGCCAACATCAATGACTTTTTTTAGCAAGTTTGCACCTCCATATTTTAGCATCGCGACTCATGCCTTGGGTTTTTTTGTGAGATTTGGCATTTTCAAGGAAGCATGGGGAGGCTTCAATAGCTAACAGTCTATGTGGAGATCCGACATGAATTAGTATATTACAATTTTCATTGGAGGCATATTTATCAAGGCAGATCCCTTCTTCATAGGTCAATTGATGGAGACTTGAAGAAATTAATGAGCATATGTGGGAGCATATGCATTATTTTTTGAGGACTACAGCCTGTGTGTGGTTTATCTATGGGTCTATGCAACTTTCATAAGATACATGGTGCACAAAGGAGGAGAATGAGTCTTTTCCTACACCATGGATTTTTTTTGGGTGCCTGCATTGATTTTTGGGGCCACATGCTTGACCTAGTCAACAACCATTGATCCAAGCACTAATGGAGGGGTTATGTTGTTTGTTGGTATGATATGTGCCCAACTTGCACTTCATTTTTGGTGCTTAATTTGGAGAATTTTGGAGGATGTTCTTTCCTTCTTGCCTCGTTAGCTCTACCACCACCAATTGTTCATGTCACTATCAATGTGATCTCCCTTTTTTTGGTAGTTTGGTGCAATAATTTCTCTTTGATTAATCTCCCCCATGACTTCAAGCTCACACCTCCTCTTCATGCCCCATTAGTAGCATTTGGTTCTTTGCCATATTTGGTGCCTTGAAAGCTTTGTTTATGGGTGATCAGTCTTGACATGCCTATTTAGAAGGTATATTTTGTTTTATGAGATGTGCTTTTTTTTTGGGAGCCACATCATTATTGGTGGCAGTAGTATCAATCACTAATCATGAGTTCCATTTTTTTGTTTTCACTCCTCGATGATGTGAGGGCCTGCTCTTGGCAATTTCAAAATGATTGTATTTGTCCCAACTTACAATGGTTTTGGTTTGAGAAATTATTGGCATTTTTCTTGTCAATGGTTGGTGGAAGTTCAGAACTTTTGATTTGTTGGCCACTGATTTTTAATCTAGCATTGACCCTTTTTTTTCGGGGAACTTTTTTTTCCAGTAGACTAGATGTTTTTTCTGACATTAGTGGTCATTTTCAAGCTTTTTTTTGCCTCGACGACCATTTGAATATCAAATATGGGCTCATCACTTACTAATGTTAGCACCATGTTAGCAACACATTAGCACTTTTGTCACCTCCTTGGAATCTTTTTGGACTTAGCTTTACTTTTTTTCTCATATCTCAAGCATATGAACTTTATTTTCCACAAATAAGATATCATTGGAAAGCTAGTTCTAAGGCTATCACAATGATATAGTTAGTTTTTAGTTTTGATACTTTTTTGATGACTTTTTTACTATCAAAGTCAGGAGTTCCTTTTTGCACTCTGGGAGACATATCTTGAGCATTTGATCTTTGATTTGGAAATTCTTTATATCATTGAAAAATTGTTTTCAAGATCTTTCCAATGATGTTGATTTTTTTCTAGATTCTACTCTAGGCGCATTCAATTTAGTCTTTTGCATTTTTGCATTATGGTGGATATCTTGGTTGTTTTAGGTCCAAGGATCAATTTATTTGCTTTAGATGATTTATCATGACTTTTACTATCTACTATACTAGTCTTATGTCTCTTTTGGTTTATTTAGACATCATTGTATGAATTCTTGCAAACACATTGAGATAAAGTACCATATTGAATTTGTGTTTTCTTTCTAGTTGTTTTGCCTTGTTTTTCTTTTTGATTTGAGCAGTGTCATCTGAGGATACTTATATAGATTATTATATTTTTGGAATTCACCATGTCTTGTGCCTTATAGTAGATGCATTACTCATGATTAAAGTGTAATGGGGGGTAATGTTTTGGCTTTGTTTTCCATCTTCCTTTTTCCAATGAGTGTCTCTTCCGTGACATTAACCTCATGATATGTCTAAGATTGATCACCTCAATTAACACATATGTACTATTTTGTGCATCTTGATCATGGTTCCTTGACATGTAGTTCTTTTGGCCCACTTTTCTACTTTCTTGTCACCTTATCCTTTTCTGGATTATGGGTGTTCTTTTATTGTTTCTCATGCTTCCTTGGTTTGATTGATTAGCTCTTGAGGCTTTGATGTTTCATGCCATCTATCTCTTTGTGTTTAGTTATTTGCCTTTGTGTGCCTCCTGATTCCATGCAGATTATAGTCTTCTCTACTTGGTCAAATTTTATTTCAGTGGAGGTTCTTTAGATTACAGAGCTTTGCAACTTCTACATGCTTCAATGGTGTTCTTCATGATCATCTTTGGTACATATCTTCTAGAAAATTCACTATTTTGGAGGCTTCTTCAGTCATTCACTAATTTTTTTCAACATATTTTCCATCTCTTTTTGGAGTAGGGTTTTTCCCATGTGGTTTTCTCTATTTCTCCTCTCTTCAGAGATTTGGTTGTGCTTGGATACCTCATTAGGCCTTATTTTCTGGGATCCAATTATACTTTTAGTAGAAGTTTCTATGTTTTTAGCTACTCCCTAAGTTTATCTTAAGGGAGGGTGTTAGAGTAATTAGATATTTTCTAATTAACTCTAGTTTGCTTAAGCTAAGCTTTAGGCATATAATAATTAATTATTATTATGCAATCTAGGTTAGACCTTTTAAGGGTTTCAATCTCCTTTATAAGGATGATCTCTCATTGTAAACATTTAGTTGAGATTAATTCACTTTTGATTATAGCAATCTCTTTTTTTGACTCATCAAGAATGTCTCATCTATGGATCTAGAAATTCCATCCTCCATAGCTTTTGTTTGTTTCTTTTAGCGATAGGTGTTTGTATGTAGGTGATTTGTGGGAGTTTTTGGGTTGATCTTTCATCAACTTCAACTCTCTATGTGTCCTCTTCCTTCCTTTTAGATGACCCAATCGCATACACATCGACTTAGCACTTCACTTTTTATTCTCGAAATGTTGCTCTATTTGGTTTCACCTTCTATCTTCTTCTTAAAAAATAAATTATTAAACAATAAGAAAAATCTTGTTCATCCCTTAAATTGATAACTTTTTTCCACTTTATCAGTTTCTTCAAGAATTTTTTTCTTAGTCACAATCCTTTGATCTTCATCCAGCTCAAATTTATTGAATCTAAACAGTCGGGTATAATGCTTTAACATTGAACTCTAAAATTCATTTCAAATCATTAAATCTTCTTCATCAAATCTTCTTTGAGATTCTCTAGTCATAGATCTTATAATAAAGTTCATCCTCATCTTCAAACCTTCTCGAAAAATCCATAATTTTATCAAATATCGATCTTCAACTAAATCTTTTGAGAATTGTTCTTCTTTCCTCACTTGGTTAACACTACACTCACTCAATCAATACTAAGCTTGGTTAACAACATAACAACCATATGCCTCTTCACATACATTACATCTTGTTAAAAACAATTATACAATTATATATTATCTTTGATGTTACAAAAAATGTCAAGCTTTTTCAAGCAAGTCAGTGATTGCCGAGCTCACTCAGGCATTGAAGATAGTTTTTGATGTATGTCAAGTATTTTATTTTTGAAATAGTTCTTACTGAGCTCACTTAGGCATCGAAAGAAGATCACACATTAACAAAGTTCACTCGGTTAACAAAGGAAATTTAGAATGGATCTTGAGTTGATCGAGTTCACTTTGTTACCAAAAGAAAGTCAATTTAGAATTAGTATTGAGTGAGTTGGGCTGGTTAACAAAGACTTTATTTGAGTTGACCAAGTACTCTATTTAGTATTATCTGATTGGTAGCATATTGATTTTGATTGATTTATTGGTTAATGCTAGTCAACTTAAGGGATGATTTTTTAAAAAAAAAAAGTATATTCAAGCTCATTTTACAATTTTATTTATATAATTATAAGGTTAAGTTCATGATTGAATTGTAAGAAGCATGGGATTGAAGAAGATAAATTAAGTAAGTGAATTTGAAGGATATCAAAGTATCTAAGTTGACTGAGCTGTAGAGAACATTCTGATCAAGGAGGATCAAGTATTCAAGCCATAATAGAGATTTGAAATCAGAAAAGATAGTTGCATCAATAATTAGGTCAAGTCTTTTTTACTCTGTAATAATTGTAGTAGTGAATCATATCTCCTAATAGAGTTATCCTAATAACTATTTTTCAAATCCTCCAACAAGGTGGCATTTCTAAAGTGAAGTGTCTAAAGACCTCTAACAAGGCCACTCCTAATAGGGTGAATTAAATCCTTTAACAAGGTCACACTTAATAGTGTGTTTTGTAACCTTTAATCGAGTTAGCTCCTAACAGGAATTACTTCAAAAGAGTGAAAAATAATAATTAGTTGAAATTGATGGTTTTCCCAAATTGGGTTTCTACGTTAAATCTTGGTGTCTCTTGTGTTCATGTTATTTACTTTATTTTTTTACAACTAAGTTAACAAAGGTTAATCACATTTAATATCTTAAGATCTAAATTTTTAGTGCTAACTAAGTGACAATAGTATATTTAGTGCTAAGTAAGTTACATTAGAATATTCAATGTTAACCAAGTTACAACAAGTTATTGGTTTTATATTGTGTTAACATCTTAAAGGTACTTTTGGATTTATTTTTGTGGTAATTGATTCACCTCTCCCCTCTTAGTTACTCCTTTCCATTTCAAAAAATTGGTATCTGAGCATTTGGTGCTTGCAGATAAGGTTTCAAGGACCTAAGATAAAGATCAAGATGTCTTATAGAAGGGGGATCCCTAAGCTAAACAAAGATATCTTTCAAGTATGGTAGGAACTTATGAAGCTGCATTTGGAAACCATTAGAGACATAGGCCTAAAATATTTGGATAAAAAATATGTGTCACCTATTGAACCTTTGTCTATGGATCAAATTGTGGAAAAGAAGAATCATAACATAATGATGATTGACATTGCCTACTCTCAATTATGCTAAATTTTATGAAGTCAAAGATTTTCCTACTACTCATGAAATGTAGAACAAGCTAAAAGATATCTATGGACGAGATGAAAATGTAAGGAGAGCTAAGGAAAAAAGTATAAGAGGTCAATTTGATCAAATGAAGATGAGAGAAGATGGAGACATTGCACAATATAGTGAAAGAATAAAAGTGAGTGTGAGTGCAATTAGAGCCTTCAGAGGGAAAATAGATGATGTGACAGTAGTCAACAAGGCACTCAAAAATCTTCTTCCTATTTATGCAATTAGAGTGTCAGCTATTCAAGAGATGAGATGTGATCCTAAAAATGACATAACTTTGGATGGACTACTAGGAAGGTTGATAGCCTTTGAGTTAGATAACTTTGATAATTATCTTCCAAACTCTAGTAGCATTGAGTTTGCATTTCAAGATATGCTATCGCTCAAGAAGAAAGGTAGGAAATCCAAAAGCAAAAATTATAACAGTGAAGATGAAGATAATTTTGAAGATGAACTTGAAGTCATTGAAGCCCTACTTGCAAGAAAATTCCCTAAAGGAAAAGGAATGTTTAAAAGTAAAATACCTCTATTTTTCTTTTTTTTTTTTAGGTGAAGAAGTTGGTCACATTACTGCAAGGTGTCCAAAAAAAGAAGGCAAAGAAGAAAAGAAGCATGAAAAGTTCAAAGGAAAGAAAGATTTCAAAAGCTACAAAGACTACAAGGATAAAGGTAAGAAATCATGTTACATAGTTAAAGATTCTAATAGTAGTGATGAAGTGAAATGGTTTACATTTCTATAAAAGATGAATTAGATGATGAAAGTGATAAGATGGCCCTCATTTATCATATTAGCAAGAATGATAAATGGATTATTAATAGTGGTTGTTCTCACCACATGACTGGTGATAAATCTAAATTTGAGCACTTGGAACACTATGATGGTGGGAGTGTCAGATTTGGAAATGATGAACCTTGTTATGCAAAAGGAAAATGTTACATTACATTGATTGATGAACTTAGGTGTGACAATTCTTACTGGGTTGAAGGATTGAAATACAATCTACTTAGTGTGGCATAGTTGAAAAATAGTGGATTCAAGGTAGAATTCATGAATGACAAGGCTGAGCTACTGGATGTGAAAGGAAATCTAGTTGAGATTGGCAATAAAACCAAAGGTAATCTATTCTACCTAGATTTAACTGAAAGTTCATGTTTCCTAGCTCAAGTAGAGGAAAGATGGTAATGGCATAAATGGTTGTGTCATGTGAAAATTGATGAGTTTTTTGAAAAGAGTGAAGAACAAAGTAGAAAAGAACCTAAGAATTATAGAAACTTTGTTTACTATGTACCTAATACCTTACCTAAAGTTTAGGAAAATGCATTTGGCAGTCAAAATTCTTTACCACCAAAGTCCCCTAAATCTCCAATTCAACCTTAGTTGTAGCTAGTGTGACCTGATTCATAGTCTAAAGGACCCGAGTTTCAACAAACTGAGCCACAGTCTAATGGACTTGAGTCACAAATAGTGGGAACTGAGCATGATTTAGAAGATCATTCTGAGCATGGTGAACCAAGTGAATTCAAAAACAAGGTACCTATACTTTGTAGTTACGTCAAAAGACATCATGCACCTAAGCAAATCATTGGAGATCAATCGAAAGGCACAATGATAAGGAATAAATTAAAAGGTACATGTTTGCTTATTGTGTTTGAACCTAGAACTATTAAAGGTGCATTAGAAAATGAAAGATAGATTGAGGCAATGAAAAAAGAGATTGATCAGATTAAAAGGAACAAAACTTAGACTCTTGTTCCTAGACCCAAGGAAAAAAATGTAATTGGCAGAAAACGGGTATTCAAAAATAAGTTGAATGAGAATGGAGAAGTTTGAAGAAACAAAGAAAGGTTAGTTTGAAAATGTTATGCTCAAGAAGAAGGTATTGATTATGGAGGGAATTTTACTCCTATTGCAAGACTATAAGGTGTTAGAACACTACTTGCTTATGCTACTCATAAAGGATTCAAAGTTTATCAGATGGATGTGAAGTCATCTTTCTTAAATGGAATCCTAGAAGAAGTCTACATTGAGAAACCTAAAGGTTTCATTTTTCCTAACAAAAGGGATATGGTTTGCAAGCTACACAAAGCTTTATATGTCTCAAACAAGCCTCTAGAGCTTGGTATGAAAGATTGCAGTCATCTAATAAAGATTGGTTTTTAAAGGACAAATGATAACAATGGCCTATACATCATGGAAGGACCAGATAAGAAGATAGTGTTGGGAGAAATTTTTGTAGATGATACATTATTCATTGGACACGATGATTTATGCAAATAATTTTTAGAGGAGATGAGTAAAGAATTTGAAATGTCAATGTTTAGAGAGAATAAATTCTTTTTCGGCTTGCAAATTCAATAGAAGAAAGACAATATCTACATTACTTAATCAAAGTACATCAATGAGATATTAAAGAAATTTAGAATCGAAACCAGCTAGAACACCTATGTCTATTGGACATAAGCTTTCCAAAAATGATGATTCCAAATAGGTAGATCAGACTACATACAGATCAATAATCAAAAAACTTTAGTACGTGGTACAAAAAAGACTCGATATTGCATTAGCAGTTGGTATGGTGGCAAGATTATCTACTAATCCAAAGGAAAACCATATGATGGAAATAAAAAGAATTATGAGGTATCTAAAAGGTACTGAAGATTATTGTCTAAGAAAGGAGAGGACTTTGAATTGAAAGCCTTCACCAATGTTTATTGGGTATGAAGTATTGATGACATTGAAAAACACTAGTGGTGGAGCATTCTTTCTTGGAAAGAGGTTAGTGTCTTGGAAAAGCAAGAAGAAAATTTGCATCTCTTAGTCAACAACAAAAGAAAAATATGTTGCAATAACAGTTAATTGTTCCAACATAATTTGGTTCAAGCAATTGATGGCAGGTATGAAGGAAGAAATCAAGGATTTGATAGTTATATTCTATGATAACACCAGTGAAAATAAAATTTCCAAGAATCATATATACATACCAAGACTAAGAAACTTGCAATAAAATATAATTTTCTAAGAGAATTAGTGCAAGAAAAAGATGTGAGATTTGAATATGTCAATACAAAGGAACAAATTATAGACATATTCACCAAGCCATTACCTAAGGATGCATTTTTGTATCTAAGAGGTAAGCTAGGGGTGATTTCCCTATCTGAAGCTCACTAATCATATTTTAGTGATGCATCAACTGAGGACTTTGAAGATCAGACAAGTTGATGCAGTATTATTAGAGAAGATTTCATATGAATTAGTATATCAAGTACATGCAAAATATATTGATTGTTGTCTTTGGCATGAGATGTCAAAGAGGGAGAGTTTTCTACCATATCAAAGAATTTTTGTATTAGTAAATATGGAGACTTTGTTGTTAGAGGGAGAAATTGCAGTTGGAGAAATCAGAGAATCATTTTAGAGGAAGACATTGATATTAGCGGGAGTTCTCACTAATAAAGGGAGTTCTCATAGATGAGAATCAAAATTAAACTAAGTATATTATCCTTACTTCTATTTTTCTCTAAAAATTTATTGTGCTATGTCATGTTGTGTTTCCATCAATGCCAAAGATAGAGATTGTTGCAAATAATTATGCAATTGTATATCATCTTTGATGTTACACAAAATATCAAGCCATTTTGAGAAAGTTAGTGATTGCTAATCTCACTCAGGCGTCGAAGATTTCTTGTGTATGCTAAGAATTCCAATTTTGAGTTAGTTCTTACTAAGCTCACTTAGAAATCAAAGGAAGATCCTATGTTAATTGAGTTCACTCAATTAACAAAGGACAGCTAGCATGGATCCTGAGCTGACCAAGTTCACTCAGTTACCAAAGGAAAGTAAGTTCATCAGTATTGACAGAGTTGGGTCAGTCAATGAAGAGTTTCTCTAAGTTGATTGAGTACTCAATTCAAGATTAGCCAACTAATAGCATATTGAGTTCGATTGATTTATTGGTTAATGCTAGCTAACTTAAGGGATAAAAATTGTTTGTTCAAAAGTATATTTAAGCCAACTTGATAAGTTTATTTATATAAGTATAAGGTAAAGTTGAGGGTTGAATTGTAAGAAGCATGAGATTGAAGAAGATAAATTAAGGAAGCAAATTGGAAGGATATCAGAGTGCCCAAGTTAACTGAGCTAAAAGGAACATTCTGATCAAGGAGGATCAAGTATTCAAGTGAGAACAAAGATCTGAAATCAGCAAAGATAGTTGTATTAGCAATTAGGACAAGTCATTGTTACTCTCTAATAATTGTAGTAGTGAATCAAATCTCCTAAAAAAGTTTTTCGAAAAACTATTTTCCAAATCCTCTAACAAGGTGGAATTTCTAGATTGATGTCTTTGAAGACCTCTAACAAGGCCACTCATAATAGGGTGAATTAAATCTTTTAATAGGATCACACCTAACAATGTGTTTTGTAACTTTTAATAGTGTATTTTCTCAAATGGGGTTTCTATGTCAAAACTTGGTGTCTCATGTTTTCATGTTATTTTTTTTATGTTTTTGCAAATAAGTTAATAAAGGTTAATCACATTTAATATCTTAAGATTTTCATGTTCAGTGCTAAACCAAGTAACGATAGTATATTCAGTGTTAACCAAGTTACAACATAATATTCAATGTTAACCAAGTTACAACAAGTTATTGGTTTTATATTGTATTGACATCTTAAAGGAACTTTTTTATTTGTTTTTTTGGTAATTGATTCACCCCTCCCCTCTCAATTACTCCTTTCCATTTCCAACATATCTTATATCTTCAACATTATCGATTGGTTGGGGCTAACGATATCTTAGTGTTTTTTGTTTTGGTGTTCCTTGTTCTTCTCTAACTTCAGGTTTTTGCTCTTCTCTCAGTTTCTCAATTTTCAAAATTATTATAAATTTCATAGAATAATTCATGTTCTATATTATGTGTTCCTTGTTCTTCTCTTACTTCAGGTTTGTGCTATTCACTTGGTTCCTCAATTTGCAAAATCATTATCAATTTTATAGAATAATTAATGTTCTATATTATTAGGCCCTTGAATAGTACTTGCTTCACTATCAAAATACTAATCATGTATCCTTTCCTAGATTTTGAATTTCTCATCAATTTTCACATTTGTACTCTCAACTATTGTCCTCAATCTCTAATTAAAACATCTATATGCCTTTCTTTTCAATAAATATTCAAGAAATATACCTCTATCACTTTTAGGATCAAACTTTCTTATGTCATCCTCTCTTTTGATATAACATTTTCTTCCAAAAATTCTAAATTATTTTATAGTGGGTGTATGCTTAAACCAAAGTTCATAAGGCATCTTACTAGTTCATTGTATAATCTTCACTTTGTTTATGGTATATATTGTAATGTTAAGTGCTTCCCTCCAATATGTGTGTGCCACATTTCTTTCAATTTTCATAGCTCCATCTACCTCACTTATTGACATGTTCCTTCTTTCTACTATCTCATTCTATTTTGGTGTTTTAGTAGTTGAAAGTTGTTCTTAATCCCATTGCCTTCACAAAAATTGTTGAACTAATTTGATGTAAATTCTTGTCCTCTATCTAATCTTAAATATTTTTTCTTTAATCTTGATTCATTCTCTACTCTAGTCTTGAATAACTTGAATTTCTCAAATGCTTTTGATTTTTCTCTAAGAAATGATACCCATGCCATCCTTGTGAGATCATCAATGAAAATAATAAAATACCTTTTGACATACAATGCTCTTATTCTTGTAGGGCCACATAAATCTTCATTCACAATCTCCAATTTGTTTGATGTAGTGAATATCTTTCTCAGAAAAGAGTTATTGTTCTATTTATCCATTACACATTCCTTGCAAATCATGTTAGAGGGTTTCACAATATTAGGTGAATCCTTTATTGCATTAGTAGTGATTAGAGTCATTTATATTACATTTTATTCAACATTTTAGCCCATCTTATATTCCGAAATATCCAATTACACATACCATGTTTACACCATATTATATGATTTTTACCATCGTCTATTGAATATGGTTAAATATAAATAAGTGATATATAATATAGTTTTGAGATAAGTATTTTTATTTTAGCTTTGGAAAATAGTTTGCATCATGCTATAAGTGTTGATCTCTAAGCCCAAGTTTCCTATAAGTGTCCAACACTTAGTCATTTCCAAGGCAACATTGGTCATTCATCATCATGATTGAGCCAAGACACATTTTGAGCAAAACAATGGAGATCGAGTGAAGCAAAGGTTAACTTAAATGCTAAGTGAGTTAGTATATATCAAGCCTATAGAAGCTGAGAGACAACATGAATGTTAGTTATGATCGAGTGTCAAAACATTCAATTGCCATGTAAAGTAGAGTGACATATGAGTTTGTAATGGCCACTTACACATACCATGTTTACACCATATTATATGATTTTTACCATCGTCTATTGCATATGGTTAAATATAAATAAGTGATATATAATATAGTTTTGAGATAAGTATTTTTATTTTAGCTTTGGAAAATAGTTTGCATCATGCTATAAGTGTTGATCTCTAAGCCCAAGTTTCCTATAAGTGTCCAACACTTAGTCATTTCCAAGGCAACATTGGTCATTCATCATCATGATTGAGCCAAGACACATTTTGAGAAAAACAATGGAGATTGAGTGAAGCAAAGGTTAACTTAAATGCTAAGTGAGTCAGTATATATCAAGCCTATAGAAGCTGAGAGACAACATGAATGTTAGTTATGATCGAGTGTCAAAACATTCAATTGCCATGTAAAGTAGAGTGACATATGAGTTTTTAATGGAACAAACATTTATGTAAATCATTTTAGCCAAATTCTACGCAACATTTAAAGATTGCAGAGACAATTAAGGAGGAAATTATGCATTTTAGCATAAGACATTGATCCCAAGAAAAATAGATTAACCAATCAAAAAATTAGAAGTGTAAAATGACAAAAGGATGAAATATAGATCATTGATTAAGATCTAGAAATTTCTACAATTATTTATTGAAGAAGGGTTCTAACCCTAAAATTAGAGAGAGAGAGAGAGAGAGAGAGAGAGAGAGAGAGAGAGAGAGAGAGAGAGAGAGAGAGAGGCAAAATAGAGCGAGAAAGCCTAGAACATAATAAGGAAGGCTAAGTTAGATAGGAAGATTAGATAGAGAAACCTAGTAGTGAAGGACTAAACAAAACATATCAAATTGAGACATTGAAAAGAGGAGATCCATAAATAGCTTTTATAGCAAACTAAAAGATCAGGTACTAAATTAGTTTTAACAGATTGAGTTAGGGAAAATTCTTAACAAAGTGGTTGTCATAGACCTTATTTACATCTTTTAACAGAGTCTTTACTTTATTATAAGTGTAAAATCCTTTAATCAAGGTGAGACCTAATAGTTTTGTAAAGATTTTAACCAAGAAAACTCCTCATAGGGTAGGTCATCATAAGTGATCAAATTGTAGCCCTAACAGGTGAACTTTTTTTTTGTAGTAGTAAAGATTTGTGGGTTTCATCTCCACCCTAGTTTTACCTTCACCTTGGAGGGTTTCTGGGTTACCAAAATCTTTGTGTTATATGTTTATGTTTTCATAAATGTTATGGTTGGATAGATTTCATTTTAGAATTATAGTTTATGATTATATGGTATGAGATCTAAGATATGATATGGATAAGGAGTGAATATAGTTAATCTGATATACTATTTAAGTAGTAAAATTTTTTTTTGATCTTGATTTACCCCACTCCCCTCTCAGTATCTTGTTTTCCAATAAGACTTCCAACAATTGGTATCAAATCTTGGGAAGTGCAAGAAGTTGGGTCTCACTTTTGGGCAAAAAATGGAAGTGTTTTTTCTATTTTAAAAATTTCTTGTCAATTGATGTCAAAGTTTGAGGCATTTAGAGATTAAATATAAAAAAGCTTTAAAAAATAAAAATTTTAGTGTTCAAAATCTAGTTTTTGAATATGTAATTTATTTGTGTACCCATATGATAGATTTTGTTTTTGGTATGGATCTTTAAAAACCACTTTTTCAAAATGCTTGTTTCAGGACCATACCACACTTGTGTATGGACACCATAATTTGACACAAATAAATGAATTTTCATAAATCCTTTTAAAGGGAGTTACCTAATACACCTAAGATTGATAACAATATTTTTTCTTAATTTTTTATTGAATAATTATTAATTATTAATTATTGATTGGCTATAAAGGTAAATTTTAAAACCTCTCATGTATGGACACATAATTTGATCAAAATTTCACTTTTTCCAAAAATTCTTTTTTTTTTTGACCTCAAAAGAATTATATGTAGATTGATGACATATAAATTAATTTAAGAAAAATTATAAAATAAAAAAGTTATTAAAGTTTTAGTGAACTTCACTATTTTACATTTAGGTACCACCTTTGATTAAAAAATAATAAAAAAATAGTAAATAAAATCATAGTACTCTAAAATTTATATTTCTGAAATGAGGATAGTGAGAGCTCTAATGGGTTTTCATTTCATAAAAAAATTTGATCGAGAAGACCCTCTAAAAATTATCTCAAGGCGTGAATTTGTTAGTTCAATGCCTTAAACAAATCTTGAGAGGTCAAAGCATAGGCTTGGTCTCACCAAGCCTATTTCAAACCAAAATCTAAGATAGGAGAAAAAATCCCACCCCATGTTGTAAGAAATTGGCACCCATTATTTGAAATTCAAAAAATGAGTACCCGTTTTGAAAAATACAAATTGGCATATAAAATGCCCCCCGAAAAACAAAATTTTGAATGTTTAGAAATGGTTACCCATTTTTTAAAAGTAAAAAATTGGTACCCATTTTTTTCAAAATCGGGTACCCATTTTTAACTTTTAAAAAATGGGTACCCGTTTCTAAAAAATACAATTTTTTTATGTTTTCAAAAATTGGTACCTATTGTTTGAAAATTAAAAATGGGTACCCAATTTTTAAAAAAATGGGTACCCATTTTTTAAATTTCGGATTGGGTGCCCAAGCCTAAAATGTGTATCCATTTTTAAAAAATGGGTACATGTTTCTAAAAGAGCACAATCTCAATTCATGGACTTTTGTAGAATTGAGATCCAACTCCTTGCTTCTACCCTCATATTTGTTCTCTTGAAAGAAGTCTAACATCTTAAGAGTTCAGATCTTGGAAATAGAGGAATACAAATTGAGAAAGATTATTGAGAATTAGTCATCAACTTGAAGAAAAAAAAAGATGAGTTAAAGAAATCCTTAAAGAAAATGAAAGATATGGCCATTTACTAGAATATCACACTATATAAGAATAGTGAAAATACTGGTGACAGTGATGTAACAACAATAGATCTATTGGAGAAGAATAGTGTACTAAGTAAAGAAGTTAGAGAACTCAAAAGAGAACACAAAATTCAATCAGTAAGAGTATGTGAGGTGATTGAACAAAAGAAGAAAGTTGAAAAAGATAAGATCATGGTTGAAGAAGACAAAAGAAAAATGGCTGCTAGATGTGAAGAAAGATCATTTGATATGGAACCTTACAAACAATCAATTGGACATGATGAATTAGTCTCTACTTGTCAATTAGGAGTTGAACATAAAGGACATGGAGATCACAAATTTGAGATCACAGAGTGACCAACTAAGAAATGAGTTAAGATTTGAGAAAGAAATTTTGGAAAGAATGAACAAACCAAGTGAAGCTATCATATACTTTGAAGAACTAATGAGATCACCAAGGTCATCTAGTGATACTTTTAGTCTAGGACATGTCAATCACTCTTCATTTATTGAGGTGGGAGAGTCATCAAAGAGTGGTGAGAAAAGAAATGAAAAATGAAAGGAAAACCTAAATGTCATCATTATGGTAAACTTGGACACACATTGAACATTTGTAGAAGCAAAAATGTTATGTAAAACCCTAAACCCAAGTTTATTGGTAATCATTTTAATTGCAAGAAACAAGGACACCAAGCACATGAATGTAGGTGAAAGACAAGTGGTGCACCTACTACACCTATATTTGAAGGACATTGTTACAACTATTATAAATATGGACATAGAGCTCAAGAATGTAGATCCAAAGAAAAATTCAATTGGATATCTAAAAGGCAAGATCAAGCACCTAAGAAAGGTAACTTCTAAAATTGGGATTACAACACATGGTATAATTTTTCTTATTATGGAGAGTATGGATAGATTCCATAAAATTGCATTAAGACACATTTCATATGTAACTTGGTTGAATGGAAACCTAGTTTTTTTTTTTTTTTTTAGTTGTCTCAAAGTTGGACATGTTAGTAAGAACTATAGGACCCAAGCACCAAAACCAAATAGTGAAAGAAATAAAGGTAAAGGCAAGGCTAAGATGCATACAACATGGAAAAAGATAGTAGAGTCTGGAGGTAGTTGAGCAGGAAAAGTTGAAATCACCCAATCCAATAGATTAGGTGATCACACCACATCGACCTAAGAAAAAGGGTATGTATTTTAAATGTTATATCATACACCAGTTGCTAAAAATAAATATGATTAAGAGTCCATATCAAAATGAATCAAAATGCATTAGGACATATTTGAGAGAAGAATTGGGAAATGAAATCAATCACACTATCAAGCGTCGAGCATTGATAATATTGGTTGCATTGATCAAGAATTGTAATATAGACCAAGAGCTTACATTGATCAAGTTTATCTATTGACTAAAAAAAAAAGTATTGGATAAGTCAAGTAATAGTGAATAAGTATTTGGAAGAGTGAACATAATGTGAAGACTGAGATAATTGTCATGCACCAACCAAAATACATCACATTTACTATAGATTTAAATGCCAAGATTGAAGGTATATATCAAATTTTGGCACTCATTTTCATTTTACCAAGAAATTTTTAGTGCACAGGTGAGTCAAAGGTGATTAAGGAAGTTAAGGAAATTTCAATGACATAACAAGCCAATCACAGTGTGTCATTGGCAAAATTGGAAGAACTCCATAAGTAAAATTTTAGTGTCAAGTTATTTATTGAATTTGTTGAAGCAAATTGTTCAAACCCTAGTTTAGAAATGACATCATATGTATCTACATTTGCAAAGGAAATGTTGAAGGAGAGAAATGCACAAAAATTCAAGGAGTACCTTAACATTGGATTTACTAGTGATAAATTCTGTGCCTAGTCATCAATTCCATCAAGAGTGTTGATGACCCATGATGTGAGATCATGTTACATGTGCAAAGTCGCATAAATTGGAGATTATGAACTTTGAGCAATGTATGAAAAATTGTGTGATAATGGATTATTGAGAGATGAGTATAAGATTGTTGCCGAAAAGGGGCTTACCCATGCCATAGCTTTTTCAAAGGTATTCAAGGTTGAATGGATAAAGATTGTGTTGAGAAGAGTTCATGATATGAAGATATGGTTAGAATGTGGACCAATCAAGATAAACAAGCTTATCATTTGTTGAGTTGTAGGTTACTCGACCTTGGACAAAGCAAATACAATGAGATGTACCATAGAAGATGTCATTGAACAAATGACGAAGGCAAAGTGGAATGGTCATGGTATGTTGATTGATGAGATCAAAGATCTAGTTATTCAATTTGTAGTATATGTAATTACACACAAATTCTAGCAGCTGAGTTGACTAAACAATGTTTCTTGCATTGCAGAGAACCTAGGATATAAAATTTTAAACAAAGATCATAGTTATGATCTTGGCAAGCTACAACTACAATAACTATCTAAGAATATTAGATTGATAAGGAAGATGAAGAATACTCCATGTAAGTTTAGATCCTTACTTGTTTGCATATTTTTCTATGTACAAAATTAATTCCCCACTGTCAACATAGTTGTATGGGATAGGAGTAGACTAACTATTGAATAGATAAGTGACCTTATAAATCAAGTGGGAGCATATTTTAAGGCTATAATGGATGATTCTTTTGAAGAATTCAAAAATAAGATGAAGAGCAAGATGAGAATACCCAAGCCAATGGTAGATCATTATTTTGATGATATATATTTTATGGTAGATACAAATTTCATCTATGCATAGGTAGTACTACCAAGGGTTGCATGGATATGGCCAAGAAATATGAAGTGAATGTAGATGAAGTTATAGTAGTAGCAACTACATTATTAGCTGAAGAGATAGACAAGAATGCAGAGTTGTTTGGAAATTATGAAACAACCAAGATTAAAATGATGATGGAAAACAAAATTCCCAAGATAGATAGTATATAAAAGAAAATGATTCAAGGTCTTGAGGGAAAACTTAGCACATGTCAACTTCACATAACTGAAGGCAAAGGCAAGGATGAGAAACCTAGTGAAGAAGTAGAAGTTGGAGAGTCAAAGGGAAAAGAACTAGCTATTGCCAAGCCCAAGGAAACAAAACAAATGGAAGTGGCAATTTTTTATCCAAAAGTAAAGGAGGATTTGAAGAAAATTATGAAGAAGGAAGTCACACCTCCAGAACTAGAACCAAAGAGGAGAGTGATCAAAAGATCCAAGGCAGGTCAATGCTCGGTTGCAAAAGAAAAAGAAAGCCCAACAAAGGGGAAGCTGACCAAAGCACCAAAGAAAAGCTTACCAAAAAGGTTGAGAAGAGACCTGATTGTTACACTTGATAAGGAGGAGGAAGATGAAGAAGAAATTAAGTCTAACGATTTGAGAAAACTTCAAATTGTTCACATACTACCTCCAATGACTATTGATTAGGTATGTGAGAAGATTAGTGAATCAACTAATATAGAAGCATTCAAGATGATTAATTATTATTCTTCAAATAAAGATAATCAAGTGAAGCTCGAAAAAGCTATGATGGATATGATGATAAAGTTTAGATATAGACCTATAGAGTTAGGTGAAGGCATTTCTGAAGATTTGTACAATAAATTATATGCTAAGTGCAAGTGGGCATTATCCACTAAAAGATAGATAAGGGAAACCACTTTAGTACAGATAATGCCTAATTTAGGAAAGACACATATGTCGATAGTCCTAAAAGATTTTGTAAAGAAATTTATACCTAAAAAGAGGGCTTACAAAATTTTGAAGAATAAAGCTTGTGAAGTAGAGAAAGAAAGCATATTAATATGGAAGAAAGTATTTGGATTTCTTTTTCCATCAGTTGATGAAGAAGAAGAGGAAGAAGGAAGAGATGCAATAGAGATAGAAGGTCAAGATGATGAAGGAGAACTTGCGAAGCTAGAAGAAGAAGTGAGAAAATTGGTAGAAGGGAGTGCAAAACAAAGATGTTGTCACTATAGAGGACATTCCCAATTCAACACCACAAAATTATAATGTATTAACTGAGGAAGCTTTAAAAAATGCTACATTAGATACCTTAGATACTCTCTACCATGCACCAATCTAGTTTTGTTGCAAATATAAAAGATTATCCAAGGATTGAAAGTGAAAAGGCTAATGATTTTCAAGTTACATTAGTTACAATGGTTTTTGACATGAGTGTTGAGCAACAGGGTAAGGCAATAATTATTTTTCCATAATTCACTCATGTCATAGTGGGCCAAACATATGAGAAAGAGGAAGAAGAGGAGAAAGAGTAGGTAGAGAAACCCAAGGAACAAGAGCCTATTCAAGCTCTTATAAAACTACCAAGTTTTGTGTCAATAGAAACATTAGCTATTACACATGTACAATAGGTATTATCAACTCTACATGAGAAGACACCTAGACTAAGTGCAAAGGGAAAACAACTGTAGGTATCACTGCTCGGTGATAACACCCCTCAATCATAGATAGTGGCACATAAATATTAAACATCAAAGAAGATAGTAACTCTAGATGTGGTCATCACACTACTTATGTATAACCTGAATAATATGACTTTGAAACAAATGTACCATTTGCAAACTTTGTTGAGTTGCAAGACAAAGAAACAATAGTTGAGGAGAGAACACAAGAAGAAATAAGTATTACATGATATCAATCATATTTTTGTTTATGCTTATGAGATTCATGATGTTAATAAGAAACATAAAATTTGGATCACCTAGTGTATATAGTTGATAAAGTTCAAACAAAAGATATAAAGACCAGTGAAAAATTCATGAGATGGTCTGAGAAGAAATTTGAGCAAAAAGTTTTGGAGAAAGTCTCAAAAGAAATTGCAATCACATAGGTTGAGATTTCTACTCTTGCAAAAAGTGTGGAAGGAATTTTGTCAATCATTCATTCTTTATATATATGAAACTTTGTGATGTTGATTTCTTCACATTGGAGAATCAACATGCTATTGATAAGATACAAGAAGATATGAAGGCTTGTACAATTTCACCGAGCAATAATGCAAGTTCAAGCTCACATTCTTATAATAAAATGACATATGATCAAGGGAGGTTAAGAGAATTGATGGCTAGAGACAATAACATAAGGAAAACATTAGTTTCAATTAAATTAATTTTAATACCCCATTTAGAGATAATTCAGAAAGAATTATTAGTGGCTAAGGATTTAACAAGGAAAGATCCCCATCTTTCAACAATAGAGAGTCTAATTGATCTAGCTACCTAGCTATAAATTCAAATAAAAATCATGAAATCAGTGAGCATGAGATGGAATAAAGGACTTGAAGACATTTTGGCATCTCACAAAACATTTTTGGATAGATATCAGCTAACCCCTACAAACCCCAAGCCATAAGTGTCAAAAACAAGGGGGAAATATTCTTGTTACATAAATAAAGTAAAAGGAGGAAATGTTAGAATCAACAAGGGGGAAAATATCCTAATGTGTATACTAAAGGGGGAAGTAATATTAAATTAGAAACTGAGTTATCATATGAGTCAACATCATAGTTCATAGACATGTATATATTGTATAACAAAATGAAGTTTGTGAAGACCAAATCACAAGTCTCAGGGGGAGTGCTACATTTTTTATATTTTTGATTGCTAAGTCATGAGAAACTATTTTTCCCACTAATTTCAAAGTAGGAGATTGTTCATATCTAAGCCCAAGTTGCCTATTAGTGTCCAACACTTAGTCATTTCCAAGGTAACATTGGTTGGTCATCACTGCAACTGAGCCAACATACATGCTAAGAAAAATAATGGAGACTGTAAGTGAGTAAGTATATGTTGAGCCTATAGAATTTGAGAGACAACATGAATTTTAGTTATGATCGAGTGTTAGAACATTTAGTTGCCAAGTAAACTAGTTTTGACATATGAGTTTGTAATGGCACAAACTCTTATGCAAATAAATTTAGCCAACTTCTATGCAATATTTAAAGATTGTAGAGATAGTTAAGGAGGAAATTAAGAATTTTTTCGAAGGCATTAATCCTAAGAAAAACATATTAACCAATTAGAAAAATCATAAGGGTAAAATGACAACAGGATGAAATATAGATCGTTGATTAAGATCTAGAAATTTCTACGATTATTTATTTAAGAAGGTTTCTAACCCTAAAATTAGAGAGAGAAAGAAATGGAAGTGTGAAGGAATGAGCAAGCATAGAATAGAGAAAGGATGACCAAGTCATATAGGAAGATTAGACACAACAATCTAGTAGTGAAGGACATGACAAAGCATATCATATAAGGAGATCAGATTGAGACATTGGAGAGAGGATATCCATACAAAAATTTTAGAGAAAACTGAAGGATTAGCTACTAATAAATTTTGACAGATTGAGTTAGGAAAATCTCTTAACATAGTGGTTTTAATAGATCTTATTTAAATCTCCTAAAATAGTACTTACTTCATTTTAAGTGTAAAATCCTTTAATCAATATGAGACCTAATAGTCTTGTAAATCTTTTAACTAAGAAGACCCCTCATAGGGTAGATCATTAGAAGTGATCAAATTGTAGCCCAAATAGGCAATTTTTTTTGTTGCAGCAGTAAAGATTAGTGGGTTTCATCCCTACCCCAATTTTACCTTCACATTGGAGGATTTCTAGGTTACCAAAATCTTTGTGTTATGTGTTTAAGTTTTCGTGAATGTTATTGTTAGATAGATTTCATTTCAGCATTATAGTTTATTATAACATGGTATGAGATATAAGATATGAGGTGGATTAGGAGTGAATATAGTTAATTTGGTCTTTTGTTTAAATAATGAATTTTTTTATAGATCTTGGTTCACCCCCCTCCTCCTCTTAGTATCTTGTTTTCCAATAGGATTTCCAACAATGGAGAAGGAGAGAACAATTCCTACACCCCACCAATATATTTTGCAATAAATATTTCCAACAATTATTTATTTGTGTCTATTTTGTTGTAACTAGAGAAATAATTTATTTCTTGTTCTCATATGACATAAAATAGTATGAACCATTTGTTGTTGCAACTAATAAAATTATGGTGTACATAGGTGGGATAGTACCATCCACAAATTGTTGATGAGTGATAACTGGTAACCCATCTGTAACTTTAACTCCTGAGACTTTATTAGAATAATGGAATTTTTTTATCATTCTCACAAAGGCTTCAATCATCATAATGATAATAAAAGGGGGAAATAAGATCCCATTGTCTTGAGCCCATTAATATACCAAAGAAACCTTCCAGAGAACCATTGACTAGAACCAATATTTTGGGCCAGATGTGAGATAACATAAAAGATTAGGTTTATCCATCTCTTTGAGAATCTAAAGGCTCCCAGACATTTACATAGAAAGTGCCAATCTACTTTGTCATAAGCTTTTTGAATATCTAGCTTGATCAACATGAAAGGATGTTTATTTATTTATTAATGGAATTGATTAGTTCTTGTATAATAATCATTCCATCAAAAATGTATCTATTAGGGACAAGTCACATTTGTTCCTTTGAGATGATGTTTGGGAGGACTATTCTTAAACTATGAGCCATGGCTTTAGACATTGTTTTATATTTTGTATTACAAAGCATTATGGGTCTGAAATCACTAAATGTTTCTTTTTTGGAGAATTAGGGCTATAAAATTATTATTTATCTCTTAAGAATATTCTCACATCTTCTAGTTTTTTCAATGGCCTCCCAGAGGTCTTTGCCTCAAAAGTGTCAACATTTTTGAAAAAAAATAGGGGGAAAACTATTAAGTCATGGTGTTTTGTTAGGTTTCATTTGAAACAATGTTGATTTAATTATTTCAATTAAGAAGACTTTATTTAACATTATATTGTCCCCCTCAATTATAATCTTAGGTATACCATTTAGGAGTCAATTTTAGGATTCTAAATTAGAGTATTCCTAATTATTTAATGTATTACAGAAGATGGAATTTGGCTCATTTTCTATCTTTGTGGGTTCTTAATTTTAGTTATCTTATTAATATTCCTCCTCATTTCTTTACTATTATGAAAAAAATTCCTATTTTTATCTCCTTTATAAAAACAAATTTCTCTAGATTTGAGTTTTCAAAATATTTCCTGTTTATGTAATATTGATTCTTGTTAAGGCAATTTTTTTCTTTCTTTAAAGTATCTTTCATTATTCATTCCCTTATTTAGGATATCCTCATTCAATTCCCTAATCTCATTTTCAATACTATATTTTTCCTCAAAGATATTTCATAAGTGAGTTGTATTCCATTACAATATTTAAGTTTTAAGGTATTTAGTTTTAGAAAAAATAAATGTACACCTTAGAGCCTTCAATAGATTTCTATGAGCACCATGTTTTTCGTAAGTTCATGAAAGTTTTGTCTAAATGTCACATATTTTCAATTTGAAATAACATCTGGATGGTTTAGATTCATCAGTGATTTCTAAAGATACATGAAAGTGATCTAACCGAAATGTGGGAAAAATATAAGTTTTAAACTCATATTCAAAACTAGAGAGATTTCTAGAGGAAAATAATTTATCCAATTTTTCTACTATATATTTAGTTACGTCTCTTTTATTGGACCATGCTATATTTTTATTTTTAATATTAATATCAGTGAGCTTATTGTTGAAAATCCATTGATTAAAATCCTTTTATTGATTGTGGTGTGGTACTGATACCCCCTTTTTTCTCACATAGATTTTTGATAGCATTAAAATCCCCTCATGTGAAATAATTAGTGTTGGTGGTAGAAGAGGTGAAATTATTGATTTCATCCTGAAGAGTTAATTTTCCAGGGGTGATGATAGGGCCATAAGCATTTATTAGGGAAACGATAAATTTTTGTGTAAACTTTTAACCCAACCCCCCATCCAATGAGTATTTTTAATAGATATTTCAAATTTTATTCTTCTGGGATCCCATAAAATAGATAAGCCACGTGAAGTAGTATTTGTAGGAGTATCTTCAATCATCCGGATTCCTAATATTTTACTAAGTTTGGCAAGCTCTTCTTTGTTTTGTTTAGTTTCTTGGATAAGAATTATATCAGATTTAAATGTGTTAAGCCAACGTTTTAAAATAAGTTGTTTATTAGGGGATTTTATGCCCATAACATTCCATATTGTAAATCTCATTGCACTATGGAAAGTTACTTCTCCTTCCCTTGATTGAATAGGTTAGATATTTTGGTTAGATTTTTTGCTTCATCATCCTTCTTTATTAGTTTAGATCTAGATATCCTTCCCCTTTTTTGAGGATTTTACCATAATTAGGGGTGTCCAATCCTAATTTATTTTGAGCAATACCAAGTTCTATATTCTCACATATTTCTATTGAATCAATATTTTCTATTTTTGGAGTATCATCCTCCATGTATTGTTGTAGACTATCAAATAAGGCTAGTTTCTTTTGAGAGGAAGAAATATCTTCATTGATATTCATATTATTCAAATATTCATTCATGTTCAACATATTGTAGACTGCTTCTAATTTTGGGGGAGTTTCATCTTCAGCCTTGGATTCATGAGATTTTTCTAGAATTTTTTTAGTAGAGTTAACATAAGACCTTATTTTTATTTTGAAAAAGTTCCTATTATTCTTTTAGTATTTTCTATGTTAATAATTCTTGGTAGATGTCATTATGTATTGTTATGATATTGTGAAGTAGATTGCTGAGATCCTTCATTTTGGATTCCATATTTTTAACCCATTTTCTTGTTCTAGAAAATTAGATAAGATTGGATTCTTATTAAAAATCATTTTCATTGATATAAACCCTTATGTTTTGGAGATCACCATCCTATGAAATGACCAGATGGAAAATTGGTAGGATTAGGAAGTTCTAATGCTTGAGGAGAATCAATGTTACTTAAATCCTTTGAAGATGGGGAAATTGGGATTAAGGGGAGAAACTTGGGTTCTAGTTTTGTTGGGGACTTTGAGATTTTTGTGTCCAATAGAGATTGCTGACTGGGTGCACAATTTGACTAATAGAGAGTTGTGGGGGACCTAGGGTTAAAGAGTCAAAGTCAATTAAATTTTTATTAGAAGAAGCTATAGCATTTGATTCAAGGTTATTAGTATTTAGAATTTGACTAGGGTGATTAAAGTATATTTGGGAGAAAACCCTTCATTATCTAAATAATTATATTTAAATCCAATTTTTTAGGAATCAAGTTTGGGAATTCACACTTGCAGTTAGGGAATGTGTAAAAGTCGTCATTTAGTTTAGGGTTATTAAAAATAATATTGGTATCTACTTTATTGGTGTAAATCATATGTAAATTATAGATTGAGTTGTTTGAGATAACTTTTAGGGGGTTTAAGTTTTAGAAATTGGAACTTTTACTCAAACATTTGAGTTGTTCGAAGAAAGTAAATTTTTAGGTAAACTATCATATCCTCCTAGTAGATTGTTTTTTGAATTATAGTTTACTATATGCAAAATTTCAATGGAAAAATTAGGGAGAGAAATCTATTTAAGAACATCAAGTGAGTTAAATTTAAAATATTAAAATGAGGGCACCAATAATCATTTTTTTACTTCAATACCTTTGGAAAAAATTGGTTTACTAGATATTGGCCTATCCTTTAAAATCATATATTTCCATTTGATATATAGAATTCATCTTCTAGGTTAGTTATACTTACCTAACCCTTGAATTTGTTTTCAAACTAATTTGAGAAGTTAAACCTTGTAATATAATTGTCATTCTAAAAGGCCAAAAGACCATTTCTTTTGTAGTGATTCCAAATGTTGTCAGAGTAAATGTTACTGACGATGAAGATATCCATTTCTGTGTAAGGGTTAGGATTGGAAATTCGGGATTCCCTATCTTTTCCCTACATAATTTTTGAAATGATCTAAAAAATTTATTTAAGCTTGCTTTCATTTTAAGAGCCAATAGGAACCTTATTTTCTTTTGTGGTAGAAATTGGAATATCGATCCTTATTTTCTTTTTCTATTGATTGCATTTGTTCCACAAAGATTTTTAGCTATGAGACATTCGCCAACCTTGATCCACTTCTTTAATGTGGCCATTTGAAGCTGAGTCTATAGTAATCCAACATAATTGCCCTTCTCTAATTTTCCTTGAATTGCCTTCCTTAGGGTATTAAAGGAATTATTTAGTGAAACTGCATATTTTTCCTTGGCAAAAGGAAACTTTTGTTTATTTATGTCTGCGGTCTACTTTTTATAATTAGGTAGGCTTGGTTGAATTGCTTTTTAGGCTTTGAAATTATGAGCCATTTTTTATTACTTCTAATAAAATATATTATTTAATAGTTATTAGTGAAATTGTATAGATTTTTTATTTCAAATGTTTTATTTACTTGAAAAAAAAAGTAAAATTACTTTTTCTCTTACAAATATTTTATTTTGTTAAAAAAAATGATTGTTTGAAAATATTAATTAAGACTCATGGGTAGTGGCTCATGAGAACCCATCTCTCATGTCATTGAAAGAATTGATTAATATCAATTCTATACAACCCAAGAAGAACCTGTTAGCCAATAACCTGTCACAAGAGAAGAATAATGGAGACAGAATAAAAGTTGCTCTCAAATATGAAAAATGCATAAGAGATAATGAAAAAAGTACAAGGCTCAACCTTATAAAGGTGAGATAGAAACCCCAAAGGAAAAAACTAGGTTGCACATTATTAATTATTAATTAATTAATAATGCACCTAAATGAAGCTTAAGTAACTAGAGTAATAGAAGCTTATATAATTAAATCAATATAATTTAATTAATAAGCATAAACAAAAAAAACTCTAATACCCCCCTTAAGCTAAAAGCAAGGAGTAAGCTTACCTAGCAAAGCTATGAAAGAAAAAAAAGGGTCCTAGCAACAAGCCCTGATCAGGTACCCATACCTAGTACAAGGAAATTTTTGTAAACCAGAGTAAAGGAGAAAACCCAGTGGGAAAAACTCCTCTCCAAAAAGAGATGTAATGACTTCAAGAGACTCTCTCAAAGCCATAAGTACAATGCATGAAAGCCCCTTCGGAATGAAAGAACCCCTGGATCAATGAAAAAACCACTGTGACTCCAATGCAGAAGAGTGAAAGTCAGCAGACACTATAGAGGGAACCTCAAAAGTTGAGGTGTCACTGGAAGGCCAAGCTAATGCTCAAAAGAGTAGATACAAGGATCTTGAAAGGGAATCCCCAATGTAAGTGGTATGAAAAGTGTGCTGACATTTTCATCAAAGACAAGATGAATGTCCTTTATAGAATCCTCAAAAATTGCACCTGGTGGCTCGATGAATGGAGCTAGAGGATTAGGTAGTGCTGAAGAAGAACTCTTATGAATAGAAAAGAGCTCAAGAGGAGGTGGCAAGGTAGTCACAATAGTAGTCTCAGGAACCACACAGAGGTTCAAGAAACTTGACTGCACCACATGATGATCTCTCTAAGGAGGAGAGTCGTGCTCTGGCAAAGGTGGACCAAAGTGTGAAAAGGAGTAGATATAGGTGGAAAGATCAACTATCCCTATACCTACAATACCTCTTGCCATACTATCCCAGATGAAAACTGAATCTAGAGTGAACTCAATTGTCTTCTCGGACCCACTGTGAGAAATCTAATAAACTGAGAGAAGGTTTGCAGACAAAGATGGAACATAAAACACACCATTGAATGTGACATCCTAAATGCATTCAATGCCTTTGCCACAAACTGTTATAATAGTTTCATTCCCAATGATAATATAGGGAATAGGAGAAGCCTCAAAAAAAGAGAAGGTCTCTCCAAAAGATGCCATATGGTGAGAAGCACCTAAATCTAGTATCCAAGGGACTTGTGAAGGGGATGTGAAAGAAGCTCATAATGCATGACCCTTTCCAAGATCCTATCTGGTTGTAGGATTGATAGAAGAAGACCAATAAGTAGACCCCTATGAGCCATAAGAGGATGGAGAGGAAATATTGCTCTTCTGAAGATGAGCTTGCAAATCTGCTATTTATTTCTCGTAACCATCAAACTTCTTTTGATAGCAATATGACTCATCATGTGTTCCCTTCTGACAATAAGAACATGTAGGTCTCTCAGTCTTCTATTTCTCCTTCTTAGAAGAAGATGGTGGGCTAGTAGAGTGCTGAGAAGAGGAATCTAATATCTGCTTCAGCTTCTGTGTGCTCTGAGGTGGCTTGGCAATCAATGCTTGTGACTGTGAACTTGTAAGAGAATCCATTTGAGTGAGCTTTGATTGCTCATGAGTCAACCAGTCATAAAAGGTCTCGAAAGAGGGCATAATGTGTTGTGCACCATAGTGGAGTAGAAGGTAGAAGTAAAAATTTGATAAGGTCCTCGAAGCTTGGATAGTATCAGGAAGATACACTCATTATCAAATATTGTCTTTCCAGCAACCTATAACATAGATCAAAGAGACTTGAATTTCATAAAGAAATCCTCAATGCTGGTGAATGATTTAGGAATCAAGGAGGTAAACTCCACATCTATTTGTAGAACCCTAAACTAATTCATTGTGTTAAATAAGGTTAAAAACTTGTACCACATAGCCCTGGGTGTATTCAAACCATCCAGGTGAAACAATAACCCATCTAAAATATTCATTGCAATGAGGCCCATTGCCTCATCCATTTTATTGCACTACATAAGAAGCTCATAAGGCCTCTATAGAATTCGTTGAGCTGCATCGAGACATGACCATAATCCCTTTGCCATAAGAAATTTGGTCATCTATCCTTTCCAAGTATGGTAGTTATGTGGTGTAAGCTAGGCGACATAAGAGTCTACCATTGAGAGAAGAATATAGAAGTGGAAGGGTCTTATTCTGAACTAAAGTACAGAAAAGAAAATGACCCCCCACAATAGATTATGATATGATATAGGAGCATCCAGAGGTATAAGGGAAATCTTGTGTCACCCAAAAAAATGTACCTAGACTTAGTTTCTGTTTCATGTTTTTTCATTTTTGGATACCCATTTGGGTCAAATAAAGGTTCCAACTCTCACAGTTCCACTATTAGTGTTCGTGTAAATCTCAAAAAAATAGGAGGATGTAATTGAGCCATCATTTTGGTGAACTAGAAGGTGTGAATTGGCCAGATGAATGTAATCATGATTTAGAGCATTCCAGAAAAAGAATCAGGTCAAAAGGCCCCATAGTTTGAAAGATATGCCTCCCGAAAGTTCGGTTACCATTTTTGGATTCTTCTAGATTTATGTCCACTTCTAATGTAGCTTTTGGAACCTTCTATTTGGTTGGTGGATGCCTAACTAGCACTTTCTAGAATGTACTCCTAGTCTGTAACCCTCCAGGTTCTATTTAAGGAGATTTTTGGCATTGTAAAAGGCAGTTCGGGGTGGAGTTTGAGAGGAGGTACTGAAAGGAGAAATTATCTCCAGATTTATGCTATTGAAGACCTTAGGGCATGTTTTCAAGTTTATTTTCTCTGTACTATTTGTACTAGCTTATTTTCTCAGTTAATATAATTTTCCCTTTTTTGTTGTGTCCATTCTGTTATTGGGTTGTGCCTCCATCAAGTGGTATCAGAGTGAGTTTTCCTGAGTGTGTAGACAGAGCGCCAACTATGAGGCAGTTTGCACCAGGACTGTGTGGTTGTGGGTTCGAGTTAGAATATGCCTCCATGAAGAGAACATGGCAGAAGGGCTAGAGCTATTAATCCTGAGGAGGTTAGAGCCCTCCAAAGGCAGGTACAAGCATTGCAGGAGGAGCTCCGTAGAGGAGCAAATGTTGCCGCAAGTGACGACAATGAGGATGAAAATGAAGAAGAAGAAATGGGACCAGAAGGGGAATTTGACGGGGAAGTTCTAAATCATGTAGAGGAAAGGCTTTTTAGGGCCATTACTAAGTTTGGGAAAAGACCTACAATTGAAGTGGGTGTATTTTTAGGAAATTTGAAACCAGATGAGTTGATCGATTGGATCAATGAACTGGAAGAGTACTTTGAGTATGAGGATATCAGGGACCCAGATAGGGTTAAGTTTGCAAAGGCCAAATTGAAAGGCCATTCCAAAATCTGGTGGCAAGAGGTTCAATTGGAAAGAAATAGAAGAGGAAAGGAGAAGATCACAAGGTGGGATTGCATGGTGGACAAATTGAAGAAGCAGCTCATTCCTGTGGACTACGAGCTTGATTTGTTTAAGAAGATGCATGGGTTAAAGCAAGTAGGAAGATCAATCCAAGAATATACAAAGGAGTTTTATCGACTCTTGATTAGAGCAGGGCATGCAGAAGCAAATAAGGAGAAGGTTGCTCATTATATCAATGGGTTGCAACCTAGCATCCAGCATGAATTAAGTCTGGTAAGAATGACCAGCGTTGAAGAGGCATATCAGTTTGCCCTACGAGTTGAAGAGAAGATGAATAAAAGGTTTGAAGGAAGACAAAGAGGGCACGGTCAAGGAGGAAGGGGAAGTGGTAGGTCATCTAGAGGCCACAATGAAACCCAAAAGAAAAATGAAGATGAGGGTACTAGCAGGAATCAGAGGAATGAGGGTTTCAACCGCTCCCGTGACCAAGATTTTGGAAATCAAAGAGGAAGAGGTAGAGGACGTGGACAAGGAAGAGGAGGCTTTTGTGGTAACTATTTCCATTACAATGAAGAAGGTCATCGTTCCTTTGAATGCCATCAATGACAAGGAAGGACAAATAGGAGAGCTGAGGGCCAAGCTAGGGTTGCTCATGTGGATGAGGATGTACAATCATCACATTCAGAGGATGCAGAAAGAGGAGAGAGCTTGGTAAATGAAAGAGTCCTACTAAGTGGCAAGATTGAACTAGGACAACGGAGGAGTTTGTTCCGTACCAGATGCAAGTGTGAGGATAAATGTTGTGACGTGATCATTGATGGTGGTAGCACTAATAACTTGGTATCAGAAGAGATGGTCTCTACGCTAAAGCTCAAGAGGGAGAAACATCCCCAGCCCTATCAGATTGCTTGGGTAAAAGATGATCATAAGGTCCTGGTAAGTGAACAAAGTTTACTAAAATTCAAAATTGGGAGTTACCATGATGAAGTTCTCTATGATGTTATTTCGATGGATGTTTGCCATCTATTGTTGGGCAGACCATGGTGGTTTGATAGGCATGCAATACATGATGGTCATGCAAACACATACTCTCTAACAAAGGATGGAGTTTGCCACAAATTGAAGCCCATGAAAAGGGAAGGTGAAAAGGTATGTAGCAGTGCTAGGATTTGTCTTGTTGATGGAAGGAATTTTTTAGATGGCATGAAACATCAACGTATGTGCTATGCTTTGATTCCTAAGAAAGATAAAGAAGGTAGTAGTGAAATACCACTTGAAGTTTTAGATTTACTAAGTGAGTTTGGAGATATTATCTCTGATAATGTTCTAGATGGATTGCCACCAGTAAGGCAAATCAGTCATCAGATAGATCTGATTCCAGGAGCTAGTTTGCCTAACAAAGCTGCTCACAGGATGACTCCTACTAAAATAGAGGAGCTAAACAGACAGGTTCAGGAGCTGTTGAGGAAGGGCTTGATTCGGGAGAGCCTAAGTCCATGTGCAGTACCTACAGTACTCACACCAAAGAAGGATGGAGAGTGGAGGATGTGTACAGATTCTCGAGCTATAAATAGGATAACCATCAAGTACCGATTTCCTTTGCCAAGGATATATGATCTTATGGACTACTTGAGTGGAGCTCAATACTTCACAAAGATAGATCTGAAGAGTCATTATCATCAAATACAAATACGAGAAGGAGATGAGTGGAAAACAGCCTTCAAGACCAAGGAGGGTCTTTATGAGTGGTTAGTCATGACCTTTGGATTGATGAACGCCCCAAGCACCTTCATGCGGCTCATGAATGAGGTACTTAAGAAGTTCTTGGGAAAATTTGTTATTGTTTATTTGGATGATATTTTAATTTTCAGCAAGACTTTGGAAGAACATTTACTGCATATTTGTAGTGTCCTTGAAAGGATAAGGGAAGAGAAACTATTAATTAATCTAAAGAAGTTTATCTTTGTAAAAAGGGAGTTAGTCTATTTGGGGTTTGTTATATCACCTGAAGGTCTCAAAATGGATCCAGAGAAGGTAGAAGCCATCTTGGAATTTCCTACTCCAAGGTCTGCTACTGAGGTAAGATCATTTCATGGTCTAGTTAGTTTTTACAAGAAGTTTATTAAGAATTTCAATGGCATATGTGCACCCCTAACTGATACAATAAGAGGGGATAGAAAAGAGTTCAAATGGACAGCAACAGCTGCGAGAAGTTTTGAATTGCTAAAGAAGAAGGTGACAAAACAGCCTATGTTGGCACTTCCAAATTTTAGAAAAGTGTTCCAGGTGGATTGTGATGCTAGTGGAAGCGCTATTGGGGCGGTATTAAGCCAAGAAGGTAAGCCTATTGCATATTTTAGCGAAAAATTGAATGATGCAAAGAAGAGGTATTCTGTTTATGATCAGGAGTTCTATGCAATAGTCTAGGCCTTAAAGAAATGGAGGCATTATTTATTGCCAAAGGAATTTGTTTTGTATATTGATCATCAAGCATTATGGTACCTAAATAGCCAAGCTAAATTGAATCAGAGGCATATGAAGTGGGTAGAGTTCTTGCAGAGCTATACATTTGTGTTGAAGCATAGAAGTGGAAAATCTAACAGGGTTGCAGATGCACTAAGTAGGAGACAGTTGTTGCTTATAGTAATGCAGGTTGAAGTAGTTGGGTTTGATGAAATCAAGAATTTGTACCCTGAGGATCCTGATTTTGCTGAAGCATGGAAAGCTTGTAAAGAACCTGTTGCTGTAGATAGAACCAAGTGGTTAGACTATTTGATTCAAGATGGCATGTTGTTCAAGGGTAGTCAATTGTGCATTCCAAGGAGTTTTATGAGGGAAAATATAATTAAGGAGAAACACAGTGGAGGCATGGCAGGCCACTTTTGTCAAGATAAGACCATTTCCATTCTTAGAGAACATTATTTTTGGCCTCAGATTTCATAGGATGTGAAGAATTTTGATAGAGTTACCAGGTATGTCAAGTTGCCAAGGGATTTAGCCACAATACTGGACTGTATCAGCCATTGCCTATTCCATCAAAGCCATGGGATGACATAAGTATGGATTTTGTTCTTGGATTTCCGAGGACACAAAGGGGCAATGACTTCGTATTTGTGGTGGTTGATAGGTTCTCCAAAATGGCACATTTCATTCCATGCCACAAAACTCATGATGCTATCCATATTGCAGACTTGTTCTTCAAAGAGGTGGTGAGACTACATGGTCTCCCAAGGAGTATGGTTTCTGACAGAGATACTAAATTTGTGGGGTATTTCTAGAGGACACTGTGGAAGAAGTTGAGAACAGACCTAAAATTCAGTTCCATGCATCACCTGCAGACTGACGGCCAAACAGAAGTGGTAAACAGAAGTCTAGGCAATTTGCTGAGATGTTTAGTTGGGGATAAGCCCAAGGGATGAGATTTGATTCTACCACAGGCAGAGTTTTCTTATAATAAATTTGTAAATAGGAGTACTGGAAAATCACCATTCCAAATTGTATATGGGAGTAGCCCAAGGACTGCACCAGAGTTGAGGAAGATAGAACAAGGGGAGAGGACAAGTGCTGAAGCTGAGGAATTTGCTGAACATATCAAGCGTCTACATGAGGAGGTTCAAGCACACATTACCAAGATGAATCAAGAGTATAAAGCTAGGGCTGATCAAAGGAGAAGACATAAGGAATTCCAAGAAGGAGATTTAGTCATGGTGCACTTACGAAAAGAAAGATTTCCAGCTGGTACTTACAACAAGCTGAAAATGAAAAAATTTGGCCCTTGCAAAATTCTAAAGAAACATGACTCAGGAAATGCATATGAGGTGGAGCTGCCAGATGGTATTCACATTTCTCCTATTTTCAACATTGCAGACTTAATAGAGTATCATGATGATGGTGCAGATGACGAGTCAGTGTTAGAGCCATGTCCAATTCCTGTTTCTAAGAAGGAGGAGATAGAAGACATTCTAGATCATCATGTGGGTAGGAGTACCAGAAATAGGCAGTATGAAGAGTATTTGGTGAAGCGGAAAGGACGGCCGATCGAGAACTCAACTTGGATTTCAGCAGCTGAGGTTTCCCATCTGGGGTTTCCTCTACCATTCATAAAGTGACAGGGTTACTTTTCAATCTACCTTGGGTGTCTGATGCAGGAGCATCCAGAGGTATAAGGGCAATCCTGTGTCACCCAAAAAAATGTGCCTAGACTTAGTTTCTGTTTCATGTGTTTTCATTTTTGGATACCCATTTGGGTCAAATAAAGGTTCCAACTCTCATAGTTCCACTATCAGTGTTCGTGTAAATCTTGAAAAAAATAGGAGGATGTAATTAAGCCATCATTTTGGTGAACTAGAAGGTGTGAATTGGCCAGATGAATGTAATCATGATTTAGAGCATTCTAGAAAAAGAATTAGGTCAAAAGGCCCCACGGTTTGAAAGGTATTGCAATTTTTTGGGTTTTGGAGAGCTCCTAAGAATGCTTCAAAGTCAAGTTAGGGGCATTAAATGACCTCAAAAAGGGTCAAAAATTGGGGGACAAGCAAAGCTTGTCCATAGGGCTATAGAGCGCTTTGAGAGCTTTTCGAAAATGTAAACGGTTCATCAATCGGAGCTACGGTTCAAAAGTTATGCCTCCCAGAAGTTCGATTACCATTTTTGGATTCTTCTAGATTTATGTCCACTTCTAACGTAGCTTCTGGAACCTTCTATTTGGTTGGTGGATGCATAACTAGCACTTTCTAGAATGTACTCCTAGTCCTTAACCCTCCGGGGTCTATTTAAGGAGATTTCTGGCATTGTAAAAGGCAGTTCGGGGTGGAGTTTGAGAGGAGGTACTAAAAGGAGAAATTATCTCCAGATTTATGCTATTGAAGCCCTTAGGGCATGTTTTGAAGTTTATTTTCTCTATACTGTTTGTACTAGCTTATTTTCTTAGTTAATATAATTTCCCCTTTTCTGGTGTGTCCATTCTGTTCTTGGGTTATGTCTCCATCATGATATCCCTAAAATACCAAAGAAAACAACTATAGGAAGCATAAAAAATGAGAAAAGAACCTAGATTTTGGATGCAGAGAAGAGGGAAATATAAGTTTCTACTTCAATTCCAAAATTGAAACTCCAACCAAACTCAAAATCAAACAAAACTAGCACTATTATCTCTGTCTTTGAACCAACTTTTCAACACTTCTTCCAGATTGAAAAAAAACCTTCGTAGGCACAAGTTATGGCCAAAAAACCAACTATAGGTCCAAAAAAGGAGCTCTCTGAAAAATTACAAACCTAGGAAAAAATTTGACAGCCATTTGCCTGTCATATGACACTTTGATGATGTCATTGCTGACAATGCATTGATGTGGTAGTTGACTGGGTGCTGGCATCACTGGCTGATTGGTCGCTAATGTGGTAGTTGACTGGCGCTTATGTTACTGGTTGACTGTGCGCTAATGTGGCACCTCGAAATGTGCCAAAAAAAGAAAATTTCTTTTTGCATGTGCAAATGCCAAATAATCTCGCCAAATTTGGTGGATCTCCTAAAATGGCGCCAAAAAAAGTGGATCTGACTAAATATCCACCAAAATGGCGAAGGAAAGGGAACAAGTTTTTTGAATTAAAACATGCCAAAAAAAATTGGCATGCGTACCACTTAGTATGTAGGTGTATCGGTCTGCATGAGTAGGTGTATGTTGACATAGGCTATACAATGCCTGCATAGGGGTTAGACTTTGTACCTAATGCAGGGGTAGGTCAAATCAACTTTTTCAAGTTGACTAAAAGCATTTTCAAATGTATGTAAAATCTTTTTAAATGAATGTAATAAAATTCGTATTTCAACTTTTTTTAAAAAGTTTTAAATTAATTTAATTTTATTCTTTTTTAAATGCAATTTTTTTTGAAATAATAAAAAACATTTGACGTTTTTCAAAAAAGTTAGCTTAGAATGTGTGCCAATGGGTAAATTTTTTTACAAATTGCTCCGGTAACCAAAATAGGTCAAATTTTATATCAAAATTCTCTCGATCGATCCTCTAAATCCATTGGTGAGGTCTATTTTCGCTCAAGAGGCCTCCAACAAAAGTGTATCCCTAGATCCAACCAAAAGAATTTTTGAAAGATCAAACCCTTGAAGCTCCAAAAAATTCTTCAAATCAAGAATAAGCAACCACAGATCTAAGCTTTGATACCATGAAAGAATTGATTAATATTAATTCTACACAACCCAAGAAGAACTTGTTAGCCAATAACCTGTCACAAAAGAAGACTAATGGAGATAGAAGAAAAGTTTCTCTCAAATCTGAAAAATGCATAAGAGATAATGAAAAAAGTACAAGGCTCAACCTTATAAAGGTGAGATAGAAACCTTAAAGGAAAAAACTAGGTTGCACATTATTAATTAATAATTAATTAGTAATGCACCTAAATGAAGCTTAAGTAACTAGAGTAATAGAATGAATGGAACATTTTGAAGCATCTTCTCTTTGTCGAGGTCTCCCATCTCAATTTTTCTCCAACTCAAAGCATCTACTAAGAGAATTTTGTTCAAGGTTCAATTACAAATTTCACATTACTCAAACTAAGGCATAATGGTATTCATAATGTTGCTTGAATTGTAATAATCCTATAGCACATACCCAATAAATAGTGAGGAATATATTTTATGTAGTAGATTACTTATGAAAATCATTATTTTACATTGTCATAGACCAAAGCCATATTTCAACATTTATTCATTATAACAAAATTAGATAGAATCATTTTTGCAACCTGTATGAACTCTAAGCAGGCTAATGTTTGGCATTCCTTGGGATTTTCTTGAAAACTATGCAATGTCTTGGAGTCCTCTTGGTTTGTTGTATTGTCCTTGCTTGTGTTTGTTCAGACTCGTGTTTTGTTTGTGGGTCTCCTTCTTTGTTTTATTTTTTGTTCTTTTCTTTTGTTTATTGCATTTTGTGTATGCTTTAGTTTGGCTTTAATTTCCACTAGCTTGGGCCACTTGTGTGCTCTAAGGGCATGGAAAATAACAATAAATATGAGTATGTCGAAACTTGTTGAACTTACAACTCTCAAAGGCATAAAGAAAGGAGATTGGTGATGCTAGCACTTAGCACACTGAGATGTTGTCATTTATTAGCAACCGATAAACAAACGAATTATGAGCATATTGTCTCATGACCATCGATAAACAAAGAGATTATGAGCATATTGTCTCATGACCACCGATAAACATACACACTGGTCAGATCAAGTGAGAAGTTGAAGGTAAGCCATCACTCAAATATAGGTAATGTGTTAGTCACAATCAACATGGTGAGTCACCATCAATGTGACATAGCTGCAAGAAATGCACAACATCATGATGTGATTGAAGCTTAGTTAAAGTGGCAAAAAGAAGCAATGACAAAGGCTATATCTAGGTTCATAGAAGGACTAGGGGTAAAAGTACAAAGTTGTGCCACCTTTTAGGCTAACTTATCAGAATGAATGAATTTGAGTATTTCTATATAAAAATCAATTTTCTTCAAACATATGATCTAGATAAACTCATTCAAGCTAAGTTATATCTGGTATCACACTTTGCCAATTGAAAATGTTTATTAAATGCATGGTTTATACTACCCAATTACTAAAGAAATAAAATTATTTCAGCAAACTAATGTTTCAATAACTCTTACTATTTTTTATGATATATTTTTAATAACATATAAACATCATTTTATAAAGCTCAAAGTCAAGAATATTCTCATATAGAGTTTATAGTGTTTTAATTAGATATAGTATATTGTAATTTTAAAAATTATACAAGCACGCATTTTAACACTCAAAATGATGTCAATTTTGAGAACAAAAAAAAAAATCATATCAAAAAAATTTAGAACTCATATGACGTTCTAGAGGAGAGAGTCCTCTTCTAGGATGTATAATTTTTATTCTAGATAGAATAGATTTATTTTGAAAAATGTGGTGGGAGATGAAAAGTATCAATTTTAGGTGAGTTGAAATTTGAATCATTATAAAAGAGAAAAATATAGCTCTAAAGCCAAATTTTTTTTTCGCTTGTTCTAGCTATATATTTTATCTATAAAATAGTCTGAGATCAAAGGGTAATAAGTTTATTACCATATAGTTTTGTGGTGGGAACTAGACTCCTAATTTTCAATGTTTTCTTCCAACCAAATTTTTTTCTACAAAAATTAGTAAAATATATAAATTCTTATTCCAAATAATTATTAAAAACTATAATCCTAAACTTCATCTATTTATAGACATTTCATTAGTTTACTTCATTTTCAAATTCTAAATAATAATACTAGTTTTATGTCATCGAAGTTGAACATATATACTTTTCTTAACCTTTTCCTTTACAAAAGGGTGACATGAGTTTGTGCTTTTACCCCTAGTAGGGATACCAATCTAGACCCTTCTAGTAGGTTTCATGGGTTTATTGTGAATAACTCAGACATATGATTTAAATCTTGAATGCACTAAATTTGGATAGGATGATTTTAGGGTTTTGACACCCAAAATATTATAAATATATATAATATAGAAACTTCAAAGTTGGCAATGGTTGTTATTAAAAGTCATTTTTTGAATAAGAGCTAAGTAGAGCTAAGTTAAATAGAGAAGACAATCAGGGAGAGAGGAGCAACTATAGACTAGTGATTGCAGATAGAGAAAACTGGAAGATAAAAATGTGATACTATAGCTATCATAAAGGAAGCCAAGACAATGAGTGAAGCCTAGGATATATTCAAAGTATACACTAGAGATCTATTATATAAGGCATGCCATTTATTTACATCACTCATTTAATTTCTCTTTTACCATTGTAATAATTTTGTAGCTCTTGATTGAGTATGCTTCAGTAGCAAGCATTTGTATATCCTCTAATAAGGTACTGCCTAGAAGGTGAGTTTAAAATCCTTTAACAAGGTACCTTTGAAAAGCTTTTGTAATACTTTCAAGTTGTTATCATTATAAACTAGATGTGTTCTCTAAAAGAACAATCATAGCCTTTTAACTGAGCAAATTTTATCTACCGTAAAAGGTTAGTGGGCACATTACTCCCACCATGGTTTTCATCCTATCATCGAGGGTTTCTACAAATCCATGTACAAAATCTTCATGTCACTTGATGCATGCATTTATCTGGGAGATTTCATGCTTTTATCTTATTACTTTCATTATTGTGGTACTAGCTAAGTGGTTTCTATCTAGCTTTCTCAGAAAAAAAGTATTTGGGAGATTTCATGCTTTTATCTTATTACTTTCATTACTGTGGTACTAGCTAAGTGGTTTCTATCTAGCTTTCTCAGAAAATTTTTTTAGTAGACTAGTTGGAGAATTTATACCGATTCACCCTCCCACCTCTCAGTATCAGTTGGGAATAGTAACAGTTTGCAAAACATCATGATGTGACTTGAGTGACATAAACAAGCAAGGAAAAAGGTTAGATCTAGGTTTACAGAAGGACTAGTAGGGCTACTAGTCTAGACCCTACTAGTAGGTTTCACAAGTTCATTGTGAATAACTTAGACATATATTCAAATTTTGAATGCATTGAATTTGGGCAAGATGATTTTGGGATTTTGACACTGAGAAGATTGTAAATGTATATAATCTGGAAACTTTGAAGTTGGAGTTAGTTGTTTTTAAAAGTCATTTTTTTAATAAGAGCTAAGTCAAACAAAGAAGACAATTAGAGAGAGAGAGAGAGGAGCCATTGTAGATTGGTGGTTGCATATAGAGAAAAATAGAAGATAAAAAGGTGGTACTATAGTTATCATAGAGGAATCCAAGACAATAAGTGAAGATCAAGATATCTTCAAGGTATATGTTGGAGATTTACTAGGAAAGGTGTGCCATTTATTTAGATTACTCATTTGATTTCTCTCTTACCATTGTAACTATTTTGTACCTCTTGACAAATCATGCTTCAGTAGAAAGAATTTGTGAATCCTCTATCAAGGTACCTCCTAGAAGGAGGGTTTAAAACATTTTAACAAGGTAGCTTTGAAAAAGCTTTTGTAACCCTTACAAGTTGCTATCGTTCCTAACTAGACATGTTCTCAGAAAGAACAATTGTAACCTTTAACCAGGCAACCTTTTATCTGTAGTAAAAGGCTAGTGGGTGTATTACTCCTACCATGGTTTTCATCCTCTCATCGAGGGGTTCTACATAAAAAATCATTATATTACTTGATATATGCATTTGTGTGTGACATTTCATGCTTTTATCTTATTTCTTTTATCACTTTGTTACTAGCTAAGTAGATTTTATCTAGCTTACTTAGAATAATAGTTCAATAGATTGGTTGGAGAATTTGTACTAATTCACACCCCCCACCCCACCCCCAATACTAGTTGGGACCAACAAAATTATCATGGAAGAAGTAGAACCAAATGATGATAAAATATGGTTTGAGATTAGTAAATTTGAAAAAGGAAATATGGTGTTTGGTGGATTTGATGGAAATTTTTTAGGGCACCTAGAACTAGTGGTAGTGGAAGAATGGGAGGGGGCACAATTGATGGATGTGGATGAACCAAAGGTGAAGATACCGCCACTGGGGACCTTGGTGGAGGACATGATGATATGTCTTCTCCTCTAGGTTTGAAAACCTTGTTCCTTTCCCCTAACCAAGACATGATAAAGGCCATTAAGGAATAGCAAACTAGATTGAAACAATTTGTTCTATTTTCCATTTGTATGGATAGACACACCTTACCATTGTATAAGTTTTTCAATGATTGGTTGGCAAATGTGTGGCGTAAGAAGCTTGGAACTCATGTTAGTTTCTGTAGAATGTTATAGAAGGGATTATTTGTAGTTTTCTTTAAAAAAAATCACATTATGCAAGAGCAAATTTAAAAAAGAGAGTTATTAGAATGTGGGTCACTCTCTGTTTCATGCTTTTCCATGGTCTCCCAAAGGTAAGATCGAACAAGTCATTGCAAGAGCTTCACCTAATTGGGTAGAAATTAAAATGTTGCAAACAAAATTTTGGTTAATCATTGCATAAATATTAAAACCCCTAGGTATTATGTTGTAGGTGGAAGCATGTAGGGTTAACCCTTTGCATTTAAATGCAAGGGTTTTAATTTCTCTCACCCTTGAGATTAATTTTCCTAATGTTATTTCGCTAAATATTAAGGGTGAATTTTTTTGTGGGAATCATCTTTGATGGGAAATTTGGGGGCATATTTTTAATCTAAATAAAACAGTTATAATAGGAAAGATTCTCCTTTGCTAAAGGAAAAACCCAAGATGCAATTTTTGACATTTCTCAGGCTAAGGATAAGAGTAATGAAATGGGTGTCAATTTTCAAAATAATTCTAATCATATATTGAGTGTTTTAGTTATATTCAATAGTGCTCCCCTAAATTATGTCTTGTGTTCTAATAGCCTTGAGCATTCTAGTGGGCTTAATTCCTTTTCCTCCCTTGTGAAACCACTATATGAAGAAAATTGTCTTCCCCCATGCTCCTTGCCACCCTTGGCCCATCTTGTTTCTCTCCCTACCTCTCTCAACCTGGGCCAATCTTCCAGTCATCCTATTTAATTTTTTGAGACACCCTCAAGTTAAACACTCAACGCATTGCCTTGACTTACATTAAAGAGAAGACTTCAAAATTTAGAAGCAAGATTCATGTCATCAAGAAGAATAAGTCCCCCTCACCTAAGGTTATGGCTATTGATGAGGCTAAGAAATTTATAGAAGTGGTTGCCAAAAAAGGAAAGGTTATGGATAAGCATATCTCTACTAATATTTCTATATTTAAGAACAATGAAGTTCCAAAATTTTTTAATAGGATATACAATAACCAAAAACCTTCATCCAAATAACATATGATAATAAGCATAGATAGTTGGAATGTTGTGGGGTTGGAGATGATTAATAGGAAATACCAAGTTAGAAGGTCGTGTAATTATTTGAAAGATAAAGATTTTTTTTAAAAAGGTGGTGAGCTTTCAAGCCCTTTCTATGCTTATATTCCTTTGGAATCAGTCTATAGGCTTCCACTCAAACCATGAAAGAGGCAAGGGTGGTGTTGTTATCCTTGTTAAAACTAGATTGAAATACAATATTATTTCTCATAGTAGCTCCCCATGTTGCATGAATCTATGAGTCTACTTAAGTTTAATAATGAAATTTTTGGCATGTGTAATATTTATGCAAGCAAGAACTTGTTGGTAAACAGAGTCGTCTTCACACAAAAATTTCAAAATAACCCTTATTTTCCAAACAATGAAGACACAAAAAGCTACCAATTGTTGGGTCACTTTGCCATTGGATTGTGCAAGCATCCTCTGAATTTTACAGGTTACAACTCCTTGATTAGATATACAAAGAATAAGATTAAGAAATGCTTTAAACATAAAAGCAAAGGCTACCCTCACTATTCTTGGACAGGGGCAAAATAACTATAACATGAATGAAATGGAACAACTTGCACATAGGATAATGAAGATACACAGTCCCTCCACTCACACATAGATTCAAGAGAGACAATGATAGACTAAAAATGAAATCTGCACAATATATGAACCCAGTAACAGAAAGCAAACCTACAATTCAATCTTAATTCAAGGATAAATCAACAAAGAGTAATCCAAGCATAAAATCTTCAAATAGATTGTGGAATCTTTCATTCATTTAGAAATCATTCCATTTTGATATATCATTGACAATTGAAAACATTTGTAAAAAAATTAGAAAATAACTCTAAAATAAAACTAACAACTTTGATTACAATAAAAAAATATCCCCCTTACACAAACTACGTTTACCATCTTATGCAACATACAATCTGACAAAACAATGGAAACTCTCCACCGCCCCAACAAGAACCCCATTCCCTTCAAAACTTCTACCTTTAATAGCTCCTTCTAAAATTCTCCATTCTTCGATGGGCATTTTCAGTTATAATAACTAATCCTTTATTTACTCTTTACAACTATCCCACTTAATCACTTTACGAGGTTTCAATTTTTAATTAACATAATATTAAGGATATTTATCGGGCTCAAGTCTATGCACTTTTAAATAGGTGCCATTCTAATCTTCAAGAACTCCAATTCACCAACCGACTTTGTTGATAAAGTTGGCTTGAGCAACGAATTCCTCTAGACACGTTGCGGCCACAACCGAGTGTGTCTTCAAGCATATCCTTTCAAATTTAAGATTCAGACTACTTCTATGTCCCTTGGTTCATTTAATTTATAAAGGATCATTTCTTGTGATGCTAGGTATCATTTCTGCAGATAGTGATTATAACCAACTCTAATGGGTAAAGCAATTAGCGATGCATCTGTCACCCAATTATCTCTTTCAAGCTTGAAAAAGGAACACTTCATGGTCTTTTTGCCTGCCAAATGTGTCTATTGGGACCAAGATTTATTGGAAAGGGGTTTGTGCATTTCAAACCATTAGATGTAAGATTCCCGATTGGATGCACAACCCAACTACGTATTTGGGCTTGTATCTTACTATACAGTTGGAGTGTATGATACTAAATATCTCAACTCATGCCCATACCAAACATTATGCGTCTGGGTATTTGAGAATGAACTTCAAGCATTCTCAAACATTTAGTTCACACTTTTCATGCTCGCTAGTTGCCTCTATTCTCATTATTTTCTCTTGATTTGCATCTCGATGATCTCTTTCTTATGTTGAGTCTGATCAACCCGTCTTGACTCTGCCTCTCTCACTCAAAACTTAGTGGTATTACGTGCATTAAAACTGGAGATTTCTTGTCATATCAAAGTGATTGATCCATCGTGAAGATATGTTACTAGTGAGTTTTGGCTTCACATGGGATGTTCAACTATGTTGGCACAACTAGATTTGGCCTGTAAATCTCTTTCATGTCGATGTTGACACCATCATCCGCAAACTCTTCTTGATTCCAAATCTTTATTAACCCAATCGCTTAGTCATTTCTGCATTATGTACCCGAAGATTTAACCCTCGCATTTTTGCTGAATGAATCTCACATGGGCACTAGCTATATGGAGGAACTTGATGGGAATCTGTAGTGCATTATTTTTGTATTCATGGCTCAATGCAATTAACTTCGACCACTACGAGAGAGGATGCTAGACCTTCTATATACGCACGGGCCATCTTGGGATGAGTCAACAATTTTCATTCTTGAGTAGAAGATGACACCACGACTGCACTTCAACTCTATGATCTATCTTTTCCTACCACACTGTCGGTCTTCAAATATTGATGGACGGATTCCTCTGAATTCAATTCTTGTTCCCATTTATGACCCAATAGCTTGCATGGGAAAAACCCGATACTAAGCTTCTAAAAGGTCACCACTCCTTGAGACCATCAAAGTCGCAATCCTTCGTGGTGATTAGTCATGTGTGTCTAAGCGCCACTGGTGAACTACTATTATAGTTGTATTATCATTTCATCGAACAGTTCACATGCATCCAATATACCATAGTGCATGAAGCCAATTGCAATGATGTTTTACCAATAAAATCTAATGCTGAAGATGGTTGATTATCAAAACATATTGCACCTTCAACCCGCATGTATGTTACGGGTTTAGACAAAAGGAAGACACAGAATGGTTTGCATGTGCTCGTAAGTTTCCACATTGCCATTTTCATGGGGTCACAGTCCATGCCCATGGCTCAGGTCTGTGACAAACTGGCTTGTAGTGACCAAGCTTGACTAACATTGTTAACCATTGTCGGGTTCAAGTCTTTCATCACTTTTTCTTTATGCCTTTCCAAGTACTCATTGAACTCAAGCATTTTGTAAAACCAACTCACCCGAGTTTTCCACGCTTGGTTTCGAGCACCATCAACCTGCGCTCGCAGGTGAATCGTTGGCATGCCAAAACCTGGGTCGGCCTTCATGGAGTTTTTATATTGGTTCTGTTATATGCAATTTACCAAATACGTCTTGGGGGTTTTTATAAGAAACATGTGTCGATCCTTAAATTACATCATGCCAGAATAAATTTACAAGCAATGTTGTCTATTGCTGTACCCGGTCAGTTAAGGAAGTTCACACTTTTCTTCTAAAATCAAGTGTAAACATTTGAAGATGATGCCCGACTGCACATTTAGGTTATTTTGGATCTGAGTTTCAAACTACGTATCTCAACTTTGGACTTTTGACCATCCAGCTTTTAGTTAAAATCCTAACACCGAACCTCTGGATATTTGCCATTTACATGTAAAATACCACTTTTGAACTTAATAATGGTGAATTCCTTTCAAATTTGCACCACTTCAGGTTTGAATTTGGTAATCCTAATCTTGGTTGGATCATAATGGACCTGCAGCTTTGAGTTAGCAAGCTTGTGTTTCTGAATCTGAACTTTGAATCACTAATTTGGGGTGTTTGAAACTGTATGTCAAAACCTCGAACCTGAAAACTGAACATTGGTGTGCACTTCTGAATATATGAACTTCAAGATCTTAATCAATGATGGAGTCAATATAAACTTGAATCCATGAAGCATCAAATTGCATTTCAAATTTGACAAGGTGAACCTTTGAACTTGGTTTTATACTTCAAACCTTAAACATTGAATCATACATCTGAACCTCAAGAATCTGAATCTGCATCTTGAACTCCAAACTTGAACCTTGAACTTGCACCTCCAAACTTCTGAATGATTAAAACCGAGCCTCCAAAATGGGTCCCGCATTCTACAAGTTTTTGCATCTTGGTTCGAAGCAAACCCACTAAACTTTTGAAACACTTATAATTAGTTTGATGGGTACAAAGTATTTCAAGAATTCTTTGTACCATCTGAACCTATTCACTTGATGTTGCACTTTGGCACATGTGTCCTTTGGTTCGCTATTAGGACAATTAATCTGAACATTGCCTTCATAAAACAAGACTTTATAAAGAACTTTTCAAAATTGATCAGAGGATAATCTAATAAAACCAAGAAAAGGCCACCAGGAAGACTAGATTTTCAAGCTCAAAATTGGGGTCAAGACACCAACACACACAACTATAGAGAAAGAGCTAGCTCATGGAACTCGTTTCTTCTAATCTTCCTAACATACATTTACTAATTGTTAGTGACTTTGATATGATATAACATAACTATGGTAAACAAGGTGGATTAAAAATTGTTGGAAAGGTGATCTAAATTAAGAATTCAAATTACGATACCGGTTGTAGAACCTACAATATTGTGATTTAATTGAAAACAATTAAAATGCAACAATAGATGTTTTTGCAAGCCAAAGTGATCTATTTAATTTGAAAATAGAGTTTGTATAAGTTTGATGGATCCCAAGAGTCACTACTATCCCTTGGAAATGAAAATGAAAAATCCACAAGCTAATTAATTACAAAATAAACTCTAACAACTATAAGTACAAAAGTCTATATTACAAATTACATCTACCTGTAGAAGTCCTAACTTTCTACTAATAGCTCAAAATCACGAACTGTTAGAATTTTTGGAAAGATCTTCTAAAGTTATTCATTTAGTGGTTGAAGATTTAAGCATAGCTTCACCTACTTAGCACTAACAAAGCCCATAAATGCCCCAGAAGCCTATGAAAATGCAAAATACTAGAACATAGAAAATACTAAAAAAATGGATTTCAGTCTTTTCTCAATTTTTCTTTTGCGAATATCCTTTGCATCTTCCTGGACCATGTTTTGATCAAAGGGAAATGGATTCTTCTTTTGGCAAAAATTCATAAGGAAATTAAATTTGTCGGACCTTTTAGTTAATAATAAATCTCAATATTGTGATATATGGTTTACATGGTGCAACAATCAAAGAGGTCATCGTAGAGTTTACTATAGATTGTATAGATTTTATTGTAACCCTTTTTTCTTCTTTCTCTCTCATGATGGTCATGCCCCTATCATTGTTATGTCTTCTTATATCTCTGACCATTCCCCATTCAACTTCTATGATGCTCGATTATACTTTTAACCCTACCATGAGACCAATTTTTTTTCCCCATTTAAGTTAAATACTTCTTTTCTTCAAGATGAAGATAATAGAAATGCTACTAGGATGGCCACTTCCCTAACTAAACTTTCAATCACTGTCTTCAACCAAGAGAAACGTGGGCTGTGTTATATAGTGCATAGAAAAAAAAGTTCCAAGTTATTGGCAAGAAACTTGCTGTGGAGAGAAATAAGGAAGATACATACTTGTAATTTGAACTTAGCTTGTTGGAAAAAGAGATTCAAACATATGGGAGTCACACCACATTTGAACAAAACCTCAGTAATGTGAAACACCAACTTAGGTTTATTCAGAGATACAAAATCTCGGGTAAAAAATTAATCAAAGCCAAAATGCATTGGATACATGACAAAGATATTGGATCTAATTTTTTTTCAATGTTATAAGGGCTAAGAATAAGAGAGAACTAATTGAGAATTCCCAATGTGGTTAAAGCACAACTATTGAGCCTATTGCAATCAAAGAAGCATTTTTAAAGTTTCACAATGCCCTCTTCTTAACTAAGCATGGTAAAAGTAACTGTTAGCCAATTTTGACCCACCCCACTTCATTTTCTTGACACCATCATAAAAATCAGATTAGAGATACCTTTGATGGTGTCAAAATTACCTAGTTGGTCAAAATATGCTAAACCCTAGCTTTTTGAACCATATTTTGAATTTCATATCTTTACCAAGAGCTACGATCTTATGATTGAGGGTTTCATCATCCTGTCATAATCTTTCATTTTGCCTCCCCTGTTGTAACAAAGTATATTGTTAGTAGGTCATTGTAAGGTCAAAAGCTAAGTCTCTTGATCTCACAATCTTCTTCTATTGTAGTGTTTCAGGTCATGTTTTCTAAGGTCTCAATCCTAAGATATACCCTTGTGGTCATAATATCATGTGTTATATTTGTTAGTCTCTCAATTTTACGACTTGCTTTTATTGTCATAGCATAGTGGGTGTATATTTTGTGGATTGCAATCTTATGATAGCTCTTTGTTATATGATCAGAAGTGTTAAATGATGAGCAGGCTTGTAGATGTTGCGATTTTATGACAAACTATTATTTGTGAGATCGTTAGGTGAGATGCCAAAGGTTTCAAAGATATGAAGGACTGAAATGATCGTAAGGATGGAAAAGTGCAGCTATTTAAAGGGGTTCCAACACTATGATAAAGGAAAGATTGTAAGATCTCAATGATAATTTCCTGGGCTCCCAAGGTTATGCCAAAGTATGATTGCATCATTATACCATTGTAAGATCACAGGATAGTGAAATGTGTCAGAAGGGTGACAAGGTGGCATGCTCTGATTGGTCAATGGTTCTAGCTATTCAAGAGGTTTCTAGTTTCATCATGACCATTTGATCTCAGTTGATCAATAATGGGCGTATCCACACTTTCTAAAGATGCAAAAGGTTTATTCAAAGCGGGGAAGTGAGCTTCAAACACATGTTTGTGTAAGCCCAATCTCATGTGTTCCTATTGTCATAGCATCATGAGGAACCATTTTCAAAGTGATAATTCATCGAACAAAGGCAACAAAGATTGATTTTCCATCAACACAGGAAAACAGAAAGGGTCTTCTAATCTCAGGATAAACTATGTTCATGAGATCTCAAGGGTAAGTTGATAGACCTCCAAAGCCACGATGGGTTAGCTAACCATGATCGTAGGATCATGAGGGTTAAAGTTGTTGCTTCTGATGTTATGATTAACTATGATTGTAAGATCATAATCTCAAGGTAATCATGCCAGTAACATTGCAAGGAAAGTTAAAGGGTCCCATGACCATACGAAAGACAACAAATCATAGGATCTCAAGGGTAGATTGATAGGCTTCTGAAGCTACACCAAGGGTATTGTCATGAGATCATGAGATCACAAGGAAAAGAAGAGTTCTAATGATATGACAAGGGATGATTGAAAGATTGTAAGAGTTTAAATGCCTATCTCTAATGCTATGCCGAAGTGTATAAGTTGATGATCCTAAGATCATGAAGGTTAGTCTCCAAGCTAAAGATATTGTCAAGGGTTTTGACTTTATTGACAACCATAAGATCGTAAGAATCTAAGTTGATGAAGATAAGAGTTTTCACTTGTCTGAGCTAGAAAATAAAAGGGTCTTCAACCAATAATGTACATGATTAACTTTGAATATTGTTGACTTGTTGATCTTTCTTACTTGGCATGTTGATAATGAAGAAAAAGGGCTCTTTAATGGAAAATTAGATGTCTTTGATCATTTGCAACCACTTTCAAGGTTCTCCATGTTTGTTTAATGTAGAGGACATGCCTCCCACTACCTAGCTTATCCATCTACTCAATCTTCAGTTATGGTCATCATTTATATCCCTTCTAGAGTTGAATATGCACATGGGGATCAGATTTTTGCATATGGGTGCACACCTGATCAAATCCTTCTATATCAACATTGATGTTTCGCCTTCAACTTGGTGCTAGTGATTGATTTCTTGGCTTCCAATAGAAGTTTCTTAGTTATGCTTGAACTATAAAATAAATTTTGTAACCCTTCGGTGATATAGAGTGAAGTCCCTTCCTTATAGCATTCTTGTGGTTTTTGATCTGTATATAGTTATTGAGTTAAGCAAGGATTGAATCTATATATTTTGAGGTTATATTGATGAATTGTGCATTCTTAGGCAAAGATTAGGTTGAACATACTATTTGGTGTATCACCTTCTCTTAGATTAGAATAGATAGTTTTCTTTCATGCATTCCTTCAACCTTTTCCTCTCAAGACTAGTTAGATGCATCCTAATAGTAAGGAATAGGGTGTTTTTTAGTGGTTAATATTCGTAATTTTGAAAATTTTAAAAATTTCTTGCTTGTAATTTGGCTAATAATTTAAGATTTAATGCAACCTAAATTGCCACATTTTTATTAAATTTAGTTCTAAAATATTTCAAATTGATCAATAATTTATTTCATTAAAAAACTTAAACTCAAAGATTTGCCACAATATTTGACACATGATTAGATTTGATTCACCAAAATATTATATATTATCAAAGAAATTAAAATTAATTTACCAATAATTATGATAATTATTAGTCACTTTAGGAATATATTACCAATATTTAGTTTTCACCCTTGATTTAAAATATAATGTAGTTATCCTCATAATTTCCATGAGATAAAATGTGTTCAATTTTGATTTGTAATATTCCATGATGATTAGTGAACTTCCTATTATTATTGAGATTCGCCAATATTTTCTACTCAAAAATTATGATTCCAAAATTATCGCCAATGTAAATAATATTTAAAATAAAAAAATTGAGAGATTGTCGATAGAAATAATTTGGTTTTAGATTCACCAATAATTTATATCTTTTTCTGGAGGGGGATTTCTGAAAGTTTACCCTGGTAAGAAAATTGACCTTCTCTAGAGAATTAATCTCATTGTTCAAGTCCCACAACTTGGAGATTGTTTCCATGTTTCACAAGGTTTCCTTTATGTCAAAACTTTAGGCAAGGGTGCAAGCTTTTGTGACAACAGTAACCATGATAACCTGAAAAAATGTCTTAAACTTATTCCAAAGAATTTTTTTCCAATTGAGATTGATGCACTAGCTAAACATATTTCCCTAATTTATATTCATGATCCATCAATGCTTTATTAATGATAAATCACCTAGGCTCAATGGTCTTCTTGCATAGTTTTATAAAATGAACATTGAGTAGATTGTAAGTGAATTGTTGGAGGTTTATGAATATGTCTTTGAAAAAGGTGCATTAAGTTTGAACATTGATAGAGGGGTGATAAAGTTTCTTACGAACATAGGTGACAAAACATAGGTAAAAACTAGAGACCTAATGTGACATACAAAATATTAGTTAAAGTCTTAGCTAGAAGATTAATTCACAAGCTTAATAATATCATTTCAATTACTCAAACTATATTTATTCAAGGTAGATACATACTTGAAAATTTAGTCACTAGGTGGGAGGCAATGCATTCGGCCAAATGTGAGGCTTAGTATGTTGCTATGGTACAACTAAACTTGAGAAGGCATATGATAGAGTGGAATGACCTTTTATGATTGGCATGCTTTGACCCTTTGGGTTCCAAGAATTGTTTTCAAATGGATTATGATTCTCTTGCATAATTCATCCACAATGATTGATGTTAATGGTGAACTTACAGAGCTCATTTCTCTGCAAAGATCCATTGGATAGGGTTTTCCCATAACCCCTTCTCTCTTTGTCATTGGTGTTGATGCTTTGCATTATATTCTTCTAGCTTATTATCTTGGCCCTCTTGTTAACAATATTTCTCTCCCTAATAATGACAAGCTCATTAATGCTCAATTTATAGATGACACCTTTTTATTCTTGGAACTTTATGAATTCATTTTTTCTTAGAAATAGGAAATATTGAGGGGGAGGGGGGGGTGGAGGGGTGGCGAGTGAATCAGTATTTCATGAACTTTAGCCCAAAATTGGATATCTTTAACAACTTTATAACATGCATATGAAAGTAAACTAACTATGTTGGATAAAAAACATAACCATGCAATAAGAGAACCCATAAAACCATTTTTGTTAACTAGGGAACCTTGGCCAAGGGAAAACCCTTGTCGGGATGGTACCCACAAAAATGATCCACTATTCAAAAGTATCTTGTGAAAGATATATTGACCCTATTAGGAGCATATGTCTTGATTCTTGTTAGAGGACTTAGGCCTTGATAAAAGCCTCAAATTTTTAGGAGTTGTTATATACAATTACAAAATGTATGTTACAAAATGTATGCAAGATGAGACCATTTCCCAAACATGCAATATAAAATACAATTCTTCAATACAATGAGATAGATACTAAAACCTCTTTCCACTGCCACTAATATCTTCAATATTTAATACTACCTATGTTGCTCATTATAAAATTCATATTCCTCTAATCAAATATTAGAATTCACATCACAAAGTACTATATCAATATTGTATATACTCACACATAACTTCACATTTAGCAATCTTCCTTTATACCTTGCTAATTAACAAATATATGTTCAGTCGACCTTCATGCCTTTATACATTTATCAAAATACAAAATTAACTTTTTCCCACTTAGGGTTAACATCTAGGATGTCATCCCTAATTAGTTAAGTAATTATTTCATAAACAAAATAATTCCTTAACCTAAAATATCCATTTCCTCATCATGCTTTGTTCTGCTTGTATATTGTTGTAACTCATAAACTTGTCATAACTATATCTGTATAGTATGTACTATCCTACACACTTGCATACATCATCATAATAGTATTAGATATTTGTATTAAACTTCACACATGTCTGTGATGTACCTATCAAGCTTGCCAATCAAAAATCTATATGTTCTATCTAATAAATTGCAAAACACTTAGACAATATTCTAAGTGCAACTATCATATCTTTATCTTCTTGTTTTGTCCACTTCTTATGATTGATACGTTTCCATAAATGAAAACATCAAAATGTTTGACCTAGCCAAGTTGTCAAGAATCTCCCTCTTTGGCATTGATGGTAACATATGGGAAAATTGGTTAAGTCCAAAAATAAAACTTCAAAATTTTACAAAACTTGGCCTTTACAAAATTTTAAAAACTGTGGGTAATAACATATACCATATTGATGTCGAAATTTATATACAAGTCAGAATTTTTTTGTCTATACCTTAAAGGATGTTGTTAACTAGTAATTTGTAAGGTACAATCATCAAAGTTCTTTTTGAAGATGGAGAACTCCATGTCCCATTTGTCCTTAACTACATCTGCAATGCTCAATATTGCACATAGAGCATAAGAACCAATCTCTATTGCTTCCATAAATGTATAGGTAAAATTTTCATATGATGCCTTAATTGAAAGGCATTCATCCAACTATCTTTGTACAAGAACAATATTCAAATCAAGGTGTTCCCTCAACAATGAAAATCTATTTTGTATTATCTCCTTTTGAAGCACCAAAAGCCTGATTTCATCATTGATTTTTCTGACTCTCTTTTCTAGATCAACAATCTAAATTGAGGGATTTCACACTTCATTCATAAGTGCCTCTAACTCTCTAAGTTTAGTTCTCAGATCAGCTAAAATATTGCTGATTAATGTGTTCTCCAACACACTTCCCATACATAATCTTCCTTTCCATCAAACATTATCTTAATTCCTTGATCTTCTTATCAATTTTTTTAAATCACCTCTAATATTTTCACTGACTTTTCTAAATATTTCCACATCATGCTATATCAGATAAGTTAGTGAATTGTGTGTCAAAATCCCAAATTATAGCTGTTTCTCTATTTGGAGGATTTTGTTATGTCATCCTTACTGATATGGCACTCTAAAGTCTATAAATTTCAGAATTGCTTGCTCCATGTCCTTATTCACCTTCTAATTCTTGGCTAGGTGTGGAAGTCATAAATTTTAGAATTTCTTGCTCCATTTCCTTATTTGCCTCCTCATAATTTCCAACCATTATCAAGATTTTTCCTCTTTTGTTTCTTAATAGGGGCTCAATACGCTTCATTATACTTTCAAGGTGGTCATCATTCGTTATATGGCATAATTTTCTTATTTGGTTCTATCTTATACTTGTGTCCCCCTCAACCACTCTTCTCTTCTTGTTTATTAGTCTATCATAAAGGTTTTTAGGAATTTGACCTTGAATGTCTTAAAATTTCTTATTAGACAAGATCATATGTCTAATAATCACATTCTCTAGTTCTAACCTTTCAATACCAATGTATTAGTGATAATATTTGTTCAATTGTACAAAATTGCCTTCATCAATAATAACACAATTTACTCTCTCAATTTAAAACTTCCAAGCCTTTCTTCCTTTGCTCATAATCTCTGATTGTTCTTCTTCTTACTTTTTTTTTTCCAGTCTCCTTGGGTCTATCAAATTGACCTCTCATCTTCTTCTTAGTTTCAAATGTCATTATTTCTTTGTGTCTCTTTCTAGGACTAACTGCTATAGCCTTCATCCTTTTCTTGCTAGGTGCATCAGTAGATTCTTATTTTACTTCAACCAATCTAGTCGAATTCCTCTTTACTTCAACAATTTATGTTTCTCCTTCTTCTTATGATGGTTGCACAATTGAAATAATAGCTGTAGATTGTGACCTTACCAGGGATAGTGTTGAATAGGGTGCAATAGGTGTTTGTGTAGATGATACTACAATTGTAACTCCTTCTAATGGTTTTTCTACCAAAGGTGACACATACATATGCCTTATTGTCTACCCTTTCTCACCCTAACCTATTCCCCCCCTACCAGATCCCATGCCTAGACCATATGGCTTTCTCTTTGTATCCAACTCCCTATCCTCTACTATCCCTTGCTCGAGCATTCGTTCCTCTCCCTCCCCCTCCACCTGTAGCGGAAAAGGCATGAATGAGATCTTGCCATGTCATCTATTCTCACCATGTCATCTATTATTCTCACCCTACTAGGGCCCTAGAATTTTTGAGGGAGTAGCCTACTATTCTAAGGCTGTTGCCTATATAATAAAAGGGCCAGTGCTGTGAACTGGCCCTCTCAGACTCAAGCTTACAGGTGGCCTAGTGCATTAAGTGACTCGTATTTTGGGGAGTATATCTCAAGGCTATTTCATTATCATTCTCTGGGACCGGCCTAATGAATGGGTCACTTGAAGTTCTTTCCATTGCAAAGTGCCTACTATTTAGAAGGCTCTTACTATAGTACCTCCTCGCCCATAGAATAGTAGTGTTAGGTTTCTTTCTATTCTCTGCTGATTATTAATGTTTCTAACTTTGGATTACTACACTAACTTCTTCTAGAGTCATCTATGATTATTCCATTATTCTCTTCATTTTTTACTCTACTTTCTTTTTTGCAAACTTTTCAAGTTTAACTTGATAGGTCTTCTCCAATATTTCATAATAAGTTCCAAATCTATCAAACTCTTCATCATTGTCAGATTTAAGAATAATATGAACATATCCTTCAATCTCTACTTTTGTTATCTCATAACCAAGTAACTCAACATATAACATCCTTGGTTTTATTGTGTCTATGTAGGTGAAATTTGTATCTACCATGAAGCAAATGTCATCTTGAAACTTTTCAACTATATATAGTGGAATTCTATACCTTTGTTTCATCTTATTTTGAATCATCCTTATAATAAGATATGTGTTGTTGTCAATCTTATCAAATAGATACCTTCCGTAAAGATCTATTTTATTTTCCATGGTACTCTTATCACTATTCAATAGTTCTGATATAGGCATAAATGGGAATCTCTTGATGAGATGGAAAAATATGTGTATAATCAAGGATGAGAATCTAAACTGAATTTTTTTTAACTTTCTTTATTCTCTCTAGGTTTTCTACCAACTACGCTCTTAGGATCTCACTCATATTAACCTTTTCTCTTTTTCAATGCACATTTTGTAGGCTACATGCATGATTCTTGTTGGCATGTCATCTTCCTTAGAGCTAGAACAAATCTTACTGGTTATGATTTTGCTCACAAACCTAACATCATCTTGTTTGATCTTGGTGATGATGATTCCTCTCCCATTATATATAGATTTAGTGTTTTCCAAAACAAATTTCTTTACATTCTTTCCATTTACAAATATGGCTCCTTCATTATATAGACCAGTGACCTCATGAATAAGGTTAGCTAAGATCTCTACCACATTATCTCCTAATTAAAACTTTCTATCATGAACTCTATTCAACATGATCTTAATTCACTCCTCATTATCAAAGTCATAAGTGAACAAGTATTTAACTAGGTCATTGTGCTCCACGTGTTTGAATTTATCTCTAAGACTCATATCCTTTTTATATATGAAGTCAAACTCATTCTATATGCTTCTCTCTCCTATAGACTCAAGTTTTCTTTTAACATAGCTACCAAAATCCTCCAAATATAAAACTACGTTTGGTATTTTTGAAAATGCAACTGTGAGATTGTCTTCTAGAAGTTCTATAGGGTTTATTTTTTTCTCAAGTTTTGATTCATCTTCCACATTATGAACTAGTGACATATCCATCTTTAAGTGAGAAATTTGAACTTAATTTTCACAATTTTGACCTTTATAAATTGTAAAATACCTCAATTTTTTGCAGAATAGGGTTTATTGTCAAATACTCTTTAGCTTTTCCTTTAATTTGCTCCAAATCTATCCTTTAAAACTTTCACAATTGAATGATTCTCATTAACTCAACTGGGACCTTTAAATCACATCAAACTCATCTATACATTAATTGTGCAAGTACGTAATCAACAAAAGTTGTTTATGATTACAAGGAGACTTTATTTCTTTCAAAAACTCACATTTGAACTCCAAATAATCTGCATTCTTAACCATAGTGTCAATACATCATGTTCTACCATATACTAACTGTGCATACCTTAACTCTTTCTCTAACACTTCTTCTACCTTTGTGATGCTCAATCTTTTATAAAAGTGCTTAACTCAAGTAAGATGAATCAATCATTACAATTGATTTCAATTTGCCTTCAAGTGCTTCATTTGATTTCTCTTTCAAGACCACATTTGAACATGATGGATCTTTTGCTTTGACAAATACTTCTTTAAATTCTTGTAGATGTTCTCTTATATTGTCTTTCTAGGTATCACTGGTGCTATCATTCCTATTAATGTTCCTTCTCAAATTTGGATTCTTTGAATTATTCCTCATATCCAATCTAAAAAATCTTTCTATATGACCAAAGTTGTTACATAACTGGCATACTGATGCATTGTTTCCAAATTTGGGTCCAAGATGGTTAACACATGCTTCGCAATCTCTGGCAACATGTCCAAAGTTGTTACACTTGTAACACACAATGTTTCTTCTCATTCCATTATTTCCTTTGTTGGATCTTCTTCTTGTAGGGTTGGTACCTCTAAACATTCTACTATTGTTATTACTATTATCAAATTTTGGTTTCTTATAGTTAACTACTCTATGACCAAAACCATGACAATTATAACAATAAAAATTAATATTTGGTTTAAATGACTTATTTGTGCAGTCCCTTTCATATGAACAATTTCATTACATGCATAACATCTACCTTTGAATTCATATCTCACTTATTTAGGTGATATAGTTTGCTAAAGTTACTCGGGTTCATCATCTTGCTCAAGTTGCTCAACCTCCTTAGGTGCATTATCAGACTAATTTGACTAAATCTTATCAGATCTTCATTTTCTTGCATAGGATGGTGATTTTTAGGCTTAGGTCCCTTTCTTGCTTTAGATTTCTTACCTATATTCTCCAATGAGATATCCAAGACTAGCCTTATCATAAGAAGGTCTTTGAAAGGACATTTTCTCATTAATCTTCTCACTGCTAGAATATAGTTTCTCAAGTTGTTGCTTAGACTAGGTTAACTCTCCTTTCACAATAGTGTTATACTTCTCAAGTTTTGCATACTATAACTTGGTAGCCTCAAGCTTAGATGTTACTTTGGTAAGGTTGGATCCCAGATATGCATTTTTAGACTTCAAATCTAATTCAATATTATTGGTATTATCCTTCAAGCTCAACTTTAGATCTATAATCTTAAGTTCATGCTTCACGATCTCATTTTCTTTCTTCAGTCTTGAAACATCATCACTTTCTTTGATCTAATATTTAGGCTATTTCTTTGATTTGAGATGATCTATCTTATCTTTCAACTTTCCAATGTAGTCTTTAGAATCTTCATATCTTTCTTTCAAAGCATCTCTTTCTTTAGTAGGAATATCAATCTGCTCAAGAGCTTCTTCTAGGTTCTTTTGTAACTGTTCCATATCCATAGCAATCTTACTCAAATTGTTAAGCCTTCTTTGAGTAACTTTTCTTTTATACCAATTCTTAGAAATAAGAAATACTAAGGGGGGGGGGGGGGGCGCGTGGGTGGGGGGTGTGAATCAGTATTTCACAAACTTTAGAGCCCAAAGTTGGATATCTTTAACAACTTTATAACATGCATAAGAAAGTAAACTAACTATATAGAACAAAAAACATAACCATGCAATAAGAGAACTCATAATACCATTTATGTTAACTAGGAAAACAATGGCTAAGGGAAAACCTTGATGGGGATGGTACCCACAAAAATGATCATCTAATCAAAAGTATCTTGTGAAAGATACTGACTCTATTAGGAGTCTATTACATGCATATAATGTCTCGGTCCTTGTTAGAGAACTTAGGACTTGTTAGAAGCTTCAACCCTTTTAGGATTTATTATATACAATTGCAAAATGTATGCAAGATGAGCCCACTACCCAAACATGCAAAATACAATATAGTTATTCAATACAAAGAGATAGATACAAAAACCTCTTTACATTGCTGCTGATATCTTCAATATCTAATATTGCCTTTTTTGGTCATCCAAAAATTCACATTCCTCTGATCATACATTGGAATTTGCATCACAAAGTATTACATCAATATTTCATATACTCCTACATAGCTTCACATTTATCAATCTTCCTTTATACTTTGCTAATTAACAAATATCTGTCCAGTCAACCTTCATCTCTCTATACATTTATCAAAATACAAAATTAACTTTTTCCCACTTAGGGTTAACATATAGGATGTTATCCCTAATTAGTTAAGTAATTATTTCATAAATAAAATTATTCCTTAACCCACAATTATCTATTTCATCATCATGCTTTGTTCTACCTATATACCATTGTATCCAAAAAACTCATCATAGCTCTATTTATACAGTTTGTATAGTCCTATGCACTTGCATATGTCATCATCATAGTCTCAAGTATCTATACCTAACTTCATGTGTGTATGTGATGTGCATGTGAAGCTCACCAATCAAAACTTTATCTATTCTACAAGATAAATTGCACAACACTTAGACAATTTTCTAAGTACACTTGTCATATCTTCATCTTAATGTTTTGCCCACTTCATAGGACTGATATGTTGCCATAAATAACAATACCAAAATATTTGACTTAGCCAAATTGTCAATTTTTTTAACAATGCCCTCTCTAGAGTGGATCCTTTTTGTTCAGCCTCTGGTGCCAAGCTGGCCCCACACAAATCAACTATTCTAGGTTGGTCTAATGGTTCTACAAATTGGCTTGTTTCAAGGGGTTGGAAATGAGTTGGACCGAACCACATTGTGATGTATTTGGGGGTATTATTACTTATTGAGCTTAACATTAATAATATGTAGAACTAGGCTTATGATAAGATAAACTATAAACATATCAAGTGGAAGACTCAACCTCTCTCCTTAGTTTGGAAATCTAGGTTGTACATAAGGTATTGTCTTCCCACCATATATATTTTTCTTCCACTTGGTTGTTCCCCAATTATCAAACCAATGTGTTAGAAAAGACTCTTCGGGAATTTCTTTGGTCTGATGGGTAGGGTAATAGCATAAGGCACTTTGTTCATTGGGATTGGTGTAGTAGATGTAGGAAGTATGGGGGACATGGCCTTAGAGATATCAAAACTCATGGAGTTTCTCTTGCTTTGAAATGGGTTTATACAGCTTTTTGGGGAGATGGAGAATGGAAAATCCTTGTCAGAAATAACATTTCTTGGTTTTTCATTAGGAGAAGGAAACATGGAAGGATATACCCATGTGTGATATTATCATGGAGGATTTTAAGATGAATTTATTTGGTTCTTGTCTTTTCTCTACTTTTTGGAAAGCATGGTATTATGTTAGAGGGATTATTGAAGGATTTGAGAAATACAAATCCAAAAAGCCTGAAGAATACCTGCACACAAGAACCTATCATGAGAAGAAAAAACAAAGAAGAGGCTCTAAACAATATGTAAATTATATTATCAGATTGAAAAGAATGATAGAAAATTACAAAAGATCAATCCTTATAGAAGGAGATAAAAAACCTAAAAGGGAAACCCTAAGAGGTAAATATTAATTAATAATTACTAATTAATTATTAAATGGAAATACAAAGTACATAAAGTGAAATCTGAAGAAGGGAGTAAAGGTAATTTAATAATTGAAATTAAATTAACACTTTATTCTAACACCCCCCCTTAAGACAAGTAACAATGTAGCTACAAACAATGCAGAAAGAGCAAGGAAACTACAATACAATGCTGAAAGAAAACTTGGGTCCTGGTAACAAGGCCTGATGATGTACCCAATCACAACCAAACCTCTATGAAATAGAGAAATAGAGAAACCTAGTGGGAAAAAACCTACTCCAAAAAGAGATAGTGAGAAAAGAAGGAAGGAAGGACTCATCATTGAGAACCCCAAAGGAATATTTTCTTCACCCCAAGCATAGATCACAACTGAAGATACCGCAGGGATGTAAAATGTTTATGTCTACAACTTGCTCAATAGTGGGAATATTCTCTAAGCTCATAGCACCATTCTAAATGAAATGCCTGATGAAGTGCATGTGAAGCTCAATGTGCTTGATCTGTCGATGCTCAACTATGTTGTGGTAAATGTGTATAGCACTCTGATTGTCACACCATAGAAAGGTGGGACTATAAGGAAGAAATCCAAACTTTTTTATCAACTGCCAAAGCCACAAAACCTCCTGGCTAGCTAGTATAGCTGCCCTATACTTTGCCTCTTTGGAGGATAATGTGTGAGCATGTTTCTTCTTGCAAGACCATGTGATAGGACTAGAACCAAGATAGAAGACAAATCCACAAGTAGACTCGCGATCATCAATATCACCAGCCCAATCTAAGTTTATGTAATGAACAATGTAAGGATCACCTGATGTGTAGCGAATGCCATAACATGTAGTACCCTAAATGTACCTCAAGATATATTTGGAAGCTTTATAGTGACTCTCATGTGGATCATGTGAGAATCAAGAGACAAGTACAAAGGAAATATCAGGATGTGTTTGTTTTAGGTACAAAAAACTACCCACAAGTTGTCTGTATAAAGTGGAATCTATTGCAAGGGTATTGCAAGTGGTAGATAAAACAACACCTAACTGAAAAGGTGTGGGAGTAGGCTTGCAATCAAGCATATTAAATCTCTAAATCATATCAAGAGTATGGGTAAAAGCACAAACCTGTGTCACCTTTTATAAAGAAAAAGTGATATCAGAATTTAAACTCTTCAACTTTAACGACATAAAAGTGGCATTTGTGTTTAGAATTTGAAGATGATGTAAACTAATGAAATGTGTAAAATTGAATGAAGTTTATGTCTATAATTTTTTTTTAAAATTTAAGAGAAAATTTTATTTATTTTTGAAATTTTAAATTGTACTTTTTAATTTTTTTAAAATACTAAAAATATAGAGTTTTTTTGACGTCAAACAAATATATGCAATTATTCATATTTTGGTTTGATTTTGGAATATGTTAGAGTTTACATGTATACCTAGTGCACTGAAAAGGAAAAATTGAAATTCGGCTAATATTTTTGAAGTTATAACTTGTCAAAGTTAAAGTTATTAGAAATTGATAGTTTTTTTCTCCCGTCAAACTTTTTCCATCAAATCTACATATTTTTTAAAACAAATTACATATTCTTGAAGAAGACTCTCTGCTCTAGTGCAACATTAAAAAATAATAATTTTTTTACATGATTTACTATTTTTTTTCTTATTTTTGAATAGACATCTTCCTGAATCTTAAGATACCTACTTGTAATATTTTCAAATTATAACATATTATCCATAATCAAAATAATAAAAAAATTATATGATCATAATTGTAACTCCTAGATCTATAAAAGTATATTTTTAGTTTGAAAAAAACTTCAATTTAGTAGGTAAAATTGGCCTTCAAAGTGAGATGTTTATAGAAGTTCTAATTTTTGCTTGTTTGGCTGCCACATAGGATGCCACACAGACTGTTTCGGCTGAAACGATTTTGGCCGTAACTATTTCGGCTAAAACAATTTCGGTCGAAACCCTTGTTGGTTGATTAAATTGTCAGCAGTTAATGCCATTGTTTGATATAAAATAAAGTTTTTTTTTCTTTAAAAAATAAAATATATATATAGAACAATGAAAATTAGAAGAGGATTTTTGAAAGACAATTAATTTTGAAGCAATTTTCAGCAACTATTCTATAGATTTAATCAATATTGCAAAGGATCAAATATTTTGAAGGTTCTTTTTTTTTGATCTACTTATTTTTATTTTTATGTATTATATATTGAACCATTAGTTGATATTTAGTGAAATCTAAATTTATTTATTTTTGTTTGTATAGATTGAAGTATTCAATGGGCAGTAAAAGGAAAAGATCAAGGAAATATGATAGAATAAGAGATGACAAAATGAAAGGTCATACAAAACATAATCAAAACCAACCTACTAAAATTTTTGAACAGGATGAGATTTATGAAGAAAAGGAAAGTAATGAAGGGAAGAAATTGGCAGTTCTACTGATAGAGACAAATTAGAAAGCATAAAAAAATTGATGGATTTGGATGAAGAACTACTTTTAAACAAAATTCCATCTAAAGATATGATAAATGATAACACTATCAGAAAGCATTGTTAGAACACGTGGGATGAATATTTCAAAGATACAAGTATATTTAGATAGGGACAATTATTTGTCAAGTTATTTAGGAGAAAAGATATAAGACCTATTTTGGAGTTGTTGGGTGTTGATAACATGAAAAGCCATGTGCATAATATTAATAAAAAAATAGTTGAAAACTTGCAAAATGCTTATAACAAAATTGACAACACAACTCGAGGAGGTGATTTGAGTAATGAATGTAGAGCATTGATGACTACTATATCTAGTAGAAAATTGACACATAGAAAACAAGTACATGCAAATTTTGATGTACTACATATATCTAGAAGAACTGTCCAGAGATACATCAAGAGGAGAAATATGCTAGATGATAACATTGAGAATAACTGGGTGAATATTTGTAGAGTTCCTCGAAAAGACATGATTTTTGAAGATGTAGAAAGACAAGTTATTGAATTTTGGACCACACATTCTTGTGTTTCTTCCAATAGGTGTGATACTATACAAATTAAAGATCAAGAAATAGGGACCAAAATTGAACATCCAAAACATTTCATAGATATAACTCAAAGTGAATTATTTCAAACATTCAAACAAGAATTTTCAAATGTCAAAATATGTCAGAGAATGTTTGAGAGTTTACGTCCTTCCTTTGTACACATAAATAAGATGCATGAAACTTCTTGTTGTAGAAATCATGTTGAATTTGGTCTACACTTGCAATCATATTAAAAAGTTATGGCAGTACTTGATCCTAATTTGGTCATCCCTAGTAGTACAACAAAATTTGTGAGGTCCATATTATGTGATAAATTAGAAGATTTAGATGAATTCAAAGTGCAATGCATCAAAAATCAGTGTGAAGATTGTGAAGATTTATGCAAATTTTTTGAAATTATGCAAGTTGAGAATATTAATGAATCCACACTAGGTTCATGGATGAGATATGAATATGAGACATACCAAAATAAGAGAGAAGATGAATCCAGAAAAATTGTATTGAAGGAGAGTGAATTACATTATGATGAGTTCATGACCAAGTTCTGTCCATTGATATATCCACATATCCAACATTGTCATGGTGCACGATGGCAAGCTAAATAGTTTCATGATTCCAATTTTTTTTTTCCCACCTAGTTGTATACTTTCAGTTTTAGATTTTTCTAAGAATTATACATTTGCACCTCATACAGAGCTTCAAGGCCAATATTATCATTTTGAACAAGTTGCAATATTTGTGCAAGTGACCTATAGACATGCACAACTTGAGGTGGATCAGATAGAAAGATTGGATGAAAATGAACGCATCATCATCAAAGAAGTTCATTTCTACATTAGTGATGATAGAGTTCATGATAGGAGTTATGTGGTTCATTATTTTGCAATCTTCTCTAAAGATCTCAAAAATCGTGGAATAAATGTTTCAGAGCACTGAATTTGGTCTAATGGATGTGCAGGTTAGTATACATGAAGTAACACATTTATTTAACTTTATTTTAACTTATATTTATTTGGACATGTCTATTTCTATTTGATATATGTACATGGATAATTGTAGATACTTATCATGTTTCATGCTCATAGGACAATTCAAATCTACAAAAGCATTTAATTGGTCAGCAATGCAACACGCTAGAATGAATGTTAGGTTTTTATGGAATTTCTTTGAAAGTGGATACGAAAAAGGGGAGCATGATGGAGCAGAAACATGTATAAAATGTGTGCTTTGACAACATAAACTTGTAGGTAAATATATGCATTGCTTACGTGCATGTTTAATACTCTAGTAGCATATATTTTAAATTTTATATATACATGCATATTGTATGTACATACAGGGAATAGGATAGAGAGCGCAAATCAAATTGTTGAATGGTGCGAAGTTCATTTTGCTATTTAATGACATGTCATTAAATAGAGTTAATTAAGACATTAAATATAGTTAATTATAATTAATTAAGGCATGTCATTAAATATAGTTAATTATAGTTAGATTAAATATATAGTTAATTTTACTTGACACATGTCATTAAATATAGTTAATACATGAGACATTAAATATAGTTAATTATACTTAGATTAAATATATAGAACTTAATTATACTTATATTAAGACATGTCATTAAGTATAGTTAACTAAACTTAAATTACTTGGCATTAAAAATAGTAACATGTACATAAACATGATTATTGAAAACATATACATATGTATATTAACTTTTATTAATTAAATGTTGTAGTTCATGCATTCTTTCTAGGTGATCATAGTCTTTATATGTTCTTATGCACATGTATATGTTATATTCTTATGTACATGGACCATTAAAATTATATAGTTAATTACACTCAGATTAAGGCATTAAGATGAATAACATATACAAAAACCTATCCATAACACATACATAAGTTACATAAAAGATTAAGACATTAAAAGATCAATAAGATACACATGTGTACATTAAAAGATCAATAACATACATGTACATATATTTGGAGAATATAATGTACCCATATCAAATGTATAAAAATAGATCATGTATCAAATGTCTAGAAATAACATATATAAAACATCAAAATCTCCATATAAACATGTATCTGGAAATAACATATAAAACATCATTTAGTGTCCATGATATAAACATGTATTTGGAAATAACATATAAAACATCAAAGTGTCCATATAAACATGTATATGAAAATAACATATAAAACATCAAAGTGTCCATATAAAATGTATGTATCTAGAAATAACATATAAAACATCAAAGTGTCTATATAAACATGTATCTAGACATAACATGTGTGTAATAAAATAAAAGGCCACATATGATGATCAGCTATATCCCCCCTCCTTATCTTGGGCCCTGTCCCCAAAAGGGTCTATTAGCTGCATCTGAACCCTGAGTCAAATGATAACTTGGACCATTTAATTATGTGTATAGACAAATTATATCAAGATCTACATATATATAAATCATATATATGGGTAAGTGCACAAAGTTGTGGTGCCAAAAGGGGGGTATAAGTGGACACCTTTTTCCTGAAATTAGCAAATTCTGGACTTCAACAAGAATTTGAAGATAGTTACGCTCAAAATTCTAAGATATGACAAAAACAAAAGTCGTACTCCTTTGAATCTAGTTTCTAAACTACTATTTTTTTTTCAAAATGGTTTAGTTTTATGTCCTTAAAAAAGGGGGCCACAGAAAGTGGTACTGTTTATTCCAAAAAAACATAACATAGTACAAAGTGTGGCTCCCCTAAAATTTTAACTTTTTTTTTGAAATTCTTTAATCGCTCCAGTCAAAAGTTACCTAACACTATGTAGTTTATCCCAAATTTTTCGAGTAATTTTATAATGTTTATTTTTTTTTTAATGAATTTTTAAATTAGACCCATCCCAAAAATGTGAAATATCTGTGTGCTCCCCCTAGAAATGATTGAAAACTAATCTAAAATCAAAACTTCTTTTTTTCAAAGTGTGTAGAATGGAGTCTAGTTTCTAAAAAATTAAGTTGTTACAAAATTCGATGAATGAGCTAAAATCTACAGCCCAATTAGTACATGGTGGTTTTTGACAAAAAATGAACATACATTCAAAAGAAATTATAGATGAAAGACTTAAAATAGTTCAAATTAAAAATAAATTATATGGTTAGATAGCTAACACAGAGACCTATAATGTTATGTAACCTGATCTTATCGATACCCAACCACGAAGAATCTTGAAGGGGAGCACACAAGAAAAATCAATCATTTTTTGTATGTTTGCTGGAAAACATGTCTCAGACCTGTTTATAAACTCCAAACCTTCGGGTTGGATCTCCAAGGAAAAACTAAGCCTTAGGCTTGATTTTAATGCAAAGCTTTGAATAGCGCGTGCGCCCTATTAAAACGCTATTGAATTCGAAGTAGTGCGGACACACTATTGAGACCTAAATTGCAAACCAAAACCAAGAGAGAGCTGGGGGGGTGGGGCGAGGGAATGGCTATTTGTGTGTGTGAGAGAGATAGAGAGAAAGTAGGGGATGGGAGAGGGGAGAGAGGAAGTGAGAAAGAGTAGGGGTGGCAGAGAGAGTATAGGATAGGAGATAGAGGAAATGTGAGAGAGTAGGGGTGGCAAAGAGAGTACAAGATGCAAGAGAGAGGAAGTGTGAGAGAGAGAGTAGAGGTGGCAAAGAGAGATTATGGGATGGGGGAGAGAGATTGAAAGTAGGGGATGGGAGAGAGAGGAAGTGTGAGAGAGAGTACAAGTTGGGAGAGAGAGATTGAGAGTAGGGGATGGGGGAGAGAGAGAGTAGGTGGTGGGAGATGGAGTGGGAGAGGAAGAGTGAGAGAGAGGAGGATGGGAGTGCATGTGTGTGAAAGAGAGAGAGTAGGGAATGGGAGAGGGGGAAGATAGAGTATCTTGAGAGAGAGTAGGGGATGGAAGAGAGAGTAGGCGATGGGAGAGGGAGTGGGAGAGGGAGAGAGAGAGGGGGGATAGAAATGTGTGTAAGAGAGAAAGAGAGAGAGTGTGAAAATGTGAGAGAGGGTAGGGGGTAGCAGAGAGAGAGTAGAGAGGGAGAGAGAGAGAGAGAGAGAGAGAGAGAGAGAGAGAGAGAGAGAGAGAGAGAGAGAGTAGGCAGTGGGAGAGGGAGAGCAAGTGAGAGAAAAAGTAGAGGATGGGAGAGGAGAGAGGGGGGATGGGTGTGTGTGAAAGAGAGAGAGTAGGGAATGAGAGAGGGGAGAGAGAGATAGAGAGAGTAGGGGATGGGATAGAAAGAGAGTAGGCAATGGCAGAGGGAGTGGGAGAGGGAGAGAGAGGGTGGATGGAAGAGAAAGAGATCAGGAAATGGTAGAGGGAGTGGGAGAGGGAGAGAGAGGGGGGATGGAAGTGTGTGTAAGAGAGAAAGTAGGGGATGGGAGAGAGTGTGAGAGAGAGTAGGGGTGGCAAAGAGAGAGAGAGTGAGAGTAGGGGATGGGAGAGAGAGGGAGAGAGAGAGAGAGATAGTAGGCGATGGGAGAGGGAGTGGGAGGGAGAGAGAGATGGGGAATGGAAGTGTGTAAGAGAGATAGAGTTGGGGATGGGAGAGAGTAGGCAATGGGAGAGGGAGTGAGAGAGAGAGGGGGGGTGGAATGGGAATGTGTATAAGAGAGATAGAGTAGGGGATGGGAAAGAGTGTGAGAGTTTGAGAGAGAGTAGGGGGTGGTAGAGAGAGCTTGTACAGGATGGGGGAGAGAGAGAGAGAGAGAGAGAGAGAGAGAGAGAGAGAGAGAGAGAGAGAGAGAGTATGGGATGGAAGAGAGAGAGTGAGAGTAGGGGATGGGAGAGAGAAAGTAAAGAGGGAAAGAGAGTACCTGAGAGAGAGAGAGATAGTAGGTGGTGCAAGAGGGAGTGGGAGAGGGAGAGAGAGGGGGTATGGGAGTGTGTGTGACAAATCTAGAGAGTAGGGGATGGGAGAGGAGAGAGAGAGGGGGGGATGGGAGTGCGTGTCTATGAAAGAGAGAGAGTAGGGGATGGGAGAGGGGAGAGAGAGAGTAGGGGATGGGGGATAGGGAGAGAGAGAGAGGGGGAATGGGAATGTGTGTAAGAGAGACAGAGTAGGGGATGGGAGAGAGTGTGAGAGTGAGAGAGAGAGAGAGTAAGGGATGGGATGGGAGAGAGAGAGAGTAGAGAGGGAGAGAGAGAACTTGAGAGAGAGAGATCTAGTAGGCGGTAGGAGAGGGAGAGGGAGAGAGATAGGGGGATGGGAGTGTTCATGACAGATGTAGAGAGTAGGGGATGGGAGAGAAGAGAGTGGGGGGATAAGAGTGTGTGTGTCTGTGAAAGAGAGAGAGTAGGGGATGGGAGAGAGTGTGAGAGTGTGAGAGAGAGTAGGGGGTGGCAGAGAGAGAGTAAAAGATGGGAGAGACAGAGTGAAAGGATGGGAGAGATAAAGTGAAAGTATGGGAGAGAGTGAGAGAGAGAGAGAGAGTATGGGATGGGAGAGACAGAGTGAAAGGATGGGAGAGAGTGTAAGAGAGAGTAGGGGATGGGAGAGAGTGTGAGAGAGAGTTGGGAATGGGAGAGAGAGAGAGTAAGAGTAGGGGATGGGAGAGAGAGAGTAGAGAGGGAGAGAAAGAACTTGAGAGAGAGAAATTGTAGGTGACCTGGGAGAGGAAGTGGGAGAGGAGGAGAGAGAGGGATGGGAGTGCGTGTGACAAATCTAGAGAGTAGGGGATGGGAGAGAAGAGAGAGGGGGGATGGGAGTGTGAGTGTGTGTGTGTGTCTATGAAAGAGAGAGAGTAGGGGATAGGAGAGAGTGTGAGAGAGAGTAGGGGGTGGCAAAGAGAGAGTACGAGATGGGAGAGACAGAGTGAAAGGATGGGAAAGAGTGTGAGAGAGAGTAGGAGGTGACAGAGAGAGAGAGAGTACGAGATGAGAGAGACAGAGTGAAAGGATGAGAGAGAGTGTCAGAGAGAGTAGGGGATGGGAGAGAGTGTGAGAGAGAGTTGGGTATTGGAGAGAGAGAGAGAGTAAGAGTAGGGGATGGGAGAGAGAGAGAGAGAGTAGAGAGCGAGAGAGAGAACTTGAGAGAGAGATAGTAGGTGGTGGGAGAGGGAGTGGGAGAGGAGGAGAGAGAGGGATGGGAGTGTGTGTGAGCGATCTAGAGAGTAAGGGATGGGAGAGGGGAGAGAGAGGAGGGATGGGAGTGTGTATCTGCAAAAGAGAGAGTTTAGGGGATGGGAGAGGGGAGAGACAGAGTAGTGGATGGGAGTGTGTGTAAGATAGAGTAGGGGATGGGAGAGAGTGTGAGAGAGAGTAGGAGGTGGTAGAGAGAGAGAGAGTAAGAAGTGGGAGAGGGAGGATGGGAGTGTGTGTGAGAGATCTAAAGAGTAAAGGATGGGAGAGGGGAGAGAGAGTGAGTGTAGGGGATGGGAGAGGGGAGAGAGAGTAGGAGGAGAGAGAGAGTAGGGAGAGAGAGAGAGAGTAGGGAGGGTGGAGAGTGATGTGTTCTCATATAGTGCATACGCGCTATAGCGCGTATGCACTATGTGAAATCACTTAAAAACGGTCAAAAAGCAACTTTGGGGCCCATTTCATTCATTCTCTACTTTTGTTCTGTTCTGCGCTCTGTTATCCCAACAAAAATTGCGGGTTTCAACATAGCAAACATTCTTTCAAAGTGGCAAACACTATTTCAAGCTAACAAACACTATTTCAAGGTGGCAAACACTTTTGGAAGCTAACAAACACCAAATTCAATCATTGGATACACGATTTGAAGACTTTTTGAATATTCCTTGTATAGAAAAGGTTAGTGCAATCTATTTTAAATATTGTTTGTTGATATATAGATACAAATTTGATTATAATTTGACATGTTGTTTAATATATAGTGAATTCATTGAAATTTGTATGTTTCAATGAAATGTTATTTCGAAATGGTTAAAAATTTGACAAGTCATTATATATATATATTGTGTATTCATTCAAATAATTATAATTTTTATATGTATTTGAATAATTTGTAATTTACACATTTTAAGTAATTCAAATGTTTGAATAATTTGATATGTAGAAATCATCATCATGCCAAGGAAGAAACCAAAAAATCAAACAAATGAAGATAGGGAGAGAGATTTGGAAATTAAAAGAGATAAAATGAAATTACTATGTGAGCAAAGAAAATTGCAAAGCAATAATGAAGAATTGACATTCCAAGAGGATTAAGAACCACCGGTACCAAGAAACAAAGAGGAAGAATTGGAAAGACAAAGAGAACGAATGAGACTATTACGCTCAAGAAGACAATTGAATTGTGAAGCTACACCATCTTCTAATGTTGGAGTCATATCGTCCGCTACACCATCTTCCAATATTGAAGTCATATCGTCCTCTCATGTTGAAGAGACACCGATTTGTAGATCCGACGATATACACACTCCATCATGTCATGTTGAAGGCACAACATCAACACATCAAGTAGGTGATATTCCATCTTTTGCATCTTATTGCCAAGGCACATCATCTTTCCTTTCAAGGTACGCAATACACTCAACCTTATGTTGATGTTCAAAATGTTGAGAGAATTGAAGAGATTATAACACCTTCTAGAATTCATTTTAGAAGACCAAAATATTTGATTGATATTGATAGTAACATTTTGAAATCAATGCCTGACAAGATTAGCAAGCGTACTTGTCAAAGAAAAGTTAATCGTATGTGGAGATTATTTTTTGATGAATTAAATATTACAGGTCAATGCCAATTATTTGTTGAAATGATGAGGAATTTAAAATTTAGGCCTATCATGAAGATTCTTGGGCTAAAAATGATGGATGATTCAAATGAAAAAAACATTGTAAAGAATCTAATGAATGCTTATGACAAAGTGAGTTCTAAATCACACACCAAAGATAGTAATATCTCAAGATGAGTACTTACATCGACAATAGTAAGTAGCCAAATGAAGAAAGCTCGACTCATGAGAAAGACAAGCAAAACATTAAAAATTGGTAGAGGTACTCTAAGGAGAGCCATGCTAAGGCGTGAGAGATTGGAAGATCCAACAAAAAATGAGTTATGGACATTTAGCGGTAGACTACCGAGAAAGGATAAAGAAATTAGTGAAGCCTTGAAATCATTGATCGAAGATTTTTGGAAAAATAACACACATGTTTCCCCTAATCAAAGAGATGTTGTAAGGAGGATTGGTAGCCAAAATTGCGAGCCACATGCAAAACATTTTTTGGACACAACTCAGACACAATTTTTTGCAAAATTTATTGGTATGTATCCTCAAATTCAAATAAGTCAAAGATTTTTTGAGATGGGTAAACCTTTTTATGTGAAGATAAATCACACACGCACAACTTGTTGTTGTAGGATACATATTGAATTTTCTAACCATTTTGATGTTTTTAGGCATATATGCATAATTTTGCATTCTCAGTTTGTTTTGCAGGATTGTGACATAAATGAGCCACCAAGATCTTCAAGGGAATTCATATCCAACATTTTATGTGAAATAAGGGACGGCCAACAATTTTACAAGACATCATGCTTGGATGGTACGTGCTTATTTTGTGGTTCTTTGCAACTTTTATCAACTTGTCAATATATGGATAGTACACATGCAATTGGAAATGAAATAGTAGATTATGGAAAATTTAAGACAGTGACATATGCTCTAAAAGATGGGAAACATGGTAAAATATGTGATTTAGTCATTGAAAAGATTCCAGTGTATGAGTTCATGAAGATTTTTCGTGAAAACATTATTTACGAGTATGCAAGGCATACCCATAGAGCTCGATGGCTGGATTTGCAATTCAAGTTGTGCAAGGATATGTTTCCACTGGATACCATTGTTTCGGTTGTAGATTTTGTAGAGAACTACACACTACAACCACAAAATGAGGTGCAAGCAAAGTATTATACTTCTCAACAGGTTTCCATATTTATTCACATAACATTCATGCATTCACCTACAAGTACAGAGGATGACAGGAAGATTTTGAGGGAGTACCATTTTTACATCAGCGATGATCAATCACATTCTACGGAGTTCGTACATGGTTGTTTTCAACTATTTTATGGAGATTTGGCTAACAGGGGCATCACATATCGTCAGCACATTATTTGGTCAGACAATTGTGCATCTCAATTCAAGAATGCACGGATGTTCTATTGGTTGAGCAGAATGTACAAGTTGTGTAGAATTCAATACATGTGGAATTTCACAGAGGTTGGTAATGGAAAGGGAGAGCACAATGGTGTAGGCGCATGCATCAAAAGAGCCTTAGCTCATGAAGAACTAAAGTACAAAGATGGAGCAATATTGACAGATGCAAAATCCATCGTCCAGTGGTGTAACGCTACAATGGGTCCAGGTAAGGAAGGTGAGTCTACAGTTCGTAGATTTTTTTGGTTGATAGATAATACTAACATTGCACCATATCAGGATTGTTGCACACTAACAGGATCCAGTGAGTTGCACACTTTTAGAAGCTCTGATGCAGGTTCATGGATTATCCACACACAAAAAATGGCATGCTATTGTCCATCATGTGCAGAGGAAAATTGGGATGACTGTGAGTCAACTGAATGGGTGGACAAATGGGATATACGGGTTTTGGACCCAATTGACACCTATCATCCTCCACAAGCATTAGAAATGGTACAGATGGAATCGTCTATTGACTTTGACCGCTTGTCTGATCTAGTGCAACCTGGTAATATATATATTTATATATCTTTGTAATTTCAATATGTAACTTTATAACTTTTACGCAACTATTTTCTGAATTAATGACCACATTTTGTACATTTGTCACTGCAGGCCATGTTTTTGCTGTTATTGCACCTGAAGACAATGAAGAAGGGTCAGATTATTATTTGTGTTGTTGTGTTCAAGCCAAACAAAAATTGGATCACTCGGTTATAGATGGTGAAGGTTTAGAGTACCATGTCGGTGTGGTGGTTGTAACCAGCACATGGCTTAGACGATATTCTATGAAGAACCCTAACTTGTGGTTATTCGAGGATTGGCAAACAGAGAGGAAGATTCTTCATTATTCAAATCTTGTTGTTGCATCAAATGTCCACTTGATAAAATATGGTGGAAAACCACATAATAAGAATCTTTGGAGAGTTCGCGAGTCAGACCACGAGGCAATACTTGAGACATTAAAATGTCGAGCAGATCTAGTTGGCTCATTAGATTGAATATAGAGAGAGGGAGAGAGAGAAAGAGTGATCAACTGGATCCAAATACATTGTTGCAACCTCTTCCCCAAGACTGTCCACATGACTAAGGTGGACCATATTATTATGATGCTTAAGTGATGAGATTTAGTTTAAATCATAGATTTTATGTTTTGATTTGTTTAGAATCTAGATTTTATGTTTTGATGTCTCCAATTTTTTTAAAGCTAGAACAATATTTTTCATATTTTCTTATTGTGACGATATTTTTCTTTCATTGCATGTTCTCTTGGATGACAGGAGGGAGAGAAGAAAAATAAGTAGATTTCCAAACAGCCAACCACCCTTCTTCATGTAATTTATTCATTTAAGGTAAAAGTCCCATTTCCTTTGTTTGGCTTTGGTATTTGGTTATTTAAAGTCATTATTCTAGTTGGACCTTCGTATGTTTGAATTTGGGATTGTTTAGTCTCTATTTTTTATGATTATACTGAATTATTAATTCTACGATGTTTCTATTATTTAATTATTTAAAATAAATTAAAACTTTTTGTATAAAATTATTATTATTTATTTCTATCTATTTGTTATGATTATTTCTATTATTTAAAATAAATTAATTTGATAATATCTCTATGATGAACTATTTATATTTCTAAACTTTACATATTTTATGCCATGACCAACAATCAAACTATTATAAGAATACAAATACATTTAAATAGTAATGTAAGAATGGTTTAGTTCACATAAAAAATAAGTCTATCTTAGATATTCTAAATACATCACAAAACTTTATCGCTTCAAAAAAATTGGAATTTCTCCCATCTACTTGAGTTCCCATCAATTGTCCATAAAACTGGGAAAGGGAATAGGTGCTATGCTCCCAATCCCAACATCCTCCTGTCCACTACTAGGAGATGTGTGTAATGTAGGATTCAGCTCCATCAACTTAGTCATTTTTTTCACTAGTTGATTGGGACTCTCACCATTTGTTGCCAACTATGGTGACAATGCTTGGGGTTACACTTATTAAGTAAGAATATTTCCTAATCTAGGGATTAGAGCATTGAACATATCAGAATGTGATTTATGCTATGGGAGAAGAGGTATGTTGGGCATACTAATTGATTCTAGGGCTAGTGCAATTACATCTCCTTCCACTAGTGTTGTAAATATAATTTCTATAGTTGTTGAAGGTGCACCTCCAATATTTGGTCTATATCTCTTTCAAACATTTAGATTATCCTCTATTTCTTTCCTCTTCTATTCCTTTAGTGCAACCTTCTCCGCAACTCATTTTCCCCTCTCTATAGCATATAAGATCTCATTTCTTGCAATCTTTTCCTCTCTCCCATCTTTCCTATCCCTGATCTTCTCCTTCATGTAAAGTGCATTAGCCTCAAATAACTTCTTAGTCTCTCTTGTTCCTTATAATTTTTGTATCCTTTTCTTTGGTAGCTATAGGAATCTACTGGGTAAACCACTATGTTGCTTTCTGTCTAGTGGCATGTAACGTATAAAATCATCATCTCCATCATAGTCATTTTGGGCCTGGGTATCAAAAAATTGTTAACTATTTATTTCATCATGGTTGCCACCATTTGAAAAAAGCATTAGATGACGTCCTTGGGGTCAACATGTGGTGGGGATGGAATTAAAAGGGAAACATTTTCATCCCCACAAGTATTTGGTTACCCAAGTTTTGTGACAACCTCCTACAACCAATCTGGTTGTGAATCTTGCATTAGCAAGCTTAATCTAATATCAATGTTTGTTGTATGCTCAAGGTTTTATCTCCTATAATAGTCCACTGGCTGGTTCAGGTTTTCTGGTTGGGTATTTTTAGGTGCAATTGTACCTAGTCCCTTCATATTTTGTCCATAACTCCTCAACAAAGTGTTAATTGGTTCATCTAATAAGCCATTGATTTTCAGGAAGGATTCAATAGTGATTTCCTCCCCCTTGCTTTACAACTCATCAATATTTGCATCATCTACAGTAGTTGTTTCTTGCAACTCATCTCTTACAATTTCTCAATTTTGCCTCTTCTAGGCTTGTTCCAACTAGCCCTTGCCAGTCTTAAACTATTGGGTGATTAAAATACCCTTTTCCTCACTCTAAAATATACTCCAAAACCAACTACACTTGTTTTGTAAAATATCACTCAAAACTGGCTATTTGGGTGATTAAAATACCCTTTTCCTCACTCTAAAATATACTCCAAAACCAACTACAATTGTTTTGTAAAATATCACTCAAAACTGGCTATTTCAGTCTGCCAACTAGGCCTAGTTTGAGGCCATTTACAAAGCAACTCACAATCCCTTGACTTTTGGAATTCCCATGACCCAAAAAAGTCTTAAGACACAACTCAAATGCAAGGATTCTTTTATTTTTTTGGTCTCATGATCAACTTTACAATGGTTTTTACAAAACCATCCTTTCTAGCCCGTTTACCCTAGGGATTTCTAGAACTCTTACTTTGTAATGTCTCTAGAACCCCAAAATGGTTCAACCACCTTCACTTTGGTTATATTAGATGACTTCAAACATAAAATGCAACTCTTGTTTGGAGAAAACACTAAATCCACCTTGGGAGCAATCACATACCCCTTTTTATGCACTCAAATTTTAGGGAAAACTATGTAAATACTTCTTAAATGGTTTCAACACTTGAATTTTCAGATGGAAATGGTTATTATAGACTCAAACCAACAAGAAAAATCCCAAACTTGAGGTTTCTCAACACTCAACAATCAAATTTCAAAACTATTACTAGCACTTACTACTAGGACAATTTCTAGTTTTAATGGTCAAACTCCCAAACCATACAAAGGACCCCTCGCTGTTTTTACATTTTTAAACACTCTTTTTGGAGACCTACAATAACCTCTCTCACTTTTTGGAGATCTCACTCCATTTTCATTTTACGACGCCATCTCGGGTGATGCTGAAACTTGCAATGTCGGCTAGTACAAAGTTACCAACTGCCAAATCTCTCTCACCTTTCCTCGTGGGATCAAACTGTCTACTCCGTTAGCTCCGCGTGGTATGGTAAACCCTATCCCCAAACTCATCCTATCCCCTTCAGTGCTCAAACGTTCTCAGGCACGCCAATCCAGAATGTCCCCAAGGGTCACTAAATGCCATAGGGCTGCGATATTTGACGGGGTATATCTCGGAGCTCGTGCAAGGTATGAATGCAATTCTAGTTCCTACAGGACCATGTTGTGAAGACCTACAATAACCTCTCTCACTTTTTGGAGATCACACTCCATTTTTGTTTTACAACGCCATCTCGGGTGATGCTGAAACTACAGTGTGGGCTAGTACAAAGTTGCCAACTGCCAAATCTCTCTCACCTTTCGTCGTGGGATCGAACTATTTGCTCCGTTAGCTCTGGGTGGCTGGGTAAACCCTATCCCCAACCTCGTCCTATCCTCTTCAGTGCTCGAACGTTCTCAGGCACGCCAATCCAAAATGTCCCCAAGGGTCACTAAATGCCATAGGGCTGCGATCTTTGACGAGGCATATCTCAGAGCTCGTGTGAGGTATGGATGCGATTCTAGTTCCTACAGGACCATTTTGTGGAGACCTACAATAACCTCTCTCACTTTTTGGAGATCACACTTTATTTTTGTTTTACAATGCCATCTCGGGTGATGCTAAAACTTGCAGTGTGGGCCAGTACAAAGTTGCCAACTGCCAAATCTCTCTCACCTTTCGTCGTGGGATTGAACTGTCTACTCCGTTAGCTTTGGGTGGCCGGTTAAACCCTATCCCCAATCTTGTCCTATCCCCTTCAGTGCTCAAACTTTCTCAGGCACGCCAATCTGAAATGTCCCCAAGGGTCACTAAATGCCATAGGGCTGCGATCTTTGACGGGGCATATCTCAAAGCTCGTGTGAGGTATGGATGCAATTCTAGTTCCTATAGGACCATGTTGCGGAGACCTACAATAACCTCTCTCACTTTTTGGATATCACACTTCATTTTTGTTTTACAATGCCATCTCAGGTGATGCTGAAACTTGCAGTGTGGGCCAGTACAAAGTTGCCAACTACCAAATCTCTCTCACCTTTCGTCGTGGGATCAAACTGTCTGCTCCGTTAGCTCTGAGTGGCTAGGTAAACCCTATCCCCAACCTCATCCTATCCCCTTTAGTGCTCGAACGTTCTCAAGCACGCCAATCCGGAATGTCCCCAAGGGTCACTAAATGCCATAGGGCTGCGATATTTGATGAGGCATATCTCGGAGCTCGTGCGAGGTATGGATGCGATTCTAGTTCCTACAGGACCATGTTGCGGAGACCTATAATAACCTCTCTCACTTTTTGGAGATCACATTCTGTTTTCATTTTACAACACCATCTCGGGTGATGCTGAAACTTGTAGTGTTGGCCAATACAAAGTTGCCAACTGCCAAATCTCTCTCATCTTTCGTCGTGAGATCAAACTATCTGCTCCATTAGCTCCGAGTGGCCGGGTAAACCCTATTCCCAACCTTGTCTTGTCCCCTTCAATGCTTGAATGTTCTCAGGCACGTCGAACCAGAATGTCCCTAAGGGTCACTAAATGCCACAGGGCTGCAATCTTTGACCGAGCATATCTCGGAGCTCGTACAAGATATGGATGAGATTCCAATTCCTACAGGACTGTGTTTCAGAGACCTACAATAACCTCTCTCTCTTTTTGGAGATCACATTTCATTTTCATTCTACAATGCCATCTCGGGTGATGCTAAAACTTGTAGTGTTGGCCAGTACAAAGTTGTCAACTGCCAAATCTCTCTCATCTTTCGTCATGGGATCAAACTGTCTGCTCCATTAGCTCCGGGTGGCTGGGTAAACCCTAGCCCCAACCTCTTCCTGTCCCCTTCAGTGCTCAAACGTTCTCAGGCACGCTAAACCAGAATGTCCCTAAGGGTCACTAAATGCCACAGGGCTGCGATCTTTGACGGGGCATATCTATGGGCTGTCAATACTTTGACTATACTTTAAGTCAACGATTATCAATATGTGAAAAAATGGAACTCGTTGTATTTTGAAGTACTGAGAAGATGGCCTTGCCCTTCCCCAGGAGTTTCAGAAATGGGAGACATTAGGTAAGAGGGTGAAAATGTTACTATCACTTCAACGCACATGATGCAATTGGAAATGCAAATTTTGATGGTAATCATTTTGTGATAAGGGAGAGACTAGGGATGATCATTGTTACTATCTCTTTAGTAGTGGAATTTTGTTTTCTCTTGAATTTGGTGGTGGGGGATCAGTGGTAAGACTCCTTGGATATTCCTTCTTATGATGTTAGTGACAAGTGTTGCTCTTTGAAAACACTTGTACAATCTTTTTTAAATTATTAGATAAAAACAGAGAATTTTAAGTATTAAACATGATTAGCCTTTAGTTCCTAGAAGATCTTTATTTCCCCATCAATGCATTTAGAAAGTTAAGTTTGAAGAAGATCATAAATAGAAAAAATTAGAGAAGCGATTTAAACATTTATATTGATTGGAAACATGTGAGTCTTGAGTTTCCTCTACCTTTTAAGGAACGTTCCTTAGCTAGCAGACCTAATTCCACATTCCATAAGACTATCATTGCGCTAAAGATTTAGGAAACCAACTGCTCTAAGATAAAGCTTCTCGGTCAATAATAATCTAGCCTATTGAGGTACATAATACTTCTCAATTAAACTTGTGTTAATTCAGTATTAATTTTGTAATTAACTACAATTTCAGTATCTGTGTATAGGGGGTGACTGAGAAAACTATTTGAGGTCCAATTTGAAAATATATTTGTAAGGATCTCGACCAAGTTTCACAACTTCGATGATTAATACATTCATTCAGGCCAGAACCTCACTACAAAAAAATAATATATAAAAAAGGTAGTGAATAACGTCATGTCTAGACCCAAATCAACCAATGAAAGTCAAAATAGCATAATGTGGAACAACAATATATGCATTGAGTGGGTTGTCATAAAAAAGCTTCATAATAAAATTCATGTCTAGAATTAAAAGACCTTAAAGAACATTTATGCTTGTAACACAAATGGCCATTCAAAACTGAATATGATTACAATATGTGAAATAGCATTACAAGAACTTGTAATGCTCTTGTGAACATCGTGTTAATTCTTGTAAGAATCCCTAAGATGCTTGTTATACTCAAAATTTTGTTGAAATTGAATTAATTTTTATCTTGTCGGTTAATTGGCTTAGGGTGATATATGCTTCTTGGATGGAATAATGAGTTCGTGATTAACTCTGTATTAAGATTCATAGCATCTTCTAGTTATTTGCAAAGGAAATTTATAAATTACTTGCTAATGTCATATGGCTTGCTTGAGAAAGATGTCCGTGTTCTTATTGATGGGTACTGATGACTATCCACATTTAGTTCTTTAATATCCTATTTGACAAGCTTTCCATAGACATTTCTTTGCCATACTAAGTATTTTTGAAAACATATTTGAGTAGGACTATAGTAGATACTACCAGAAACAGCTTCTTTGCAGTTTTTGAGAAATACTAATAAAGCAAAAAAGAACATCTACTAGTTGGTAGACATAATGGCAACTCTCTAGCAATTGAATTTAATTTCATACATGCACATATCTAATTTAATGTCATACACGAACATATCTAATTTAACGTCATACATGAACAAACATATAATATAAAATGATAACCAATAATGTCATATACATTAACAAACACATAATATATTATGATAACCAATAATGTCGTATATGAACAAACATATTATATATTAACCAATAATGTCATACATCAAATATAGAATGTCATATGTACATCAAATGTGTATCGAATATGTCTCTCAGATGCCTATATATATATACATGGGGAAGGAAACAAGTCTCTATATATATGTATCAAATATCTCAACTACATCTTTTCCTTCCCACAAGGGGAAGGAAACAAGTCTCTCAACGTCCTCTGCCGTCGTGTGGAGGGAGACAGTGGAGATGATGGGGCCTTCCTGACACGCTCACTTGACCTCTTGTTGATGCTCTTCTCCAAGTCCAACTAATACAAAGAAAGTAGATATGAATCAATATTTATTATACGTTGAAATCAAATATATGTACTCACAAAATCAATTATTTTCTTACCACCAACAAATAGTCACTCTGTAAGTCCACCTCAAATGCTCGTGGACGATCAGGCATGACAAGACCCTGCAACAATTCAATAAATATAATCACTTATAAATAACATTAGAAATTTTGAGATTAACTGTTATAAACAACAACTAAAATGAAGAAAATTCTTTCATACCTCCGTCAGTGGCTGTGAGCTAGCCACAGTTGCGGCCACTCCACTATCAACAGACTGTCGCAGATGAGGAGGTGTGTTCGACATCATGAGCTGCACATCATACAATACACGTTATATCTAACATGAAACATGGAATAAATATAATCAAATGAATTAAATTAACATGAAACAACTATACCTATGTGAAGCTCGTATGATGTCTCTGCTTTGCGTCTGTGGTAAAGGTTGATGGTCCTGTGGAGAACTGATGCACATGCATATTTTTTTTGGTCAATCCTTAATATGATTACTTAATAAATATATGTATTAATTAAAATGATTAAATTGATACATACCTCAGGACTCGTCGAAGGGACAAAAAATGGGCCTGGAGGATCACTGCTAGGCCCAGGAACACTTTGACCCTAAATTTTGAACAATGTCAATAAATCCTAATTAATTAATCATTCACTATATGTATGAAATGTGATCAAATTAGTAATTTACCTGTGTGTCAATGCCAAATGTCTCATTCAGGAACTGATCGGTGACAAGCCCATCATCTGCACCATCTCCGACATGAGTGCCAAATGTGCATAGGGATTCGCATGAAGTGCACATGTGACCACGACATATAGAAGGCTCCCCCTCAACTAATGGGATCATGGAATGGATGAGGGTCTGTGTCAAAGCATTAATGGTCCCTAAAGTGCTGGCCTCTACATGTTCCTTCACAACTGAAGGAATAATCACATGCTCACGCTATGGATGGACCACGGGTGCCCTAACTACATTAGGGTCATGACGTGCTCCGGGCCTCTCAAATGATGATCGCCCACCTCTACCCTGGGAGTCTAACATATCAAAATAATTGGGGATCTCCCCAAGGACAAACTCACAATATAATTTCTTCAAAAAATACATGGGGACCTCATGATTGTTGCAAGGAGGGGCATCAAAAACCATCCACCATCTATCCCAAAAATTATTTCTAATAGCATCATGTATGCACCAATGGATGGGGAATCGTTTAGTACCCTCTCTAACAGTATTTTGCTCACCGAGTTTTCTAAATAATGCACATATACTACCTTTTGGTATTTCCTTTTTTTTAACATCTTCATATGACAATTTATTTGCATAAAATCTTTTTTGTTCATCCCTCTTAGCTCGCCAAATATCTAACTGACCACTAACTGAGGCTATCTGAGCATTAATGGATTCGAGGGATGATGCCAATTGAGCCCTCATTGGATTGGTTTGTCCGAATTCTTTCAACCAAGCAATGATTCCTTCTAATTCAGTTTTGCCTCTCTCTATTTCATTTCTTAGATTTTCTTGTGTGCCTGGTGGAGGTCTTGCAATTGGTTCGAGTTGTGGAATTTGTTCTTCTTCTTGAGGAGGGTTTTGGTTTTGGGGTTCTTGAGGGTTTTGATGTTCTTGTGGATTTTCTGGTTGATTATGAACATTTCCTGATAAAAAATCAATTGAAATTCAAATAAATAAACAAATCTAAATGAAATTTGTGAAAACCCTACAAAAGAATATAAAAAACTTACAAAACAATATGAAAAATATATCAAACAATGCAAAGTTAGGTTTATATCACTTACGGCATCGTCGTGGGTGCGCTTGTGGTCTTGGATTTCGTCGACAAGGAGGCATTTTGGCAAATGGTGGTGCAAATGTTGAGTCTTCAACTTGTGTATGCGTTGCTCGCTATAGGAGTAGAAGAAAATGGTAATGAAAATGATGGGCTGTGGGTTTGCAGCCCATCATACATACTTTTTTTTTTTTTAAAAGTGCGTACACACTATAGCGCGTACGCACTATGGCTTGGGTTGCCCAAGCCATAGCACGTGCGCACTGTAGTGCGTGCGTGCTATAGCTCATACGCGCTGTTTAAAATAGGAAAAAAAAATTCGTTGTCACCTTTTTGGAACCACAACTCGGTGCATATGCCCATATATATATATATATATATAAATTGTAACATACCTGGGAGTCACAACGTGTAGGATCTATTGATGTCTGCAGATTAACAAAACATAACATACCATCACTCAAACCCTATAACACATACACACACACACACATAAATTTAAAAAAATAGACATATTATTTACCATAATAAAAATAAATTTAAACATATAGAGATATTTATTGTAGCATTATGTAATGCTTTGCCGATCTGACTGATATTTGAATCATGCAATGAAAATATAATATCAACATCCAAGTCAATAGTGTGGCCCTGATCTGAAAGCATGGAGATAAATAGACTAGGGTGTCTAGCACTGACATCCTAAGTGGGGGGGATGGAGGGGGGTGCTATAGGGTCTTGAGTAGCTGGTGTTGGTACTGTAGCCTGGGCCTGTGTAGCAACAGGAGCAGTAGAAGCTGCAAGAATGTCCTCTTGCCTCTATGAATCCTTTGGGACTGCTGTACGTGACAAAATCTAACTAATCTAAGAGCTCATGTCATGAAGTGGAATCCCTATGAGTGTAGATAATGCTCGATATGCATTTAAAAGATTAGATGCTAAATATGATCCAAAATGATGCAATGCATCCACCTCTGAGACTACAGAAATGTCTACTGGAGAAGTTATATCTGCAACTCAGTAATCATCATCAAAAGGTGCACTATATGATGTAGCTATGGGAGCAGTACCTTGAGACCATAGCATATATCTACCACACTAATAAGAAGGAATCTCATGTAATTGTGTGGCGATGGTGGCGATGCTCAAAAAAATTTGTGTCCTAATTGTGTCATCAGGAACACTCTCACTTGCAGTAGCCATCTGTGGACCTCTCAACATAACCAAAAGGTTTGGACCCACCATTTCCCATTTGTTAACAGGAACATGAGTGTTTGTGGGTCTAAATCTATCAGAAAGTCTCCCCTAACCTTGCCCAACATGCCCTGGATAATCTATATAGTCAACATCATAGTGTAAATGAAATTCTGCAAACAATTGATTGCAAAAATATAGAGGGAACTAATCCTTCTGTGGCCATCTATGATGAGTGATACATCAATGGTGTGACAAGTGGATTAGTAAACTTCATCGCATAGTAGCCTCTAACTTTGCGATAATTTGTATAAGATGGAAACATGGATTTCACCGTGCTGGTGGAAACCTCACAGTGCCAGTGACACTGTGAGATAAAGAAGAATAAAATGTCTCAATGCTCATATCATCAAAAGGGTTGTATGATTCAATGGTCTAAATCATACAAAGTAACTCCTCTCACATCATTGTGACCTTCTCCCTATTAGGGAGGGTGGTAGAAGAGGAAAGCGAGGTATCCAAAACTTGCATAGCATGAGATAATCTCACGACTATATCTCTAAATAACTACTATCTATCCTAAGTGTAGGAGGTTGATCTGCATGCTGTACCAGACTTAGCAGTCTGACCCCCACCACAGACACTAGCATCCCCTGAGAATGCAGGAGCAAGATCCCCAGAACTAGATGCCATAATTTATATATGAATATAAATAAAAGGATATGAATGTGAAGCTATAAGAGTGATAAATATTTAGAGATCTAGACATGCATATATATACAAATATAAACATACAAGTGTATTTAAATTAAAATAATTAAAAGTTAAATTTAATTTGAAAAATACGTACATATAAATACACAACATTAAATGTATGGTGCTATTCAATCATGTAACTTTTATGTATTTAAAAAAAAATTAACTTAGAGACCATATCTAATGTACATTGTAACGTGCTCATGCAAATGTGAAAAATAAATATTCGTACATGTACATGTATATATGTGATAAAAAAAATAAAATTTCTTGATTAAATGATAACTTAGTGTACACATGTATATGCAATAACAAAATATAATTCTTGACTAAATCCTAGATTTTGATGTAAATGCTTTGATGATTATGGGGAGTGTAGATGAGAGTTAGGACATAGGGATAGAAAAATTTGTTACTAGATAAGTAAATGAGTTTAGTTAGCAAATATTAGTTTACAATTTAGAACTCATGACTTAATTTAGTAGTTTGAATTAGAGTTAAGAATGTTAATAAAGTAAATGGGATATAGTTTTATTAAGGTTGATAGTAAGTAAGGTCTATTATGTGCTAGTAATCATATGAACACCTATTAGAACCTACAACAGACATAATGACGTAGTAGGAGTCCCTGGGTCCCCTTAACATAAATATGGATAAAAATACCTAGAAATGTATCATAAGAGGCCATTATGTGTCATTTGGTAATATATGAATCATCATTACCTAATAAGACCTATTATATCCTAATAATACATATTAAGACTTATTAGAACCTACAAAAAATAGTATGACCTATTATGACTCCTATGTCCCCTTAAGACACACATGTATGGATAACATGTACTTAAAAATGTATCATAAGTGATCTTAATGTGTTGTTTGGTAATGTAAGACCCATTATTATCTAACAATACCTATTATGTGCTAGTAAACATACAAATACCTATTAGAATGTATAATAGACATAATGACCTAGTAGGAGTCCCTAGGTCCCCTTAACATATATATGGATACAAATACCTAGAAATGTATTATAAGAGGTTGTTATGTATCATTTGGTAATGTAAGAATCATCATTACCTAATAAGATCTGTTATATCCTAATAATACATATTAAGACTTATTAGAACCTATAGAAAATAGTATGACCTATTACGACTCCTATGTCCCCTTAAGACACACATGTATGGATAACATATTGAAAAACGTATCATAAGTGATCTTAATGTATTTTTTGGTAATTTAAGACTCATTATTACCTAAAAATACCTATTATGTGCTAGTAAACATATGAATACCTATTAGAACCTATAACAAACATAATGAACTAGTAGGAGTCCCTAGGTCCCCTTAACATATATATGGATAAAAATACCTAGAAATGTATCATAAGAGGTCATTACGTGTCATTTGGTAATGTAAGAATCATCATTACCTAATAAGACCTATTATATCTTAATAATACATATTAAGACTTATTAGAACCTATAAAAAATAGTATGATCTATTGTGACTCCTATGTCCCCTTTAGGACACACATGTATGGATAACGTACCTAAAAATGTATCATAGGTGATCTTAATGTGTTTTTTGGTAATGTAAAAATCATTATTATCTAACAATACCTATTATGTTCTAGTAAACATATGAATACCTATTAGAACCTATAATAGACATAATGACCTAGTAGGAGTCCCTAGGTCCCCTTAACATATATATGGATAAAAATACCTAGAAATGTACCATAAGAGGTCGTTATGTGTCATTTGGTAATGTAAGAATCATCATTACCTAATAAGACCTATTATATCTTAATAATACATATTAAGACTTATTAGAACCTATAAAAAATAGTATGATCTATTGTGACTCCTATGTCCCCTTAAGACACACATGTATGGATAACGTACCTAAAAATGTATCATAAGTGATCTTAATGTGTTGTTTGGTAATGTAAGACTCATTATTACCTAACAATACCTATTATGTTCTAGTAAAAATATGAATACCTATTAGAACCTATAATAGACATAATGACCTAGTAGGAGTCCTAGGTCCCCTTAACATATATATGGATAAAAATACCTAGAAATGTATCATAAGAGGTCGTTATGTGTCATTTGGTAATGTAAGAATCATCATTACCTAATAAGACCTATTATATCCTAATAATACATATTTAGACTTATTAGAACCTATAAAAAATAGTATGACCTATTACGACTCCTATGGACCCTTAACATATATATGGATAAAAATACCTGGAAATGTATCATAAGAGGTTGTTATGTGTCATTTGGTAATATAAGAATCATCATTACCTAATAAGACCTATTATATCCTAATAATACATATTAAGACTTATTAGAACCTATAAAAAATAGTATGATCTATTGTGACTCCTATGTCCCCTTAAGACACACATGTATGGATAACGTACCTAAAAATGTATCATAAGTGATCTTAATGTGTTGTTTGGTACTGTAAAACTCATTATTACCTAACAATACCTATTATGTGCTAGTAAACATATGAATACCTATTAGAACCTATAACAGACATAATGACCTAGTAGGAGTCCCTAGGTCCCCTTAACATATATATGGATAAAAATAGCTAGAAATGTATCATAAGAGGTCATTATGTGTCATTTGGTAATGTAAGAATCATCATTACCTAATAAGACCTATTATATCCTAATAATACATATCAAAACTTATTAGAACCTATAAAAAATAGTATGACCTATTACGACTCCTATGTCCCCTTAAGACACGCATGTATGGATAACGTACCTAAAAATGTATCATAAGTGATCTTAATGTGTTATTTGGTAATGTAAGACTCATTATTACCTAACAATACCTATTATGTTCTTGTAAACATATGAATACCTATTAGAACCTATAACAGACATAATTGCTTAGTAGGAGTCCCTAGGTCCCCTCAACATATATATGGATAAAAATACCTAGAAATGTATCATAAGAGGTCGTTATGTGTCATTTGGTAATGTAAGAATCATCATTACCTAATGAGACCTATTATATCCTAATAATACATATTAAGACTTATTAGAACCTATAAAAAATAGTATGACCTATTACGATTCCTATGTCCCCTTAAGACACACATGTATGGATAACATACCTAAAACATATCATAAGTGATCTTAATGTGTTGTTTGGTAATGTAAGTCTCATTATTACCTAACAATAACTAGTTGTTAAAATGAACAAATTAATTTAAATACCATTCTAAAACAATCTAAAATAATTTAAAACAATTTAATTAATTAAAATAATTTAAATATATTAAAAAATAAATAATTCTAAATATTTCACTCACAAAATAGATAAAAAACAACTAGTTTAAGTATGATAAACATTTACTAATAAAAAAACACGTTAAATTTTTTTTGAAAATGGAAAAAAAAACCACTAACCCATTATGGCTAAAAGACTTCAACTGCTCTTTAAGAACCTAGGAACTACAATAGTGAAAATGATAGCTGCAAGAGGTTTATGATAGTTTTATTATGTCACATGAGTTTCGGCTAGAACCATTCAGGCCAAAATGCTTCCGATCAAAATGGTACGTGCCACATCAGCGTGGGAAACAACCATGTATGTTCGGCCAGAACAGTTCCGATAGAAATAGTTCTAGCCAAAATTGTTACATACCTTTTGATATCACAAAAGGTGACATAGGTTTGTGCTTCTATCCATATACTTTTTTTGGAATATGGATATCCCATCTGAAGACTGAACAACTTGTAGGCCCAAAAAGTAGTGCAAAATTCCAAGGTTTGTCATCTCAAATTGCTCTCTCAAGGCTCGTTGAACACTCTATATCATGGAGGAGGAGCTACTTATTGAACACTCTATATCATGTAGATTATGAGATAATCTACATAAAGAAAAAGTATCAATAGGTCAACCCCATGATGCTAAATGTAAACTATAGGATCAGAATGACACTGAGTGAACTGTGAAGCAAGCAAGAAGGAATCCATCTTCTCATACCAAGCCCAAGGGGCCCATTTGAGACTATATAAAGACTTCTGAAGCCTACATAACAATGAAGAGTCCTACAAAAAACCATGAGGATGCTCCATATAGATCTCCTCATGAAGGTCTCCATGCAAAAAGGCACTATGCATGTCCATTTGAAAAACTATCAATCTCATAAAGTTGCAAGAGAGAGTACAAGGTGAATAGAATTCATCTTGGCAACTAGGGAAAAGGTCTTGGATTAATCAATACCCTCAACCTATGAAAAAACTTTGCAACAAGATGTGGCTTGTACCTGTCAATAGAACCATTTACAACATACTTGGTATGGTACACCCACTGGCACCAAACCGACTTTCTTCCCTTCAAAAGAGGACAAAGATCCCATGTGTGGTTCTTCATCAAAGAAGCATACTCCTTATCCATAGCCTTATCTCACTCTAAGTATCTTTTTTCCTATGAAAAGCTCTATGGATCATCTTAAATGACATGACTGAAGAGGCCAGTAGCAACAGTTTGAGTAAAAGTGCGATGAGAATCTATAGGATCACATGCTAGAGGTCTTGCTGCATCAACAGTATCATGAGCCCACTTGGGTACTTTTAGAACAAAAAGTGGAGGTGGTGAAGGGGGATTAGTATCAAGATCTTCTTTAGAGGATGCATAATCATGTAGAGGAGTAGAGTAGGTATTGGGTAGTGAGGGAGAATCTGGTGATTGTGGCTACATCACACTAAACATCTCGTAGAAACAAGACATCTCTAGAATCAGGATCAAACAACTTGTATGCCTTCACATCCTCATAGAAGCCAACAAAGGTGAGTGGTTGACTCTTCTTCTCCATGGCTTTCAGCTAAGCATCTGGAATAAATGTCCACACCTCACTACCAAAAATGCAAAAAGTAGAAACAATGGGCTTGCCATGAGTCCAAGTCTCCTCAAGAGTTAAGTGTCACAATGCCTTATGAGGCATCCAATTCTAAACATAATTGGAACAATACAAAGTCTCAACCCAAAATGAAGAACTCATAGATCAAGATTGAATCATACGATTGTCCATTTTTGGTTATGTCTCATTCTTTCTCTTTGCAACCCCATTCTACTGAGGGGTATGGGGAGTTGTGAATTGATGTTGTAAACCATGCTTAGTGTAAAATTCTTTGAAAGATTGATTCACATATTCACCCTCATTTTTAGTGATTAGAAATAAATCAAAGACATTAGACTTGTACTTCAAAAAGTAAACCCATATGCATCTAGAAAAGTCATCTATGAAGGTGAACACATATTGAGCACCTAAAAAATATGGAGTGAGAAATGACAAAATATCACTGTGTGTCAACTCCAATGGTGCCTTTAGCACATGTGAATCTATCTACCAAAAATGGATCTTTGAGATGTTTTCCAAGTGCACAACCTTGATACACATCGTCAGTACAAGAGATCTGAGGTATTCCAATCACTAGGTCTTGTATACTCATCTGCTATAGATATCTATAGTTAATGTGGCCAAAATGATCATGCCAAAGCTTGCTCACCTTGTCTACATGAGGCATGAGAAACAAATGTAGAATCAGAGCTCTCAAAGCCATCAAACTGATATAAGTGAGATTGAAGATCAACACTCCTTGTAGAAATAATCAAGTTAGGATGATGGAGGTCTTGAATAGCCACATCATGTGGTGAGAACTCAACTCTGTTTCTAGAGCTCGAATGACAACTTTGAAAGATAGATAGGAGGTTCATAGAAATGGAAGGAACCAAGAGAATATCCTATAGTGAACCACGTTCTAAAGAGATAGTTCCTGAACCTATGATTAAAAATTATGTATAATCACCAACTACAATATTTTTAGTAATACATTGAGCAAGTGAGGTAACCAAATTAGGTGAGTGTGTCATATGGTGTGAAGCTCTAGAATGAAGAATCCAAGTAACTATAGAAGACAAAGCTCATGTAGAAAGAGCATATCCTTTCCCTAAAGGAGGAGGTGGTGGCTTTAGAGAAGCAATGCTATGTTGCTACATAGCCTCCTCTAAAGCCTCAAGACATTTCCAACACCTAGAAATTGAATGTCCTTCCTTGCCACAAAAACTGCAAGGATCACCTATGTACTTCTTTGTCTTGGAGGAAGACTCAGCAAAATTAGACTAATTTAGGAGTAGGCTTGGAGGAACTCTTATGTCCTATTGAACTTATCTTGTGCTTTGGTTTCTATTTTGGCTTCCCCATAGATGTCTGAGAAAACAATGCCTGTGTCTTTGAGCCTATGATAGTGTCCAATTATGTAAGCTTGGATAAATCTCTAGTCAAGTGATCACAAAAGACCTTAAAAGTGGGCATGACAAATTTGGGACCCAAGGCATCCATACTAGAATGGAAGGTAAAAGATAAAATCTAAAAATTTCCTTGAAGCTTTGAGAGAATCAGATAGATGCACTTCTTATCTAGTGTTCTCTTTCTTGCATCCCTATAAAAATTTCCTTTACTATTTGAACCTCATAAGAATGTCCTCAAAATAGGGGAAAGCATCAGTACAAGAGAAGTAAGCTTGGCCATAATCTAAAGTGCTCTAAACTCGTTAATGGTGCCAAACAAGTCATTAAACTTGTCTCACATTTCTTGAGGAGTGGAACACTCATCAAGATGGAATTGTAAACTATCTAAAACATTTAAAGAAATCAGACCCATGACTTCATCCATCTTATTCTTGTGCTGTAAAGTTTGGTATATACTCTGAAATATTGGCTGCACTATATCTAGACAAGACCACAAACCCTTTGAATGGAGAAGCCATTGCATATGGGATTTCCATGTATGATAGTTGTGTGGGTTTAGAAGTAATAGACAAGAAGAGGTCTTAGCCATTATTTAAAGAATGGGTTTTGAATTTTTCTGATATGTTGATATTAGAATAGAAAGTAATAAAAAACACCCCCCACAATGCAAAAAATAAACCCAACTTATAGAAGGATTGCATATACAAGAAAAGTAAAAAAAATTTAGATCTGTATTACAAATACCTAGCATAAAATATTTGTGAAATGATAGAGAATCTAGAAATTTCTTGAGAAGAGCTTTTTGAAACTTTTTTCGGATCGAAAAATAGAGCTATAATGAACAAGTTACACCCCTTAGAAGATTGAAAACATCATCTGACTTCAAGTGAAAAAATAGGAACCAAACTAGAAAAAAATCCAAAAAATACTTGTACTATTGTCTCCATCTTTGAATAAGCTTTCTGACGCTTCTTTCGGATCGAAAAAAGACCCCCGTATGCTCAAGTTATCACCAAACAATTGATAGGGCCTTTGGAATGTTTAAAAAAAATTAAATACCCTAAAAAAATTCTTAGGAGCTACAATTTTGGCCCTTGGCCCCCATGTGACCGTGGGCTAGTCTTGGAGGGGTAGAGTAGCCTAGTGGTAGAGCTTGGGTGGAGACAAGATGGAGGTGACGTGTATTGGTGGAGACATTGTTGAAGGTGAGGTTGTGACAATGGCTGAGCGGAGGCCAGATGTGGGTGTAGAACCAATGGTGCAACAGGCAGAGGCTAGGCGTGAGTGTGGAGACACCAGAGCATAGGTCGCTCTTGGTGGTTAAGTGGTGACTGCTCCACCCTCTATGGTGGTGAGACATTTTTACACCACAAGCATTATTTATAAAATTCTTTTTAATTATTTTTTGCAAAAATTGCATTGAAATGTGTGCCAGTGGTCATACAATCCTAGTATGCAATTTTGTTTCTTTTCTCCTAGGTAAATGTTGTCCAAAATCGACAAACTCTATATGAAAATAGGGGTTTTCATGCCTTCTGAATCAATTGTGAGGTCTGTTTGGCCTCAAAGTGCTCTGAAAATCATAGACCCCCCTATTTTCACTGAAAATACCCAAAAAATGTTAGATTTGTTTTTTCAAACTGTCATTAATCTTTTTCTCCAAATACTAAACAAGTTATAGCAGATCCATCTCTGATACCATGAAGGATTTGAGCAATACAAATCCATAAAGCTTGAAGAGTACTTGCATGCAAGAACTTGTTGCAGAGAAGAAAAAGCAAAGAAGAGGCAAGGGTTTTGCTCTGAAAATATGTAAACTATATTATCAAATTGAAAAGAATGATAGAAAATTATAAAATATCAATCCTTATAGAAGGAGATAAAAAACCTAAAAGGGAAACCCTAAGAAGTAAATAAAATTTAATAATTACAAATTAATTATTAAATGGAAATACAAAGTGCATGAAGTGAAATCTTAAAAAGGGAGTAATGGTAATTTAATAAATTAAATTAAATTAATAATTTACTCTAACACTTATATCCTCTTGTACTGCAGTGTGAGGCTAGTCGAGACATTATGTTGCTAAATGATGAATAGGTGGGGGCTCTACCTAAATGACAAGCCCCTAGCCCAAAGTCAAAGTTGTTTAGCTAACGTATGGAATTTGAAATGTATCTCTTTGACTGATGATATTTTGATTGATGAAAGGTTTGACACTTGGGAAAAAATTGTAGAGAAATACAAAATACCCCCATCTCAAAAGAACACATTTACTCTAATCTCTAAAGCTCTCAATTAGATAATGTGTGGTAAAAGAATAACCTCTTCTGATCTTCTTCAAAAATGCAAGTGGAATTGATGGTACCCTTTTGATGGAATCTTCTACCAAACATAAATATAGTATGCTTAAGAGTGATGCCTCTATTTTTTCTCAGGTTACTTTGGGAATTGAATTTTCCATTCTTAAATTGGAAAATATTTTTCTATTATTTTTTGCACACTCCTTAACCTAAGAAAGTCTATTTTCAATAGTCGTCATTCTCAAGAAACTTTTTGTAGGAAGTAATCTATCTTTTGTGGGTCTTGAACTTGTTGTATGTAGTTTGTGTAATGAGTCTAAAACTTTGGAACATATTTCCTTTGATTATTTGTATGCTAAGAAAATTTGGTCTATCATTTTTGGTCTTCTTATTAGGTGGATTGCAAAACCTGATCTTTCATGGAGTAAAATATTAGTAGGATATGTAGAGTCCTTTGATGTTAATCTTAATAAATTCTGGTTTTCTCTGCCATGTGAAGTCCTTTGGATCCTTTGCAAAGATAGAAATATATAAGTTTTTCAAATTGAGAGAAGGTGACCTAGTAATCTTAATCCTAAACTCATCCATTTTTCAATAATGACACAAGTATCTAGGGATCTAGCTGGTTCGAGAAAGATCATTTCAGATTTTGAAAGATGTTTGAGTAACTCATTATATTGATGCATATCAAAGTTTTTTGAGTCCCAATAAACAAACTAAATGGAATCAATTACTAACTAGAGATCAAAGTGGTACTAATGGTGATGTTCCTCAACATACAAAGATTCTTGATAATCAAAGAGTTGCTTCCTTGGATGCATGGGGGACCCCCAATCATAATGCTCATGTTGATCCTAATGTTTATGTTGATCATTATCTTTATCCCTTGGAAGGATGTGATTAATCCTTGCTACTCTTTTTGGCATGAAGTATAAATTTATGAAATATGTATCTTTTTGTATTATGCAAGTAAGACTATACATGTAGTGATATGATAGAGACAAATCACCATACTTAGTCTAGGATTTGATAGTTTCAGTACTACTATATCATAACTAAATTAACTTCTTCTCACTCCTCCATTTTGTAATTGTATATATTTTTGTGGGTTTTTATTCCCATTTATACTAGTTATATTGTTGCTTAGAATCTAAAGTCAAATGCAACAATCCATTCTAAACTATCTTAATCAAAAAAGAAAATTACACACATTCTAATAGACACTCTAAGCTTCATAGGGCCAAAACTTTTGGTAAAAATTGATAGCAGATTGAGGTGAGCATTCCCTCATAACAACACATGTACTTTGGGGGATGTCCATAATCCTTGTTAGTAACTTAGCAAAATTACCACTTGTACTAGACAAGCCTATTTCACATCACATTCAATTGTAACAACATTATAGGAATAATTCATGACAAAAGTCACATTGACATAAAGGTGAAAGTTTGGAACATGGACAATATCAATAGTAATTAAAGAATATTTGAGATGATGAACCAAGACATGAAGATTGGGAACTCTTATTCATGCACATAGACACATAGATGTCATTAAAAGGAAAATAAGAATTCAACAAATGAATGCACTTATTTGCTACTAATGATTTGGTTAGGTTGCATAATAGGAAAATTTTGAAGTTACTAAATTGTCCACTTGTAGTAAGTGTTGCAACAAGCATAAAAAATACAATAGAAAATAACACCATTGATGAACAACTAGAGAAGAAGACCCTACTTTGTGAAGGCCAACATATCAAGTTGACAACAAACATATGGACACAAGAAAGATTGGTAAATGGAACTCTAGGAAAAATAGTTCATATTGTTTACAACCCTGGATCTAGCCCAACAGATCTTCCAAAGCATGTTGTGACTAATATCAATAACTACTGAGATAGAATGAGGATGACCCTGAGACCATACAGATAATTCCTATGTCATTAGGTAGTCAAAGGAAACTATAACTTACCATGACATTGCTATAACAATTCATAAATCCCAAGGGATAACACTAGAAAAAGAAACAATCATATTGGCAAAACAAAGAGGCAAGGCTTGACATTCACAACTATACCAAGAGTCAAATCATTAAACAACCTTCATATTCAACCAATGTTATCCTTCAATAGATACTAAAAAATATAAAATAACCCATGCACGATTATAAGAAAAAAAGAGGAAGACAAATCGAAGAATCTTTCTGTGCAATAAAGAAAAGACTAAAATTTCAACTCAAATGCTTCACCAATTAATTGGATTCATTGGCATTGCTTAGCATATCCTTCACTTAGAGGGCAAAAAAGAAACACATAAACATTCCTATTTGATGTGATATTTCTATAAGGATTCAATTGTGTAGTTTATTGAGTCAAACTCATTGACCCAAGTTGCATGAGTAATGGTTAACATGAAACCCATATCTCATGAGGATGAATGAAACACTTAACACTCATTGGTTCTAGGTGATGCTCATAGAGATAAAATATTGAGACTTCTCGAGAGGTCACCCATCCCAATACTACTATAACTTGAGCATGCATTACTAGGAATGTTCTTCCATGTTTAAACCCACTTTACTTGCAACCCCATTTACAACACCTTCACCAAGTGTTGTGAGCATCTTCTAGATTCATTGAGTGCTATGTGTTTCATTCGTCCTCATGAGAGATGGGTTCATGTGAACCATGACTCATGAAACTTGTACCAATGAGTTTGACTTAATATCTAATTTCTTTTTTATTAAAATAATATAATACTATATATATTTTGCTACCAACTATAAAATTACACCTCTTTTAGGTGTAGTCGATAGTAAAAACAAACAAATTTTAGGAGCTTTGGTTAACCAAAAAATTTGTGTATATTTTGGTATTTTGAAAAGTTGCTCTGCTAGGCTTTCATGCATCACTTGAGTTTCCTTGCATACGATTCTCTATTTGAGCTTTCCTTCTGTATTCTCCATTTGTCATACCACATTTAGTATGGCAAGTTTTTAGGGCTAGTTTATAATGGCTCTGGCCAACTGTGACCCAGTAGTTGATATTGGTGCTCATGCTATTGCTTTGGAAAGCCATGGTGCCTCCATTGAACAAACATCCTCACAAATTTGTCCTGAAGGTGTTATTAACTAGATTTGTTAGTAATGAAATCCTTTTGTTCTCTAGCTCTTTCAAATTTATTACTTTTAAGGACTTTCCTAAGGAACAATATGGCATAATAGACTATTTGGTGAAATGAGCTTTCAATCAAATGCAAACCTACAGTAACCTCCAAAAATGTCACATATGTTGAATCATTTAGTAAATCCTAACAATTTTCTATAGTACTATTTCTTTGATAAACAATTTGTCCTTTGATTTTTGAAAATTTCTTATTGTTGAATAAATATTTATACTTCTTGTTAACAAAAAACAAAAAACAAACATAACATAAAACAAAGCGAGAATCAATAACTAGTCCCTTATATGCAAAGTCCCTCTTTTCAACCTTTTGTAAAGTCTAAAACTAATCATTTGAAATGTAAAATGCACCAAGAACAAAAAAAAACATAGGAAAGTTCATCCATATTGTTGGTGTACTTGAATGCCTAAGATTGAATATATAAAAAAGAAGACTATATATCTGTTGGCACGCGAGCTTCCTTTGATTGCTGGTGGGCAACATCTGCCACCCTTAAACATCACATAAAGTTAAAAATTAAACTGGACTATTTAACACTTTTAGTATAGGAATCAAGTCTCGCTATGTGTTTAAACATTATATATCTAAATAACAAACTAAAGTACATATATATTTTTTTAAAGATGACATTTAATTTTTTTTCAATCTCCTTTATAAACTTTAGTTGGCTATTTAATCACTAACCCCCCTTGGCAGTTGTTCAAGGTGGCGAAAGACGGAGGAGCCATTAAAGAAGAATACGAGGATTTAATTTTGCTACATTTTGGACATCTAGGAATTTGTTGATTGAGTGCGTGCTGTAATTTTCTGGATCGATAATTACAACTATTTGTAGACTATCACTTTATGCACTCATTTCCATCATTTTCTCAACTGAACATCGATGACATACCCTAAAAAATGGCCCAGTTTGGTTATACTGTTGGCGTTTCATCTGGAGATCATCGTCTATCCTAAAACCCATAATTAGTAGCGGCAATTAAAAAACTATCAAGAAATCCGGTCTTAGAAAGCTATAGTTAATATTCATCAGTTCTGATATATTCAATATCCATATCACCTATATAGGCAAGGTCTTATTATCTGCCATTCTTGGCCGCAGACATTTGTGTTCATCTCAGCTTCAAATGATGAAATTATCAGGTAAACCAGCGTTATGTTATTCATTGTTTAACTTAAACAGCATTATGCAATTGATTGTTTTTTGTTGTTGCATTTTTTATTCTAACGCCGATTGGTGTGTTTGAGCTTGCAGATACGCAAGCGCTGTATCACAGAGTACGATGGAAGATTGCTGTGGAGTTTTTTGATCTAGAATAGACGGAATTGGAAAGGTTGGTAAGAAAACTACTCAAGAATTGCTAAAATTTTCAAATATAGTGTGATTTTCAATTTTTTTTATAATACACAGCTATTAGTTTAAAAGATCCATGGAACGACTTGACAAGCTATTGGAGCTGTACAAATAGTAAAATAAAATAAGTTATTGTTCCTCTATATGATTTCTGAGATGATTTCTTAGGAATATTTTATTAACAAGAGTCTTTAAATATACTTCCACAGACCAATTCAGTGTATTATTATTTAATATGTCTCATATCTCTTTATACATAATCGAGTTAGAAATGTTTCCGATTCTTACTTTCATCTGGTTCACTTTTTGTGTAGTTGATCTCTTTTCCGTCTCCTCTATTTAATGAGGAGAATTGACTTTATTTTGCACAAAACTTTCCACCAAATTGGCAGAAGTATGTTTATTTAATTTCACATTAGATTTTCGTTGTAGAGGATGTTTTCCTACTGTATTTGTTTTGTTGATATTTACAACTGTTTGATATTTAGAACTGTGAAAAATCAAACTATTGCAGTCACTGATTATTAATCTCCTATCACAAATGATTATTAAACTGCTGAAAATAAATTCTCAGCTAATATCGAAAAATAACACAACTGCAACTTCACTTAAAATACGGAAAGAAATGCGCAATAGAATCAACACAATATTTTTGGACAAATTGTCTCTGGAAAAACCCCTAAGGGAAAACCAGTTCTACAGATGAGGAATTACATTAAACTTCAGCAAATCAAGAGATACAAAATTCCTTGCCTCACACCGGCAGAACTCTGACAACCTCCTAATTTCTCCCGCTGATATTCCTCACTGCTATCCCTGCGCTAACACTGCGACCTTGCTAACACTGCAAGACTGTTTGCTAACACTGCAAACTCCTTCTCCAAAACGCTTCTGCCTGTGCCCTTGCTAACACTGCAAGACTGTTTGCTAACACTGCAAACAGCTTCACCAAAGCTTCTTCCTGTGCCCTTGCTAACACTGCAAGACTGTTTGCTAAACACTGCAAACTGCTTCTCCAAAGCTTCCTTGCTAACACTGCAAGACTGTTTGCTAACACTGCAAACTGCTTCTCCAAAAGCTTCCTTGCTAACCCTGCAAAGCTTCACCCTGTCTTGCTCTCCAAATGCCCCCTAGACCCCTTTTTATACTACTCTCGTTGGTAAACCAACGACCGAGATTAAATCAAACCAACGGCTAAGATTAAGACAACTCAACAGCCAATAATAGAATTGGTTGGAAGGTGTCCAAAAGGGAATCTCTAAAATTAGTAAATAATAACCATTTACTAATTTTTGGCAAGTGGACAAACAGCTGTCCAAACCACCCATAAATACAACCGCTATTCATAGATAAGGACGAACAGCTGTCCAAGCTACCCATAAATAGTGCTGCTATTTCCAGGTCAGAAATAACAGCTGTCCAACTAACAATAATTAACACTCCCTCTTAGCGAGAAAGCTGTTCTGCATGACACCCATCTAATCTTTGAAGAAGATAAATTTGGCCTTTCCCAAAGCCTTCGTCAGAATGTCTGCTACCTGCTCATCTGTAGGTATGTATTGTAGTCGAACAACTTTCTTCAATCTGCACACGTGGGTCTCTTTGCTGTGTGCTACAAAGCCTTCTGGTTGTTCTATGTATACCTCCTCCTTCAACTCACCATTGAGGAATGCTGTCTTGACATCCATTTAATGGATCTGCCATCCCATCTGTGCTGCAAGTGAGATTACAGCTCGTATAGAAGTATACCTGGCAACTGGAGCAAATGTCTCCTCATAGTCTATTCCCTCCTTCTGAGAGAACCCCTTTGCCACAAACCTAGCCTTGTATTTCTCGATGCTACCATCTGCACCGTGCTTTATCTTATAAATCCAGCGTGATCCAACTACAGCCCTATCTGTTGGTCTAGGTACTACCTCCCACACATCATTCTGCATTATTGAAGAATATTCCTCAACCATAGCATCTTGCCATACCTGATGTTCTGCAGCTTCTTGATAGCTAGAAGGCTCACTATCTACCAACTGACTAACATAGTCATTGAACTTGGCTGGTTGTCTTCGCTGTCTAGTACTCTTCCTAGGAGCTCCCACAAACTCCTGAGTATCCCTTTGTGCACAATCTCTGATGAAGTGATATCTGATATCTATATGTTTAGACCTATCATGAAACACTGGATTTTAAGACAACTTGATGCAACTCTGATTGTCACAATGTATCATAGTAGTCTCAACCTTCTGACCAAACAAGGCTACTAACAACTTTCGAAGCCATATAGCTTCACATGTCGCCATGCTAACTGCTATGTATTCTGCTTCTGCTGAACTTAGAGCCACAGACTTTTGCTTCCTACTGAACCAAGATACAACTCCTGATCCCAAGCTGAAACAACACCCTGAAGTGCTCCTTTTGTCTGTTGTACTTCCTGCCCAATCTGCATCAGTATAGCCTATCAACCTGATACCTTCACCTCGAACATATCTGATCCCATACTCGACTGTACCACACAAGTAACGTAGCACATGCTTAGCCACTATCCAATGCATTCTCTTTGGTTCAACCATGAACTGACTAAGAGAGTTTACTGCAAATGCTATATCTGGTCTAGTGTTGACCAAATACATAAGCGAACCAATCACCTGTCTATATAAAGTGGGATCTACATCCTTCTCCTTAGATACATCGTCATGCTCTGTGCTCACCTCCGGAACACCTGTCACTATCTCACGAAGCAATCTAAGTGCTCCATGATGAATATGGCCCAACCTCCTATGCCATAGCTCTCCAAGATCTCTAGTATTATTGTTGCTCATAAGTGCCTTAGGAGTATCAAACTGCAATCTATAAAGGTGACCACTCCTAACTCCAATAGTTATGGGTGATTTCCAATCCTTGTGCTTAATCAACACATGTGTCCCTCTAAAGAGTACATTATACCCCCTATCCTGAAGAATAGATACAGAAATCAAATTCATACCTAAGCCCGACACATATAACACATCATGAAGAGGAATTATCTTTCCATTCTCCCTCTGAAACTGAACAATCCCTTTCCCAACAGGGTTGAGTTTGGACAAGTTTCCCATAGAAATCTGGATGTTGGTGTCCTCCTCCTTGTAACTGGAGAAGTACTCTCTAACTCCTGTCATATGAAATGACGCCCCACTATCTATATACCAAACACACTGTGAGGTTGAGCTAACCATACAAGCTATGAGTGCAAACTCATCTTCCATTCTGCTGGAGAGTTCTTCTGCACTTGCTGAAGCTGCTACTTGCTTCTTACCCTTTTTCCTCTCTGGGCAATCACTGACATAGTGGCCAAACTCGTGACATCCAAAGCACTTGACCTTAGAAAGGTCCTTCTTCTTCTGTTCACTTTGTGAATTTGGTCCTTTGCTAGATCCCTTCTTTGCTTTCCCTTTACCCGCCAGGGCAACGTTCTCTTGTTCCACCTCATTTTTCTGACTCTTGTTGGCCCCATTGACAAGACTTAGTCTAAACTCCTCCTGAGTGAAATCAGTCCATAGTCGATCCCAACTCGGTAAAGTATCTCGTCCACTGACAACTTGAACAAAGACACTCCATTGTTTAGTAAACCCATTTAGGGCTATTCTCACTAGCTCATCATCACTAGGGCTATCTCCAACAGCTGCTAACTCATCCTTGACAAGTCTGAGCCTGGTGAGGTAACTTGTGACATCTTCTCCCTGATTCATCCGGGTATTCTTTAGCTTCTCTCTGAGAATAAACTTCCTATTAGTGGTAGCATTCTGGTACAGATTTAGAATGGCGTCCCACATCTTCTTTGCTGTATCTAGCTCCGAGATGTGTGGAACAATATGATCCTTGACACCATCAAGGATAATCCTCCTCGCTTTGGCATCATCCTTCCTATATGCTGCAAGCTGTGTTGCATCCGTTGGTACAGGTACACCACTGGTAGCATAATCCTTGATACCATTCTCTTCCAACAATAAAGAAATTCTGGCCTTCCAGACACCAAAATTTGAGGCACCATCCAATCTATCCTGATCTCTCAAACCAGCTGAAGCCAGCTCAAGGGTTTAAAGCAATAATAAATCTAAAGAGATCAAAATTTCTTTCCTAGGGCAAAACTCTTCTACCCTTAACAATGCTCTGATACCATGTGAAAAATCAAACTATTGCAGTCATTGATTATTAATCTCCTATCACAAACGATTATTAAACTGCTGAAAATAAATTCTCAGCTAATATCGAAAAATAACACAACTGCAACTTCACTTAAAATACGGAAAGAAATGCACAACAGAATCAACACAATATTTTTGGACAAATTGTCCCTGGAAAAACCCCTAAGGGAAAACCAGTTCTACAGATGAGGAATTATATTAAACTTCAGCAAATCAAGAGATACAAAATTCCTTGCCTCACACTGGCAGAACTCTGACAACCTCCTAATTTCTCCCGCTGATATTCCTCACTGCTATCCCTACGCTAACACTGCGCCCTTGCTAACACTGCAAGACTGTTTGCTAACATTGCAAACTCCTTCTCCAAAATGCTTCTGCCTGTGCCCTTGCTAACACTGCAAGACTATTTGCTAACACTGCAAACAGCTTCACCAAAGCTTCTTCCTGTGCCCTTGCTAACACTGCAAGACTGTTTGCTAAACACTGCAAACTGCTTCTCCAAAGCTTCCTTGCTAACACTGCAAGACTGTTTGCTAACACTGCAAACTGCTTCTCCAAAAGCTTCCTTGCTAACCCTGCAAAGCTTCACCCTGTCTTGCTCTCCAAATGCCCCCTAGACCCCTTTTTATACTACTCTCGTTGGTAAACCAACGACCGAGATTAAATCAAACCAACGGCTAAGATTAAGACAACTCAATAGCCAATAATAGAATTGGTTGGAAGGTGTCCAAAAGGGAATCTCTAAAATTAGTAAATAATAACCATTTACTAATTTTTGGCAAGTGGACAAACAGCTGTCCAAACCACCCATAAATACAACCGCTATTCATAGATAAGGACGAACAGCTGTCCAAGTTACCCATAAATAGTGCTGCTATTTCCGGGTCAGAAATAACAGCTGTCCAACTAACAATAATTAACAAGAACAACTTTATACCGTGTGAGAAATTAGAACACAAGAGACTATTGCTCTGTTACCACATTAGAAAACATAAAATGCAAAGGCATTATTACACAAAATTCATAAAACAGAGACGAGAGAAAAATATTCATTATATTCAAAATTCAATAGTGGGTGCCTAAATCTGAAAACTTCATTTTTCTCAACTTTCTTATTTTTCTTCTTCTTTCTACTTTCTTATTTTTCTTCTTTTTTCTTGAAACTTTGACAATCAATATTGCTTCTTTGTTGGGGAAAGAGATTTGTGTCCATTACACAAAATTCATAAAACAGAGACGAGAGAAAAATATGCATTATATTCAAAATTCAATAGTGGGTGCCTAAATCTGAAAACTTCATTTTTCTCAACTTTCTTATTTTTCTTCTTCTTTCTACTTTCTTATTTTTCTTCTTTTTTCTTGAAACTTTGACAATCAATATTGCTTCTTTGTTGGGGAAAGAGATTTGTGTCCATTTGGTTATTTTTTGCTATACTATTTATTTTGGCACACAACTGGTTCTCGTTCTATCTCTGCAGGATATAACATGTCTAGTTGTCCCTCTGCAGGGTTGAACATGACTTGTTCACTCAAATCTTGAATTTCCTTCTTAATTGTTCAATCCTTCTTTCTTAAACTTTTCTTAAGACTTTTATTGTGCTCTTCTACAATCTTTCACTTTCTCTTAGCCATTCAACAAACTTGTCTTTGTATTCTTTAAATCTTTTCCTCAACATTCCTACTTTTGTTTCAAAAACTTTTAACAAACTTGTGTTCCTTTAAACTTTCTTACCTTGAACACAAAATTTTGTTCTTTCTTTCTTCTTTTTATTCATTCGCTTTTTTTTGGCTTTTTTTCTTATCATTATTTTCTTTGTTTTTTGTGTTTTCTTATTTTTCTTATCTGCAGTGTCTTAGCATACACTTTTACATATTTTCATACTTCAACTTACACTTCTCAAATACAATCAACGATATACAAGCACAATGACACCTTCACTTTATTTATTATTCTCTTTTCTTGTCAACACATTCTGCATCATTTCTCTTCCTCTTTTTGATACTACTTTTATTCATTCACATTGTTCTTTCAAACACACACCTTATTATTTTTGTGAGCTTACTTTCACAAAGATTTTTTCAGGTCTATTCTTTATAAGACACTTTCATTTCTCACTCAACCATTGACATACCCATACAAACTTCTTTATCAGGTGCAATTGTATCTTCACTTCTTGTTATCTCTTCTCTTTCTTTCTTTTTCTCATAATTCTTAAATTCTTTTGTTAATTACTATTGAAATTATTTTCTCTTGGTTTCAACAATGCATTCGTTTGACTCAACATTTTCATCCATTTTGAATATTCAAACCTTTCATGACTTCTAACATTTTTCACACATGAAAATTTATATAATCTTTTAAATTTTTATGTAAGCTTATTTGAAATAGATTCATCAATCCACCCACTTTTTATTTTTACACACTCTACCACTGATTTCTTCTTCCATTCTCAACACATATCTTTGTTGTGACCTTCTTTGTTACAGTGAGCAAATTTGATCTCTTTCTTTTTTTGTGCTGATTTCTTCACACACATCATGTTGAACATTATTATCACTATTACTATATCCAAGACTTACATTTTTTTGTCTCCAAATGGGCTCAGATGACTCTCTCATTCTTTGTTCATTCTTCCCCAATCCTTTACCTTCATATCTCATTTTCTTCATTATCTTCAAGCCAATGCTCTTCTCATCATAAACAATTTTTTCAAACTCCTTATCATTTTCTTGCTTAAACTCTTTATTATAAACACTTTTAGCTTCAACAAAATCGTATTTTTCAATCACGTAATCACACAAATCATTTCTGTCACATGATACATCACATAAAGATGGTTTCACCTTAAAACATTCTTTCTCTTGTTTTAGATTAGACGATTCCTTCTTCAACATACTATTCTCCTCTTTCACTTTCTTCATATTTTCTTCTAAAAATTTATTCTTTTTCTTTATATCATCAAACGTTAACTTCTCTTCTAATTTTTCTTTTTTCTTTTTACATCATCACATAACTTTAACATTTCTTCTAATTTCTCATTTTTCTTTCTAACTTTGATCAACTATTTTTTAAATCTTTGAACATGACACAAGTACTCATTTTTTTTTCTTTTCAACCCATTTAATTTTTTTTAACAAATTTGAATTGGATTACTTGACACTTATCAATTATTCTTCTACATTTTCTTTTTCCTTATTTACTCTTTCTCTAGCTTTCCCCATTGAAACACAAGAAATTAGTTTATCCTTTTTTAACAACTTACTATTGTATCCTTTCAAACTTTCTTTATGTACTTAATAAATTAAGTGACAAACAAATTTGTACGCCTTCTAGTAACTTACACATGTAACTTCATTCACATTCTATACAAACTTCCTTGCTAGTAAGTTCAACTCTAAGCTTCATAACCCATCTGAAACAAATTATTATACATTTTTCTCTTTGTAGAAATAATTCTTTAAACAACCATTCTTTTCTAGCCAAGCTTGTTGGTTATGGTATCAATACTTTTTTGATCTACTTATCCATTTTCTATTTTAACTATTCAACACACACTATTAATAAAAAGTGACCTTACCAACATTTTTCCAGCTTCTTAAGTTTACACATCCAAATCTCTTAGCAACATACTTCTCCTTGCAATTCCCAACTTTCATAAAGCACCATTACGCATGATTTATTTTTTGCAGCCATCTCTTCTCATTATCTTTATCTTACCTCTTCAAAATCTACCACAAGCTCTGCCTCTTCCTCTATTGATTCTTTCAAGGCTCTCCAACCTTGAGTTTTTCTCCAACCATCAACAAATCTCTCTAGGATATTTAACCTTTGGCTTTGATATGATGTTTGATATTTGGAACAACTCTAATACCATGTTAAAAATTATAACATAGGAGACTATTGTCCTATTACCACATTAGAAAACATAAAATGCAAAGGCATAACACACAGTTCATAAAACATAGACAAGGGAGAAAAATATTTATAATATTAAACTATTGAACCATATCATTAGAAGAGTTACATTAGATATATATAAAATAGGGCAATATATTTGAGTGCCAAAAACTCTACTTCAAAATTCAAAAATAGGCATATAAATTTGGAAACTTCATTTTCTTTGAATTTCGTATTTCACATGGTTAACACGACTGGTTAACAAACCTAACAATGAAAGATGAAGTTAGTAATTACTTCTGACAACAACTATCGTGTTTAAGGTTTTTTTTTAATCCTATTTATTTTATGGTTCATATTTGCAATAGAATGATTATGATTATTAAACATTAAATGTCTTATTCTAATGAAAAATTGCCACAACTAATGTATTCAAATTTTTACAAGTATTATTATTTTATATTTAATTTATATTTTACATTCTTTTTGAATTTCATTTCTTATTAGCATACAATTGTATCTAAATATAATAGCTTTAATTTCTTTCTTTTTATAATAAATTACATACTTATTTAAAATACTCAATAACAACATATATTTTATATTTATATACTAGCACTTGCAACAAAAGGTGCAATGTGTACATCGATAGTAGCATATACTATATGATTTCTTCAATATGACAGAAGAATAACAATCATTTTTGTTGTAACTAATTGTTGTAACTGATTGTTGTGATGATTGTATGATGTTGTCCTATTTTGTCTACAATAAAATCAACAATTTGTAAGCATTGTACATCATAAATTTTTCATTAATCCTACTAAATATGAGGCATTATTTTTGTAAAAAGAATATAATATAATGTATTGAATAAGTTTGGTTAATTTCTTTTAGTAATAATAAAAGAATTAAACCAAGTTTGCAAGTGTGGGACAACTTACTTTTGGATTTTTTGGTACCATGAATTTGCATATAAGAATGTTCTTTCTTATAGTTTTCCAATAAAATGGTTGTACCCAAGGCTTATTCTACTGCTAAATCATGAAGAAAGATAATAAATAAATATTTGTGTTGCATACTTTAATTATTGACATGGCATGTTTTGTATTTGGAGTATCTTTCAAATGAGAAATGTGGTTGAATGTGAAGACCCTTTAATGATTAGACTCTAGATATTACTATGAATCTCAAGCCTTATCTTTCTATTTTGCTAATGTCAATTGTTTCTTTTTGTAGTGTATGCCCCTGAGATCATGCTATTATTACTAGGATTTTCCTTCATGTGCCTAATGTCAAATGAATTATTTGTATGACTTTTGGACCATATATGTTCTAAGGTGGACCATTGTAATTATCAATCCGTACTGCAACATGTACTACAAGTTCTAGGGGTTTTGAATCTAGACCATAAATGCAGGATGCATTTCCCTTTGCATATGAGAATTTCCTTTTCTAGTTACTCATTTTTAGTTACATAGTCTATGCTATTTTGGGTGGTTTTTTCTAGACTCATTGCAATTAGAGCATTCAAGAGTTTTAATATTTATTTGTTGTGTAGTTTGAAAAGATCATTTGTAGAAAATAGATGTATTGACTTGTCAAATTCCTCATTTTCACTCGATAGAATGTGCTGGTTTGTACATATAGTAAAGATATCCCAATCTTCTTTTGTTTCTTTTGCATTTTGTATGTTGTTTAGGAGTTTCCAATTTAACTGTGCTCATTTTTTATGATCACCTCATTGTCAAAAAAATTCCTCTAATGTGATAAATATTTTGAATTTTTTCCATAAGTTTTTGACAATAGAGTGTGATGTGTATAGAGGTTTATCCATCATGGGGGGTAGTTGAGAAAGGTCACCAACTAAGATTACATAGATTCCACTAAAGTAGAGTTGTTGATTTCAAAGAAATGCTTGTCATAATTTTCTATATATTTTTAGAAGAAAATTTGGGTCAATGAAGCTTAGTTCATCGACAAGTATGTATTTTATTTCCTTTAAGTCCTCTTGAAATGTGGTCAATGCCTTTCATTATAGTGGTTGAGTTTTCTTGATAGATATATTTAGAGTTATATGTATTTTTGATTCATTTATGTTGAATGCTACAAAACCTATAGGAGTCATAGTTAGTAGCTTTTTCTTGTTTTGGTTGTCATTACTATTTATTTTATTTATAATTTGATTAATCAAGTATGATTTTCCTATCTTCCTATTATTGTGCTAATAGCGGATAGTTTTTATGAATCATAGGGTGTTGAATATGAAATGAATTTGAAAGATAATGATAATGGTTTTCATGAGGATCTTATTAGTGATGTGTGGTATACAAAGCTTGAAGTTTGACATGGCATTGTTGAGTTTATTACAAGTGCATTTAATTCAATGAGATTGGAGGAGCACGAGAGTTATACTTGACAAAGTTCATTATGGAGGAGTATTTTTAGCAATAGACATTTGTTCAACCTAGGTGTTGGAAAAGAAGAAAGAAAGAAATATATTGATAATGAATATTTATTCTAGCTAGGTGTTGGAAGAGAAGAAAGAAAGAAATGTCATTGTTAGCAGCTTGATTTTGTGAATTCATATCCACAATTTTATTCCTACCATGGGTGTTTGATGTAGGAGCATCTTCCATCACAAAAATTAAGGGGACATGAAAATTATTTAATTTTTTTATGGAGGAGAGAGAAAGTGATGAAAATTAGAGAAAATATTTTTTTTTTAAAAAGGAAAAAGAGGGGAAAATGATATTTTATTTACCAAGGTGCATGGGTGACATAAAATAGAAAAATAAATAAAAATGGTTGTCATTTCATTTATTGAGGTATGTAGGTGGCATTTTAAAAGTTTGTGGAAAGTTACTTAAATCATGCATTTAATATTTTTTGTGATCCAAAAAAGAAATGTAATTTTCTAATTGGGCCACATGGTTGTGCTTAGTTGTACTTGGGTGGGAATTTAATATTTTTTGTAAGGTAGTTGTATTTACCTTTAATCACACATTGGTTGTGTTTGAAACATCTTGGATGGTAAGTGCCTATTTAAGCAAGGCATCTGAGCATTTTTAATAAAGCATGGAAGGTGTAATCTCTTGTAAGAAAGCTTTGGAGGTGAAAGATCTTAGTGTATGAGATCATAGTTGGGAAGTTCTTCTTGGAAAATCTCTTTGGGTTCAAGTTCTTTTCTTATAAGCTCTTCTTGTGCAAGCTTTCTTTTTGGAAGGTCTCTCATATTGTAAGAATTTGAAATTCTCTTATTTGGAGAATCTTGTAATGAATTTCAAGTATTAATGGATGCTTTATGAAGCATTTATCTTGTCTTTGTCTCCATGTTATTATGTTTTTGGTTGTGATTTAAGGCTAGTGTGGCCCTTCATCAGTGGTATCAGAGTGACCCTTCATCATATTGCGTCAAACTTAGCTAGAGGAGACAATAATAGAAGAGTTGTCATCGATACTAGACAAGGGATAAAAGAGTTTCAAGAAGCCAGTAATGGGAAAATAAAAGAGGAAAAGAGATTCATAAGAGTTAAGAAGCAAGAAAAGGAGTAGAAGGAGAGAGGAATCCCAAGAACTAGGGGTGTCATCAACATCAGAAGATGAGTGTGAACTCTATGATATTGGCTCAAAAGAAGCCATCGCCATCAAGATGCACACAATTGAAGATAGAGTCAAAGAAATGAGAAAGTGAGTTTGTAAGATGAACTAAAAAATAAATGAAGAAATACACTCAACTCACAAAAAGATACAAATATATTAAGTTGAACATGATCCCACAATATTGGGTGCCACTTTTGTGGCACAATCAAAATTGGAAATGGATAGAAATATCCAATTTCCAAATTTCAATTGTTCGCACAAACATTAAGGAAAGGCGCGCACAAACATTCCTTGCATTTATGTTCATGTGAACATAAATAAATATCAATAGGATTTTTTGCAAAAACATAAGTGCAATAAATGTTCATGTGAACATACAAAAGTTACTTTTTTCGTTATAAAATTGCCATTTTTTGAAAACATATGTTCACGTGAACATATGTTTTTAAAAAAACTTTGCTATTTTCTTGAAAAAAAGAAAAAAATGGTGTTTTGACCCTAAAAATTGGGATCAAATGATCTCGTATTATATATCAGTAAATGTCAAATTGTGCTTTTCGAAGAAAGCTTTCCAATTACTATAAATTCAATAGGTATTATATTCACTAAGAATTTCAAAAATAAGTTTAACTCATTATAGTTTTATTAATGATTGAACATCAACTGACTTTGACACTTCAAGAAAAATTGTGAACTAGGTCACAATTTTATTGAAAAATATCTAGGAAATAGGTTATTGAGATAACTTTCTATTAAAAAAAGGAAAATTTGATTTATGATATATTGAGTTCAAGTTATCCTTATGCAACTATTTTTTTGGGCCAAGATTGTGTAGAAAGTTTTTAATCATCAAGTTATCCTTGTCAAAATGAACCTACATTTGAATTATGATTGATGTCACTTCAAAGCTTCATAAGCTATAAAAAATTTCAACCAAATTGAATAAAACCAAATGCATCCTCTAGATATTGATGTTACAAATCCAACAATGAAAGAATTATCTCATTATCAATTCTAGAAAAAAGTTATGTTTGTCAAGTAGAGTGCCATTCTTTAAAAATTTTGATCTTTCATTTGTACCACTTTTTGAAGGAGATAAAAAATTGAATTAAATATTAAATTTTTTTTAAAAAAAAATATATGATTACAAAGTAGGAATAGAGTACTAGAAATCACTAGTCTATGTAATCTTTAAATTATTCATAGTTTTAGAGATATAGTCACTCGAATGTGAGGTTTGTTTCAAAAATATTGATTTCAGTATCAAAATTGGTGAAAAAGTGGAACCCATTATTGTGGAATCACCCTGATGTAATGAGATATGAAAGAGCTACCACTTTGGTAAATGCTCATGGCATCCTGAAAGGGCTTGCAGAAGGAACATCCTATAAGGATGATGATGACCTGATGAGTCATGTAGATGATGTCAATGTTCATGAAATGACAAGTTCTAGGAAGGTCTCTTGAAGAAGAGAAGAAGTTAGTTGAAGAGAAGAAAGGTGAAATTATGGCACTCAAAGGTGAGTTGTCCGAAGAACTAAAAGACATCATGGTCCTGGTCTTTTAGGAACCAAGAATGTCACACACCTTAATAGGTGATTGAGACTAGAAAATAAGAAAGGCTCAGTTTGAGCACGATGATCTTGCTCAAACTTATGATCCACTTTTTGGATCATCCACATATCATATTTCAAAGATTTAAGATCCATTGTATCTAATACATAAATTGTGAGAAAAATAAGAGAGAAAACTAATCGACTAATGGAGATTCAATATTTATTGACCTAAATGACAAGTGTCATTAGTGAGCCTATCAAGGAAGTGGATACTTAGGTAGCCATGGCACCCATAGATACAAAAGATGCTATCTAAAAGTAACTAATTATGGATCTTAGTAATGTAGCATTGACACTCAAACATATGAAAGAGACATGAGATACTCTACTAAACACAACAGGAGAAAAATATAAAGGATACCTTTGAGAATAAATAAAGAGAAAGAATAATAAATACAAACATTCTAGGGGGAGATTGTACACTAAATAAAAATCTTACAAGTACCCCAAAACTACATATAGTCATTGATTACAAAAAGAGAGAGAAAAAACTAAAAAGAAAGAGGGGAGAAGAAACTCAAAATGACAAGGGGAGAAAGTAACATGAGATGATGGATAAGAGAACCTAGGAGGAGTAGATGCAAAAAAGGCATAAAAGCATAAACAAAAGTAATTAGAAAGGAAAGAGTAGACTTGAAAAGTCTAAGGTCCCAGACATGCAAAAAGGACATGTTAGCCTAAACCTACAAAATATTGTAAGTCTTGTTAACCTACAAAAACTTATAGCTAAGTGTAAATGTTTTTCCATCAATTCCAAAGGTGGAGATTGTTGGGATAAGCCACATTAACTAGCCATATGGTGAAAGGAGAACCCAAGTATTAAGTAAGTATGAAGTTTTGTCATTTATTGACAACCAATTAACAAGAAGTGATCAAGCATTGGAAGTACAACCACCTATAGATTGGTATACTAGTCATGATAGAAGAAGAAGGTGATGTGGAAGACTAAGTTTTGCATTTGAGTCATCATTGATGTGATGATACAAGACAAGGTATGAATGTGACATGAAACATACAAAGTAGTGATGGAATGTGTTTGAAGCACATAAGGTATTAGGTCTAGATGTAGATGTTGGAATAATTTAGAATTACTGAGGGAGGGGGGGTGAATCAATTATCCAAGGTCTAGATGTATAAACAAAACTTCTCACAACTTAGTGAACCCATAAAACATTCATACTCATGCATGCATCCATAAGATTATGTAATCACTAAAAACTTGTAGGTCACTATGAAATCAACTTGCAGAAATGTAAAGCATGAAACATAATAGATTCATTAACACACTTGATAACAATGATTTACATGGAAACCCAATTTGGGACAAAACACCAGTAACATGCTACTCTTTTGAAGTGATGCCCTATGAAAGGCCAACCCTATTAAAGGTTACAATACACACTATTAAATGTGACCCAATTAAGGGATTTCAACCACCATGTTAGAAGTGAGCATTTTTAGAGGACTTTAGACCTTTCACTTGGAATGCCACCTAGCTAAAGGATTTACAAATGACTGTTAGGTTGATCTTAATTTAAAGGATTTACCCTAGACTGATACAATTGTTAGAGAGTAAAAGTAGAGCTTTGATCTAATACAACTTGCAACTTCTCTTGTAGATTATAGATCTCTATTTAGTCCTTAATTCTACTTGGCATTCATACTTTATAGCTCTGATAGTTTGTTAACCCATCAAGCATTCATCTTCTTTAATCTTTCTTGCCTAACATGCCATTGCAGACTCTTCTTCTAGGTCACTTGATGAAGAAAAATCCTTGACTCCTTGTCTCCATTAGGTTCTCAAACATAAAAAATTTGCTTCATGAAAAAACATTCTTATAAGTAGGAAATTAAGATATTTTTTTGCTCATTTTCGATCACCCAAAATTAGGGTTTACATAGATTAGGTAGGATACAATGTATATACCCCATATTTCATATCTCTTCTAGAAACTTCTCCTAGAATCCATTTGAATTCACCTAAAAATGGTTTACCTCAAATTCTGTGCCACCAACTCATCAACCTTATCTTCCACCTAGTTCACAAAATCCAAGAAAACAAACTTGTCAGCTTAGATTCATCAAATCTTCAATCTTTTAAATAATGTAGCAACCTAGCATTATTAAGCTTTTGATGCTTGGCACATACTACATTGCTTAGCATCCACTATGAAATTACTCAACATCCACTAAAATTTACTGATGCACGACATCAACTAGACTTTACTCGGCATCAACTATTTTTCTCAACATATGTAAGAATTAACTTTTACTTGGCTCCAACTAATTTTCTACTCAGCTTGCACTAACTTTGCTCGACACCTACTATCCACTCGGTGAAGCTTGGCAGAAAAACTTTGTGTTACTTGTTCTTCTAAAATTTCTAAGTGTAACCAACCTTTGTAATCTTAAGTAGATTATCAATACATCATGTCATCACTGTCTTAACTAATCCTTATACTTCATTGCATAATCATAACTCAACCTTTCCTCTAGGTGCTATTGTTACCTCTTATTGATCAAATCCTCTTCATCAATCAAATAAGTGATAGTACAGATTATAAGCAATTATCTTACCAGCAAATAGTAAGTTTGACATCAATAACAAAACAATGATTGAAACACATAGTCTTTTTCAATAATCTCCTTCTTCCAATCATCTTTCTCAACAATGATCTTTTCAATCAGATCTCAATAGTAGACTTGTAGATGAACAGTTTGACTTATTAGTAGAGGAGTACATGGATCTAGGTAGTCATGATTGACTTGTGACTATGTTCATTGTGCAATTCAAATTTCAAATTTTTAATCTAAGTGGGATAACCTTTAGGGTTTTAATCTAGGAATAGTGGATATGATTTAAAATAGCACTTCATCTTCATTGAAAAAAAAAGATTGGCAAGAAAGAAAAGGAGGCTCTTGTCAAGAGATTAAGGAAAAATTCATTGTTGTTTCTATAACCATGTAATAGTGATCTATGAAGGAAAACCAAAATAGTTGTGAAGAAAGAGTAACAATACACGTGTGAAAATGAATGATAAGAAGGAAGAGGAAATGAACAGAGGAAGTTCACCAAGCCAAAATAAAGGAAGGATATTAGAGTATCTTTTAGGAGTTTTTATAGAGGATCTACCTAGAAAGGTGTGCCAAGTATTTAGATCTAAACTGTAGTTGATGCAGGAGCATCCAGAGGTATAAGGGCAATCCTGTGTCACCCAAAAAATGTACTTAGACTTAGTTTCTTTTTTATGTCTTTACATTTTTGGATACCCATTTGGCTCAAATAAAGGTTCCAACTCTCATAGTTCAACTATCAGTGCATTTGAAAATCCCAAAAAAATAGGAGCATGCAATTTGGCCATCATTTTGGTGACCTAGAAGGTGTGACTTGGCCAGATGAAGGTAATTGAGATTTAGAGCATTCTAGAAAAAGAATCAGGTCAAAAGGCCCCACGGTTTGAAAGTTATTGCAGTTTTTCGGGTTTTGGAGACCTCCTAAGAATGCTTCAAAGTCAGGTTTGGGGCATTAAATGACCATTTTTGGATTCTTCTAGATTTGCACCGACTTCTAACGCGGCTTCTGGAACCTTCTATTTTGTCGGTGGATGCCTACTAGCACTTTCTAGAATGTACTCCTAGTCCTTAACCCTCCGGGGTCTATTTAAGGAGATTTTTGGCATTGTAAAAGGAAGTTCGGATTGGAGCTTGAGAGGAGATGCTCAAAGGAGAAATATTCTCTAGATTTATGCTATTGTAAGCCCGCAGGGCATGTTTTGAGTTTATTTTCTCTGTACTATTTGTACCAGCTTATTCTCTCAGTTAATATAATTCCCCCTTTCTATTTTGTTTATTCTGGTTGTTGGGTTGTGTCCCCATCAAGTGGTATCAGAGCCGGTTTTCCTGAGTGTGTAGACAAAGCGCCGACAGTGAGGCAGTTTGCACCAGGACTGTGTGGTTGTGGGTTCGAGTTAGAAGATGCCTCCACGAAGAGAGCATGGTGGAAGGGCCAGAGCTATTGATCCTGAGGAGGTTAGAGCCCTCTAGAGACAGGTACAAGCATTGCAAGAGGAGCTTCGTAGAGGAGCAAATATTGCCACAAATGACAATAGTGAGGATGACAATGAAGAGGAAGTAATGGAAGTTGACGGGGAAGTTCTGAATCCTGTAGAGGAAAGGCTTTTTAGGGCCATTTGTAGGTTTGGGAAAAGACCTACAATTGAAGTGGGTATATTTTCGGGAAATTTGAAACCAGATGAGTTGATCGATTGGATCAATGAACTGGACGAATACTTTGAGTATGAGGATATAAGGGACCCAGATAGGGTTAAGTTTGCAAAGGCCAAACTAAAAGGCCATGCAAAAATATGGTGGCAAGAGATTCAACTAGAAAGACTTAAAAGAGGAAAGGAGAAGATCACAAGATGGGATCGCATGGTGGACAAATTGAAGAAGCAGTTCATTCCTGTGGACTACGAGCTTGATCTGTTTAAGAAGATGCATGGGTTAAAGCAAGCAGGAAGGTCAGTCCAAGAATATACAGAGGAGTTTTATCGACTCCTGATTAGAGCAGGGCATGCAGAAGCAAATAAGGAGAAGGTTGCTCGTTATATCAGTGGGTTACGACCTAGCATCCAAGAGGAACTAAGTCTGGTAAGAATGACCAGCGTTGAAGAAGCATACCAGTTTGCCCTACGAGTTGAAGAGAAGCTGAGTAAAAGGTTTGAAGGAAGACAAAGAGGGCGCGGTCAAAGAGGAAGGGGAAGCAGTAGATCATCTGGAGGCCGCAATGAAACTCAAAAGAAAAATGAAGATGAGGGTACTAGCAGGAACCAGAGGAATGAGGGTTTCATCCGCTCCCATGATCAAGACTTTGGAAATCAAAGAGGAAGAGGTAGAGGATGTGGGCAAGGAAGAGGAGGCTTCCGTGGTACCTGTTTCCATTGCAATGAAGAAGGTCACCGTGCCTTTGAATGCCCTCAAAGACAAGGAAGGATAGATAGGAGAGCTGAGGGCCAAGCTAGGGTTGCTCATGTGGATGAGGATGCACAATCATCACATTCAGAGGATGCAGAAAGAGGAGAGACCTTGGTAAATGAAAGAGTCCTACTAAGTGGTGAAAATGAACCAGGACAACGGATGAGTTTGTTCCATACCAGATGCAAGTGTGAGGATAAATATTGTGATGTGATCATTGATGGTGGTAGCACTGATAACTTGGTATCCGAAGAGATGGTCTCTAAGCTGAAGCTCAAGAGGGAGAAACATCCCCAGCCCTATCGGATTTCTTGGGTAAAAGATGATCATAAGGTCCTGGTAAGTGAACAATGTTTAGTAAAATTCAAAATTGGGAGTTACCATGATGAAGTTCTCTGTGATGTTATTTCGATGGATGTTTGCCATCTATTGTTGGGTAGACCATGGCAGTTTGATAGACATGCAATACATGATGGGCATGCAAACACATACTCTCTGATAAAGGATGGAGTTCGCCACAAATTGAAGCCCATGAAAAAGGAAGGTGAAAAGGTATGTAGCAGTGCTAGGATTTGTCTTGTTGATGGAAGGAAGTTTTTAGATGGCATGAAACATCAGCGTATGTGCTATGCTTTGATTCCTAGGAAAGATAAAGAAGGTAGTAGTGAAATACCATTTGAAGTTTCAGATTTACTAGGGGAATTTGGAGATATTATCTCTGATAACGTTCCAGATGGATTGCCACCAGTAAGGCAAATCAGTCATCAGATAGATCTGATTCCAGGAGCTAGTTTGCCTAACAAGGCTGCTCATAGGATGACTCCTACTGAAACAGAGGAGCTAAATAGACAGGTTCAGGAGCTGTTGAGGAAGGGCTTGATTCGAGAGAGCCTGAGTCCATGTGTAGTACCTACAGTACTCGCACCAAAAAAGGATGGAGAGTGGAGGATGTGTACAGATTCCTGAGCTATAAATAGGATAACCATCAAGTACCGATTTCCTTTGCCAAGGATAGATGATCTTATGGACTGCTTGAGTGGAGCTGAGTACTTCACAAAGATAGATCTGAAGAGTGGCTATCATCAGATATGGATTCGAGAAGGAGATGAGTGGAAAATAGCCTTCAAGACCAAGGAGGGTCTTTATGAGTGGTTAGTCATGCCCTTTGGATTGACGAACGCCCCAAGCACCTTCACGCGGCTCATGAATGAGGTACTTAAGAAGTTCTTGGGAAAATTTGTTATTGTCTATTTGGATGATATTTTAATTTTCAGCAAGACTTTGGAAGAACATTTACTGCATATTCGTAGTGTCCTTGAAAGGCTAAGGGAAGAGAAACTGTTAATTAATCTAAAGAAGTGTGTCTTTGCAAAAAGGGAGTTAGTCTATTTGGGATTTGTTATATCACCTGAAGGTCTCAAAATGGATCCAGAGAAGGTAAAAGCCATCTTGGAATGGCCTACTCTAAGGTCTGCTATTGATGTAAGATCATTTCATGGTCTGGTTAGTTTTTACAGGAAGTTTATTAAGAATTTCAGTGGCATATGTGCACCTCTAACTGATACAATAAGAGGGGATAGAAAAGAGTTCAAATGGACTGCAACAGCTGCGAGAAGTTTTGAATTGCTAAAGAAGAAGGTGACTGAACAGCCTATGTTGGCACTTCCAGATTTTAGAAAAGTATTCCAGGTGGACTGTGATGCTAGTGGTAGTGCTATTGGGGCTGTATTAAGCCAAGAAGGTAAGCCTATTGCATATTTTAGTGAAAAATTGAATGATGCACAGAAGAAGTATTCTGTTTATGATCAAGAGTTCTATGCGATAGTTCAGGCCTTAAAGAAATGGAGGCATTATTTATTGTCAAAGGAATTTGTTTTGTATACTGATCATCAGGCATTACAGTACCTAAATAGCCAAGGTAAATTGAATCAGAGGCATATGAAGTGGGTAGAATTCTTGCAGAGTTATACATTTGTGTTGAAGCATAGAAGTGGAAAATCTAACAGGGTTGTAGATGCATTAAGTAGGAGACAGTTGTTGCTTACAACAATGCAGGTTGAAGTAGTTGGGTTTGATGAACTCAAGAATTTGTACCCCGAGGGTCCTGATTTTGCTGAAGCATGGAAAGCTTGTAAAGAACCTGTTGCTGTAGATAGAACCAAATGGTTAGACTATTTGATTCAGGATGGCATGTTGTTCAAAGGTAGTCAATTGTGCATTGCAAGGAGTTCCATGAGGGAAAATCTGATTAAGGAGAAACACAGTGGAGGGATGGCAGGACATTTTGGTCGGGATAAGACCATTGCCATTCTTAGAGAATATTATTTTTGGCCTCAAATTACACAGGATGTGAAGAAGTTTGTACAGAGTTGCCAGGTTTGTCAAGTTGCCAAGGGGTTTAGTCAAAATACTGGCCTATATCAGCCATTGCCTGTTCCATCAAGGCCATGGGAGGACATAAGTATGGATTTTGTTCTTGGATTGCCAAGGACACAAAGGGGTAATGACTCAGTATTTGTGGTGGTTGATAGGTTCTCCAAAATGGCACATTTCATTCCATGCCACAAAACTCATGATGCTGTCCATATTGCAGACTTGTTTTTCAAAGAGGTGGTAAGACTACATGGCCTTCCAAGGAGTATAGTTTCTGACTGAGATACTAAATTTGTGGGGTATTTCTGGAGGACATTATGGAAGAAGTTGAGAACAGACTTGAAATTCAGTTCCACGCATCACCCACAGACTGATGGCCAAACAGAAGTGGTAAATAGAAGTCTGGGCAATTTGCTGAGATGTTTAGTTGGAGATAAGCCCAAGGGATGGGATTTGATTCTACCACAGGCAGAGTTTTCTTATAATAACTCTGTAAATAGGAGTACTGGAAAATCACCATTTCAAATTGTATATGGGAATAGCCCAAGGACTGCACCAGAATTGAGGAAGATAGAACAAGGGGAGAGAACAAGTGCTGAAGCTGAGGAATTTTCTAAACACATCAAGCGTCTACATGAGGAGGTTCAAGCACACATTATCAAGATGAATCAAGAGTATAAAGCTAGGGCTGATGCAAGGAGAAGACATAAGGAATTCCAAGTAGGGGATCTTGTCATGGTGCACTTATGAAAAGAAAGATTTCCAGTTGGTACTTACAACAAGCTGAAAATGAAGAAATTTGGCCTCTGCAAAATTTTGAAGAAACATAACTCAGGAAATGCATATGAGGTGGAGCTACCAGATGGTATTCACATTTCTCCCATTTTCAACATTGCAGATTTGACAGAGTATCATGATGATGGTGCTGATGAGGAGGTGGTTTTAGAGCCATGTCCAAATCCTGCTTCTAAGAAGGAGGAGATAGAAGACATTCTAGATCAACGTGTGGGTAGGAGTACCAGAAACAGGCAGTATGAAGAGTATTTGGTAAAATTGAAAGGATGGCCGATCGAGGACTCAACTTGGATTTCAGCAGTTGAGGTTTCCCATTTGGGATTTCCTCTACCATCCATAAAGTGACAGGGTCACTTTTCAATCTACCCTGGGTGTCTGATGCAGGAGCATCCAGAGGTATAAGGGCAATCCTGTGTCAGCCAAAAAAATGTATTTAGACTTAGTTTCTGTTTTATGTCTTTACATTTTTGGATACCCATTTGGCTCAAATAAAGGTTCCAACTCTCATAGTTCAACTATCAGTGCATTTGAAAATACCGAAAAAATAGGAGCATGTAATTTGGCCATCATTTTGGTGACCTAGAAGGTGTGACTTGGCCAGATGAAGGTAATTGAGATTTAGAGCATTCCAGAAAAAGAATCAGGTCAAAAGGCCCCACGGTTTGAAAGTTATTGCAGTTTTTCGAGTTTTGGAGACCTCCTAAGAATGCTTCAAAGTCAGGTTTGGGGAATTAAATGACCTTGAAAAGGGTCAAAAAATGGGGAACAAGCAAAGCTTGTCCATAGGGTTATAGAGCGCTTTGAGAGCTTTCCAAAAATGTAAACGGTTCGTCAATCTGAGCTACGGTTCAAAAGTTATGCCTCCCGGAAGTTCGGCTACCGTTTTTGGATTCTTCTAGATTTGCACCGACTTCTAACTCAGCTTCTGGAACCTTCTATTTTGTCGGTGGATGCCTACTAGCACTTTCTAGAATGTACTCCTAGTCCTTAACCCTCCGGGGTCTATTTAAGGAGATTTTTGGCATTGTAAAAGGCAGTTCAGATTGGAGCTTGAGTGGAGATGCTCAAAGGAGAAATATTCTCTAGATTTATGCTATTGTAAGCCCGCAGGGCATGTTTTGAGTTTATTTTCTCTGCACTATTTGTACCAGCTTATTCTCTCAGTTAATATAATTCCCCCTTTCTATGTGTCTATTCTGGTTGTTGGGTTGTGTCCCCATCAGTAGTCTACTTTCAAACCATTGAAACTATAGTAAGACTTTAACACGCACACTTATAATAAGTCTTTTAAATCCTCTAACAAGTTATCTCTTGGAAGGAGATTGAAATCCTCTAACAAGGTAGCCTTGACATGATTTTGTAAGCCTAACATGTTACAAGAATTTATAACAAGATGCATTCTCGAAGGAACATATGTAAGCCTTTAATAGGGAACCCTTTTAATTGCAAGGAAAAGCTAGTGGGTATATTAATCTTGCCATAGTTTTTTCCCTCACATTAAGGGTTTCCACATTAAAATATCTTTGTAATTAATGTATTCATTTGTGTATGATATTGCATAGTTTTATCATATAACCTTTATCATTTCCTTAATAGTTAAAGTGTTAGTAACAAAGTGTGTGATAAAGCTAGCTAGATTAACTCATAGATCTTATAGAAGTGAGGGTACTAATTCACCCCATTCTTAGTACTAGTTAGGACTAATAGATTTCCAACCCTCTATCCAACTTGTTAGAATTCTTATTAGCATTTTTATCATTCCAACTAAAGTGTATACATTTCACCTACATGAACTTTTTCATAATGAATAATGCTTGCATAATTGAAACAAATGACTCTTGTTTTGGTTCCTTCAACATCTATCAGGTCAAAAATAAAAAGTGGCCTCCTATAGAACTCTTGTACTATAGTATTTCACTCTTCATTGTGACCCAAGATTTTATTGTCTACCTAGGTTGATAAGGATTCAAGTTCCTAATAGATGTAATTGTAGCCATTTTAAAAAAATGAGAACTATACGACAAATATTATCTTTTGATGTGCTACTAGTAGTGGTGCTGTAGTACTGGTAAATTGATTTGATGTGGTTGAAGGGACCACCATTTCTTTATTTTTGTTGTCCCTCTTTTTTGGATCAATAGGAATTAGTGTACCAAATATCTCATTCGTTGTACATACAATCTAAAGATTTCAAATGACTATCCACCTAAATATATGTTATTATTATCATTGTTAATTGATGACAAATCAAATAATTTGAATTTTTCTAAATAATGCTATGATAATGGGGTAAGAAAAGTGTCATTGTGCTAACATGTTTGTACTTATTTGTGGGTTACTATACTTTGTTAATTGAATAATTGTTCCAACCAACATATATTCGTTGAGTAAAAAATGGTTGCATCTTGTTAGTACTACTTCTCTTTGGCTATGTAAACAATCAAATATATATAATTTGCATCATTTGTTGCTTTCATCTTTGCCACCAAAATTGGAGATAACAATATTTTTTACAATTGGTTCATTGATGAGTTGTCCATTGTGTATCATGGTTATAGCAAGTGAGCTCATTTATACAACCATGTTATCCAATATTGGCACCTCATCTTGACTTCTAATTATTCTATCTTCAAGTAGAAGAATAAAATTTTCAACTGTGAATCAATTTCTCAATTAATTTTGGATACAAGCATTAATCAACTCTCTTTCATTCTAATGTATGTACTACAAGAGCTTTTATTATGAGTAATTGCATTTATCCCTACTGCCCATTTTTTTCCAATATGCATTTTTATAAATAATGGTAGATAAAATTAAAATTATTTATACAATGGAATATATGTTTAGTGGATTTTGAGAAGAGGAATAAATTTTGTATGAACCCAAATTAACATTATGGGAAACAATTGAGATATGTCAACATTGATACAATAGATAGAGATGTTTATAAAATCCATTTGACTCAATTGAGATATGTAAATATTGATACAATAGACATAGATGTTTATAAAACCCATTAGACTATAATAAGGTACTATTTTTTAGAAAGTTAAATTGAATTTCAAAATGTCATCCATACATGATTTACATATATCACAAACATAGTTTCAATAGTAGATATATTCTCATATCTTTTGCAAGATACGATGCTGAAATATAACTAAGCCATATATCTATGTTTAGCATATTTTGAGTTGAAGAGAAACAAATTTTGCATGAACCTAAATCAACATTTGGGTGAACAATTGAGATTGATACAATAGATAGAGATATTTATAAAATCAATTTGACTCGACAATATAACATCTTTAATACAATAGATAGAGATGTTTATAAAACCCATTACACTATAATAAGGTACTATTTTCTGGAATATTTATTGAATTTAAAAATCTATTCCATACATGGTTTATAGATATCACATGCATAGTTTCAATAATAGATATATTCTCATACTCTTTGTCAGACATGATGCTAAAATATAAGTCAATTATGTATCTATGTCTATCATGTTCTGAGTAGAAGAGAAATACAATTTGCATGAACCCAAATCAACATTTGAGTGAACAATTGAGATATGTCAAAATCGATACAATAGATAGAGATTTTTATAAAAATTTGACTCAATTGAGATATATCAACATCGATACATTAGATAGAGATGTTTATAAAATACATTTGAATATAATAAGGTACCTTTTTTTGGAATATTTACTAAATTTCAAATTCTTGTTCACAAAATGGTTTATAGAAATCATGTACATAGTTTCAATTGTAGATATAATCTCAAACTTTTTATAAGACACAATATTCAACTATAAGACAACTATGTACATATGTTGTTGTCATAGAGGACTATACAAATTTTAAAAAACCTTTAGAATACAAATTTTATCTTAGAATCATTTCCTTGAAGGGAAGGGTAGACATTGGAAGTTAATCTTTCATTTCTACCTACCAATTTTATATATACATTTACAAAATTATTAGATAATTATTATGGAATGATAACAATTTTGCTTCAAATAATCCATAACATTCCTTAAATTACCCATCTCTAATCAGCAATGTTACCTTTTTTAAAAATTTATTTTCAATCTTTTATCAACAAGAAACTATCTTTGGAAAACTATCTACTCATATAAACTCAATAAGCTAAATGCATCTCACAACATAGCCAAACATCCAAGCTTCACATGTTATTGAGTCTTGCACCTATGATGAATAATCCAAAAAAAGAAAAATAGAATTAAAAAAATAGATTATTAGAACATAATTTGGGTTATTGTATTTCTAATCTTAAGGCAGATTGATTTATTATGTTTACTTGTTAAACTATTACTTCCACCTAATCCCCTAAAACTTCTATCCAAAGAATGGTAGGAAATCAACCAACCAACCTCCGATCATTGATTATTATAGAGATTTCAATGGACAACTATGAGAAAATGGCTCCATCATCAGCTATAGTCTCTATGTCAAAAAACTTGATAGACCTAGCTAGATGTAATATTATGACACTCACAAATATGGTTCTCATCAGTTGTGAGGAAATCAATGACTATGTACTAGAGACCATTCTCATTGTAAATAATGTGCATCATATCCAAATTGCAACCATATAAGATGCATCTCAAAAATTTCATGATATTTGCAAAAAACTTGAAGCACTTGCACCCTTTTGTAAGAGTTGGACAATAGAGAGATGTCATGCCCACAATTCAAAAGGGCAAAAACACAACTAATTTTTTTTTTGATTTACTAACTAGAAACTACTAACTAGGCCCCAACATTAATTATCAATAATTTTGTTATTTCATTTTATTTCCAATTACTTTACTTCTTATTATTACTTTACATACTCATATCTCCCTCTTTACTAGTACCTATAGTAGAGTTGATAAATTATTAATTTTTCCTTATTGATCATTGCCTATACACTATAACATTATTGCTTTATAATTTATCATTAAATCCTAATAATCCTAATTTGATAGAAAGGATTTCCACTAGTTCCATACATCATTAGTTAGTCAAATAATTTTCAGCATCTTATATCTACATCCTACTTAATCCTTGAGTGACCTATATCTACCCCTACTTGAAGTATCAATAAAAAAAAATAATGCTGACAATGTGTGTGTGTGTGTGTGTGTGTGTATTGTTATCATTATTACAATATAATTTTACCATTTTCACTATTCTACATATACATCCTTTAATCATTATTATTATTTTATAAGTATTATATTAGTTAGTTCTATAAATATATATCTTATTGCTTTTAACATAAGTGTAAGATAATACAATCTATGTTTTATACATATTTTTCAAAAAAAACAATAATTAACCCATAACATTCCCTTATCATAATAAATAAACAAATAATTTAAAAAAAAAATAACAACATAAGAAAAGTACCACCCAACACCCTCTTACCTAGACCTACATCTATACCTACATGACACTTGTCCCCCTTCCAACTTCCCCATAATTCTCCTCACTTCCTATAGACGATGCGAATTTCTTTGGAGGAAAAGTCACATGCCCCAACACTTTTCCATGTGAGTGGACAAGGTCCCCATTATGATTGTTTATGTGGCTGAACTAAATCTTCAATTGGGTAAACATTAAATGCACATTCCTTTTTCTAAGTTCCACTCCAAAACTCCTTCCAACATATGTTGCCCTCTCAACTTGTCATGGATAGTTGAAGTCATCAAATCTCACTTTTTCCCATGCCCCAAAACTATACACTAAGGATGGGATTCAATCATGTAAATCATGGAAATAAATACAATTCTTTAAACTCTCAAGTCAACTCATTTCCTTATCTAGCCACCTAGAGGGACCACATACTCCCTTTAATTACTTGGAATTTTTTTTTTTGATGGAATGAGGTCTAGTACGCTTAGGTGGGAGAATATAGCTAGCACATAATAGTTTATTTTCTTATTTATTATGTTAGGACAAGTAGGATTATAACATATTTCTTTTCATTTCTTATTCTTTTATAGGTTTTTTTTTTGGGTATAGGGTCATATCATAATTAAGGACTTCTCTTTTCAAGTTTGACATGTATTTAATATGAAATATTTGGAAATAATATATTTCTACTCACCAACTCAAGATATTAATATATTATTCAAGGCCTATTTTTTTATTTGACTGTAATAGCAAGGAACTTTTTTTTTGCTTTAGTCCATACATTTTCTAGAACATGTAAATGCATCTACAGGTCTTATATTAGCTTAACTTATTGGTCTAGTTCTTTCCATGTATTCTCTATGATTGTTAAGATTGAATTTGTGCTAGTGTATCATTGCATTATGCATTATAATTTTGTATTCTAATGAATAAATTTAACATAAAGCAACTATCATATTACTAACAAGATCTAATTGCAAGACACACTAACATGGAACTCAATGAAATCCTTTAAACTATACTTTCATGAACATCAAATATTCAATATAATTTAATGACGTCCAATTCCATAATTTAAGCTATCTACAAATCCATTGCTATCAATTGCATATTCTACAACTAATTTGATTTCAATACTAAAAATCAAGAAACTAAATTATTCTCATGAAATTTTAGGAGATAAAGATATCAAAATTAAAATGTCCAATTCATTCTTTCAAGGTATATCATGATACAAATTCTTTTCTTCAACACATTCCAAATTTAGGTAATGATAAGACAACAACAACGCAATGTCAAGCAAGCAATGGGGTGGTGGAATCATCAAATCAAGATACACAACAGAGGACCTCACAAACATGATGTTTCACAATCTCTCTATTTGGCATATACATTAGACCAATAACAACACTCCTACAATACAAGGAATTCACACAACAAGATAAAATTGTCCTCCATTTCAATACAAAAATAGTAGTATTCTCTTCTTCTATTTAAGAGTAAGGATTCATAATTTCCAAATGTGCAAGGCTTCAAGCAAAAACCTAAAAATAAAAGAAAAATGTAGAACCATGGTGGCTCACCTCCAAACCTAGGCCTCAAGGAGGCCACCCATTGAGCTTGGGGAAGCAAGGCACAAACAGTTGCATACTCCACATTCACATATCATGCATGATCACAACAATATAGCAAACACTACATAATGCATTACAAGACAATGCATCCCAAGGCTTGCACAAGGATTCAATAATTGAATCAAGCTATAGGGTGAAGGTGGCTCTCTCCATGAGGAGGATTTCCAAAGCTATGATTCACCATATACACATAATCTCATTATCAACATGCCCTTTCAAGGCTTACAATAACTTCCCTTCCTCATACCTACTTATACCTCCCAAAATGCAACTAAACAAGAAGATCACATTCCATTGAACATATAAAAATTATCTCGACACATGGGAGAGTTTCTCAACTACATGTGTGAGCCCAACTAAGCCCTTCACCCAAGCATTTCTTCCCTCCCACGGGTGAAGTAATGCTTCACACCCATTACACAAAACACACAACATGGAAACATAACAAGGTTCAAGGAAGAATTCACACAAACTTCTCACATGCAACACTCAAACAAAAAGTCTATTCCCACAAACCACATCTACAATATACAAATTTCATCATGGAATGAAGAACACCATATTTATTCTACATCCGAAATGAAGAACACCATGGATCATGGATACCAACCTCACTCCAAGCAATGGAAAATGAAAAGTTGTAGTAGAGCTCCTTATCCTCTTCCTCCAAACCCTAGTTGTCTCTAAAGATAGAGAGTGGCCAAGTGAGTTTCTAATTTCTCAAGCCTCTATATATCACTCTCATTTTCGGGTTCAATATAAAATGCAATCTTTTTGGGGTCTCCTAGATCTTCTAGGCACCCTAGTGGTCATTATTAGCCCCCTAACTTAAAGTACTAACATGGATGGGGTTTATTTTTATCACAATTTCACCTTAGAGTTACTTTATGGCCCTCACAATATTAGGTAAGTTCAAATTTCAAATTTTCTATGGTGGTAACCTTCTCCTCTTTACTAATTTAAGGCAATAAGTCAATTTTTTCAATTAAGGTATTTACTTAGGATAAGCTGGCCACATGATCCATCATAAAAAAAAATGTCATTTTCACATAATGAGTACTAGTGTCAAGTGACACACACAAATTCACTATACATGATACATGACACGTTTAGAATGTACACATGAAATACATACTACACACATACATCCCATGTTTACAAAATAAACACATCAGAATGAGGTTTATGAATCTTATAAAGTTTCACCTTGGTAGTGTCATTGAACATGTGTTTATAACTTGTTTCCCCATTAGGCTTCCATGGTTCCTTTCCTACACACTAAACTTGAGCATCAATAGTGGTCTGTCTCACAATAGGTGTATCATAGTAATGCTCTAGGCCATGCTTAGGAATAATATATTCAAACTAAGAACTATTTTTTCCACTGTGAGGTGTACCTAATCTTGTCAACCTAGGGACGTATACTTGAAATGGTCGGCACAGTATGTGCACTACGTCTCTTAATGAGTCACTAAGCTTACGCTACAAGAAAGTAAAATGCAAGAAAAAGAACTTACACTATTGCTGTAGGAAACTAACATGCTTAATTCTATGAATACTAGAAATACAATAAAAGGACAACAAATATTCCAACTCAGTTCATCCACTATAACTATTCTCACATATGCTACAGGAACATTCACAAAGTGCAATGCTAGAGGAAGGAACTTACAACTTCTAATTATGAAACCAAAAATGCTTGAAAATAAATCTATTCTATCCTAATATAATCCACCTCCCAAGTGGGCCCCCTTGGTTTCCTTCACTAAACTACTAACACAAAAGAGAAGCCAAAAATTATTTCATTAGATTTTAGAAATTCATTACATAACTCATAACTATAAAAATACAACTGTAAAAGTCAATAGTTTGTTCTCATAAACTATTTCTTCTAACTAGATAAAAACTAACACACTTTGTTGGATTCCTATATATATAGGAAATTAACACTTATTCCATAATAAAAAAGTAAATGACCTAGCTTTAAATCCACAATAGAGAAAATACAAGGATAACAACTAAAGGTGGGAAGAAGGAATAATGACTTAAGGTGGGAATAATAAAGTCTAAACATCCACTTGCCAGAGAATAAATGTAGAGAAGGTAATAAATCTTCATAGCTCCTCCTTGCTTGCTACCATGTCTTCTAGAACCATTGCAACTTTCCTCCATTGTGGCTGCTCCTTAGCATTCTCTTCTCCTTGAACGTTGTTGTCGCTCAACTTTTGAATCCCTCCAATCATCTTTCAATCTTCATTAACAGGTTAGTTTCAATACAAAGACATGTTTGCAAAGAAACATTTATCAAATTAAATTCAAATATAAGAACATACATTTTGACAACTATATGAAATACTGCATACTATATATAATATTAGCAAAAATGTGGCATAGTTTCTACCCACAGGTTTATCATAGGTTTGGTAAACATAGGTCCACAAATGTTTTGAAAAAACTAAAATATAGTATCAATAAAGTATCTTAAAACTATCATAAAATAAAGGCAAATTTTGGTCTCATCATCTGCCCCCTACTGAACTAATGCTTGTCCTCAAGCATTGCACTTCCTGGTTAATGACTTGAACCCCCCAATCTCTGTCCTTCCTTTTCTGTTGCTCTTGAAAGTGTAGAAAAATCCTCTGGTTCTCTCCCACACTTCCCTTCTATGATCTTCCTAAAGCTTGTCGAGTCTATTAGCATTGATGTCATATAAAGGTCACAAGAGCATTAGAGGCTACATGGTTAGGGGACACCACAACTCTAGTTTGACCTACTTTCCTAACTCTAAATATTTTGAAACCCCGTGAAGTGTTGCCTCCAAGTTGATGGGACGATGTGGTTTTGACTTTTTAAGAGATTCAAGCAGTCTAGCCCATCTACTCCTAGTACCAGTCATAGCTCTCTAAAAAGAAAAGTAGGGAAAATTTTCATAATCAGCATAAACCTTAGCTCTAGCAGCAAAGATCCTATCCCTTACTTCTGGATTCTTCTTTCCATAAGTTAATGTGAATCAATCCCTAAGAACTTTATCTAGCTTGCTACTCTCTACTTTGAAAGGCAAGGGTTTTGTCCTCTCCTCATCCCTATAATTATTTAGCTACCTATCATAATTTGCTTCATTGGGAATCCAAGACATGAGGGCTCTTAAGTGTATGTCTCCTATGTAAAGCAAGAGATTCCATTAAGTCTCTAAAGGGATAGCAAAATTATGAACATATAATTCACAAAGTAAATTCTGCTACCAAGGTGATAGAGCCTGATATAGTCCATAAAATTCTTGTGCTGATTTGAACTCTGCATTAACATTCTTAAGAGTTACCATTAATTGAAACAAAATAAATTGCTCTTTCAAATAGAGAGCATAGACTCTTGGTGGTGGTCTACAAGCAAGGGCCTAGTTAGCTAACTTGAGGGCATGGTCCATTCATTGCTTTTGGCTTGCTAACTGTTCCTTTAAATTTGCAATTTCATCACCTTGAGATACTATAATCTTATTCTCTTCTTTCCATAAGGCTTCAGCAAATAGATGCTGTCCATACAACTAAAAAGGGAGTTTATGCACTATGATAGAACTGTTGTCTTCTTCATGATCTCTTTTTCTCTTTCTCTATTCTTGGCATAAATGTTCTACAACAAAAGTAATCCATGTTGATCTATGGGGAACTAGGGTAGTGTTTGGACCAACATATTTAGGAATTGTTTCATCCCTACAGTTGGAAGTATCTAGTAGGTTTGCTGGGGTATCATCTAAATTTTCTTTGCTTTCATCCCTACATTCCTCAGTAGGATTTTTAGAAATGCTTGTAATCTCAGGATGTGGAGGAGAGTGATCAGAAACAATTTGCACAAGGGATTCCTTGGTGGATGTTTTAGACAAAGTAGAATCTTTAGAAACTTTCCCTCTCATCCTAGGGATTCTCCTTATGGGGGTTTCTTCTTGTATGACAACATTTTGCCTACTTTTCCCTTTGGGTGTCTCTGCTATAGGAGTGGTTGTTGTAGGACTTTTCTTTGTTCTCTTTTGTCTTACAATTGTAGGATTAAACTCTTCCTTTTTCTGAACAATGATTTCTTCCTATAAATTTCATTTCTGGGATCTGTTAGAAGTAGGTTTCAGGGTTTCTCGCATAGGTGAAGGCACATTTTATTGAATAGAGATATTTTCTTGCACATTTTCTTAGGTCTTTTCAACTTTAGCCTCTTGGGTATTTTGTTCACTAGGCTCACTAGTGGGAGCTTTTTTTTCCTGACTAGGTTGTTCACTAGGGGCAGCTTGGGGTTGCAGAGTTTAGGCTTGCACAAATTCATCCCATGTCATGGGAAATACATGCCTAAGTGACCTCTCTATCAATAACTTGATTAAGGCATGATGAGTAATAAAATTATCTTTTCCTTTCTCAGTCTCTTCCGCACTAATGCAGAGCATATTATACAAGAAATTTGGAATGTTTACTACAAGATTATGCCTTGCACAACTAAGTAATTTGAAATGATGTACATGCAAGTATGAGAATCTTCCTTCACATGTAAAATACCTAATTATGTAAATGGCTAATTCATTGTATGGTGGTGGTAGTAACATTTTCTTGCAACCTTGCTTTGTAATGTCTATTTGAGGATTAGGCGGTTTGGTAAATTAAGCTCTTGTTGACCTTGCATCATGTGTGCTAGGGTAATGTTCTCCAACTACATGCAACCTAGTCACTTTAGCAATGCATTATTCTATTGCAATCACTCTTAAGCCCCAAACAAAAGCTTCACCCTCATCAAATATCGTTGTAAGTTTTGCGGCTGCCTCCTCATCAAATGCAGTCAAATGCAAAAAATACCCTAGCCATCCACATGCATTAAACCTTCTTACAACTTCTACGTCCGAGAGTAACATAGTGTGTTCCACTAGTTCTCTCCTCTATAACTATCCACTCATTCTCTTAACACTTCCTCTATTTAATCTATTTTTCCCCCTTTTGAATTCAAGCTTCAGACTGCTTCATTATTTTACAAACTCAACTCACACTTCTTTGTTTAAACTAGGCAATTAATGTCATAACAAATTGTTATGTCCAATAATATGATTTTTAATGAAGGAAAAATCATGAATATGTGTGAGAATCATTTGAAAATGGGGTTTGGATAACATAAAATTTAAACATAAGTCACATCATAGCTTGACATAGAAAATCATTTTATAAAAAAGGGAGTATGACACCTCACTTGTGTACTTATAGCAATTAATTTTCATTAATGAAGGGAATGCAAAGATTTGGAAAAATCTTTATGAATAAATAGAAATGCCATTGAATATTAGTGACCTTCCCTACCCCCTGCTAAATTTAGACAAGTGTCCACACTTGTCAGACCTAATATGGGTAAGGGATTGGCATAACACTGGCATCATATAAATTATGCAGTATTGAATATAAGTAACAAAATCTACAGACTATAAGTGAATGATAATTTGAAAATGCTATACCTATCATTCTGATTATCTCACATACCAAAAAGGTGGTAGAAGTGATATCAAGATTAGTAGAATCCATTAGCATCTCATGGGGTTTATTGAAAGCATGAAAAATTGATGACGTGGAAAGTGGATGGATGGAAGATAAAGAAATGAGACGAGGTGGATGGGTGGAAGGTAGAGAGATGAGGTGGAAGGAAAAAGTGAATAGAAAAATGAACTTTATGTGAACATAAAGTCTTTATTATGAGCATGCACAAAGAAACTAATGTTGAAAAGTGGTAGTTAGAAGGTTGAAACCTTCAGCTATAGGAAGAGTTGCTTGATTTGTATTTGAATCCAACTGCTATAACTACTGCAAGAAGTTTTCTTTTGTTTGGGGCCATTTGAATAATTTCAATTTGTGACCATTGACTAATAGTTTGAAGGGTACCAAATCAATGGTAGTTAGTTGAATAATTGCATTATCAAAGACATGACTAATTTTATATGGTCCCAACCATCTTGTCTATAGCTTTCCAGGCATATCTTTCAATATAGAATCATAGAGTAGTGCCCAGTCACCAACTTGAAATTGTTTAGTGATAATATGAGAATCATCCCATTGTTTCATTTGTTTCTATATTAGTTTAGTATGTTCTAAAGTAGCTTTGTGAATCTCATCCAAAGAGTTAAGATGTAAAAGATGTTCTCTTTGTGCTACATGAAGTTCAATATCCAATGTCAATGCTATCCTTAGAGTTTTATTTTCAAATTCAATTGGAAGCATTGCTACCTTACCATATAAGAGCTCAAATGGTGTGAATCCTATAGTAGTTTTCTAGGTTTTTTTGTAAGCCCAAACAACTTCTTGTAATCTGCTAGTCTAATCCCTATGGTGCAAATGGACTGCTTTTGTTAAGATGTTCTCCAACTCATGGTTTGTGACCTTTACTTGTCCATTAGCTTGAGGGTGATAAGGACTAGATTTTTGATGCCTAATGTTATACTATTTCATCAAATCTAAGATTAGATTAGAGGTGAATTGCACATGTTGGTTAGTGACTAGCTCTTTGGGTACACCATAGTGAGTAAAAATCTCTTCATATAGAAATTCAACAACTTTTTCATCATGAGCATGCTTCATAGTCTTAACTTCAACCTATTTTGTTAGGTAATTAGTGCACACAAGAATATAGAATTTCCCATTAGATGGAGGATCAATTGGACCAATGAAGTTCATTCCCCATTTGTCAAATGGTGCTAATGCCATATGAGGATGAAGAGGCATTTCATCTGTTCTTATTGGCTGACCCATTCTTTGATAGTTGTTACACTTCCTTGTATAGTTGACTTCATCGTTGTGAAGTGTAGGCCAATAATAACTAGTTGTCAAAATTTTGAAAGCTATTCTTTTTGCTGCAAAGTGCCCTCCACATGGTTCGTTATGACATGCATGTAGAATTTCATATGTCTCATCTTCTCTCACACATCTTCTCATAATTTTATTAGATCCAATGTAAAACAAGAGATTATCTATCCAAGAAAAATGGAAACTTTTCTCTACAAGAAACTTCTTTTCCTTGTAAGAAAAATGTGTTGGTATTTTAGTGGCTACAATGTAGTTAGCAATGTGTGCATACCATGGAGTTTGAACAGCAATATGAAACAAATGCTCATCTTAAAATGCATCATCTACCAAAGTAGTGTTAGTATCATAATTATGGATTCTTGATAAATAATTATCTACAACATTAGCTTTTCTAGGCTTATCAACAATATTTATATCAAATTCTTGCAACAATTGTAACCATCTTGCTAACCTACTTGTTATAGTAGGTTTGTTCATGAGATATTTAATTGTTGCATGATTAGTATGAAAAAATATGGAATAACTAGTTATGTAATGCTGAAATTTGTTCTAGGCATAAAATACTGCTAATAATTCTTTTTCAGTCATAGTGTAGTTTAGTTCTAGTCCATGAAGGCTCTTATTGATATAATAGATTGCATTTTCAAGATTTTGGGATTGTTGTGCCAAGACTGCACCTATGGCATAATCAGAGGCATTTGTATATATGTGAAAAAGTAAATTCCAATTAGGGCCTTGTAAAACTAGGGCTATAGTCAAAAGTTTCTTAAGCTATAGGAAGGCTTCATCACATTCAGATGTCCAACTAAATTCAGCTTCTTTTGTGAGTAACTTATATAAGGGATTGGATATTTTGCTAAAATCCTTTATGAAACATCTGTAATATCCAGCATGACCTAGAAAAGATCTTACATCTTTTGACTTTATAGGTATGGGAAATGTTTGAATTACCTCTATCTTAGCTAGATTTGCTTGTATTCTTGCAGCGAATGTGAAATGACCAAGTACTACACCTTCCTACATGAGCATGAAACACTTTTCACTATTAAGTGCCAAATTATGTTCTTGACATTTGACCAAAACCATTTCAAGATTCATCATTGCTTCTTCAAAAGTGACTCCAAATGTTGTGAAGTCATGCATGTCCATTTCCATACAATCATGTGATATATTAGCAAAGATGCTAATGATAGCTCATTGGAACATTGCAAGAGCATTACATAGACCAAATGGTAAAATAGAGTATGAAAAAGTACCCCATGGACATGTAAATGTGGTTTTTTCTTGATCTTTAGGAGCAATACTAATTTGATTATAACCACTATACCCATATAGAAAAGAGAAATACTTCTTTCTAGCTAGTGTGTCTAGAACTTGATCTATGAATGGTAAAGAAAAGTGATCCTTTTTGGTAGCTTTGTTCAACTCTCTGAAATCTACACAAATTCTCCATTTTCATCTCTTTTTAGGCACTATGACTAGAGGTGACACCCATCTACTATTAGATATAGGATAAACAAAACTAGCATCAAGCAATTTTCACAATTCAGTTTTAACTATCTCTCTAAGGCTTGGATTTATCCTTCTTTGGGGTTGACGAAGTGGTAGATAGCCTTCATTGATGTATATCCTATGAGTGCATAATGTAGGAATCAACCCTTTCATATCACTATAGTCCCATGCAAAGGCCTCTTCATGCCTTTGAAGACATTATTTCAACTATTCCATCTGTGTGGGTGTTAATTTAGGATTAACATGGAGATTATGACCTTTAGTCAATTCAACAGTAGTGGTGGACTCTATCATAGTAGCTTCAGAGATTGGACTTGCTTCTAATTTAGTAGGTAAAAGTGGATAAAGAATTTTAGGTTCTTTGAGCAAAGTACAATTCTTATCACATTCCTTATATGTGATTAATTCCAACACAAAACTTTCAGATATATATTTTTCTACCACACAAGTGTTAGTGAGAATACTCTAAAGTATTAAATCTTCCTCTTGCAATTTTAGAAAAGACTGTCTATGCAACATCATGAGTTTTACTATAGAGTTTAACTCTTCTTCTTCATCCCCTAAATTTGGCCAAAAAATTTGCTTAAATTGGGTAATGGTTGGGCTAGAGGATATAAATCAAATTTCTTTGTTGCTTGGCCATTTGATATGGTCGTATTCCCTGATTTGCAACTTATATTTGCATCAACTGTGGCTAACCATGGTCTACCTAAGATGACAGGGTCACCAGATAGATTAACTTTGGGGGATAAAATCATGAATTTTGTAGGATATTATAGAGAATCTAAGGTTAAAACTATGTTTTTTATCATCCCATTAGGAGTAACAATAGAACTATCTACAAGTTGTAGAATTGTTGGTGTAGCCCTTAGTCCTTCTATTTTCAACTTCTTCATAGTATCCTTGGTCATAACATTTATAGTAGCTCCAAGATCTATTAAAGAATTTTTAACAAACTAACTATTTATACTAACATTCACTACTAGACTTCCTAGATCAAAATATTTTGGTGTAATCAATTTCTCTAGCATGATGTTAGCCAATTGTCCCACAACATGGACTATGGTGGGGTACTTTTTCTTCCTTCCAAGTTTCTTCAAGCAAGATTAAATAATAGCTTTTCCATAAATTGGAACATCTTTAATGGCTTGAAATAAAGGTATTTGGACATGCATGTTTTTCAATTGATCAACAATATTAAAAGGTTGTTCCTCTGTTTGTTCAGGTTTCTTTTGTATCAACTTTTTTTAAAAATGAGGTTCTACTACTAGTTGAACTGGGGTTGACATAATAACATTGGTTCTCAATAGTTTTAGCAACTGAGGGTTTTGATGCTATAGGAGAGTCTGGTATTTTAGCTATAAGAGGTGGTTTAGGCACTGGTAAAGTTGTAGCAGATCTCAGATGTATATTAGCAACATTCAAGGTATAAGTAGGATACTATTGAGCATCAACACTATACATGGGCTACTATGGTTGTTGGATATTTGGGTCTGGCTAAGGTTGTGTAGGTAACTATGCTTACTTTTGAGGTCTAGGATTTGTAAGTGGTGGCATTAGGGTAGGTTTCTAAATTGGAGCTGGTAATTGTGGAGCACCAGTATTTTGGTTAGGCCATTGTTGAGATCCCCTCCATTGATTTGTAGACTACCAATTCCCTTGAGGTGGTTGCCATTGGTTCTACTAGTTTTTCCAGTAGTTCTGTTGGTTCTGCCATTAGTTACTTTTTTGGTTAGGCCAAGGTGGTTGAGAATTCTAAGGCCATTGGGATTGTTGTGGGTTGTTTTGCCTAGCATTGTTCCAATTGGGTTGATTTTGTGGAGGAATTTGGGGATTATGTTTTTGCTATTGATTACTATATGAATTTGAATTTTGCAAGGGGTCCTAAGGCATACCTTGACATTGGGCCCATGGTCAATGTTGAGCAACAAAGAATACTTGTTCATCATCTCCATCTATCTTGATGTACTTAGGGTTGGAAGATGCCAATTCTCCATTCTTGCAACCAACTTACATTGGCAATCCTTCTTCTACTTCTGGTAATGAGGGTAGTATTTAGCTAGTTGTAACTCATCCTTAGCTTGCTTCTTATTTGTAGTCATTGTGTCCAGATGTGTAGTGACATTGTTGATGATGTCTTGTTTGAAATCTGACAATAAGTTAGATATCTCAAGCTTTGAAATGCTTTGACTGATTCCTTTAGTGACTATGGAATGAGGCCCTCGACCTTTCTTCATGGTTGACCTTGAATAGTTTTGACAGATCTTCTTGTGGTCATTCCAGGAAGCTTGATATACATCATCACTAGCCATCAGGTCTAATGCTTCTAAATAGTCATCATTCACACCTCTCAGAAAAACTAGCTTTTGTGAATCTTTGGACAATGTGTGTTGAGGGTTCTTCTGCAGTGTATATAAGAAATGTGAAACATAATCTTCCAATGTTCCTTCCTCCTTCTATGATATCATGAAGATATCATCCCCTCTTGAACTAGATACTTTGCAATATTCTTTATACTTATCCAAAAATAGAGCTTGCATCTTATCCCAACTTCCTGTTGCATTGGCTCCTAAGCCCATGAACCATTGTAGAACTGATTCTTTCAATGTTGTTGGAAACAATTTAAGCTTATGGGCATCAATTTTTTAGTCAAAACTATGACAAGTGTATATCAAATTCAAATAAGAAAGTATTAGGGACTTTAGTTGCAAGGCCATAGTGTATATGAGCAATGTTAGTATGCTAATAGAAACCAAATTTAAATAAAGCTTCTACAAACTAAACAAAATTCATAAACTTCAAGATAGACTAAGATGAGCTCTTAATTGAGAATATGAGCCATTAATGGGCTCTCTCAATAAAAAGCTCTCTTGTTGAGTGGCTTTGTCTAAATAGATAGGATGTATGCTCAAACTTATGCTTCAAAAAGGGCTTCAAATGGAGTTGGAATTTGGGTGTGAGTGTATGGTTTTGATGTAAAATGGCTTCTTAAAATGGCATTATGACTTTACTTCATGGATTGTGTTATTTTACAAAGGGAAGGATCCAATTTATAGGCAAGAGGCTTGAGGGATTTAGGGCTAAGATGCAAGGATGGGAAAAAGCTCATGGAGGGCTCAGATTGCATGAGAAGAGAGCACATGGATTGTGCTTGCTTACAGCCAATCAGGGAGTGACACATGTCACAGGGTGAGAGGATGGAGGAAAGGGGAAGGATGAGTCAACAAAGGAGGCTCAAGGGATAAAATCTTCATAAAGACCCTCATAATGGCTTGTAAGAGCAATAAAAGGGCTTGGAAGAGTCATTTATGGCCTAGTGGACTTCATAAAGTTTTATGGTTGAGATATTTTGAGGGAGATGAGAGCAATTTCGACTTGGGCTTGATTAGGAGGGTTTTAAGCTTGCTTAGGCATGTGCAAATGATTAGAGGATGGATTAGGATGGTTTAGGATTAGCTTAGGGATAGGCAAGTGGATGGCATTTAATGAGGGTGGGTGAAGGAGGAGATATTTGTTAACTTTGGCTTGGGTTAGTAAGTCTTAACCCATTTTTAAGGAATGTGACAAGGTTAGGAGGGGATTTGGATTAGGTTTAAAGACATCTTCTAGAAGAGTCTAGACTTTGGATGAGGATAAAGACTTTCTAGAATAGTCTAGAATTTCCTAGGATGAGGATGAAGACTTTCTAGAAGAGTCTAGAACTTCTTAGGATGAAAATAAATTAGATTTTTAGGAAATAAATAAAGTTTTATTTATTTCAAGGGTTTGGGTTGAGGAGATATTTATTAAAACTTTTTTAATAAACACGAGGATTAATATTTAATCTTAATTAAATATTTTGAGTTGGGATTAGGGGTAGGAAATGATGGGATTAGCCTTTAATCAAAATTAAAGAAGGATTAGAAGATTTTGGAAGAGGTTAGTGGTCTTAAAGAAATTGGCAAAGTTTTGGGCAAAAAATAAGTTTTTTATTTATTTTTGTTAGTGTAGTTTTTTATTTTCTTATTTTGCTAAGTTTTTCCTACACTTTTAATAATCTCGCTTAGGTTAATAAAGCATGTCTTATTAGGTGAATGGTTGTGAGGTGTCACCTTCCTACATGTAAGCATCCATTAGCTATCTTGGGAAGATACTTTGCTATCTTTAGTTTGATAGATGGTTGCTCCTCATTGGTTGGTGTTGCCACCTCCTCCCTCTTCCTAGCCTATATAAGCATGCTACCTGGCTTGTATTTACATCTCTTATTTTTGCATCCTCTTAATGCTATTTTGCTTCCAGCATTTGCATTACTCTCTTGGAGACTAACTCTATGATGCTATTTTGATTTTGTATCATTTGCATTCATAGTTTAGATATTTACTCTTTGCACTAGTTTTTTGGGTTATTAATCTTTTCAGATTCTAACATGGTATCAGAGCTTTTCTATGTGCAAGAGTAGATTTTAGTTTCCTTATTTGAGAGATTCGGGGGGGGAAAATAAACTTTATTGTAGTTTTTTGAAAAATGAAGTATGCTCTTCTCTTGCATCTTTGGATGATCCTGAGAATCAGAAAAGTTTTGACAAAAACAGTTTTTCTCTGGGGTTTCAATCTCAAATCTGACAACCAACTTGCATATTTGGAGTTTTCAATCAGTTTTGCAGGTTCCAGCATGCCATTGACGGACTTAAGAAGCTGATCTAGCATTTGCATGTCATATTTTGGTTGCTGGGGTCGTTTTCTGATTTTTGGAGCCATTTTTTACTGTTAAAGGCGTCTGATTTATAGTACAGCAACATCTTCTGTTCATCAGCAAGAAAAATGCTTTTTGGGTTTTGTTTATAGCCTCGAAAAACCATCTTGGTATCTTTTAGATTTTGCATGCAAAGCTACACCCATACCCCTCTCCATTGACAGCCACAGATTTGAACGTAGTTTTCAAATGTCTCATTTTTGCTCATACAGACTTCGATTTTGATGATTCTTGTTATGAACTTGGCTATTTTTTTGTGCTCTATCCACTAGTGGAGTTATTTTTTGATTTTCATGCATGAATTCTTCAAAAATTGCAGATTCTCAGCCGTGACTGTGCACAGTTCTCGTTTTGGAAATTTCGGAGGATCATAACTTTCTCATACGACTTCGTATTGAGGGGATTCTTTTTTTGAAAGTGCATGATTTTTCGAGTAGATTGTAGTGGTGCTATTTGTTTCCTTGATTATTGTGCCCAAGTTTCACTTTTAGCATATGCTCTTTATGAGGGTTTGTAATGCATTGAAATCAAGACCACTAAGTATCTCTTTCTAGTGGTAGTTGTAAATGCACTAAAATAAAGTGCCAAATCATATTTCTTTTGGGGGGGGGGTTCTTTGATTGAGTAAAAAGGGGGGAGCATTGTTGTGGCTGGGTTCTCTTCTTTCTAGCATTTCTTCTCTGCATTTCTTCATCATGGATCAAACAAATATGCCCATCCTAACTCCATACAATTAATTTGAGTGGAAATCACACATGACAATTCACTTAAGGAAAGCTGGATTAAATAGGATAACTATGGGACTTGAAACTGAACCTGCTAAAGATGAAGATAAGCCTAAGTGGTTTAACAAATGTGATGACGCATTTGGAACATTGTGTTTGTCTGTTTCTCCTGACTTGCTATTTCACATTGAGTCTTTGGATACACCAAATGAAGTATGGACAAAGCTAGAAACACTATTTGGAACACAAGATTCAATGAGGGGTGATATGTTGGAAAATGAATTAATAAGTTTGAGTCCAGGCAATTTCAACACAATCCAAGATTTCTTCACCAAATTGAAATCACTAAGGCTGCAGTTAAAACAATGTGAAATTGAAAAGAGAGATGAACAACTGATTCTTAGTATTCTCTCTAAGCTAAGTTTAGAATATTCTGTGTTTGTCTCTACCTTCTATGCTACTAAGGGTGCACTTGGTACTCAATTCACCATGCCATCTTTAGATGATTTTTTTGTGAATCTCACTCAAGAATAGGACAAGCTAATCCAGATGGGCATTCTTAAATCCTCTAAGTCACATGCCTTGGCTGCCAACCAAGGCACAAAAGAACAACAAGGACAAAGTAGTAACAACAACAGTAAGGACAAGAAACAAAAGAATAGCAAGGAGAAGAAGGATCAGATGTCGGTTTCTTCAAAAGCAACTATTGATACACCATCTTCCAAGGGCGATAAGCCTAAGAAAGAAAAGGTCAAATGTGCTTATTGTAAAAGACCTGGTCATGATGAACATAAATGTTTGCAAAAACAACTTGATCACTTGACATACATTCTTGAGAAGAATAATATCAGTGTTCCTGATTCTATCAAACAAAGTTCTAATGAAGGGTCTAACAAGGAAAAAGAAAATAGCAAGGGGAAAGGAAAGGGTAAGGCCCTTTTTGCAGTTGCTTCCTCACCATCCACTTGGGTTCTTGATTCAGGTGCTTCACACCAAATGGTTTCATCTAAGGAAGAACTTGCATCCTTGGAGCCGTGTACTATGCCTTCTATTTTGATGGGTGATAACACTCTTGTTGAGGTGTGTGGGAGAGGGTCTGTTGATGTGGGGGATGGTACATTCCATGATGTTCCTTATGTACCCTCATTGTCAACTAATTTCCAATCGGTACACCAGATCACTCACACAGGTTTAGGCAAGTGGGTTGAGTTCACTCCTAGTTCAGTGGAGATATGTGAGTTGCATAATGATTCTACAGTTGCAGTTGGGAGAGCAGATCATCAGTCACGACTCTATATGTTTTCTCACTTTGTTCCTGATCCTCCTTTGACTATTTCACTCACTCACTTTAATGATGTGAGCAGATTATGGCATGAGCGGTTTGGCCATCTTAACTTCCACTACTTGCATCAGCTTAACCAACAGAGCATGGTCACAGGGTTGCCTTCTACTTTGACATTGAAGTCACTTGGAATACATGATAGATCTTCTGATGGGTCAGATTCACTTGAGCAGTCTTCTACCTCCACTTTTGATGTAGAGAGTGATTTAGAGGACTCACCTCCTTCCTCTCCTAGTCATCATTCACAGGTTGATGATTCTCCTCTAGATTCTCCATCTTCTGGTCCACTTTGGACTAGACAGACCTTGCATTTTGCATGTGATTGGGTTGGAGATCCATCAGACACCAAGCAGACTCGTTTACAATTCCAAGATGCTCTACATATCTTCATTGCTACTGCCTCAAATCCACAGTCCTTTCATGAGGCTTCTGGTATTTCTCAGTGGGATATAGCTACGCAGGAAGAGTATAGTTCCTTGATGAGGAACCACACTTGGGATCTTGTCCCTTTTCCTAAGGGAAGAAAACTTGTTCGATGTAACTGGATCAACTGGACAAAATTTGCAAGCTTTGCTGGAGGTGCAGGATGCTTCATCTTTTGGGGGGCCCTCTTCCTCTCACTTGGAGTCCTAATTTTCTTTGGGGAGTCTCTTTTCTCTCTCTTTTGGGGGAATTTTATGTACATGGGTACCTCATCAGGCTTGACTTGCCGGGACCCATTTCTACATCCACCTAAGCTTTGCTTATGGGGGGGTGTTAGTGTAGTTTTTTATTTTTCTTATTTTGCTAGGTTTTTCCTACACTTTTAATAATCTCGCTTAGGTTAATAAAGCATGTCTTATTAGGTGAATGGTTGTGAGGTGTCACCTTCCTACATGTGAGCATCCATTAGCTATCTTGGGAAAATACTTTGCTATCTTTAGTCCGATAGATGGTTGCTCCTCATTGGTTGGTGTTGCCACCTCCTCCCTCTTCCTAGCCTATATAAGCATGCTACCTGGCTTGTAATTACATCTCTTGTTTTTGCATCCTCTTAATGCTATTTTGCTTCCAGCATTTGCATTACTCTCTTGGAGACTAACTCTATGATGCTATTTTTATTTTGTATCATTTGAATTCATAGTTTAGATATTTACTCTTTGCACTAGTTTTCTGGGTTATTAATCTTTTCAGATTCTAACAATTTTGAGTTTTTTGGTCAATTTATTAATTAAATAATTGATAAATAAGGAAATAATGTTTAAATAAGATTTAAACATTTTTGGGAGGGATTCCTTAATTAAATATTTTTAATTAAGATAAAGGGATTTAATGGCATAAAAATAAATAAATAAATTAAATAATTAATTAATTAATAAATGATGATGTCATCAGGAATTTTTCAAAAAATAAAAATACTTTATTTTCTAAAGGTTTTTAGGTGTCTACATTTTGCCCCTCTTTGATGTGATGCCGCAAGTGGCATGGCATCAAAGATAAGAAAATAAGATGCTGAAGGCTAGAGCAGAAGAGGAGAGAATGGACTGTGAGATGCCCCCTCAAGAAGGTGGCGGGAAGAGAAAGCAAGGCTCGATGGCTTCTTGAAAAGTACAAGAATCTCAGATGAGAAAGGAAACTCAGATTGGTAAAGAGAAGGGGCTAAATTAGCTCAAACTCTCACTATGGGAGAATGATAAAGGAGAATCAGATGCATAAGAGGAAGCAAGCTTAAGACTTTAGGGAAGGTGGAGGATGAAGGAGCATAGCACTATAAAAAGGAATCTAGGATAGGGAGATTGATGAGGGGATTGTAAAGCTGATACAATAGGATTTCAAAGAGTCAGATTGGCAGAAGATTGGTTTTGGAGATCCCTAGGACTAGGATTGTAGATCTCGAAAGATGAGGCTTGGTGGAGTGATTTGGATTGGTGGATCCCTAAGACTAGGATTGTGGATACCTAAAGCTAAAGGTGAGGAGTGATTCAAAAAGATACTGATGCATAAGCTGGGGTAGGAGAGACAAATGTTGGATATGGATGGGGGATAATGGAGATGAAGGAAAACCATTGAAGCTTTTTGAGCGGGGGGATACTTCAAAGAGAAGTACCACCATGTAGTTGAGCACTAGATTTGCTATATGATTGTTGGTTAATTGCCAAGGTTACCAAGAACATCAAGGCCTTTTCACCAACTATCTAGAGGACTGACAAACTAACTCAAAACAAACACGCAAGGATTTCCCCAGCATCACACATGATTCCTAAAGGAAGCAGCGTGGAACCGACACTGGGTAACCCACAAGCAGAAAATAAAAATAAACAAAAGACATGATCAAGACCTTACACTCTGATTGCCCCATTCACAGTATACCATGATATGGAAGATCATGGCAACCTTGAGGAGGGAACAAGGAGATTGCTTGGAAAAGATATTTCAAGACCCAACAGGGAAGAGTCCAAATCAAAAGAAAGCAAAAATCCAAAAGAGAACCATTTTCCAATTAGATGGGTAGGACGAGGTACTAATGGACCAAGATCAGACATGAGGAAAGCTATATCCTGCAAGGACCTATCAGAGAGCACCTGAGTTGGTGAATTTGGATGAGTGATGCATCTGGCAAGCTGAACTAAGAAAGATAACACTTTGGTGACAGGAAATCTAGCTAAAGGATGCATTGGAATAGCTAACCAAGATGTGCGATGGGTGCAAGATGTTGATCAAGGACGAACTGACACAAACACTAGATAGATACAATGGTACTAAGCTAAAGAGGATGTACAAGTTGATGGACCAAGATATGTTACAAATGTACAAGTTTGTTCATATTTTGGTTTTGTGAGATGGAAATGTTTGTGAAGGATGGGATGTCTATAATAGGTGATAGGTGGATAGGTAGATGGTTTGCGAAAAGCTTAAGTGAAAATGAAGTTTTGTGTGTGCACGTGATAGTATACAAGCTAGGATAGAAGATTATTTATAGGCTAAAATATGGTACAAAATTTGGACAAGATTTGGATATACAAGGTATGGTACAAGATTTACAAGGTATAATACAAGCTTTGGTACAAGATTTACAAGTTGTACAGGAGGTATTTACAAGCTCCATTAGATTTTGGATATTTGGTTGGAACACCAAGGGAACAAGAAGGTGTTTTATGGGATGGTGGGTGAATGGATGAGGGAAAGGATAGTGATAGATAATGGATTAGTCTTAGTACACAAGGTGCCTAAATTACCAGGTTTTCACCAAGGTACCTATCCAAGGTGCTTGAATTGCCAAGTTTTCACCATTGGATGCTTATTTCTCTTTACTATTTTTTTTTTTTTTTTTTTGTATTTTTCAAAAGCTGGGTATACCAAGGATCTTCAAGAATAGGACTTATTGAGATGAATGATGTTAGTAGGATCATTCAAGAGTTCTCCTTCTGGTGTAGATAGTTGATAGGCTTCAGAGCCAAAGGAAGCAGTGACAACATAAGGACCAAGCCATGTAGGTTCAAACTTGCCTTTCTTTTCTCGATCTGCTTGGACTTTCATGTTTTCTTTGAGGACCATGTCACCTAGCTAAAAGTGTCGTGGAAGCACCTTCTTGTTGAAATTCCTTTTGAGATGAGTTTGATACACTATGAGATGATCATAGGCTTGTTGTCACTTCTCGTCTAAGAGGTATAGCTGGGTGAGTCGAGCTACTCTGTATTCTTCATCTAATATTTGCCCTTGCAAAGATATGTGCAAGGAGAAAAGTTCAACCTCTATAGGTCATACCGCTTCGACACCATAGACTAGGGAGTATGGAGTTGTGCCTGTGGATGTACAGAAGGAAGTTTGATAGGCCCATAGGGCTGGATTTATTTGTAGGTGCCAATCACGACCGAAATCATTGACAACTTTCTTTAGGATTTTGAGGAGGGTTTTGTTAGTTGCCTCTGCCTGGCCATTACCTTGTGGGAAATATGGGCTAGAAAAATGGTGATGGATGCAGAGGGAAATGCATAATTCTTCCATGTTGAGATTTTCAAAGTTACCTCTGTGGTCGGTGAAGATGGTGGATGGGATGCCAAAGCGATAAACAATGTGGTACAAGATGAACTTGGAGACCTGAACTCCTATAGCTGAGACTAGGGGGACTGCTTCCACCCATTTAGTGAAATAGTCTGCAGCTTTTATTATCCATTTATGTCCATTAGATGAGAGGGGTGTGATAGTTCCAATTAGATCAAGGCCCCAACAAGCGAAAGGCCAAGGTGGTGCAATAGGCTGTAGATCTTGTGCTGGAGCGTGCACAAGATTTGCATGCTGTTGACATGGGAGACACTTTTTGACAAAATCATAGGAGTCTTCTTCAATGGTAGGCCAATAATAGCCTGCTCTAAGGATTTTTTGTGCTAGGACAATACCACTTGTGTGGGCACCGCATTTCCAGAGTGTACTTCCTTTAACACCATCGCGGCCTCATTTTGGTCTAAACATCGAGAGAGAGTATTGTGATAACCTCGACGATATAGGGTATTGGCTATGATAACATAGCGAGATGATTTTTGATGAGGTTTTGGCATTGGGTACGTGTGAGGTGAGGGGATATGATACCATTGTTAAGGTAAGCGTGAATCTCATGGTACCAAGGGGATTGGGGACCAACCAAGATGCAAACATGGTTTGAATCCTCATTCGCATAGGCAGGTGTGAGGAACTGCTCCAGTAAAAACTCATACTGTATAGCTACTTGGGGAATTTCCAAGAGCAAGCCTATAGTAGCCATAGCATCTGCTGCTTTGTTCTGTATTCGAGGCACTTGTGTAAACTGAAGCCTTGTAAAATGCTGGGTTAGTTGATCAACTAGCTCTTTGTAGGGTAATAGCTTTTCATCTTTGGTTTGATATTCATTTAGGGCTTGCTTGATGATGAGCTGAGAATCACCAAAGATTTGTAGCTCAGCAATGTTCCATTCTGCAGCTATCTTTAATCCTGCTATGAGGGCCTCATATTTAGCTATATTGTTGGTGCTAGGTAATTGCAGCTTGAAGGCTTTTGGAATGTAATCTCCATGAGGTGTGACCAACAATATTCCTACCCCTGATCCATGAGATGTGTATGAGCCATCAAAATAAAGTTTCCATGGGGGTTGTTCTTCAATTAGACAGATATGCTCATCTGGAAATTTTGTGATCAATGGATAAGCATCTATTAGAGGTGCATCAGCTAGCTGATCTGCTATATCTTGCCCTTTGATTGCCTTTCTGTCCACATACTGGATGTCAAATTCACTAAGGAGCATAACCCATTTGGCCAAACGGCCTGTAAGTGCTGTTCTGGAGAGGATACACTTGAGAGGGTCAATCTTGGAGACTAGTTGGATGGTATGACTTAGCATGTAATGGTGAAGCTTTTGAGTTGAGAAAACAACTGCCAAACAAGCTTTTTCCATAGGAGTGTAATTGAGTTCATAACCAACTAGGGTTCTACTGATGTAGTATATGGCTCTTTCTCTGCTGTAGTCATTGAGTTGTGCTAGAAGTGCCCCTAGAGCAGTAGGTGTTGCTGATATGTACAAAATTAGGGGATGACCAGGAACTAGTGGACCCAAGATAGGGGGTTTGATGAGATACTACTTGAGATGGTCAAAGTTGTGCTGACATAAAGGATCCCACTTGAAGTTCTCATCCTTCTTTAGTAAATGTGAAAATGGTGTACACTTATCTGCAAGCTAGGAGATGAAGCCCCGAACAGATTGAAGCTTTCCCTGAAGAGGATGAAGTTGTCGCAGTGTCTGGGGAGGAGGCATATCTAAGATAGCCTTGACCTTCTTGGGGTCGATCTCTATACCTCATTTAGAAACTATAAAGCCTAGAAACTTGCCAGATGTGACCCCAAAGACACATTTTTTGGGATTTAGCATGAGATGATATTTGGCTAACCTATCAAAGACTTTCTCCAGGTCAGCAAGATGATCCATGAAGGTATGATACTTGACTAAGATATCATCCACATAATCCTCCAAAATGCTATGGATGAGATCATGAAAAATGGCTCTCATAGCTCTTTGATAGGTAGCCCCATCATTCTTTAGGCCAAAAGGCATCATGTTGTAGCAAAAGGTTCCCCAAGGGGTAGTGAATGTTGTCTTATGCTGATCCTCTTCTGCAATCTTGATTTGATTATACCCAGAAAATCCATCCATGAGGGACAAAATTTCATGTCCAGTTGTAAGATCTAAAATCATATCTATGTTGGGCAAGGGAAAATCATCTTTTGGACAAGCTTTGTTAAGATCTCTAAAATTAGTGCAGATTCTGATGTCACCAGAAGGTTTAGTGATAGGGACCATGTTGGAGATCCACTCTGAGTAGTCGATAGGTCGGATAACCTTAGCAACTAACATTCTTTCTAATTTATCTTTGACCAATAATGCCACCTTGGGGTGCATTTTTCTAACCTTTTTTCTGATGGGCTTGATCTTTGGATCAACTGCAAGATGATGAACTAAAAGCTTTGGGTAAAGTCCTGGCATGTCCTGATATGAAGATGCAAATTGGCCAATGTTCTCTCTTAAGACCTCAAAGAGGAGATCAGCTTGGTCTTGTGATAGGGATGCAACAATGTGAACAAGCCTAGGGATCTCTGAAGAACCAATGTTGAATTCCCTAGTATCCTCAATTAGAATAGAAGATATCTCTAGTCAATTATCTTGAGGAGGTAATGCTAAATCCTCATGTTCTGCTTGTGGCTCTGGATGCTCTTGCTGAGGGGTTCTCTTCACTGCCTTAGCTAGTCTCAGATTCACCTTAGTTCCAATTTTGGGTGTATCGGAACTAGGTTGGGGATTTTCTCCAAAATACTCCGTGGGATCTAGCTTGTAGATATAGGCAGAATCTGGCTTTGTTTTCTTGTGAGGTGTTTCAGCTCTCATGAATCTCAGAAGTGCTTCCTCTTATGTGAACTCATCAATGTGGATGACACTTGGTTGATCCCAATCTATGAGTTGTGGATGGGTGAGTGGTAGGTCAATGAGGTGGATGGATAGTTCTTGGAGAATAGAGTCTCTGAGGGAGATTTGGTCTAGGATATCATCGTAGGTTCTCTTTTCAACTTCCTTAGGAATGTCTTCAATTTTGACAAGGTCGCGGTGAATGTTTGAAAAAGTGTGACCGTTCTCATTGGTGCCTCTAGTTGTGGGTATGCCAAAGCCAAGACCTGACTTCGATTCCCACTTGTGTGCGTTGATGGGGTACTGCATGCCTCTTTCTTCTGGTGCTAGACCACCACCTTGATAGTTCCATTTGTCAGTGATGAGCTTATGTTCTTGGGGATAATTTTGGCTGAATTGATCAAGGCATGCTTGATTTCTTTGAGGTGCATCCTTATGTAACCAATTGTTGATATCCAGAGTGAGATCCTCATGAAGAGGGATTTTCGAGGATACAAAGGTTGTTGGGCCAAACTGTTTGTATCAAGGAGGTGGAATCTCCTTAACTTTGTGATATGTTGATCTTCCATCAGCATGTGGATCAAGTGGGAATGCCCCGACATAAAAGGCATCTGATAGACTATACTCTCCATAGCCTTTGTTATTGATCTTCATGGTAGATAGGGTGGAGGCAAGGATGGTTTCTGGGTCATTACAAGTGTGGGATGAGCTAGCGATGGCTGTGCCGATATCAATTCTAGGGCAATGGTTTGTATATGAGGCTTTAACCGCATTACAGTAAGCAAAGGGTTCTGGATCAGCATGGATGGTTACCTCAGTGCCTTGATGCAGAAATTTGATGCACTGATGGTAAGTGGATGGAACGGCTTTCATGGCATGAATCCATGGGTGACCGAGGAGGATGTTGAATGGTAGGTTTAGATCAATAACATGGCAAAGTGTCTCTTGGATGACGGGCCCAACCTTGATTGGCAGCAAAATAGTTCCTTCTGTGGTTCTTTCCAAGTTGTCATAAGCTTTGATGGTGATAACCTCACTGATGATATCTGCCTCAGTATACCCAGCTTGTTTTATGAATTTTAGGGTGCAAATTTTCAAGGCGGATCCATTATCTATCATTACTCTTTTCACAACAAAATTGGATACCATGATGGCTATGCGAAGTGGAAGGGTGTGATCTGGCTCGACCACGGGTATGTCGGTGGGTTTGAAAGATAGGGCACATGAGGATTAAAGGGGTCCAACAAGATTACAAAAATTAGTAGCATTGATATCAGAAGGGACATAGGATTATATGACAGCACTGTCAAGGATGTTCTTGTACATGGGACTAGTGTGAAGAAGGTCTAAAATGGAGATTTGGGCTGGCATGTTCTCAAGGTGTTCCAAGATATTATACTAGCTTTTTGACGAAGCTAATGGTGGTGGTGAAACTGGTGGGCCTGCAATGTTAAATCACAAGATATTATACACTCATTGTTTAGTCCTTGGATATTGATAAGATTGATAGAAGGCTCTTTCTTGGATATACAACCTATAAGGCTACCATAGTCTATATAGGATGAAGTGTGGTCATTGTTCTTCCCATGCTGTTGGCTTGGCTGACGGTTGTTGGTGTTATTGTTGTTGGTTTGGATAGGTGCTTTTCCAAGATTTTGGTTGTTGTGTGGAGGAAAATCATTTTGATAAATCTGTAGTCCTGCATTGGGAGAGGTTTGGGCACCAACAGTGATTTCTTCCCGATCAATGAGGTCCTGCACATAGTCTTTCAGTTTCATGCATCTGAGGGTAGTGTGACCTTTTACCCTATGAAATTTGCAGTACTCATTGTCTTTGTACCATGCAGCTTTGGATTGGCTTGGGTCAACTTGCTGGGTAGGAGGAAATTTGATGAGGTTTTCCTTGAGTAATTTCTCAAAAATGACATCCAATGGCTCACCAAGGGGTGTATAGTTTCTAGGTGTAGGTTGGAATCTGGGCTTTTGTCCTGCAGCTAAATTGATGGCATTAGCTTGATTGCTAGACCCTTGGAAGTTGGGTCTTGGATTGTGGTTTTGATAGCTTTGGTTATTCTGTTGTTGGTAGTTGATAGCTTGTTGATTGTTTGGTTGATATGGTGGGTCAGACTGGCTATGAGAAGGACCAACAATATTCACATGTCTGGTGTCAGTGACGCCATCTATTGCAACGTGCTTGCTTTTGTTCCAATATCTAGACTTGTCATTGGAATGTGATTGATTTTGGTTGACCTCTTTGTAAATCTTGACCACACCATCTTTAATGAGTCCTTGCTCAAGGATCATTCCTTTCTCTTTGATATCTTTATAGGTCTGCAAATAGTTCATGGTCATGTGGTGAGCCAAGCTGGGATGGGCATTATCAATAAACATTTTCACCACATGGTGCTCTAGCAAGGTGCAGGATATGCGGGTGGTAAGAGTTTGCCATCTTTGCAGGTATTCAGCAAGGCTTTCTCCACCTTTTTGCTTAGTGTGGACAAGGTCAACTATTGATAGCTCTGTTTCAACAAGATTGGCATATTGGGCTACGAATGCCTCAGATAATTCAGCAAAGTTTTTAATTGTGCCATAGGGGATTCTGTAAAACCATTCAAGAGCTGGTCCAGCCAAGCTTTTGGGAAAAAGGTGCAAGAGGAAGACATCATTGTATGCCACGTCCTAGCAGTGCATGTAAAATTCTTTGATATGTGTGACAGGGTCTCCTTTTCCTCTGAATTTGTCAAATTTGGGTACCTCAAAGTGTTTGGGAAATGGTGTCATGGTAATGGCTCTGTCAAATGGGTAAGGACACACATTCTCAAACTTGAATGTCTTCAGATCTTTCCCTTCTTGGATGGATTTCAGAGCTGTCTTCATTTGCTCCCATTCTGAATTGATAGGTGATGGCTGGGGTGCCCCCAATGTAGGAGTGCCTTGAGGTAGGTATGCGCTAGATAGGGCCCCTAAATATGGATGGCTATGAGGGATTGGCTGATAGGGATTGTACATTATTTGGGTAGCTATATGGTGGATGACGGGTTGTTGAGGGGGATGTGGTGCATATTGCTGCATGTGCTGCGAGGCTTGCTGTTGATATGGGATTTGAGGTTGGGATTGAGGAACATAAGCTGGCTATGGGATAAATGAATGGCTTTATGGAGGTAAGGTATAAGATGGTTGTGAAGCTTGGGGAAAGGATCGGGGGGCTTGTGGGGTTTGACCAAGGTATGTGGGATGCACCCCCATTTGGGATGGTACCTACAAATAATTGGTGGTTGGCTGGATTGGTGGGTTACCTCCTAGAAGTGGCATTGAAAAGTAGTTGGTAATAGGAGGTAATGGATTAGTTGGTGGTGGAGGTGGTGGGAATTGAAAGCTAGGAAATGGCATTGATGGGGTTTGATAGCTTGGTGGCTAGATTTGGAAGCTTGGTAGAGTTGTGGTGGGAGCTTGGGTCACTTGAGAGATAGGAAAAACATTGGTAGTAGCTTGTGGGGTTTGATTGCTTTGTAGAGTGAGGGTAGTAGCTTGTGGATTTGTGGCTGATGGCACTGACCTTCCAAGACCTAATGGAAATGATGAGATTGTGCTTTGGGTTGTGGTGAACAAGCTGGGGGTGATGAAAGGTTGATCACTTGGCCCCATGGGTGGCATACCTATTGTATATTATTGAGGTTGGCCAAAGATGCTAGCATTGATTCGAGAGATGGGTGGATTTGGAAGGCTGGGTTGGGGAGCAGCAACAACAATAGTGAAGGGGGTGAACGGTGAGGTGTTTTGGGTAAAGGGGGTTTGGAGCGGAGAGGTATGAACCAAGGATGGAGTGGTGGTGGATGGGTTGGCTTGCGGCATGGAGATTTCAACTTGGGTGGATGATGGTATGTTTGGGTCTATTGGATCATATGGATTGGCTAGAGGCTCTTCTTTTGGCATATATTAAGGATAATTTGGATCATAAGAGCCTATGGGTGGTGGTAGCTACCCAAACAATAGGTGAGATGGATCTGATAATGGAGTGGGTCTTCTAAAGTCAAAGGTTCCTACATTATCCCTTTGAAAATTAGCCATGATTGTCTCTTTGTTCTTGTCTATAATGACGTTTACCAATAGTGCATTTCCTGGTTGGTTCATGAAAGCTTCAATGTCAGTAGATGATGACATAGCTTTCTCTAGGCTAAAGGATGGCTGAGTGCTCAAGGGGGGTGAGGCTGTTTGATCCAAATTATAGGGCTCCTTTGTTTCTTTCTTCTTGGCTAAGCGAGTGACGGGTGGCATGAAAAATGCTCCTAGGGATGAGATGCAACAAATGCTGGTGGATGCAAAAGGGAGGAAGGCTTTTCTATGCAAATGATTTCGTAGGTTGAGGCAAAGCTATATGAAAAAACCTAAGGAGGATTGGGTTGGGGATTCTAACTTCAAAGATATGTTGCCAAAGCACAAAAGGTCTGCTTTCCTATGTGCAAACTTGGTGGTGATTGTGTCAACTTAAGGATAGACTGATGATCCTTTAGGAAGAACATGAGATTGACCACTTGTAGATCCCAACCTTTAGCTCAAGGTGATGAGGGATAATAAGTGGCAAAGCTAGATTACCCTAGACAAAGATTTGTCAAAGGGATAACCTTGGTGAGATTGGTGGTTTTGAAAGATTTTTAAGAATGGCAAACTTTTAGCAAGGTGACAACAATTTTTGAAAGCTTGGATGTGAAGATTTTGGATTGCTGGCTAGATGGTTTGATTCTAAATGAGATGGATGAGCTAATAATGCTTAAGGGGATAACCTAAGATGGCTGGCTTTTCTACAAAGATGACTCTAAAGTGAAGCTTATCCAAGAAGATCTAGAGAAACAAGGGTGTCTAATCATAGAAATCATGCCTAGTTGGTAAGGCATAATCACTCATGTTTAAGAGACAATGTTCAATTCCAACTTGAAGTGCCAAAAAAAGTAAATCGATTGAAGAATGCAAACAAGAAGAAGAGTTAGGGTCAACAAAAGTAGACTCGCTCGCCTAGAGGCCCTCCACATCAAGTATTGATTAATTTCCTTTAAAGCATTCAAGAGTTGGTGTGATTTTGTTTTAAGCCCAAAGCAAAGATGTGTGAGACTCAATTTGTCAAGCGCGCGCCCAGAGGCCCTCCATGTCAATAGTTGTTCAATTTTAGTGCCCAAATTTGAAATGTGATCGATTTAATCTAGAGTTTTGGTCATTTAAATTTTTTGATAAAGTTAAAGCAAACGTTCAAAGACCAAGTGAGTGAGTTAGATTGTGGAACATTTAACACCTTTTTCAAGTAGACCCATCCCCATAAATAGCGCTGAGATTGCAACCAATGGTTGAATTGATGGGTGATTAGAAAAGAGGTGAGTCCAAGGAACTACTCAAATTGATTTTTGCAAATTTGTATTTAACTTAACAAAGTTTCTTAAATGTCCAAAAATCAAACTTTACCTAAATTGCATGTGGAAAAGAAATTTGTTTTGTTCAATTTTAGAAGCTCCAAATGAAGTGTTTGATATTGCAATGGTTAATTGATCCTTGGCATTCAAGATTGGATTTGTTGTTTTAATCATGCATTCATACAAAAAACAAACTTGATTTTAATCCATGGCACTCAAGAGTGATTTTAGCAACATGCATTCAAAGACAAGTGATTAAACATTCAAGTTTTTTTCTTTGAGCATTCAACATTGAGATTTTGTGTGTTGTTTTAGGAACTTTGAAGTGCTTTGTTTAAACCTTAGATCATTCAAGATTGTTTTGGACTCAAAAGTGAAAATGACTCTTTGGACTTTGGTTTTCTTTCAAGATTTTGTGTTCTAGTTTGCATATTTTAAGCCCAAAAATGATATTCCTAGATTGTTTTGATGCATGAAAAACCTAAGAAACATTCAAGATTTTGCAACAAGACATTTGTTTGGAACAAATAACAAAGCTTTTAGGACAATTTTTGGCAACCATTTAGGACTCTTAGTTTTCATGAGATTTTAAAAAGAACTTTAAAATATTTGCAAATGAGGTTAATTTTATCCTTGATTGATGCTTTGAGTTTGATTTACATTTTAGTGTGCACTTAGTGTTGATTTTGAACCTTTTGAAATGGAAACTTGAAGTTCTTTTTAAATTCCCATAAATGAAGTTTTCCTAACTTTGCATGAATGCATCTAAAACCTTGATGTTGCAAGGATGCAAATGATTGGATTGGTTTAGTTTCACTTGTTAAAATATTTTTTCTTTTTTGCAATTTTTTAATTTTTTAATGGATTTAAGTATGATTTGGGGGTTCATTTTAAGCACTAAAAAGAAGTGTGTATGATTTTGCTTCCTTAAAAAAAAAAATGGCCACGATCTCCCACAAGAAGAAGAAGAAGAAGTAGATGGAATAAGAAGAATATAGACAAGAAGAGGAAAAAGAATTCCAAGTGCTTTGTCCACCTATAAGCTTAAAAAATCTGCAAATACTATGAGATAGACTATGAGTTCCTTTGTCTTCTTCATGCTCATGTGGACCTACAAAACCAATTTATACAATCCTACAAATCACAAAAATAAGCAAAATTAGCCAAAATCAGCAAATGACATACAAAACTTGACTAAAAAAGCTAATGAAGATGACCCATGTGGGGTCCCATCGGGCGTGCCAAAATGTATATGAGAAATGTTAGTATGCTAATAGAAACCAAATTTAAATAAAGCTTCTACAAACTAAACAAAATTTATAAACTTCAAGATAGACTAAGATGAGCTCTCAATTGAGAATATGATCCATTAATGGGCTCTCTCAATAAGAAGCTCTCTTGTTGAGTGGCTTTGTCTAAATAGATAGGATGTATGCTCAAGCTTATGCTTCAAAAAGGGCTTCAAATGGAGTTGAAATTTGGGTGTGAGTGTATGGTTTTGATGTAAAATGGCTTCTTAAAATGACATTATGACTTTACTTCATGGATTGTGTTATTTTGCAAAGGGGAAGGATCCAATTTATAGGCAAGAGGCTTGCGGGATTGAGGGCTAAGATGCAAGGATGGGAAAAAGCTCATGGAGGGCTCAGATTGCATGAGAAGAGAGCACATGGATTGTGCTTCCTTATAGCCAATCAGGGAGTGACACATGTCACAGGGTGAGAGGATGGACGAAAGGGGAAGGATGAGTCAACAAAGGAGGCTCAAGGGATAAAATATTCATAAAGACCCTCATAATGGCTTGTAAGAGCAATAAAAGGGCTTGGAAGAGTCATTTATGGCCTAGTGGACTTCATAAAGTTTTATGGTTGAGATATTTTGAGGGAGATGAGAGTAATTTCAACTTGGGCTTGATTAGGAGGGTTTTAAGCTTGCTTAGGCTTGTGCAAATGATTAGAGGATGGATTAGGATGGTTTAGGATTAGCTTAGGGATAGGCAAGTGGATGACATTTAATGAGGGTGGGTGAAGGAGGAGATATTTGTTAACTTTGGCTTGGGTTAGTAAGTCTTAACCCATTTTTAAGGAATGTGACAAGGTTAGGAGGGGATTAGGATTAGGTTTAAAGACATCTTCTAGAAGAGTCTAGACTTTGGATGAGGAAAAAGGCTTCCTAGAATAGTCTAGAATTTCCTAGGATGAGGATGAAGACTTTCTAGAAGAGTCTAGAACATCTTAGGATGAAAATAAATTAGATTTTTAGGAAATAAATAAAGTTTTATTTATTTCAAGGGTTTGAGTTGAGGAGATATTTATTAAAACTTTTAAAATAAACATGAGGATTAATATTTAATCTTAATTAAATATTTTGAGTTGGGATTAGGGGTAGGAAATGATGGGATTAGCCTTTAATCAAAATTAAAGAAGGATTAGAAGATTTTGGAAGAGGATAGTGGTCTTAAGAAAATTGGCCAAGTTTTGGGCAAAAAATAAATTTTTTATTTATTTTGAGTTTTTTGGTCAATTTATTAATTAAATAATTAATAAATAAGGAAATAATGTTTAAATAAGATTTAAACATTTTTGGGAGGGATTCCTTAATTAAATATTTTTAATTAAGATAAAGGGATTTAATGGCATAAAAATAAATAAATAAATTAAATAGTTAATTAATTAATAAATGATGATGTCATCAAGAATTTTTCAGAAAATAAAAATACTTTATTTTCTAAAGGTTTTTAGGTGTCTACACATAGAACTTTGGAAGAGTAAAGGGAGGTATGTTCTTAAGATTAGCATTGGTTACAAGAGTTGGAAGAGGAAATGGAAAAGTAGGTTGTGCCATGACTGGAGGTATCAAATTATGAGGTTGCTACTTAAAAGGGACATTGGGTACTAGATGATTAACAATTAGTGTATTCAGAGTAGTGTTATCAACAAAACTAGCCAATACTTTAGTGAAAGGTTGAAGAATGCTTATATCTATTGGTTCATCTCTTGATGATGATGATGCTATGGGAAAAAAAGGGCTTGCATCTTCAAAATGTAACTCAACTTCTTTAATTTCTTCATTTAGATTAAGACTCCCGTGGAAGAAATCTGCCATATTCATTTTGTCATCTTCCTCTTCAATGCATGCAATTAAACTTTTCACACTAGTGAAAGAAACTTCAAACTGGAGATTTCTAAAAAAACTTTATCTAAGAACTATGACTCAAAAATGCTCCTAGTTTGACACCATCCCCAATAATGGTGCCAAAAATGGTCTGCCTCAAAATAGGTGTATCATAGTCATGCTCTAGGCCATGCTTAGTAATAATATATTCAAACTAAGGACTATTTTTGCCACTATTAGGTGCATTTAATCTTGTCAACCTAGGGATATATACTTCAAATGGTCGGCATAGTATGTGCACTAGGTCTCTTAATGAGTCACTAAGCTTATGCTATAGGAAAGTAAAATGCAAGAAAAGAAACTTACACTATTGCTGCAGGAAACTAACATGCTTAATTCTATGAATACTAAAAATACAATAAAAATATAACAAATATTCCAACTCAGTTCATCCACTATAATTGTTCTCACATATGCTGTAGGAACATTCACAAAGTGCGATGCTATAGGAAGGAACTTACAACTTCTAATTATGAAACTAAAAATGCTTGGAAATAAATCTATTCTATCCTAATCTAATCCACCTCCCAAGTGGGCCCCTTTGGTCAACTTCATAAACTACTAACACAAAAGAGAAGCCAAAAACTATTTCATTAGATTTCAGAAATTCATTACATAACTCAGAACTATAAAAACACAATTGTAAAAGTCAACAGTCTATTCTCATAAACTATTTCTTCTAACTAGCTAAAAACTAATACACTTGGGTGGATTCCTATATATATAGGAAATCAACACTTATTCTATAATAGAAAAGTAAATGACCTAGCTTTAAATCTACAAGAGAGAAAATAGGAGGATAACAACTGAAGGCAAGAAGAAGGAATAACAACTTAAGGGAGGAATAATAAAGTCTGAACATCTTCTCACCAAAGAATAAATGTAGAGAAGGTAATAAGTCTTCATAGCTCCTCCTTACTCACTATCATGTCTTCTAGAACCATTGCAACTTTCCTTCACCGTGGCTACTCCTTAGCATTCTCTTCTCCTTGAATATTGTTGGTGCTCAACTTTTGAATCGCTCCAATTGTAATACCCCAAAATTGGCGCATTGCCATTGTACCAATTTTGGTCTATTTCTGATAATTTCTAAGTCCTATTCTAATAGGCAATTCTCATTTTGCTATTCGCTACTTGACTTAATTTTCAGATGCAAAAAACCTAAATCTGCATTCATCATGCTTATTATTTAATTCCTATAGTATTTACTCATATTAGTCACATTAAACCTATTGATTAATATTTAATTTAATTATTAAGTATTTATACTTTAATTAAATTAAATTATATACTAATGGCTAATGTACTATGGAATTAAATTTCTTTAATTTAATAAATACGCCTATCTTGATTAATTAAATGTAATCATTTAATTAAATGGGAAAGGTATTTCTAATTAATTAAACAAAATTATTTAATTAAATAGGAAGACATTCCTAATTAATTAAATTAAGTTATTTAATTAAATAAGAAAAGTGTCTCTAATTAATTAAAGATTATTTAATTAAATAGAAAAAATAATTATGAGAGCATATCTCATTTTATTAAATTAAATATCTCAACAAAATCTCTCTTCAGTTCAAAAAGGGAAATTTCTAGTTCACTATTGATCCAAAATGAGTTAAATTAGTTAACTCCTTTTTCTACTCAAATTAAAATAGTTAACTCCTTATTTTACTCAAATTAAATCTATTAACTCCCTTTAATTTGGGAATCTCCCTTTATGACTAAACTTCATCTTCAATCCTGATTGTTGATCCGAACTGATCTCAACTGTTGATGGATTTTAGAAAAGTCTATTTAAGAGACCCTCATCTCTTCATTTTAGAGGATGAATTTGGAGAATTTGCATCGAATCACTACTGAAATTCATGCTCATATTTACTTACATTTCTTGCATACATTCTCATTCTTAGTTTAATCTCATTTTAGTTTAATCATGCATATGCTTAATCTAGCTTGCTTTATTTGTTCTTAGATTACATTGCATCTTTCGTTCTAGATTAATCTACATACTCATTCTTAGCTTAATTTCATTGTCAAATCCTTCATTCTTAGAGGGTCTGGTTGCTTAAACACCTTGAATCTGAGGATATTTGACAAGAAATTCCCTTTAGATAGAAGGCAACAAGTCGCTTTGCAGGCTGGTTTTCGGATGAACAATCTAATGTTCATTCCGAGATGAATCCGCATACAATGACCGTGTTGAAGTGTGTGTTTTAGCAGAGGCCACATATTCACGCATACATTTTTGGCGCCCATCGGGGGGCCCAAAAATCAAATTTTCTGGCCTCTTTCTGTATTTTTTAAATCATTTTTTTGTTCTCTATCCATACTGTTCTGTACATTTTTGGGAATCTTCACGTGAGATTGTTCATTTTCACGTGAGGATCTAGAATCTTCATGCGAAGATTCTTTTTGCATCGCACGAGAAAGTTTTTTGGCGCGTGAAACTTCGCACAAAACTTGTAATTTTGTACAAGATGAATATAATTTTCTGCGAGCTAAATTTGATTTCGTGTAGGTCGTAAAACTTCTTCGCGCAAACTGTCAGGAATTTCGCATGAAACTCTGCTGACAAAGATAATTTTTTGCATTTTTTTTCGTGTTTTCTGATTTTTTTGCTGATTGTTCATGGTTTCTAGTGTTTTTGTGTTTTCTGATTTTTTTTGGAACAGCATAATAGCAGTTTGCAGGACAATGGGAAAAGCGTGCTAAATTTTCCAGAAACAGGTAAACATCTACTAAGCGCGTTGTGAGGATTACCAGGTAATTTGTTTTTACTAATAACACTTCATTTAGAGCTAAAACGAACATCTCTTGTGTCAAGCTTGTGTGTGTATTTACTTTCATGTTCTCATTTTACAACACATGCATAATTTGATTACAGGCATAGTTTGCAGGTTTCCCATTGCCCCACATATCTGAGAGCCAAGATGGATTCCTCTCATGAATATATTATTATCCAGTCACTATGCGGCAAAAGACAATCTCTGCGTGCTTTTGAAACTGTCATATTGTCTTTTAGGCTTGAAGAAATGCCTGCAACTCAAGCCCATTATCACATGTGAAGAAGAAAATGAGACCGCTAAACTCCAAAAACAACTGAAAATTATGCAAGACCAATTGGCTCAGATGATGCATGAGAAAGAGAAACCCAAAAAGACATACACATTGGACGCTCTTTGTTCATTTCCATTTGACAAAAGTATAAACATGCCGCCTTTCCCAAGAGGCATAGAACTACCCAAATATGATAAGTACTTTGGTACTACTGATCCCCAAGATCACTTGCGAGAATTTGGTGCTTTGTCTATGGAGTTTATACACAATCAAATGTACCTCATGCATTTATTCCCTAGAAGCCTAGGTGGTCAGGCTTTGGAGTGGTTCTCACATTTACCTCTTGGTATCAAGACGTTTGACAAAATTGCTAATTCATTTGTTCAACAATATTCTCATAACATTCAACATCCTATAAATATTCAAGATCTATGCAACCTTAATCAGAAGGTTGGTGAGCCTTTTCTCACTTTCCTCCAATGATGGAGACAAATTTACACTAAGTATTCCTGTAAAATCCTAGAAATGGAGAAGCTTGACATTTTCACTGATAACCTCTTACTTGATTTCAGGAATAGAGTCAAACTACAAGGTCCACATACCTTTGAAGACATGATTACACAGGCTATCTATATCGAAGAAGTTATGGTCAAGAAAGGTGAGCTCACTCTTCAGAGAAACTCAAAACAAGGTTCTACTTCCAACAGGGATATAACCAAACATGTCAACAAGAACCGAGAAATTGTACATGATGGGGTTGTTGATAATGTCACACCAAAACTTGCTAAAGTAGCATTTAATCTTGTTAGAAGTTGTAATCTTTCCTTGGTGTATTTATAAACCAAGGTTAGAACTCCTTTCTTTATTGTTGTAATATATTAGGATATAAGCCAAGGTATCCTAATATATTTCTTTTTTGTCCTTTTTCCACTACATCTTATTTTGTCATCTTGTGGAATATGTGAGGACAAATATATATTGTAATTTCTAATTTTAGATTATTCCTCCTTAAGAGGAATCTCACACTTGGCATCACACACTTATGAATGGTGGCATTCATAGACATGGGAGTTACATTCTAACTCCTCTCTCTCATCTCTATTTAAGAGATTACCCTCTTCTCTCATTTAACAATGAGGTTTCTTCCTCTTCTCAAATATTGTATGAGCCATTTCTCTCTTGCTCTCTCTCTTCCTTCTTAGGCTTTTCATGCCTCATTCATAATATCACAAGGGGTTTTCTTTGCTTTCCCCTTTCCAAATATCTTGTCTCATGGTGTTGGAGATTGAAGCTTTCTCTCTCCTATTTTATGGTAATATCTTTTCATGCATTTACTCACTTAGATTCTTTCCTGGTATTGTTTATTTATAGATTTCTTTTTCCATTTCTAACATGGTATCAGAGCCATTTAATCTTTGTTTTGAGTGTTTGCATGAAGGTACAATTCGAAGGAGACTCTTGAGAGAGATTTCACTAATTTCTTCTTTAATCTTCTCAAGTTGGAAGAAATTAATTTTTTTTTTTTGGGTTTGGCTGGTTTACCACCAAACCAGATTAACTCTTGTTTGCTCTAATTTGTGCAGGTTTGGGAGATTGCATGTTATTGTCATAATTTTCATTATAGATTTGTGTATTTTAGAGTGCTAGGGCTTATAGTTGCTATTGCCTGCTGCATTCCTTACTTCCATTTCTGCTTTGGTAGGTCCTTTGTTTCTTCTGTATCATTCCCACCTAAAGAGGTTGTAGATGTAGAAACCCAATCTATTGTTATACTTTCATGGCTGCTATTTTTTTTTTCGACCAAATTTGAGAAGTCTCTTTAGTCCCTTTGGACTATCTTTGTGATGGGGCTGCTGAGGAGTAGTAGCAAGAACGATCTTCACTGTTTTTCCTCACAATGATCTCCTAGAGGGTTTTATATCTTTTGGTCTAAGTATAATCCTTTTCAAGTTCTACTCTAATGGCGATAAATTCCTTAGTCTGCTTTTTATGTTCTGCAAGCTGATGAAAAATGTGATCTTTGAAGATAAAGAGAAAGTTTCATCAGATCGTGGAATTGACCATGTATATCACCACAAATGGTCACTAGACTATTGATGGGTTGTACATTTGATTCTTCCTCTAATATTTCTTTGACGTATTCACAGAGAAGCTTGAGCTCATCCTCTGAAAGACGATCTCCACCTTTTACCTTCTCAATCCATTAATCCAAATCCATTACTAAGGATTTCCAAATGTACTCGCCCCAGAGAATCACAGAGCATTTATGTCTGTCGTCAAGCATTTCCATTTAATGGGAGACGAATTGGCTTAGGCTGCTGCGAAAAAAAAGTTATCTAAAGCATCCAAATTTTCTTTCGTATCATTTGAACTAGACTTCCTCTTTTTCGAAGGTGAAGAAACACTTTCAACGGGAGCTTTATCTATCTCTTCTTACTCCATTCCCATTCCTGCCTCTGCACCAGATTCCAGTTGGCTCTCTGCCAGTGCCTTGCTACTGTCGGTCTTTTTCTTCTTCCCATCGGATTTCTTGTTCTTCGACCCCATTCTAGCATGAAACTACAACTTCTCTTTCAGACCCCTATTACTCCTTTCAAAATTTTGCACCGAATCATCGAATCAGAACCACACGCCACCAAATTTTCTCCCCTTTGCATGTAGTAGGGAATTCTAAACCTCAAATTTATCTTGTGAAAGCGCTTGAATGGGGCTTCTATTCCTGCGCCCACCATTATTGAATAACAGTAACCAGTCAGGTAAAATGAGGGATATTTTGTACTGAAGGGACTGAAAGAATGAAGCCACATTCTTCAGATGGGTGACCACATGCGTGGAGGAATTAGGAGTTCCCTGGTGCAGGCATGTCCTGTACATCGGTCTCCTCTAAATGTATATTCATTTTGGAATCTTTTAGATTGATTACAGGCATAGTTTGCAGGTTTCCCATTGCCCCACATATCTGAGAGCCAAGATGGATTCCTCTCATGAATATATTATTATCCAGTCACCATGCGGAAAAAGACAATCTCTGCATGCTTCTGAAACTGTCATAATGTCTTTTAGGCTTGAAGAAATGCCTGCAACTCAAGCCCATTATCACATGTGAAGAAGAAAATGAGACTGCTAAACTCCAAAAACAACTAAAAATTATGCAAGACCAATTGGCTCAGATGATGCATGAGAAAGAGAAACCCAAAAAGACATACACATTGGATGCTCTTTGTTCATTTCCATTTGACAAAAGTATAAACATGCTACCTTTCCCAAGAGGCATAGAACTACCCAAATATGATAAGTACTTTGGTACTACTGATCCCCAAGATCACTTGCGAGAATTTTGTGCTTTGTCTATGGAGTTTATACACAATCAAATGTACCTCATGGGTTTATTCCCTAGAAGCCTAGGTGGTCAGGCTTTGGAGTGGTTCTCACATTTACCTCCTGGTATCAAGACGTTTGACGAAATTGCTAATTCATTTGTTCAGCAATATTCTCATAACATTCAACATCCTATAAATATTCAAGATCTATGCAACCTTAAACAGAAGGTTGGTGAGCCTTTTCTCACTTTCCTCCAACGGTGGAGAAAAATTTACACTAAGTATTCCCGTAAAATCCTAGAAATGGAGAAGCTCAACATTTTCACTGATAACCTCTTACTTGATTTCAGGAATAGAGTCAAACTACAAGGTCCACATACCTTTGAAGACATGATTACACAGGCTATCTATATCAAAGAAGTTATGGTCAAGAAAGGTGAGCTCACTCTTTAGAGAAACTCAAAACAAGGTTCTACTTCCAACAGGGATAAAACCAAACATGTCAACAAGAACCGAGAAATTGTACATGATGGGGTTGTTGATAATGTCACACCAAAACTTGCTAAAGTAGCATTTAATCTTGTTAGAAGTTGTAATCTTTCCTTGGTGTATTTATAAACCAAGGTTAGAACTCCTTTCTTTATTGTTGTAATATATTAGGATATAAGCCAAGGTATCCTAATATATTTATTTTTTGTCCTTTTTCCACTACATCTTATTTTTTCATCTTGTGGAATATGTGAGGACAAATATATATTGTAATTTCTAATTTTAGATTATTCCTCCTTAAGAGGAATCTCACACTTGGCATCACACACTTATGAATGGTGGCATTCATAGACATGGGAGTTACATTCTAACTCCTCTCTCTCATCTCTATTTAAGAGATGACCCTCTTCTCTCATTTAACAATTAGGTTTCTTCCTCTTCTCAAATATTGTATGAAACATTGCTCTCTTGCTCTCTCTCTTCCTTCTTAGGCTTTTCATGCCTCATTCATAATATCACAAGGGGTTTTCTTTGCTTTCCCCTTTCCAGATATCTTGTCTCATGGTGTTGGAGATTGAAGCTTTCTCTCTCCTATTTTATGGTAATATCTTTTCATGCATTTATCACTTAGATTCTTTCCTGGTATTGCTTATTTACAGATTTCTTTTTCCATTTCTAACAAATCTCATAGATTGCCTCAAAGCGGCCAAAAATGCTGAGAAGTCTCCTCCTGACAATAAGGCGTCTGGGAACAAATTTAGAAAATCATGGGTAGCATGACCCAAGTGAGAGTATACACCTTTGGGAGAACCTTTGGATGTGGTTTACAAAACATTGCTACAACACAAGCTTATCTCACCAATGGATAACCCTCATCCCTATGATCCACAACCACGTCCACCATGGTGGAATGAGACCTCATTTTGTGAGTATCACCAAAACAAGGGACACAAAACCAGCAACTGTATAAACTTACATCATAAAGTCCAAGACATGATTGATGCTGGTGAACTTGTGGTAGATGGACATAACAAAAACTCGGACCTCAAGGTGTTCAAAGAGCCTTTCCCAGCTTATGAAAAAGGAGAGACTTTGAAACCAAAAACCTACAATAAGGTCAACTATACGTATTCCAATAATGATAATGTCATTCACATGGTTGAACCTATAGATTTTGAATACTATGATGTTATTACCATAAAGGGGAAGCAAGATAACGACAAACCCAAGACACCATTTGTCATAAAAGGCCCTACTTCCAATAAGATGGATAATGCATCTTCGCATCATTGTGCTAACGCTGTTACTCACTCTCATGCGAAGTTGGTGCTCAAAGGCCCTACACCTCCTATGTCAAATCTTGAACAACACAAGGACAAAACCCTTGTTGGTCCATCTGGTAAAGGTGCAAAACACACAACGAACTTGATAGCAACCAGTTATAGTGTTCTAGATCAATTGAAATGAACTAATGCTCACATTTCCATATTTGAGCTGCTTAAGATCTCACCTACTCACAGAAAAATTCTAGACAAAGCCCTCACTGAGGCAAATGTTCCTCAAGATCTTGATCTTGAGCGATTTCAATCCATGGTAGGTCACCTAACCTCACCTCATCTTATGACCTTCTCCAAGGAGGATGACAACTCACTGAATCACCCACACAATCAACCTCTACACATTGAGGTTATCATCCACCACACATGTGTTCGTCGGGTACTCATTGATAATGGCACTAGACTAAATATTGTTTCTACTACTCTGCTTAGACAATTAAATTATTCTGAGGACTCTATTGATCCTCGACAAAAGATCACTATTAAAGTGTACGATGAAGTAGAACGAAAGTCACTAGGTCTTGTGACTTTACCAATTCGTGTCGGTCCTATCGAAAGGGATGTCACCTGTCAAGTGCTTGACATTCCCTTAGCCTAGAACATTCTATTGGGATGGCCATGGACACATGAGATGCACACTGTGCCATCCACATACCATCAATGCATTAAATTCCCATTTCATGGCTCCAAATTTACTATTCCTTCCACTACTAGCTACACTTGCAATATGCTCAAAGCTGCTAATTCTTTCGTCCCTACTAACCGTGAGTCTACTGATTATCACAACAATAAGCTGAAAAAAATTGAGCAGTCATATAAATTGAAAGAAACTGGTATGGAAGAGTACCACATGGAACCAGTGCTATCATTAACATCTATTCTAGAGTCCCCTTGACATTTTGGGAAACCCTCAGAAGCAAAGAAGCCATTCATGTTGACACCTCAGACCAAGTTTAATGGCTCTTTTATCAAAGCTACAGTGCCCTTAGAAGATGAAAGCGAAAACAAAGCCACTACTACATGGCTCTACAAAGAAGAGGCTCTAGTAGACCTAATAGAACAAGCTCTAGAAATCACTCCTAAGAAGTATGGGCCTAGTCTTAAGCTTATGAAGCATTTTGGTTACAAGGGAACCGGCCCTATTGGGTGCAATAACAATGGTTTAATAGATCCTATCAAAGCAACAAATCGAAGCAACAATGACACAACTAGCCTATGGTTTAAGAAGGTCCCTTTCCATTTGGGATCCAATAAATTCATACCCATACCTGAGAGTTCATCTGAAAATGAGTCACAATCTGAGTTAGGTACTCGAGAGGAAGAATCTGATGATGAGGACTCTTACCCTCATCCTATTCCTTATGATCTTGCTAAATTCTTTGCTGAGCCAAATGACTTTGTGCCACATGTTAGCACTGTGGATGATACTAGTGATTCTTCTGAGGACAATGCTAAGAAACTCAAATATCATTCAAAAAAGGGAGAATCTAGTCAGTCATGCCATATTGAGTATTTGTGTAAGAATCCATAGGCTGAAGGAGAATATGTCCCTATCACTGTTGGGGAGTTCTATAGTCTCTCACCATGTAGCACCAATTCTCATGAATATGAATTTGACAATCTTTCAAAAGTGACTACTAATAAAGACATTGACCAAGTGCATGTCTATGAAAATCAAATCGGAGTGAGTGAAACATCTAGGGATAGGTCATAGGGGTCTGATCCAACTAGTGTCCTAGAGACATCAATTACTAACGTTCGTACTCTGAGGCATTTGAATACATCTGTGGGTGAGGTCACCATAGGTCTCAAATTGCTGGTCCATGCATTTAATGACTATACTATGAACGTAATTGAACCAGCCACTACTCTCTCACTTGCACATCCTGAGCTTATAGATTGGAACCCCAATGCATCTAACAAAGTCCCCATGTTCCAGAATGACTATGCTCTTGCTTGTTACCTAAACGCTATCGAACCTGTAACATCTTCCACCAATGAACATAGCATCAACATGACTGAGGCCAACATCAAATATCTCAGTCACATAATTAAAAAGAAAAAATGCAAGAGGTTCAATGGTGAAAACCACATTGTGGCAGTGTCAGATCCCAAAAAAGTAAAAACAAAAGACGTATCCAAGGGTGAAAACCTCTCTGAGGTGCCCGCGGATGAGATATTTGATGTCCTTCCCAGTCACTTTCAGGAGAGATCATCAATGTTAATAGAGCTGACACAGCTAGTTAACCTGGGCATAGAAGAACATCCTCATGTGATACATCTGGTTCAGTCATTGTCAACTAAAGAAAAGGAATAATTCATTGCCTTTTTCAAGGAGAAGAAAATAAATTTTGGCTAGACATATTCCGATATGCCAGGATTGGATCCTGATCTTATCATGCATCACTTTTCCATAGCACCAGGAATCAAACCAGTCAAACAAAAGCTTCAGAAAATGCATCCTCATGTTGCATTGATAGTCAAAGCCGAATTGGAGAAACTTCTGAAGGCTGGTTTCATTCGTGCAATTGATTATGTTGAATGGATATCCAATATTGTCCCTATGTCCAAGCATGAAAAGTCTATTAGAGTTTGTACAAATTTTTGTTATCTTAACTTGGCATGTCCTAAAGACGACTTTCTGCTCCCTAATATTGATATGATCGTAGACATGATGGTTGGCTATGAGATGTACTCACTTATGGATGGTTTTTCTGGATACAATCAGATAAAAATTGTGCCAGAAGATCAAAAGAAAACAACTTTCACATGTCCATGGGGAACCTTTTGGTGGAATGTGATGCCATTTGGTTTAAAGAATGCTGGAGCTACATATCAACAGGCTATTACTACAATTTTCCATGACATGATGCATAGAACCATGGAGGACTATGTTGATGATACCTTGGTCAAAAGAACTAAATGTAATACTCATTTGCACGATTTGGGTTCCATCCTAGATCGTATGGAAAAGTTTAGTCTTTGGCTCAATCCTAAGAAATGCACATTTGGTGTCACATCAGGAAAACTATTAGGATATATTATTTTTACAAAGGGAATTGAAGTAGATCCAAAAAAAGTACAAGCAATAATGGACATGCCACCACCTTGAAACATCAGTCAAATGAGAGGACTATAGGAAAGGCTTCAATCTATTCGCAGGTTCATTTCACAATTGGCAAATAAATCACAACCCTTCACAAAGACCTTACATAAGGGTGTGAAATTCAATTGGAGCTAGGATTGTGAGCAAAGCTTAACACAAATTAAACAATATCTTGTCAATCCACCAATCCTGATGCCTCCTATGCATGGGAAGCCTTTACTTTTATACATTTCAGCCACTAAAACATCTTTGGGAATCTTGTTGGCTCAGGAAGACAATGATAACAAAGAAAGAACTATTTATTACTTGAGCCGAACATTGGTCTCTTATGAGAAAAACTATAGCATTATTGAGAAAGCTTGCTTGGTAGTTTTCTTTGCTTCCCAAAGTTTGAGACACTACATGCTTGCCCATACTACATGGCTTGTGGCTAAAATAGATCCATTAAAGTACTTGCTCAATAAGGTAGCTCTCACAAGAAGATTGGCTAAATGGGTCATGATACTAAGTGAGTTTTACATCCAATATGTTGAACGCAAAGCTATAAAGTGATAGGCAATTGCAGACCAGCTAGCCGAGGCACCCATATAGAGTCTTCTACCAATAAACATTGATTTTCTAGATGAGTCAATTCTAACACTCACTCACCATACATGGGTTATGTTCTTCGATGGATCCTTCACACAACAAGAATAAGGTGCTGGATTACTTTTCATCACACCACAGAGATACTCATTGCCCAAAGCATACAAGATTCTATTTCCTTGTACAAATAACATTGCTAAATATGAAGCTTTGATCAATGGTAAGAAAATTGCAGCTGAATGGAGAGTAGATCAGTTGGATATCTTCGGTGACTCTCAGTTGGTCAACAACCAAGTAAATGATGTGTATCAAACAAAGGATGGAAAACTAATTCCTTACAAATGCATGGTTGATGACTTGATGAAATATTTTGCACACATCACCTTCCAACAAGTTCCACGCACAGATAATAAAGTGGGTGATGCCATGGCCACTCTGGCCTCCCTTCTACAAATGCCAAAAAAGATCTACGACATGAGTTCTTGGTGGAAGCGTTACACTACCCACCCTATGACACACCTAATTCCAAGATGATCTATTCTATTATAGGACAAGAATCATCCTGCTACCATCACATCTATTCCTACCTTCATAATCAAACCATCCCGGAAGGTCTGACCCAGAATGAGAAACATTACCTAATGCGTAATGCTTCACATTATGTCATTATTGCTGACGATCTTTATAGGAGAGGTCTTGATGGAACACTCCTTACGTGTTTAGAACTCGATGAGTCCAAATGTGAACTAATTGATGTTCACAAAGGCATTTGCGGATCTCATTCCAATGGCCTAACACTAGCTCGCAAACTCCTTCATGCTGGTTACTACTAGCCTAAAATGGAGCAAGAAGCTGTTAAATATGCTAGATCCTGCAAGTAGTGTTAGCTACATGGGAATCTCATTCATGCTCTAGCTAGAGAGTTGATTCCCTCTACTACAACATGGCCATTTCAACAATGGGCCTTTGACTTGGTGGGGCAAATTCACCCAACCTCTTCTAATGGACATAAGTTCATTATCACCGCTATAGATTATTTCACGAAATGGGTAGAGGCAGTCCCTCTCACAATTGCTGATGAAAAAACTATAGCACTTTTTATCACAAACTACATCATCTGTAGATATGGTATACCATCCTCAATCATTACTGATAATGGAGGATAGTTCAAAAATAAAGACCTCAAGGAACTGTGCAAGAAATTCAAGATTACACAACATTGGTCTTCCATTTATTACCCTTAGGGTAATGGCCAAGCTGAGGCATCCAATAAGGCGATCCTCAAAATTCTTCATTGCACAGTCAGTAAGTTAGGGAGAGACTAGCATCTCTAGATCAATCCATCCCTGTGGGCATATAGAACAAGCATTAGGACTCAAATAGACATGACTCCTTTTGCGTTGGTATATGGGGCAGATGCTGTGCTTTCGATAGAGGTTGAGATTCCTACCTTGAGAATCTCTATGAAAGGTCTTATCATTGATGATGACTATAGGATAGCTCGGCTTCAAGAGCTTGTGTTGTTGGATGAATGACGATAAGTGGCCTGTGATCATCTACGAGCCTATCAACAAAGAATGGCACGAAGCTACAATAGGAGAATTAGGCCACGCGACTTCCAGCTGGGTGATCTCGTCTTGAGAGAGAATCCTAAGAATCAACAACAAAAAATGCAAAAGGGAAAGTTTGAACCAAATTGGCTAGGTCCTTACATCATTACTATAGTATATGGATTTGGCGCCTATCAGCTTTCCACAACCGAAGGAGAAGTGCTTAAAGAGCCTATGAACACTCTCCACCTGAAGTGGTTTTATAGTTGATTCAATCTCAGTAAGCTCTCTGTACATATCTAAATGTCCTGAAACAAATCTAAAAATTGGAAAAAGTCCTGAAAAAAATTGTTACCCTAGTGAAAACCTAGCAATAGGTGCCTTGGTAACACCAAAAAAAGTGAAAAATCTCAAAAATACAAAAAAAATCAAAAAGAGAAAAATACAAAAAAATTGAAAAAATAAGAAAAGTACCATTGGTGAAAACCTGGAAATAGGCATCATGGTAGCAAAAAAAGAAAATCTTGCCAAGAAGGTGAAAATATGGTAAACAGGCACCTCTTATTCCCAATCCTCCATCTTGCAACACATCTTCTGGCTATTCTATATAGTCACTTTCATGCTTTTTCTTTCTTGCTTTCCTACTTTCTACTCATGTATCCATGGATTGAGTCTTGTCATAGCTCGGGGGCATCCCCCCTTAGTGTCACTCTTTTCAAGATTCTCCTCATAGAATCTCCTTTGCAATAGTCACCAATGGTCCTCACTACGTCTACCTACTATTGCTAGTGTCACTCTTTTCAAGATTTTCCTCATAGAATCTCCTTCACGAAAGTCACCACTGGTCTTCACTGTGTTTGCCTACTATTGCTAGTGTCACTATTTTCAAGATTCTCCTCATAGAATCTCCTTCGCGATAGTCACTAGTGGTCCTCACTGCATCTACCTACTATCACTAGTGTCACTATTTTCAAGATTCTCCTCATAGAATCTCCTTTGTGATAGTCACCAGTAGTCCTCACTGCATCTGCCTACTATTGCTAGCATTACTATTTTCAAGATTCTCCTCATAGAATCTCCTTCATGACAGTCACCAATGGTCCTCACTGCATCTACCTACTGTCACTAGTGTCACTATTTTCAAGATTCTCCTCATAGAATCTCCTTTGTGATAGTCACTAGTGGTCCTCACTGCATCTGCCTACTTTCACTAGTGTCACTATTTTTGAGATTGTCCTCATAGAATCTCCTTCACAACGATCACCAGTTGTTTCAGCTATGTCTGTCTACTATTCCTAAGTCATGTCTCTAGATTCCTTTATGGAAAATCTCTTGCCTCAGTCACTAGTCGTCTTGGCTGTGTCTGTCTACTTTCACTTAGTCCTTCTTAGGTTCTTCATCGTGAAGATTTCTCTTTGACCTCAGTCACCAGTCGTTTTGACTGCATCTGCATACTGTTGTCACCCTATTGAAGAGATTTCTTTAGAACATATTCTGGACATTAGCACTTGACATCAATATCGAAAACATTGAACTCAAAAAAATGATATACTTGTTTGGATATGCTGAGCATTTTTTTTGTTTGCTTTGTTTTTCTTTATCATATCCCCTTGAGCAACTCGATGATGTCATCTTTGACTAGAGAAGTAATGATTGGGGGCATGATCTTTTCCTTTGTTTCTTGTTTGCGGTTTAGTTCCAATAAGTTGATCTATTCCTATAAGAGGGATGTCCACTATAAGAGCCTCCATCTTGTATTGGATGGTCATGTGTACCTCGACTCCTTTTATAAAGATACATCAATGACATTGGTTCTTCTCCTTATTTGTTGGAGTGAACTCTTCATGCTATAGTACATACTGATATTTGTCCTATTAAGTGAACGTACGGGTCACTGCGAGTATATCTAGCACACTTCTGTCTCAGGTTATGAACACAAGGGTTGTTGCAGATAGAATGAATACTGAATACTTAGCATAAGAGGAATCTCTCGTGTGTTTGGTGTGCCTATCATGCAAGCAACATTTAGGTCATCCTGGCATTTATGCTTTGATGCTTATGTTAACTTGCTACATTAAAAGGGACAAATGTTCTAGTCATTCTGGCTTCTTGTGCCTCGAATGCTTACATTTAATCTTGAAATCCCAATAACATATGTTATATTCATATTTTCATGATTGCAATGTTAGTGGGAGTTTTATAACATACGAGCTTTATTTTATATCCAGTGATGATAAATCATTGAGGCTTGGTAACCGGACCTAGGGTTGCATTTAATGTAGTCTTGCATTACATACTTCATTTGCATTACCAAGCAATTTGATGGTAATTCTATTCATACTCCACATGCATCAGATTCCTCCATGACTACACAAGCGTTTGGTTCGTCGATTCTCGCTCCTTAATGGAATACCTGTGACTATGAAACAAAAACATGCAACACTACGTAAGATGTCAGTTCATACATATGTGTTCTATCTAAGTACAACATACATCTCATGTACATCAAAGCAAAACAAAATAGACAATGACATGTACATAGGAATACTCGACTCAAAATCTCGTATATATATATATATATATATATATATATATATATATATATATATATATATATATATATATCAAAGAATGGGTTAGTACAAAAATGGGCGCTACTCGAGTGCAATCGATCAAAAATGATACATGCAGTGTTGGCACACCAATCAATACATAGCCAGAGATCAAAATCAAAACCTAGATATAGAGCATCTAACTTTTTCCCAAACCCTTGCCTCCAAGAGGAGCAGGAGGTGCAGGGGCAGTAGGTGGCAAAGGCAGTGGTGGCATATCTGGCCTAACAGGAGGTCGTGCACCTCCAGACTCTTGCGTATACTGAGAGAATCACTGAACCTGCAATGTCTCATTAGGTACTACACTAGTATATGCTGCATAATAATATGTTGCCCGAGCTGAATGGAAGCAAATCTCATCCTGTGCTAGCTCCAATCTCCGCTCTGTAGTCTCCGCGCGCTCTCTCTAAAAATTTGTCTCTCGCAGTTGCTCTACTAGCTGCACATCCCTGACTGCCAATGCAATCTACAACTCTCCCAACTGTCAGGAGGCCACATGAACCTGCTCTTGGTACCTCCATACCGCATCTTGTACCCCACATGTTAGTTGATCTGGCATATCCTCATCAACCATCTCAAGTTCCTACTACGGTGGAGGTACCTGTGGCTGAGGCACTTGCTACTATGGGACCTCCTGCTGAGGGGCCTACTTCTCTGTCCTTTGCCTCCTTTGCCGACTGTGTCCTACCCCACTGCCCCTAGCACCTGGGTTTGATCCCATCTAACATTTGGGAATAGGTATCTGCTGTACTTGGTGCTAGACCTATGGTAGCAACTGTGGCTATTCCTGCTACTGCTGAGGCACCTATCCTTGTCCCTGTACCTGCCCTGCCATCCCCACTAGATCTATAAAAGGTGGGTATGGATGATTGATAAAAAATGCCTAATATGTAGGCATCATCCTGGGATCTGCTATCGCCGGCAGGTAGTCCCACTAAACTATAGGTAGGCTATGGATTTCTATCATGGATTGTCCTAGATCCATCCATGGAGGCCATCCTTGCTCAATATCCCTCTGCACCCTGGCATAGGCATAGTACTTAGCTGAAATATCCTGTGGTCAGCCATACTTCTACCACACTCATGAGATCACAAATCTCTCTATGACTGATGTTGTCTTACCTGCCAGTGCTCGAGAACTAAACATCCAGGGCAGCTCTCTAGGGGCATCATCCTAATCCTCTGTCTCTCTCCAGGGTCGCCATATAATAAACACTAGGTCATCGAGATGTGTTCGCCAGTGCTCAGTCTTACATCGGTGGGCTTGGATAATATGCCCTCGATATCTGTAGATGTAGGGCTCCATAGGCTCCTGAGAATCCTCAAAAATTGGCCTACATACAAGGAGATGCTCCTAGGCCTAGATCTGTAGAAAATAAACACCTGATACCATTATCTTCTTCTCATGGAAGATGACCTCATGCATCTCATGAAAAAGATGGGCCAACATGCACTGACCCCACCCAAAGATCTTGGGTGCCTCAACCATCCTACGGAGCATGACACCCCATCCACAGTCCAACCCATGTTGTCCCCTGTTAGGACATAGGAAGTAGCTTAAGAAAATACCCAGCATGGATGCCAACCTATGTGTGGGTCCATAGGTATGCATCAACTCGTCCCAGCTAATGGCTCTGCCTCTTGGTAGCTCTCTCCCAAATACAATGGAAAGTGCCTCTATTCCTAATCAAGGCACTGTATCATAGATGACCCAAGTGCCGTGAAATGGGATCCTTAGTATCCTCCATATATCCTTTGGGGTAATCATCATCTCACCCATCGACAAATGAAATGTCTTCATCTCTGAATAGAAACACTCTACCAAAGCAGTCAGTAAGTTGTGATTTACCATCACGGCTGGAATTTGGCATAGTGAAGACAAACCCAATCGGGCAATGTGTGCCCGATCTACATCATCCAAACTCCGCAATAACTCTCCATATGGTGGATAATGAGATCTAAATGAAACATCTCTGAAGACCTCCTGCACACACAACAAAAAAATGATAAACAAATGATCAGTATCAAGTCGAAATGAAGCATCAAAATGAAATAAAATGCAATTTCTAAATGCAAAATCACAAAATTGTCATGGAATTTTGCATGAGATTCATGAAATATCGCATGAAAACATTCAATTTTGCATGAAGACATTCAGTTTCATGCAAAATAATTCTTTCTTCACACGAAAAAAGATCTCCTCTCTCGAAGATAGAACTGTCCGCGTGAGAAAAGAGATTCTCCTGCAAAACATGAATCGCCTTGTGTGAAGAATCCCCATCCTCGTGCGAAACCAAATTCACCCCGCGCAAAGATTCTCTGGCCATGCACAAAGAAATAGCACATCCTGTTTCTTCATGCAAAGAAAGAATATCTTCACGTAAGAAGAGATCAGTCTCACGCGAAGAAAGAATTGACAAGCTTAAAACATGCTAAAAACATGCAATAAATGACCTAACAATGCGTGAAAACAAAAGTACGAAGATGGGAAATTGACAACTCACCGATGGTCCATAGTTTGCTGGCCGACTATGTCATCTGGAGTGCTCAAAATGATGATATCTCACGTTCACTGCCATGTCTCTATCAGAGCTCAAAATCACTACAAGACAAAAGCACAAATGAATTGAAAATGACCCTTCGAGCCCTTATATAGGTGTTGACTAAATTTTTCAAAGTGCTCAGATTTGCATGAAAATTGCACCCCTAGCTAACTAGACTGTTCTGTATTCATTTTCAGGATCAAATTCAAAATCTGACACACCTAAGAGCCTCAAAAATGCATTTAAAATTTTTAGGGACCGATGTGATCGAACGCTTATGCAGCCCAAATCTTTTTGATACTTTTTGGAATCCTTTCAACTTTACATTCTCCATATTTTCAAAATTCATTTTGAAAATAGTCAACTTAAGTCAATTATGGCTGAATCTGGTCAACTTTTGGTCAAACTTGGTTTTTGCGACTTCACAATCATTTCAAATCAACCCAATCTTTAGATCGTTCTGATCTATTCTAGATTCTACTGACATGATATACTGCTTCAAATCATATTTTTGGTGTCTCATCTTTCGATTTCGCTCCCAAGTGGGCAGGATGATTACATCATTGAATACATAATGCTTAGGGCATCTTGTTCCCTTTTATCTGGCATCTTTGTTATCTATCACTTGGGGCATCTAATCACTCGAGCCATCTTGTTCCTTTCTATTTGGCATCTTTGCTATCTGTCCTATCTTTTCATCAATTGATCAATCTTATAACAACTCTTCTCAGAGTTCGATGGACAGGTATTGGGACAGTCTAAACCCTGACTCCTAAGGATCAAGCCTTGTTCTGGGGATGATTCTATGACTTATGATTGGACCTTGTTATCTTTTATCAATCTCAGGTATCTAGGTGTTCTATCTAGATCCTTGAAGGTTAAGCTTCGTGCTGGAGATAATCTTCTAAATGCTTTCAATTCTAGGTATCTAGGTGTTCTATATGGATCCTTGAAGATTAATCTCTATTCTGGAGATAGTCTTCTAAATGCTTTATAACTCTTGGGTATCTAGGTGTTCTATCTAAATCCTTAAAGGTTAAACTTCATTCTGAAGAAACCTTTTAAATGCTTATCAATTTTAGGTATCTAGATTTTCTGTCTAGATCCTTAAAGATTACGCTTCGTTCTGGAGGTAGTCTTTTAAATGCTATCGATCTTAGGTGTCTAAGTGCTCTGCTTGGATTCCTTAGGATTAAGCTTTTTTCTAGAGATGGTCCTTAAAAAGCTTATCAATTGGTCTCCGTGTCATCAACTTTGAAACCAATCTCATCTTCACATCATGCTTTCTGATTTTCTTTGAATTGAACGTGTTGCTCGCACATTCATTCAAAGAGGGGCAAAATGTAATACCCCAAAATTGGCTCATTGCCATTATACCAATTCTGGTCTATTTTTGATAATTTCTAAGTCCTATTCTAATAGACAATTCTCATTCTGCTATTCACTACTTGACTTAATTGTCAGATGCAGAAAACCTAAATCTGTATTCATCATGATTATTATTTAATTCCTATAGTATTTACTCATATTAGTCACATTAAACCTATTGATTAATATTTAATTTAATTATTAAGTATTTATACTTTAATTAAATTAAATTATATCCTAATGGCTAATGTACTATGGAATTAAATTTATTTTATTTAATAAATACGCCTATCTTGATTAATTAAATGTAATCATTTAATTAAATGGGAAAGGTATTTCTAATTAATTAAATGAAATTATTTAATTAAATGGAGTACTTACTTCTAATTAATTAAACAAAGTTATTTAATTAAATAGGAAGACATTCCTAATTAATTAAATGAAGTTATTTAATTAAATAAGAAAAGTGTCTGTAATTAATTAAAAATTATTTAATTAAATAAATAAAGTAATTATGAGAGCATATCTCATTTTATTAAATTAAATATCTCAACAAAATCTCTCTTCAGTTCAAAAAGAGAAATTTCTAGTTCACTATCGATCAAAAATGAGTTAAATGAGTTAACTCATTTTTCTACTCAAATTAAAACAGTTAACTCCTTATTTTACTCAAATTAAATCTATTAAATCCCTTTAATTTGGGAATATCCCTTTATGACTAAACCTCATCTTCAATCCTGACCGTTGATTTGAATTGATCTCAACCGTTGATGGATTTCAGGAAAGTCTATTTAAGAGACCCCCATCTCTTCATTTTAGAGGATGAATGTGGAGAATTTGCATCAAATCGCTGCTGAAATTCATGCTCACATTTACTTACATTTCTTGCGTACATTCTCATTCTTAGTTTAATCTCATTTTAGTTTAATCATGCATATGCTTAATCTAGCTTGCTTTATTTGTTCTTAGATTACATTGCATCTTTCATTCTAGATTAATCTGCATACTCATTCTTAGCTTAATTTCATTGTCAAATCCTTCATTCTTAGAGGGTCTGGTTGCTTAAACACCTCGAATCTGAGGATATCTGACAAACAATTCCCTTTAGATAGAAGGCAACAGGTCGCTTTATAGGCTAGTTTTTGGATGAACAATCCAATGTTCATTTTGAGATGAATTTGCATACAATGACCGTGTTGAAGTGTGTGTGTTAGCAGAGGCCACATATTCACGCATACACCAATCATCTTTCAATCTTCATTAAAAGGTTAGTTTTATTACAAAGACATGTTTGCAAGTAAATATTTATGATATTAAATTCAAATATAAGAACACACATTTTGATAACTATATGAAATACTACATACTCTATATAATATTAGCGAAAATGTGGCATAGTTTCTACCCATAAGTTTATCATAGGTTTAGTAAACATAGGTCCACAAATGTTTGGACAAAGATAAAATAGAGTATCAAAAAAGTATCCTAAAACTATCATAAAATAAAAGAAAATTTTGGTCTCATCAACTAGTCCAATGAAAAGTCACATATAAAATACTTATGAAAGTAAAGGTAAATTATAATTTTATTATTCCATCATTCACATATAACACATTCCATAATCAAATTTTTACTCGCCATCAATTTACATATAAAGCATTTAATCATTAATCCTAAAAAACAACTGCATGTTACTAACTTTCTTAACAAGATCAAATTAAGCATATGAAACACATCATATTTCCATTTCTTATCATAAAAGTGAAATACTGAATAAATATCCATTAACCCATCAACTATGTCAAATAAGGTCTAATACATATCATAATGGGAGACCACAAGGTAAATATCATCGATTAAGTAGAAAAATTTACTATCCATCAAGTATCAAAATATATGTCAAGGTATCCAGTCCTAAATAAAAAATGGAAATACAGTATCTATGCTATGATGGGTTGGGGTGAGACCTCATATCCTTGCCCCCTAGGCATGAACTTCCTCCTAGAGTTCATAAAAAATATGTGGGTACTGTGCTTTTATCTTTGCTACATCCTCCCATGATGTCATGACCTCATCATAATAGTCTCACTGGACTCTAACCTAGTCTAGCTCTCTACCTTGAAGTGAAATGGTCTGCTAAGCCAATAGGTGAATAAGCTCTAAGGCTATCTGTCCATTTGAATCCACCTACAATGCATCCCAATCTATGAGGTGAGACTCATCATAATTATACTTCCACAATATAGAAACATGAAATACATCATGGATACATGACAGGCTAGATGATAGGGCTAGACAATAGGTGACTGGTCCTATCTACTTCAAAATCTTAAATGGTCCAACAAAATGGGGTGCTAACTTAGAGCCCTTTCCATAATGGATTAGACTCTTATGAGGCTGCACTCTTAGGAATACTCTATCACCCACCATGTACTCTATATTTTCCCTCTTGTTATTTGCATACTTCTTCTATCTATCTTGGGCCTCTATGAGTCATTGCCTAATCTATGCCACCTATTGTTCCATGTCCTTGACCAACTATGGTCCAATGGACACCTTGTCCTTGATCCTATCTCAACTCGAAGGTGTCCTGTAAGGTGTACCTTACAAGGCTTGGTACGGTGGCATACCAATGGAGCAATGATGCCAATTATTGTAGGCAAACTCAGTAAGATGCAAGTATTCCTCCAACTTAGCCTGGATATCTATCACATACATCCGCAACATATCTTCTAAAATTTGACTAACCCTCTCTGTTTGTCTATCTGTTTGAGGATGATAAGCAGTGCTGAAGTTGAGCCTTGTGCCCAATGCTACCTATAATTCCCTCCAAAATGATGATTTAAACAAGGAGTCTCTATCTGGGATGATCTTATGAGGGATACCATGAAGTCTGACAATGTCTCTCAGGAACACTTATGTAACTATAGGGGCGATGAAGCTAGTCTGAACTGGAGAAAAATAGGCAACTTTGGTCAAGGTGTCAACTGTCACCATGATGGCATCATGGTGATAAGAAGACATCAGAAGGCCAACAATAAAATTCATGGAGATAGTGTCCCACTTCCACTCTGATATCTCATGGGGCTGCAAGAGTACACCTACATGACCATTTTTTTACCTAACCCTCTAACACTCAAGACATTTGGCAACAATATTAGCAATCTACATCCTCATACTAGGCCAATGATATAGCTGTCTCAAGTCAACATGGAGTTTCTTAACTCTAGGATGTACTATATAAGGTGCTTGATGAGCCTCTAGAGTAATGAACTCACACAAGTCACCTATGGAGGGTACATAGATGCACCCTTAATGTCATAATAATCCCTTAAAATCCAATGAATAATCATCAAATTTCCCCTCAAGGGGTCTCTAGACTATTTGGAAAAATTTTGCATAAAATTCATCCTTTGGTAAGTGATGCATAATATGCTCCCTCAAATCTATGCCTATAACCATGGAAGCAAGCTCATGATTTTATTTACTCAAGGCATCTGCCACTACGTTCTTACAATTAATGTAATGTACATCAAAATTGGACTCACATAGGAACTCCATCCATCTCCTTTGCCTAGCATTAAGATTTGGCTATGTGAAAATATACTGCAAGCTTTGGTGATATGAATGAAGATCAAATCATTGCCCTAGAAGGAAATGATGCCATCATACCAACACATGGACCACTACTGTGATCTCGAGATCTTGAGTAGGGTAATTGAGCTCATGCCCCTTGATTTTCCTGGACTTGTAAGCTGTGGCTCAACCCTCTTACATAAGAATAACTCTAATTCCATCCAAGGAAGCATCTATGCATACTAAAAAATCCTTTGAGGGGTCGGGTACTTCCAAAATGGGTGCACTAGTGAGTGCCCTCTTGAGCTTTTGGAAGGCCTCCTTACACTTTTTATCCACTCAAACTTCTTTCCCTTTCTTTGAAGAGAGGTAATAGGGTGAGCTACCCTAGAAAAACAAACCACCAATAGTATCCTGCCAAACCCATAAAACTTCTAACCTCCGTGACACTGGTAGGTGCTAGCCAATCCATGATGGCTCAGATCTTGGATAGGTCCACATTTCGAAAAGCTACCATAAAGCTAATTCTCCCTTAACCATTGTAATACCTAGTGTAGGTGCTCTTCATGTTCCTCCTCATCACAAGAATAGACCAGTATATCATCTAGGAGCACTACTACAAACTTGTCTAGGAATGTGTGAAATACTCCATTCATGAGGCTCATAAATACATCTAGGGCATCCATGAGACCAAAAGGTACCACTGTGAACTCATAGTGACCATATCTTGTACAAAATATAGTCTTGTGGATGCCACTTTCCATGATGTGCAATTGATGCTACCCTAACTTCAAATCTATTTTGGAGAAAACTCGGGCACCCTATAAATGATCAAATAAGTCATCAATCTTGGGTAACGGGTATCAATTCTTGATAGTTACCTTATTCAGCTACTATTAATCAATGCACAATCTGAGTAATCCATCCTTCTTCTTAACCAAAATCACTAGTGTTCCCCAAGGCGATACACTAAGTTGGTTAAGTCCCTTCTCCAATAGTTCCTCTAGCTGAATCTTAAGCTCATTGAGCTCATGGGTGGTCATCCTATAAGGTGCTCTAGATACAATTTTAGCTCTTGGTATGAGATCAATATGGAAATAAATTATCCTTGGTGGTGGCATACTAGGAAGCTTTGATGGAAACACATCTGTAAACTCCTATAATATTAGATAGTCATCAAAGAAAGGTTCCTCCCCTACCTCCTCCTCTTTATCACTGATGGTGATGGTGATGGAAAACAATTGACACCCCTTCTACATGCACTTCTTAAGCTACATGGTGGAAATCATATGGAGGGATACTAGCCTTTAAACTCCTAAATCACACTAGGTGTACCATGATCATCTACATACTCAATCCTCTTCCATCTACAATCCACCTTAGCATTATGGGCGCTAAGCCAATCCATGCCAAGGAATATATCGTAGGATCACAATGGAGTAATATGTAGGTCTAATGAGGTGATCATTTCCCCAATCTAAATTGGACACTAATGGATCAAAGAATTAGCTAACACCCTAGCCCCGTAAGCTAACTCAACCTCTTAGTCAACATTTTGTCTAGCTACCACTAGCTTGCATCACTCCACTATAAATGGAGATATAAAAGAGTCTATAGCTCTGGAGTAAAATAGTATAGTAACCTCATATCCTTTAATCATACCTGTAGCCTCAATCATTGTGGCTTGGTGCTTAGACTGGTGGCCGTTGACCACTGCAAACACCCTGTGGGATCTGCCCATGTCACCTACTATAGGCTTTGAGGTGGCTCCTCACTGACTGCCTACTATGGGACCTTGTGGAAACTCCTTTGCAATATTACCCCTACCACCACAAGCATAACATGGTTCATAGGTTTGAATCTATATTCCCTATGGCCTAGATTGCTGCTAACCTGTAGTCCTACTAGACCCACTAAAGCTTCCACTAGAGGATTGGTGAGTCCTGGCTAGCTGTGTATACTACTCTATGGCCTCTAATCATGTCTAGGGCCCTATGAATGCCACTATTTAGGCTTAGAGCCCTAATAACCCTAAGATAACCTCTGTCTAGTGTCCTTTTGGCCTTTCTACTATGTCTATGGGGCCTTTGGAGACCTCACTAAATGGCTTTAATTACCCTTCCAAGAGGGTTTTTTCTGTGCTAGCTATTAGGAGGGGTTTTGGTTATGGGACCTATCTTGAGATTCCTATCTAGTACAAATATATTTGGCAACCAATTTTTTCTCAACTGCCTCTCTAAAAGTGATAAGGAAAAGCCAACCACACTGATTCTTGGAGATATAAGTTAAGGCCCTTAATGAACTAATGGATGTGTAGCTTTTCATCTATCATGTACTCCACATAAGGAAGTAGCTCTAAGAACCTACTCTCATACTAGGCCACCATGAGACCCCTTTGCTAAAGATCATGAAACTCCTCAACCTTCTTCTGTCTAAAGTGTTTTGACAAATATATATCCTTAAAATGGTTCATAAAGGACTCCCATGTGAGTGTCTCTATGTCTACTCTCCCTATGGTCTCATCCTGCTACCACCAAGTGGAGGCATCCTCTTGTAATAGGTGTATGGCAAGTCATTCCTTTAGATTTCTCCCATGGGTACACAATTCAAAGCACCTCTATAAGCTATATAGCCATGTCTCTACATGTGTGCCATTTGTGGTACCAGTGAATGGAGGTGGCTTAAGTCGTAGTAGGTCATTGATCTTATCTCCAATATCTTGGGGTGCTCTCGTTGGTGCTTGATCTAATGCAAGGGGTTGCTCAACCTAGTGTATTTATGCTTACCCCCTAATCCTCTACAAGTCTAGGTGGGAGACTTCTACTTCTTTCCCTGATATTAGCCCCATGCCCCCTGCATCTTGCTAGCCTAGATGTGGAATGGCAGGTGGTAATATTTGCTATACTACCCCAATAAGATTATTGATAGCATTCAAAACTTGATCAAGATTTGGAGGTTGCCTTGGTGGGAGTCCTCCCACATCCTATTGGGTTTTATCTATGACCCTTGGCCCTCCAACGACCATTGCAGGTGACTACAGGAATCCTACACAAATTTGCAGTTCATAGGTTAGACGTAATGGGCTAGGCTCCTAGTGTTGAAACCTAGCTTTAATACCAGAATGTCATGCCCACAACTCACTAGGGCAAAAACACAACTAATTTTTTTTGATTTACTGACTAGAAACTACTGACTAGGCCCCAACATTAATTATCAATAATTTCATTATTACATTTTATTTCCACTTACTTTACTTCTTATTATTACTTTACATACTCATATCTCCCTCTTTACTAGTACCTATAATAGAGTTGATAAATTATTCATTTTTCCTTATAAATCATTTCCTATCCACTATAATGTTATTGCTTTATAATTTATCATTAAATCCTAATAGTCCTAATTTAATAGAAAGGATTTCCACTAGTTCCATACATCATTAGTTAGTCAAAGAATTTTCAGCATCTTATATCTACATCTTACTTAATCCTTGATTGACCTATATCTACCCCTACTTGAAGTATCAATACAAAAAAAATAATGCCGACAATGTGTATATATATATTGATATTTCTATTATTATTACATTTTATTTTTACCATGTTCACTATTCTACATATACATCCTTTAATCATTATTATCATTTTATAAATATTATATTAGTTTTTTATTAATTAAAATAGGTTTTACAGGGATCTTGAAATCCAAAATTATTACAACATATCAAAAATAGAATTATTCATAGATGTCTAGCATAAACGAAACAACTTAACAAAAGCTGACCTTAAAAACTGGCCTGCGGCCAAGAACAAAAAACCAACAAAAAGGACCAGCTACACTAGGAAAGAATGAGGCAACAACCTAACTATCAATTCTCTTTCTTGAGAACCTACATGGATTTTGTAGCTTCTATGCTCTTCCTATTGTCTACGTCCTCTTGGTCCTAGTTCTAAGTATCCATTTGGTCCCTAGTTTCTTTCAGATAATTCTTAGCCTGCCCACTTTCTAGATTGGATTTCTCCAGAATCTCCCTGCTAAATCCAACACTAATTAGTAATCCACCCAAGCTATTAATATTTTTATTCAGGGCACTCAAGGTGGCGATCACTTGATTTGCTAGGTTCTAGTGGAAGAACTCCATCCTTTGGACTCTTTGTTCAACCTTGGTGATTTTGTCCTCCTAGTCGACCCTGTGATCCTAGATGTTAAAATGTTGTTGGTCCTAGTTTCTATCCTCTTCATTGTGCCCCTAGTTGCTACCTCTTTTTTAGTCACCTTCCTGGCTTCTTCTCTCCTTGAGATCTTCAATTTCATGGAACAACCATTTGATTGACTAGAAATTGTCTATCATATTGTTCAAAAGGTTAAGCCTAGTTTCCATTGTGTTATCTAAGATCACAACCAAACTAGGATCAATGAGATCATCATAATGGCTTTTTCCATCAATATCCTACATCACTTGAATAGTCAAAGGCTCCCTAACAACCCCCAATTTGGATTTATTCAAATTAAAATTCCTCCAAGACCTCCTCCTATTTTTTGCTATCACCTCCCCACTCTCTTTTCCCAGAAAGTCTATAGTTAGGGAGGAAGTGGGGCCAAGTCCAGGAATCTCAAGAATCTGGTCTTTGGTGTCAAAAGCCTCATCTTCTTTCCTTTTCTTAAGATTCCTTGACATGTTGGTAGAATTCTCCTCCTCCTTTTCACTATCCCTACCCTTCTTCTCATCCTTCTCATCATCCTCTTCCTTCTCCTTTTCCTCCAGTTCAATGTTCTCGTCATCCTCATTATCCTCCTCCTCCTCATGAGGTTTAGGCTTAGGGGGAATGAGGGGTAAACCTCTTGGGCTCTTTCTATAGGGGATGTGGGTAGAGGGTTTCCTTTCTTCTTTGGATTTGGACTCCTCTTTTTCTGATTTTATGCTCTACACATCCTCAGAATCCAAGCTCCCAGTTTCCTCGAAAGCACCCCCAACATCACCAAGGGATTTTCCCCTAGTTTGAGCCTTCAAATACTCATAAACTAGGAGGAGTAATCCCTCATGGAGAGCTGGATTAGCGATGGGTTTCCTCTTGAAACCCTTGATACCCTTGCTCATGGAGGTGAAGAGGTAAAAAGGAAAAGAGATTTTGATTCTATGCCTAAAGTGATTAAGCAAGACAAAATGATGCATTCTTATCTTATCAAATTTGTGTTCTAGGGAAATATACTCAATGATGATCTTGAGAACATAACTCCATAGCTTTTTGATTGACCCCATCTTGTAGTACATTTCCACCTTGATGAGCTTATTCAACTCCTTTTAATCCTTCACAAAAAATTTGATAGTTTTTGTTGACATTTTCTTATCTCTAAAGAAATTGGTCCCTTCCATAGGGATTTCAGCAACCCAGGCTATTAGTTTTTCATTGAGATGGTGAGAGACCCCATCGATTTTGACTCTCCCATTTTTCTAGGAATCCACCATAACCTTGGTTATCCCCGCATCGAACCCATGGAGCTTCTCTAGGAATTGAGAAATTTTTCCCTTTTCTAGTTTGTACTAGTCCTTCAGTTTCTCCTTCTAGTTCCCCACCTCTCTCGATGGCTCCCTCCTATTTCTCTCTCCCACCATTGTTTCCTCTGATACTAAAAGCCCCCACCTACTCATAGATTTCTTATAGAGCTTGGCCTTCTTCAAACTAAATTTTTTTGAGATGTTTTTAAAAATACTAGTATTAATGGTAGTATTCAAATAACCCTTAAAATGTGTTGTACGTACACACTATTATGTTTTGAAAAGTGTTTCGCATAATTTTTAATAACTCCCTCTCCTACGTGTAATCTTGCAAATCTTTCCATCATTTATTTTGGATTTTTCTAGTACTTCCCTAGATGTTATCTTCCAATAATAAATTATTTATTGCCATCAAGAAGATGTCACCAACATACCATGTCATCTCTACATTATTGGCGACTACTTCATTACCAAACCAATTAGCTACTGAATTGGCCTCCCTGTACATGTGGTTGATGTAGGTCTTTTTGAACTTGCTCAGGTTAGAGTTTAATTCCTCTATTATATTTGCAATGGCCCACAAGGGCCTAGTGTGATGATTGAGACAATTAATGATGTTTAATGAGTCCCCCTCCAGCCATAGGTTCTCAATCCTAGAAGCTAGGGCTAGCTTAACAATGTGATTGGCAACACTGGCTTTAGTGAAATGGTTCATTTGATGTCCAAGTAGGCAAGAAAAACCCACAACTCCTCCCCCATAGCTATTTCTGATGATGCCTCCACTACCCACAGGTCTTGGGTTTCCCTTTAGCAACCCCATCAAAGTTGGCCTTGAACCAATTTTTAGGGGGAAAAAACCACCTAGCCTCCTATCTTTTCCTATCCCTTTCCATTTTCCTCTATTTTCTATTCCCTCCTTCAATAGTTCCTTCCTTAGTGGTGGCAAAGTTCTCCTTCATTAGTCTTTTAATTTTCTTAGTAATAAAAAACTTAGGGGATTCCCTGTCTCTGTAGATTCAGTTATTCCATTCTTTTCAAATACCCCAACAAAAATGTAGAAGGGACTAGGAGCCAATTAATTGGAAGATTAAACCATTATGTGAACTCCTCCATTGGCTAAAGAAATCTTGAATGTTGGCTGGGGGGCACCAACTGACCCCAAAGTCCTTGGCAAGGAGGTTCCAAACTTTGGAGGAGTAGGGACAATGAATAAATAAATGATTGACTATTTCCAAAGCATGTTTGCATAAATTGGATCTGTTGGGAATAGGCTGACCTCACTTAGCTAGATTATCCAGAGTAAGGATTTTATCTTGGAGCAAAAGCCAAAAAATATATATTAATTTTTGGTGTAAGAGTAGGGATCCATGCCTTTTCCTAGATGGGTTTCTCCATTCTATCCCACAAAGAAAAGTATCTAGAGGTGACCAAGTAATGGCTATTCAAGTTACCTCCCCAAATGACTTCATCCTTCTTATTATTTACTAGAATAGCATTTAGGCTAATCATCAGAGAATTAAGAACTAGGGATATCAAAGATAAATCTTTCCATCCATTACCTATTTTGTAATCATTGACTTTCAAGCCATATCTTCTTATGTATGGCTTTGCCCATCTTCCATAATTAGGGTGATCAATAAGAGGTATCTAGCTAGTCTAGTCATCCTACCAAAATAAGATATTCTTTCCATTGCCAACTTTTCATTTCACCTTGGACTTACCCAAAGAAATAGTCTTTAGGATCCTATTCCATATGTAAGATCCTTGAGGGATATCAGCCTCATGAAGCAAAAGACTAAGTGACTACCTTCTTAGATACTTTTAAATCATGATTTCCTTCCATTCTCCTATACTCTGAAAGATGCACCAAACCTATTTGGCTAGAAGGGCATTGTTAAGATGTCTAATTTTTCTAATGCCAAGGCCTCCATAACATTTGGGAAGGAAAACATGGTCCCAGACAACTAAATGGTATCTTTTATGCTCTTCAACCCTTGTCCAGAGAAAGTTCCTTTGAATCTTCTCCATTCTTTTAGCTTGCTTAGTTAGGATCCCAAAGAGGCTTAAGGCATAAGTAGGGAGGTTTTGGAATATTGATTTTATGAAAGTGCATTTACTTGCCTAGCTGAGAGATGCACCTTTCCAGCTCACAAGTTTCTTGTTGAATCTATCTATATATGATGTTATTCCAAAAAGATTTCGAGGGTTTGGAACCCAAAGACATACCCAAATAACTTGTAGGAAGAGTGTCAATACCACTTCCTAATAAATGAGCAATTTTCCTCTATCTCTCTAGTGGAGTATTGATGAAGTAGACTAAACTCTTATCCCAATTGATAGCCTAGCCAGAATCATTGGCATAAGTATTTAGCAAGCCCTTGAACTCTTTGGCCTCCTAGACCATGGCCTCGCCCCCTAGGATAGTATCATCCACAAATTGCTGGTGGGTGAAAGAATGATGACTAGAGGAAGGCTTGAGACCTTGCAAACTTTGATCCTACCTTTTTCTTAAAATAAGCCTGCCTAGATATATAGTTAGCCAAAATGATGAAGAGAAAAGGGGATAGGGGATCACCTTGTCTCAACCCTCTCGAAGAGAAAAATAAATTTGAAGGGGAGCCATTAAATAGAATAGATAAAGAATGGGAAGAAATAAATTGGGAGATGAGTTTACAAACATGGGAGTCAAAGCCAAAAGCTTGGAGGACCACCATCAGGAAATTCCAATTCACCCTATCTTAAGCTTTGGACATATCAAGCTTGAGCAAGAAACCTTCCCTCTTCCTATTTAAGAGAGTGAATCACCTCATGCACTGCAATAATAGAATCTAAAATCTATCTCCCTGGAACATAGCTAGTTTGCTGAGGGGAGATAGTCAGGTGAAGAACTCTAAGAAGCCTAGTAGTAAGGAACTTGGAAATGATTTTGTAAAAGGAGTTACAAAGGCTGATGGGCCTAAACTTGTCCATCGAGTCTACCCCTGGGGTTTTTAGAATGAGGAGCAAAAAAGTGGGATTGAGCTCTTTCAAAAGGTTTTTGGCCTTGAATAATTTTTGTATAGCCTTCACAATGTTCCCTTTGACCAAATCTCAATAGACTTGGAAGAAGAAAGTTAGGAAACCATTCGGGCTAGGTGCCTTATCACTTGGAAGAGAAGTGAGAGCTTGAAAGATTTCCTTTGGGGTAGGAATAGCTTTTAGCATAGAGTTATGGTGGGCTTGTAGAATAGTGAGAATAGTAGATAGAATATCCTCTTGATTAGACCTCAAGAGAGTATGATCCTTAGAGAGGAGAGTAGAGAAAAATTGCACTGCTTCATCTGCTATCTCATTGTCCTTAGATAACAATTCCTATCCTTTCCTAATGTTGGAAATCCTATTAATAGCAATATGTTTTAAGGTGGTTAAGTGGAAGAACCTGGTGTTCTGATCTCCTTCTTTAAGCCAATTTACTCTTGATCTTTGCTTCCAAAAGTGTTCTTCCCTTGTGATGATATTATGAAGGTCAGAGAGAATAGAACTTTCCTCCAACCAGTTCTGATCATTATATCCATCTTGCTATATCACTTCTTGGATAATGTGAAGTTGATCAGTCCTCTCATCGTTTTCCTGGAAAATGTGGCCGAAGTTAGTTTTGTTCCAAATTTTAATATTTCTTTTCATATTCTTCAATATTTGGGCCACCCTAAACATTGTAGTACCCTCCACCACGATGTTCCACCATGAAGAAATCTTGGCTTCCAAAGCTGGATGAGAAAACCACATTTTCTCAAAACAAAAAGGGAAGGACCTTTAGTTTTATAAATATATATCTTATTACTTTTAACATAAGCCTAAGATAATACAATCTATGTTATATATATATTTTTCAAAAAAAACAATAATTAACCTGTTGGTGTTTAAAACTACTGAACAATAAAATGCTCAAAATCAAAGTGACAATACTCACAAAACCTAAGGATTAGTCATTTCCTATTAACAATTACATGTGCAAGCCACTTGGACCCAACTTCAACAAAGCCAAGGATGGTTTTCTACTCTTTAGGCTCTGCAAAACCAAGGTGGGTATATCTAGGGGATGATTCAAAATTGGATACTATTATATGAGAATTTTATTAGTTTCATTTTGATTCTCATCTTATATCCTTAGACACATCCATTTCTCGATATTTTGAATAAAATTCATCCTATATAACATATTTGGTAACAACTCTTCTATAGATTTGCAAGTATTCCTAGCAATAGTGGCTGACTAAGGCTAAAGTATTCCATGCAAACAAGTGCTGACTACTTTTGAGAATCTTCAAGAATAGTAAAATAATGTAGATTTTGATTTTAGACTTGATGCTTATTAATGATCTACCTATCTACAGAATGAATTAATTTGATTAGTACCTATTCCATTGGGACTCAGAATCTACTCCAATTTATAGATTTAATTTGTAGCATTACAACAAACATTATCAACTACTCTTATTAGAATTCATCCTTATAGACATCCTTTTTACTACCATAACAATCCCATCAAATTCATCAAATCCTTTACTTAATTCATTGAATTAATAACAATAATGAATTGACATACAACCTAAATGAATTACATTCAATTGGACAAGCCTTACTCACACAATCTGAAAATAACTAGGTAATAATGAAGGAGATAAAATTCAACAAGAACTAATATGGGGACAGCTCAAATTTGTATTAATTTTCCTTGAAAATCATATACAATTATAGTAAACTTAGAATGACTCTAGAAAGAGACATAAGGATCGCACAAAATTAATGTATTCTAAAAAAATATGCAGAGAAGATACATCATAAAGTTTTCTCAATAACTAGATCAAAAACATCCTAAGTGTAAAACTAAAAAATGTATTAGAAATCGAACCCTTCTCTAGACCTAGAATCTCACTTATATAATGTGAGATGCAACAAGCTTCAAGCGTAGAGAATTGATAGGTGTCCTTTTACAAAAGATATTTACATTTTTCTTAACAGGAAAAAGACAAAATATTATGTAATAGAAAGGTAGCATCATATCATTCTCTTTGTAGGCCCCTTTTTCTGTTACATATTTGCATGCTACAAATCCCATGATTGGTCTTTATTCACTTTGATTCCTTGGCATATGTGGCTATCAAACTTGCTAGTGACATGTTAGGCTCTAATTTATGCAACTTCACTTCCACTCTAGCATTTCCACTCATCATCATGTACTACCAAGGTGATAATTACATTTGGTTCCATTTCTACTATGTCATTCAACTAATCCATTGCATCTTTAGCATGAGATGATTGACCTTCTTTTTCTTCTTCTTTCCTACGTGCTGATGGAAGTGAGTCGATGATTTATAATTCATCTTCATGTATTTCATTATCATCACTTTTAGCTTCTAACTATTCACCAAAAGCAATATCTGCCATCTACTTGTCATAAAGTGTATCATCTACCAATCAAAATAAAGAATATCCTATTGTTTCTAGATAACATATTCATCTTCTTTGTTAATATTAACAAACTCTTGTTTCAAAGAATCAAAGAATATCTGGGCTTTCATCATTTCTATTACTATGGTAGCCCACCACACATGTCCCTTTTCATTGATGATTTTATTCATTCTCAAAAAAAAAAATCATCTAATTCCTTAGCCGATTCATTTTTTTAAAAAAAATTATTCTTTCTATCTAGGGCACGAGGGAATAAATTAAATTTTTGGCTCTTATATTTATTCAAGTAGCCTAGTATTCTTCTCTGTAGATGAATTATTTTATTATCAAATTCTAGAAGATTAGTAACAATATTATAAATCTTTTCAATTTGATCATGTGAAAATCTTATGACAAAGTAACACAAAAATGTCATTTCTTTCCTTCCTTTTACCCATTTATTCACAATAGGCTTCAGAGCCTCATCATGGGATTTCATTTCATCCCATATCTTTATTGTCTTTGATAGCTGATTATAAAATAATGGCCATTCAATTTTATCCCCTAGATATGTGAGAGCTTTTCTCAATTTATCTGCATACTATACATTTAGCTCTACATGCAATGCCATAGTTTTCTCTTTTCTTCTTCAAAGTCTTTTGCAGTATAATACTATGGCCTTTGTGGGATATTTGGTAGTTCTATGAGAGGAATGCATTTAAAAGGTTCCACTGGAGGACGAGGATATGTTATTCTTGGCCTAGAAGACCTCCTCATTACTTTATTTTCAAGTTCAAATCTTCTTTGAACTTCTTTATTATAAGGCTCCAAAACACTCTCATCCTTATTCTATAGTTCAAACATTGTTTTCTCTTCTTTCTCTGTAGTGACCAAAAAAACCTAAGAGGTTCCTACACCCATATGAGAGGCATGTACATACGATGTCTCTACTACTCTTCTCACAATGATATTTTCCATTAATCTTGAGTCATCTGGCTGTGATGAAACAACCCTAGATCTCTTTCTCAATGACCATATAACCAGAGTAGCATGGTCTTCACTGAATGTAGTGCCTATGAATTCCTTCTTACTTGGATCTTGCAAATCCAATTTATTTGAAATAGAATTAAAAATCAAAGCATCAACTATATCCCAATTAGGTAATAATAAAATATTTGAGACCTTTAACATTTGTCTCCCCTCTTCAAGGGTTATGTTTTGGAATTCTTGCATCATCTTTTCTTTTATTTGATTTTGCAAGGCTACCTCCTCCATCTCTAGATGCTCTATTCTCAACTTGTTGCATCTTTCTTTGAATTTTTCCATGTTAGTTCTCCATGCAAACTGGTAAAAGGCTCTAGATTTGACAAAATTATCATCTGACAAAAATTGTTGACTTGCTTGCTCTAACATAGGGTCTAATTCTCTTCCTTTATAATCTACAAATGTCAACTCAAAACTTGGCACAAGAGGCTCTTGAGGGTTTCCTTCATCTATTTTAGTTTGAGTAACAAAAACTCCTCCTTGGGACCCCAATTGTTCAATTTGCTCCCGAGTGAGTTGTTCTTCCTCAATCCATAGAAGGGTCTGTGGAGGTGAATATTCCTCGATGTGAGGATCTTCTTCCCTTCTTATTTTCTGCCTCTTAGGGGAGGGCTTAAGAGGCCTCTCTTCCTAGACAATAGTAGTGGATCTAATTATTTGTTTACATTTTTCCACAATGGTCCTTTTATTCTAAATGATAGTATAACCTGGCCTCTTTTGGATAGTCAATTGACCTACCCCTATGTTGGGAGTAAATCCTAGTTTCCTCATTACCTCCCTAGCCTTATCTGGGAAAGAATTGATAGAATTTTTTTCTTCTCATTCATGGTTTCCATTGTTTAAGGAAAAGTAAGCATGAGCTTATTTATTCTATCTGTCATTGTAATGGCATTGCCTAGAGGACTATAATCTGCATCAAAATAATGAATGAAATCCAAAACTTTTTAGAATATTCTCAATTTTTCCTTCTTAGTTTCCTGCTCTTGCAAGGAGTATTCATTTCTTATTATATCCTAAGGAAAATAGAATTCATGATCAATTTTACCAAGCTTAATTCTGTGCCTAAAGGTCGAATGATGGAATCCCCCAGTGTCACAAAAATGAGGGTGAGAAATAGACATCTTATACTGATCTAAAATCTTGTATAGAGAAAGCCAACCCCTTTTTGTGATTACAAATTGATGGGCCATTGTACAAGTGGGGAATATTGACCCTCTTGATCTTTTCAGCAAATAGGTTTCTTCCAATCCTCTGAACTACCAAAAAATTCAGCTACTCCTACCTTTAAAGGCACTTGGTAAGGTAATACATGGAGGGTACCTCTAAAATCATAAATCCTAATGATAGTTGAGACTAAATATGGTATGATGTCTCCCCAATTATGTGAAACCTTCAAACCAATAGAATTTTTTGGGGGCCTAATAAGACTTGCCAATGAATTGGGTATTCTGGGATTGTCACTTAATAATAGGCATCTCAATTTTGAGGCAAAATATCTATCAAACCTGACAAAACTAGTCTTTTTTGCTTCCCAAGTCATATCTACACTCCATAATTGGACTTGTAGTGCTTCCCCATATTGTTCCCTATTTAATTTCATCTCATTTCCAAAATATGTTACTCCTTTGAACAAAAACATGTGCATTAACAAAGAATAGTGACCAAAAATCTTTTCCACCTTGCCTTTCGCAATCCCAACCAGGCCATTATGAATTTCTTTCACTAAATAAGAAGAAAAATAAAAAATTATGTCCACACCAAAAGAGGAAATTTGAGTAATCATGTACATAAAACCCACGGGCATAAACTCCTCTTCATCCTCTCCAAAAACTCTGCATAGAGTCCTGTATGCCTACATGGCCCTAGTATTTAAGTATGCACTTTTGAAAGGTTCCCTGGATGATGTTGTTATTTCTAGTAGAGTTCCAATTTTTCCTATATGTTCCCTCAATGCACCTTTCATAACATCATCCTTCTTTGACATGTATTCTTTTTCTAATCCTTTCAAATCAAGGGGCACATGCTAATAAGTGAGAGTCCCTAAACCAAATACTTGCCTAATTTCCTGTAGGCTAATTATGATTAGAATTTCACCATCAACTCTTCTCACCACTCTAATTGCTTGGTCATAGTTTTTTGCCACAACCTTAAGGAGGTCATAATCCATAAAGGCACTTGGAACTACTAATTTCTCTAAATCAAAGTTCCAAATATTGGCATGCAGGGCAAACAAATTCCTCTCTAAAAACCAATTCTTGAATAAATCCAGACTAATCTGAGAAGTGTTAGCATCCCAGACCCAATTCCCCTTATCATATAACCCATCTCCAACTCTGAGCCTAAGGTTTAATGAAGTTAACTTTTTAACTTGCACAATTTTAGTGGTGGATTCAAGGAGCAATTCAAGTAGGTCATCATGGATATTCCTATCCAAATAATTCTCTTGCCCAGAAAATACCTTCTGTGGAGGCATCTTGACTATAATTTGTAGAAGTTGAAATGCTATAGAGGTTAGAGTATATGGGAACTTACTTGATTTTTTGCTTGTTCTACTCTATAATTCTGCAATATCTTGCAAATAATGGGAAACTGCTTCATGTTCTAATCAAGCACCAATTCTCATTCATTTCTTCTGCTCTAAAAACTTGAAAACTTGTTTGTGTGGGATGAAAATGGTGAAATCTTCTGCAATATACTCTATTTTTTCTTGCACGCAAAGCCTTCATTCCGAATAAATGAACTATAAGGGAAATATAACGGCACCACCTTCTATGTTTAAATTTACATCATTGATCTTGAAAAATCCTACAATCCAAGAATGCAAATAGGGATGACTCACATTTCACTTGATATGTTGGCAGTCAATCCTATGAGATTTTACCATGTGTACCTTTCCTTCATTGCTGGTAACACAAATTGGACCCACTAATCATTGAGGACACGTGTCATTGAGTCGCTACGTCGCTATGCATAAGAAAAGAGCATGTTGCCATAGCGATGAAGTGACAACCCTTGATCTAAGCTCAATCTCATGGCAGACATTTAAATGCATTTTTATTATTATAGTGGTGGGTCCCTTCTATATTTTCCTTGTTCACTATGTTGCTATACATAAAGAGTGAGCAACTTCCAATAGCAACAAAGCGATGATCATTGATTCCATTTCGATCGAGTGGAGGATATTTGATGCATCATTTAATAAAAATATGGTGGGCCACTCTTTCATTTTCTTTACTCGCTATATCACTATCCTTAACACTCAAGAAATTTATCATAGCAATAAAGCAACAACTATAGATCTTAGCTTGATATGAGGGTGAGGAAACTACATTAATTAAATATGCTATGGTGGGTCCCCAAGTCACTATGTCATGTAGGGTAAATAGTGCACATCTTCTCATAGTGACATAACATTGACCGTTGATATGATCTTTGATCAGATGATCAAAATCCTTCATCTAATTTTTGAATGGGGCATGGGTCCAGGTTACTAATGATGTGAGGATATCCTATCTAGCTGGAACATAAATCAATATTTTAATCCTAGTTGCATTACTACATAACTTAGGTCACACCACATGCACATTTTTTGGCTGGGCACTATGTCACTAACTACGAGGTGCAAACATTTTTTGGTTGTGACATAGTGACCTCTGGTGTTCTTAGAACTTTTGGTGCATACGTTTCTCTAGCTGGATGCCATCGTGCCAAAGGTTGCATGATCCTCATCTGATGAAACATGTGTTTGGGACCCACCTTCTAGAAGTGTTGCTTCATTATTACTTTCTAGTAAGGCGCTATGTCACTAGTAGAAAGATCTATTATTTTTTCAATTATGACATAGTGACCTTACTAATATTGATGAAATTTGATGCTGGGAAAATTGTACCTTTAAATTATGATTAAAATAGTTAATACTTTAGACATAGCAATAAAAGCGCACATTCATAATGCCACTTATAAGCTTTTATGGTCACCAAAAAATTTAAAAGCTATCATCTTCTATATTCTCCATTAAGGCACCATGTCACTAACAGTGAGGTGCAAAGATTTTTTAATTGCAATGTAGCGACTCGTCGAAAAAACTAAAATCTAGTGATGCCAACTACAAACTGTTCCAAGTAGTTTCTTTCTGATACTAACAATTTTGACATGGAGGACATGACTAAAACCTTTTGAGACAAAGTACTTTTTGGTCACTATGCCTCCATTTCATGAAACTGCTAATTAATTTTGCAACAGTCACTATGTTGCTGTGGTTAAAACATTTGCATCTTTCTATAGCGATGATATGACTACTAGAGATCTTATAAGGAAAGGACAGTGTGAAACAAAAGGGAAAAAGGTTCTTGGGGGTGAAAAATATTTGAAGTGGGACATGGAATATTCACATTTTAAAAGGTTTTGTGCCCGAATAAATTCAAAAGAAATGAGACCTCGGGTTTGAGAAGGATTTTTCAAAGGTTATCAAAATTGCAAGACCAAAACCAAAAACCCTAGCCTCCAATAATGGACTCAATTCTAATTTTTTTTTACCTAGATTGGGAAAATTTCATCCTAAAAAAAATTAGACCAACATAACCCATAGCATTCCCTTATCATAATTAATAAACAAATAATTTTTTTTTAAAATAACAACATAAGAAAAGTACCACCCAACACCCCTCTTACTTAAACGTACATCTATACCTACATGACAATTGTCCCCCTTTCAACTTCCCCACAATTCTCCCCACTTCCTATAGAACATGTAAATTTCTTTGGAGGCAAAGTCACGTTCTCCAAAACTTATCCATGTGTGTGGACAAGGTCCCCATCATGATTGTTTATGTGGCTGCACTAAATCTTCAATTGGGTAAACATTAAATGCACATTCCTTTTTCTAAGTTCCACTCCAACATATGTCTCCCTCTCAACTTGGTGTGGGTAGTTGAAGCCATCAAATCTCACTTTTTCCCATGCCCCAAAACTAGGTACTAAGGATGGGATTCAGTCATGTCAATCATGGCAATCAATATAATTCTTTAAACTCTCAAGTCAACTCATTTCCTTATCTCGCCGCCTAGAGGGAACACATACTCCCTTTAATTAATTGGATTTTTTTTTTTGATGGAATGAGGTCTAGTATGCTTAGGTGGGAGAATATAGCTAGGACATAAAAGTTTATTTTATTATTTATTATGTTAGGAAAAGTAGGATTATAATAGATTTCTTTTCCTTCTTTATTTTTTTTAATTTTTTTTTTGTATAGGGTCATATCATAATTAAGTACTTCTCTTCTCAAGTCCGACATTTATTTAATAGGAAATATTTGGAAATGATATATTTCTACTTGCCAACTCAAGGTATTAATATATTATTCGAGGCCTATTTTTTTATTTGACTGTAATAGCAAGGAACTTTTTTTGTTTTAGTCCATACATTTTCTAGAACATGTAAATGCATCTATAGGTCTTATATGAGCTTAACTTATTGGTCTAGTTCTTTCCGTGTATTCTCTAGGATTCTTAAGATTGAATTGGTGATAGTCTATCATTGAATTATGCATACAATTTGTATTCTAATAAGCAAATTTAACATTAAGAAACTATCATATTAGTAAAAAAAATTAATTGCAAGATACACTAACCCGAAACTCAATGAAATCCTTGAAACTATAATTTCATGAACATAAAATATTCAATATACTTTAATGACATCCAATTCCATAATTTAAGCTATCTACAAATCTATTTCTATCAATTGCATATTCTACAACTAATTCGATTTCAAAACTAAACATCAAGCAACTGAATTATTCTCATTAAATTTGAGGAGATAAAGATATCAAAATGAAAATTTCCAATTCATTCTTTCAAGGTATATCTAATAAAAATTCTATTCTTCAAAAAAATCCAAATTTAGGTAATGATAAGACAACAACAACACAATGTCAAGCAAGCAATGGGGTGGTGGAATCATCAAATCAAGATATGCAACGAAGGACCTCACAAACATGATGTTTCACAATCTCTATATTTGGCATATAAATTAGACCAATAACAACACTCCTCCAATACAATGAACTCAAATAACAAGATAAAATTGTCCTCCATTTCAATACCAAAATAGTAGTATTCTCTTCTTCTATTTAAGAGTAAGACTTTATAGTTTCCAAATGTCCAAGGCCTCAAGCAAAAACCTACAAATAAAAGACAAATGTAGAACCATGGAGGCTCACCTCCGAACCTAGGCCTCAAGGAGGCCACCCACCGAGCTTGGGGAAACAAGGCACAAATGGTTGCATACTCTACATTTATATATTATGCATGATCACAATAATATAGCAAACACTACACAATGCATTACAAGACAACCCGTCCCAAGGCTTGCACAAGGATTCAATAATTGAATCAAGCTATAGGGTGAAAGTGGGCTCTCTCCATGAGGAGGATTTCGAAAGCTATGATTCACCATATACACATAATCTCATTATCAACATGCCCTTTTGAGGCTTACAATAACTTCCCTTCCTCATACCTCCTTATACCTCCCAAAATGCAAGTAAACAAGAAGATCACATTCCATTGAACATATAAAAATCATCTCCACATATGGGAGATTTCCTCAACTACATGTGTGAGCCTAGCTAACCCCTTTACCCAAGCATCTCTTCCCTCCCAAGGGTGAGTGTTGCTTCACACCCATTACACAAAACACACAACATGGAAACAAACTAAGGTTCAAGGAAGAATTCACACAAACTTCTCACATGCAACACTCAAACAAAAGATCTTTTTCCACAAACCACATCTATAATAAACCAATTTCATCATGGAATGAAGAACACCATATTTATTCTACATGCAAAATGAAGAACAACATGGATCATGAATACCAAACTCACTTCATGCAATGGAAAATGAAAAGTTGTAGTAGAGCTCCTTATCCTTTTCCTCCAAACCCTAGTTGTCTCTAAAGATAGAGAGTGACCAAGTGAGTTTATAATTTGGTCAAACCTCTCTATATCACTCTCATTTTCGGATTCAATATAAAATGCATTCTTTTTGGGGTCTCCTAGGTCTTCTAGGCACCCTAGTGGTCATTATTAGCCCCCTAACTTAAAGTACTAACATGGGTAGGGTTTATTTTTATCACAATTTCACCTTAGAGTTACTTTATGTCCCTCGCAATGCTAAGTATGTTCAAATTTCAAATTTCCTATGGTGGTAACCTTGTTCTCTTTACTAATTTAAGGGAATAAGTAAAAAAAAATTATTAAGGTATTTAACTCAAGATAAGGTGGCCACATGATCCATCATCAAAAAACATGTCATTTTCACATAATGAGTACAAGTGTCCAATGACACACACAAAATTCACTATACATCACACGCGACATGTTCATAATTTACACATGAAATACATAATACACACATACATCTAATGTTTACAAAATAAACACATCACAACAAGGTTTATGAATCTTACAAAGATTCACCTTGGCAATGTCATTTAACATGTGTTTATACGTTGTTTCCCTGTTAGACTTCCATGGTTCCTTTCCTACACACTAAACTTGAGCATCAGTAGTCCAATAAAAAGTCACATATAAAATACATATGAAAGTAAAGGTACATAATGGTTTCTTTATTCCATCATTCCATCATTCACATATAACACTTTCCATAATAAACTTCCTACTCTCCATTAATTTACATATAAAGCATTTAATTAGTAATCCTCAAAAACAATTGTAAGTTACTAACTTTCCTAACAAGATCAAATTAAGCATATGAAACACATCATATTTCCATTTCTTATCAAAAAAGTGAAATACTGAATAAATATCCATTAATCCATCAACTATGTCAAATAAGTCCTAATACATATCATAATGGAAGACCATAAGGTAAATACCATCGGTTAAATAGCAAAATCTATTATCCATCAAGTATCAAAATATATGTCGAGGTATCCAGTCCTAAATAAAAAAATGGAAATATAGTATCTATGCTATGATGGGTCAGGGTGAGGCCTCACAAGAGAAGGGTAGACATTTGGAAGTTAATCTTTCATTTCTACTAACCACACACACAGAGATATATGTATGTATGTACATATGTATGTATGTATGTATGTATATGTAAACACACACACACACACACATATTATAGAACAATAACAATTATGCTTCAAATAATCCATAGCATTCCTTAAATTATCCATCTCTAATAAGAAATGTTACCTTTTTTTAATATTTATTTTCATTCTTTTATCAACAAGGAAATATCTTTGGAAAACTAATTACTCATATAAAATCAATAAGCTAAATGCATGTCACAACATGGCCAAACATCTGAGATTCACATGTTATTGAGTTTTTCACCTATGATTAATAATCCAAACAAAGAAAAATATAATTAAAGAAATAAATTGGTGGAACACAATTTGGGTTATTATGTTTACTTGTTAAGCTATTACTTCCACCTAATCCCTTGTAACTTCTATCCAAAGAATGACAATAAATCAACTAACCAATACCTGATCATTGAGTATTATAGATATTTCAAAGGATGACTCTGAGAAAATGACTCCACCGTCAGCTGTAGTCTTTGTCAGAAAACTTGGAAGGCCTGGCCAAATGTAATATTATAATACTTACAAATATGGTACACACTAGTTGTGAAGAAATAAATGACTATGTACTAGAGACAAGTCTCATTGTAAATAATGTGCAACATATCAAAATTACAACCATATAAGATGCATCTCAAAACTTTCACGATGTTTGCAAAAAACAAGAAACACTTTGCACCCTTTTGCAAGAGCTATGCTACAATGAACTTTACAACCACAAATATGGTTTTCATTAGATGCATATCCTTGGTTGTAAAACTCATTGTAGCATAGCTCTTGCAAAAGGGTGCAAAGTGGTTCAAGTTCTTTTTGCAAAAATCATGAAATTTTTGAGATGCATCTTATATGGTTGCAATTTGGGTATGCTGCACATTATTTATAGTGAGACTAGTCTCTAGTACATAGTTATTGTTTTCTTCACAACTGATGTGAGCCATATTTGTGAGTTGACAACGGATCCATTTTCTTAGAGTCATCCATTAAAATATCTATAATACTTGGTGATCAGGGGTTAGTTGGTTGATTTCCTACCATTCTCCCGATAGAAGTTACAGGGGATTAGGTGAAAGAAATAGTTTAACAAGTAAACATAATAAATCAGTCTATCTTGAGATTAGAAATATAACAACCCAAATTCTATTCCACTAATTTATTTCTTTAATTATATTTTCTTTTTTTGGATTATTAATTGTAGGTGCAAAAATTAATAGTTCATGTGAATCTTGGATGCTTGGCTAAATTGTGAGATGGATTTAGCTTATTGAGTTTATATCAGTAGATAGTTTCCCAAAGATAGTTTCTTGTTGATAAAAGAATGAAAATGAATTTAAAAAAAAGGTAACCTTGCTTATTAGAGATGGGCAATTTAAGGAATGTTATGGATTATTTGAAACATAATTGTTATCATTAGATAAGAATTATCTAATAATTATATAAATATATATAAAACTAGTGGGTATAAATGAAAGATTAACTTCCAAATGTCTACCCTTCACTTTATCGCCCACATTCAACACCCTTTAACAACATTATTTATCACAAGAAAAATTAAGAGAGACACAAAAAACATCCTTCAAATACTATTCCAATACTTATGTTTCATTAAGTTTCACACACTATAAATCTTGATTTCATAAACATAAAACTAAGTTCAATTCATAGAATCTCTATTTGCATTTCATACATCCCTATGATGTAATTAAATATACATAACTCTAGTCTGAATAAAATTCTCTAGTGCCTTCAATAAATAAAAAATTGTACCAACTTTATGAAATATCTATCACTAATTTCTTAACCAACTTCACAAAGGACATTCTTTATAATTTAGCCTAATAGTAAAACATAGGACATTAAAGTCTAGTCACTCTCTATTTTCATGACATAATAAGATCATATTATAATAATAAATTTAACCACTCTACACTTGGTTAGATGAATAACATTTCAAACATAACTTAATAGTTAGTAGATAGAGATCGAAGAATGACTTAATAACAATACAATGGTGAGACATTAATGCTAAAGAAAATTAATGTCTCAGATATTAGGGAAACATATATATACATTGAAACTAAGAGGAACTCATACAAGTTTCTAAGGAAAAGTTGACTACCTATTTTTTGTAATTCTTAGTCCTCTAATAACATTTTCCAACAAAATGAGTATATAACTTAAATGGAAAAAGAGAAACTCCTACAGAATGGTTATAATTTTCAGCATCGATGAATATGCTCATGAAAGAACTAAGTACACAAAAAAAGGTTTGAAAAAATAAAATATTATAGAAAAATGTTTGGGAAAAATAAAATAAGGATTTGTGTCTAGGTAATAATAAAATTTATTCAAACTAAAATAACATAAGGGTTACCATACTACTCAGGCCATTTAATATTCTATGGAACAATGTTGTTTGTAGGGATGATAGAAGATTATATGTGAGTGTGACTTCTAAGTGGTGGTGAACTTGCTTATGTCACAAGAGCTTGAGGATGTTTGTTGGTAGCTAGCTACTATTGTTAATCATACTCTTCTCTTTTTTACCTCTCTTGATTTCATTAGGTTTACTTACATTCCTTGTGAATGGAACAGAGCTGTTGACTGTTTGGCCAAATGGGCTTCTATTTTTGCTCCAGGATGGAATATTATGGATAGGGGGCAGCTTCACCTTGATCTATTACAAGAATTTGATGAAATTTTTTCTCAAGATAGAGCTCCTCATTGAGCTTCCCTTGTTATAATCCTTGATGTCTTAGTAAATTTTTACCCTTCTTTTTCTAAAAAGATGACATAAAATATAAGAAACTCATTCTGAAAAGTGCATCAAAATTGTTTAACATACATATAAATTGATCCAATGTCATGCACTAATTTTTAATATCAAACTTAACTTTAAGAAGTTAATTTCATAATATACATCAAGATAAAAAAGGGAGGTATCATATACCATAGACCAATTATTAAAAAAATACACAAGTTTATTGTTGATCGTAGACACCAAGACAATAACTATCAAGAAAAACTCATACATTCATCCAAAGCATCTTGAATTCACTTCCAATTGGTGTGAAAAAGTTGTTGGAAATAAAAAGAAAATGGGTGTCTAAAATTAATTTTACTTCTTAAAAGCATTTAGGTAGAGACGTAACTAGAAATAAAAGAAACAAAAATTGGATGCACCATGTGCTTCTAGAGTTCATTACCGAGAGTTAGAAATTTATTTCTCATACTTTCAATAACTATAAATGTAAGAAACCAAAGTATAATGAACAGAGGAGAACCTGGATAGCATAGCATTTTTTTATTAAAAGTTTTTCCTTTCTCTATTTTTTTTAAACAATGGAAATATAAACAACAAAGGTTATGATGATAGAAAGGAACTTGGTATGTTTGCTACCAATCCAATCCTCCAAAACCCAACTTTCCTATGACTTCAAGTGTCAATTTCCATGCTAATTTTATATATTGAGGATTCCTAAACATATTGAATTTCCAACTACTGGCAGTATTTACAAATGAATCCCAAAATAATTATAATGGTCATAAATGAATACTTGATTAATATTGAGTTCATATTTCACACACCCATATATTATTTTTTGATATGGATAAATAAGATTTTTTTTTTTGATGAATAGTCCTTTTCTATTTAAAAAAAATACTAAGAATACAATTCAAAAAAAAGGGCTAGGGGATACAAGATCACCCCATGAATGAGTTCACATAGTTGTAGCCAGAGCAAAAACACATAGCCATAGTTAGAATCAAACACTATTCATAAAAATAAATAAATAAGGCAACCTCAAGAAACTAAAGTAGTGCCAGCCGAGGGTGGTGGTTAATATCTATCATGGAAGCCCCAATCATCTTTAGGATTGGGGGGTAGGCTAGGAATAGTCCAGCCATCTTCAGTAGTAGTAGCAAGAGGATTAGTGGCAACCTTCACATCTTTGATCTCTAGCCATGGAGGAGAAATTACTAGATCTAGGTGAGCCTATTTCCTAGAAAGTGCCTAGCGAGCACCAGAAGAAAGAGTCAAGGACCAACTAGAACCACCATGGGGCAGGGAAGCTAAGAATTGCCTTTATCCACCATCACGATCATTGGGAGAGTGGTGATGGGAAGCCTAGGAGCACGAGGTGTGCGAGTGGTGACCTAAGGAATGGTACCATGGATAGTGGCCATGAGGCATCGAGGTTTCTACTAAGGCATCAGGAGGAACTCTAGCAATAGTGCAGGGGACATTGCCTCAGTGGTTCAGTAGCTCCTGTAGGTGAGCTACCTCAAGGGAAACTTTTTTAGCTTGTACCTAAACCTACATGATTACATTATTACAAATGCACACCTTAGTGTACATGGCAATATTGATATCCAAAAAATGGTGTGAAAAGAAAAATATTCCTATCTTTCCATAGAGTAAACAAAATTTCCATCCTAAAAGTATGCCAAATCTAGGTAAATTTTTGAGGGATTCTAGGAGAATCACCCAGAAAAATCATGTGCTAAGAAAAAGATTATGGCCTGAATGGCTTGAAAAAATAATGAATCTAGTGCCAATAATTTTGGGCATGCTTACAAAACTAGAAGATATGTAAGAAAGACTCTAGTTGACCACAAAAAGGGCATCTAGTATTTGGAACGCTAATATGCCTGAGCTGAGGCCACAGGGGAAGACCTTGAAAGGCAAGGTACCAAGAAAAATGGGAAATCTTGGGTTCTGTTATAGCACTCCAAATGGTATCAAAGCATTTTCTCCATTGAGAAAGAGAAGATTAAAAATGCCATCTTTGGTTGAGCATGTCCACCATGAAAAGGTGGGGTGAAAGCTATCAATATCTCAGACTTGGCTTATAATTGAAAAATGGAGTGGTAGGATACCACTTCAAATTATGCCACCAATGTTGAATAGACTGAATACTCACTTTATGAATTAAGTGGACTGGAATTGAAGAGAGAAATAGGTCAAAGGTCTATTGATCTAAATGGATAAGGTAGTACTAGACTTGCATATCTTTCAAGGACTTGAAACTCATGGAAACCATCGAGAAGAGGTCCTTGGGAATTCTGATGCCCTATTTGAAAAAATGTAGAGCACTAGCATCGTGAGTCTTAGCAAGTGGAGTACCCTGAATGGAAAACAGGGGAGACCACCAAATTTTTTGTTGATTCAAGGAGAGGCCATTGCAGAACTCATCCCAAGCCCATCGAAGCCAAGGCTTAATAGCTTCCTAGGCTTTCCATATGTGCTTAATGAAAAATGAGCCCTATATGGTCACTGGCTCACACATGATGAGAAGGGTGTGGAAACCAATCCCCTTCGAAGCAGGCCTATTGATAGGAAAGCTAGAAGATATGCAATTTCAAACCAAAACCTTCCAGGCTTCATCTGTAGTGATAGCATGAATAATTCATTTAGCACAAAGTGAAAGGCCTTGTTTCTATGTGGAAAGCAGGCTAAGACCACCAGATTCTTTTGGAAGACAACAAAAATCCTAGGCAACTCTGTGAAACCCATGATGATCAGAAATAGAAGCCTAGAGAAAATCCCTGAGAAATATTTTCAATTTCTCATTAGAAGCTTTGGAGGGATCCCAACAAGAAGAATAATAAACATGAGAATCTGCAAGAACCTTTGAGAAAATCTAGAATTTGCCAGCAAGGGATAGCAGTTTCATAATCCAATAATCAAGCTTCTTGGTAATCTTGGCAATTACAACATTCCAAAGTTCAATAGGAAAATCCTAGAAAGCAAAAGGAATGCCAAGAAAGTAGAAAATCTCCCCATTCGTGACCCATTTCCATTCGAATTGGCTAAGCTAAGGTGGAGTTGGAAAAAATGATTGGTGGAAGCAGAGTGTTTTATGCCATTAAATGGCAGATCTAGAGGCATGACAAAAGGTGCCCCGAAAACTTAAAGCATTGTTGATGTTTTCTTCATCCTCTAAAAGAGTGAGAAAGGAATCATCCACAAAGTGACCACTAACTAACTGGGAAGATGATTTGGGCAAGGAAATGCCATGAACTAGTCTAGAAGACACAAAATAAGTTAGCAAATAGCCAAAACCTTTAGTAGCAAGCACATAAAGTGCTAGAGCCAAAGGGAAACCTTGCCTAATTGAGAAAAAAGGGATAAAAGCCTCTAATTGTGAATTCTTGATGGTAATGCAAACATTAGCATCGCCAAAGAGCATCTCCATGGACTGTAAAAAATTGGGACCAAATCCCAGAGCCTAGAGCATAACCAAAAGAAAGGGCCATTCAATGTGATCATAAGCTAGAAAAATTAATCTTTAGAAAGATGGCCTTTTGGTTGGAGTTGCGAGCCCACTCCATGCATTCCCAAATAGAAATAATATTTTCAAGAATATATCTAGACTTAATAAAGAAAGTTTGCTCAGGGCACACAATTAAAGGCAACATATGCTGGATTTTGAGAGAAAGTGCCTTGGTAATAATCTTGTAAGACACATTTAGAAGGGTAATGGGCCTCCAATTGCAAATTTCCTCTAGATCACTAGCTTTAGGTATGAATTTGTTATTTCCTTTATTTATAATGACTCCTAAGCTTTTAGAACGATAGGCTTCAAGATAAACTTTGTGCAGATCAAGACCTATATGCTCCTAGAGGTGTTTGTAAAATTCACAGGGAAACCCATCACACCTAGGGGATTTTTCATCAACCATGGATTAGACCACCTCTTTAAGGTTTTAAAGGGAAATAAATTATTCACAGAAAGCATGTTGCTCAATTGCTAGGCAGTTTTGAGTAACAGAGATACACTTTCTAAGAGCTTCCTCTTGAGCAACCAAATTTCCCTACGAAGCAAAAACAATCTCATAGTGATGAAAAAATGCTTGCAAGATGTTAGGGAGACTAGAAATAAAAAAAATTCCTTGTTTGATACTTTTAATCCAAACATTGGTATGATGGGGACAAAGAGCTTGAAAGAACTCCTTCGAAGTTTTATCGCCAACCTCCAACTAGTGGAGATGGGCTTTGATTTGGGCTTCTTGAGTGAAATAGTTATTAGCCACTTATTTTTCATGGAAAAGTTTGGCTAGCTGAATTTTCAAATCCACATCGAATGGATTAAGGGTGAGAGCCTCAGAGGCTTTTTGGAGCGCAAAAGTGTTGGCTTCATATGACTGCTATCTAAAAACTGCCAATTGGTGCCCATAGATGTGCATAAAATGAGTAGTTCTTGAAATGGCATCATTCCACCATTGAATCCATCCCTTTTGAGAATGTGGATGTAGCTCCAAATTCTAGACATGTAGGATATGTGTGATGGTGGAAGCATGCATCAGCATAAACATGTTGAAGAAGAACTGAGACTTGGCAACTTTTAGGATAGTTGTTTGCCATGAAATGACAAAATAAATGGGATATTGGTTAGATAAAATCAAATCTAGTAGGGGAATGATAGGTAAATCTTGATATTTAGAAAAAGAAAAAAAAAGATTGTGCAATAATCATGGCACAATCGAGATGCTTTAAAATGCAATCAGAGTTAGCTCAAAAGTTGGACCAAGTGTGCCAAACCCCACTATCCTAGGGGCAGTTGATATTGGGATTAAAAAGGCCCAATTTATTGCTCATTTAGTAACAGGCTTCCCTTCACCCAACTGTTCAGTGAAAGGGTAGAATGCCATCTTTGTTAGAGGCCACTTCAACCATATTGAAGTCACCACACATGACCCAAGTAGCTAGAGGCAAGTTGCTAGCCAACCAACCCAACATCTAGTATCTCTCCATAGCATCATTGGAAGCATAAACATTAATGACTCTAAGAGAATGATTGTTAATGGAAAGTAAAAGCCAAATAATTCTATGTGTGGGGTCAAAATCGTGTGAAATAATAGTAGAATGATGACAAAGTGACAAGAGAGTAACTACACCACCTCAGCTAGCTCCGTGTTGAGAGGAAAACATAACTCCATCGCTCCAAATAATTTGATATGTAGAAGAGAGCATGAAACAAAAAATCTTAACTTCTTGTAGACAAAGAAAATCTAAATTACCAAGTCTATAATGGGTATCCTGGACATATTACTTTCTGGAGAGGTCTATAAGACCTCAAACATTCCATGATAAAAAAATCATGAAAATTCTTCCATATCGTCCTCATCCTCAGGAGAGGAGTAGCTATTCTGTAAGAAGGTAGAAACCTGGTGGAAGTTAGAAGAAAAATCCTCTGAACTTATAGCCTGTCATTTCACATTTGGTATCTCTACATGTCTAGGAGGACTGCAAGAATGTTGTGTCACTTGTGGTGCTATGGAAGAAGCAACAAGATGGGTATGAACTATAGATGAGGTAGAAGCCCTGGAAGCTACCTTAATCCCTTATGAACCAACAGGGTTTGAAACCTGTGAAGCCCTCGAAATAGGTGCTATAGAAACTACTTGCATCCCTATGTTGGCTAAAATTGACACTCCTATGGGGATAGGAGAAGCCACGATGACTACCGCATAGGACTATTTAGGGGGTAAGGGATTCAAGGTAGCCTTGCCCTTGCACCCAATAGTAACCCATTCTTCATTTTTCCCTTATTTTTTTCCTTTGGCTGTCTTGGTAGGCATTTCTTTAGGTGTGGGCTTAACCCTAGGCATAGCCAAAGGACAATCTTGATCTTGTGTTCCATAGACTGGTACCTATAACAAGTGTTGGGGAGGTTCAAATAGAGCACCTTTTGAGAGAAGGCTTGAGCCCCAATCTGGATTTCCATAGAATCCTTAAGATCCTTGGAAAGATCAACCTTGATGCAAACACATCTCTATGGGCGAGCATTAAAAAATTTTTTAGGTTCCTTTGTGACAACTTTGCCAAGGGTTTTGGCAATGGACTCAATGAAAGGCCAACATGGCAAGGGTAAACCTGGGAACTCAACCCACATAGGAACCCTAAGCTTTTTATCATCAGAGACTATGAATTCTCACAACCATTTTTGAAAAATAAGTAGGAACAAATGCATTGACTGAGTTCTGTTATCAAAAATTGCGTCTGGTTGCGACGAGTTAATGAAGTGAAAAAAAAATCTTTGGTAAGGTTTTGCACAGCATCAAGACAGACTCCACGAGGAGTCCATCTCTCATTAACCCATTCTCAGAGCATAGCTTTAGGAGGAGTCCTACCCACAAAATAACTTATTAAGGTATGTTGTTCTAACCAATCACATGCAGCATCAAATTCTTGTAAAGGAAGGATAATATCAGGATTACCTCATGAAAAACCTTTGGAACAAACTTGTGAGGGTGTTTGTTTTGTGACGGTGCCATGGCAATCTAAAATAGTAGCCTGAACACCAGAAAAAATTGTTTCACCATTGGCCAAGGCCATTATATCCCAACCTAAAAGCTCCCACAGTAAATGTGGTCTGACAAGTGGAGACTACAGAAGGAAAGCTTAGATAGAGAGTCGTATGCAAGAAAACTACAAGTTCACATGAAGCAAGAAACCCTAGGAAAGAAAAAAATTGAACATCCTCTTTGATTAAGTAAAGTTCAAAAAATTAATTTTTTAGATGATCCCAAATCTCTTTCGAAATGAATAGAATGCAAGCAATTATCCTATTTTCACACTAAACTTTCAAGCTGATGATTGATCCAAGAAGTTTTTATCTTCACATACAAATCAAAACAAGGAATAAATTTGTTATCTACTATTACTTATTACTTATAATATTGAAGAAGTATGAGAATGGGAAAAAGTAAACTTTTTGTTACAATTAAAATTGAATTTCTAGTTACCATAGACATAGATATTCTAGTGTAAGACACCTACTACAATTGGAGCTGACTAGAATTTCAAAAAAAAACATATGTCACAACATAACTATGAATTGAATTTCAAAAAAAAACATATGTGACAACATAACTATCAAAACATAGTATAAAATATATAAAACTAGCACTTGCACCTTTGAAGGGTGCAAGGGTTAAGCCTATATTCTTTTATACATTTGATGATACATGAACATTCCTTTCTCATTCCCCATCTCTATTATATCTTACCCATCTTTACCATTCATTCATATGTATAAATCCATTTATCTATAAATTGTCTTTCCCTTTGTTTCCCTATCTATTTATATCTCTATCAATCTTTCTATCCATATGTCTCTATTTAACTCACACTTTCCCCATCTACCTCCTTATCTTTTCTTGTATATCTTTCCTTATCTCCCATTATAATTTTCTATCCCTCTAACTATCATTTCTAATGTGAAATGGACAACCTAGCTATTTGAAATCAATAATTCAAAATTGTCTTTATATTTTCCTCTCCATATTACTCTATATTTATATATCTCTCTATCTCCATATCCATGTGTCTCTCTCTAATTCATACATTCTCCCTATCTACCTCCCCTTCCTTTCCCTTATATGTTTTTTATAAAAACATTCAGTCATTTGTTCATCACTATCTCTATCTTATCTTACCCCTCTTTACCATTTACCTCACGCTATTCTATGTTCTATTTACTCTATCTCTTTGATCATTTATATGTATCTATCTATATGTTACCTATCATCTCAAATATCTTCATTTTATCTCAACCTAGCCTTTTAATATACACACCGTATATAATCTTTTCATAAAATTAGATATAATAAACACTTACAATATATTGATTAATATAAGCTAGGTTAACATGGGGTAGCTATGCTAGGTGGCCAAAAAATATTATCTTGAGCTTTGGATGTGTTTTTGTTGCCTATATGTTGAATGTAGAAATCACTATGGGGCAAGTTTTAATTGGAAATTTTTTTAGGTCCTTTACTATTAAGTGCATCTCTGATGAGTGCAATTAAATAGGATTTTCTTGTATCCATTGTACCTTGTACACCCATGTGTAGTGATTTGTATGATCAGTATTGGTTGGGATTTTCAATTATTTGGAGTATTAACTTTTTCTCAAGGGATAATGTGTATTGAGTATGTTTGGAAAATACCAATATGGTATTAATAAAATTGCTACTTTTATATCCATATACAAAATGTGTAGATTTTTTATGTAAATATGGTAGAATTTTAGTATGGTCTCATTTGTTGCTTGTGTCAAATTCGTGCCTTCTAAGCATATATAGCTCATCAAGTAGTGCATTACTTCATGGTCCCATTTATGAAAATGTTTCTAATGTATAGGTTTCTATCATGCCATCAATGTCTTTATCATTTTTGTTTTCTTCTTCATTTTCAGCTTTCTTCTCAGAGTTGATTTCCTTAATTAACATACTATACATCATATCTAGTTATGTTCATTTGCTTCCAATTACTAATTATTTTTCCTTTTGTGAGGCCTATGTCCACTTCTATATTATGCAAATACTTATATAAGAGTAGTTCACTCCAAAAAAATGTTTCAAAGTGCTCTAATTCAAGTCTTGGGATATTGCAAATTTTAAATGAGCATTGACAATAGCTATCTTTGGTCATTTTTTCCATTTGCATCCTCTATGATTCATCGCATAAGAATAAGATCTTGCACATTCAAGTGGAGTCATTATTTTAAGCTTAGGTAGATGACTTGTGTAAGAATGCAAATAGATAGGTCGGATCTTAGTATCTCCTAGCCTATTTATTCTCAATGAAGCATTTTCTATCCAACATTTAAAGATACAAAAGCTTGGCTATAAATAACAAGTGGTAGTTTACGTAACATATGACATGTTTCTTGTGGTCCTAGTTTCACTTTTATTATTACTTAAAATATAGATGATAATCTTTTTTCTTTATTTAAATCAAGTATCTCTTCTAAGCTACAATTTATTCCCATATATGCATTTTGTAATTGAAAAATAAATAAAAATTAACTAGTTCATTATGAAAGACAATTTTACGAGAGAGAGAATCAATTTAATTAGAATAAAAAAATCTTAAATAATTTTATAATCTAAGTATAAAAGTTATTAGAAATATATTTAGAAACTTAGGTAGCTCATTGAAAAAAATGATATGATTATTATTAACTATGTATTTGTTGTCTTTATTGACTAACACCACAATTTTCCTAAAAAGAAAATAAATACTTTTTGGCAATTTCATCTTTTTTATAATTACAAAAAAAATCACATTTTTTAAACCTAAAATATCAAACTCCTAAAAACCTCTCTTATGATAATTAATTTACCTAAATTATATATTGTTAAACCAATAAATTTAAGTATCCAATGTTTGTAATACACACAATAAAATTAATTAATTTCATCTAATCATCAATTGAGGAAATCCAAATGCATGGAGTACATAAATAAAATAATAATAAGAATAATAATAAAGATAAAGCCCAAGACCCATCTGATTATTCAACAACTAGTAGTGTCATTTCCCTAAAGTTGTCATGGAATGTGATAGAAATATAATCTTCCCTTCCACTCTTTGTAGATCTATGCATTTTTATTTTGGCCACCATGATGTGAAGATTCTTTTTTAACTAGTGTATGAATCACTAGGAGGTCATGTAAATTAATAAAAACTATTTATAGATAATCTAGAAAAGTTCAGAATGCAAAAAAATGTCCAGCCTATTCCCAACACTATTATAATATTTTAAAATAAAAAACTTCTATAGTTTGAAATATAAAATACAAAATATCAAAAAATTGAAAGAAGAAATTGCTTTCTTTTATCAGATCGCAATTCAAAGGATAAGCATTAACCATGAAAGTAGGATTAAACTATAGAAATGAAAGTGATGAACATGAATTTTCTAGATAATGGGTATCCCAATCTATTAATGAAAAGCATATGAGCAAACAAATAAATGTAATGATGCCTTTATCACCGTAAGAAGTGTCTAAAGTTTTGATCATGGTAAAACCTTATTGAGCTAGAATTTCCTTCTTTTGCAACATCCAACAATGTCAGATTGTCATAAAAATGTGGTTACAAGTGTCCTAGAAATAAGCCTATCGGCTTAATAAATAAAATAAAATTTAAAAGAAAAAAAAAAAAAAAAAAAAACTAACTAACTATCACACCATAGTCGAAGACATAAAGGGCATAACATGAAAGATTAAATCTTGTTATGCCCTTTACGTCTTCAACCACTCTATGATAGTTATGGTGTAGGCCTTTGTAATTGAAAAAAATTCAAATACATCTTAATTCAAAAATTCAAAATTGACATTGCATTGCAGACTATGATTTATTTGTTAATCTACTAAATACTAATGATTATGCTCTTTACTTTAATAAAATATAAGTGACACATTCAATTTTTGTTTTTTTATTTCCATTAAAAATGTTTTAAAATGTAGAAAATCCCCAACATTACTATCATTTGGAGGTTCTATTTTGATTTCTAAGAAGAGAGAACTATCCTTATACCAAAGACCGTGAAAACATGTTCTATGCTCTGTAAAGAAAAAATTGCCTGTTCAATATTTTCAAGGATTCCTGAATGCAAGCAAATAATTATAGTGAAAACAAAGAAAAATATTTTTAAAATTTCAAAACCAATGTGGCAATGTCATTTCTTATTTTTTCAATGTATTTGGAATCTAATAATGAACATACATTTTAATCCAAGGAGGTGAAGAATTTTCCCTACAAAATTTATTTATCATTAATTACTAGCTATATATATCATATATTTATAGAAAAAGCCGAGAGATATCAAGACTTCAATTTTTCAATGTGGTGCTATGGTTCAAAATAAATTAAAGCCTCAATATCTATATGATTTTTCAATAAATATTATAAAAATATATAGCTAGTAGCATTGGGAGATGAGTTGTAAGAATAAAATTTGAATATTTATTATTATATATTATTATATTAGTACATTAATTTGATAGTATAAAATTTTATTTTTATTGTATATTTAATTTTATGTTAGACTATTTGTTTTTACTTGTAAAATAGGTCTCATTTAATGTAGGGTTATGGTTGGAGTTGTTTAGTTCAATATTAAAAAATGGTCAACAATTTTAAGATTTTTTAATTTAACATTAGGATTATAATTAAATTAAATTTTGGGTTATGGTTCATTTTTCTTTTGTGTTAGGGTTGGGACTATATATAGAATTGGGTTTCTATAGGATTAGATATAGAATCAAACTTTTAGATTAAGATCTTAAATATAATTGAATGTATGGGTTAGGGCTCAATATGGTTTATTATTCAATTGGGGTTAGGGTTATCTTTCAATTTGGTTTAGTGGAAAACTTATTGTTCAATTAGGTTTAGGAATATGATTTGAATTTATTACAAGGTCAAAATAAATTTATTTTATGATTATAATTTTATTTCATTTAGTGTAAGTTGAGTTAATTTATCTTTATAGTTATGGTCCAAATTAGTTTAGTGTCAAGGGTAGAGTTCCATTTTTTTAAAGTGATAGGGTTAGGGTTCATTCTTGTTTACTATTTTGTTCAGTTTAAGGTTATCATGAGTTGATTAGATGCAAGGGTAACTATTATTTATTATTAGAATTTAGCTTTAAATAGAAGTTAGTTTTCTTTTAGTTAATTAATTAGTCATAAGGTTATTTTATAACTTTTGTCAAACATCAAATTTAGGATCTCACTGGTTTTTCCAAGGATTCCCATTAATAGGATTTGATCTTGTTTTTTATAATGATTTAATTCTATGTAAGTGCTCAATAGTAATTGATCGTGGTTTAAAATGAATAAGGGTTTATTTTGGTTGCATGTTAGATCTATAGTTCAATTTGGTTGTATAATGAATTTGGATAAAGGTTAGAATTCAATTCAAATCAATATTCATATTATGATAATATATTCATTATGGTTTCATATGGTACTATGATAGTTTTATGGTACATTTGAATTTATAGTTAGGTCAAGATTTTTGTTGATCATGATAATCAGTTATAAATAAGGATAGACCTAAGTTTGCCTTAGGGCTTCAATTTTAAGCCAATTTCATTTAACCGTAACATTTAATGTGGAACAATGTCATTACAGATTGTCAAACTAATTTATAGAGAAAGTTATGGTTTAGGTGTGGTATTAATTTATTTTTTTCACATTATGGTTTGATTTAATTTCATGTTTGACTTTATTTTTGTTTAATATTATTGCTAGAAATGATTATAGATAGGATTGGGGTTCAAATTTTCTTGTAGAGAGATATTTTATTGGGTTTCTACCTAAGAGTAAGTTTCATATAACATAATCTTATGGTTAGAGTTAAATTTGGTTTGGTTCATTCTCTCTCCCCCCCCCCCTCTCTCTCTCTCTCTCTCTCTCTCTCACACACACACACACACACACACACACACACATTTACATACATATGTGTATGTGTGTGTGTGTCTATAATAACACATACATACACACATATACGTATACATTTATAGATAGAAACATGTGTTGGAAATATATATAGATATTTAGTATTATCTCATTTTCATTAATATCAAATACTATGGTTCAAAAGTATTTTCCAAAGACATGTTAAAAAATATTTGGTGATCTAGGGGTAAAAGCACAAACCTATGCCACCTTTTATAAAGGAAAAGCGATATTAGAATTTAAACTTTTCAACTTTAATAACATAAAAGTGGCATTTGTGCTTAGAATTTGAAGATGATGTAAACTAATGAAATGCATAAAATTGGATGAAGTTTATTTGTCTAAATTGTTTTTAAAAAATTGAGTGAAAATTTTATTTATTTTTGAATTCTTAAAGTCTATTTTTTAATTTTTTTAAAATACTAAAAATATAGAGTTTTTTTCTCGTCAAACAAATATATGTAAATTTCATATTTTGGTTTGATTTTTGAATATGCTAGAGTTGACATGTATACCTAGTGTACCAAAAAAGAAAAATTGAAATTCGGCCAATATTTTTCAAGTTATAATTGGTCAAAGTCAAAGTTATTAGAAATTGATAGTTTTTTTCTCCCGTCAAACTTTTTCCATCAAATCTACATTTTTTTAGAACAAATTATATATTCTTGAAGAAGACTCTCTCCTCTAGTGCAACATTAAAAAATGATAATTTTTAAACATAATTTACTATTTAAAAAAAAAAAATTGAATAGACATCTTCCTGAATCTTAAGATACCTACTTGTAATATTTTCAAATTATAACATATTATCCATAATCAAAATAATAATAAAATTATATGACCATAATCGTGACTCTAAAACCTAAAAAAGTATATTTTTAGTTTAGAAAAAAACTTCAATTTAATGGTCAAATTGGCCTTCAAAGTGAGATGTTTACAGAAGTTCTAATTTTTTCTTGTTTGGTTGCCACATAAGATGCCATATAGATAGTTCTAGCTGTAAGTATTTTGGCTATTATTGTTTTGGCTGAAACCCCTATTGGTCAATTAAACCACTAGTGGTTAATGTTGTTGTTTGATATAAAATAAAGTTTTTTTTTCTTTTTAAAATAAATAAATATACAAAATAGTGAATAGTGGAAATTGGAAGAGGATTTTTGAAAGACAATTAATTTTGAAGCAATTTTTAGCAACTATTATGTAGATTTAATCAAGATTGCAAAGGATCAAATATTTTGAAGGTTCATTTTTTCCCATCTATTTATTTTTATTTTTATGTATTCTATATTGAACCATTAGCTGATATTTAGTCAAATCTAAATTTATTTATTTTTGTGTCTATAGATTAAAGTATTTAATGGGTAGTAAAAGGAAAAGATTAAGGAAATATGATAGAATAAGAGATGACAAAATGAAAGGTCATACAAAACATAATAAAAACCAACCTACTAAAATTCCTGAACAGGATGAGATTCATGAAGAAAATGAAAGTAATGAAGATGAAGAAATTGGTAGTTCTATTGATAGAGATAAATTCAAAGGCATAAAAAATTTGATGGATTTGGATGAAGAACTACTTTTAAACCAAATTCCATCTAAAGATATGATAAATGATAACACTATTAGAAAGAATTATCAGAACATGTGGGATGAATATTTCAAGGATAAAAGTATATTTGGATAGGCACAATTATTTGTCAAGTAATTTAGGAGAGAAGATATGAGACCTATTTTGGAGTTGTTGGGTGTTGATAATAGGAAAAGCTGTGCACATAATATTAATAAAACAATAGTTGAAAATTTGCAAAATTCTTATAACAAAATTGATAACACAACTCGAGGAGGTGATTTGAGTAACGCATGTAGAGCATTGATGACTACTATATCTAGTAGAAAATTAACACATAGAAAATAGGTACGTGCAATTTCTAATGTACTACATATATCTAGAAGAACTATCCAGAGATACATCAAAAGGAGAACTATGCTAGATGATAACATTGACAATAACTGGGTGAATATTTGTAGAGTTCCTCAAAAAGATAGGATTTTTGAAGATGTAAAAAGACAAGTTATTGAATTTTGGACCACACATTCTCATGTTTCTTCCAATAGGCATGATACTATACAAATTAAAGATCAAGAAATAGGGGCAAAAATTGAACATCCAAAACATTTCATAGATTTAACTCAAAGTGAATTATTTGAAACATTCAAACAAGAATTTTCAAATGTCAAAATATGTCAGAGAATGTTTGAAAGTTTGCATCCTTCCTTTGTACACATAAATAAGATGCATGAAACTTGTTGTTGTAGAAATCATGTTGAATTCGCAAGCACTTGCAATCATTTAAAAAAGTCATGGTAGTACTTGATCCTAATTTGGTCATCCCTAGTAGTACAACACAATTTGTGAGGTCCATATTATGTGATAAATTAGAAGATTCAGATGAATTCAAAGTGCAATGCATTAAAAACCAGTGTGAAGATTGTGGAGATTTACACAATTTTTTTGAAATTATGCAAGTTGAGAATATTAATGAATACACACCAATTTCATGGATGAGATATGAATATGAGACATACCAAAATAAGACAGGAGATGAATCCAAAAAAAATGTATTGAAAGAGAGTGAATTGCATTATGATGAGTTCATGACCAAATTTTGTCCATTGATATATCCACATATTCAACATTGTCATGGTGTATGATAGTAAGCAAAACAGTTTCATGATTCCAAAAATTGTTTTCCACCTGGTTGTATACTTTTAGTTGTAGATTTTTCTGAGAATTATACTTTGCACCTCATACAGAGCTTCAAAGCCAAATTATCATTTTGAACAAGTTGCAATATTTGTGCAAGTGACCTATAGACATGCACAATTTGAGGTGGATCAGATAGAAAGGTTGGATGAAAATGAATGCATCATCATCAAAGAGGTTCATTTCTATATTAGTGATGATAGAGTTCATGATAGGAGTTATGTGGCTCATTATTTTGCAATGTTCTCTTAAGATCTCAGAAATCATGGAATAAATGTTTCAGAGCACTAGATTTGGTCTAATGGATGTGCAAGTTAGTATACATGAAATAACACATTTATTTAACTTTATTTTAACTTATATTTATTTAGACATGTCTATTTCAATTTGATATATGTACATAGATAACTGTAGATACTTATCATGTTTCATGTTCATAGGACAATTCAAATCTACAAAAGCATTTAATTGGTTAGCAATGCAACATGCTAGAACCAATGTTAGGTTTTTATGGAATTTCTTCGAAAGTGGACACAGAAAAGGGGAGCATGATGGAGCAGGAGCATGTATAAAATGTGTGCTTCGACAACATGAACTTGTAGGTAAATATATGAATTTTTTATGTGCATGTTTAATACTCTAGTAGCATATATTTTTAATTTTATATAGAGATGCATATTGTATGTACATACAAGGAATATGATAGAAAGAACAAATCAAAATTTTGAATGGTGCAAAGTTCATTTTGCTACTTGAGATACTGAATACAATAAGCATTACTTTTAGGAGGTGAAAGGTGAACTAAGTTATATAATTTATTTTTAATGAATTTTTCAAATCAAGTTAAGTTTTTAATTAAATATTTATTTTGAAATATGACAATTATTTTTTGTATTCATAATAGATATAGATCAATCTAATCCTTACAATTCTGAAACAATTCCTAGTATTAGAAATTTACATCAAGTGATGACTACAGGAAATCATAAACCTTTAGTAATTAAACTAAGAGAGAAAACATGTTTTTGTGATGACTGCATTAAGGACAATCTAGTGAGTGCATTTGAAAATATTGTGTATGGATATGTTTCACATTGGGATTTGAAGGAGATAGTTAGAAAGCCTCCTTTTGAAGATGCTGACATTGGCATTGACATTCATGATCTTGTATATTCAGCTAATTATGAGCGCATTTTTGATTTAGTTATGGCAAGTTTGTGTGCATATATACATATATATAAATTAATATACATGTATATTCATTTTAAAATTAATTTATATTTATCTATATTTTTATATACATGCAGGAGATATTTTTGTAGTTCAAGCCTTACCAGATAATACAAAAAATGTGGACTATTATCTTTTAAGATGCACAAAAGCAAAACACAAGTTGCTAGAAGGAACTATAGATGTTGATCAACAATCATATCCAATTGGATCAATTGTTATTAAAGGAACATATTATCAACAAACAAGGGTAACTGATAGTGGTATTGAATTTATTGAATACAAGCTTGGAGGAAAGGTTTTATATTACAGTAACCATGTTCTAGCAACCAAATTAAAATTTGAAGCAATACAAAGAAGAGGACATCAAGGAAATCAAAAGTGGAAATTGCTTATTGAAGAACATGAAAAACTTCTAGAGATAATAAAAACTAGAGAGGATCCTAACAATACATTATTTGTGGAGCTCTAGTTTACCTATGTACTTATTGTGGAGCTCTATTTGAGTTATGCCTATATAGCTCTTATACTTTCATATTTAATAATGATAGGATATTTGTTTTATAAATTTTTGTACATTGGATCATTTATCTTGGATATGCAAAATTAGACATGTTTTGTTATTTTTATTTAAATTTGACATGGATATCTCATTTAAGACCACCTCTTAGGACCTCCGCTTAAGACAATCTCTTAGGACCTCCCCTTAAGACCACCTATTAAAACATCCCCTTAGTACCACCTTTTACCTAACTTCTCCTTAAGACAACCCCTTTATTATTTGTATGTATTTATATGTACATTTTTTATGTTTTCTTACATATGATTTTTAATATTGTTATGTATTTATGTACATATAATCTTTATATGTCCTTATATGATACATTCTTTATGTTTGTATATAATCATTATGTTCTTGTATGTATTAAATTTTATTAATTAAATATTGTAACATGCATTCTTTAGGTCATACTCTTTATATGTTCTTACATGTATATGTTATATGAACCATGTTACATATTACATATATTATATTTTATTAATTAAATGTTTTTAATTATAGTTAATTAAGACATGCCATTGAATATAGTTAATTATACTTAGATTAAATATAGTTAATTATATACTTAGATTAAGACATGTCATTAAATATAGTTAATTATACTTAGATTAAATATATAGAACTTAATTATACTTATATTAAGACATGTCATTAAGTAAAGTTAATTAAACTTATATTAAGACATTAAAAATAGTAAGATGTACATAAACATGAATATTGAAAACATATACATACATATTAACTTTTATTAATTAAATGTTGTAACATGCATTTCTAGGTTATCATAGTCTTTATATGTTCTTATGTACATGTATATGTTATATTCTTATGAACATGGACCATTAAAATTATATAGTTAATTACACTTAGATTAAGGCATTAAGATGAATAACATATACAGAAACATGTTCATAACACATACATAAACATAAAAGATTAAGACATTAAAAAATCAATAAGATACACATGTGTACATTAAAAGATCAATAACATACATGTACATATATCTAGAGAATAATATACCCATATCAAATGTATCATAAGAAAAATCATGTATCAAATGTCTAGAAATAACATATATAAAACATCAAAATCTCCATATAAAAATGTATCTAGAAATAACATATAAAACATCAAAGTGTCCATGATATAAACATGTATCTGGAAATAATGTTTATAAAACATCAAAGTATCCATATAAACATGTATCTGAAAATAACATATAAAACATCAAAGTGTCCATATAAACATGTATCTCCACATAACATGTGTGTGATAAAATAAAATACCACATATGATAATCAGCTACATCCCCCCTCCTGATCTTGGGCCCTGTCCCCAAAAGGTTCTATCAACCGCATCTGAACCCTATGTCAAATGATAACTTGGACCATTTAATTATGTGTACAGACAAATTATATCAAGATCTACATGTATTTAAATTATATATATATATATATATATATATTGTAACATACCTAGGACTCATGATGCGTAGGATCTGTCGGTATCTACAGATCAGAAAAATGTAACATACTATCACTCAAACCCTATAAAACATACACAAACAAACACACATATATATAAATTTAAACATATAGACATATTATTTACCATAATAATTTTTTTTTTAAACATATAGAGATATTTACTGTAACATCATGTAATGCTCTTCCGATCTAACTAATATCTAAATCATGCAATGAAAAAATACTATCAATATCCAAGTCAATAGTGTAACCTTGATCTGAAAGCATGGAGGTAAATAGACCAGGTTGTCTAGCACTAACATCCTGAGTAGCTAGGGCTAGTGTTGTAGCCTAGGCTTGTGTAGTAGCAAGAGTAATAGCAGGTGCAAGAATGTCCTCCTACCTTTGTGAATCATGTAGGACTATTGTACATGAAAAAATATGACTAATCTGAGAGCTCATGTCATGAAGTGGAATCCTTGTGAGTGTAGATAATGCTTTATATGAATCTAAAATATTATAGGCTAAATATGATCTCGAACGATGCAATACATCCATCTCTAAGACTACAGAAATGTCTACTGGAGAAGGTATGTCTACAACTCCATAATCATCATCAACAGGTGTGCTAGATGATGCAACCATGGGAGCGATACCTCAAGATCATAACATATACCTACCATGCTAATAAAAAAAAATCTCATGTAACTTTGTGGTGATGGTGGTGATGCTCAAAAAAATCCGTGTCCTAATTGTGTCATCAGGAACACTCTCACTTGTAGCAACCATTTGTGGACCTCTCGACATAACCAAAAGGTTTAGACCCACCATTACCTATTTTTTAACAAGCATAGGAGTGTCTATGGGTCTAAATCTATCAAAAAGTCTCCCTTGACCATGTCCAACATGACCTAGATAATCTGTATAGTCAACATCATAGTGTAAATGAAATTCTGCAAATAATTATTTTCAAAAATATAGAGGGAACTCATCCTTCTATGGCCATCTATGATGAGTGGCCAACCAATGAGGATACATCAATGGTGCAACGAGTGGATCAGTACACTTTGTCACAAAGTAGCCTCTAACTCTATGAAAATCCTCATAAGATGGAAACATGGATTTCACCATGCTAGTGGAAACCTCAGTGTCAATCTGTATATACTTCATAGTGCCAATGACACTATGAGATAAAGAAGAATAAAATCTCTCAATACTCATATCATCAATAGGGTTGTATGATTCACTGGTCTAAATTATATGAAATAACTCCTCTCGCATCGTTGCGACCTTCTCCCTATTAGGGAGGGTGGTAGAAGAGGAAAGAAAGGTATCCAAAACCTACATAGCATGAGATAATCTCGCAACTATATCTCTAAATAACTATTGTCTATCCTGAGTGGAGGAGGTCGATCTGTGTGTTGTACTAGACTCAACACTCTAACCCCCACCACGGGCACTAGCATCCCTTGAGGATGCAGGAGCACAATCCCTAGAACCAGATGCCATAATTTATATATGAATATAAATATGAGGATATTAATGTGAAGCTACAAGAGTGATAAATATCTAGAGATCTGCACATGCATATATATACAAATATAAACATACAAGTGTATAAATTAAAATAATTAAAAGTTAAATTTAATTTGAAACAAACGTACATATAAATAAACAACATTAAATGTATGGTACTATTCAATCACGTAACATGTATGTATTTTTAAACAATTTTTACCATAGAGACCATATCTAATGTACATTGTAATGTGCATGCAAATGTGAAAAATAAATATTCGTACATGTACATGTGTATATGCAATAAAAAAAAAAAATTTCTTGATTAAATTATAACTAAGTGTACACATGTATATGCAATAAAAAAATATAATTCTTGACTAAATTCTAGATTTTGATGTAAATGCTTTGATGATTATGGGGACTGTAGATAAGAGTTAGGACATATGGATAGAAAAATTAGTAAACTTGAACAAATAAACTACATGATGAGGCAATCTAAGTATGCTTCAATGATACATGCATTAATTATAAGTTATTACAGATTGTGTTAATTAGTATTATAGTTATTACTTAATCAAAACTATATTTGTTACTAGATAAGTAAATGAGTTTAGTTAGCAAATGTTAGTTTACAATTTAGAACTCATGACTTAATTTAGTAGTTTGAATTAGAGTTGAGAATGTTAATAAATTAAATGGGATATAGTTTTATTAAGGTTAATATTAAGGTAGGTCTATTATGTGCTAGTAAACATATGAATACCTATTAGAGCCTATAACAGGTCCATAATAACCTAGTAAGAGTCCCTAGGTCCCCTTAACATATATATGGATAAAAATTCCTAGAAATGTATCATAAGAGGTCGTTATGTGTCATTTGGTAATGTAAGAATCATCATTACCTAATAAGACCTATTATATCCTAATAATACATATTAAGACTTATTAGAACCTATAAAAAATAGTATGACCTATTATGACTCCTATGTCCCCTTAAGACACACATGTATGGATAACGTACCTAAAAATGTATCATAAGTGATCTTAATGTGTTGTTTGGTAATGTAAGACTCATTATTACCTAAAAATACCTATTATGTGCTAGTAAACATATGAATACCTATTAGAACATATAATAGACATAATGATGTAGCAGGAGTCCCTAGGTCCCCTTAACATATATATGGATAAAAATATGCAGAAATGTATCATAAGACATCCTTATGTATCATTTGGTAATGTAAGAATAATCATTACCTAATAAGACCTATTATATCCTAATAATACATATTAAGACTTATTAGAACCTATAAAAAATAGTATGACCTATTATGACTCCTATGTCCCCTTAAGATACACATGCATAGAGAACATACCTAAAAACATATCATAAGTGATCTTAATGTGTTTTTTGGTAATGTAAGACTCATTATTACCTAACAATACCTATTATGTGCTAGTAAACATATGAATACCTATTAGAACCTATAACAGACATAATGACCTAGTAGGAGTCCCTAGGTCCCCCTAACATATATGGATAAAAATACATATAAATGTATCATAAGAGGTCCTTATGTATCATTTGGTAATGTAAGAATCATCATTAACTAATAAGACCTATTATATCCTAATAATACATATTAAGACTTATTAAAACCTATAAAAAATAGTATGACCTATTATGACTCCCATGTCCCCTTAAGACACACATGTATGGATAACGTACCTAAAAATGTATCATAAGTGATCTTAATGTGTTGTTTGGTAATGTAAGACTTATTATTACCTAACAATACCTATTATGTGCTAGTAAATATATCAATACCTATTAGAATATATAACAGATATAATGACCTACTAGGATTCCTTAGGTCCCCTTAACATATATATGGATTAAAATACTTACAAATGTATCATAAGAGGTCCTATCATTTGGTAATATAAGAATCATTATTACCTAATAAATGGTAATCTACGACTGAATTGCATGAGTAGATTAGAATATTAAGTACTTAAACACTTTGTAAGTGATATGTCATGTAGACTACACTATTGAATCCTCAAGCACTCTATTATGACTTGTGTATGTGGTTTATTAGAAAGGAATCCTAAGAGTTCTTTTGAGTGACTTGTTTGAGCGACATTACTCCATACACTTATCACTCTTGTTTCAACATTCTTATAGTTAGGTAACATTTAAAAGATCATTTTATAGATTATTAGATTGTCTATTGGGCACATATCTTACCTTATTTTGTATTCTTCATTGATTTGTTTCCTTGAAGTTGGTTGATTCTCCATAGTTTGGTATAGTTATATGCTTTATATGTGTGTGTTCATGCATGTATCTATCTTGTTATATGCTTTATTATTTAAGCATAATACTATTAAGAATAAATATATAGTTAAATGACTTTATTGAAAGGCATCATTGTATTCCTTCCACACTTGTCTTTCTTGTTCTCTAACTCATATTAGTAAAAAATTTTGGGATATTATTATTATGATTTAAATTGTAAATAAAAATAGATGTTTTTTAATTGATTGAGTTTTACCTCAAAATATTTATTGTTCTACTAATATGGTGTTGGAAATAATTGAAAAGATCATGAATGAAGAGAAATGGAACTGATAAAGAATGTTTTCTATCATTGTTTTGTCACTGATGTCAAACTTGCTACTTGCAGGAATGGCAATTGCTTAAGTGATTCAAAAACTATTAATTGGTTGATTGACAAGGAGGTGGCAATCAATAAGATGTAACTAGAGTACCTAGAGAAAGGTTGAAGTTATGATGTTGTAATGAAGTATAAGGATTAGCTAAGCCATTGATGAAATAGTGTATTGATGACATACCCTAAGAAATAGAGGATGAACACACTAAAACATATCAAATTTGTAAGGATTAACTAAATTTCTAGTTAGTGCCGAATAGATACTCAGTGTGTGCTAAGAATTCTTCAAGTGCCAAGCAAGATTCAAGTGCCAAGCAGTCTTTAAGTGTCGAGCAATCTTCAAGTGTCGAGCAGTCTTCAAGTGTCAAGTAATTCTTCAAGTGCCAAGCAATAAACAGGTGCTGAGAAAAAATGCTACAGGTGTCGAGCGCCAGAAAAGAACAAAAGCCGAGTAACACAGAAGGAGCCAAGCATTAGTAAACCAATAATGTCGAGTTCGTACATTATTTTGAAAAGTCAAAGATTCGCTAGATCAGCAGCGATAAGTTTGTTGCATCGAATTTTGTGAATTAGTTGGATGATAAGGGTGATGAGTAGATGTCATAGAATTCTATGTAATCCATGCAAACCATTTTCAATGTGAATGCTAATGGATTCATCATGAAGTTTCTAGAAGAAACAATTTGGAGGGAAAAACAATGCCATTTTCTCAAGAGAAAATTAAGATTTGAGCAGGAAATTGAATAGAACTTCTTTATAAGGAGTCACAGGTAAGAGATTAAAAGAATGCATGAGAGGGAGTTGGTCATAAGTGTGGTCATGCAAAGAAGCCAAGAGGAATAAAAATAGAGTATCATGATTCTGAATTGATCGAGTGACCAGAGAAAGCTTTGGCATAACAAGTGGAAGAACTCAAGGAGATAGATCTTGAAGGGTGAAAAAGTTGTCAGCACTGCAAGGGAGAGAAGCCAAGAAAAGAAAGGAACTGAAGAAGTGATATGAAATCTGCACAGTTAGGGTTGCAAATATGTATTAGGTCAAAATTCTTCTAATACTTTCTTACCATTGTATTAGATATTGAAACCCTACATTGCTAGGTTAGCTTAATAGCTAGGTGGATAAGCCTTAAGAAAAGAATAGTAGATCCCCAGGAGAAGGATAAAGAGATCCTCAGGAGAAGGATAAAGAGATCCTTAGGAGGAGGATAGGAGATCCTTAGTAGGAGGATAGGAGATCCTTAGAGATGGATGAAAGATTCTTTTGTGAAGGTGACTAAAAATCCCATAGACTTGGGTGAGCCTAATAGCTCTATGTAAATCCTTTAACAAGGTGACATTCCAAGTTGAATGTTCTTAAATCCTTTAACAAGGTCACATTTAACAATGTGTTGTAGCCTTTAATAGGACAAACCATCAGAAGTGGTTGAAATCAATTGCATAATTATTTTGTGGGTATCATCCCCACTCCAGTTTTACCTTCTTATTCTTGGAGGGTTTCTGGGTTATCAAATCCTTGTGTTATGGTGTGATGCATGTTTACTTTTCATGGTTTTTTAATGTTCTATTGCATGCATGATAATTTTAGTTATGTGCCATTAAGGATTTGAAAAAAAATTATTATTGGACATCATTGGACCTTGGATAACTGATTCACCCCCCCTCTCAGTTATTCTAAATAATTCTAACATATGGTGCCTGATTAATTATATTAATCTTACATGCTATAAGATCAAACTAGTTAAAATGAACATCGTGAATATCTAAGTGTGGTTCATTTAGTTAGTAAAGTGCCTATGTTATGGTTAGAATGTGGTATAGGTTATGATTGTAGTTGATATAGGTTATATTAGAAGGTGTATTTAATGTCAAAATTAATTTCACCATAAGAGATTATTGTTTCACCTAGATCCATCAGGTTATGTTAGAAATTGCATAATGTGCCCTAAAGTTTTGCTACATTTTTTACTAATGTTTTTCTACATTTTTTAACTTTTTTTTTTGACATTTTTACCTAATGTTTTTCTACACTTTTAACTAATGCTTTTCTACATTTTTACCTCATGTTTGACTACATTCTTGCTAACAAATTAATTTAAATACCATTCTAAAACAATTTAATTTCGAACATATTAATTAATTAAAAAAATTTAAATATATTAAAAAATTAATATTTCTAAATATTTCACTCACAAAATAGGTAAAAAACAACTACTTTAAGTATGATTAACATTTACTAATAAAAAAAAATATTAATATTTTTTTTAAAATGCGAAGAAAAACCACTAACCCATTATGGCCGAAACCCTTGAACTACTCTTCGAGAACTTAGGAACTACAATAGTGAAAATGATAGCCACAAGGAGTTTTCAGCCCTTTTATAATAACACAAGGGATTTGGCCATAAGAATTTTGGCCGAAACCCTTTCAACCGAAATGGTACGCATGACATCGGTGCGGGAAACGGCCACTTTGTACGATCGAAATGGTTTTGACCATAACTTTTCAGCCGAAATTGTTCTGGCCGAAATACCTTTTGGTATCATGAAAGGTGACATAGGTTTGTGCTTCTACCCCTAGATATGTTTGGAAAAATTAAGGTTTATAATCTAGGAGATCATGTAGTAGTGATATTTTTCATTACTTTAATGATATCTTCTTAGGCCTAGAAGTCAATGATTAAATAACATAGATAAATAATTGACATTCATATTTATCAATGATTTTATATCAAAGGTTTCTTCTCTATAAATAACTTATATGATGCACATAATTAATAATGCATTTCAATTAGGTATTGGTCTTGGTTGTGGTGTTTCATGTTAATTTAAAAACAATTCCCGATGATCTAAAAAAATGTTACTAGGTGTTGTGATGATTATGATTAGCTTATGTTCATATCGATAAATCTGTGATGGATTCTTACATAGATATTTGGAAGGTAATATTTTTTGTAACATTGATTTTGGAATCTTGCCATATCATGTGGCAGTTTGGAGATAGCTCAGAAGTGATGTGGTTGTTTGCAGAGAGCGACACTACATATTTGAGATAACTATGGAAATTTTTCTAGTAATAGTAAGTTTAGTTTTGGGTGATGTTTAATGTGTTTTTACCCCATATCTATCATTGAACGAATCATGGTTTATTTTTTTATTTGAGTATTGTATTAAATTATTCATCTCTTGTGTAGAGAGGTCCAAAATTTTCCTAATCTATTTAACTTTTAATCTTTATCTCTTGTTTAGATTGGATCATATCATGAGTGATCTTTGTTTTATTTGAGATTCTTTTTTATTGGCACCTTATTGTAATTTGTATATTCTATGTTTGGCTATTACTTTTTTCTTGAACCTTATTGACCTTGTTGTAGAATCTAATAACCTATATAAATTTCATTATAGTATATGTTTTTGATAGAAATGATAATTTTGAGTGGCAAAGTCAAGATTTACATGAAGAGTTTAGAAGAGAAAAATTTAAGTCTATGTAGTAGTTTTTTTTCACTGTGGTTGAGAAGTAAATTTTTTCAAAGGTTGATGTATTTGTATAGGAAAACTACATATTTGTAAATGTTTCTCTCTCTCTCTCTAATACACACATCTATATTCCCCCTAATTACTCTCTTTCATTCTCTCTAATTCCTTCCTCTTACCATCTAATCCCCCTATTTACCACCTCTCTCTCCCCCTCATTAATATATATATATTATTGGTGACCTACTCTTTCCATATTCCCCTTATTCACCTTATTTCTCTATCTCAAATCTCTCACCTTGTCCCCATTGTCTCTTAGCTACCCCCAATATTTTCTCACTCTATTTCTCTATCTCCCTCTCCCTCTTCCTCTCCCTCCCTAATTTAATCATATTTTCTCCATCGATCTCTCTAATATACTATCAAGTATGTCCCCAAAATTACTCTCTTTTATAGTCCCCCCCACCTCTCTATGTCTCTACCTATGTGTGTGTGTGTGTGTGTGTGTGTGTGTGTGTGTGTGTGTGTGTGTGTGATTCCATATTTACCTTATATCTCTCTCTTAAAAAAAACATCTATGTCCCCCTCACTATTATCTTTCACTCTCTAATTCCTTCTTTCACATCTAATCCTTCTATTTGTCTTCTACTCAATTTCATTAATGTCACCCTATCCATCTACTCTCACACTTTCTCTCACATGTCCTTTTTCTTGTCTCAAATGTCCCTTCCCTACCCCCTCTCCCTCTTCCTCCCTTCCTAGTTTAATGAACATTAAACTCTTTCTGCATCAAAATATTGCCATCTCTCTCTCTCTCTCTCTCTCTCTCTCTCTCTCTCTCTCTCTCTCTCTCTCTCACAACACACACACACACACACACACACACACACACACACATGTACTTTTCTTGTCTCACATGTCCCTTCCATACCCCCTCTCTCCCTCCCTCCCTCCCTTTTGTGCTTTAAAATCTCTCTCTCTCTCTCTCTCTCTCTCTCTCTCTCTCTCTCTCTCCCTCCCTCCCTCCCTCCCTCCCTCCCTCTCTCTCTCTCTCTCATGTACTTTTCTTGTCTCACATGTCCCTTCCATACCCTTCTCTCCCTCCCTCCCTCCCTTATGTGCTTTAAAATCTCTCTCTCTCTCTCTCTCTCTCTCTCTCTCTCTCTATCTCTCTCTCTCTCTCTCTCTCTCTCTCTCTCTCTCTCTCTCTCTCTCTCTCTCGTCTCTCTCTCTCTCTCTCTCTCCTCTCTCTCTCTCTCTCTCTATGTAATGTATACATTCATGTTTAATTTTACTAAGGTTTTCACTTATATTTGGTATATGAATACAATTCAATTAATATAGTATTAAATTTTATAGTTAGATTTAAAGATCCAATTAGATGCAAGGGTAAATATGATTTTAGTTTTATTTTAGTTAATTCATTATTCATAAGATTATTGTATATTTTTGTCAAGCATCGCATTTAGGATCTCATTGGTTTTTCTAGCATTACCCATTACTCGTGTTTGATCTTTTTTGTGACAATGATTTAGTTTTTTGTAAGTGGTGTAGTTTAATATTCAGGTTAAAAATATTTTGGATATTGAGCTCATTCTTTTGGTTTTATTGGGTTGATCATGATTTAAAATGAATAAGGATTTATTTTGGCTACATGTTAGATCTATATCTCAATTTGTTTGTATAATGAATTTGGCTGAAGGTTAGAATTTAATTTAATTTAATATTCATATTATGATAATATATTCATTCAGTTATGACTTAATATGGTACTATGATAGTTTTTATGGTATAATTTAATTTATAGTTAGGATAAGGCTTTTTTTAATCATAATAAACAAATATGAATAAGGATAGACCTAAGATTACTTAAGGGCTATGATTTTAAGCCAATTTCATTTAATAATAATATTTAATGTGGAACAATGTCATGATAAATGGTCAAATTATTTCATAGAGAAATTCAAAGATGACTTTATACATCAAAAAACTATATTTCAATTTAATTTATGTATTGAGTTTGAACCAATTTAGTTTTATAGTTTAATTTTCTCTACTACTATAGTTTTATGTCCAAATGACTCTTCAAGTTTACTTGATATTGGCAATGATTTTGTTGAAGATTAGGTTTTCAATTATTGAGCAAAGCTTTACTTTTTATATCTTATAGATTTTTTTTAAATATTAATTTAAGTCGTTATTAAATCTCAGCTTTTGTTTATGTATATTATAGAATATATATAATCTAGTAGCAATGACATGCCAACACAAAAGAATCAACCAATTATTTATTATATAAATTTTCATGTCCAATGATTTATTTCTACTAAATATTCAAATCGGTTTTAAGAAAAGAATCATCATACAATGTGGTGATAAGGTGGTGGTAACATTGTTGTTCCCATGAATATCATATTACAAATAAAACTTGAAAATTTTTGGATTCTAATTTTTTTAATGTCTATAGGGATAGGGTTTAGATGTGGTATTTAATTTTTTCCACATTATGTTTTGATTAAATTTTATTTTTGAGTTTATTTTAGTTTAGTATTATTTCTAGAAATTATTAAAATATGATTGGAGTTCAATGCGGGATTCTTGCAAGAGAGATATTTTTTGGGTTTCTTCCTAAGAGTATGTTTGATGTAACATAATCTTAAGGTTAGAGTTGAATTTATTTTAGTATTGGATCTCTCTCTCTCTCTCTCTCTCTCTCTCTCTCTCTCTAACACACACATCTGTATCCCCCTAATTACTCTCTTTAATTCTCGCCAATTCCTCCTCTTACCATATAATCACCCTATTTACCACCTCTCTCTCTCTCTCTCTCTCATATTAATATATAATATTTTATTACCTACCTTCTCTTTCCATATTTCCCTTATTCACCTTATTTCTCTACCTCAAATCTCTCACCTTGTCCACATTGTCTCTTATCTACCCATATAATTAACCATTCTATTTCTATATCTCCCTCTCTCTCTCCATCCCCTCCCTAATTTAACCATATATTTCGCACATGTCTCTAAAATACACACATCTATGTCCCTATAATTACTCTCTTTTATAGACTCCCGCCCCATCTCTTTATGTATTTGTCTCTCTATATTTATACATGTTTATGTGTGCATGTGTAGATATATATATATATCTCCCCCTATCAACCTTCTATCTCCCTCTCTTTAGAAAACACATCTAATTACTTCAATCACAATCTAATCCTTCTACTTTCCTTCTACCTCTATTTCATTAATTTCATCCTCTCCCTCTTCTCTTGCACTTTCTCTCACATGTACTTTTCTTGTCTCGCATGTTCCTTCCCTACCATCTTTCTCTCTTCCTCCCTCCCTAGTTTAATCCTATTAAATTGTTTCTACTTCAAAACTCTCTCTCTCTCTCTCTCTCTCTCTCTCTCTCTCTCTCTCTCTCTCTCTCTCTCTCTCTCTCTCTCTCTCTCTCTCTCTAGTTAATCTATGAAATTTTATTTACTACCTACTCTTTCTATATTTTCCCCTTATTTTCCTTCTTTCTCTACCACATGTCTCTCACCTTGTCCCCAATGTCTCTTATCTATCACTTGTAATTACTCACTCTCTTTCTGTCTCTCCCTCTCCCTCTTCCTCTCCCTCTCCTTCAATAACTTCACCATATCTTCTCCATCCATCTCCGTAATACACACATACACACTATTGGAAATGTAAGAGAGTAACTAAGAGGGGAGGGCTAAGTTAGTTACTACAAAAAAAAATCCTTTCCCCTTAGATGTCAAAGAAAACTTCCTATGATCATACAATACCAAATAGATTGGTTAACACTATAATATTATTTCAATGCTCGACTAACAAAGGAATCTTAAGATTTATTAATCTATTTGAGCCTTTATTAATTTATTGCAGAAATATAAAGCACAAGTAAATAGCATGAACATAGATGGCTCCAAGATTTAATGTAAAAACCCAGTTTGGGAAAAATCACCTTGCAACTAGTCACAATATTTTTTACTCTTATGAAGTGAGCCCTATTAGGATCCAACCTTGCTAAATGTTACAAAACATACTGTTAAGTATGACCCTGTTAAAGGATTTAGATTGCCCTATTAGGAGTTGCCTAGTTATAGGTCTTGAAACACTCCAATCTTGAAATGTCACCTTGTCAGAGGATTTACAAAATGACTATCAAGTCAACTCTATTAAGATATTTCTTTACTACTATAAATGTTAGAAAGAAAGAACAATTTTGACCTAATTTATGAAGCAACTTTCTTTGCAAATTTAGATCTCTATTCTAGCTTTACCTTTGGATCCTTCCTAATCATATGTTCTTTGCAGTTTATCTTCCATGGTTTCATTCTCTACCTTTTGTCTTTGCTCACATATCCATCTATTTCATATTCCACTTGTTAGCTTTTTCCCTCACAACTTGAGCTTTCTTATATATCATAAGATAGCAAAAGTCAGCTTGAGTACCTTTCTAAAATATCAATAAACATCCAAATAGTTAGCCTTCATTAATAATACTTTTGATAATTATATTCTATCATCACTCAGTCAACACTAGGACTGAACACTCGATTAACACTATGACTTCTTCAATGCCCAACCACTTGGTCAATACTATACTCCTTTGATGCTTGACCACTTGGTCAATATTACAATCATGAATCCTTTCATTAACCAACTACTTGGTTAATAGTAGAAAGTCTTCTTTAAGCAACTTCTCAGTTAATACTGAGATATACAAGGTTAATACTAAAAACTCTACATTGCTTATTTGATACTAAAATTTGTGTAAACATCAATAATAATATACAATTGAAGAATTATTTCCAATAATGCACATCTATGTTCCCCTAAAGTTACTCTCTTTTATAGTCTTCCTTTACTTACCTCCTATTTGTCTCTCTAACATACACATTTCTCTCTCTCTCTCTCTCTCTCTCTCTCTCTCTCTCTCTCTCTCTCTCTCTCTCTAATACACACATCTACATCCCCTTAATTACTCTTTTTCATTCTCTCCAACTCCTCCTCTTACCATCTAATCTCCCTATTTACCACCTCTCTCTCTCTCTCTCTCTCTCTCTCTCACACTAATCTATAATATTTTATTGTCTACCTTCTCTTTCCATATTCCCCTTATTCACCTTATTTCTCTAACTCAAATCTCTCACATTGTCCACATTGTCTATCTATGCCCTATAATTAATCACTCTATTTCTATATCTACCTCTCCCTCTCCCTCCTCTCCCTAATTTAACCATATATTTCCTATTTTTCTCTCTAATTTACATACATCTATGTCCCTATAATTACTCTCTTTTATAAACTCCCCCCCCCCCTCCTTTTGTATCAATCTCTTTGTATGTATACATGTGTTTGTGCATGCGCGCGCGCGCGTGTGTGTATTCCCCTTATTTACCTTCTATCTCTCTCTTTAAAATACACCTAATTACTTCTTTCACAATCTACTCATTCTATTTTCCTTCTACCTCTATTTCATTAATGTCATCCTCTCCCTCTTCTCTCACACTTTCTCTCACATGTCCCTTCCTTACCCCCTTTCTTTCTCCCTCCCTCCCTAATTTAATCCTATTAAACTCTTTTTGCTTCAAAATATATTACACACACACACACACACACACACACACACACACATATATATATGTATATATGTATATATATGTATACATATATGCATATATATATATACATATACATATATATGTATATGTATACATATATGTATATATGTATACATTTATACATTTATACATGTATACATATATGTATACATATATATATATGTATACATATATATATATATACATATGTATATATATGTATACATATATATATATATATAATATATATATATATACACATATGTATACATATATATATATATACATATATATAGATATGTGTATACACATGTTTATACACATGTGTATCTACATATGTATACATATGTGTGTGTGTGTGTGTGTGTGTGTGTGTGTGTGTGTGTGTGTGTGTGTGTGTGTGTATATATATATATATATATATATATGTTACTAGGAAGCTAGTTTTGAGCCCATATGAGTGCTACAGTTAATTTTTAGTTTTGATGTTTTCTTATGGTTTTTTTGCTATCAAAGTTAGGAGTTCTATTTTTTACTCTAGGAGACATATCTTGAGCATCCAATCTTTGATTTAGGAATTCTTGATATCATTGGGAAGGTCTTTTAGAGCTCTATCCAATGATGCCAGTTATTTTTCTAGATTCTTCTCAAGGAACATTCTATTCATTTTATTTTTTATTTTTTGTATTTTTACATTATGTTGGATATCTTGGTTGTTTTAGGTATGAGGATTCATTTTGTTGCTTTAGATAATTCTTCATGGGTTTTACTATATATTGTATAAGCCTTATTTCTCTTATGGGCTTTGTAGAATTTATTTGTATGTATTCTTGCAAACTAATTGAGATAAAGTGCCATATTTCATCCATATTTTCATTTTAGTTTTTTTTGCCTTGTTTTTCCCTCTAATTTAAGAAGTGTCATTTGTGGACCCTCATGAAGATTATTGTATTCTTGGGATTCATCATATCTTGTGCCTTATTATACATGCACTACTTTGATTAAAGCTGCATTGGGGGTCGATATTTTGCCTTTTTTTGTCATCTTACTTTATCTAGTGATTTTTCCTTTTATGGCATTAGCCTCATGATGTGTCTAAGATTGATCACCTTATTACACACATATGCATTATTTTGTGCATCTTGATCATGGTTGTGTGATGTGCAATTCTTTTGGCCCACTTTTCTAGCTTCTTGTCACCTCACCCTTGTTAGCATTAGTGGAGTTTTTTAGTTGTTTCTTATGCTTCTTTGGTTCGATGGAGTGAGCTATGTATTCAGTATTTTTTGATGTGTGGTGGTTGAAAGTGTGATGATTCAATGTTGAAAAATAACGTCACTAAAATTTCATCAAAATTTTGATGCACTCCATGGATGTTGATATATCGATGGACCACTTTATCTAGAATAATACACATCTATATAACATGGCAGCATTAGACATCAAGTTCAAAAAATCAAAATATAGATGAAAGCTAGAGATGATTTGATCAATTTTTCATACCATCAATGATAGGCTGTGTCAAAATATCAACTCCCACTAGAGAAGATTCGTTGGGTTTGTCAAATCATCGATGTCTAGATGCATCAAAATATTGACAACATGTAGAGATGATTCAATGACCTTGTCATACCATTGATGATAGGTTGTGTCAAAATATCAATGATAACTAGAGTTAGGGTAAGTGCACCAAGTTGTGGTGCCAAAAGGGGGGTATAAGTGGACACCTTTTTCCTAAAATCAGCAATTTCTAGACTTCAACAAGAATTTGAAGATAGTTACACTCAAAATTTTAAGATATGACAAAAACAAAAGTCATAGTCCTCTGAATCTAGTTTCTAAACTACTAATTTTTTTTCAAAATGGTTTAGTTTTAGGTCCTCAAAAAAGGGGGCCACAAAAAGTGGTGTTGGTTTTTCCAGAAAAACATAACATAGTACAAAGTGTGGTCCCCCTAAAATTTTAACTTTTTTTTTGAAATTCTTTAATCACTCCAGTCAAAAGTTACCTAACACTATGTAGTTTATCCCAGATTTTTTGGGTAATTTTATAATGTCTTTTTTTTTTTTATGAATTTCTTAATTTGACACATTCGAAAAATGTGAAATATCTATGTGCTCCCCCTATAAATGATTGAAAACTAATCTAAAATCAAAACTTCTTTTTTTCAAAGTGTGTAGAATGGAGTCTAGTTTCTAAAAAACTAAGTTTTTTCAAAATTCGATGAACGAGATAAAATCTATAGCCCAATTAGTACATGTTGGTTTTTGACAAAAAATGGACATACATTCAAAAGAAATTATAGATGAAAGGCTTAAAATAGTTCAAATTAAAAATAAATTATATGGTTGTGTAGCTAACAAAGAGACCTACAATGTCATGTAACCTAATTTCATTGATGTTCAACCACGAAGAAACTAGACAGAGAGCACACAAGAAAAATCAATCATTTTTTGTATGTTTGCAGCAAAACACGTCTCAGACCAGTTTATGGACTCCAAAGCTTTGGTTTGGATTCCCAAAGCAATACCAAATGTTAGGCTTGGTAGTATTTAAATCTTTAAATAGTGTGTGCGCGCTATAGCACGCACACACTATTTAAAGCTTGTTAAATTTACTTTCAAATAGCGCGTACGCGCTTTGTAAATTTTTTTTTTCCAAAAAATGCGCACACGCTATGGTGCGTACACACTATAGTACGTACGCACTATTTAAATATACTTTTAAATAGCGTGTACGCGATTTGAAATTTTTTTTTTTAAAATAGCGCACATGCGTTATAGTGTGTGCGCACTATAGCGTGTACGCACTATGGCTTGGCACACCCAAGCCATAGTTCGTGCGCACTATAGCGCACGCGCACTATAGCGCGTGCGCACTTATTGAAAATAGAAAGGAAAAAAAGGGTGTCATCTTTTTGGCACCACAACTCGGTGCACTTACCCGTTAAAAAAAAATTCAAATAGTCTCACTGTATATGACGCTAATAATAGGCTCATTTAACATCATTACTATACACTTATGATTGTTGACTCTTTTTTTTGGTTATACTAACATCATTGTTGATATTTATCATTACTACACCTCTTGGTTTTACCACTTTTTGAAGCTCATATTGTGTTACACGTAGGTGAGAGGTGGACTATTGTAGTTGAATATAGCATGCAACTTCAATCTCCAGTACAAATATCAATCCCTAGAAATTAGCATCTCAATAGCTTTATTGTTAAGGCCATTTTAAGGTGTTCACCTAGAATTAGGTCTCTTTTAGACTTAAAGTGGAGAGTTCAAATCTTGGAGGAAGAATAGGTTTGGGAACCTTAGTAGTTTGCACCGAAATGACTGATGAGAATAGGATCTTGGGGGTATACCCATGCTTGAAGTACTAAATTCTTGTTTTACTACTTAGTGGAGAGGAGTATACACTCAAGGGATAATGATCTTTGGATCTTGTCACACAAATAGTTAAGGGGTTGAACTTTGAGTGTTGCAGTATGAAAGAGGGCTTTATAAAGTTGTTTGCATTTAGGAAGAATAGGTTTGGGAACCTTAGTAGTTTGCACCGAAATGACTGATGAGAATAGGATCTTGGGGGTATACCCATGCTTGAAGTACTAAATTCTTGTTTTACTACTTAGTGGAGAGGAGTATACACTCAAGGGATAATGATCTTTGGATCTTGTCACACAAATAGTTAAGGGGTTGAACTTTGAGTGTTGCAGTATGAAAGAGGGCTTTATAAAGTTGTTTGCATTTGAATTGGCTTCAAGAACAGTTGGGTTTTGAGTTACCATATCAAGGGGTATGAACCTAGTTGCCTATTTAAGATTTTTTGAGGGCCCATTACTCAAGTGCACATAATCTAGTCTGATTATCTCCTCATCACTATGAATATGAGTATGTCATTTTGAAATGAGCTATATAAGAATATAAATAGGGTGAGGATAGGCTATGTTTAGGCATGATGTGGATATATAACCTGAGACAGAGCTTCCTATTGGATATGGATAAAAATCATACCATGTGAGCATTACCTTATACTTCAATATTCACACCTCCATGTTCCACTAGTTCAAAATCCACATTCACTAAAGGAAGAAAATCCTTTCCCCCTTTAATGTGATCATGTTGCCTACAATGTCTCTAACTTGTTGTGATTAGAATTCTTTGATTCTTTAAGCCCTTGCATTTTTTGCAAGGAAAATAACACTTCTCATCACCAGTTCTTTTGAACTGAGACCACAATCTAGCAATTATCGCCTTATTTTGTTTTGGGTTCATATTGTTAGGCATGGAATTTTGTTCACAAGAAAAGATTTAGGCTATAAAATTATATCAAATATAAACATACAAGCATTAGTAGTATCTTTAATATAATCAATAATAATAAAATAATAAAATAATACCATCTCTTCAGTAAATATGACATCTAAACAAATAAAATGAATTATACAATATAAATATGGGCATTGATTTTGAATAAAAATTATTCATTTATGTATGTTGCCACTCTAAATATGTTGCTACAACAAATGTGAGTAAAGGTATGGATTGTTTTGGCAAGATTAGGTTAGGATCAAGAAACACTAGGTGATGGTGGTGAGGGGGCATGAATAAGTGTTGTAGCACTTTCAAATCAATGAAGAATTTTTAAGCTAACCATAAATTATGCTACACAAGGGTTAGCATATACTATATCATCCCTACTATGCCAAGAAATTGAAATGATTTTACAATGTATAATCAAATAAATCAATGTTGAGTGTTCAACAAACAATGATAAAAATCAAGAATGTTAAACAATGTTCTTCTTGTTGGGAATATAAAAAATTGAATATGTATGCAAGGTTTCTTTGCATGTCAAATAGTAAAATATGGGAAGAAAATCATAATGTATGATGTCTCTAAACTCTTCTCAAATATTACACAAAATAATTACATAACCAAGTCATGTATAAGCCTAAATAGTGAAGATGGTGACAAGATAAGGCCAAGTGAAAGCTAATGAAAACCAGGATCAGAAATGAGGTAGCACTTATGGTTGAGTTTTCATCAAGGAGATCAAGAATGTCCTCAAGTGTATCGGTCAAATCTGCAAGATGAGATTGCAAAACAAACCTACATTATTTGTCAAGATTTCATCCCACTAAATTAAATCTAAAAGAGTGATTAGTACTTCTTGCAAAGAATGATTAGAATAAACTATTGTTGGAGAAGTGATCTCAATATATGTCATGCTACTAGACTACCTATCCAATGATGATTTCTCCAAAAAACATATTTGAATAGAAACACCTCAAATTAAATTTGCCAATGTTTAAATGCAAGAGTTCTTGACCTTATAGTACTAACTCAAAAAAAAAGAATGTGAACCTTTAAATCTAGATCAAGACTGATTAAAGTTAAAGAACTATCAATACATGTCTCAATGTCATTAAAAATATCAAGATCCACCAACTCATAAGTTCCATTTGTGTAGTGCCAAATGGCAGGTTATCACAATCATCCATAAAAGGGTCATCACAATTTTCTATCTTGTTTCATTTTTTTTTAAATCTAGATCAGGATTGATTAAAGTCAAAGAACTATTAAGACATGTCTTAATGTCATCACATTAAATCATGGATAAATTATGCACATATACATTAAAGATCCTTAAAATATAAGAATATGCAGAATGTTTATTCTAAATCTATGTTATTTAGAGAAAGTTTCGTCAATATGCAAAATATCTAGGGTTGTCCCCTAGGTGTCCCCTATCCCTAGGATAGGGATGCCTAAAAAAAATAGGGGATGGATCCCTAGATAATTGAGCTCATTTTATAATACAACCCTTAAAATTATCATATCAAATTCATCTATATGCATGTAACTAGATGTTATTTCAGATAAAGTCAATAAGTTAATTATAGGGGCAGAAAAGACAAACTCATAACATAGATACTAATCCAACAAAAATAAAATAGAAATGATAAGTTAAAGAAAGAAATTCATGTATAGAAACATTTAGACTTACATTTTTGGGTCCAATGTTGAGGCTTCAAGCGATTTTCTCCTTTTGTCTACCTTCCCTATTAAGAAAAATGTAAAATTTAGTAAATAAGAAATAATACATCGATAAGTTTTGAAACTAATCCATAACATATACATTTCACCATATACAATAGTCAAAGTACAATTTGAAACACTTAAATGTAGGAGCCATAGTATGAAGGATAAAAAAAATCTAGTTACCATTATTTCTAGATATTTTCTAAGTATCTTTAGGAGAATGTATCAAAACCCATTTTGCAATACCATTTAGAGGTATCAATTTACCTACAAATTCAAATCAATGGTTTTGAGTTGATTGGTTATTTTCAAAATAAGGATTCAAAGTTTAGTTTTCTTGCTTAAATTCCAAATTGTAATTAAATGGCTCATTTATCACTAATTACTAATTAGAAATAACCTTGATATTGGAGTAAGATCCTAGATAGTTCAACACTAAATACATGTTATAATTTATTATTGTAAAAATATGCTAGACATTTCATTTCTATCTCCCATTGTATTTATGTATCATTATCTACCAACTGGGTGTTCATCGAGTGACAGTTTGTCATTTTGACATTGACATAATTTCACTTATTATCAATCAATTTGACACTAATCAAAATTTATACAACATTATATGCCATTTTTCTATTGATCAATTTTTCCATCTTCTGCTAGTTTTTCATTATTTTGAATCTAGATAGCTTGCCACCAATTAGTATATGATTACTTATTCTATCATAATCTGATATCTATATGCTTTTTCCTTGAGTACTTTTAGATCTTAAAGGGTAGAATGAATGCAGATATCAAGAGACTTCTCAAACTATCACATTGCCTTGTTCTCATCTTACAACCTTCATCAACTAATCATATTCTATTCCATTGTAGAACATTCAACACCTAGAACATTCTTTTCTTTCTTCCTAGGGCATTCACTTAGGTTGGCCACCAATGACCTTTAATTAACAACCCCATAATGGTCCCTATTTATCATCCTAATTTGAGTCTCAAATCTTGAATCTTTTTTGCAAAGTTCCAAACATTCTTACAAAGGGCTCTGTAGAAACCATTAAATACCAATGGGCTATGAGAGAAATTTAGTAAGAGATGAATCCAAAAAATTCTGAGAAAGTGACTGTGTTGATTCATGCTAAAACATATCTAAAAAGCTAAATTTTGTTAAATATTGTAAGGCATGGGAGACATTCTTGATTGTGCTAGTTATTTATTGAGCATGGGTTTCACCTTATGAATTTTCTTTTATTGATGTGCCAAGTCAAACCCTACAATGTTGTATATGCATGAAATGACTCCAAAAAAATAGTTCCATTATGCAAGATTAAAGCCAAGAAACCCCTTACCTTGAACGACTCTTCATCATGCCTTTAAAGATTCCCACCCACACTTTGCCACGTGAATAAATGAAGTTTCACTTTTCTTTTCTTTTTTGTTTATATCCATGACAATGTCAAAATTTTGATGATAAACTTAACTGCCATCAAAATTTCAAAGATAAACTTAATTGTCATCAAAATTTTGACATTATCAATATCATATTTTTTTTTAAATGAATTTGACAAGCCAAATTGGCCTACTAGCAAATATTTAGGTTAAGAATGTTACCCAAATGTACTAGTGTTCCTATGTGTTTGGAAGATGTAGTGGTTGGGTACCTATGAATTTTGGTACTATCCCTCTTAGTTATCCAAGACCCTAGAAGATATTGGTTTAGTTGATTTTTGTTTCAAACACAAAGTGGGTGTTTGAGTAATAGATATGAACTTGAGAACAATTCATTATGGGGTAGCACATAATTTCCTTGCATCTCTATTGTTGGAATGGGGTTTTAAATAGGATGAACACCAAAGAAACCAAAGAAGATGCACCATTAAGAAACTTTCAACTAAGAAACATTGAAATTTTTTGCACTAATCAAGATTGATTGCCAAATGGAAACCAAGTAGATTATCCCAAAACTAGACTACATGATTGTAGGCCTTTTAAGGATGGTCCTTGTTCACTACATAGTTTCCCTAACAACCATCATGATAGTTGGAAAATAACCCTCCAAAAATTACTTATTGATTTGGTTTAGTGCACCTTGGGAACACTTAGATCTAACATGCATCAGAACATTGTTGATGTTACATTGGAAAAATGAAGCCTCCACTACCATTTACTTGACCAATTTTTTCCAATGGAGGAGACATTTTTGACCCATTACAAATGGTTTGAAAGATTCACCATTAAGCACCTTTTAAAAAAGCATCATTGCCACTTTTTGCACCAACTGCGATTAGGTCACCAAATGGAAACCATGTGGGATATCCAAAAACTAAGATACTTACTTGTAGATCTTTCAAAGATGGTCCTTTCATATTTAAAACATCTCTAATACTCCTCATAATGTCCCAAAAATCACCCTTTTAAAAGTTCTACATGATTTGGCTCACTACATATTGGGAACAATTAGGTTTGGCATGTGTTCTAACATTGTTGATGCTACATGGGTGAAAAAGATTTTTAATGTCTCCTACTACTTCAGTCCTACAAATTCACAAAGAAGTGTCCTTCTTGGATTAAGGACCAAGAGAATATTGTTTTTGCTTTGAATGCTAAATCAGATACCTACTATCTCCTACCAATTTTTGACTTTTTCATTTCAATGTTGTTGCCAAATTTTAGTATAATAAATTTATTATTAGTATCATTTCTATTTAGTAATATTGCTCTTATATTTAGAATTGAGCATCATATTAATATAAATATATTATTATTTTTTAATTTTATTAAATATATATTAGTAGTATGTTATGTAAATTAATATGATATTATTGTTATTTATGTTACATGCTATATCATATTATTAAGTTGATATTATATACTATATAATATTTTATTACATTACATATTTATATTTATATTATATTAATAAATTAGTATTATATTATATACATGATTCTCTCTCTCTCTCTCTCTCTCTCTCTCTCTCTCTCTCTATATATATATATATATATATATATATGTATGTATGTATGTATGTATGTATGTATGTATGTATGTATGTATGTATGTATGTATGTAGTAATAGGGTAAAAGTACAAAGCTAGGTCACCTTTCAAACTGACTTATTAGAATTATTAAATTTGAGTGTTTCTATCTAAAAGTCAATTTTGTTCAAACATACTATCTAGATAAATCCATTCTAGCTAAGTTATATATATTAGCACACTTTTCTAATTGGAAATGTCTAGTAAATGCATGCTTTTTACTAGTTTGTGTTCAATTACTAAGAAAATAAAATTATTTCTAAAAATTGGCATTTCAATAACTCTTACTCTTTTTAATGATATATTTTTAATAACATATTAACATCATTTTATAGAGCTCAAAGTTAAGTATATTCTTATATAGATTTTATAGTTTTTTACTTAGATATAGAATATTGTAATTAAAAAACACTACAAGTACATATTTTAACACTCGAGAAGATGTTGGTTTTTGAGAAAAAAAAAAAGTTTACTTATAATTTAAAAAAATAAGAAATCATATTACGTTCTAGAGGAGAAAATCCTCTTCCAAAATACATAATTTTTCTTTTAGTTAGAATATATTCGTTTTTAAAAATGTGGTGGGACATGAAAACTAACAATTTTAGGTGAGTTGAAATTTGAATTTTTATAAAAAGAAAATATAGGTCAAAAGCCAATATTTATTTTTGATTGATCTAGATATATATTTCATTTATGACATAATCTAAGATCAAGGGGAGAAAGGTTTATTTTCATATAGTTTTGTGGTGGGAACTAGACCCCTCATTTCCAACATTTTTTAGCAACTAAAGAATCATCTTTAAAAATTAGGAAAATATATCATTTTTTGTGATTTTACCCAACAACATAAATGTAAAACTAAAACATTCAATATTTACATATTTGTACTCATGTCTACACAATCCCTAGATATATCTCCAGTCATGTTTCCTAAGCCTCTGGGTGGATCGCTTGCATTCAAGAGAGAAGTTCTCAATTATTTTACCATTTTCCCTAAAATTGACATTTGGGTGAATCTTCGTAACCCTCTATGAGGAGCTTGGGAATTTTCTTCCAAAATGATCCTTGATCAGTTAGCCTTCCTTTTGAAGATACTCCTTAAGACCTACATGATTGTTTTACCAAATCTATTATATTTCCTTGTATATTAAATTTAAGTATAAACTAATGTCATTCCCTACATTTTGGAATGATATACATTTTTATTATTATATCTATTTAACTTATCTTTAATTTTATTATAAGTCCTAATAGTGCTCCCTTCAAGGATTCTTCTCTAATGATATTATAAATCATGTAAATCGAATAATATTATAAATACTATTACCTCCTAATGAGTAAAGTAACCTTTATACACATTTACTTCATATAAAATAAATATTCTTAAATAAATACTATTACTCCCAAATGAGCAACATGACATTTATACCTATGTACATGTCGATGACATGGGCCCCTCACATGTTTCTATCAATCCAATTGTCATGTGATGGTTTCTTTTCCCATATAGCTTGTTGTCCTTCTTAGTCTTGTTGATCACTTTTATAAGAACTAGCACTTATTCCTAGTAGGCCCAAGGATTATGCTTATTTTTTAATCCATTATATTGATCACTATCTATAATGTATATAATAATTGATTGTTAGATATTTAAGAAAACTCAAAAAAAAATTGGAAATTCACCTACCAAGATAGTTTTAAGAAATAATATATTTGAGAATTTTTCATGTTTTATGCATGTCTATTTTGTAGGTCAATGTATCCTCAAAGACATAAAAATAAACCAATCCACTTGACAAGATCCAACTGAACATTTTTTAATGATATAGAAACATACACATGTAGAGTTCCTTGCATCATGCCATTAAATGATGTAGCCTATACCAATCTAGGGGTAATGGAAATATATTATTCTATCAAAAGCTACATTATTTAATAGGAACCAACTACTATTGTGTGTGGGTGGTCGACTCCTCCAATTAGGTGTTGATAATTGACTTTTTATGATTGAATTTACTCTAGTTTGATTGTGTAATCAATTCAAAATGAAAAAATAAAATAAAATAGATATGATCAATTAGAAATTATGTATGCATTTAATTTATTAGTAAATTGTCTTTTGGTTTTGTATTACATGGTTTATAACTATTATTAGATGTTTTATATCAATTACAAAACTATAATTAGGATTGTTCTTATCAATGAAATGCATATAATTGTCCTACTTGTAGAGTGTAGTGATCGAGTCTAATGACATTAGAGTTTACAAAAATGACAACATGAAATATGTAAAATGAGGTCTAGAGTAGAAAATTTTTACAAGATACTTTGATAGTAAGTCATTTGTTTTCATGAATGTGAGAATCATCAAAAGGGCAAGTAGATCATATTTTCAAGATACTTTGATAGTGACAATATTTTTAAAATGAATATAAGTTCACAACATTCAAGAGTTATTAGTGGTATTATGATATTTTTAAATCCTTGAAGAGACATGAAAAAATTAAGAAGATAGTGAACGATGGGTGGAGCTTAGCATGCATGGTTTAATGAGCTAGGGAGACAAGGTATTTCCATGAGAGACACATCAACGATCACACTCTTAAAGGTAGAGTGATAGAAAGAAAAATAATAGGTAATTCATAGAACTTTAAGAAATAATAGCATTGAGATAATATTTCAAATAATTCTAATGTTTTATGTATGGTTGTTCTAAAGACCAATGCATCGACAAGGATATAGTAATAAACTAGTGCACTTGACAAGGTCCAATAAGAGGATTTTATATAACATAAACATGCATGTATAGTTTCATTACATTGTGCCATTTGATGATGTGGCCTATATATTTATCTAGGGAAGAAGGAAGTATTTTATTCTATTGAAAGCTTCATTATTTTCTAGGCTTTAACTACTATTGGGTGTGGGTGGTCTGCTCCTCCAACTGAGTAGTGATAATAACCTTGGTTTTATTAAATTTATATTAGTTTGATTGTTGATCAATTCAACATGGAAAAAATCCAATATTGATATTTTCAATTAGAAACTGAGTACCCATTTAATTGATTAAATAAAAAATGTGAATTATCTTTTGATTTGATATTTCATGGTTCGTAATTGATATTAAATGGTTTATAACTTTACAAAATTGTAATCAAGATAGTTCGTGTTAGTGAAATGCATGTTTATCCCACTCTTATATATTAGAGTATTTATTTTTCCTTCTAAGAATGTATATTTACAACTTACATTTATTATTTGTAAGTAGAAATAGATCTAATTTTGATCTTCTAAGAGCATAGTTTGGCATGTTTGAGGAATATAATACATAATGAATAATTGATAAGGTCTTAAAATATTAGAAAAAAAATTTAAATAACATGAATATAAATTATTTGTAGAGAGAAGAAGGTTCAACTATGGGATTTTGAGAGAATAGTCAAGAATGTTTGAAAAATCTACATAATTAATAAAAGTTCATTACAAAAGCTCAAATAGTAATAAAATTATCAAAAAAAAAAATTATTTGTTCCTATGAGTGAGGATATTAGATCAAATATTAATCCACATATTTGTCCTCCAAACATGTGTACTTTCTTTTATTTTTTCTGAGCACGATGGAAAATACTAATCATCAAAAAAGTACATAATTAAAAATATTTTGATAATAGATCATAAAATGATGTGATTTTTATTAAACCTTACATAATCATAATTATTTTGATAATAAATCATAAATATGATTTATAATGTTAGTATTATTCAGACCCAAAAATGTATTAATTTCCATTGATAAGAAATTAGGTACAAATAATAAAAATAAGTGCCACATAGTGGCCTATATTTTTTGTAGATTATAATAGTTTTAATTAAATAGAATAATAAAATTATAAAATGATAATATTTGATATAATTTTTGTAATAATTAATTAATATTTTATTATTGATTAATATTTTGTAAAAAATAGTTAGAATAAAAAAATCTAAATTTTAATTTATAAAGATAAAAAATTTATTTTATTTTAAATATTTGAAAAATAATATTATTAGTATAAAAATATTTTCTAATTTATTGTATTAATCTAATGATGCTATTATAACTTATAACTTCAGTGTGTGTGTGTGTGTGTGTGTGTGTGTGTGTGTGTGTGTGTGTGTGTGTGTGTGTGTGTGTGTGTGTAGGTAAATGGCTGAAGCCTTGTATTATATTGAATAAAATAAATTTGAATTTACATAATTCTCCATTCAAAACAGGTATTGGTAGGAAAGAACAGAGCAAGAAGACCTCCAGTCTCACCTGGGACTCAAGTCCAATATTATACAATTTAAAAGGGGCATACCCCAATTCATATGAAACTTTGTACAAGTTTATACACAATTTGATCAAACAATTAATAAAAAATAGACTTCCTTTGAAAAAGAGGATATAAATGAAAGAAGATGCAAGGTTTTGAACTAAATTCATCAAGGATCCTACTATGAAAAAGTGGTCCACCAACCATCAGCATGGAAAAATACAACTATCCTCCAATATGGGATTTGTATCAAATCAATGTGATTAGAAAAAGTGTGAGGAGTAAAAAGACCACTCAACATACTGAGAGAATCTTCATACAATAAGAATCCTAAATTTTACCAATGGTGTTAATCAAAAGAGTTTTATAATATGCTTTAAATGAATCTTTATCTAAAATCTCATCCCTTTTGCTATTCAGTTCACTATTTTTACCTAGAGTGGATTAGATATTTATGGTTCTTATCTAGTTCAAATGAATAAATCAATGAAGATTATATTAACTAATTTTAATAATTTAATATGTTCATTGATTCATCTTATTCTTATCATATACTTATGAGTTTAAGAGGAGAGTCTGAATCAGTATCCAACTTGAATTCATTCATATTGCCTAACTCAGGTTATAAAATAATCAGTAGTAGAGGAATCAATAAACACCTTGCTTTGCTTAAAGCATAATGAAGTGCAATATAAATCCATAATGATGAAGGGGAAGAAGTAGAGTAGTGGTAACTGGACATAATGCAAATTCAAGTATACAGGCCCAAAAGATTTATTTTAAATACCTCACAAATACAGATTGGCTTAATATTCTATCTAAGTCTCCTTCATTAATTAAAAATAAGAAAATGAAATCAATAAAATAATAGATCAAAAGGGAACATAAGAGGCTTCAATCCAAGCTAGGGTAAGGGTATGTGCAAGATCATGGTGTACCAAACTATGGCCTTAAGTGGCAGTGAAAAATCAGCAAATCAGGTTTATGTCAACTTGACACATAATTTTGAAGTGGTTATGGACTTTATATCAAAAAGTTGTAAGAAAATAATTTGTAGAAAATTGAATGTAGTTTCTAAACTACTAGGCCTTATCAGGAGAAAAAAATAATTGATTGGTCAAAAGTTTGAATTTTAATGCAATACTAAGAAAATTTCAGGGCGAAAATAAAAAGTAGGTGTATGTCTGACCACCTTAATCAAAATCAAATCATAATATTTTTTTAATATAATTATAGATATGAAAACTAGACTCATGCCCGGATGTGACGCATATTTTTTGATATTTTTATTCCAAATAAATAATTCAATATAAATTTTCTACCAAAACTTTTTGGGATTAAAAAAAGTCCTGTGTTTGACCACCCTAACTAATAGAAAATTTGATCAAATTTTTATTTTTTTATTTTTTTCTTATACTAGGCAAAGTATAGAATGTGACGCAACTTTTAGATTTAAAAAATGTTATACCATTTGAAAGTTATAGCTATTTTTCATTCATTATGTCAATCAACACTTTACAATAATCTTCATTGATAATTAACTAATAAATACTTATCGAACTCAGAATTTGACAAAAATTATATTGATGGAATCTAGAGAGTGATATTCAAAAACCCATTTCGTTTCATTCAATTTCGATCAAAATAACATTGTTAGACGGCTACCTGAAGTCTGAGTATCACTAAAACTCTCTATAAACACGTCTTTGGGGTTGACCGGGCAGGCTTGGTAAATACCAAGCCTGATCGGATATCCGATTCAAAATCGGATATCCGATTTCAAATCGAATATCCAATTTGACATCGGATATCTGATTTGACATCGGATATCCGATATGGCTCGGTAGTCAAATTTCAAAAATCTTCAAATTTTGGAGGGAAATTCGATTTAAACGTTCTAGTTTTTTATTTTTAAATTATTTCACTTATATTAATATGTAAAGACATATTTTAATATATTATATATATATATATATATAATAACGTAATGTAAACATACAAGATATAATCTAGTAATATATAATAATATCTTATGTTAATCTTATTACAATCTATAAATATAATATATATTATTATTATTTTTACTAAATATAATAACGTAATTTATATATATATAAAATACGTATTATATATTATTATATTAATATGTATGTTATTAATATATTTATATAATAACGTAATATTTTCATTAAATATAATAATGTAATATGTATATGTATATATATATATATATTATATTGATATGTATATCATTAATATATATGTATATTATTAATATATAAGAGTCAATGGGGGTCATAGGGTGACCTATAACCCTCTTTGACCGTTTAAACGACGATATATGTCTCTAGGGGTCCTAGGACCCCTAGGGACATATGTCGTCATTTAATGGGTCAAAGGGGTCCTTTTGACCCATTAAATGATGACATATGTCCCTAGGACCCCCAGGGACATAGTTGAATCGTTCATATCGGTCAAAGGGGGTCATAGGGTGACCTATGACCTCCTTTGAGCCATTAAACGATGACATATGTCTCTAGGGGTCCTAAGACCCCTAGGGACATATTCGAATGGGTATTATGGGTCAAAGGGGGTCATAGGGTGACCTATGACCCTCTTTGACTCATTAAATGATGACATGTCCCTAGGCGTCCTAGGACCCCGAGGGACATAGTCAAATCGTTCATATGGATCAAAGGGAGACATAGGGTGACCTATGACCCCCTTTGACCTATTAAATGATGACATATGTCCCTCGGGGTCCTAGGACCCCCAGGGACATAGTCGAATCATTCATATGGGTCAAAGGGGGTCATAGGTGACCTATGACCCGATTTGACCCATTAAACGATGACATATGTCCCTAGGGGTCCTAAGACCTCTAGGGACATATTCGAATGGGTAATATAGGTCAAAAGGAGTCATAGGGTGACCTATGACCCTCTTTGAACATTAAACAACGACATATGTCCCTAGGGGTCCTAAGACCCCTAGGGACATATTCCAATTGTTCATACGGGTCAAACGGGGTCATAGGGTGATTTATGACCCTCTTTGACCCATTAAATGATGATATATATCTCTAAGGGTCCTAGGACCCCTAGGGACATATTCGAATAGGTAATATGGGTCAAAGGGGGTCATAGGGTGACCTATGACCCTCTCTGACTCATTAAACGATGACATATTTCTCTAGGGGTCCTTAGACCCCTACGGACATATTCGAATTGTTCATATGGGTCAAAGGGGGTCATAGGGTGACCTATGACCCCCTTTGACCCATTAAACGACGACATATGTCCCTAGGGGTCCTAGGACCCCTAAGGACATATTCGAATGGGTAATATGGGTCAAATGGGGTCATAGGGTAACCTATGACCCTCTTTGACCCATTAAACGATGACATATGTCCCTAAGGGTCCTCAGACCCCTAGGGACATATTCGAATCGTTCATATGGGTCAAAGAGTGTCATAGGGTGATCTATGACCCTCTTTGACCCATTAAACGACGACATATGTCCCTAAAGGTCCTCGGACCCCTAAGGACATATTCGAATCGTTCATATGGGTCAAAGGGGGTCATAGGGTGACCTATGACTCTCTTTGACCCATTAAACGATGACATATATCCCTAGGGGTCCTAGGACCCCTAGGGACATATTCGAATCGTACATATGGGTCAAAGGGGGTCATAAGGTGACCTATGACCCTTTTGACACATTAAACGATGATATATGTCTCTAGGGGTCCTAAGACCCCTAGGGACATATTCAAATGGGTAATATGGGTAAAAGGGGGTCATAGGTCACCTATGACCCTCTTTGACCCATTAAACGATGACATATGTCCCTGGGGGTCCTTGGACCCCAAGAGACATATTCGAATGGGTAATATGGGTCAAAGGGGGTCATAGGGTGACGTATGACCTCTTTGACCCATTAAACGATGACATATGTCCCTAGGGGTCGTAGGACCCTAAGGACATATTTGAATTGTTCATATGGGTCAAAGGGGGTCATAGGGTGACCTATGACCCCTTTTGACCCAATAAACGATGACATATGTCCCTAGGGGTCCTAAGACCCCTAGGGACATATTTGAATGGGTAATATGGGTCAAATGGGGTCATAGGGTAACCTATGACCCTCTTTGACCCATTAAATGATGACATATGTCTCTAGGGGTCCTAGGACCCCTAGGGACATATTCAAATCGTTCATATGGGTCAAAGGGGGTCATAGGGTGACCGATGACCCTCTTGACCCATTAAACGACAATAGATGTCTCTAGGGGTCCTAGGACACCTAGGGACATATTCGAACGGGTAATATGGGTCAAAGGGGGTCATAGGGTGACCTATGACCCTCTTTGATCCATTAAACGATGACATATGTCCCTAAGGGTCCTCGGACCCCAAGGGACATATTCGAATGGGTAATATGGGTCAAAGGGGGTCATAGGGTGACCTATGACCCTCTTTGACCCATTAAATGATGACATATGTCCCTAGGGGTCCTAGGACCCTAGGGACATATTCGAATCGTTCATATGGGTCAAAGGGGGTCATAGGGTGACCTATGACCCCCTTTGACTCATTTAACGATGACATATGTCCCTAAGGGTCCTAGGACCCCTAGGAACATATTTGAATTGTTCATATGAGTCAAAGGGGGTCGTAGGGTGACCTATGAACCCCTTTGACCCATTAAACGATGACATATGTCCCTAAGGGTCATAGGACCCCTAGCGACATATTCGAATGGGTAATATGGGTCAAATGAGGTCATAGGGTAACCTATGACCCTCTTTGACGCATTAAATGATGACATATGTCTCTAGGGGTCCTAGGACCCCTAGGGACATATTCGAATCGTTCATATGGGTCAAAGGGGGTCATAGGGTCACCTATGACCTGCTTGACCCATTAAACGACGATATATGTCCTTAGAGGTCCTCAGACCCCAAGGGACATATTCGAATAGGTAATATGGGTCAAAGGGCCCTATGACCCTCTTTGACCAATTAAACAACGACATATGTCCCCAGGGGTCCTCGGACCCCAAGGGACATATTCGAATGGGTAATATGGGTCAAGGGGGGTCATAGGGTGACCTATGACCCTCTTTGACCCATTAAACGACGACATATGTCCCTAGGGGTCCTATGACCCTAGGGACATATTCGAATCCTTCATATGGGTCAAAGAGGGTCATAGGGTGACCTATGACCCCCTTTGACTCATTAAACGACGACATATGTCCCTAGGGGTCCTAGGACCCCTATGGGACATATTTGAATCATTCATATGAGTCAAAGGGGGTCGTAGGGTGACCTATGACCCCCTTTGACCCATTAAATGATGACATATGTCCCTAGGGGTCCTAGGACCCCTAGGGACATATTCAAATGGGTAATATGGGTCAAATGGGTTCATAGGGTAACCTATGACCCTCTTTGACCCATTAAATGACGACATATGTCTCTAGGGGTCCTAGGACCCCTATGGATATATTCAAATCGTTCATATGGGTCAAAGGGGGTCATAGGGTCACCTATGACCCTCTTGACCCATTAAACGATGATATATGTCTCTAGGGGTCCTAGGACCCCTAGGGACATATTCAAATGGGTAATATGGGTCAAAGGGGGTCATAGGGTGACCTATGACCCTTTTTGACCCATTAAATAATGACATATGTCCCTGGGAGTCCTAGGACCCCTAGGGACATATTCGAATGGGTAATATGGGTCAAAGGGGGTCATAGGGTGACCTATGACCCTCTTTGACCCATTAAACGAAGACATATGTCTTTAGGGGTCCTAGGACCCTAGGAACATATTCGAATGGTTCATATGGGTCAGAGGTGGTCAAAGATTGATCTATGACCCCCTTTGACCCATTAAACGACAACATATGTCCCTAGGGGTCCTTGGACCCCTAGGGACATATTTGAATCATTCATATGAGTCAAAGGGGTTCGTAGGGTGACCTATGACCCCATTTGACCCATTAAATGACGACATATGTCCCTAGGGGTCCTAGGACCTCTAGGGACATTCGAATGGGTAATATTGGTCAAAGGGGGTCATAGGGTAACCTATGACCCTCTTTGACTCATTAAATGACGACATATGTCTCTATGGGTCCTAAGACCCCTAGGGACATATTTGAATCATTCATATGGGTCAAAGGGGGTCATAGGTCACCCTATGACCCTCTTGACTCATTAAACGAAGATATATGTCTATAGCGGTCTTAGGACCCCTAGGGACATATTCGAATGGGTAATATGGGTCAAAGGGGGTCCTCTTGGACCCATTAAATGACGACATATGTCCCTAGGGGTCCTCGGACCCCAAGGGACATATTCGAATGGGTAATATGGGTCAAAGGGACGTCATAGGGTGACCTATGACCCTCTTTGACCCATTAAACGACGACATATGTCCCTAGGGGTCCTAGGACCCTAGAGACATATTCAAATCATTCATATGGGTCAAAGGGGGTCATAGGCTGACCTACGACCCCCTCTGACTCATTAAACGATGACATATGTCCCTAAGGGTCCTAGGACCCCTAGGGACATATTAGAATCTTTCATATGAGTCAAAGGGGGTCGTAGGGTGACCTATGACCCCCTTTGACCCATTAAACGATGACATATGTCCCTAAGGGTCCTAGGACCCCTAGGGACATATTAGAATGGGTAATATGGGTCAAATGGGGTCATAGGGTAAGCTATGACCCTCTTTGACCCATTCAATGACGGCATATGTCTTTAGGGGTCCTAGGACCCATAGGGACATATTCGAATCGTTCATATGAGTCAAAGGGGATCATAGGGTGACCTATGACCCTCTTGACCCATTAAATGATGATATATGTCTCTACGGCTCCTAGGACCCCTAGGGACATATTCGAATGCGTAATATGCGTCAAAGGGGGTCATAGGGTGACCTATGACCCCCTTTGACCCATTAAACGACGACATATGTCCCTAGGGGTCCTAGGACCCCTAGGGACATATTCGAATGGGTAATATGGGTCAAAGGGGGTCATAGGGTGAACTATGACCCTCTTCGACCCATTAAACAAAGACATATGTCCCTAAGGGTCCAAGGACCCTAGGGACATATTCGAATGGTTCATATGGGTCAAAGGGGGTCATAGGTCACCCATTAAATGACAACATGTCCCTAGGGGTCCTAAGACCCCTAGGGACATATTTGAATCATTCATATGAGTCAAAGGGGGTCATAGGGTGACCTATGACCCCCTTTGACCGATTAAATGACGACATATGTCCCTAGGGGTCTTAGGACCCCTAGGGACATATTTGAATGGGTAATATGGATCAAAGGGGGTCATAGGGTGACCTATGACCCTCTTTGACCCATTAAACGATGACATATGTCCCTAGGGGTCCTCGGACCCCAAGGGACATATTCGAATGGGTAATATGGGTCAAATGGGGTCATAGGGTGACCTATAATCCTCTTTGACCCATTAAACGACGACATATGCCCCTAAGGGTCCTAGGAACCTACGGACATATTCCAATCGTTCATATGGGTCAAAGGGGGTCATAGGGTGACCTATGACCCCCTTTGACCCATTAAACGACAACATATGTTCCTAGGGGTCCTAGGACCCCTAGGGACATATTTGAATCATTCATATGAGTCAAAAGGGGTCATAGGGTGACCTATGACCCACTTTGATGCATTAAACGATGACATATGTTCCTAGAGGTCCTAGGACCCCTAGGGACATATTCAAATGGGTAATATGGGTCAAATGGGGTCATAGGGTAACCTATGACTCTCTTTGACCCTTTAAATGACGACATATGTCTCTAGGGGTCCCAAGACCCCTAGGGACATATTTTAATCGTACATATGGGTCAAAGGGGGTCATAGGGTGACCTATGACCCTCTTGACCCATTAAATGACGATATATGTCTTTAAGGGTCCTAGGACCCCTAGGGACATATTCGAATGGGTAATATGGGTCAAAGGGGGTCATAGGGTGACCTATGACCCTCTTTGACCTATTAAACGACTATATGTCTCTAGGGCTCCCGGGACCCCTAGGGACATATTCTAATGGGTAATATGGGTCAAAGGGGGTCATAGGGTGACCTATGACCCTCTCTGACCCATTAAACAACGAGATATGTCGCTAGGGGTCTTAGGACCCCTAGGGACATATTTGAATGGGTAATATGGGTCAAAGGGGGTCATAGGGTGACCTATGACCCTCTTTGACCCATTAAATGACGACATATGTCCCCAGGGGTCCTAGGACCCCTAGGGACATATTCGAATCGTACATATGAGTCAAAGGGGTTGATAGGGTGACCTATGACCCTCTTGACCCTTGAAACGACGATATATGTCTCTAGGGGTCTTGGGACCCCTAGAGACATATTCTAATGGGTAATATGGGTCAAAGGGGGTCATAGGGTGACCTATGACCCTCTTTGACCCATTAAACGATGACATATGTCCCTAGGGGTCCTTGGACCCTAAGAGACATATTCAAATGGGTAATATGGGTCAGAGGAGGTCATAGGGTGACCTATGACCCTCTTTGACCCATTAAACGACGACATATGTCCCTAGGGGTCCTAAGACCCCTAGGGACATATTCGAATGGGTAATATGGGTCAAATGGGGTCATAGGGTAACCTATGACCCTCTTTGACCCATTAAATGATGACATATGTCTCTAGGGGTCCTAGGACCCCTAGGGACATATTCGAATCGTTCATATGGGTCAAAGGGGGTCATAGGGTGACCTATGACCCTCTTGACCAATTAAACGACGATATATGTCTCTAGGGGTCCTAGGACCCCTAGGGGCATATTGGAATGGGTAATATGGGTCAAAGCGGGTCATAGGGTGACCTATGACCCTCTTTGACCTATTAAACGACAACATATGTCCCTAGGGGTCCTCGGACTCCAAGGCACATATTCGAATGGGTAATATGGGTCAAATGGGGTCATAGGGTGACCTATGATCCTATTTGACCCATTAAATGATGACATATGTCCCTAGGGGTCCTAAGACCCTAGGGACATATTTCAATCATTCATATGGGTCAAAGGGGGTCATAGGGTGACCTATGACCCCATTTGACCCATTAAACGACAACATATGTCCCTAGGGGTCCTAGGACCCCTAGGGACATATTTGAATCGTTCATATGAGTCAAAGGGGGTCATAGGGTGACCTATGATCCTATTTGACCCATTAAATGATGACATATGTCCCTAGGGGTCCTAAGACCCTAGGGACATATTTCAATCATTCATATGGGTCAAAGGGGGTCATAGGGTGACCTATGACCTCCTTTGACCCATTAAATGACGACCCTCTTTGTATTATATATTATTATATTAATATGTATAATAATATAATATATATATAACAATGTAATATTTTTATTAAATATAATATATATTATAAATATTATTATATTAATATATATGTTATTAATATATCTATATAATAACGTAATATTTTAGTATATATAACGTAATATTTTAGGATATACTATTTATACTATTTTAGGATAATAATTATAATATAAATAAACATTAAATATTAATATTATTATATGTATAGTAATAATAATAATACTATTATAGCTATAATAATAATATATATTAATACTATATATTGTAGCTTAATATAAATAAACACTATATATTTACACTATTATATCTATATTAATAATATTAATACTATTATAGGTATAATAATAATATTGATACTATAGGTATATTAATACTATTTTATATTAATATTATTGATATTTTATACTAATACTAATATACTATTAACTTAGTTATAAATTAAAGTCGTTTGCCTCCAAAAATTTTATAATATTAATATTATTGTGGCAAAGGAGGGAAAACTTAGCAAGTTTTCCCCCCAAAAGTCCTCTTCCTATATCGGATATCCGATCTGATCTATTATCGGATATCCGATTATACTGGCATCAATTTCAAATATTTGACTGTCCCTACAGACTCGACAACATTACTTTTTTACCTCTTTTTTCACTGGATTTGTAAAAAGTCATGTTTTGGGGCCCAACCAATCAAAAAGAATTCAAAAATATAACCTTAGGTGTTCGAATTTGTCATCTGAATGGGGAGCAATAGTCGTCGAAAGAATAAACGTAAAAGGAAGATATCCAATGAAGACATTGCAGCATATAGGGAAAAGGACAAAATGAAACATCGAAAAAAAAGACAAGGTATGCTAAATATCAATCAAGTTGACGATGAATTAATAGAAGGTGAAATCATAGAGTCAGATAATGAGAATGTACAGTTGGGGAATGAAAATGCACCTATTGAAAATGATAATGCGGAAATTGAAAATGTAGAGATTGAAAATTTTGAAGAAGAAATGCCACCAATTCATAATCCAAATTGCATAATTGACCATGTCGAAGATGACAATGCACAGGAACTTAATGCACAAGAACCTTACATATCTCCTAATTATAATAGACATGAAGGTTCTAAAACACCAAAATGGATAATTGAAATTGATGAAATGATTATGACTAGTTTGGAAGGAAAAAAATCAGAAAGAACCATTCGGTTATGGGCTTCAAGACTATATCAGATGTTTTTCGGCAACAAGATAGTGGTAGAGCAATGTCAGCTTTTCATGCACTTATTAAAGATGCAAAAGATGAGACCTATGCTTTCCAAATTGAAAATTCGTGTCAATAAAAAGTTGGAAAGAAATGCCATTATTGTGAAGAATCTTTTCAGTGCTCTCAATAGCGTTGGGAAAAATAGCAGAGAGAAGGATAATAGAGCTGCTCGAAGGGTTATTACAACCTCTTTGGTAAGTCATCATTTGAGAAAGGGTAGATATATGAGACAAACTTGTATTGATTTGAATCTAAATCGTACTACTTTGAGAAGAGCACTTAGTCGACGAGAGAAAATTGATGATCCTCTTCAAAATGAAACATGGGCATTTGGTGGGAGACTTCGACGTTTTGATAAGAAGCTATCCGACGATGTGAAGGAAGAAATTATACAATTTTGGCACTCTAACTCACAAGTATCACCCAATGCTAAAGATGTCTTAAAGTTGAGAATTGGCATCAGAGACCGCACGCCACATCCTAAACACTATTTGGAGGTAAGTCAAACTATTTTGTTCAAACAATTTAGAGAGAGTCATCCAAGTGTTCATATATCACAAAGGGCTTTTGAATCTTTGAAGCCATTTTATTGTGTGCCACTCAAAATTCGAAATACATGTTGTTGCAAATATCATGTTGAGTTTTCTATGCACCATGAACTATTATGCTCCATCCATTCTACTTTGCATAGTAAAGAAATGTTGGAGGATTGTGGAGCTAGTGGGCTTCCAAAATCATCAAGAGACTTGTTAGATCAACTCTTATGTCGTAGAGTTGATGGTTGTTCCTTTTATAAAAATGCTTGCTTAAATGAGAAGTGTTCATAATGTGGTGGCTTATCCAAGTTTGACACATGTTTCCATGAGGGGTGTGAACAAGATCTTGGAAAGACAATAGTGAAAAAAAGGGTCCATGAAATGGTGAAATACACATTGAAGAGTGGGAGTGAGAGCTCTAGATGTGAATTGGTTGGAAAAGATATCAATGTGGCTAATTTTATTTCAGATTTCAAGGCAAATCTTTTTTACAAGAATGCAAGACATAGTCACAGGTCTCAGTGGTTGGATCAACAATTTAGAACGTGTAAGGAGACTTTTTCCATTGGCACTATTATATCAGTTGTTGATTTTGCTGAGAACTACACATTGCAACCTCAAAATGAGACACAATCTCAGTATTACAACTCTATTCAGATTGCAATTTTTGTTCACATAACATATAGACATACCCCTGATAGTGCGGAAGATAATCGAAAGATTATTAGAGAGTATCATTTTTATATTAGTGATGATAGATCTCACTCTCACGAGTTTGTGCAACATTGTTTCGAGAATTTTTTTTATTTCTTACACGAGCATGCAATTGCTATGGATAGACATATCATTTGGTCAGATAACTGTACAGGTCAATTCAAGAATGCTTGCATGTTTTATTGGTTGTGTAGGATGCACGTAGAGAGAGGGGTGCCTCATATTTGGAGTTTTTTTGAGTCTGGCCATGGAAAATGGGAACATGATGGAGCAGGGGCATGTGTGAAGAGAGCTCTAGTTAACGAGCAACTGAAGATTTCAACAACAGAGCTTCTTGATGCTCGTAGCATTGTTGATTGGTGTAGTTTAGCATTATCACAGGGGGGAATCTTAATTCAGTGGTATGTAGGTTCTTTTGGTTGGTTGAGGAAGGGTCCATAGGTGATAGATCAGATTGTGCTATAGTGAAAAACTCATCAAAAATGCATTCATTTCGGAGCTCTAATTCTAGTACATGGACCATTTGGACACGACAACTAGCTTGTTTTTGTCATACTTGTTTTCAGTGTGATTGGGATCACTGTGAGTCAAGTGAGTGGGTGGACACATGGGCTCCACATTATCTTACTCCATTGTCTATCATACCCTCTATCAAAAATGATGACATGGAAAGTTCACTTGAGCATAATCATCTATCAGATCTACTTCAGCCAGGACATGTCTTTGCATTGGTTGCACCACAGGGGAATGATGAGAAATCTGATTATTGGTTAGCACATTGTGTAAGAGGAAAACAAAAACTTGCACAACCGATCACAGATGATGATGGATTCACGTATCCTACTGGTTCAGTGGTTGTTGCTGGATCATGGCTACGGACATACATGCTTAGAAGGAACGGAATTCTTGCATTCGAAGACTATCAGAAGCACAAAGTAATTCTCATATATTTGCATCTTATTATAGCAACAAATGTAAAGTTATTGAAGCATCAAGGAAGACCAAAAGTAAAAGAACTTTTTTCTATTGCTAATGCTGATCATGAAGCCTTGTTGGAGACCCTAAAATAGAGAGAGGACCCTATTGGAATACTTGACTAGGTATATATACTTCTTATGTTATTTTCTTCATAATGATTTAATGAATTGATGATTATCTTGTTTAATACAATAAGTTACTAATTTTTGTATGATATTGGAATGTAGGTACATCATGAAGAGTTGGAGGGGGGTGGTATTGGGGAGAATTTCTAAAATTTATGATGTATTATGATGTAAAATGTGTAGTTTTTTGTATATGGTTTTTGTATTTTGGTAGGTTCTTTGTAAGGAATTATAAGAGGAAGATATTGAACATGTTCTTCCAAATCATATTTGCATGTGATACAAGGCTATAACGACAATTTTAAGAGCATTTATAACTATATGAAAGATAATTGCATGCAGATATCTTATTACAAATTTGGTTTTTTCTTTATTTGACATAAAGCTGACATTATGATTATTAAAACTATTTTTATCAAACTAATCAAATAAGAAAAATCCATAAAGTACGGATGAACAATTAGAATACTTGATTTCTTCCATTTTACAACCAATCATAGCATTTGAAAGCATAAAGAGTCATAATATTGTATAATGTTTTGAAAGACTTTCATATTGAAAAGTTGTATGAAGCACATTTGGGATAAGCCATAAAATCCATGAAAGAAGATAGCATGTAGGATAAGCAATTAAAGCCAATAAGAAAGATAGCACATGCATACTGACATGATATGAAGTTGGATATGAAGGCTATGAGTGGATGAGTCATTAGAGGTATCAACAATCCCATCATAGATGAGATCTTGGATTTTATGTTTCAACACTATGGAATCTTTAGTTTTATGAAATTTTCTTCCATGGAGATTAATTTAAGAATGCCCTGTGTGTATGTAAAGGTCTTAAGGGAGATTAATTTAAGAATGCAATATTCTCCTCTAACCTTTTCTCAAGTTTAGAATTGATTTCTATCATGTGCTTAGAGAGATGAAGGTAAGAAAGATTATTTGTCTCTTCTAGCTCTTTGTATTGAACATATAGAAAGAGAGATGACAAGTGAACAAATTTAAGTGTAGTCAATAGATCAAGAAAACCATTTAGTGAAAGAAATTATTAGTATGCATATCACAGACCATGAAGTTAGAAAATACCAATAGCTCTAAGACCAAAGAGCCATTTTAAGTATGTTCAAGCACTAGAGACAAAGAAAATCAAAGTCAATTTATGAAACTCCCCTTAGCGAAAAATGCAAACAAATATTTGCATTTGACATTTTGACTTGGTTGAAAAAGTTTGACAATAATTGATAATATTGCAAGCTTGATGTTCAAAAGCAATTTTTTTTCCAAGAAAGATAGTGACACATGGAGTAGTCTTCAAACAATCATCCATCATTTGCGGCCACCCCGTACCGAGGAGTCTCCAAGGTGCTCTAAGTTCATTTGGAGGTCGATCTTTCGAGGGTCATAAATTAGAGCTCGTGAGGGCTATTGATGAATTGTCAAATGCTACAGGATGATGATCCTGAGGCCTAAAATAACCTATCTCATTTTCGAGAGATCACATTCCATTTGGATTTAGCACAGTGATCTCGCTCGATGCCAAAACTCGCAGTGTGCCTCAGTTCATAGGTGCACCACAACGTAACTTTGAAACTACTGATTTTGGCATTGAATCGTCAGTGCCATTAGCTCCGGATGGGCGGGTGAACCCTAGTCACACCCTTGTTCTGGCCACGAAGAGCATCCATCATTTGCGGCCACCCCGTACCGAGGAGTCTCCAAGGTGCTCTAAGTGCATTTTGAGGTCGATCTTTCGAGGGTCATAACTCAGAGCTTGTGAGGGCTATCGATGAACTATCAAATGCTATAGGACAGTGATCCTGAGGCCTAAAATAACCTATCTCATTTTTGAGAGATCACATTCCGTTTGGATTCAGCACAGCGATCTCGCTCGATGCCAAAACTCGTAGTGTGCCTCAATTCATAGGTGCACCACAGCGTAACTTTGAAACTGTTGATCTTGGCATCGAATCGTCAGTGCCATTAGCTCTGGATGGGCGGGTGAACCCTAGTCACACCCTTTTTCTAGCCACGAAGACCATCCATCATTTGCGGCCACCCTGTACTGAGGAGTCTCCAAGGTGCTCTAAGTGCATTTTGAGGTCGATCTTTCGAGGGTCATAACTCAGAGCTCGTGAGGGCTATCGATGAACTGTTAAATGCTACAGGAAGGTGATCTTGAGGCCTAAAATAACCTATCTCATTTTTGAGAGATCACATTCCATTTGGATTCAGCACAGCGATCTCGCTCAATGCCAAAACTCGCAGTGTGCCTCAGTTCATAGGTGCACCACAGCGTAACTTTGAAACCGCTGATCTTGGCATCAAATCGTTAGTGCCATTAGCTCCGGATGGGCGTGTGAACCCTAGTCACACCCTTGTTCTGGCCACAAAGACCATCCATCATTTGCGGCCATCCCGTACCGAGGAGTCTCTAAGGTGCTCTAAGTGCATTTTGAGGTCGATCTTTCGAGGGTCATAACTCAGAGCTCGTGAGGGCTATCGATGAACTGTCAAATGCTATAGGACAGTGATCCTAAGGCCTAAAATAACCTATCTCATTTTCGAGAGATCACATTCCGTTTGGATTCAGCACAGCGATCTTGTTCGATGCCAAAACTCGCAGTGTGCCTCGGTTCATAGGTGCACCACAACGTAACTTTGAAACCGCTGATCTTGGCATCGAATCGTCAATGCCATTAGCTCCGGATGGGCGGTTGAACCCTAGTCACACCCTTGTTCTGGCCACGAAGACCATCCATCATTTGCGGCCACCCCGTACTGAGGAGTCTTCAAGGTGCTCTAAGTGCATTTTGAGGTTGATCCTTCGAGGGTCATAACTCAGAGCTCGTGAGGGCTATCGACGAACTATCAAATGCTACAGGACGGTGATCCTGAGGCCTAAAATAACCTATCTCATTTTTGAGAGATCACATTCCGTTTGGATTCAGCACAACGATCTCGCTCGATGCCAAAACTCGCAGTGTGCCTCAGTTCATAGGTGCACCACAGCGTAACTTTGAAATTGCTGATCTTGGCATCGAATCGTCAATCCCATTAGCTCCAGATGAGCGGGTGAACCCTAGTCACACCTTTGTTCTGGCCATGAAGACCATCCATCATTTGCGGCCACCCCGTACCGAGGAGTCTTCAAGGTGCTCTAAGTGCATTTTGAGGTCGATCCTTCGAGGGTCATAACTCAGAGCTCGTGAGGGCTATCGATGAACCGTTAGAGTAGACAAGTTCATAAGGATGGAGTGGCTTAGTGTTTTTGCTAAAATAAGTTAGTGGGAAGGATTTATTAGAGGGTCTTGGCCAAACTAGTGGGGTGTTTGCCAAAATTTCTTGTTTTATTTCTACTTGGTTTTGTTTTCTTGTTTTGTGCTTGAGTATTGTTATGGGATTGGGACTTACACTCACCCTTGTGGGAAGGGAAGAGAAGTCCAGGGTGAAGGGCTTAAGTTGGGTTCGAAAAATGTATTGAGAACCTTGGAGTATGGGCTCCATTGTATGCCATAACATTTCATATCTTGCTGGGGGTGATAAGGAAAGTATGGTGTAGAAAGGAAGTTTGAGGAGTTACAACTAATGGTAGTGGGTTTGGAGGAGGAAATGTGGAGGCCCCGAGAGGGCATTAAATGGTTCATTTATGATAGCCCCGAGAGGGCATGAAATTTGGTGAATTATGATAGCCCCGAGAGGGCATGAAAATTGTTTATTGCAAATATGGTTTGGTATGGCAAGTCTCCATTTTAGAACACACCTTCACCCTATGTTTATGGTTCCATCTATGAAGCCATTGTGGAATAGTCTTGGGGGGAAATTGTTCAAGTTTGAAATGTAATGTTTATGCATTGAAAGATTGTATGTGTATCCCAGTTTGAGCCTTGTTCCCTAGCGCGGGGGTGATCTCTTTGAGGCCTATGGTTGGGTGGAAAGCACCCATGGTCCTTGTTATTTTGTTGTGTTGCATATGCAAATTTGTGTCCAAGGGAGCAATGGAAATGGCTTGGAATGATCATCTTGCAGATTGATGTTGGATGAGAAAACTTGACATTGTGCCCTCATTTGTGAAGGAGGATTCACCAGCTTGTTCATGTTCTCAACGATCATGTTGGACAATGCTCATGCTACTCATTGTCCATATCTTTCAATGTCCATGTTCCTTATCATTTTGAAAAGTCCCTTATGTTGCCCCATTGTGATGGAAGGAGATTGTATCATTGTTACCTAATGTACGTGTAGAAGAAAATATTGATAAGGTTGTATATGCATGTTTCATTTGGAGTTTATATTGTTATGAAAGCATTGGTACGAGTCACAGATTTGCTTTGACATCATTGTTATCATTTGAAAATGTGAAAGACTAGTTGATAATAACAATCCATAGATGTTATGTGATACCATTGATTGTATAAATTTAAAACTTAGTAGATTGCTTACAATCTTGTTGTGCACTCAATAATTTGGTGAGGAAGCAATGTTGATAGATAATGAGCATATAGTAATATACTAATTGTCACATTAATATATATTATAATGATTAATGAATGTGTGTACATTGGTAATAAGGATAATAAGTAATTCTGATCCCCTTCCCTTACATGCTAGAATCATGACCTAGTCCATATGATACAACTGACAGACCCAAATAGAATATTAGTATCAGAGGCTTGTTAGGATATGAATTACCTCACTAATTTATGAGTGTTGTATCTTGAACTTGCTCGTTTGACTCGTGACGCTAACTTGAACTAGACTGTCATCCAATCTATTTGAAAACCACCTGTGACTAAAATGTTAACACCTTCACACTATTCACATGAGTCTTGAACTCCTATTCAATGATAACTTTGTTTTACAATATTTAATTTCTTATGAGACTTCATAAGCTAAAAAAAAAAAAAAAAAAATTGGTGTTTTTTTACTAGTAAAATTTAGGGCATGACACATGATCCACAATAAATTGAACAATACTAGATACTAAATTAATATGTATATCATTGTGCATGTAAATGATAAAAATATATATCAAAATACATGTATCCATAGACAAAATTTTACACAAATATATATCAAAGATCATGTATCCATAGATAAAGTACTCAAATATATATATATATCAAAATACATAGATCCATATACAAAATGTGGCTGATCCTGCCATTAGAATGTGTATAATATCAATGTTTCTATATACAATGTGGCATATGCCATCTCAAAATGTCTCATGATGCATCCTACGAAAACTATACTATCCTAGGGTTCTGGTGGATGATCAAAATGCAACCTCTTCACTGCACTAGGTGGATCGGATGCCTCCTACATAAACAAAAAAGGAAAACCCAAAGTTAGACTACTAAATTTATATGATTCTACGTATCTAACATTGAATTACTCAAATGCATAATGATCTTTTTCGTATTGGAGATTAATACTATCAAAATTTCATAATAAATACCTCTCTCGTCGACCTCCTATGCCGCTCAGGAGTCCTCTCGTATGCCCTCGGCAATGCTGGTACCTCTGTGATTGTGGGCTGTATATGTTCAAATACCTTTGTCAGATGCATCTACAATTTAAACTATAACATTATAATTCATAGCATGCTAAATTTATAACATATTTAATCATGAATTCAAACTACAACTTACTATTGTAGGTTCCTCCTCAGGAGTGACTGGCCATGTCATCAAATCTACATAACTGTCCCGTCGAACCTCATGTGCACTAGGAGTCTCCTATGAGATACAAAATAGTATTTGTTAATATCACGAAAATTAGTTTTGAATTTATTTATGAAGATAAGTGATGCAAGAGCATCCCATGCTCATCAGGGGAACATTGAAGATCCAAGGCATTACAGAGGTCATGGAACATCTCTTGAAGTCAATTGGGCAATCCTTGCACCAATTATGGCTCATGGAAGCATACAAAGTTATAATGTTAGACTCATATGTGGAAGAAAGTTGTAATTGGGCATGAGATAGGATTTTATGATTTCATATGGTAGATGTGTCATTTGATAGGTTCATGTAGGTTGTCATGATCATATCTTGTCATTAGACAAGTCAAAACGTTCTAGAATTGAGTTTTGGGGTTTGAACAAGCAGGCCCTGGTTTTTAAGCCATTTTAAGGAGGGTTTTGAATTTTGGGTGTTTAGGAGTGTGACCAAGACCTATAATCTTGAAAATCCTTAGTGTGTTGGTCCCTTTGTTGAAGCCTTGGTGTGTCTAATTCCTCCTTGTGTGTCCCAGAGTTGAAAGGTACATAAGTGGTGTCCAGAGATTTCTTGGTGAGGAAAGAAAGAGAATCAGTGAGTTGGCCCTTGGGAAGGAAGAAAACTTGTTGTGAAAATGCCTCCTAAAAATCAAATGGCTAGAGAACTTGAAGAATTGAGAGAAGAGTTGGCAAAAGAGAAAAGAGAGAGGAGAGAACTTGAAGCATCTAGAGTGAGGGAAGAAAGACAGATGAGAAGAGAGAGGCTGAAGCTTATTGCAAGGATAGAATCCTTAGAAAAGGAAAGGCAAGAACCTAGAGGAGAAGAGGTTAGAGGAAGAAATCATGGAGAGAACCATGAAGAAGAAGAGGTTGGTAATGCAAGGGAAGAGCATGAGACAACAGATGATCCTGAAGAAAGGAGATTTATGAGAATCATTAAGGCAGTACAAGGTAATGGTGGGAAGAACCATATTGATTTTCCAATATACCAGGGTAAAATGGATAGTGCAGAAGTGCTAGGGTGGATAGAGGCCCTTGAGAACTACTTTGATCTTGAAGACATAGAGGCAAATAAGAAGGTAAAAGTAGCAACAACAAGACTGAGAGGAACATCACTCACTTGGTGGACTAGTGTTCAGAATGAGAGAGAGGAAAGGTGGTGCAGGGCACCTAACCTATGTGGAAGGGGGGAACAAGTATCTCTGTTGCCGGACACCTTGCCACTCCATGAAAGTGAGGATTCAAGTAGATTAGGAAGTTCAAATAAAGGTTTGGTCCATATTTTACAAGTTGGTCTATGTTTTGTAATAAAGGCACATGTAAGGCCCACAAGCATTTTGGTGTGGTTATAAACCAAGTGACTCCATGGGACCAAAAGGCCTTAGAATAGGGTATTTAGAGTCTAAACAGTATTAGGAAAAAGTGGTTGTTTGTTTTTTTTATGGTTGGGAACGCCTATATGGTTGTTCCAACGGTCATGTAGACCTTTATATATGTCATATGTGATCTCAGTTGAAAGGGGGAGATCAGAGTGTATGGTGGTTTGGAGAAAAAATAATAAAAACTTCAATTTTTTGGAAATTTACTTAGTTGCATTTAATAAATCCATATGACCAATTTTGAGTCAATGGAATAGTTTAGAAAGTTAGGGAATGCATAAAAACTATAGTTTGAAATTTGAATTTCAAATTCAAACGGTCATATTAGTTTTGGAGGGAAAGTAGTAATTTGGTATTTGTTTGATTAAATAAACCTTTGTAACCAACTTGGTCGGTTGGACAGGTGCATATAAGCCTATTTAAGTTGTAATGAACATATGCAAGACATGAATCATTATTGGTACGGAAAAAATCATAGAAATTGTATAGAACAACAATCATACTTTCCTCTGCATCAATTAAAAAAATAAAAAATAAATGATACTTATACATACAATGGGGCTCTCTGTGCGAATGAAAATCCCTGATGATCTAGGACGCCGAATCTGTACAGGCTCATCACCAGTAGCCACACCCTATATACAATAAATAATGTAATTAAATGAGATTACCACAAACATTTTACAAGAATGCATCAATATTTAATCAATTAGAAAACATCTAATTACCTTTCCTTTGTCAATGCATGCTAGCTCACCCCTCGCACTTTGTCCCCCCGGGGCAGGTGGTATCTGCAAGATAAAAGAAAGATTAGCAACCATATATGCTACAATATCAAATAGAAAAAAGAAATGCAAACACAACATAATGTACCGTAGATGTCTCAAGGCCAAATGAAATGGCCGAGAGTGTAGCATCATCTATCTGTCTGAGCTCCTTCTTGGTCATCAACTAAACATGAATGAAGATCACATACATGTAAAAGTCAGTATGGCTTAAAAATTAAAATTACTCTATTATAAAAATTAACTTTAAATCACATATCTCATAACAAAAAAATGTATACATGTACCGACACCGAAGGAGTCCATGCCTCTACATTCCCCTCCTCTCTCGCATCAGGGTTTGTAGCCTCTGCACGTGCGTCTGGTGTATCCTCGTCTAATACAAAATGATACTCAGGAAGATCACCTATGGGACCCAGAAAAATATTCTTGCATGTAATGCAAGTGTGAGGCACACAAACGTGTGATGAGCTAGCCGATGATGAACTGGCACCAACATCATCAACATGAGGAGGCAAGACTGACCTAGCCTGAGATATCATTAGGCTACTCAGCCTATGAATGGCTCTGATGGTCTAAGAGCTAGCCTCTGCCATAATATCTGGATGCTGCACTCGAGGAGGGGGGGAGATATCAGGGGGGGGGGGGGGGGGGGGACAAAAGTGCCAAGTTTCTTCTGCTGGGAAGAGGGTCTATCCTGAGGAGCTCCTAGTCCTAAGCCCATGTTGGGCTTCATGCTCCAATAGTTCACTTTAAGTTTCAACACAAATTCTGCATATAATTTTTTAAGGAAATAAAATGGTATGTCTAAATTTCCATGTGGAGGGATATCAAAGACCATCCACCAACGGTCCCAAAAATTTGCACGTATGGCGTCATTTGTGCACCATTTAATCGATAGTTTGGTTTTTTTTGGGTCAACTGGTATACCCATTTTTGGGTTAGCAAAAAGGCTTGCCAAATCGTCTTTGGTTATGTTGAGGGCCACGACCTCATCATAATCCAAACCATCATCAAACATCTGGTGCATTTCATCACGCCAACGAAGAGCGGCATTTTGTTGGTTTGTAAGAGTTTCAATGTTATCCACTATGGTGTTTAACATGGATAACATAGGAGCCAGTGCAGGTACATTATTGTATGTTCTATGCAAACCTCTCAACTCAGTGAGATTTTCATTTATCAAATCCTCGATTCGAGGAGGGTTTTGAGGAGGTAGAGGATCATTTGGTGGACGGTTTTGTGGGGATACTGGATCGTTTGGTGGTGGGTTGTGAGGAATATTATTCCCTACCTCAGTGTCATCATTTTGATCAGCCATTCCTATTGAATTGCAAAACATAATATATATTAAAAAAAAATCTAAATTTTAACCATTTTTGTCAAAAAAACCCTAGATTCAACTAAAACAAACAAAATATTGTTAAAATCTATTAAATTTAGGTTAAAAATGAGTCAGGGGGGGCGGGGGGGGGGGGGGGGAACATACTTGATATCTGATATCCGATCTGACTGGCCCAAATTCGCGTGAAAATAAGGGCTGCGGGTCTGTGATTTTGTGTTTAATCCATGCACAGGTATCGGATATCCAATATTATAATATATATAATATAACATATATATTACATTTTATATACTTTTATATTAAATTTTATATTTATTATATTAATTTACTATATATTATAATATAAAATATTATTATTATACTATATTATTATATTTTATAATATATTATACTTTTTTATTATATATTATATTATAAGATATTACTTTTTATTATTATATTATATTATATATATATTATATTACATTACTATATATTATAATATATGAAATATTATATTATATTATTATAATATAATATGTTATTATAATATTATTATTATAGTATAATATTATACGATTATAATATAATAATAATATTATTATTATATTATAGTATAATAATTATTATAATAATAATATTATTATATTATAGTATAATAATAATTATAATAATATTATTATATTATAGTATAATAATTATAATAATAATATTATTATTATTATAATATAATAGTATGATATATTATTTAATATTATTATTATTATTTTATATCAATAATAATAATATTAAATAATATATCATACTATTATATGATTTTAATTATTAGTCGGATATTGGATTTAAAATTGGATATCTGATATCAAATCGGATATCCGATATGATATCGGATATCTGATAAGGCTCGGCTTAACCTTCCAAGTTTGGTTCCTGGATAGGTAAAAAAAAGTCAGAGCGGATTTTGAAGCGCTTTTAGGCATCTTCAAACTCTTTTTTTTTCACATCGCCACTTTTTGGCACACCATGATCCTACACATACCCGTAAGGCAACAATTAAAGTAATAAAAAAACCTAGAAACATCATCTACTGGGTTAAGGGTCCTATTCTACCTCTCCTATTTGATAGCCCATCTGAATGCCATTGTCCTCACTTCTAGGGTGTGAAAGAAGGCAATTGAAGACTTCATGCACATAGAGAAACTATAGGGTTTATTAAGAAAGAAGAGCTATAAAAATATTTAGTAATCTGAGCGTTAAATCATAGATGATGACTCTCGAGTCATTAAGCATTGATTGATGCCTACTCATATGTGGGTAGAATAATTAAAATACACTAAAAGAGACTATACTTAATGTTTCATGATTGTATCTTAGATGCCTTATAAATGTAAATAGATTTACTTGCTATGAATGTTTGTCTAATAATTACTTCTTACAAAGGTGCATCATACTTCTACTAAACTCTCCTTTGCTCTAATCTTAGTATTCTACTTAACTTAATTCTATCCTGCTAAATATATAAAGTCTTCTCCCTCCACTCCTTTATTTTCCAATTTATTAGCTTCTAAATTCCCTTCACGATAAATATATTCAATTAGATAATCTCCTCAAATTGATCTATAAGATTAAGTACACTTTCTAAATTAGCATTTAATATCCAACTCCATGTTTGTCACTTTCTAATTACATTAAGGATAATTAATGAATCACCTTCAATAATTAACTTCTTAATATTCTTTTTTATGATTAATTTTAATACTTCTTTTAATGCTTCCAATTCATTTATATTATTATTTACATTACCTAATGGTTTATCTTGTTTTAATATCCAATCTCTATTTTTTGATCTAACTATACAACCCAATCTTGCTTTCCTAGGATTACCTTTAGAAGCTCCATCAAAGTTTAATTTCTTCCATCCTATCAGAGGTGCAACCCATTTATATTCTTTCCTAGCTATATTATCCTTTTTAGGTTAAACCAAGGGAGGATTAATCAAATATAGCCAATTTTTCCTACTAAGAATGTACCTTCTGTCTTGGGTGTGTTTCGGAGATGGTAATTCATAACTTCTATGATGGTTTCCTGGACTTTATTGAAAAAAGTTATCTTACTAAATTCAAAATTTTGAAATATTCATCTATTTTTTCGTTCAATATTTTTCATATAATGATTGCAAGTGTGATATTCCATAATTTCTCATATATGCTAACCCTATTCTTAATAGGCCAACCCCTATAAAATCCCTCGATATCTCAAGGCATAGGGACGTCCAATTCAATTTATTCTTAAACCAAAACCAATGATCTTGTGCAAAGGGGCACTTAAACAAAATATGCTCCATATTTACAGATTTATTTTCAAATAGACTACATTTGGATGGTCCTTCAAACCCCATTTTAGAGAATCTATTAGCTATAAGAATTTGATTCTAAATTGTCACCCAAAGAAAGATACTAGCATTAGGTAGGCATGCTGAATTCCAACATAGATCCAAGGATATAGCAATATTATCCTAGCTTAACTTTGTATATTCCATCATTAGATGCTCCCCAGATGAGTTTATCTTCTAGATTATTGTGAATCATAGATCTACCCTTGAGGATATTTTCAAGGATAGTTTTATCTATACTTTGAATATTAATATTATCCAAAGATTTCCATACCCAAGTCTTGATCTCATCAATCCTGATAAGTGTTTTGGCATATGAAACTTTGGATCCCCAAATATTAGTAATGACATTGACGTTGTTTTGGATATTTCAGAATTAATAATCAGGGGTCAACCATCCCAAGAATCATCCCAAAATAATGCCTCATGACCTCTACCTAAATCCGAAATTAGATATTTGCTTACCAGAGGCCTACACTTCATCATAAAATTCTAGTTTTCTAAACCACTTGGTGGATTTTTGATTCTAAAGAGAGAGGAAGGGTCTAATGGATTAAGATATTTATTATAAAGTATTTTTTTAAAATCTTTTTCCTTGTATAGACACCATACTAACTTTGCTCCCAATGCCTCATTTTGACAACTAAGACTTTTTTTACCCAATCCTCCTTTATTCTTAGGACGACATGTCTTATCCCATTTTATTAGTACTTGTTTCTTTTTCTTTTCTATTCCATTCCAGAAAATTTTTCTAAGTTTTCCTTCCAATTTTTTATTAACATTATTTGGTAGTAGAAGGCAAGATAGGATAAGTAGGAATAGCTGAAAAAATGGATTTAATTTTTGTTACTCTCCTAGCTTTAGTTAGCCATTTTTCTTTCCATGATTCTATTTGTTTTTCTACTCTTTCTAAGATATTGTCCCATCCTAACTCCTTTTTCTAAGTATATCCCTAAATATTTGCATGGAAAGCTACTCTTTTTGTATCTCATATAATTGCATATGTATTCCTCCATGTTCCTTGGAGAGTTTAAAACGAAAATTTCCAAATTTTCTTCATTAGCCTTTTGTCCTGATGCTATTGAATAATCTAATATAATTTGTTTAAAAACATTGATTTCTTCCTTGGTACTAATTCCTGGAAGAATGGTATCATCAGAAAACTATTGATGGGTAGTATTTGGAACATTCTTAGTAACAGTAATGCCTTTAATTAATCTTACACCTTATGCCTTTTGAATAGCTCTACCAAATTCTTCCGCCATAATTATAAAAAGAAAAGGTGACGTGGGGTCTCCTTGTCGGATACCCATTGATATCTTGAAGAAACCTTTAGGAGTACCATTAATAAGTAGTGAGATTTTTGGAGTAGATATATAGTTAAAAATTATATTTGTCCATTGTTTGGAAAATCCAAACTTTTCTAGGCATTTACATAAAAACCTCCAATCTATTGCATCATATGCTTTTTGTATATCTAACTTCATAAACATATAGGCTTCTTTGTTTTTAACTATTGAATGTATAGTTTCTTGAGTGATGAATATTCCATCAAGTATTGATCTACTAGGTACAAACCTAGTTTGTTCTTCTGAGATTAGTTTTGGAAGCAAAGTTATAATCCTATTTTCTATTGCTTTTGAACAAATTTTATATATTGTATTACATAATGCAATGGGGTGAAAATATGAAAGTGACACTGCTGCAGGTTTTTTTGGTATTAATGCTTAAAAAGTATGATTAATTTCAATTAAGATTGATCCCCCATTTCTAGCTGCCTCTATTGCTTTCCATAATTCTTCCCCTAAGATTTTCCAACATTTTTGGAAGAAAAAATCTTGGAAACCATCAGGCCTTGGAGATTTATCCAGGCTAAGCTTAAAAAGGGCTAATTTGATTTCTTCTTTTGTAAAAGGTTTATTGAGCTCCAGGTTGTCAAATTGTGATAACCTTAGGTACATTATTAAGCATATGTTTTTTTGGGGTTAAATTTTATGAGTCATAATTGTTTAATAGATTCTCATAGTATGTAACAAAGGTTTGAGCAATTTCTGCTAGATTATCGATAGTACTACCATTATTATCTTTAATTTGAGTAATGCTTTTAAAAGCTCTATTGTGCACATTGTACTCCTATGAAAGAATTTTGTATTTCTATCTCCTTCTGCTAACCATTTTTCCCTTGACTTTTGTCTCCAAAATACTTCTTCTTTTGCTAAAATTTCTTCTTGTATGATTAATAGTTATTTTTCTTTAATGAATTTTTCATTGTCCATACCATTTTTAATAATTTCATTATTTATTTTTTAAAGATCTTCTTTGTTATTCAGTTTGTCTTAGAATATATTATTTAAATGTGTTTTATTCCATTTTTGAATGCTCTCTTTGAGCATTTTGAGTTTTGATACAAAACAATACATTTTTTATCCTATAAACTTGTCTTCATCCCACCATTGTTTAAGGTTTTCCATGAATGTTTTATCTAAAAGTGACATCTTTTCACATTTGAAGGGATTCCTATTATGTTTTATAAGTTCTATTAATACAATTTTGATTAGACAATGATCTGATCTTGCAATAGGCTGAATGGAGGCAGTGATTGTGAGATCTAATTTTGCTAATTCTCCTTTGAAAAAGAAGTTTTGCAATTTTTTTACAATATAACTGAAGTCTTTTCTTCTATTATTCCATGTGAATACTTTGTTGTTGGTTGGTATTTGGGTAGAAGCAAGGAGTTGGGTATCAATTCCATGAAAGTTCACAGATTGAGATCATGCTCTTTTAGATATGGGCACTCATTTTAGGCTTAGGTGCCCAATCTAAAATTTAAAAAATGGGCACCCATTTAAAAAAAAAATTTGGTACCCATTTTTGAAAACATAAAAGAAAATTGTATTTTTTTAGAAATGGGTGCTTGTTTCTAAAAATTTAAAATTTTGTTTCTTTTGGGGGGGGGGGGGGGGGATTTTATATGTCAATTTAACTTTTTCAAAATGAGTACCTATTTTTTCAATTTAAATAATGAGTACCCATTTCTTACAACATTGGGCAGGATTTTTTTCTCCTACCTCAGATTTTGGTTCAGGATAGGCTCGGTGAGATCAAGCCTATGCCTTGACCTCTCAAGATTTGGCTAAGGCACGAATCTAACAAATTCACACCTTACCATAATTTTTAAAGGGTCTTCCCAATCAATTTTTTTTATAAAACAAAAACTTAGAGCTCTCACTATCCTGATTTTAGAAATATAAATTTTATAGTACTATGATTTTATTTACTATTTTTGCATTTTTTTTAATGTAAAGAGGTACCTAAATGTAAAATAGTGAAGTTCACTAAAACATTAATAATTTTATTTTTTAAAATAATTTTTCTTAAATTAATTTAAATGTCATCAATCTACATACAATTATTTTGAGGTTTAAAAAAAGAATTTTTGAAAAAAGTGATATTTTGATCAAATTATGGTGTCCATACATGAGAGGTTTTAAAATTTGCTTTTATAGCCAATTAATAATTAATAAAAAAAAAATTCAATAAAAAATTAAGGAAAAATATTATCATCAATCTTAGGTGTATAAGGTAACTCCCTTTAAAAGGATTTATGAAAATTCATTTATTTGTGTCAAATTATGGTGTCCTTACATGAGTGTGGTATTAAAACAAGCATTTTGAAAAAGTGATTTTTAAAGATCCATACCAAAAACAAAATCTATCATATGGGTATACAAATAAATTACATATTCAAAAACTAAATTCCAAACACAAAAAAAATTATTTCTAATTTTTTTTTTTTATATTCAATCTTTGAATGCTTCAAATTTTTACATCAATTGACAAGAAATTTCAAAAATAGGAAAAACACTTCCACTTTTTGCCCAAAAGTGAGACCCAACTTCTTGCACTTACCCATTTCTATCAATTTATTGACTCTAACCCATTCTCTAAATTTTACTATGTTTCTTGTTAAAATTTGAGAACGTCCAAATTTTTCTTTGAGGTCAAGTATGTCATTGAAGTCACCACCTATGATCATGTTTGTCTTAGGTTATAACTCCATAAAGGCAGATATATCATCCCAAACTTTTTTTTATTTGAAGTTTGTATTGGACCATAAACATTAATGAGAATGAATTGGAGATTATACTTACTACTTGAAACCACACCCCCCATCCAATTGTTATTTGATACTATAATTTTAACATTTTCTATTCTAGTATTCCAAATGATTCCCATTCCACTTGATGCTTCATCTGATTCCTTCAATTTTGCATTCCATCTTCCTAGTCTTTTTCTTAGATTTTCCCCTTCTTCTTTTTTAAGCTTAGTTTCTTGTATCATAATTATATCTAACTCAAAGAGTGTTAGGTTATGTTTTAACACTTTTTTTTTACTAGGAGCATTCAAGCCCATAGTATTCCATGTTATGATCCTCATTGCTCTTTAGGAAGGCACATCCCCTTCCTAGATTTAAGAACATCAAATATCTTTTTTTTGTTCCTTGGATTGACCATCTACTTGTCTTAATTCCTTAAGTGATTTTCCTCCTCTTTTCACTTTTTATTTACCACATTTTGGAGTTCTAAATTCTTCTCAGTTAATTGAAATACTCAAATTATCTATACTTATATGGTTATTGTTTTCTTTTGTAGTACCTTCTTTATCTTCTTCCTCATTTATTAAATCTTCTAATATACGTTCTATTATTTTTATTTTCTTCTACACATGTATCTGTATCTTTTCCTAAAATTTCCTTTTCCAATGTTTGTGGGGTCTTTTTTAGTACCCCAAATTCCTCCCAATTCTGTGACACTTCAATAAGTTTAGTCTGTGATAAAATCTTCCTAATTGTACATTTCAGACTCCTTTAGAAAAGCTTCAACTTATGGAGGGATATTATATTCCTCTATTTTGTCCTTCACCTCTGTAGATTTAATTCCAAAGATATCTTTCCCATCTATTGCTGTTTGCCAAAATTCATAACTTTTCTTTTTTGACTTTTTTCTAATTGTTATATTACTGCATTATTCTAAATCTACTGCTAGAATTATATATTCTTCTTCTTGATCTTTTTACATTCTATTGGCTTTAAAATTTCTTCTTTTGTGTTTTCCATTACCAATTCCACTTGTTGGTTCATATCATTATTAATCGCCATGGCTTAACCATCCCAATGTATCTAACTAGTGTCTTCCTCAAAATAGTTTATATCTGATCTGTTTACCATCCTATTGTCCATATTGACCCCAATTTTTGTCTTAGAATTATAATTCTCCTTCTCTTTTCTTTGATCTGTAAGTTGTTGTCTTACCTCATATTCCTGATGAAATTGTTCTCCTAAAATAACATGATATTCAATGTCTACCTGTAGTAATTTAATCTCATGTGTCATTTTATAACATTCTTTAATGCTTCTTTCTATTTCTTCCAAGTTATCATTCTCCTTGTGACAAATATTGCATTCTTTCAATGTTGCTACTATTGTAATTTCCTTGTATATACCTTCAATTCTCTATTCTAGTACTTTTGAACATTCCAGTTGACTTTGTTCTTTACTCTTTTTTACTATAGGTGTATTTTATGTTTGTGTGCTCTACTCAAAAATTTTCCTTTCATCTAGTTTTTCTATCTTCTTATTTTTGTCCTTATTAATTGTCTTAATCTTTTCTTTCTTCATCTTTATTCTAATACTTCTAAAGGATTCCTCTATGGTTGACAAATTATGATCAATTTCTAGATTTTTTTTAATAATATCTTTAATTTCCCCTTCATATTTCTTAAATTCAATCTCATAAATGGATCTATTTGTTATAATCTATTTTCTCCTAATCATTTTTTGATTTGGTTCCTCATCCATTAGAAATTTAACATTACTAGTTTTGTCATACTCTAAGTCTATACCTATAAGTTTACCAATTGATTTACCTATTCAGAATAATGTATATAAATGTTTAATTTCTATTGGAAGATTACTACATTCATACCAAGTTGGTATCATATGCTCTTTCTCATCATTCTAATTAGGTATCCAAGTTAAAAATTTAAGTACATGCCTTCTATAATAACATTTTGATATCGAAAGTATTTTATTTCTAATTTCTATATTTTTTCAATGAAGATAAATTGACGATTTTGAGGAAGTACTAATACTTACCTGTTGTTTGCACATCTTCTCCAATTTCTTTGTCAATTTCGATAAATGCTTGTTTGGTCCACTCCAGTAAAAATATGCGCCTAGCTCTAAGCATTCCTTCCACTTTTCTTTTGTGTACCTATCACTAATTATTAGTATATCAGAATACTTATAGCAATTAGTTTCCTTTACCTTGTCTGGTTGTGGGGTTGTCATACTGCTTTTATATGTTGGTAGCTTTGTATAATCTGAATTACCATTCTCTCGTTTATGTGGTGGTATATAGATTTTTTTATTTTTTCATAGAAACCCTTGTTACTTTTTCCGAGTCTGGTTGTTGTCATTTCCACCCTAGCAAAATATAGTTAGCCTCATAAATTTTGGTAGGTTTATATATTGTTTGCTTACAATTTTTGTCCGCTTTTGCTGGGAAAGTTACCAATTTTGCCATTCACTTTTCTTCCTCTACATATTTGATGAGTTGGGTGGACTATTTCTAGTGATTTTTATTTTCTTCCATCATTGGCCTCTTATCTATTGTGATGTGTTTCTTCTTCGATTCCTATTTGAAATTACAACTTGCCACCCATTGTTATTTTTGCATGGATCTTTATTTAGCTTTATCATCTTCCTATCCCTAGCTTCATGTTGTTTAACCAAGGCACTAAATGTGTTTGACTTTGAATGATCTTTGTTTAAAACTGCAAATTTGTTGCTAATCAGAATACACGGGATTGCTTGTTTTCCTTTCAGCCTACCTTCTTGTTGCTTGTATGTTGACTAGGAAAAAGCTAAACCCTTATTAGGGAAAAAATTATTTTCCACTGATTGTTAATGTGTCAATGTTTTCCAGAAAAAGAATGATTTATGAATCTCGAAAATGCTAATTTATTTGCTTTATTTGCAGCTTCTGTAATTCTTTTCATTTTTCTATATATTTCCTTCCTTGTCATGAAGTTCTTTGAGATCTAGAGGGTGATGGATATCAATGATTTAGAATTGCAATTTATTAGCGACTGGTAGAATCTCTTCTAAGGGCACCTTCCAAAATTAGTGTAGTTTCCTAAGAAATGTATATCATTGAAAGGCTTCTGCACTAGGAGCACTTGATTACAATATTTATATCCTTTAATGCATGTACCCATGGAAAGCTCAACAAAAATATGATCAGGTATTGAGTTGAGACTGCCTGTGTTGTATATTCATTTTAAACTCTATTATATATTATTATATTATTATTTTAGATAAATTAAAAAATTGTTCAATATATCTTCTTGTAGATAACTACTTGATTTTAGCCTAGTAAAAAAATATTTTAAAAAATATATATTATTTATGTAATATTTTTATCTTTTCATTTATTATTATATCCTCTCTGACAAATACAAATAATATTAAGCATTATAACAAAATTCATATGATGAAATAGTATATATATATATATATATATATATATATATATATATATATATATATGTATGTATGTATGTATGTATGTATGTATGTATATCTATATATGTATACACACACACACACACACACACGTTAATAGCCATCTTTCACAAATCAAAAGTACAAATCAAACGTATTAATAAGTTAATATAATGCAATGCTATAGTGAATGCATGATGAAATTAATGTTTACAAATCTAAAAATTATTTTCATACAATGTTATTATTTTTTCTTTTAAATGATACATGTTAAACTATTGGGTAGTGCTTCCATAAAATCCCTTCTATAAGACCCCAAATATAAGAGCCAATCAAGTTCAAGGAAATTTATATTTTAAATTTTATACATTAAAAATCTCACATATAAGCATTAGGAAAATCAAAACGTAAAATTTAAAAAGAAAAATACTTATATCTAATTGAATATTATTTAGCCTACAATAATAGTTAAAAAAAATCATAAGAGGAATGCAATCTATAAAGCTAATCTTTTCAACCTTATAACATCTGATATTTTTAAAAAATAAATTGTGGTTGCTATAGTTTTATATATTTAGTGTAGAAGATTCAATTTGAAATTAGTAATCTAAGTTTCAGTGATGACAATCTATTTCAATTGTTTTTCATTCTCTAATCTTATAGTCATTTAGAACCTTATCTCTTGTTAAGCTTATGTACCAATCTATTGGTTCACTATCATTTGCTTGAAGATAGATTATTTGACAATATATCACGATGTGAATATCTAAGAATAAATAATTCATAACAACACATCATCACTGGTGAATTATGGTGACCTCCATATAGGAGGTCTTAAATTCCACTCTCACCTATATATGTGGCTTGGCTCACTTTGTAATAGAAAAATAATTCTAGATTGTAAAAATCATAAATATTTTTTATATTAATCATTAGTAAGATAGAAGTGTGGTTCCTTACAATACAAAGATCTTAAAAAGATAAAAAGTAAAATAATGGATATCACTAAGTTCTTATTATCAAATTTTCGAAAAGATTTTTGTCAAATTTTTAGCATTTGTTCTTCATGGTCTATATATTCAGTAGTTAAAATTTTTTTTTTAAAATATTATCTTTTCCTAAATAGAAAAAATATCCATTGATACATTAAAATTAAATCAACTACGCCAAAGACAATTTAATCCATCCATCCATCTAAGCTTGCCATTGTTTTTATGGGAAAATTAAAAAACAGAGCCACATTCAGCTGCGAGGCACCAATTCCAAAACCTAACATCAATCTGTGTAGTATTCATTAATATTCCTTCTTTTCAAATAGTATGAGACTGTGCAGAGGAGGATCTCACCATTTAACGCCATGAACGACACACTCTAAACTTGAAAAAGCTTGATTGGTGGCTGCCTACAAAGTATTTCTTCAGGAAGGAGCACAAAATGATTTCTTTTTCTTGTGCTACGCCTTTTGCCTTTCTCTGCTGCCTGCTTAGAAAAAGCCATTACTGAATGTTGTTTTTCCTTTTATCTAGAAGTGATTTCTTGCTTTGGTTGTTGCTTTGAATCGATGAAGAATTTGTTAAGAAAATGAGTTGCCCATCTTCTGATGGTAGAAGCCTTACAAAGATCGTCTTGATGTTGAAGTAGATGAAACAAAAGAACATCACAATTATCAATCCAAATTTGAGTATCATTCGGAACTTGAGAATCTACTTTACAGTATAGTCGTTTGAAACTCTTGGTAGGACTGAAAGATGAGTCCATGGCTGTATAATACAAGGTATGAGATTTTGAAGGTTCGGAATATTCTAAGGCAAAGTTTCCAACAGACAATCTAAAAAGAATAAAGTATGCCCCTCCGCTCTTATTCTTCTTCAAGCTTCCTAGAATTCTCTTGTGTATGGTCGATGTCCTTCGTCCAGTCTATTTACATTTCAATACATTTACAGGTGGAAACGTACAAGAGAATCAAAAATATTAATGTATGGTGTTTTTAACAATATTTAATGCTAGTACTTGCATATCCATATTTGAAGGGTGGTAAGGGTTATAATGATAGTGTGAATAGTCTCACTATATTGATGTATATTGATGATATAGAAGGATTTCTTGTAATATTTTTTTGTTATACATTAAAATATTTGATGAAATAATTTCATTTTTTATCTATATATACCAGATAACTACATTTTGTCTTAAGTATCATTTAATCTTGTTATTTTCTATAATATTGTACATGGATTATTACGTAGTTTAGAATATTTGTGGAAAGTACAAGTAGGGTGAATATAGAGACCATCTATACATCTTATTTTAGACACACCTCTAAATATTAGTGTATGCCTCTCTACTTTGTCAATTTTGATTATTTCTACCTATATCTATCTCCCTATTTCTACCTATATATCATTTTTACTCACACATATAGACACTTATTATGTCTCCCCACTTACCTCTCTCTTATACTATCCCCCCCCCCCCCCCACCCCTCTTTCTCTCTCTCTTTGACACACACAAAACACAATTCTTAAAGACATGGTGCAACTATGCCCAAAATTTATCTCTCCGTAGTAAAATTTAGTTGCGTCATAACTCGGATGACTAAGCAACATGATGTGTCCACTTTATTGCACTAGTAGATGTGAATTATATGATAACAATTTTACCTATGAAAGTATTATTCAAAAATAAGAATTATATTGTATTCTTTTGTCTAAACAACAATAAGTATTAATCTATAAATGGCTTCTCTATTTCCTCTAATAAGCTCCTACTGAAATTCTTACTTACATTCAACAAGTATTAATCCATAAATGGCTTCTTTATTTCCTCTAACAAACTCCTACTAAAATTCTTACTTATATTGTTTAACTATAATAATTGGAGATGTAAAAAATCTTACATAAAATTTAGAAACAACAATTGTTAGAATTTTTTTACTACGTAAAAAAATATTTTATATATTTAATAAGTCTAATCTTATTTTTATAAATTAATATATAAATCTTATATTTTAAAAATAGATTAATATTTAATATTTTCTAGTATTTTGAGAAGATAATAAGATTTAATCTTTTACTCAAACCCAAACCTTATTTCTGAATCTAATTTTAATCCACTTTATAGCTTAGTGCTAATCGCTATATATTTATATATGAAATTAAATATGAAAGTCTTTCCTTAAACATATCTAAATATTTTTTACAAGAAATACAAGGTGTTGCATATATATGTGAAAATTTGGCAATTTCCATAGTTCAATCAATGTATCGCTTGCAATATATGTATCACATTGCAAGTAAGGATTACATGGTGTTTCTATTTGCATTCCAAACCCTTCCTCTTTCTTTCAATCTACCATTCATTTCCTTGTAAAATACTTATCTTTTAAGCAATATAAACTGTTTCCAGATCATAGAGAATTACCTTTTAAGAACCACATATTTATTGTCATGTGAGCAAAGAAATTTTATCCTATTTAGATTAAATTGATAATGTAGGTACATCTCCTTAGCCAATTTTAAATGATGTAGAAAAGGTGTGTTGATAGCTTTGTCATTCTCCATAGAGAAATGTTGCAACACCTTCTCAATATAATCAAACTAAGATAATGTCTATTTGGTGTTCTTCCTTCCTCTACAAATTTTAATACCAAGGATTTGTTTGGTTGCACCCTTGATCATTCATAGAAAATGAATGTGCTAATTGTTGTTTCAATCACTTAATACAATCCATGTTAGACTTAGCTACAAACATACCATCAACATATAAACATAAAATAATGTATATTTCATCATACAACCTCTTAAAATAAACACAATGGTCAGAATGACACTGAGTATAACCATGTTCATTCATGGAACTGTTAAATTTGAGATAGCATTACTAATATGCTTTCTTTAATCCACACACTAAGTTCTCCTTACTTTTGACGTCAAATCCTTGTGACTGTTCCATATAGATTTCTTCATCCAAATCACCATGAAGAAAATTTGTTTTAACAACAAACTACTCCAATCGAAAATCTTTAGCAACCACAATACTTAAAATAATATGAATAGTTCAGTCATTATAACAACTAGAGAAAATATCTCTTCAAAATGAATGTCTTTTTTATGTGCAAATCATTTTACAACTAACCTAGCATTAAATCTTTTCTTACTGCCATCATCTTCTTTTAAAGGTTGTAAACATGTTTATTTTGTCGAGCCCTTTTACCTATAGGTAACTTGCATGTAAATCCCAAGTTTGATTTTTCAGGAAGGAGTCAATTTCTTTTGTCATTGCATACTCTAATTGAATCTGTTAGAGTAGTAAAGTTTTTCCTTATCCATTAAATCATATTCATTTAATTATTAAGTCACTTATTATCTCTAGTTTACTTAAGCTAAACTTTGGGCATATAATAATTAATTCTTTTATTAATTATTATCATCCACCCTAGGTTAGATTCATGTTAGGGTTTTGATCTCCTTTATAAGGATTGATCTCTCTTTGTAATTCATTCATTCAATACAATTACAATTTCTCTATTTGCTCATCAAGAATGTCTCATCTGTGGATCTAGGAATTCCAACCTCCATAGTTTTTTCTTCTCTCTTTCTGTGATAGATGTTTGCATGCAGGTGATTCTTGGGAGTTGTGGAGTTGATCTTTCATCAACTTCAACATGGTATTAGAGCTCCAAATCTTCATGACCTTATTCTATTTATGAGAGATTTGGCTTGGGTTTCAGATTTGTGTTTTTTCTTTCACATGGTTTCATTTTTCAAAGTTTTTCTTTGTATTAGATTTGGTGGGTCACCTTTTTTGGGTGCACTTTGAGCCCAAACACATATCACCATTGAGCTCAGAGCACCCAAAAACTTTATTTTCATATATAATTTGTCTAATTTTGATAGATTTGGAATCTGAGGAAAATATAAATTTCTCTCAGCTTGGGCAGATTTCCTGAGGTAGCAATTTAAAGATTTTTCTACTCAAAAATTGAGATTTTTGGTATGCAAATCAAAAAAAATTTGGCATGTAAAACTAGTGAGATCTAACACTTCCACCATCATAATATTCTAAATATTAAAATTTGGTTTTATCACCAGTCTGTTGGAATAATGATACATTTGTCATTAGTTACAACACTTATTTGATTCTGAATGCTTACCGAGTTCATCACTCAGTTTACAGTTCATACCGAGCATTCATTGGTTACCAAGTATGTTCAACAGTGTTTACCGAGTCAGGAAGGTAAACAAAGGTTTTAGTGTTTACCGAGTCAGAAAGGTAAGCAAAGGTTTTAGTGTTTACCGAGTCAAGAAGGTAAACGAAGGTTTTAATGTTTATCGAGTCAGAAAGGTAAACGAAGGATTTAGTGTTTACCGAGTTAGGAAGGTAAACGAAGGATTTAGTATTTACCGAGTCAGGAAGGTAAATGAAGGTTTCAGTGATTACCAAGACAGAAAGGTAAAAGAAGTATTCAGAGCTTACCAAGTGAATCGAAGAAGTTAGTTTCTACTGAGTGACACAATGTTTACCGAGTCACCAGTGGTTACCAAGTTCCAAGCTACTCAGAGTGATTAGTATGGACCGAGCCCCTACCTCTACCGAGTGCATGACGATGCCATGTAATGTAGTGGATGTCGAGTGTCAGAAGGTCACCGAGTGAGTTTGAGAAACCTGAGTTTTCTACTATCTGGCCGACTTAGTAATGTTTTGTCCACTTGTGTTTGGCCGACCTTGTTGCTATAAATATTGGAATGGTATATATGTAATGTATTGTGCCATTTGCAATATACAAATGAAGAAGAGAAGTAACAGTGAAGTAAGAGCGAATTGAAAGAGAATCAGCAGCGGAGTATTCAACAAGGTTATCAAGGAGCAACAAAGATATATCCATCACATCAAGTGATCAGTACATAAGATCTAATCAGCAAACCAGTTGCAAGCAGATCCACTGCTTCATCCTAACAGGTGAATCAGTTTTGTAAATCCTTTAACAGGGTAGACTTAACAGTCTTTTGTAAATCTCCTAACAGAGTGAATACTTCATTGTATGTTTGTAAATCCTCTAACAAGGTGGATCTAGCAGTCCTACTTGCTCCTAACAGGGCAGATCACCAGAAGTGATCACTGTAAGCCTTAACCGACCAACTTTATACTGCAGTATTGAAGTTTCGTGGGCATCATCCCCACCCCAATTTTACTTTCAATTTGAAAGGTTTCTGGGTCACCAAATCAGTGTGTTAATCTTTTCATGCGTTCAGTAAAGTAGATGAATGAATGGTCAATTTGTTATTATGCTGAATTGGTTTAAATTTTAAAGCTTGCTGATTCACCCCTCCCCTCTTAGTAACATTGTTAGACTTGAATATTTTCAACAATTGGTATCAGAGCTTTGTGGTTCTCAGGACAGAGCTTGACAGCTTGAGCAAAGATCAAGGACAATGGAGATATTAAGACTTGAGAAAACTATTGAGAATGAGAAGCTAGATTTGGAGATGGCCATGGTTCAACTCAAAGAAGAAAAGGAACATCTTTCTCAATCCCTAAAAAGAAGAAAGGAACTTGCAAGACAAATAAATGACCATTTTTATGTTGAAGAAAGGATTGAAGATTTGTTACCATCAAGTAATTCAGAAGAAGTTGACAAAGCAATCAAAGAACTTTTAGAAAAGAATGGATCTCTGCAAGAAGAGGTAAGAAAACTTAAAAGAGAGCAAGAAATACAGTCAATCAGGCTATGTGAAGTTTTGGAACAAAGAAACAAAGCACAAGAAGAATTGGAAGATAGAAGTCATGGAACTCAAAATCAATCCCTTGAACATGAAGATCTAGCAGATCAACTATCCAATGCAAATGAAGAAATTAGGATTCTCAGAGCACAAAATGAAAGTCTACAGAATGACTTAAGAACTGAGAGACAAACCAATGAAAGCTTGGAAAATGATCTAAAAATTGAAAAACAAGTCAATGAAAGGATGATGAAATCTCAAGCAGACATGAATCAATTGAATCAGCAAAATGAGCAGAATTTCTATAAGCAAAAAGGTAAAGCTGGTCTTGGATACAAGGAAGAAGGTGAATCTTCTGAACAAGGTACTCAAAGGAATCAAAGACCCACTTGTAATCATTGTGGAAAGATAGGTCATACATCTAAAAAATGTTGGAGTAATGGTAAAGGTAAATTCAATGGCAAATGTTTCAATTGCAATCAGCATGGTCACAAAGCCAATGAATGCAAGGAGAAACCAAAGTTTGAAGGCAAGTGTTACAAATGCAAGAAACAAGGACATAAGGCATCTGAATGTAGATCAAAATCACTCAATCTAGCAGAACAAATTGTCAAAGCAATATTTGGTTGGGATTACAATACTTGGTGTAGATGTCACTATTGTGGAGAATATGGACACATAGGAACAAACTGTAGAAGGCATCACCTAAGGAAGAAAGATACAACCATAAGATGCTATACTTGTACTGAACTTGGTCATATAGCCAAGAATTGCATGAATATAGGAAAGGTTGAAGATGAAAAGAAAACTGCAGCTGATAATATTCGAAAGCAAATGAAACAACAGTGGATTCCTAAGTCTACCGAGCAAGAAAATTCAAATGATGGAAATGTCACTCTAGAAATGGGTGACTCCACCATATCTAATTAAGACTTATCAAGAAGGATAAGGGACTGCATCTTCAAGCCATATCCTAGGCAGTTCCAGAAAGAAGAAGTGAAAATGAAAAATCAGTATTGCAAATACAAGTCGTAATTCACAGTGTTGCATCTACCGAGTAAGGTTGGTTTTCAGACTTTACCGAGCTTGGTCGGGAAGATAAGAAAGGTTTTGTGTGTTCACCGAGCTGCAAGGTTTACCGAGTAAGTCGGTGACTATTTATAAAACCCTAATTCTCAGCTACCTATGTACCTGAGCATTAATGATAGGATTTCGATCAAGAAGGCAGAATTTGATCTCATTTTTCACCACGAATTCAGAGTTCACAGAGCAAATATTTTTTCAAGTGCATCCAAGCGAGTTCAAGTGATTTGAAGCAATTTTCCAGCAAAGAAATTGTGTTACGAAATGGTTCTCTCACCGAGTAGCAATGGCATCTGCAAGCACCAGTGGCAGCAAGGCGAAGAGAGGTTCTGAAATGCTTGTGAAGGGAGTCGAATGGAAGGCGCCCAATTTCAAAATTGTTCCTGCCATCGCTGAATCACTCGACTCGCATGGAGCTCAATCGCAGATCCCTCCAAAGGTACTTCTAATCAATGATATTCGTACTCATTTCAAGTGTACTATGCAAGAAATAGGGATACTAGATATGAATAGTACCCTAGCCGAGTTATGCGTGGATGGAACCCTAAAACTTGAGTTCAAACATTTGGAAACCAAAGGCTTAACCCATATCCTGCATCTGCCAAGGAGTTTCCAAGTGAAATGGGTGAGGTATATCTTAAGCCGTGTGCATAATGGAAAATTGTGGTTAGAACAACCCATCCTCATAAAAAAGAAGATCATCCACAAGATCACGGGCTTACCAATGTTGACCAAAGCCAAAACCACCAAAACCCTAGGTCGAGATGACCTCCAAAAATTAACCCAAGCTAAATGGGATGGCAGAGGTTTAAAGTTCAATAATGTTTCAGATATAGAACTAAAATTTGGTATTTGTGTTATTGCATACAAACTCTATAGTTCCAGTAGGCTGAATAGTGTACCCTGTGAGGCTGTAGATTTGGCATATAAAATTGTAAAAAAAAATATGGAGTTTGACCTAGCTGATGTGCTATTAAAGCAATTCAATAAAAACATGGATAGCATAAGGACTGCAAAGACAAACCCTTGTAAATTTGGTTCTTTGCTAGTTTGTTTATTTTTCTATGTACAGAAATTCTTTCCATCTAAGGGTGCAGTTGTATGGAGGAGAGATACTCCAATTTTGTATCAAATAAATGAATTCATAGCAGAATTGGGTATGAATTTTGACAAAGTAATGGATAATTATTTTGAAGATTTCAAGGAAAGGATGAACAACAGATTCAGGATACCTCCAAAACTTGTTGAAGAGTATAAGGATGATGTCTATTTCATGGTTGACTATGACAAAGTCTACATCCAAGTAGTCAAACCCCGAGTGGCATGGGTAAAACCATTGCCCTATGAACTAAATATTGATGATGCCAGAGACATCATTGAGGCACTGGTAAATGAACCAGTGGATCCCAAGTTGCCTGCATTTGGAACCTATGAAGAGGCTAAGGTTAGAATAGAGCTTGAAATCAAGCTTCCTCAATCAATCTCTAAAGGCAAGAGAAAGATAGAAAAGCTAAAAGATGATACTAGACCTCTTATGCTTACCGAGGGCAATGATGAGGATGAAGAAAAAGAAGAAGAAGAAGAGGAGCCAGAAAAGGAAGCAGAACCAGCAAAGAAAAAGGGTAAGGTGATCATCACCAAACCTAAAAGGGAAACTTCTGTAGTTTTCTCCAGGAGAACAAGACAGGGGAAGAAGGAACCTATACTCATTAAGCCTCCACTCACATTTGAGGCAAGATTGAAGCAATTAGAAGCAGGTGCTAGCTTCACAAACTTCAAAGCATTGAAGTTTGAAACCAGAACAGAACAGGAAAAGTTGTAGATTGAGGAACTGGTACTGAACAAGATGGGTAAATGGAAATACTCACCGGATCAGATAGCCTCTCAGATCTCCAAAGAACTATTGGAGAGGTTGCAATCAAGATGGGAAGCTGCAACCAAGACTGTCAAAGACATCTATGAGCAGACCCTGAGGAATCTCCCGTCAAGTCTCACTGATGTTGAAGTGAAGACATCACTGAAAGACCACGAAGGTAACATGATGATTAGATTCCACACCTGTTTGATACTTGTCAAAGATATTGAGCATGTGGTAAATGATGCAACACACATGTGGAAAAACATCTATCATCTACACAAACCCAGTGAGGATACTGTTGAAATCACGGACAATGACAGCAGTGATGATAATGATGATGATGATGAGGGTGATGACATTGAAGACATACCAGAAGACCTGCAATCATTAATGTTAGAAATTGAGGAAGAAGCTGAAAGAGAAATGGAGGAAGAAGTAGCCTCTACTGGTGAGATTGTGAGCTCAGTAGCCTCATCAATTGATCAATCTCCACCTGTCTCCTCTCAGCTCCAGGTTTCTACAATGGAAGTGCCAAGCACTTCATCCACCGAGCTAGCAGTCACTTCTTCAGTTACCGAGCTTCCGAGCACATCATCAGCCACCGAGTCATCCACTGCAGCAGTCACTTCACCGAGTGTATCTCTTCCACCTGCAGCTTGTATAGTAAGTCTTCCCAATTTCTTACCAATTTTGTCTTCCTCAGCCACATTGGCCACAATTTTTGCTCCAGTCAGTTCTCCAACTGTAAATATACCAGTATGTACATCATTTTTGGGAAGTATATCAAGTTTTTATACAGCCAACACTTCTCTTAGTTTACCTTTAGTTGGTCCCATTCCAGTTTTGACAGCCAGTCCAGCATCATCAACTATTGTTTCAATTTCAAAGGGCAAAGGTGCAGTCACTGCAGAAAAACCAAAGAGATACATGTTTTCCAGTAAGGCAGTAGATGAAGAAATAGATCTGGATAAGGAAATTGTCATTCCTAAGATAGATCTAGATACTGCATCAGTTGATGAAATGAGAATGATCAATCAGCTATTAGAGCAAAAGGCACAGCAAATGCAGCTAAGGAATGAAAGGGACAGAGAATTCAATATAATTGAGAGTGCTAAAAACATAATAACTGAGGCTATAGGTGTTGATGTGGATTCATCTCAACACATTTTGTTACAGCTAGAAGAAGCGGTGAATAAATTCAATGAGGATATCTCAGGACAAGAAAAATTAATAGAGAAAGCAGAAAAGAAATTTGAATATAAGGTGCTTGAGCATATTGCTCAGCACTTAGCAATAAAACAGGTTGAATTAAACTCAATTTTGTCTGACATTGAAAATTCTTTTAATAATGTAACCTCACTTTTTGCAAAAATTTGTGATGTTACCAAGTATACAAAGGAAGTAAAAGAAAAGTTGAATAAAATTGATGCGGATATGAAGGTCAGTGCCCAAATGCTGCAATCTGACCACAGTGCAAGTTCATCTCATCATTTAAGAATCAAATTTTTGTCAGAGAAATAGGCAGAATTGCTGAGAGAGGAAGCAAGGATCAGGTCTACTCTGATTGACATCCAGAATATGATCCTTCCTATCATGAACACAATGCAGAAGCACATTGCATATTCAAAAATATTGATCCATGACAATAATTTCTCTGTTGCAGACCATATGATTGAACTTTCTGCAGAAGTTCAAGTAGCTCTCTCCACATGTAAAATCCTGCAAGAGAATTGGGATAAAACTTTGCAACTAATTCTTTAGGTACATTCTGAGTTTATCACACATTTTGGTGTCTCCATGTAAATACATTATTTATTCTTTGGCATTATTGTCAAAAAGGGGGAGAAAGCAATATATAGAGGAAAATCAGAAAATCAAACACAAAAGGGGAGAAGGTAATAAAGTAATAAAGAACAAAGTCATATAACTCATGTAAAAACCTTGCGTATATTGTATGGGGGAGTTATATGTAAGGTAGCCCATGTATATTCAGCACACAACACAGCAGAATCAAATCAGTTTTGTCAGATCTTGTATACAAATTTTGGCTCATAAGTGTTTTTGTCACTAATGCCAAAGGGGGAGATTGTTGGAATAATGATACATTTTTCATTAGTTACAACACTTATTTGATTCTGAATGCTTATCGAGTTCATCACTCAGTTTACAGTTAATACCAAGCATTCGTTGGTTACCAAGTATGTTCAGCATTGTTTACCAAGTCAGGAAGGTAAACTAAGGTTTTAGTGTTTACCGAGTCAAGAAGGTAAATGAAGGTTTTAATGTTTACCAGGTCAGAAAGGTAAACGAAGGATTTAGTGTTTACCGAGTCAGGAAGGTAAACGAAGGATTTAGTATTTACCGAGTCAAGAAGGTAAATGAAGGTTTCAGTGATTACCAAGACAGAAAGGTAAATGAAGTATTCAGTGCTTACCAAGTGAATCGAAGGAGTTAGTTTCTATCGAGTGACACAATGTTTACCGAGTCACCAGTGGTTACCAAGTTCCAAGCTACTTAGAGTGATTAGTATGGACCGAGCCCCTACCTCTACGGAGTGCATGACGATGCCATGTAATGTAGTGGATGCCGAGTGTCAGAAGGTCACCGAGTGAGTTTGAGAAACCTGAGTTTTCTACTATCTGGCCGACTCAGTAATGTTTTGTCCACTTGTGTTTGGCCGAACTTGTTGCTGTAAATATTGGAATGGTATATATGTAATGTATTGTGCCATTTGCAATATACAAATGATGAAGAGAAGTAACAATGAAGTAAGAGCGAATTGAAAGAGAATCAGCAGTGGAGTATTCAACAAGGTTATCAAGGAGCAGCAAAGATATATCCATCACATCAAGTGATCAGTACATAAGATCTAATCAGCAAACTAGTTGCAAGCAGATCCACTGCTTCATCCTAACAGGTGAATCGGTTTTGTAAATCCTTTAACAGGGTAGACTTAACAGTCTTTTGTAAATCTCCTAACAAAGTGCATACTTCATTGTATGTTTGTAAATCCTCTAACAAGGTGGATCTAGCAGTCCTACTTGCTCCTAGCAGGGCAGATCACCAAAAGTGATCACTGTAAGTTTCGTGGGCATCATCCCCACCCCAGTTTTACTTTCAATTTGAAAGGTTTCTGGGTCACCAAATCAGTCTGTTAATCTTTTCATGCATTCAGTAAAGTAGATGAATGAATGGTGAATTTTTTATTATGCTGAATTGGTTTAAATTTTAAAGCTTACTGATTCACCCCTCCCCTCTCAGTAACATTGTTAGACCTGAATATTTCCAACATAGTCATGTGATGAGAACAACCACTATCTATGATTCATATATCATTTTTGCTAACATGAGAGATTTATGTGCCATCTTTTCATTTTCCTCATTATCAGATTCATCTTTAACAACAATATTGGCTACTTCTTCATCATCATTACTATTAAAATCTTTAGTTGTGTAACAAGATTTCTTACCTTTGTCTTGGTAGTCCTTGTAACTCTTGAATTATTTCTTGTATTTGAACTTGCTAAACCTTTTCTCATCTTGATCTTCTTTGTTTGGACACCTTGCAACAATGCGACCAACTTCTTCACTTGAGAAACAAATCAATGGAATTTTACCTCTAAATTTTCCTTGTCCTTTTGATACTCTTTTTTATAGAAGGGCTTCAATGACTTCAAGTTCTTCATCTGAATCATATTCTTCATTGCTATCAACCTATTTTCCTTTTGAGTTTCCTCCTTTTCTACCAAGAGTTAGTCTAGCTTTGAATTAAGTTTCAAGATTTCTAGAAGTAGGAGCATAGTTATGAAAGTTATCCAACTCAAAAGCAATTAATCTTCCCACAGAGCATCTAAGGTTAAATCATTTGCAAGATTGCATCTCATCTCTTCAATAGCTAAAGCTCTAACTACATAAATAGGAAGAAGAGTTCTTAGTACCTTGTTGATTACTATTTCAACATCAATTTTTCCTCCTCCAACTTTGAATGCACTTACACTTTCTTTTATTCTTTCATTGTATTGGGAAATGTTCTCAATACCTTCTTTCATTTTCAATCGATTAGACTTAGCTCTTAAAATTTCTTCCTTGGCTCTTTGAACATTTTTATCACCTCCATAGACTTTTTGCAACTTTTCCCACATATCAAATATAGTAGGAGAATCTTTGACCTCATCAAACTTAGAATAGTTCAAAGAGGAAGCTATATCAATCATCATTGTATTATGATCCTTTGTCTCTTTCATTTCCTCCATAGTCATAGGTTTAGGTAGTAGCACATATTTATTCTCCAAGTAGAATAGACCAACATCACTAATGCTTGATAGATGCAGTTTCATCAACTCTTTCTATGTTGAAAAGTTATCTCTATTAAGCTTAAGGATCTCCCTTCTGTGGGACATCTCCATCTTTAGCTTAGGTCCTTGAAACCTTTCTTGCAAGTATCAAATGTTCTGATAGAAATTATTAGAAATGTAGGAGTGTAACTGAGAGGGGAAGGGTGAATCAATTACCATAAAATAATTTCTTGTCCCTTAGATGTGAATATAAACTTTCACTGATTTAGCAATACTGCCCAACTTGGTTAACACTAGAATATTACTGATACTGAGTTAGCAAAGTAATCTTATGATTATTAATATATTTTAAACTTTAGTAACTCAGTTGGAGAAACATAAAGCATAAGAAAATAACACAAACACAAATGACACCAAGATTTAGTGTAGAAACCCAATTTGGGAAAACTATCATGCAACTAGTTACAATATTTTTCACTCTTCTGAAGAGTTCCCTATTAAAATCCAACCCTTTTAAAGGTTACAAAACACACTGTTAAGTATGACCCTATTAGAGGATTTAGATCACATTATTTAGGAGTGACCTTATTAGAGGTCTTCAAACACTTGAACCTTGAAATATCATCTTGTTAGAGGGTTTACAAAAAATGACTGTTTAGTCAACTTTGTAAAGAGATTTCTTTTCAACTATAATGATTATAAAGTTATAGTAATTTGACCTAATTTAAGAAGCAACTAAACTTACATATCCATATTTCTATTCTAGCTTGACCTTTGGATCCTTCCTAGTCATATATTCTTTGCATCTTATCTTTCACACTTTCCCACTCTTCCTTCACTCACATGTTGATCTTTTATTTCATATTCCACTTGTACATTTTATCCTCACAACTTGACCTTTCTTATATATCATAAGCTAGGACAAGTCTACTTGAGTACCCATCCAAATAATCAATAAACATCCAAATAGTTGGCTTCAATTAATTAATTATGAGACAAATGCATTCTTTTGTCACTCAATCAATACTAGGATTGAATGCTTGGTCATCACTACAAGTCCTTTGATGCTTGACCACTCAGCCAATACTACAAGAATGAATCTCTTTATTAACCAACTCCTCTTTTAATACTAGAAAATTCTTCTTTATCCAACTATTCACTCAGTTAATACAGAGATATATAAGGTTAATATTACAAACTGTACGTTGCTTGGCTGATATTGATATTTGTGTAACATCAATGACAACATACAATTGAAGAATTATTTCCAATAGAAAACACTTCTTGATGAATATTTATCTGAGATTTTCCTAGAATTTTCCTCACTTAGAATAACACCAATCACATCATCAAATTTCAGGGTAATAGAATTACTCATAACCATTACCAAGTCATTCTATCTTTCAGGAAAGGAACAAAAAAGAAAGAGAGCCCTAATTTCTTAATCAAAATTAATATTTACAAAAGATAATTAACTCGTAACCATATTAAAATTATTAAAATTATTTAAAATAGATCCACTTTCTATCATCTTCATATTAAATAGACCCTTCATGAGAAATACCAGATTTGAAACAAAGGGCTTTTTATACAACTTTGCTAGGGTTTGCAGCAGTTCTTCAATTGTCTTCACTTTTGTAATATTAAATGTCACCGATTGTGTCAGACAGTTGAATACTTCCTAGGTTCTTTCAATCCAAAATATCCTAGGTCTCATCTATCATAGCAGTCAATTTCTTGGATTTTCCTTGCAATGACCACCATAAATCCTTTTGTTAAAGATAGTCCTCCATTTTCAGTTTCCATGACTTAAATTTTTTCCATTAAACTTCTCAACCTTCAACTTACCCTCATCTAAAATTACTCCCACACAAACATGAGACATTCTAAAGCATAGCTGAAATAGTCTCATTTTACTACCACTTGTTAAGATTAATGAGACATAAATAATAATTACATGCAAATATAACCAATATTACAAAATAATAGAGCACATAGAAGAGAACACAAGACATAAAGATTTAACTCAGTTCACTTAATCCTAGGGATACATCCACCAAATAATGAGTTCAATATTATTATTATCCATTGATTACAATCTGTAATCCCTTACAACTCAATATCGCTGCAAAAAGCTACAAACTCATCATACATTATGAAATCCCTAATCCTAAGCAATTTTATAAAAGTTTTTTGTCATTTACAAAATTAGGGCTAGAATAAGTCATCCAATTGAAAAATAGTAGTTGACACCTTTCACAATATTAAATTTGGTTGACCTTTTGGGGGAGTTGCCCCCCAAAACCCCCACAGGGGCATTTCCCCTCAACCCCACCCTATACTATGACAGGGGGCACACTTGGGGCTCTACCCCAGTACCTTGCAAGGGTGCATTGCTCCTTGATCTTGTCTTGGGGGAAGTGCCCCCGAACCCCCATAATAATATCGAAGGGGCAAACTACACCAAATAAAGGGGAATTTTTTTTTACCTTCAAGTCTAATTAGACTCCGCATTGCAACAAGAGTGTCATAAAATCTAATCATACGAAGTGCTTGTTGTAGTTCCCTAAATAGAATTTGTGAAAAAAAAGTGAAGAGGTTGAATCCATTGTTTAAGTTATATTACTATGCAATATATAAATTATTTTAAATTATTTTAAGAGGTATTAAATATTTTTTATTAATGATATTATTAAATTAAAAAATATACACATGTAGATAAATAATAGTTAAGAAATATAAATTATTTTATTTTTATTTTTATTTAATTACTTTTAAAATGATTTAGTCTTGTTGTAACAAAAAAATTAAGAACATTATATTAAATTAAAAATTATTTCAAATAAATTAGTAAAATGTTATAAAATTATTCTTATTATCTTAAATTCTAAAAATAACAAAAACTATACTTATGAATTACATTATTTTACTTACATAAAATTTAATAGTTCACATAATTAACATTACAATACTTTATATATATATATATATATATATATATATATATATATATATATATATATATATATATATGAAACTTTACTGAAGTAATATATAAACATTATTTTACTTACATAAAATTTAATAGTTCACATAATTAACATTACAATACTTTATATATATATATATGAAACTTTACTGAAGTAATATATAAACAATCAATATATTTTACTTGGAAAAATTATGCAAACAAAAATCATAAAATGAAAAATATTATTCTTAATTTCCATCTTCTTTAAGATTATAAATGATGAATTTGATAAAAGAAATAATTTATAGATTAATGGTAAAAGAAAAAATATATAATGAAAAAAATAATACTCCTTTCACATCAAAATTCTAAAACCCTTAATATAAAATTAATTAATTAGATTCCCTTCTCTAAGATAGGGCAAAATCATTATTTGAGAAGCGTGGTAAAACTTGTTAAAGAAAATTTGTGGAAAGTGTTACAAATGTAGTAAAGTAAAAGGATTTTAATCATTTCTTAATGCAAGATATAAAATTCATCAACACATTTATATGAAGAATGAATCAATTATTTCTAAATAACGTATACTTTTTGATAAATATTTTATGATACTTAATTAGTATACAATATGTTAATATATAAAATATATTATTCTTATCTATTATCTGCTCAACTACTACAATACAAATGTTTTAAAATTAAAAAATAAGAATAAATTTATAGATTTTTAATTAATATATTTTTCTTAATTTTTTTATTAAAATATAAGACAACATAAAATATAGTATAAATATACTTATAAAAAACATATAGTATAAATATTAAAAATAATTATATCATTTTAAATAAGATCTAGATAAATATTTTGATTATAAAATCAATCTTTTTTAATATGACAATATATATATATATATATATATATATATATATATATATATGCCAGTGTGTTGGGGCAACAGGTAGTGCGGGTGGTTTAGCTATATTTTGGGATCCTCAAAAAATTTCTCCTCTTGGCTGGATGTCTTCTCGCTCAGCTCTCTCTATGGTAGCTTCTGCTCTAGACTCAAGAGAGGTAATAATGGTTACTAATGTGTATGCACCTGTTGATCTTGTGGGAAAGGAGGAACTTTGGGAACATATTCAATATGTTAGAAATTGTCATCCTTATCATCCTTGGGTGTTAGCAGGGGACTTCAATTCAGTTTTAAGTCTGGAGGAGAAGCATGGTGGTTTGGCCAGATTGGGGCCTTCTTCTGCTCTTCTTCGACAACATATATCTCTTTTGCATCTCGCTGATGTTAAGCCTTCTAATGGTCTCTATACCTAGAATAATCGCAGGACTGGTGTTGCTGCTATCTCAGAACGTCTGGATAGATTTCTTGTTTCTTGCTTCTGGGTTAGTGGCACCCTTACTATCTCTTCAGAAATCCTTGATTGGAGGGGTTCAGATCATTGGCCAATCAAATTTTTCGCTATAGGCGCTTATGTTCCAAAGCATCCTCCTTTTAAGTTCCAGTTGATGTGGCCTCGGGACTCCTCTCTTCATGATTGTGTTTTCTGTTGGTGGAAAGATGGTGCTCCTGCATATGGTACTGCAATGTTCTCATTTTCTAAAAGGCTTCAATATGTTAAAAGGCAACTCAAGATATGGAATAGGGAATGCTTTGGGAACCTTCACTTTATGAAGAGGCTTGCTCAAGAAGATCTTGATGTCATCACAAGGGAGATTAGAGATCGAGGTTTCTCAGAGGATCTTGGCAAGGCTGAATCCCTTGCTTCTAGAGCTCTAGAAGAATGGGAACTTCAAGAGGAAATTTTTTGGAAGCAAAAGGCTAGAGTTGATTGGCTCCAAGAAGGTGATCGTAACACTGCCTTCTTCCATAAAACAGTGCAATCTCGCCGGAATCAGAGCACTATCTCTTCTTTGGTTAATTCTCAATGTATCCAACTGAATTCCTTGCCAGCTTTGTTCTAGGAGGCTATTTAGTACTTCTCTATCCTCTTCCCTGAGGACTCTCCTCCTGCTGATAATGAAGAAAATCTTATTTTGTCCTGTATTCCTTCCCTTATCACTCAAGAAATGAATGATTATCTCATGCGTCCTATTTCTTTGGAAGAGCTAGAGGAGGTGGTCTTTGGCATGCCTAAGGGGAAGGCTCCTAGTCCTGATGGCTTTCCAGTTGAATTCTTTCAGGAATTTTGGGACATCATTAATCATGATTTGTTGGAGGTGGTTAAAGAATCCTATGCTAGCAAGCAGATGCTTCGAGCTTTGAACTCTACATTCTTGACTCTTATTCCTAAGAGAGAGGGTGCTAATCAATTGGAGTTTTTTAGACCAATTGCCTTATGTAATGTGGTTTACAAAATTATTACTAAGTTGATTGCTGAGAGATTGAAAAGGTGGCTTCCCATTATTATCTCAGAAGAACAAGGTGGTTTTGTTGCTGGCAGACAAATTTTGGATGGGGTGGTTATTGCTACTGAGGCTATTCACTCTATGGCTACTTCAAGGGAGAGAGCCATGTTTGTTAAACTAGATATGGCTAAGGCCTACGATAGAGTTAAATGGAGCTTCCTAAGGAGTATTCTTCTTTCTTTTGGGTTTAGCTCTGACTGGGTGAGTTGGATTATGAGTTGTGTTACTTCTGCCTCTTTTTCTGTTCTTATTAATGGTCAACCTTCTCAACTATTTGGTGCTTCTAGAGGCCTCCACCAGGGTAAACCTCTCTCCCCATATCTTTTCATCATCATGGCTGAAGGCTTGGGCAGATTCATTAAGCATCAGGCATCCCAGAATTCTATTCAAGGCTGGTGGTGGGGTAATGGCTTACCTTCTCTTTCCCATCTTCAATTTGTTGATGAGGTCTGCTCTTGTTGGTCTTGCTAGGATCAAGGAAGCTGAAGCCTTTCGACATGCTTTCGACATTTATTTGGCAGCTTCAGGCCAGAAAGTTAATGAGCACAAATCTTCCATTTACTTTTTTAACACTCCTGATTCTATTCAGCACAGGATTGTTGGTATCCTACAGTTTCAGATAGGATCACTTCTTTTGACTTATCTTGGCATCCCTATTGTTGTTTCCAAGCAGCCATGTCTCTTCTGGCAAAATTTGATTACCAAGCTTCAGGATAAGGTAAATCATTGGACTCATAGATGGCTTTCTACTGCTGCCCGAGTTACTCTTCTTCAAGCTGTTATCCAAGCTCTTCCTACTTATCGAAGCATGGTTCACGCTGCACCTATTTACTTTCTCAAGGAGTTTGATGCTCTTTCTCGACAATTCCTTTGGAGTGGTAATTTGCGTAGTACTAAATGGAGCTTGGTTAATTGGGCAACTGTTTGTAGGCCTAAAAAGGAGGGTGGCCTTGGTCTTCGATCTGCTCTATTGAGTAGTCAAGCTTTGGCTGCTAAACTTTATTGGCGATGGTGCTCTGGACAACATCAACTTTGGGCTCGTATTATCACTCATAAATATTTTCATGGTGTTGATCCTTGCTATGTTTCTGCACTTCTTCTTGAAGGTCGTAGCTCAATGGTTTGGCATACTTTGAAGACAAGTGCGATGTTGGTAAAGAGGGGTCTGTTTTGGATATGTAAAGGAGGTTCTTAGGCTTTGTTTTGGTCTGATGCTTGGGATGGATTCCCTTCCATTTTATCCATATACCCTCAACTTCAGCCTCTTTGTGACTCTTTTCTTGTCGTTGGATGGGATAAAGTGGCTCATTACAAGACTCCTTATCAATTGGGACCTGTTGTTGGTTACAGATGGAAGCATTCTTCTGATTGGCCTCCTAGAGGTACAGACATGGATCGTCAGGAGCTTTCTCAAATTCTAGCCTCTAGAGAGTGTTCTTCTTTGCTTGGTCCAGATGTTTTGGCTTGGGGCGGTACCTTGTCTGGTAAATATCATGTCTCTGTTGGGTATCAGGAGATAACTAGACAATTATTTGGGGATGCTAAGGTCCCTTGGTGGAAGCAAGTTTGGAATAAAGTTTCTTGGTCCAAGTGCAATTTTTTCATGTGGCTAGTGGCTCACAACCGTTGTCTTACCTGGGATAATCTTTGTAAATGTGGATTTCAGGGCCCCTCTTATTGTGTTTTGTGTGGTAATGGAGAGGAGTCTGTCTCCCATATGTTCTTCCATTGCTCCTATTCTACTCAAATATGGCACCTTTGGTGGAGCGCTTGGGGTTGCTCTTGTCGGCATGCTTCCTCTTTGCCTGAGTTCTGGGCCGGCTTGGGTACTACTCCCTCCAAGTCTTCTTTTCTCCATGCTGCTTGGATTGCAGGCCCATCTTTCATGCATTGGCATATCTAGTTGGAGAGGAATCATCGCATATTCCAAAATGTTCGGCTTGGTGTTTTGCATCTTTGGTGGAAAATATCACATTCTCTTCAGGAAACTATTCTTGTGAAGTGTGAGCTTGATGGGGGTATGGATCCGATTGATCTTGCTATCTGTAATCACCTCAATTTTCATCTGCAGGATGGGGCTGCAACTCATAGATTTCCTTCTATGTCCAGGTAGCTTCACCATCAGAGGAAGGGTTGGGTTAACCGGGATGGGCACTGGACTCCTCCTCCCTGTGGAGTTCTGAAAATTAACACTGATGGTTCTTCCCATGGGAATCCTGGTCCGACTGGTATTGGCGGAGTGGCTCGTTGTAGTTCTGGGGATGTTAAATTTTTCTTCTCAGTTCATAAGGGTGATTATACTAACAATCTCATGGAAGCTCAGGCTATTTTATATGCTGTGGAATAGTGTTGCTTGCGGGGATGGAGTAAGATTATCTGTGAGTCTGATTCCCAGGTGGTGGTGAACATGCTTTCTTCGCAAGAGCTTGAGGATGTTAGTTGGCAGCTGGCCACTATTGTTAAGCAGATTCTTTTCTTCTCTTCCTCTTTTCAGTTCATTAGGTTCACGTATATTCCTCGTGAATGGAATAGAACTGCTGATTGTTTAGCCAAATGGGCATCTAGTCATGATCCGGGTTGGCATATTAGGGATAGGAGGCAACTGTCCTTTGAGATGGTGCAAGAATTTGATGATCTTGTTGCTCATGATCGAGCTCCTTGTTGAGCTCTCCTTGTTGTATTCCTTTCTGTCTTAATAAATTTTTACCCCTCTTTTTGAAAAAAAAATTTAAAAAAAAAAAAAAAACATATATATATATATATATATATATATATATATATATATATATATATATATATATCATAGTAATGGAGTTATATAATACATCTTAAAATAATTTATATTATATTCCTATTAATATAACTAAAATAACAAATTAAAATACATATTGTACACGAGGGGGACACTTAGTCTATTTAATAGTGGATCTATTCTTCCATTCAATCTTACTTGACAGAAATATGACTAACACACAAAATGATTGGACTTTTTCTTATGCTACTACAATTGGACTTCATGTTCTACTACTCTTTTACATCATGATGATGGATCATGAAGTGTGATCTGAAATGTTGATGGTAACAAAATCTACACAATTGCATCCAAAGATTATATAGTATAGGTACAAAGGACTGATAGAAAATTGACACCATACATATTGATGGGTATTTGAGCATAGAAGGGACGACACCCACCCATATCAAATGATATGGTTCGGTGGTTGTTGTCATCACAAGTATCCTAGCAGATAAGTATACACTCTTGGTACCAAGTATATTTCTTGATTAGATATCCCAGTAACCTCATGTAAATTTTTTGCTTGAATGCATATACTTGTAAGGTACAAACTAGTAAGCTTTATCTCTAGTATTTGGTTAGCTTTGGGTTTAATTGTGATAGCATTCTCTAGCCCCATGAATATACCTCTCTCCTCATCCATCCTCTACACAGTATATGACAATGGTGTATAAAATAAATTGCACCCTTTATGTTAGAGCTCATCATGCTAGAAATCATGCTCAACAACATCTTCCTAACTAGGGGTACTCGACCATGCAGTGTAGATCTCTCCATGCAAGGGCATGTCCTTCATGAAAAATTAAACATGTTTGTTCCTCATCAACATCTTCTATACTCTTTCCTAGATGTGGTCACATTCTTAGTCCTCGAATTGGTAGTCATAGGATTTGGTAGATATCCTCCAAAGTCATTGCCATCTCTCACAACGGAAGTCTAGGGCTACATGTATCCTCATCCTAAGTAGCATCTCCTTATATAATCTAAGATGTGGTAGGTGGCATATCCAATTGCAGTGTTACATGTCTCATGAATTGGACCTTGAGTGGTTCTAGCACAATATTGTACTCATAGATGTAGACCATAATCTAGGTTATATAGTGCTCTCATAATACTAATAGGTCTTGCAAGTACACAAAAAATGCACCTTTCATGATTCATTCATCTCAAATTGGTCAATAAAATCAAAATTGACTTCTTGGGTTGAGGTCAATATAGTTAGTTCAGGTTGATGTTCCTAGTTCCTAACACATGTTGACCCTCAATACTCCATCTAGTGTCTACTATAGCAAGTACATAAATGTTAAGAAAGTCAAGAAATGGGCATAGAGATCAACGAATAGCTCACTAAGTAGTTCTTCCTCATCTTCTCTTCTCCACAAGACCTCCATCCTGATCAAATGTAGCAATTATCTCATCAACATCTCCTTACACCTATTCTCTCCTTCACCACCATTCAAAAGGTAAAAATTGGAAAATGAGTTTTTCAAATGAAAATCTTGTTTATGTATTTCAAGGTAGGTTACCTTTTGCATAAATAATAACTTTTCGTTTACATAAACAAATAGTCATGATCACTCATTTACTCATAATGTGAGTTATGTAGGTCCAATTGCAGGACATAATAGTGTACACAATTTAAATCATGTGTATGTTATACAAGTGTGAAACCTACATACATAATTGTAGCGAGCCTTTCAGGTAGTTAAGCTTGTTGTACAAAATCATCCTAACTAGCATTTTCATTTCGTGACAATTAGCTTATCCATGATTTTTCCCAATTTTGATTTTCCATGTAAATCCTGGATTTATTGTGTTGGTGTTTCTCTTCATTCATGTTTATCTTTACATTGAGGATTTACTATGCTTTAAATGATAGATTTTAAGTGGTGGGAGTTGATTATTATGTATTGACTAAAATATCAAAAGTTTTTAAACAAGTGTGAGGATAATTGATTTACCCCCCTCTCAGTTATTTGATGATCCATCATAGACTATAAGAGAGCAATATGAAGATAGTATTTTATTGAAGTTACAATATCTATTTATCTTGCACTTAAATGGTCATAACTACAATTTACTCTAATTGAGTAATATTTGAACTTTCTATTGATAACCTATAACACACTCTTGGAACATATTTTTAACAAATCAATTCACTAAAGATGGGCAATAAATACTCAATCATGTCAATCAAGTATTGAGCTGAACAAATTTTACAAATCAATTCACTCAAGATGAGTTATAGTAAAATGGTTCAATTTTGTCATCAATGTTTTTATTCTATGTATTTTGTGAGAACTTGGAGCAATACTACAAATTTATATTGACTTCTTAATTAATTTCTGAGCATGAGCTGTAAAAATTCTGATAGTGGGTTCAAGATTATACAATACCTTTTTGTTAACTGCAATTAGTTTTGCACTCAAGAGTCTACAAATTTAGTCTTAAGTTTGAAAATATTTGAATTTACTACAAATATTTGGGGATGTTGAGGTCCCTTGGTGGAAGCAAGTCTGGAATAAAGTTTCTTGGTCCAAGTGCAATTTTTTCATGTGGCTAGTGGCTCACAACCGTTGTCTTACCTGGGATAATCTTTGTAAACGTGGATTTCAGGGCCCCTCTTATTGTGTTTTGTGTGGTAATGGAGAGGAGTCTGTCTCCCATCTGTTCTTCCATTGCTCCTATTCTACTCAGATATAGCACCTTTGGTGGAGCGCTTGGGGTTGCTCTTGTCGGCATGCTTCCTCTTTGCCTGAGTTCTGGGCTCGCTTGGGTAGTGCTCCCTCCAAGTCTTCTTCTCTCCATGCTGCTTGGATTGCTGGCCCATCTTTCATGCTTTGGCATATCTGGTTGGAGAGGAATCGTCGCATATTCCAAGATGTTCAGCTTGGTGTTTTGCATCTTTGGTGGAAAATATCACATTCTCTCCAGGAAACTATTCTTGTGAAGTGTGAGCTTGATGGGGGTATGGATCCGGTTGATCTTGCTATCTGTAATCGCCTCAATTTTCATCTGCAGGATGGGGTTGCGGCTCATAGGTTTCCTTTTATGTCAAGGCAGCTTCACCATCAGAGGAAGGGTCGGGTTAACCGGGATGGGCACTGGACTCCTCCTCCCTGTGGAGTTCTGAAAATTAACACTGATGGTTCTTCTCGTGGGAATCCTGGTCCGGCTGGTATTGGCGGAGTGGCTCGTTGTAGTTCTGGGAATGTTAAATTTTTCTTCTCAATTCATAAGGGTGATTATACTAACAATCTCATGGAAGCTCAGGCTATTTTATATGTTGTGGAACAGTGTTGCTTGTGGGGATGGAGTAAGATTATTTGTGAGTCTGATTCCCAGGTGGTGGTGAACATGCTTTCTTCGCAAGAGCTTGAGGATGTTAGTTGGCAGCTGGCCACTGTTGTTAAGCAGATTCTTTTCTTTTCTTCCTCTTTTCAGTTCATTAGGTTCAAGTATATTCCGCGAGAATGGAATAGACCTGCTGATTGTTTAGCCAATTGGGCTTCTAGTCATGATCCGGGTTGGAATATTAAGGATAGGGGGCAATTGTCCTTTGAGATGGTGCAAGAATTTGATGATCTTGTTGCTCAAGATCGAGCTCCTTGTTGAGCTCTCCTTGTTGTATTCCTTTCTGTCTTAATAAATTTTTACCCCTCTTTTTGCAAAATTTGACTACAAATAAACTGTCACAAAAATAAATAGTAACTTAATGCTTTTTCCCTACTTCTAATATTCTAAAAATAAGACTAACCAACAACATATTATAAATAACCTCAAATATTCCAATATTTATACATCATTGAATATAGAGTTAGATAAAAAATATTAATATAACATATATAATTCCAACTTGGACTAATCACTATTCCATTAAAAAATGGAGAGGACTTTGTATAAATAAAAAGCCTAAATGTTATTTTCTATTAGTTTCACAAATTGTGAGCGGACATTCACCATAAACTGCTCTTTCAAATTTATAATACTGTAAGTATTAAAATACAATTGATTTACGGATTTGAGACTTTAAAATATCATTAGTCTTGCAATAATGATCTCTTCATCCGGATGAGGACTACATTAAAGGATTATATGGGAGCTGTTCTCTGCACGCTGCTTGGCTTACATGTAGAACTAGGAAAAGGAACTGTAAATCGAAAGATCCCATATCGACCAGCCAAAGTAGAACTACATGAAACCGAATAGTGCTTCACCATCAAATTTCATAGCCTGGACATTGCTGAATTATGAAATAGATTTTATGAAACAAGTCAAGGCTTCTTTAACATCTTTCTAAACATAATCACTGCAATGTAAGAAAGCTTACAGTCAAATAATTGTGGAACAATGCATATATTTAAAAAGTATGAATTTCAATTTATTACAATGTGACATTTACAAGTCTCTCCATCATATAATTTTGAATAAGCACATTGAAACCTTAATATTCCAACAGTTCGGACAAGACTTGATGCCTCATAAGGTTATTCACTTTCATTCCTATTTCAGAGGCAACCCATCTGAATCATCATACATTATTGTACTGTCTCTAATTTCATTAAACTTGACCCCTGGCGGCCACAACCTTTGTTCAGTCAGGAAAAGAAGCTCAGTAGGCTCATCACAGGAAAATCTTGCTGGCTTGGATGGACTTGAATTAATCTATAGCTTTTCATCCGTGTTTGTTTTGGGTAACATGTAATTCTTGAAGGTTTCTGAAAGATCTGAATCTTCATACAAGAATGGAAATGCTTCTGTTCAAGTTTCTAAATCAAGCTAGACATGTTCCCGATATCACTTGGAATGCCTTCAAAAACATCGGTGTATGCCAGGATACAAGTGAAATAGATGCCAACAAAAAACCAAATAGAGGTGAATTGAAATCTTCAAGACTAAATCTGCAATACGACATATTCTCTGGTGTTTCATGAAAGTCAAAGTATTTTTCATAAAGTTCTTAATGAAAGAAGCAATATCGCACAAATTTACTTAATGCTGAGAAAATCCAGCAGCACAAGGTTGCAATCAGTTTTCACAAAGTTAAAAGGTTGCAATCAGTATGTAATGAAATGTATATATAGAAAACAACTTCAGAATATCTCAATCGGCGGTGGCAGGCATGGAGTTGTAGGGGGATGCTTCTCCAGATCTCCAAGGCTTAGAAATGTTCCAATATAAAATTGTAGTATTTTATGTGGGCAGACATTGTTGAGATTGTTGTCTTGGTATTTAGTGCTCAACACTTCTTTGGAGATTTGTATCATGGATTGAGTTAAAATGTGACATTTGTATCGAGCATTAATAGTTTGAACTTTTGGTGCAATGACAAATGCTTCCAACAAGTCGTATCAGACCCTTGGGTCACAAATACAAATCTCAACACTTCTTTGGAGATTTGTACCATGGATTGGGTTAAAATGTGACATTTGTATTGAGCATTAATAGTTTGAACTTTTGGTGCAATGACAAATGCTTCCAACAAATCGTATCAGAGCCTTGGGTCACAAGTTCAAATCTCCCTTTAGTGGGTACCAAAAGCTCTGAAAGCTTGCTTGGTGTTGACGAGAGAGTGTTGAGATTGTTGGTTTGGTGGCAGCACCTCTTTGAAGATTCGTGCTGTGGGTCAGATTAATATGTGGCATTTGTTCGGGTAATAACAGTTCGAAAAGCTTTTTATGCAAATGCTTCGAACAGATATATCCCTGTAGAGCAGTAAAAATCTCACAAAACTATTTTTAAAATTATGACTGTTCAACTGAAGTCAAGAATTTCTACACATTTAACATTTGTATGAATCAAAGATCTTACCATAAGCTATTTTTCTAACACAAATCTGAAACCAGATAATTTATTTATTTAGTAGGAGTAACTTACACCAAAAATCTCCGACCTATAAATTCATAGTTTCATAGTGGGGTACTAAATAATTGATTTATTTAGTAGGAGTAACTTGCACCAAAAATCTCTGACTCATAAATTCATAGTTTCATAGTGGGGGTGTTGGGATATGAAACTGGAAATCAAGGTTCAAATTTGGGAATTGTGGAAGTCTAGTGGTGAGGTGGGAGGAGGCAGTACTGATATTCAAATTGAAGCGAATTGGAATCTTCGAAACAAAATGTCCAATACAACATCCCCCTGCGAAGCTTTCAGAAAGTTAAAAAGTTGAAATCAAGCTTTCAGAAAGTTAAAAGTTGAAATCAATCAATGACAGCATCTCACACTGATATACAAATTAGAACTGAATTGAAATCTTCAAAAAAAAATCTGCAATATAACATCATTACCTAACTTAGAAAGTTAAAAATTGAAATCAATCAATATATGATGACGGCATCTCGAACAGAGATGGCGCACATAATGCTATGGGGATGTTTATCTAAACCCTCAATTCTGAAAAGCATCCCTATTGCTATAGGGGATGTTTCTCCGAACCCCCAATTCTGAGAAACATTCCTATACAACACATCGCCATTGAAAAGTGAAAATTTAAAAAATCTTGGCAGCATTCAAATCAACGAATTTTAAAAATCTATGTAAAAGGAGAAAATGACAGTCAAAAGGCTGTTCAAGTGAGAGTACTATTACATAAGTACGCACTATTGCCATTGGGAATGGACTTTTCTTTTTCCCTGTTTGACCCATTCATCTCTTCAGTATGAACAAGAGGCAGCCATGAATTTTCTGTGCCATCTAGAACCCATATGACCCTATTTGATTTTTTGTTGGCATCTATTTCACTTGTATCCTGGCATACACGATGTTTTTAAAGGTACTTTGAGTTCCTCTGCCTCCTGGTTTAATCTGATAAGGCAAAGGAAGAAATGCAAATGAAACTAGATGAACCAGCAGCGATGCAAACTGAAATAAGTGGGAAACAAAAAGATCAGTAGAGATTGACCATTTTGAACGTACATTGGTTCTCTCTTCAACTGATATTTTACTTCTAAGATCGTCTGCTTTCCGCTTACTCTGAAACCCTGAGGAATTTGCAGTTTGCAAGAATTCAAACACTCTGACTTTAGAAGGAAATCTTTTGTTAGTCACAGTATCATAGTAATACTGCATAAACCCCCAAAACAGAAATGTCAATAACTGCAGTAAATGGTATCTTCAGGTTAACAAGTTTACAATACTTGATTAACATTGAAAAAAAAAAGGAAAGAACAAACCCTAAGTAAAATCTGAAACTAAAACAGAGCTAGTCAACCGTCATGCTTGAAACCGTATCGGTAATGAAAGACATCGAAATTGATAAATTACAAAAATGGGTATTATGTAATAAGGGTTGCTAAACACTTGCCTTATCAATTGCGCCAGCACTGCTACCAGTGACTCGAGTTTTAACCTCTATAATCCATCCTTTGGGCAACCAATCTGGAGATTCAATCACTTTGGCATTTCTTTTTAACCTGCGTCTGGAATTAATAGTACTCGAATTACAGACCCCATTATCAGGGCTGGTTTTTTCCTTACCCCGACTCTTCATTGATGTCGATTTCTACCTTTCCTCACGTTTCCAATACTTCCAGAACAACACATCGATGAAAAAGGGCAAAAACCCACCCCATTCTTCGTAAAGTCATATAAAAGAACTAAGTTTAGAAATTTCTGAGCCGTAATTTTGCCGCTTTAACTGTTACAGATTATCATAATCACCTTTGCATGCCCTCCTCCTCTATCTTCGCTACAGCTGGCTAAATTTAACCTCCACTATGCAAGACGCCTCTCCTGTGCGCTCCTGCAATACTGTTATCGACATAATAAGCTACCGGTTGCAACCCCAACGAGGTACAATTCTACGCACCCCCAACGAGGTACAATTCTACATCGTGGAAAGATATATTGGAGCAATATATTGAAGAGCGGCAGGATATTTTTTTATAGTAAAATCTTATATTTTTCTGAGCGGCAGGATAATTTTTTATAGTAAAATATTATATTTTTCTATCTTATTGTACTTGCCCTAGAAATACTATTGCATTCTGAAAAATCAATTAGTTGTAGCCAATCACATATAATTATTTTTTAATTAAACAATATAGCCAATCACAAATAATCTTGAGAATATTTGCAATTGGCAGCCCATTACCCTTCTTAATGTGTCCTATAATAGATTTGCTAAAGCCTATGACCGGATTGAATGGCTTTTCATTTTGGCTATGCTCTAGGCTCTTGGTTTGGGTCACAATTTTCTGTAGTATGTGGAAATGCTAATGCTTGCATTACTATCAATAACTCCCAATCTAATGCCTTTGGGCTTTTTTGTTCCATCAGGCAGGGTTGCCCTCCGGCTTCGGCGTTATATGTTCTTGCTGCTGAAGGGTTTGGTTATTTGCTAGCCCACTCCATATCTTTAGGTTTGGTTCATGGCATTTCTTTACTAGAGTCCTCTTCCGAGTTGGTCAATGGTCACATTGGTGATGATTCTTTTCTCACTCTTTTGGAGGATGAAGAAAACATCAATAATGCCTTGAATTGCCTTGACACTTTTTGTCAAGCCTCTGACTGTACTATTTAGTGGCATAAAACGCTCAGTTATCGTCAGTCTTTTGTGCTAGGTCCACCTTGGCTTAACCAGTTTGAATGGAAATGGGTCACACACGGGGAGATTTTCTGCTTTTTAGACATTCCTTTTGCCTTTCAAGCATTGCCAGTGGATCTGTGGAAAATTGTGCTTGCCAAGATTACAAAGAAGTTGGACTATTGGCTTACAAAACTGCTTTCTCTTGTAGGCAAATTTCAGATTTGCTCTAAAGTTCTTGCAGCTACACATCTCTATTATTCTTCCTATTGGGCTCCTTCAAAAGCCTCTTATTAGAAATTAGAGTGATTTTCTTTGGGCTTCTAGTTTCGACCAACATAGCTTTTACAGAGTTGCTTGGGATTGTCTCCCCAAAGAGTTTGGAGGCCTTGGCCTTCTCTCCACACAAAAGCAAGGCCTTGCTCTCTGTGCAGAATGGATTATTCATGCCATTACTAGAGATGAAGCTTGAAAGATTCTGGTTCAGCGTTGCATTTCCTCTAGGTTTCCTATTAACAGACCTACATGGAAGGGGATTGGCTTTCAAACCCTTCTCATCATGCGAGAACCCATGGACATATAGGGCTCTTTTGTTATCAAGAGCACATGGAAAGCTTGGGATACTATTAAGCCTTGGCTTTGCTGGTCGGGTGATGAGTACTATGATGGGCTCTCTTTGAACCAACTGAACAATTGGTCGTCTCCTCTATTTGCCATCCAGGGTATTCCCCTACCCAAGACTCAAGGTGATAGTGCTCTACATTTTTTGGAATGAGGCATCAAGACTCCTAAAGATCTTTTCTCTAGGGTCTCAATGAGTCTTAGATCTTGGGAAGATATCTTGCCCATTCAGATTGGCAGACTTTTGACTTGTTACTTTCTACAAGCCCAGGCCACTTAATTTATAAAGTGGGTATCTACTCTATTCGACCTTTGTGGACTGACTTGAAGTGGTATCCTACCACTACTTTCACCAGCTACAAGCCAAGTTTGAGATATAGATGGCTTTCTCCCCATCTGTCGATGGTGGATACACTCAATCAGAGATGGCATTTGTAATCTTCCCTTTCTTAGTGGAGAAAGTGCTTTGACACTATTTGGAGTACTATTTGGAAGCAAAATACATTGAAAAAATAAGTCCAAGACATAAGATACTATTAGTTTAATGCAAAATAGTTGGTAAATCAATATCTAACATGTGGTTGTCAATTATAACTATTGGAGTACAAGCCAAGCAATTCACACTAAGCCATCTAAGTACACATCTAGTTAGTGACTTAATACCACTCTATTTCTTGTTGAAGAGAATGGATGCTCCATATGACTTCAATACCATGAGAGAACAATTGAGTCAGGCTACCACTATTAAAACATATAAGTCAAACTCTCATCTAATGAGATTAGACATACATTTATGAGTAATTTTTATTACTACTACTAGAACATTAACACTATTCAACATGACATACCCATGCATCTTGAAATTTCCTAAAAACTATTACTTGAATGCATCTTTGATATATACCATGGTGTCCTTACTAGTTGAATTCCAAGTAGAAATTAAACTCGAAGGATAGTCAAGTCTTGCATATCCGATTGCATCAATAAGCCTTATTGGATAGTTGTTCCTAATCCTTTCAAGGTTTTGTTAAAAAACAAGTGCATGGTGAAGGATAATGCATTCCAAATTTCATTTAAGGGTTGAAGACAACAAATACTATTGAAGATAACTAACAATTTAAGAATTATAAAATGTCAATCATCATTTGAAAGTATTCAATTTAGTCTGCTAGAGTGAAAATTAAAAAGTGGTGGTACCTTGTTAAATGAAGTGATTTTTCTACAAATGATATTTACACTTCCAATATTTACCTTGGTAGAGAACTTCACTCCTTCCATGATCATAAAAAAAATAATTGCATAAAAAATAACAAAATATTAGTATCCCTACAAACTTTTCAAATATACAACTCAAATAAAATGCCTATTTTTGTATTTATCCTATACTTCAAAACAATTCACATCAATAACAAGGTGATGCATGATCAAGGTTGTATAACCATACAACACCACCTTGCCTCCCCTCACATGAATCTTTCTACAAATTCAAATACAAATTTCACTAGCATAAAACTATATATGCATTCAGTGCAAAATATGATGACCCAAACTAACTAACAAAACTTGGATAAGTGTATCCCCAAATATGGTGTCATGCAATCATCCTATATTTTCAGGATAATCTCTAGTTTTGATTTTTTAAATTATATTTCCCTCTTTCAAAATCATAACCTTAACTTGGGTTAAATCATACACAACAACAAAATACCAGCTCACAAGCATGTTTACAACAACATGAGTTCATAAGGGATAGATTTCTCACTCTTTGGCCTAGGGCCAAGCAAAAATCATCTAGAGAAATTCTTGGAAAAAAACAAAACTTACATTTTCTAGCAAAATTGTGACTTTCTATTTCCTAGGACAAGAACATGTTCTTTACAAAATTAATTGTTCTAGGCCAACCTTTGTAAGAACACCCCAATATTTTTTTGAAATTTTTTACCAATGTAACTTGGTAAGAATCAAAACGATTGAGCATGTAAAATAGTAATTCTTGCTAATACAAATATGATATGATTTTGCAATATGTATTTCTTTGCAACTATAATTTTAAGTTATTTTGAAAATGATATTTTTTAATTTTTGCATATAGAAATAGATGAATATCTACACTTAAGTTTATTTTATATTAAGACATTGAAACTGAGAGCATAATGAAGAACACCTTTGAGTAGGACTGGTATAAATACAAACTAGGTGCTACCATTTACAGGTTCTGGAAATGTGAGCTATTTACAATGCACTCCAATCAACCAAAGATTGTAATATGATAGATCATGTTCAAATAGGTCTGATTAGATTGTAATAGGCTCAACATGATAAGATTCACTCCTTTTGGTTAGTTCCAAATTGCTTAGGATATTGCTCAAAGATCACCACACATGCAATAATGACCCAAAAACATAAGGAATTGCACCAAGGACTTTTAGATCTGCAATGTAAGATATCCCCTTGTAAATGGATTCCAATTCACAAAATTCCTTTCACAACATCACTTAATGTCTTAACAATCTAGGTTAGCCTTAGGATATAAAAGACAATTATTGGTTAGCAGTTAAGTTTGGTATTTCACATGACTAGCTATAATATGTATAACACACATGATATATAACACTCACATGCCTTAAGACAAAATCTAAATCATCAACCACCATGAATAGATTGAAATGGGGTCTAATGAATTTTTTGTCAATGCCCTTTACTGTAGCATACCAAGGAGTAGCAGTGGAATCATAAATAAATTGTAGACATGAAAAATTAGAATCTATTTTCCCCCAACAACTTTGGTGGTTATTTCTATAAGTCAAAATACCTATAGTAGAGATAAGGTCAAAACTTGGTAGCCACGCCTCATCCCCATTTCAAGACAAGACCACTAAGGGTACAGCTTATTAGGTAGTTTGATTTCTTTAAAAAAAATCTAGTAAGTAGTCACAAGAAAGTGTCCAAGAATGATCACCTAATGATAAAAAATCCAATTATGAAATGCCTACAACGAGTCAACCAATTTTATCTTTCATGTTTCATGCAACCTTCATTACGAGCTCAAATAATATTCCACTTACAGGGGTCAATGAGCCTAAATTATCAATCTCTAATGAATATACCCTCTCCCAACATTTTTTTTTTTTTTGAGTTACTACTAGAGTTAGGGGAAAAATGAGCCCATCAAGAATTTAATTGTGTGTATTTTCTATGTTTTAATATTTAGTAGACTTAAGTTAATGAGTAGAGGGCATTAAGAAAACTCTATTATTATTTTTATCACAAATCATAAAGTAATACATTTCTTAGCACTCTATATCATTTCTTTGTTGTACTATGCCTAAAGTGGAGACAACCAACTCAAAACTAATTGTGGATGCCTTTTGGCCTGTCACCCCTATGATATTTTATAGGATTGTGGTTGTGTCTTTCTACGACTATATAAAAATTGATGGATGTGTACCTAGATGATTGGACTATATAACATGCTCAAGAACCATGTTGTAAAGCTTTGCTTTATGTTGGACAAGTTTTAGAAATGTAGTTGCAAGGACTTGGCACGAGGCATTTGCAATGCTCATTAAGTTGCAAACAACTATTGTGATACCCACGACCTTGGATCTACCACAGTAAGCCACGATCATCACTCATATCAAGATTTTGTTATAAGAGAACTTGACAATACTTAAGGAAATTATTGGTAATTACAAGTCAATGGTAGGGATCCTATGACTTGTGCTATCACTAAAGGACACTAAGAGTCAAAATGTTGATGTATTTTGGATATGTTAAAAGGAAAAAAAATGTTTCTTCCATATTTCTTGCACTCCACAGAAATTCAAGTATGGAACCCTAGGTTATTACACATGCATGGGTTTGAATGTACACTAATTTATTACCCTTCAAAATTCCTTAGTTAATTTTTCAAAATCTTGGATCAAATTAGAGTGATTAAAATTTAATATTTTTTGTATTGCCTCTCATGTTTGCAGTCTATACCTTGTCTATTTTGTTTTGTGAGATACTTGATGCTCTTATTTTATGTACCTTGAGAGGACCTAAGGGTCGGATGTTATACTTTGATTCAATCTAAGTTTAGTCATATAAAAGAACTAAGTTTAGAAATTTCTGAGCCGTAATTTTGCCGCTTTAATAGTTACAGATTATCATAATCACCTTTGCATGCCCTCCTCCTCTATCTTCACTACAACTGGCTAAATTTAACCTCCACTATGCAAGACGCCTCTCATGTGCGCTCCTGCAATACTGTTATCAAAATAATAAGCTAACAGTTGCACCCCCAACCAGCCCTTATAATGTGGTCTTTAATTCGAGTACTATTAATTCCAGACGCAGGTTAAAAAGAAATGCCAAAGTGATTGAATGTACTCCTCTCCTGTGTGCTCCTGCAATACTGTTATCGACATAATAAGCTAACAGTTGCACCCCCAACGAGGTACAATTCGTGACAGCTGGCTAAATTTAATCTCCACTATTCAAGACGCCTCTCCTATGCGCTCCTGCAATACTATTATCGACATAATAAGCTAACGGTTGCACCCCCAACGAAGTACAATTCATGATCGTAGAAAGATATGTTGTAGCAATATATTGAAGAGCAGCAGGATTTTTTTTTATAGTAAAATCTTATATTTTTCTATCTTATTGTACTTGCCCTAGAAATACTATTGCATTCTGAAAATTTAATTAGTTGTAGCCAATCACATATAATTATTTTTTAATTAAACAATATAGCCAATCACAAATAATCTTGAGGATATTTGCAGGTGGAAACGTACAAGAGTATCAAAAATATTAATGTATAGTGTTTTTAACAATATTTAATGCAAGTACTTGCATATTCATATTTGAAGGGTGGTCAAGGTTATAATGACAGCGTGATATATATCAAATAATCTTACTATATTGATGTATATTGATGATATAGAAGGATTTCTTGTAATATTTTTTGTTATACATTAAAATATTTGATGAAATAATTTCATTTTTTATCTATACATACAAGATAACTACATTTTGTTTTAAGTATCATTTAATCTTATTTTTTTCTATAATATTGTGCATGGATTATTATGTAGTTAAGAATATTTGTGGAAAATACAAGTAGGTTGAATATAGAGACCATCTAGACATTTTATTTTAAATATTAGTGTATGCCCCTCTACTTTGTCAATTTCAATTATTTCTACCTATATCTATCTCCCTATCCCTACCTATATATCTTTTTTACTTAGACGTATAGACATTTATTATGTCTCCCGACTTACCTCTCTCTTCTATTATCCCAACCCCTCCCTTTGTCACCCCCAACCTCCACCCCCTCTCTCTCCTCTTCATGCTTCTTGTCCTCCTACTTCTTCCTCTTTATATCTCCCTTCACAACTGAAATGTCCCTTTTCTGATTTTACATGATATTTCCAACCTCTAATCAGATTTTCAAGATCAAACAACTAATATCACGAAGATCCACCAAATTTCTCAAGAAACCCCAAATCGGGTATGCCAGAAATTGTGCCAAAAGCTTCACAGCTTCACCTATTATTAATAAATTTGAAAGTGGACATTTTTACAGAAATTTCAGCAGCATAACAGCCTACAAAATGACATTTCTAGACCCGTATAGCCTTTACACAACAATTCTCAAATGTAGGACAAAAACTATGCTCTTCGGGCTCCCGAAATTAACACAAAAATGCTCAGAAACACCACAAAAACACTAATAATCTATCTCAGAAGTTTAATCACGTCCCAATACATATATTCAGCTCTATTTCAACACCTTAAAGTCTGAAATACAACAGCAACCCAAACTGATATGAAATGCTCAACTAAAAACACCAAACTCATACAAAAAATACACTCGAAAACTCACAAATCTGCACTGTTCAGCACAAAGGCAAACTCTGTATGAGCATGCACATGGAATGGCTTCAAACTCCCGTCCTTAGCCTTCCTGGAAACCTAAAAACTCCCGTTCTTGGGTCTCCCTGGAAACCTGCAAACTCCCATTCTTGGGTCTCCTTCTCCACAGGTTTGGCAGCCTCTGAAGAATAACAAAGAATGAGCAAAAATTAAGTTCTGGCATCTGCCCAAAATGCCTCCAAACCCCTTAAAAGAGGGCATAACTATAACTCACATCCAAGAGAGGTTAATGAAACATATTTTAATAATAATTTTCATTTATTAGTCCAACGGTTTCCAAAGATTAACCCCCTTTTTTTGAAACTTCACTTTCTTGGGCCTGCTTGCCTTAGCAAAGATTATTATTTTTTAATTATTTGAAAAGGGGACATGACAAGTCCTCCCCTCCCAAACATTTCTTGTCCTCAAGCAATAGCTGAACAATAAACCAATCAATCCACTTGGATCCCAAATGTAGTCATGAACTATACTACTACCAATTAACACAAGCTCCTGCAATATCCTCTGCAATATGACCAGGAGGAATCCATAATCAAACTGACAATTATAGCTCAACCAAACTCCAAAATCACAACTTCCACAGTCAGAAACCCATGAGACACAAACTCTTAGAACATCAAAACCCAAGTAAAGTGGACTACCAACACAGTAAATACCATCAATGCATTCCACTGGCCTATACGGAATGTACAATCCAACTCTGCAACAATGGTGAATGCTCTCAAATGAAACTATACCAAGTATGGAGAATCCACACACTGCACAACTCCTGCAGTCAACACAACTCTGGAGATCATCAGCCACTGTCTCATAACCATAACTCCCATGCACCCCTGATGGTGAAAAGCCATCACAAGATAAACAACAAGAAATGGAACCCAAACCAAATTTTCCTGCCATCAACTCCTCAACACAAGGATCAATTACTAACTGATGTACATACCCTGCAATATAATGTTGATTAAAAAAACCAACCTCAGTCAACAGCTCACCATGAACAAGTGATATAACCCACTGTGACTGATCACTAGCTAAGTCAGGAGATGTCATAGCCAAAGGAGTAGAATCAATAACAACACCTGCTAAAGCATCACTCCAAAACTCCTGCTCTAAGTCATGTATTATCAAGCTATCAACTGCAGGACCTATTGCCATGTCGTGCCCATCACAACTCTCATCCCGAGGCATCAAACTATTCCATAACTGATGATAAGCACTAGGAACCAAAGTACATCTCTGTATCATAATCTCATCAACATGGTCATCAAAGGTAAATTGATGAGCGTACCTCATAGTGTAATGCCGATAGAATGCGCCAATCTCAGTCAGTGGCTCAGACTGCAATCCAGATGAAACTAACTGCAATTGATCATTAACCATGTTGGAACTGGCTACTACCTCCAGGGTAAAAGCACAAACCTGTGTCACCTTTTATAAAGAAAAGTGATATCAGAATGTGACAGTTCAACATTAATGACAAAAAAAATGGTATTTGCGTTTAAAATATGAAGATGATGTAAACTGATGAAATGTGTAGAATTGTATGAATTTTATGCCTATAATTTTTATTATTTTTTTGACTAAGAATTTATTCATTTTATTTTATTTTGAAGTCCTTTTTTTAACTGTAAAAAATATAGGATGTAGTTCCCGTCAAACAAGTATGTGCAAATCATCTTTTTTTGTTATGATTTGAAAATATTTTATAGATGACATGTATAGCTAGTGCACAAAAAAAGAAATAATTATTTTTGATGTATATTTTCTTTGTTATAAGTACTCAAGTTCGACCTTGTCAGAATCCAACAGGTTTTGCCTCCCGTCAAAACTTCCCTATCAAATCTATACCTTCTTGAAAAAAATTACATATTCATGAAGAGGATTCTCTCCTCTAGTGATAAATATATTTTTTTTATTTTTTTGATATGATTTACTATTTTTTTTTTCATTTTTTGAGAGAGCATCTTCTGAAATGTTGAAATATCGACTTATAATATTTTTAGATTATAGCATATTATAACTAATCAAAACACTCAAAAAATTATATAATGATGATATTGAATCTGAAATCTATAAAAGGGTATTTTTAGTTTTTTTTTTAAATTGAATTTTGATAGAGAAATGAGATTTGACCAAAATAGGTTTTTGTATCACAAACGGTGACACAGATCTATGCTTTTACCCTCCAAAGATATCACCAAGGGAGTAGTATTACTAGTAGGAACCATGCCAACTGTCGACTCACCAACATCACACACGATCTTTGATACATCTCTAGTCTCTGCGCCATCAGTACTAGAGGCCACCATCATGTCAGGCATACAACAATCTACTAAAACACCCAACTCAACTGAACCTGACTCTAGTGGGAATGAACCTGATATGCCAATGTTAGTATCAAGGATGGATGCATCCCCATCTCCACTGTCTCTGACAATCTCGGCCATGGACATCCTCAGATCACCAAACACCACAGCTTGTAACTATATAGAATCAAGTAAAGACTATAGCCGCTCTAACTCCATGGTCACCTTAGCCAAATGAAATTGTGACTCCTTGAAAGCCAACTGTGTACTCTTAAGAATCTCAGAAGTCACCTTAAGCTGCTCAGTAAGCTCACTCACCTCATCTTCCTTAGCCAACAATGCATCATATGCTGTACTACCCCACTCCATAAGATAATCTCTATCGGCTACCAACTGCATATAATTTTGTCTCAAAATCCGAATAGCCTCCCATAAAGAGTGGATCTCTATCAAGGAAAGATAACTACCTTCCTTCTCATCACTAGTAGGAGAACCCCATCAATAAACTGTTAACAACTGACGAGCAGCATTGAAATGCTGGCAAGTGACAACAATGTCTCGGTCACTAACTCTCAACTAATTAGACACATGATGGCACTGGCTTGACTGTCTCCTACAAACCTCCTCTGATGCACTATCTAAAGGAGTATCCTCAAAGTTACTAGTCTCTAGAGTATTACCATCCATATCCTGTGAATCAAATCTAAAGCTCATATCAACATACGAAGTATCAAAAACATTAGCACTGCTGTCCAACTCCTCTGTACCCAAGGAAACTAAGTCTTCAAAATTGCCCACTGCATCCTCCTGGATGTCATCAATGCCAATATGATCCTGGAACTCATCTGTACACACTACCAAATATGAAATATCATCAACACATTCTAGCAAGTATGGTCGACTGGATATATGAACAAAGCCCAACACCAGTGTATAAAAACTAATACCAACATCAGATAAGCTCCTGGAACAAGAAAAGAAAACACGGTGTAATCTGCTAATCAAATCCATGATAGCACCCAAACAATCACTACTACCAAAAAGTGTTAAAGATCTCCAGTCAACTGAATCCAAAATGCCAATATAACAATCTCGAGTGGATATCCATAAACTAGAATCAACTGGTAACTCAAGAAAACTCCTCACCTAAGTAATATGACCAATACCAACTAACTCCACATAACTGTCATGATGAGATAATGAAGTCACAATACTATCTTTGTTCACCTTCAGCTGGCTGGACAAATCATGTGAAGTACTACCAGCCTCAACCTCATGTGATGAACCATCTAACTGTGCCTGGTACTCTTTCTCACCAAAGTCATGAATGTTCAATGTATGCTCATCTCTACCAGGTATCTCACCATCCTGCACAACAACATCCTCATAATCATCATCTGAACCCACTACACTATAGTCACTGTCTGTTGTAACTATACCATCCTAAATACCTGTGGCATCACCCTTTGACGACTTGTAAACAATTGTCTCAATTTGAGTATCAAGTTGACTGTTACTATCAATCTGTGTAATATCCTTTCCCACCACCCCCTGTGGCAGAGTAGAATCTGAGACCTCTACCTGGCTATCAGCTAGTTTCTCAAACTCCTCATGTAAGTTCTTGGGAATTGTGTCATCTGTCCTGTGAGAAAATTTGCCAAATAGAAATCCAGTCAACTTATCCACCTTAGCTGGGTCGGACAACATGTCATTCATTATACGGTGGTGCTCAACCAACTGTTCAGACATGTCATGGCTTATTTTCATAAGTTTATCTCAAATGTCTAAATAACCATCCTTTCTACTGTTTTGACTCTGGATATCAATTGTCCAAGATCGTGTCCTCTGAGACTCTGTACTATACCTGTCCATTCTGGATAAAGTAGAGTGTAACCCCAATAGGATATAACTTCTTCAAACACCAAGAACTAACATGCAAATGATTAGAAGTAGCATGCAACCATAGATTTTGACATGCAACTGATTAGAAGCAACATGCAACCACCAAATTCACCAAGAACTAACATGCAAATGATTAGAAGTAGCATGCAACCATAAATTTTTTCATGCAGCTAATTAGAAGCAACATGCAATCATCAATTATGACATGCAAGATCTGGGTAGTTGTCAAAACTGACATGCAAGATCTGGGTAGTTGTCAAAACTGACATGCAAACTTCTACAACCACCAAATTCACCAAGAAATAACATGAAAATGATTAGAAGTAGCATGAAACCATAAATTTTGACATGCAGCTGATTAGAAGCAATATGCAACCATAAATTATGACATGCAAGATTTGGGTAGTTCTAAAAACTGAAATGCAAGATCTGGGTAGTTGTCAAAACTGACATGCAACTTCTACAAACCCTCAGGCTGGCAAGATCATGGCTCTGATACCACTGAAATGTCCCTTTTCTGATTTTGTATGATATTTCCAACCTCTAATCAGATTTTCAAGATCAAACAACTAATATCACGAAGATCCACCAAATTTCTCAAGAAACCCCAAATCGGGTATGCCAGAAATTGTGCCAAAAGCTTCACAGCTTCACCTATTATTAATAAAACTGAAAGTTGAAATTTTTACAGAAATTTCAGCAGCATAACAGCCTAAAAAATGACATTTCCAAATCCATATAGCCTTTACACAACAATTCTCAAATGCAGGACAAAAACTATGCTCTTCGGGCTCCCGAAATTAACACAAAAATGCCCGAAAACAGTACAAAAATACTAATAATCTATCTCAGAAGTTTAATCACATCCCAATACATATATTCAGCTCTATTTTAACACCTTAAAGTCTGAAATACAGTAGAAATCCAAACTGATATGAAATGCTCAACTGAAAACACCAAACTCATACAAAAAATACACCCGAAAACCCACAAATTTGCACTGTTCAGCACAAAGGAAAACTTTGTATGAGCATGCACATGGAATAGCTTCAAACTACCGTCCTTAGCCTTCCTGGAAACCTACAAACTCCCGTTCTTGGGTCTCCTTCTCCATAGATTTGGCAGCCTCTGAAGAATAACAAAGAATGAGCAAAAATTAAGTTTTGGCATCTGCCCAAAATGCCTCCAAACCCCTTAAAAGAGGGCATAACTGTAACTCACATCCAAGAGAGGTTAATGAAACATATTTTAATAATAATTTTCATTTATTAGTCCAATGGTTTCCAAAGATTAACCCCCTTTTTCCGAAACTTCACTTTCTTGGGCCTGCCTGCCTTAGCAAAGATTATTATTTTTTAATTATTTGAAAAGGGGACATGACAACAACTATCTTCCTCCCCCCCCTTCCTCCTCTCTCTTTGACACACACAAAACACATTTCTTAAAGATATGGTGTAACGATGTCCAAAATTTATCTCTCCATAGTAAACTTTAGTTGTGTTGTAACTCAGATGACTAAGCAACATGATGTGTCCACTTTATTGCACTAGCAGATATGAATTATATGATAACAATTTTACCTATAAAAGTATTATTCAAAAATAAGAATTATATTGTATTCTTTTATCTAAACAACAATAAGTATTAATCTATAAATGGCTTCTCTATTTCCTCTAATAAGCTCCTACTAAAATTCTTACTTACATTTAACAAGTATTAATCCATAAATGGCTTCTTTATTTCCTCTAACAAACTCCTACTAAAATTCTTATTTACATTGTTTAACTATAATAATTGGAGATGTAAAAAATCTTACATAAAATTTAGAAACAACAATTGTTAGAATTTTTTTATTATGTAAAAAAATAATTTATATATTTAATAAGTCTAATCTTATTTTTCTAAATTAATGTATAAATCTTATATTTTAAAAATAGATTAATATTTAATGTTTTCTAGTATTTTGAGAAGATAATAGGATTTTATCGTTTACTCAAATCCAAACCTTATTTCTAAATCTAATTTTAATCCAAATTAAAGCTTAGTGCTGATCCCTATATATTTATATATGAAATTAAATATGAAAATATTTTTTTAAACATATCTAAATATTTTTCAAAAGAAATACAAGGTGTTGCATATATATGTGAAAATTTGGCATTTTCCATAGTTCAATCAATGTATCACTTGCAATATATGTATCACATTGCAAGTAAGGATTACATGTTGTTTCTATTTGCATTCCAAACGCCTCCTCTTTCTTTCAATCTACCATTCATTTCCTTGTAAAATACTTATCTTTTAAGCAATATAAAATATTTCTAGATCATAGAGAATTACCTTTTAAGAACCACATATTTGTTGTCATGTGAGGAAAGACATTTTATCCCATTTAGATTAAATTGATAATGTAGGTACACCTCCTTAGTCAATTTTAAATGATATAGAAAAGGTGTATTGATAGCTTTGGCATTCTCCATAGAGAAATGTTGCAACACCTTCTCAATATAATCAGCTTGAGATAATGTCTATTTTGTGTTCTTCCTTCCTATGCAAATTTTCATACCAAGGATTTGTTTGATTGCACCCTTGATCATTCATAGAAAATGAATGTGCTAACTATTGTTTCAATCGATTAATATGATCCATGTTAGACTTAGCTACAAACATATCATCAACGTATAAACATAAAATAATGTATATGTCATCATACAACCTCTTGAAATAAACACAATGGTTAGAATGGGATTGAGTATAACCATGTTCGTTCATAGAACTATTAAATTTGAGATAGCATTACTGATATTCTTTCTTTAACCAATATAAACTTTTCTTTAATCTACACACTAAGTTCTCCTTACTTTGAACTCAAATCCTTATGGTTCTTCCATATAGATTTCTTCATCCAAATCACCATGAAAAAAACTTGTTTTAACATCAAATTACTCCAAATGAAAATCTTCAGCAACCACAATACTTAAAAAAATACAAATAGTGTTGTCATTATAACAACTAGAGAAAATATCTCTTCAAAATGAATGTCTTCTTTATGTGCAAATCCTGTTTCAACTAACCCAGCATTAAATCTTTTCTTACCACCATCATCTTCTTTCAAGTTGTAAACATGTTTATTCTGTCAAGCCCTTTTACCTGTAGATAACTTGCATGTAAATCTCAAGTTGGATTTTTCAGGAAGGAGTCAATTTCTTTTATCATTGCATACTCTCATTGAATCTGTTAGTGTAATAAAGTTTTTCCTTATTCATTAAATCATACTCATTTAATTATTAAGTCACTTATTATCTCTAGTTTACTTAAGCTAAACTTTGGGCATATAATAATTAATTCTTTTATTAATTATTATCATGCAACCTAGGTTAGATTCCTATTAAGGTTTTGATCTCCTTTATAAGGATTGATCTCTCTTTATAATTCATTCATTCAATATAATTACAATTTTTCTTTTTTCTCATCAAGAATGTCTCATCTATGGATCTAGGAATTCCAACCTCCATAGCTTTTTCTTCTCTCTTTTTTTGACAAATGTTTTCATGCAAGTGATTCTTGGGAGTTGTGGAGTTGATCTTTCATCAACTTCAACATGGTATCAGAGCTTTAGATCTTCATCCCCTTATTCTATTTATGAGAGATTTGGCTTGGCTTTCATATTTGCTTTTTTTCTTTCACATGGTTTCATTTTTCAAAGTTTTTTTTTGTATTGGATTAGGCCGGTCACCCTTTTTTCAGTGCACTTTGAGCTGAAAAAAATCTCACCATTGAGATTAGAGCACCCAAAACGTTTATTTTCATATATAATTTGTCTAATTTTGATAGAGTTGGAATCTGACACAAAAATAAATTTCTTTCAGCTTGGGCATGTTTCCTTAGGTAGCAATTTAAGGATTTTTCTACTCAACAATTGAGATTTTTGGTATGCAAATCAAGATTTTTTGCCATGTACACTAGTGAGATCTAACACTTCCACCATCTAAATATTCAAATTTGGTTTTATCACCAGCCATGTGATGAGAACAACCACTATCTATGATCCATGTATCATTCTTGCTAACATGAAAGATTTATTTGCCAAAATTTCATTTTCCTCATTATTAGATTCATCTTTAACAACAATATAGGCTACTTGATCATCATTACTATCAAAATATTTAGCTATGTAACAAGATTTCTTACCTTTTTCTTGGTATTCGTTGTAGCTCTTGATTTCTTTCTTGCCTTTGAACTTGTTAAATCTTTTCTCATCTTGATCTTCTTTGTTTGGACACCTTGCAACAATGTGACCAACTTCTTCACTTGAGAAACAAATCAATAGAATTTTACCTCTAAATTTTCCTTGTCCTTTTGATACTCTTTTTTTATAGAAGGGCTTCAATGACTTCAAGGTCTTCACCAAAATCATATTCTTCATTGCTATCAACCTATTTTCCTTTTGAGTTTCCTCCTTTTCTGCCAAGAGTTAGTCTAGCTTTGAATTGAGATTCAAGATTCCTAGAAGTAGGAGCATAGTTATGAAAGTTATCCAACTCAAAAGTAGTTAATCTTCCCATAGAGCATCTAAGGTTAAATCATTGTAGGATTGCATCTCATCTCTTCAATAGTTGAATCTCTAATTGCATAAATAGGAAGAAGAGTTCTGAGTACCTTAATAATTACTATTTCATCATCAAATTTTCCTCCTCCAATTTTGAATGCACTTACACCTTCTTTTATTCTTTCATTGTATTGGGAAATGTTCTCACCTTCTTTCATTTTCAATTGATTAGACTTAGCTCTTAAAATTTCTTCCTTGGCTCTTTGAACATTGTTATCACCTCGATAGACTTTTTGCAACTTTTCCCACATATCAAATATAGTAGGAGAATCTTTGACCTCATCAAACTTAGAATAGTTCAGAGAGGAAGTTGTATCAATCATCATTATATTGTGATCCTTTGCCTCTTTCATTTCCTCCACAGTCATAGGTTTAGGTGGTAGCACATATTTATTCTCCAAGTAGAACATACCAACATCACTAATGCTTGATAGATGTAGTTTCATCAACTCTTGCCATGTTGAAAAGTTATCTCTATTAAGCTTAAGGATCTCCCTTTTGTAGGACATTTTGATCTTTAGCTTAGGTCCTTGAAACCTTTCTTGCAAGTATCAAATGTTCTGATGGAAATTATTGGAAATGTAAGAGTGTAACTGAGAGGGGAAGGGTAAATCAATTACCATAAAATACTTCCTTGTCCCTTAGATGTGAATATAAACTTTCATTGATTTAGCAATACTGCCCAACTCAATTAACACTAGAATATTACTAATACTCGGTTAACAAAGTAATCTTATGATTATTAATCTATTTTAAACTTTAGTAACTTAGTTGGAGAAACATAAAGCATAAGAAAATAGCACGAACATAGATGACACCAAGATATAGCGTAGAAGGCCAATTTGGGAAAACCACCATGCAACTAGTTACAATATTTTTCACTCTTCTAAAGAGTTCCCTATTACAAGCCAACCCTTTTAAAGGTTACAAAGCACATTGCTAAGTATGACCCTGTTAGAGCATTTAGATCACCATTTTAGGAGTGACCTGGTTAGTGGTCTTCAAACACTTCAATCTTGAAATATTGCCTTGTTAGAGGATTTACAAAAAATGACTATTAAGTCAACTTTGTAAAGAGATTTCTTTTCGACTACAATGGTTAGAAAGTTATAGTAATTTGACCTAATTGAAGAAGCAAGTAACTTTACATATCCATATTTCTATTTTAGCTTGACCTCTAGATCCTTCCTAGTCATATATTCTTTGCATCTTATCTTTCATACTTTTCCATTCTTCCTACACTCACATGTTGATCTCTTATTTCATATTCTACTTGTACATTTTATCCTCACAACTTGACCTTTCTTATATATCATAAACTAGGACAAGTCGACTTGAGTACCCATCCAAATAATCAATAAACATCCAAATAGTTTGCCTCAATTAATTAATTATTAGACAAATACATTATGTTGTCACTCAGTCAATACTAGAATTGAATGTTTGGTCAACATTACAAGTCCTTTGATGCTTGACCACTCGGTCAATACTGCAAGCATGAATCTCTTTATTAACCAACTCCTTGGTTAATACTGGAAAATTCTTTTTTATTTGACTGCTTGCTCGGTTAATACAGAGATATATAAGGTTAATACTAAAAAATCTATGTTGCACGGTTGATACTAGCATTTGTGTAACATCAATGACAACATACAGTTAAGGAATTATTTCCAATAGAAAACACTTCCTAATGAATATTCACCTAAGATTTTCCTAGAATTTTCCTCACTTAGAATAACACCAATCACATCATCAAATTTTAGGGTATTAGATCTAGAAATAGAATTACTCATAACCATTACCAAGTCATTCTATCTTTTGGGAAAGGAACACAAAAGAAAGAGAACCCTAATTTCTTAATCAAAATTAATATTTATGAAAGATAATTGTCTTGTAACTGTATTAAACTTATTTAAATAATTTAAAACAGATCGACATTCTATCATCTTCATATTAAATGGACCCTTCATGAGAAATACCATATTTGAAACAAAGGGCTTTTCATACAACTTTGCTAGGGTTTGCATCAGCTCTTCAATTGTCTTCACTTTTGTAATATTAAATGTCATCGATTGTGTTAGACAACTGAATACTTCCTAGGGTCTTTCAATCCAAAATATCCTAGGCCTCATATGTCATAGCGGTCAATTTCTTGGATTTTCCTTGCAATGACCACCATAAATCCTTTTGTTAAAGATAGTCCTCCATTTTCATTTTCCATGACTAAAATTTTTTCCATTAAACTTCTCAACCTTCAACTTACCCTCATCTAACATTACTCCCACACAACCATGAACTTTTCTAGAGCATAGCTGAAACAGTCTCATTCTAATACCACTTGTTAGGATTAATGAGACATAAATAATAATTACATGCAAATATAACCAATATTAGAAAATAATAGAGCACATAGAAGAGAACACAAAACATAAAGATTTAACTCAGTTCACCTAATCCTTGGGATACATCCACCAAATAATGAGTCCAATGTTCTTATTATCCATTGATTACAATTTGTAATCCCTTACAACTCAATATCGCAGCAAAAAGGTACAAACTCATCATACATTATGAAATCCCTAACCCTAAGCAATTTTATACAAGTTTTTTGTCATTTACAAAATTAGGGTTAGAATAAGTCATCCAATTAAAAAATAGTAGTTGATGCTTTTCACAATATTAAATTTGGTTGACCTTTCAGGGGAGTTGCCCCCCCAAAACCCACACAAGGGCATTTCCCCTCGACCCCACCCTATACTATGACAAGGGACACACTTGAGGCTCTACCCCAATACCTTGCAAGGGTGCATTGCTCCTTGATCTCATCATGGGGGAAGTGCCCCCTAACCCCCATAGTAATATCGATGGGGCAAATTGCACCAAATAAGGGGGAATTTTTTTTTTAACCTTCAAGTCTAATTAGACTCCACATCACAATAGGAGTGTCATAAAATCTAATCATACTAAGTTCTTGTTGCAGTTCCCTAAATAGAATTTATGAAAGAAAAAGTGAAGAGGTTGAATTCATTGTTTAAGTTATATTACTATACAATATATAAATTATTTTAAATTATTTTAAGAGGTATTAAATATTTTTGTATTAATGATATTATTAAATTAAAATATATATACATGTAGATAAATAATAGTTAAGAAATATAAATTATTTTCTTTTTACTTAATTAATTTAAAAATTATTTAGTCTTATTATAACAAAAAAATTTAAGAACATTATATTAAATTAAAAATTATTTCAAATGAACTAGTAAAATGTTATAAAATTATTCTTATTATCTTAGATTCTAAAAACAATAAAAACCATATTTATGAATTACATTATTTTACTTACATAAAATTTAATAGTTCACATAATTAACATTACAATACTTATATATATATAATAATAAACTTTACTAAAGTAATATATAAACAATTAATATATTTTCCTTGGAAACAAAAATTATAAAATGAAAAATATTATTATTAATTTCCATCTTCTTTAAGATTATAAATGATGAATTTGATTAAAAATTAATTTATAGATTAATGATAAAAGAAAATATATATAATTTAAAAAATAATGCTCCTTTCACATCGAATTTCTAAAACCCTTAATATAAAATTAATTAAATAGATTCTCTTCCTTAAGATAGGACAAAATCATTATTTGAGAAGAGTGGTAAAACTTGTTAAAGAAAATTAGTGGAAAGTGTTACAAATGTAGTAAAGTAAAAGGATTCTAATCATTTCCTAATGCAAGATATAAAATTCATCAACACATTTAAATGAAGAATGAATGAATTATTTTTATATAACATATTCCTTTTGATAAATATTTTATGATACTTAATTAGTATACAATATGTTAATATATAAAATATATTGTCTTATCTATTATCTTTCAAATACAAAAATACAAATGTTTTAAAATTTAAAAATAACAATAAATTTATATATTTTTAATTAATATATATTTTAATTTTTTTTAATTAAGATATAACATAATATAAGACATAGTATAAATATACTTATAAAAATACATATTGTATACAAGGGGGACACTGAGTCTATTTAATAGTGGATCAATTTTTCCATTCAATCTTACTTGATAGAAATATGATTGACACACAATATGATTGGACTTTCTCTTATGCTACTACTATTGGACTTCATGCTTTGCTACTCTTTTACATCATGATGATGGATCACAAAGTGTGATCTAAAATTTTGATGGCAACAAAATCTACACAACTGTATCCAAAGATTATACAGTATAGTTACAAAGGACTAATAGAAACTTAACATTAGACATGTTGATGGGTATTTGAGCATAAAAGGGATGGCACCCACCCATATCAAATGATATGGTTGGGTGGTCATTGTCGTCACAAGTATCCTAGCAGATAAGTATACACTCTTGGTGCCAAGTATATTTCTCGATTAGATGTCCTAGTAACCTCTTGTAAATTTTTTTCTTGAATGCATATACTTGTAAGAGTGTACAAACTAGTAGGCTTTATCTCTATTATTTGGTCAGCTTTGGGTTTAATTGTGATAGCATTCTCTAGCCCCATGCATATACCTCTCTCTTCCTCCATCCTCTATGCAGTATATGGCAATGGTGTATAAAATAAATTGTACCCTTTATGTTAGAGCTTACCATGCTTGAAATCATGCTCAACAACATCTTCCTAACTAGGGGTACTTGACCATGCAGCGTAGATCTGTCTATGCTAGGTTATTTCCTCCATGACAAATTAAACATATTTGTTCCTCATCAACATCTTCTATACTCTTCCTAGATGTGGTCACGTTCTTAGTCCTCAAATTGGTAGTCATAGGATTTGGTAGATATCCTCTAAAGTCATTACCATCTCTCACAATTGAAGTCTAAGGCTACATGTATCCTCATTCTAAGTAGCATCTCCTCATATAATCTAAGATGTGGTATGTAGCATATCCAATGCAATGTTACATGTCTCATGAATTGGACCACGAGTGGTTCTAGCACAACATTGTGCTCATAGATGTAGACCATAATCTAGGTTATATAGTGCTCTCATAATAATAATTGGTCCTACAAGTACACAAAAAATGCACCTTTCATGATTCATTCATCTCAAATTGGTCAATAAAATCAAAATTGACTTCTTGGGTTGAGGTCAATATAGTTAGTTCAAGTTGATGTTCCTAGTTCCCAACACATGTTGACTCTCAATACTCCATCTAGTGTCTACTATAGGAAGTACATAAATGTCAAGAAAGTAAGGAAATGGGCATAGAGATCAAGGAATAGCTCACTAAGTATTGCTTCCTCATCTTTTCTTGTCCACAGGACCTCCATCCTCATCAAATGTAGCAATTCTCTCATCAACATCTCCTTACACCTATTCTCTCCTTCTCCACCATTCAAAAGGTAAAAATTGGAAAATGAGTTTTTCAAATGAAAATCTTGTTTATGTATTTCAAGGTAGGTTACCTTTTGCATAAATAATAACTTTTCATTTACATAAACAAATAGTCATGATCACTCATTTACTCATAGTGTGAGTTATGTAGGTCCAATTGCAGGTCATAATACTATACACAGTTTAAATCATGTGTATGTTATACAAGTACAAAGCCTACATACGTAACCCCTTTATATTGTAGTAAGCATTTCAGGTAGTTAAGTTGCTTGTACAAAATCATCTTAACTAGCATTTTCATTTCATGACAATTAGCGTATCCATGGTTTTTCCCAATTTTGATTTTCCATGTCAATCCTAGATTTATTGTGTTGGTGTTTCTCTTCATTCATGTTTATCTTTGCATTGAGGATTTTCTATCCTTTAAATGATAGATTTTAAGTGGTGGGAGTTGATTATTATGTATTGACTAAAATATCAAAAAAAAATTTAAGGAGTGTGAGAATAATTGATTTACCCCCCTCTCAATTATTTGATGATCCATCATAGATTGTAAGAGAGCAATATGAAGATACTATTTTATTGAAGTTACAATATCTATTAATCTTGCACTTAAATGGCCATAACTACAACTTACTCTAGTTGAGTAATATTTGAACTTTCTATTGATAACCTATAACACACTCTTGAACATATTTTTTACAAATCAATTCACTCAAGATGAGTTATAGTAAAATGGTTCAATTTTGTCATGTATTTTGTGAGAAGTTGGAGCAATACTACAAATTTATATTGACTTCTTAATTAATTTCTAAGCAGTGGGAGTTCTTGTATGTGTTTGGTCTTGATCAACTGATTTGAACATAGAGCTTGAAGTTGCAGTTTATGGGTTGGTTATGTTGCTGGCATGAGTTTTCTAGTGTTCGATACCTTTGAGGTATGGGTGATTGGATGAGTTAGCATTTACCGTGGATGCTATTTTCAATCTCGTGTGTTTATCAGTTGGATTGGACAAATCAGTTTGGTTGTTGTTCTGGCTGATCTTTTATCTTGTTTTCTGGAGGGATGACTTCACAGTTTTGTTGGGCTAAGAAGTTGATATTTTTGATGCTTCTGTGTAGCTCATGAGGAAAGTGGAGTGGTGGCAATGTGTGTAGCCTTTTTTATCTCATGGATCTTATGCTTGTGTTATTTGGACAGGTGTCTAGTTGGAGCACGAGAGCATATGTTATGATTTATGTTGTTTCATGGATGGCTATGATGATATAGTTTCATCGGTTCTCATGCTTGTAAGGAAGCCATTTGGCTTAAGAGATTGTGTCTAATGTTGGTGTTGATGCAGAACATATTACTGTTTGGTTTAATAGTTAGAGTGATATTTGCCTTGCGAAGAATCCAACTTTCCATGCTAGAACAAAGCACATTGATGTGCAGTTTAACTTTGTGAGAGATATGGTGGAAGATGGAAAGGTAAATTTGGAGAAGGTAGATACTGTGAAGAATGTTGCAGATGCATTAACGAAACTAGTGGGCACTAAGAAGTTCAGATGGTGTTCGGAGTCTATGGGCCTTTTGGCCTATAGCAGTTAGTTCCTGTTATGTTCCTATTGCTCTTACAAGGTGTTTGACAAGTGGGAGAATGTTAGGAATAAGGTGTCTCAACCTTGTATAATTTCTATTCTTATTATTATTTGTTTTGTAAAATGTATTTTTGCAAATAATATGTAAATGTGAGTGTACATGTCTAGTTGGCATGTTGATCACTTACATGTGTCGGCATCTTGAAGTGTGTGAAAGAGATCATGGCTGAAATGGTTATGACAGATTTCTATGACGCGTAAGAGCTATTTAAGGAATGAGCTATGATAGGTGTAAGAGCATCTTATGACATAAGGCCTATTTGGGTGCCCAAGAATGAGTGGTTGGTGTGTGTAAGAGAATATGCCAAAAATAGATTTGTATGATGGATTCCCTTACACTTCTCTTGTGACCACTATTTTTGGCGGATTCTATGATAAGCTGGCATTGCCTATTCAAGGGATGGACGCCCCTTTCTTGGTATTGCATGTACATGTGGCATTGTGCATGGTTCTTGGTGGTTGAGCCATGAAAAATGCCCAACTCTTTTATGGGCATTTTGTTGGGCCTTAAGATGTTCATAAAAGGAGTATTGCATGTTGTAATGCAATAGAGTGTGAGAGTGAGAGATGAGAAGATATTTGCACAGGGTAATGCTGCCGGATTTTCTCTAGAATGGATCAAGATGTAAATCTCCATGTGAAGGCTGAAAATGTATTGTAACTTGTCACTAAATAATACGTTAGCTTGATGGTTTGGAGGGTGGGGTTTTTTACTTGGAAAGGTTTTTCCCACATATATTTGTGTTCTTTATTCTGTCTAATTCTTCTAGTTCTATGATTGTAGAGTAATAATCTGTATGTCGTAATGCTGCTGAATTTTGTTTAGATCGGTAAATTGCAATCACTTTCCTTTAAGGTTTTAATTGTGGAAAATCAACTATGTCTGTTTTCGCTTTTATGGCATAGTAGTATGCACTTGTATTTGCTGATTAGAAGTTGTACCTGTAGTGCCTGTCCCTAGTCTACATTTTCGAGCTACATTTATGATATGATTGCCAAACTCTTTTAGGCCAATTTATGTTTGATGATTAGTATTATTATTTTAGAGATTATCAGATGATGTTTACACTCAGTTTATTATATGATGAGATTACTTGGTACTCTATATTTCATGCATGTATGATGATTATTCAATGGTTTCAGTTATCGATGATGATTAGTTAGATGGTTTATTATTTCATGTGCTTCTTATGGATACTTACCCCATACTGCATGTGTATGGTGGGCGTGTTTTTTTATTTATGTATGGTGTTTCTGATATGGTTAAGGAAGGGAGTCGTAGTCACCTGCTAGTCGGGATCTACACGATGCACCACTTCCTGCCATTGTCTGTTTAGCTTAGAATATTGTGTTTGTACATGCGTGGATCTTATGCAGGTTGCAAGTACCGGGTATCGACTTCCCTGAATTGTCAGGATGAGCGTACCCTATCGCACTGTCTCAATGGTAAGAGAGGGGAGATAAACTCTTAAGTCCAAATCCTAAACCCTTTAGCCAATTGTCCTAATTGATAATTAGGACAAGTATCTGAGTTAAGTACCCTCCGAATGCATCAAATGATGTAATTTCGTGATTATAACCGTTTTTGTTGATTTGGTATGTATTTTTCTATGATGGGTTTTCGTATGTTGCTTTATGAGTCCTTGGTGTATTTTTTATTAATTAAGTCTAATTAAAAAGATTAATTAATGATTTAATTAAATAGAGAATTATTATGATATCTTTATATTTAATTAATTAATTAATTAATTAAAAGAATTAAAGTTGGAGATTAAAGTTCAAAGATGTATTTAGAACATGATAATATTTATTTAATTTAATAATAATATATTTGGAGTTCATTTTTAAATAAATGCTAAATATTATTGTTATTTAAATTAATTAAATATGTTACCAATTAAGTTCTAAAATAAATTAAAAGTTGAAAGATATTAATTTATTAAGAATTCTAGATCGCATGATCTAAACATGAGTTAAATATAAGAATTAAATTAAAAGATTAAATTATGAAAATTAATTATGTTATTTTAATTTCTTAAAAGTGCACATAAGATTAAAGTAATAAATAAATTAAGAATAGAAGTCAAGTGAAATTTTAAATAAAGTTATTTATTAATTCAACTTAATGTGCATGAAAGTTGAATGCAAAAGAATAAGAAAAGATAATAAAAGTTAATTTGGAGTTAACTGAGTTGTGCAAAGAGTCTTCTCGGGTAAACGCACAATTAGTGCCCCGATTTGAGGGGAAATTGCTTATCACAACTTTGGGGGTTCATTTTTGAGATAGAGGAATTTGGACGAGAATTTTTGGGAGACAATTTTTGAAAGCGAATTTCAGAAAGCTGATACGAAGAAAGTTTTCCAGAGGAAGGTTATTGAGATGAGCGAATTCTTTTACAGTTTCTGGAGGTTGCATAATAGCATCAAGATCAGGTAGGGTCTTGTGTTTTCGATTATCGATTTATTACGCAATTATCCTTTCTTGTCTTCTTCGTGTCTGAGGTTTGTAAATCTGGAATTCTGTGATGAATGTTAAAACATTACGATATTGGAATTTATCAGATGCTTGCCAATAAACTTCTGTATACATAAGATTTAAATGGGAAGGGTTGAATCTAATACCGAAATTCTAAATTAGAAGATCGATTGGTTGACTATATATATATTCTTAATTAATTTGTTTATTAATAAAAGTCTTATTAATAACGAAATGGTATTCTTTTGTTTTAAAAATATAAGATATTATATATATAAAATTAAAAATAAAAATATAATATAAAAATATATATATATAGTGGGGGGGGAGGGAATCACCCCGTACCCGCCCCCCACTGTCGGAGGCCGACAGTACCCTGCGTAGCAGGTACTGCGACGGTAGGTACAGAGTACCTGCCGCCGCAGGCCCTGCGGCCAAGCCGACGGGCTATAAATGTTATTGCATGAAAAATAAAAAAAAATATGAAACTTCGATTTTTGTTTTTTGTTTTTTTTTTTTTATATAATTTTTAATTTATTAAAAACAAATTATATTATTTAAAATTTTTTATTAATAAAATTATAATATATTTAATTTAATATTATTTTTAACTTTATTAATATTTAATAAATAAATATTAAATGCAAGACATAGTTTGTAAATTTTAATTTATTAATAATTTTGCTTAAATATTAATAAATTAACAATTAATGGTTAGATTAAAATAAGTGATTAGATCAAATGATTATTGATTAATTTAATTAAAATTAGTTTAATTAAATTAATTAATAATGAATTTTATTTGACTAAATTATAAATTTGGAGTATTGATTTGATGAAAGTTATTATAGAAAAGGGTTAATCGTAAAGGGTAGTTGTGAAAACCTAGTTACTTGATTTTGACATTAAACTGAAACATAAACCTTACCTTAACTCAAATAATATACTTTCAGATCCAATCTCTGAGACTTTGATGTTGTCTTTGTACTTTGAATGTTTTGGGGTTGATTTAGCATTGACCAGTTTAGGTTGTTACCAGAGGCTCGGGGTTGTGAATGTGATGTCATGATGATTTGGTCTCGATCTTTCTTAACCTGACCATGGTAATGTGATGAAGTGCTCTATGACATGATTGTGTTTACTGTTTGTTATTGCTTTCCAGTTTCCTTGTGTGAAGCTGAGGTGTATGTATTTGAGAATACCTAACTTAACCATTTTTGAGTCTCGATCAGTTATATTTGATAACCATTCCTGAGTCTCGATCAGTTATACTTGTATTACTTTCTGGTTGCTCCTTGGAGAACCATTGGATTTTGTGACTTATCATTGATGCCTTCAGTTGCTGATAGAGAACTATCATGATTACATGATTACTATTTGATGTTATCTGTTGCTCATGAAGAACTGATGTAATTTTGTGGATTATCTTTTTATGATGTTTTTCAGTTGCTCGTATAGGACTGAGGTTGTTTTATTATGATTCTTTGATTTACGAATTCATGAGCTAGGGTAGGTTATCTATGTGTAGAGTCGGGAAGTGGCTTGCAATGGGGGTTGGATCCCTAAGAGGCTGTCTTGAGAAACCCATTGTAAGTCGTTTTTAATAAGTGAAAACATTTACACTAAATGAGAGAAAATGAACCTAACAAGATAATTGTATGTTCTCTCCCATGCCATGAGTGCTAGTACAGACTAGGATGGGGTAGAGAGGACGCTTGGTTACGACCTTGCATTCCATAGTATGCCTCGTCAGTACGAGAGGATAAGAGTGGGCGCAGGATCAGTAGGGACACGGGATTCCTAAGGGATTGCTCGGGTAACTTCTACGTGACTTTTGCGATGACACTTTTCCGCTTGCATATTAGGTTTCCTACGTGTCTTGTGGTACCTCTGGGAGTTAGATGTCAATCTTTTTAGGAACCCTTGAGTTAACATACTTATAGGATTTCCTGGACTTAGAGAGTATTTATGATTATAGGTTTCATTATCCTATTTGGTACTTGAGACTATCTCCTCAGCGCGGTGGAAGTGGACCATTTAGGTTCCACGCGGTCGGGTGGTAGTGCTTTTACTCTTACCATTGAGATCCGTTCCGTGGTCACCGTGGCTGGAGATTTCGTGATTGGCATTTACCTTCACTATGTTCTTGGATTATTATGATGGATGGTTAGATTTTATGATAGATGTTTTATCATTATGGATGTATGGATGTATCATGTATGGCGAATAGTTTCATATATTTTTACTGAACTTTGTATCATGGATTTGAGGATGTTGTATCTTGATCTTTACATATGTATATTCTTTTAAACCTTTCATATCCTGTGACATGTACAGTGGATGATTGAGCATTCCGAATTAATTTGCCAAGGAGCATTCGGAATAAATGTATATTATGGACATGGGACTTTCTGATTATTCTTTCATATGTATGTGATAGTTGTTAGACTTAGAATTAATTAAATTTAAACGTGACTCAACGTCTTGGGATCTTTAAGAAATGTAACTTGCAATGTATGCTTGTCGATGATTTCATGTTATTGGTTCCGCTACTATGTGTTTGATGTGTATGTCATACTTTCTTATTAAAAAAAAAAAAAAATGTTTAGCAAACTTAGTGAAACTTTAGGTTAATTCTTTTGGATCCCTTGGCGGGGCGTTACAGTACCAAAAACTATTGTATACAGGATGTGCATACTGATCTTAGATGAATTTCTGGGATGCTCTCATTTCCCTTCAAAAAATTCTGATAGTGGGTTCAAGATTATACAATACCTTTTTGTTAACTGCAATTAGTTTTGCACTCAAGAGTCTACAAATTTAGTCTTAAGTTTGAAAATATTTCAATTTACTACAAATTTCAAAATTTGACTACAAATAAACTGTCACAAAAATAAATAGTAACTTAATGCTTTTTCCCTACTTCTAATATTCTAAAAATAAGACTAACCAACAACATATTATAAATAACCTCAAATATTCCAATATTTATACATCATTGAATATAGAGTTAGATAAAAAATATTAATATAACATATATAATTCCAACTTGGACTAATCACTATTCCATTAAAAAATGGAGAGGACTTTGTATAAATAAAAAGCCTAAATGTTATTTTCTATTAGTTTCACAAATTGTGAGCAGACATTCACCATAAACTACTCTTTCAAATTTATAATACTGTAAGTATTAAAATACAATTGATTTACGGATTTGAGACTTGAAAATATCATTAGTCTTGCAATAATGATCTCTTCATCCGGATGAGGACTACATTAAAGGATTATATGGGAGCTGTTTTCTGCACGCTGCTTGGCTTACATGTAGAACTAGGAAAAGGAACTGTAAATCGAAAGATCCCATATCGACCAGCCAAAGTAGAACTACATGAAACCGAATAGTGCTTCACCATCAAATTTCATATCTTGGACATTGCTGAATTATGAAATAGATTTTATCAAACAAGTCAAGGCTTCTTTAACATCTTTCTAAACATAATCACTGAAATGTAAGAAAGCTTACAGTCAAATACTTGTGGAACAATGCATATATTTAAAAAGTATGAATTTCAATTTATTACAATGTGACATTTACAAGTCTCTCCATCATATAATTTTGAATAAGCACATTGAAACCTTAATATTCTAATAGTTCGGACAAGACTTGATGCCTCATAAGGTTATTCACTTTCATTCCTATTTCAGAGGCAACCCATCTGAATCATCATACATTATTGTACTGTCTCTAATTTCATTAAACTTGACCCCTGGCGGCCACAACCTTTGTTCAGTCAGGAAAAGAAGCTCAGTAGGCTCATCACAGGAAAATCTTGCTGGCTTGGATGGACTTGAATTAATCTATAGCTTTTCATCCGCGTTTGTTTTGGGTAACATGTACTTTTTGAAGGTTTCCCAAAGATCTGAATCTTCGTACAAAAATGGAAATGCTTCTCTCCAAGTTTCTAAATCAAATTTCAGGCAAGGGTCTGACCAGAAATTTTCAAAAGGTGAGACAATTGACGATCCCTGATTTGGCTTGTTCTGCTCAATTTCTGGTTGAGTATCCTGTACCAACCCTTTTGAAGGATTGGAATTCTCAAGCATACCCTTTTCCGATTGCTCCTCACAACCTGGAGGTTCAGACTGTCTGATTAGCGATTAGCACAAATTCGAATGTGAACAAAACAGAGATATGACTTCACAAATTTGAATGTGAACAAAACAGAGATACGACTTCTTCAGCTAACAAAATCTTCGGGCTATCATTAAAATTTAAAACAAATTTCCGTAATTCTACAAAGTTTTCTGATATACAAATAGAGGTGAAATGAAATCTTCAAGACTAAATCTGCAATACGACATATTCTCTGGTGTTTCATGAAAGTCAAAGTATTTTTCATAAAGTTCTTAATGAAAGAAGCAATATCGCACAAATTTACTTGACGCTGAGAAAATCCAGCAGCACAAGGTTGCAATCAGTTTTCACAAAGTTAAAAGGTTGCAATCAATATGTAATGAAATGTATATATAGAAAACAACTTCAGAATATCTCAATCGGCGGTGGCAGGCATGGAGTTGTAGGGGGATGCTTCTCCAGATCTCCAAGGCTTAGAAATGTTCCAATATAAAATTGTAATATTTTGTGTGGGCAGACATTGTTGAGATTGTTGTCTTGGTATTTAGTGCTCAACACTTCTTTGGAGATTTGTATCATGGATTGAGTTAAACTGTGACATTTGTATTGAGCATTAATAGTTTGAACTTTTGGTGCAATGACAAATGCTTCCAACAAGTCGTATCAGAGCCTTGGGTCAGAAGTTCAAATCTCAACACTTCTTTGGAGATTTGTACCATGGATTGGGTTAAAATGTGACATTTGTATTAAGCATTAATTGTTTGAACTTTTCGTGCAATGACAAATGCTTCCAACAAATTGTATCAGAGCCTTGGATCACAAGTTCAAATCTCCCTTTAGTTGGTACCAAAAGCTCTGAAAGCTTGCTTGGTGTTGATGGGAGAGTGTTGAGATTGTTGGTTTGGTGGCAGCACCTCTTTGAAGATTCGTGCTGTGGATCACATTAATATGTGGCATTTGTTTGGGTAATAACAGTTCGAAAAGCTTTTTATGCAAATGCTTCGAACAGATATATCCCTGTAGAGCAGTAAAAATCTCACAAAACTATTTTAAAATTATGATTGTTCAACTGAAGTTAAGAATTTCTACACATTAACATTTGTATGAATCAAAGATCTTACCATAAGCTATTTTTCTAACACAAATCTGAAACCAAATAATTTATTTATTTAGTAGGAGTAACCTACACAAAAAATCTCCGACCTATAAATTCATAGTTTTATAGTGGGGTACTAAATAATTGATTTATTTAGTAGGAGTAACTTGCAGCAAAAATCTCTGACTCATAAATTCATAGTTTCATAGTGGGGGTGTTGGGATATGAAACTGGAAATCAAGGTTCAAATTTGGGAATTGTGGAAGTCTAGTGGTGAGGTGGGAGGAGGCAGTACTGATATTTAAATTGAAGCAAATTGAAATCTTCAAAACAAAATGTGCAATACAACATCCCCCTGCGAAGCTTTCAGAAAGTTAAAAAGTTGAAATCAAGCTTTCAGAAAGTTAAAAGTTGAAATCAATCAATGACAGCATCTCACACTGATATACAAATTAGAAGTGAATTGAAATCTTCAAAAAAAAATCTGCAATATAACATTATTACCTAACTTAGAAAGTTAAAAATTGAAATCAATCAATATATAATGACAGCATCTCGAACAGAGATGGCGCACATAATGCTATGGGGATGTTTATCCGAACCCTCAATTCTGAAAAGCATCCCTATTGCTATAGGGGATGTTTCTCCGAACCCCCAATTCTGAGAAACATTCCTATACAACACATCCCCATTGAAAAGTGAAAATTTTAAAAATCTTGGCAGCATTCAAATCAACGAATTTTAAAAATCTATGCAAAAGGAGAAAATGACAGTCGAAAGGCTGTTCAAGTGAGAGTACTATTACATAAGTACGCGCTATTGCCATTGGGAATGGACTTTTCTTTTTGCCTGTTTGACCCATTCATCTCTTCAGTATGAACAAGAGGCAGCCATGAATTTTCTGTGCCATCTAGAGCCCATATGACCCTATTTGGTTTTTTGTTGGCATCTATTTCACTTGTATCCTGGCATACACCGATGTTTTTGAAGGTACTTTGAGTTCCTCTGCCTCCTGGTTTAATCTGATAAGGCAAAGGAAGAAATGCAAATGAAACTAGATGAACCAGCAGCGATGCAAACTGAAATAAAAGGGAAACAAAAAGATCAGTAGAGATTGACCATTTTGAACGTACATTGGTTCTCTCTTCAACTGATATTTTACTACTAAGATCGTCTGCTTTCCGCTTACTCTGAAACCCTGAGGAATTTGCACTTTGCAAGAATTCAAACACTCTGACTTTAGAAGGAAATCTTTTGTTAGTCACAGGATCATAGTAATACTGCATAAACCCCCAAAACAGAAATGTCAATAACTGCAGTAAATGGTATCTTCAGGTTAACAAGTTTACAATACTTGATTAACATTGAAAAAAAAAGGAAAGAACAAACCCTAAGTAAAATCTGAAACTAAAACAGAGCTAGTCAACCGTCATGCTTGAAACCGTATCGGTAATGAAAGACATCGAAATTGATAAATTACAAAAATGGGTATTATGTAATAAGGGTTGCTAAACACTTGCCTTATCAATTGCGCCAGCACTGCTACCAGTGACTCGAGTTTTAACCTCAGTAATCCATCCTTTGGGCAACCAATCTGGAGATTGTCTCCCCAAAGAGTTTGGAGGCCTTGGCCTTCTCTCCACACAAAAGCAAGGCCTTGCTCTCTGTGCAGAATGGATTATTCATGCCATCACTGGAGATGAAGCTTGGAAGATTCTGGTTCAGCATTGCATTTCCTCTAGGTTTCCTATTAACAGACCTACATGGAAGGGGATTGGCTTTCAAACCCTTCTCATCATGCGAGAACCCATGGACATATAGGGCTCTTTTGTGATCAAGAGCACATGGAAAGCTTGGGATACTATTAAGCCTTGGCTTTGCTGGTCGGGTGATGAGTACTATGATGGGCTCTCTTTGAACCAACTGAACAATTGGTCGTCTCCTTTATTTGCCATCCAGGGTATTCCCCTACCCAAGACTCAAGGTGATAGTGCTCTACATTATTTGGAATGAGGCATCAAGACTCCTAAAGATCTTTTCTCTAGGGTCTCAATGAGTCTTAGATCTTGGGAAGATATCTTGCCCATTCAGATTGGCAGACTTTTGATTTGTTACTTTCTACCAGCCCAGGCCACTTAATTCATAAAGTGGGTATCTACTCTATTTGACCTTTGTGGACTGACTTGAAGTGGTATCCTACCACTACTTTCACCAGCTTTAAGCCAAGTTTGAGATATAGATGGCTTTCTCCCCATCCATCGATGGTGGATACACTCAATCAGAGATGGCATTTGTAATCTTCCCTTTCTTAGTGGAGAAAGTGCTTTGACACTATTTGGAGTACTATTTGGAAGCAAAATACATTGAAAAAATAAGTCTAAGACATAAGATACTATTAGTTTAATGAAAAATAGTTGGTAAATCAATATCTAACATGTGGTTGTCAATTATAACTATTGGAGTACAAGCCAAGCAATTCACACTAAGCCATCTAAGTACACATCTAGTTAGTGACTTAATACCACTCTATTTCATGTTGAAGAGAATGGATGCTCCATATGACTTCAATACCATGGGAGAACAATTGAGTCAAGCTACCACTATTAAAACATATAAGTCAAACTCTCATCTAATGAGATTAGACATACATTTATGAGTAATTTCTATTACTACTACTAGAACTTTAACACTATTCAACATGACATACCCATGCATCTTGAAATTTCCTAAAAACTATTACTTGAATGCATCTTTGATATATACCATGGTGTCCTTACTAGTTGAATTCCAAGTAGAAATTAAACTCGAAGGATAGTCAAGTCTTGCAGATCCGATTGCATCAATAAGCCTTATTGGATAGTTGTTCCTAATCCTTTCAAGGTTTTGTTAAAAAACAAGTGCATGGTGAAGGATAATGCATTCCAAATTTCATTTAAGGGTTGAAGACAACAAATACTATTGAAGATAACTAACAATTTAAGAATTATAAAATGTCATCATCATTTGAAAGTATTCAATTTAGTCTGCTAGAGTGAAAATTAAAAAGTGGTGGTACCTTGTTAAATGAAGTGATTTTTCTACAAATGATATTTACACTTCCAATATTTACCTTGGTAGAGAACTTCACTCCTTCCATGATCATAAAAAAAATAATTGCATAAAAAATAACAAAATATTAGTATCCCTACAAACTTTTCAAATATACAACTCAAATAAAATGCCTATTTTTGTATTTATCCTATACTTCAAAACAATTCACATCAATAACAAGGTGATGCATGATCAAGGTTGTATAACCATACAACACCACCTTGCCTTCCCTCACATGAATCTTTCTACAAATTCAAATACAAATTTCACTAGCATAAAACTATATATGCATTCAGCGCAAAATATGATGACCCAAACTAACTAACAAAACTTGGATAAGTGTATCCCCAAATATGGTGTCATGCAATCATCCTATATTTTCAGGATAATCTCTAGTTTTGATTTTTTAAATTATATTTCCCTCTTTCAAAATCATAACCTTAACCTGGGTTAAATCATACACAACAACAAAATACCAGCTCACAAGCATGTTTACAACAACATGAGTTCATAAGGGATAGATTTCTCACTCTTTGGCCTAGGGCCAAGCAAAAATCATCTAGAGAAATTCTTGGGAAAAAACAAAACTTACATTTTCTAGCAAAATTGTGACTTTCTATTTCCTAGGACAAGAACATGTTCTTTACAAAATTAATTGTTCTAGGCCAACCTTTGTAAGAACACCCCAATATTTTTTTGAAATTTTTTACCAATGTAACTTAGTAAGAATCAAAACAATTGAGCTTGTAAAATAGTAATTCTTGCTAATACAAATATGATATGATTTTGCAATATTTATTTCTTTGCAACTATAATTTTAAGTTATTTTGCAAATGATATTTTTTAATTTTTGCATATAGAAATAGATGAATATCTACACTTAAGTTTATTTTATATTAAGACATTGAAACTGAGAGCATAATGAAGAACACCTTTGAGTAGGACTGGTATAAATACAAACTAGGTGCTACCATTTACAGGTTCTGGAAATGTGAGCTATTTACAATGCACTCCAATCAACCAAAGATTGTAATATGATAGATCATGTTCAAATAGGTCTGATTAGATTGTAATAGGCTCAACATGACAAGATTTACTTCTTTTGGTTAGTTCCAAATTGCATAGGATATTGCTCAAAGATCACCACACATGCAATAATGACCCAAAAACATAAGGAATTGCACCAAGGACTTTTAGATCTGCAATGTAAGATATCCCCTTGTAAATGGATTCCAATTCACAAAATTCCTTTCACAACATCACTTAATGTCTTAACAATCTAGGTTAGCCTTAGGATATAAAAGACAATTATTGGTTAGCAGTTAAGTTTGGTATTTCACATGACTAGCTATAATATGTATAACACACATGATATATAACACTCACATGCCTTAAGACAAAATCTAAATCATCAACCACCATGAATAGATTGAAATGGGGTCTAATGAATTTTTTGTCAATGCCCTTTACTGTAGCATACCAAGGAGTAGCAGTGGAATCATAAATAAATTGTAGACATGAAAAATTAGAATCTATTTTCCCCCAACAACTTTAGTGGTAATTTCTATAAGTCAAAATACCTATAGTAGAGATAAGGTCAAAACTTGGTAGCCATGCCTCATCCCCATTTCAAGACAAGATCACTAAGGGTACAACTTATTAGGTAGTTTGATTTCTTTAAAAAAAATCTAGTAAGTAGTCACAAGAAAGTGTCCAAGAATGATCACCTAATGATAAAAAATCCAATTATGAAATGCTTACAACGAGTCAACCAATTTTATCTTTCATGTTTCATGCAACCTTCATTACGAGCTCAAATAATATTCCACTTACAGGGGTCAATGAGCCTAAATTATCAATCTCTAATGAATATACCCTCTCCCAACATTTTTTTTTTTTTTGAGTTACTACTAGAGTTAGGGGAAAGATGAGCCCATCAAGAATTTAATTGTGTTTATTTTCTATGTTTTAATATTTAGTAGATTGAAGTTAATGAGTAGAGGGCATTAAGAAAACTCTATTATTATTTTTATCACAAACCATAAAGTAATACATTTCTTAGCACTCTATATCATTTCTTTGTTGTACTATGCCTAAAGTGGAGACAACCAACTCAAAACTAATTGTGGATGCCTTTTGGCCTGTCACCCCTATCATATTTTATAGGATTGTGGTTGTGTCTTTCTAGGACTATATAAAAATTGATGGATGTCTACCTAGATGATTGGACTATATAACATGCTCAAGAACCATGTTGTAAAGCTTTGCTTTATGTTGGATAAGTTTTAAAAATGTAGTTGCAAGGACTTGGCACAAGGCATTTGCAATGCTCATTAAGCAGCAAACAACTATTGTGATACCCACGACTTGGGATCTACCACAGTAAGCCACGGTCATCACTCATATCAAGATTTTGTTATAAGAGAACTTGACAATACTTAAGGAAATTATTGGTAATTACAAGTCAATGGTAGGGATCCTATGACTTGTGCTATCACTAAAGGACACTAAGAGTCAAAATGTTGATGTATTTTGGATATGTTAAAAGGAAAAAAAATGTTTCTTCCATATTTCTTGCACTCCACGGAAATTCAAGTATGGAACCCTAGGTTATTACACATGCATGGGTTTGAATGTACACTAATTTATTACCCTTCAAAATTCCTTAGTTAATTTTGCAAAATCTTGGATCAAATTAGAGTGATTAAAATTTAATATTTTTTGTATTGCCTCTCATGTTTGCAGTCTATACCTTGTCTATTTTTTTTTGTGAGATACTTGATGCTCTTATTTTATGTACCTTGAGAGGACCCAAGGGTCGGATGTTATACTTTGATTCAATCTAAGTTTAGTCATATAAAAGAACTAAGTTTAGAAATTTCTGAGCCGTAATTTTTTCACTTTAACAGTTACAGATTATCATAATCACCTTTGCATGCCCTCCTCCTCTATCTTCGCTACAGCTGGCTAAATTTAACCTCCACTATGCAAGACGCCTCTCCTGTGCTATCAAAATAATAAGCTAATGGTTGCACCCCCAACCAGCCCTTATAATCTGGTCTGTAATTCGAGTACTATTAATTCCAGACGCAGGTTAAAAAGAAATACCAAAGTGATTGAATCTACGCCTCTCCTGTGCGCTCCTGCAATACTGTTATCGACATAATAAGCTAACAATTGCACCCCCAACGAGGTACAATTCATGACAGCTGGCTAAATTTAACCTCCACTATTCAAGATGCCTCTCCTATGCGCTCTTGCAGTACTGTTATCGACATAATAAGCTAACGGTTGCACCCCCAACGAAGTACAATTCATGATCATAGAAAGATATGTTGGAGCAATATATTGAAGAGCGGTAGGATATTTTTTTATAGTAAAATCTTATATTTTTCTATCTTATTGTACTTGCCCTAGAAATACTATTGCATTCTGAAAATTCAATTAGTTGTAGCCAATCACATATAATTATTTTTTAATTAAACAATATAGCCAATCACAAATAATCTTGAGGATATTTGCAGGTGGAAACGTACAAGAGTATCAAAAATATTTGCAGTACTTTGAGAAGTTACGATCATTGGGGTTGGGTTGGGAATTTTCATGCCTATAGGCACTCATCGGTGGATGAGCAAGGGTAGGGTAGGGTAGCATATGGATGGGCTTCTATGTTGTAACCAGTGTCCATTTCCTAGTTGGTAGAGGAATTTTTATATAAGTGATAACTAAATTAAAATACTAGGTGGTAATAAAATATAAGATAATTAAAAAAATGGGATTGTGTGCCTTCCGTTGGGAAGTCTATGTTGCCTGGATTGTGCACCTTCTATTGGAAAGTTGATGTTACTAATACTAGCTTGGTCTCATTGATTCCAAGTGACTCTCCATGATGTCAACCCCTACTTAGTAGCCCATTGAGGTGTCTAACCAAGACTTGTAGTTTATGCATTGCCTATGTCTTGGATTCATTCATCATACAGCTTGGCGTGTGTGTTAACCATGGATGTTTTCTCTGTATGTGTTTGTGGTTAGATCATTATCTCCATCAACAAAATGGGTGTGGACCTACGAGTGCCATGTGGTTGGGAGGCCTAGCTACCTATACCACTTCTAGGGACCAGTGTACAAAGACAATCTATTATTCTAGCATGAATATTGCTGGATATTTTCACTTGGTACTTTGGGTTATGAATTATTCCTTCTTGTGATTTATGCTGTCATTGGGGTGCTTGTATATCATGTTTAGATGATGTTAGTTATTATCACATTTCCTTATTATGATGATTAGCATGCGATAGGTGATGTTATCTACTTTGTAGGATAATCTTATGCTTTACTTCTAGCATGTTAGATTTTCGTATTCTTATTTTGTAGCATGTTTAGTAGTGACATCCCTATTATGATAGTACCAATGATCTAATTGGTGGCTTGGGATGTTACGCACAGGGGATGGCTAGGGCCCATGATGGTCTTATCATGCTATTGACATTTGGGAGGAATTGTGTACTTAGTTTGTTTATACTGCTCATTGCAATGTTATTTGAGTACTTTGCAATGTTTGTTTCTATTCTTTCCTTTGTTGTATGATTTGATGGTTAGGTATTATTTCTAGCTTTTTCATCTTCCAGTTATGGTTCAAGTGTTCTTGCCTTGAAATGTGGATCTAGTACTCCCTAGTGTGGAGGAACTTTGTTACTTAGTTTCTTAGCTTCCTTCTTTGTTTTTTGCCATCTGTTCTTATGTGTTGATTTGGTATCTCATGTGAGATTGCACTTTCTCATGTGAGGATGCAAGTCTTTGCACAATGTGTTGGGTTTCTTCACGTGGCTTGGCACTTTCTCATGTGAAACTCTACATTAGTCTTGGTGGTACAGCCAAACACTTCCTCAAACCATTGTGCACATCTTCATGCAAGAATTTGGTGCTCTATTAGCCTTACGTTAAAAATAGTGGCTATCTAGGCTTGTCAGAGAAAAGTTTGAAAGTTGGTTTTGGACACCCTTTTAGGTTTTACACCATCCTAGTTCAAAACAAATTTCCTATGGGGTTTAAAATATATCATTTAAGTATAAGTTGATGTCTATTACTTATAATTAAGATATATTTTAATATATGCGACGAGTCTTTTAAGATAGGTTCCCAACCTCTATAGGCTAAGATAAAGATTCTATGAAATTTAAGGGCTTCAGGATTTCAAACTTAGCCAATTTTGAGGAGTCGGCATTTGTCTTTTAGCTTGGTTGATCTCTTATGTTTTCTTGTTTATGTTTTAGTCAATGGTGATGCTTGGAGATCTTTGGTGGTTGGTTGTTGGTTAGTCTTCTGTTGTGATCTTTTTGATCCATGTATGATGGTTGTCTTGTGCCTTCATACTTGTTTTACAAAAAATATCTTGCTTCTATTTCATCCTTTCTTCCAAGGATCTCTAGGTGGGGCATTACATTTTTAGACTTTTAATAATTGAATTATACTGGAAATAATAAATGTACAACTGTTGGATCCATGTATGGTGAATATTAGGCAAGTTTCATGACTCAATTCAAATGTAGAAGTTACATATCAACAATATTGTCCATGCAAATGACATAGCCAATGATGTCTTGTCGTAGCTGGAAATAGTCAATTAGAGATTGCACAAAAATCTAAAACCTTTCATTATGGTGATATTAGTTAATAAAATGTATGAAAATAGTAAAAGATGTAGATGTTGCTTTCCCTAGGTTCTATTGTAACCTCCTCCATTGATGGTATGCCTAAATATGGCCAAGAAATTAGAAATAGTAGTTGTAGTAAAATCTATTTTTCCCTCCCAACCAGGACTATTGTCATGGTGACAAATGATGACAAACTCTCACTATAAACTCTCCAAAATGATGACATTGCTACTAAATCTATGAAATGTGTAACATGTGATGATGAATTGACATCCTCCATACTCCTATTCTAAGATTGATGGCAATATATACCAGTCATTGCAATGTTGATGAAGAATTATTCCACCAAAATATTTTTTCCACTGCAGCAACACCCTTTTATCTAGCCAAAATTGCTTCTTTCCTTGTAGAACCTAGCAAAATTATGACAACACAATATGTCCAAAATATAAGCTACTAATATGAGTGTGGGAAGGATATGGATATGTTGGTATGACATTTTTAAAACCCTTATGGTACCTTATACTTAGAAAAAAATTGAATAAAATATACTTAATTCTAAAACTAAATATGTTTGATGGTATGATACAACATAATTGGTGAATGTCAAATGCCAAAATCATCACAATTACATAACTGAGGATCAAACAAAAATTGATAAGAGAACTACATATCTCTAGGGCATGGGTGTATCCTAGGGAAAAATTGTATTGAGATGCACTTGGTATGGGTGTAGGATGAGCTCTGATATCAGGTAACATTGTACAAAACCTGTAAAGTCTTAAAATCTACAATGTGAATCCTCTAATCAGGAACCATCATATTTGTAACTTGTAATTAATCCAATCAGCACACGTACAACTCTTGTATGTAATTGCCAATGTTGGAGATGAAGGCTACGTTCCAAAAATTCAATAGTAAATCCTTTTAAGTTTTCGTCCTCCAAGATAGTCAAATCAACTTAAGGTTTTTTTTTTGGAAGAAAAATTTGAGCATAGCTCAAATTACTCAAATTTAATGTGTTATCCAAATTAGAATTTGTCAACACAATAATATTTCCATTTATTCACACAACTTGTGACCTAGCTCAAGCAAGTCATTAGTGTTGATTATGATAATTGTTTCCCAACATCTATTATCATCTTCTTGGGGTACAAGTGTGTGTACTTGGGCCAGTTACTAGGATTTTTCTACCAACTTGGCCCTGGTGATGCATTAATGAACCTTAGTTCTTTAAAAAAAGTTTATTTTAGTACTATCCTCAATGATGAGGAAAGTAAAATATTTGTGTATTACTTTCTACTAGTCCTAATGTCCATGTTGATTACTTCCTAGTTAGTTGTTAATTTTAAGGGACAATGACATATCTGTTGAGCGTTTACAATAGTCTGCTCTATGAGTATCATTTAAAAAATATATTTATCAAGTAGGCAAAATTGGAAGAATTATACAGATTATTGGTTGCATGAAACACAAGGTACATGGGTTATAATTCTATGCTTCAATGGAAAGACATGAAAGTTACTAGAGTTGGATGTGAAAATATGATGGTAGCATTTCAAAAGACTATAATCATATTATAATTTATATTATAATAATAATTGATTCAGTATTGTTAATATGTAAATTAGTATTGCAATACGAAAAATATCATTTATGTTAATGATAATATTATTTATCAATCTATTTGTTAGATCTTCCATTTTGAAGAGAATATCAAAATGAGGGACATGAAAATGCTTCTCTTGTCTTAGGGAAGGTTTGAATTGAGGATGCACCTATATTAGTGGTATCCCAAGGAAAGCTTCAGTTGACAATATACATTCAAAGTATGATTTGCAATATTTTTTTGAGTGCACTGTGAGTCTAACTATGACATCAATGCTTCAGACATGGGTTTGAACTTTGAATTAACAACTACATAAGGTAATGAAATTTTATACATCTTAAGTTGTAGTTCAAAAGTTTATTTATTAGAAGAGTTCTTGAGAAAATATATTTGATGATTCTTAATAGAGCCTTCCATCATTAGAGTTTTTCTTTCTATTATTTTGTGAGTTTGTATCTGTTGAACCTGAGATCTCAAGATTTTCAAGTCTAGTAAGCTAACCCGAGAAATTAGAGATGAACCATATGGTTTTTCTACTGAATATTGTAAATCTAAACCGGGTTTCATTTTAGTTATGTTTCCCTTTCACTACCCTCTAGAATCTCTAGGGAAGCCCCCTTTGATTTTGAAAAGCAAAAGATTTGGAGACTTACCTACTCTTGTTAAGGGCCTAAGCTCCGTTGAGTTTTTCCTAATCCCTAATGCAAAATTCTCTTAGAAGGTAGATTAATTTTTGAATTTTACTATTTAAAAATTGTTTAATATCAAGTTTCAATATTTTAGGTCATTGTCCATGACCCATCATCAAGATAGGAGAGAGCTAGCATCATATAATAAATAAATTGCAGATCTAGATATGATAAAAAGAAGGATGGAGGGCAAGGGAAGTTGTACATGGTTTGAGGTAGATGGAATAATTTAAGGATTGCTCATTTTTGTAACTTCTTTAACCCAAACATTGATCTGGCATATGATATAGTTGATAATGATGATGTGAGGGATGTAGAAAATGTAACAATGGAGGTCACTCTAGAAAGAGATCTCAAAGGTAGATAGGAGTAAGGTCTAGTTGATACATGGAGGTATCCCAAAGAAAAGGAAGAGGGATGGTGGCTAGTATTTGTGGATTTGAAAATAAGTGGGGCTGATTACTATTGCTGCTAGAAGATGCTTTATGCATGCAAAGGCAAGAAAAGGCTAACTATTTTAGGTAGGTTGCTATGAATATGTAGGATGGTGAGTAATAAAAATTAAGTGATGATGTAAATGAAGAGTTGCAAAAAAAGTTATAGCAAGTAGACTACCCTTATGCCTCATCCAAACAATTTGCAAATAGGAATCGTAGCCAATTGAATTGTATGATAGGTAGGCCCCTTTGGCTGAGGCCTAATTGAACTTAGAAAGAAGAAGCTGGGAATAACTCATTGAAATCCTAACTTATGTCTATTGGATAAAGGCATCAAAAAATCATAGGGGTAGCCATAAACATAGAATTGGTCCTAAGGGATTATTAGAGGTTATTGGCTAAACTAATTTTGTATGGATTCACCTATCCATTCAATAAAGAGGGGAACTTATGAGCGAGAGAGGAATATACTTAAGAAATTGAGGATGTGGTGGCTGTTGCTAAATAAAATTCATAGAAATTCAAGTCATAGATGTCAAAGAGCATATCATTGACATCTGGATAATACAAAGGCCAATTAGATCCTTAAGTGAGAGAAACATGGCCATTAGGTGTAGATAATATTCATTACTTATAAATAAAAGTGCCCCTTGTGTAATACCATTTGCCACCTAAAACACAATAAAAAATATCAATGAGATTTATTATAAGCCCATTAGAAAGGTATGGAAACATCTACAGTTGTAAAGGCTTCCCAAGATACAAACTATGCATCAAGCATCCGTCTACACCATGGTCGATGAATATGAATATCAAAGATATATAAATCTACAATTACTTTATTTTGAATGAGTAAGTGTTCCTTTAGGCATTCTATTTGTGTCTTTTCTTCCTACCATGTCCACTTATAGTAATTCTTCTTCCATGTCTCAAGGAGTGTCCCATTGCTCTTCATGGAGTATAAGAAGCTAACAATTCAAGATTTGACCAAGAGGTGTAGTCTTCATTAGGAATCTATGGATTGTGTCCCCAAATTAAGCATCATAGTGGTATCTGGGGTTATATATAGCTCTATAGTATAGTGGTAGTTATTTCTATATGGCTTCATGCCACTTAGAATTTGGATGCATATAGAAATGGTAGGGCTTTTGCTGCTAAGGCAACTCTACATGCACACTAATTTTTTTCAAGACTCAATAGTATTGTTAACTTGAATGTATGCCCTATAACTAGGGGTAAGGGGGCATGTGACATTGACATGTTCTCTTAATTGAAAGTTCTTCCATATTATGTTCACCTTCAAGCTTGTTATTGTTCTCATAGTAAAAAGTTTTCTTTCCATTTTGCCCCTTCATAACTAATTCTTCTTTATTCCAACTAGCCGTGATGGGCCAATGGAATGCATTAGTATTCATTAGAATTTTGCATTAGTTTGCATTTTTTTTTACATCTACTTAATGTTATTTTGTTTCAGATGCATAATTGTGTATAATCCTTGGTCTAATCAATAAAGTAGATATGCTGACAGTCTAGAGCATAGGTAGTAGGAAAATATTAAAGAGTTGATCACATCCATATAAATGATGTTAACAAAGTTAGAATTGCGATAGGAAGAAAACTAGTAATATGTAATGAATGGATCATAGAAGATGGTGATTATATATAATGAATTTTCATTGTTCTTAAACATGTATGAGTATGAAAGGGTGATGCCCCATTTTGTGATAAAAAATCTATGAATGTCTGATGTTGATGGATAAGAACTATGGAAAGTGAACATTCAAAAAACATGGGAAGATTAAATGGAAATTTGGAAGAAGAAAGAAGACATGCCTGAATAGATCTTGAGACCATTGGTAGTATAAGAGTGTTTATGAATTGTTAAATAATGAAATTCTTGAAGAAAAGAGGACTAATGTAATCATTCTATTCAAAATCACTGACACCAAAATTGCTTATGTATAGAGCTTGGGACATAGTGGATCAAGCATTTTGCTATCCCACTGTACTTGTTAGTTTGGATTTTTATTGATAGAAAAACTACTGTGCATGTTAGTTTGGATTTGTATTGACTGAAAAACTACAGCTATTGTGTTAACAATATATAATTATGCAAAACAAGAAATAGAATTACTAAAGACCCATTAAAATTGTATTGCCTAAATATAGTATGAGCCACATGAAAGTACAAGATTACCATAATATCATATGAGAATTTTATCTTCCCCAACTTATAATCCCTTGAAAAAAAGAAAAAGAATCAACATATGTTGTTAAATTCAAAGTCTAAACAATAAATGAGATGAAATTCATTTTATCTTAGCTTTTTTTCCTTAGAAATTGTAACTACAATGGTTTTGGGTAGAGCATATAGAAGATCATGTCTACTGACAAGTGTTGATCAATTTTATATTGTCTTTGATGTTACACAAATATCATATCTTTACCAGTTAGTGTATACCAAGCTTAGTCAGGTGATGAAAACAATTTCTTGTGTCTGCCAAGCATTTCAGTATTTGCTAAGTTTAGAAGACACTGCCTACCAAGTTCACTTGGGCATCGAAGAGAAGTTCAAAATATTTGAGTGTTAACCAAGCTCACTCGATTGATAGAGGAAATTTGGATGGAACCAGTGTTAACCCAGCTCACTCAATTACCAAAGAGATTTTTTGAAGATGCAATGTTAACCAAGTTCACTTGGATAACATAGAAAAAACATTCTAGTGTTAGTGTCTACCAAGAAGGGCTGACTAATAAAGTATTTTCTTGTTTTGGCATATTGAGTTTAATAGATTTGTTTGTTGGTTCTAGCAATTGAGGAGATGAATATTAATAATTTTAAGTTTTATTCAAGCTGACTTGATAATGAATATGATATAAGTATAAGGTCAAGTTGAGGATTGAATGTGTGTATCTATGTGTGTGTGTGTTTATGTGCAAGTGTGAGGAAGATAAGAAGATTATTAGAGGAATCAAATTGGAAGGATAAGTAGAATATCCTTAAGGAGCTTCAAAGATGCATTCAATTAGGAAGGATCGAGTATTCAAGCCAAAATTGAGATTTGAAATCAGCAATACAATTGCATCATCAATCAAGTCATATCATTGTTACTCTCTAACCATTGTAGTAGTATATCAAATCTCTTAAAAGAGTTGGCTTAACATCTATTTGCCAAATCCTCTTAAAAGAGTTGGATTAACATCTATTTTCCAAATCCTCTAATAAGGTGGCATTCCAAGATTGAAGTGTCTAAAGAACTCTAACAAGGCCACTCCTAATAGGGTGATTAAATCCTCTAATAGGATTACACCTAATAGTGTATTTTGTAACCTTTAACAAGGTTAGCTCCTAACAAAGCTCACTTTAGAAGAGTGAAAATTAGTAACTAGTTGCAATTGGTGGTTTTTCCCAAATTGGGTTTCCATATTAAATCTTGGTGTCACTTGTGTTCATTTTATGTGTATGCATATAAGTTAATTAAGGTTAATCATAGATAATATCATAAGATCCACATGTTTAGTATTTTTCATGTAATAGTTGATATTATAGTGCTTGCTAAGTTACAACATATTATTAGTGTTAATCAAGTGCCTATGTAATAACTGAGGAACATCAATTTGAGTAGAATTTATGTTTTGTATTGATATCTAAAGGATACAATATATATTTTAGTGGTAACTGATTCACACCTCCCCTCTTAGTTACTCCTCTTATATTTCCAAAAATTGGTATCAGAGCATTTGGTGCTTACAAAGAAGGTTTCAAGAACCAAAGCTAAAAATCAAGATATCTTATAGAAGAGAGATTCCTAAGTTGAACAAAGATAACTTGGAGTCATGAAACAACTTATGAAGCTACATCTAGTGATCATTAGTAATTTAGGTCTAAAATATTTGAATGCTTAGTATAAGGATCCTACTAAAACAATGAGTGTGGAGGATATTGCTGAAAAGAAAAATCATAACATCATGATGACTAACATTGCATCAATTATTAACTATGTTAAATTTGATGAGGTCAAAAGGTATGCTACTTCTCATGAGATGTGGACAAAGCTAAAGGATATCTATGGAGGTGATGATAAAGTGAGAAGATCAAAGGAAAAAAACTTGAGAGGTCAGTTTGATCAGATGAAGATGAGAGAGGATGAAAACATTACAAAATATGTTAAGAGAGTCAAAGCTAGTGTGAGTGTAATCAAAGCCTCTAGAGGGACAATTGAAGACATAATAGTGGTAAGAAAGGTACTCAAAACCCTTCTTCTTATCTATGCAATTAGAGTGTCAACTATTCAAGAGATGAGATGTGATCCAAATAATAAGATAACCTTGGATGCTCTAGTGGGAAGGTTGATAACATTTGAGCTAGATAACTATGATAATTATATTCCTAGTTCTAGTAATCATAAGTCTACATTTGAAACTAAGTTTTCAATCAAGAAGAAAGATGCAAAGTCTTGAGGCAAACAATATGAAAGTGAAGAGGAAGATAGTTCTAACAATGATCTTCAAGCCATTGAAGCACTACTTGCAAGAATGTATCCCAAGGGCAAAGAGAAATAGAAAGGTAAAATTCCTCTAGTCTTTTTTTCTTGTGAATAAGTTGGTCACATTGTTGCAAGGTGTCCAAATAGAGAAGAAAAAGATGAAAAGAAGAACAACAAGTATAAAGGTAAGAAGGATTTCAAAAGCTACAAGGATTACAAGGAAAAATGTAAGAAATATTTTTTCATATCTAGTGGTTGAGATAGTAGTGATGAAGATGAGATTGTCTATATTGTTGTAAAAGATGAATTTGATAATGAAGAAGATAAAATGGCAACTTATTTCTCATGTTAGAAAAAATAATACATGGATTATTGATATTTGTTGTTCTCATCATATGACTAGTGATAAAAAAAAGTTGAACAGGTGGAACACTATGATGGTGGAAGTGTAAGATTTGAAAACAATGAACCGTGTTGCATAAAAGGAAAAGGTTGTATTTCTCTAACCAATGAACTCAAATGTGATAATGCTTATTGGGTTGAAGGATTGAAACATAATCTACTGAGTGTGGCATAGTTAAGTAATATTGAATTCAAGATGGAATTCGTGAATGGGAAGGCCAAGTTGCTAGATGGTAAAGAAAATCTAGTTGGGTCTAGCAACCAAACAAAAGGTAACTTATTCTACCTAGATCTTAGTGAATGTTCATGTTTCATTTCTCAAGTAGAAGAAGGTTGGTGATGGAATAAAAGGTTATGTCATGTGAACTTTGATAACCTTATCAAGATAAGCAAAAAAAAAAGAGTAAGAGGTATTCCTAGTTTGAGGAGACCTAATATGGATATATGCAAAAATTGTCAAATTGGTAAGATGAGCAAGACAAGTTTCAAGAGAAAGAAATATCATTCTGAAGAAGTCTTTGAGCTAGCTCATATAGACCTTTGTGGATCTATTGGTGTTAAGAGCTACATCAGAGATAAGTACTTTATTTTATATTGATGATTACTCTAGAATGAGAACAACAATGTATCTAAAAGATAAGTCTGAAGCTTTTCAAAAGTTTAAGTGGTAGTTGGATAGAGTTGAGAATGAAACATGATAGAAGATAGAATGTTTGAGATTAGATAGAGGAGGTGAATTCATTTCTAATGAATTCTGTAGTGAAAGAGGAATCAAAAGTCAAGTTTTAGCCCTTGGTACACCTTAGTAGAATGGTATAGTAGGATGAAGGAACATATCAATCACGAATTGTGCAAGAACCTTGATGATAGAAAATAATGTTACAATCAAATATTGGGAGGAAGAAATTAATACAACAATTCATACCTTGAACAGAGTATGACTGAAGAAAGAATCAAATCAAACTCCTTATGGACTATGTCTAATGCCTACCACTAGTTGACCTTTCTTGTAATATTTTTAGAATCTTGTAGGCCAACTTTATGATTATATTTTATGATTAACAATACTTGCTTAATGGGTTTAACTAGATGTATTTCATATTCAATTTAAATATGTAACAAGTTACTAAGTTATTTCATTTGTTTAGGACTATTGCTATGATGATATATGTATGTTCATACATCAATTTCATCTATTGCATGATGTTAGTTAGATGAATGTTTTATATGTAGTTTTATGGAAACTTATCCCATACTTGCATGTGTATGGTGTACATGTTTGTTTTACTTTATGTTTGACATTTTTGATGTGTTTGAGGGAGGGAATCAAAGTAACATGCTAGTCGAGATCTACACTATGAACCACTCCCCGCCATTGCCTATTTAGTTTAGAATATATGAGTATGCACATTCATGGATTTTATGTAGATTATAAGTACCAAGTATTGATTTCCTTGAATTTCTAGAATGAGGATACCCTATCATAGTATCTTAATGGTATAAGTGGGGAGATAATTCTTGAGTCTGAATCTTAAACCCTAAGACAATTTTCTTACAAAGTAGGACAAGTATCTGAGTTGTTTACCCTTCCAAATTCATCAAGTGATGTGAATTTGTGATTTTGACCCTAGTGTTTGAATATGTATTCTATACTTTATGATGGGTTTTTGTTTTTAGTCTTGTGGGTCTATGATGATTTTCTATTATAATTAAATCATATTAAAAGATAATTTTATGATTTAATTTTAGGAAAATCTTATAAAGAAAATTCAAGACTTAATTATACTTAATTAATTGAGAAATTAATTAAATAAAATAATTAAATTTAAAGATATATTTAAAGTTCTAATTTTGGTGTAATTATATTTATTTAATTTAATAATAATTATTAAGGAGTTTCATTTTAATAATAAACTCTAAATAATATTATTAGCTAAATTAATAAATATTATATTAAAAGTGTTAGATGATCTAATAATGGAGAGAAAATATTAATTTAATAAAGTTTATTTTAATTAAATTGTATAAAGCTTGTGCATGATATTTAGAATAATAAAATAATAAAGGAAAAAGGGGTTTCATGTGATTGCACAATCAAAGCCTTGATTTTGGGAAAAGCTCTTTATTAGGAAATTAGAGCTCATTTCTCCACAGATAGGTTTGTAGGAGCCTATTTCTGAGAAGAGTGTTTCCAAAGGAGAGGGGAAATTCTTGCATGTTTTGTGTGTTTGTTGTTTAGCATCAAATCTAGAAGGGTTTCAGAAAAAGAGGGATTATTTGCTTGCTTTGTGCATTTGTCATTTTTAGCATTAGATCCAAGTAGGATCTTGTGAATTTATTTGTATAATAGTTTTATGTTCTTCGAGTTTATGTCTTCTTCATGTCTAGATGGATATGTTATAAGAGTTTTAATTTGGGTTGAAACCATTGTTTTTGTTTCGTTTTTATTTTTCTTCATTTTGAAAATATTTGTGAATGAATTTAGTTTTGAAACCCTTGTTTGGGAATGTTACATTCATAATTTGATTAATTAAAATTGAGTTATGGGGTTTGAAAAGAAAAGCCAAAATCATTAATTTATTCTGATTGTCTATCCCAGGTTTCTATATTTGATCAACTATAAAAAAAAATTTGAAAAATTATATATATATATATATATATATATATATATATAAAATATAAAATTACCATAGTAAATAAATTTACTGTGATTGTATTGTTTTCATAGTTTATATACAAAAATTATAAAATATAAAAAAAGAGAATGGGGTCATGATACCCTGTCTCCCTTTCCCATATGGTTGTGGCCATTGATTGTGAAGGCCGCCAGGGCTGCCGACAATAGTGTAGCTATTATGACAGCCAAGGCTACAAAGTAGCTCGTGTTGTCATGAGGAAAAGGCTGATAGGCCTTTATAAACGATGATCTCTCTTTTTAAATTTTTTATAAATATTATTTAAATATTAGTTATTATTAATATTTAATAATATTATTAAATATTAAATATTATATTTTTATTATTAGTTAGTAAATGTTATAAGTATTATGATTATTAATAATAATACTTATTTTATTAATAGATGTAAGAATTTTTTTTTATTAATAAAAATTTAAATTATGTCATTAATAAATAAATTATTATCATTAGAGATTAATTGATTATTGTGATTTTTAATAATATTTCAATTGAAGAATATTTATTATTGAAACATTTTGGAAAGTGAATTTGAAAATTGAAAATGGGGTTTTTATTTTTAAATGACTTTTGTAGATTGATGAATCTTCTAAGATTCTTGTGAACTTGGAAACATTAGTGAATCTAGCAACTAGAGAAATATAAATTGAAACCCTTATTGAAATTGAAAACATTATCAAGTGTAATACTTGGAAACAAAAATCAAAACTTAAAACCATAGTGAAAATTGAACTTTTGTGGTTTCAAAATTTAATGAGTTATGAAAGTTAATTTTGTATGTACTCTTTATGACATGTGGTTTACTATTATGGATTTCAGGGTTGACTTAGCTTTGACTAGTTAGGATGTTTACCAGAGGCTTGGGATTTTTTTAGTGATGATGTTATGACTTATTATTGTTACAATGTTTAATACCTAGCCTAGTGATGTGTCATGTGTGTTCTATGATGCATTTGATCAAATGTTTTGTTGTGCTTTCCAATTTCTTGTGTAGAACTGAGGTGAATGGTATGACTTTTTTGGTATAATCTTTGAGCCTTCAATCAATTATCTTTGGATTGCTTTCTAGTTGCTTGTTTAGGATTGAGGTGATTATTGTGATTTGTTTTTGGTGATATCATGTGATGTCATGTGTTGGTATATGTCTACTTGATTTTGGATTAGTTATGTTAGAATGATTATATTGGTAAAATCTATGATATTGATTAGTGATATTTTAGTACTTTGCAGTTTCTTGTTAAAGAACTAATGTGTGGTTTATGGTTGTATGAGACCTTCTAATTTTTCTAAGGTTAGCGTAGGTTATTTGTATGTCAAGTTGGAAAGTGGCTTGTAATGGAGGCCTAAGCCCTGAGTGGTTGCTTAGGTAACCCATTGTAGGTTGTTTTTTAATAAGTGATAACATTTCATTAAATGGGTTAAAATGAATTAATAAGATGTCAGTGACACATAAAGTCACTAGGGGGCCAAAGTCCTAAGGGATTGCTAGGGTAACCTTAGAGTTGACTCATTAATATGCCTTGTCTATATGAAATGATACTGATGCCACATAGAGACAATAGGGGGCTAGAGTTCATAGAGGTTTACAGGGTAACCTTAGAGTTGTCTCATGAGATGATACTTACCCACTTACATAGTAGATTTTCTACGTGTCTTTGTTTCCTCTAGGTTTAGATGATACTTGTGTCTTGGTAGCTTTGAGATAGTTTCCTTTAGGTGATTCCTTGAACCTAGATGTTGGTTATGACTTGTGTTTTGATATTCATATGGGACTTGAGTTTATCTCCTCAACATGGTGGAAGTGATCCATTTAGGTTCCACGAGGTCAAGTGGTAATGCATTTTTCTTATACCATTGGGATCTGACTGTTTGATGTCATTGTTGGAGTTTCTTATGGATGTCATGCCTCAGTTAAAAAGTTTACTGAACTATTTAAAATAATAATTAAACAACATCAAAGTAACAATAACATGGAAGCAATATATACATACACATCAAGAACATGTAATCAATTACAAATACAATTTCAATTCATTAAGGGTTCCTTCATGTTTAGTCACATTTAATAAAGTTTCATTAATAAGTTTAAGTCTCAATTGCAATGTCCATAATCATAAAATGAATAAATACATACATAGTCATATAAGTAAATGCATGAGTACAACTAATAATATGAAAATACATCTAATGAAGAACATCCACTGCACATGTCACAGGGTATGTGAAAATAGATACATGTACACTAATATACAATACAATATCCTATAGGATCTCAAAACATATGATACGTAGATACATAAAATGAATAGAAGTTTTGAAGATAATAGGAAGAATGATAATGTTACCACTATATCAAAGAGCATCTAACATCTTTTCAATCTGAGAGGGACACAAATGGTAAGAATACACTACCTCTTGACTACATGGTCACCTAATTAGGCTCCTACTTCCATCGTGTAGGAGAGATAATGTAGAATCCATACACAAATAATCAAATCATAAAATAATCGTAGGCAAGGAATCCTGATAGCCAAAACTACCTCAAGGGTAACACAAACTACTCAACAAGAAGAGATAATCAAATCAAAAGGACCCTCATCCAATTAAAACATCACATACCAAGTCAGCATACAAATACCAAGACAAAAAATATATAACCACCTTGAAATCAATGTTAAGTGTCATAAGCACAATGGCCAATAGATAACAATTGTCATTAATAAAAGTAAACTACCAATCACCAACTCCAATAATAAAAACACCACTAATAAATAATTGATCATTCATTAATAAAAGTCAACTATCAACAATAAATGACATCCAATCAATGAATAACAACTCATAATAAATACATCATCAAAAGTAAGATCCAACATGTACACCACTAGAGGAAAATATAAAAAAATTATGAGGGAGGTTCAAGCTACATACTATGGAGTGTCATCACATGAGCCAACTCTAAGGTTACCCTAACAATCTCTCAAGACCTTGACCTCCTAGTGACTCTATGTAGAACCAAGATACCCTATTGTGAAGATGAGGAAACTAGTCATACCACTCAAGGTATCATCTCCATCTCATCCTTAGTCTATACAAGCACTCAAGGCATGAATGAAAAAAAATTTCTAACTTATCTTTTTTATGTATCTCAAGGAAAAGGGCTAGGCAAGATATTTTAATTACTATGTTATCACTTGTTACACAACTTACAATGAGTTACCTTGGCAGCCACTTTGGGCCTCAGCCCCCATTGTAAGCCACTCCCATAGACATGCACCTAGACTACCTTCTCAAAAATCACAAACCACAATAGTAATATTGATCCAATTTGGTTCCTTAATAGGCAACCCAAAAATAACATTGGTTCTCAAAACTCAAGTTTCATAAATGCTCAATAGCATAAAACTCATAAAACATAAATCTCAATTCAAATCATAAAGTTCATCATGACATCCAGTCAAATAATCATAAAAGAAAATCTCAAAAATGCCTCTAGTGCACATCCCAACTTGGCCAACTAAACAACCCACAAAGAAAAATTATTAAGAAAATTAAAATCACAAGACTATAAATATAATATTAGAAAACACATAGCTTTTAGCCACATGATTTAATTCCACCAATTTCTCTTGTTTAGTTTGGGTCATAAGGATATGTTTAGAAATAAAGAAATAATATACATGTTAATATAAATTATTAAGCTAATATACTTATTTAAAACAATAAGTATTTAAATATCCAATCTTTTTGTGCATATAAAATATCATGCAATATTATCATGTTATTAATTTAAATAATCTTAAATCATAAATGATTTAATTAATAACATAAATGCATATTATTATATTAAATACTAATATCAATTTCATTTCTAAAATATTAATTTGACTTCTATTTAAGTCCAATATTAATATTTACTTTTTGTTTTATTCATAATGCAACTAGAGACAAAATTTTTAATTTATTTTAATTATTTATAATTTCTCCCATAAAGTCAAATAGTTATTAGTGATCCAATGATTTTCACTCTACTAGGGTTTAATGTGATCTTTGAGTTTCCTTGCATACAACTCTCTATCTAGGCTTTCCTTCTATATTTTCCACCTATCAAACCACATTTACTATAGGAGTTACTAGGCTAGTTTATAATAGCCCTGGCTATTGGTAACATAGTTGTTGATATTGGTGTTCACATTTCTGCTTTAGAAAGCTATGGCACCTCCATTGAACAAATGTCCTCAAAATTTTGTCCCGAAGGACTTTCATGAGGTAATCCTGATATTATCCTTCCTTTGCAAGAATTTGATGCTACTTGTGATTGGTTAGAACAACATACCTTAATAGGGTATTTTGTGGTTAGGACTCCTCTTGAAGGTATGCTCTAAGAATGGGTTAAAAAGAGCTAGACTCCTCATGGATTCTACCTTGATGCTATGAAAAACCTTATCAAAGGCCTTTTTATTTCACTTTCCCAACCCATCAGAGGAAAACATAGTTTTCAGCAATGGTCCTTGGTCTGTGCATTCTTTCCTGCTTGTTTTTTAAAGATGGTTGAGAGATTTCTTTATCTCTAATGACAAAAAGCTTAGGGTTCCTATGTGGATAGATTTCTTAGGTTCACCCTTGCCATGTTGGCCTTTTATTGAGTCTATTGTCAATACTCTTGGCAAATTTATTATGAAGGAACATGAATTTTTTTTGATGCTCATCCTTAGAAACACATTTGCATTGAGGTTGATCTGTCCAAGGATTTTAGGATTCTATGGAGATACAGATTGGTTCCCAAACCTTCTCTTAGAAGGTTCTTTATTTGAACTTTCCTAAAACCTATTATAGGTTCCAATCAACAGAACATAAGATTAGGGATTGCCCTTTAGGCATATGCACCGAGTTGTAGTGCCAAAAAGGTGACAACACTTTTTTTTTTTCCTATTTTAAACAGCGCGTACGCGCTATAGTGCGCACGCACTATAGTGCGCACATGCTATGGCTTGGGCAACCCAAGACATAGCGCGTGTGCGCTATAGCGCATATGCGCTTTCTAAAAAATAAAAAGTATGTATGATGGGCTGAAAACCCGCAGCCCATCATTTTCATTACCATTTTCTTTTACTCCTACAGCGAGCAGGGCATACGCGAGTTGAAGACTCAACATTTGCACCACCATTTGCCAAAATGCCTCCTTGTCGATGAAATCCAAGACCACAAGCGCACCCATGACGATGCCGTAAGTGATATAAACCTAACTTTGCATTGTTTGATATATTTTTCATATTGTTTTGTAAGTTTTTTATATTCTTTTGTAGGGTTTTTACAAATTTCATTTAGATTTGTTTATTTATTTGAATTTCAATTGATTTTTTATCAGGAAATGTTCATAATCAACCAGAAAATCCACAAGAACATCAAAACCCTCAAGAACCCCAAAACCAAAACCCTCCTCAAGAAGAACAAATTCCACAACCCGAACCAATTGCAAGACCTCCACCAAGCACACAAGAAAATCTAAGAAATGAAATAGAGAGAGGCAAAACTGAATTAGAAGGAATCATTGCTCGGTTGAAAGAATCCAGACAAACCAATCCAATGAGGGCTCAATTGGCATCATCCCTCGAATCCATTAACACTCAGATAGCCTCAGTTAGTGTTCAGTTAGATATTTGGCGGGCTAAGAGGGATGAACAAAAAAGATTTTATGCAAATAAATTGTCATATGAAGATGTTAAAAAAAAGGAAATACCAAAAAGTAGTATATGTGCATTATTTAGAAAACTCGGTGAGAAAAATACTGTTAGAGAGGGTACTAAACAATTCCCCATCCATTGGTGCATACATGATGCTATTAGAAATAATTTTTGGGATAGATGGTGGATGGTTTTTGATGCCCCTCCTTGCAACAATCATGAGGTCCCCATGTATTTTTTGAAGAAATTATATTGTGAGTTTGTCCTTGGGGAGATCCCCAATTATTTTGATATGTTAGACTCCCAGAGTAGAGGTGGGGGGTCATCATTTGAGAGGCCCGGAGCACGTCGTGACCCTAATGTAGTTAGGGCACCCGTGGTCCATCCACAACGTGAGCATGTGATTATTCCTTCAGTTGTGAAGGAACATGTAGAGGCCAGCACTCTAGGGACCATTAATGCTTTGACACAGACCCTCATCCATTCCATGAGCCCATTAGTTGAGGGGGAGCCTTCTATACGTCGTGGTCACATGTGCACTTCATGTGGATCCCTATGCACATTTGGCACTCATGTCAGAGATGGTGCAGATGATGGGCTTGTCACTGATCAGTTCCTGAATGAGACATTTGGCATTGACACACAGGTAAATTACTAATTTGATCACATTTCATACGTATAGTGAATGATTAATTAATTAGGATTTATTGACATTGTTCAAAATTTAGGGTCAAAGTGTTCCTGGGCCTAGCAGTGATCCTCCAGGCCCATTTCTTGTCCCTTCGACGAGTCCTGAGGTATGTATCAATTTAATCATTTTAATTAACACATATATTTATTATGTAATCATATTAAGGATTGACCAAAAAAAAAATGCATGTGCATCAGTTCTCCACAGGACCCTCAACCTTTACCACAGATGCAGAGCAGAGACATCATACGAGCTTCACATAGGTACAGTTGTTTCATGTTAATTTAATTCATTTGATTATATTTATTCCATGTTTCATGTTAGATATAACGTGTATTTTATGACGTGCATCTCATGATGTCGGACACACCTCCTCATCTGCGACAGTCTGTTGATAGTGGAGTGGCCGCAGCTGTGGCTAGCTCACAGCCACTGACGGAGGTATGAAAGAATTTTCTTCATTTTAGTTGTTGTTTATAATAGTTAATCTAAAAATTTCTAATGTTATTTATAAGTGATTATATTTATTGAATTGTTGTAGGGTCTTGTCATGCCTAATCGTCCACGAGCATTTGAGGTGGACGTACAGAGTGACTATTCGTTGGTGGTAAGAAAATAATTGATTTTATGAGTACATATATTTGATTTCAACGTATAATAAATATTGATTCATATCTACTTTCTTTGTATTAGTTGGACCTGGAGAAGAGCCTCAACAAGAGGTCAAGTGAGCGTGTTAGGAAGGCCCCATCATCTCCACTGTCTCCCTCCACACGACGGCAGAGGACGTCGAGAGACTTGTTTCCTTCCCCTCATGGGAAGGAAAAGATGTAGTTGAGATATTTGATACATATATATATAGAGAGTTGTTTCCTTCCCCATGTATATATATATAAGCATTTGAGAGACATATTCGATACACATTTGATGTACATATGACATTCTATATTTGATGTATGACATTATTGGTTAATATATGATATGTTTGTTCATATACGACATTATTGGTTATCATAATATATTATGTGTTTGTTAATGTATATGACATTATTGGTTATCATTTTATATTATATGTTTGTTCATGTATGACGTTAAATTAGATATGTTCGTGTATGACATTAAATTAGATATCTGCATGTATGAAATTAAATTCAATTGCTAGAGAGTTGCCATTATGTCTACCCTCTCTCTTCTCTCCTATCCCCTACTCTCTAGATTTGTCACACGCACTCCCATCCCTCTCTCTCCTCCTCTCCCACTCCCTCTCTCAGGTCACCTACTATTTCTCTCTCTCAAGTTCTCTCTCTCCCTCTCTACTCTCTCTCTCCCATCCCCTACTCTTACTCTCTCTCTCTCTCTCTCCCATTCCCAACTCTCTCTCACACTCTCTCCCATCCCCCACTCTCTCTCACACTCTCTCCCATCCTTTCACTCTGTCTCTCCCATCTCGTACTCTCTCTTTGCCACCCCCTACTCTCTCTCACACTCTCACACTCTCTCCTATCCCCTACTCTCTCTCTTTCACAGACACACACACGCACTCACACTCCCATCCCCCCTCTCTCTTCTCTCCCATCCCCTACTCTCTATATTTGTCACACGCACTCCCATCCCTCTCTCTCCTCCTCTCCCACTCCCTCTCCCAAGTCACCTACTATTTCTATCTCTCCCTCTCTACTCTCTCTCTCTCCCATCCCCTACTCTTACTCTCTCTCTCTCCCATTCCCAACTCTCTCTCACACTCTCTCCCATCCCCTAATCTCTCTCACACTCTCTCCCATCCTTTCACTCTGTCTCTCCCATCTCGTACTCTCTCTTTTCCACCCCCTACTCTCTCTCACACTCTCACACTCTCTCCTATCCCCTACTCTCTCTCTTTCATAGACACACACACACACACTCACACTCCCATCCCCCCTCTCTCTTCTCTCCCATCCCCTACTCTCTATATTTGTCACACGCACTCCTATCCCTCTCTCTCCTCCTCTCCCACTCCCTCTCCCAGGTCACCTACTATTTCTCTCTCTCAAGTTCTCTCTCTCCCTCTCTACTCTCTCTCTCCCATCCCCTACTCTTACTCTCTCTCTCTCTCCCATTCCCAACTCTCTCTCACACTCTCTCCCATCCCCTACTCTCTCTCACACTCTCTCCCATCCTTTCACTCTGTCTCTCCCATCTCGTACTCTCTCTTTGCCACCCCCTACTCTCTCTCAAACTCTCACACTCTCTCCTATCCCCTACTCTCTCTCTTTCACAGACACACACACACACTCACACTCCCATCCCCCCTCTCTCTTCTCTCCCATCCCCTACTCTCTAGATTTGTCACACGCACTCCCATCCCTCTCTCTCCTCCTCTCCCACTCCCTCTCCCAGGTCACCTACTATTTCTCTCTCTCAAGTTCTCTCTCTCCCTCTCTACTCTCTCTCTCCCATCCCCTACTCTTACTCTCTCTCTCTCTCCCATTCCCAACTCTCTCTCACACTCTCTCCCATCCCCTAATCTCTCTCACACTCTCTCCCATCCTTTCACTCTGTCTCTCCCATCTCGTACTCTCTCTTTGCCACCCACTACTCTCTCTTACACTCTCACACTCTCTCCTATCCCCTACTCTCTCTCTTTCACAGACACAGACACACACTCACACTCCCATCCCCCCTCTCTCTTATCTCCCATCCCCTACTCTCTAGATTTGTCACAAGCACTCCCATCCCTCTCCCTCCTCCTCTCCCACTCCCTCTCCTAGGTCACCTACTATTTATCTCTCTCAAGTTCTCTCTCTCCCTCTCTACTCTCTCTCTCCCATCCCCTACTCTTACTCTCTCTCTCTCTCTCTCCCATTCCCAAATCTCTCTCACACTCTCTCCCATCCCCTACTCTCTCTCACACTCTCTCCCATCCTTTCACTCTGTCTCTCCCATCCCATACTCTCTCTCTCTCTCTGCCACCCCCTACTCTCTCTCTCACTCTCTCCCATCCTTTCACTCTATCTCTCCCATCCTTTCACTCTGTCTCTCCCATCTCGTACTCTCTCTCTGCCACCCCCTACTCTCTCTCACACTCTCACACTCTCTCCCATCCCCTACTCTCTCTCTTTCACAGACACACACACTCTTAGCCCCCCACTCTCTTCTCTCCCATCCCCTACTCTCTACATCTGTCACGCACACTCCCATCCCCCCTATCTCTCTCCCTTTCCCTCTCCTACCACCTACTACATCTCTCTCTCTCAAGTTCTCTCTCTCCCTCTCTACTCTCTCTCTCTCGCCCATCCCATCCCTTACTCTCACTCTCTCTCTCTCATCCCCTACTCTCTCTCACACTCCCATCCCCTAATCTCACTCTCTCTCTCCCATCCCATACGAGCTCTCTCTACCACCACCTACTCTCTCTCACACTCTCACACTCTCTCCCATCCCCTACTCTGTCTCTCTTACACACATTCTCATTCCCCCTCTCTCTCTCTCCCTCTCCCACTCCCTCTCCCCCATACCCTACTCTCTCTCTCCCCTCTCCCATCCCCTACTCTCTCTCTTTCATAGACACACACTCCCACCCCCCTCTCTCTCTCCTCTCCCATCCCCTACTCTCTAGATTTGTCACACACACTCCCATCCCCCCTCTCTCTCCCTCTCCCACTCCCTCTTGCACCACCTACTATCTCTCTCTCTCTCTCAAGTACTCTCTTTCCCTCTTTACTTTCTCTCTCCCATCCCCTACTCTCACTCTCTCTCTTCCATCCCCTACTCTCTCTCTCTCTCTCACCCCCATCCTATACAAGCTCTCTCTACCACCCCGTACTCTCTCTCAAACTCTCACACTCTCTCCCATCCCTTACTCTATCTCTCTTATACACATTCCCATTCCCCCCCTCTCTCTCTCTCACTCCCTCTCCCATTGCCTACTCTCTCCCATCCCCAACTCTATCTCTCTTACACACTTCCATTCCCCCTCTTCCTCTCCCTCCCACTCCCTCTCCCATTGCCTACTATCTCTCTCTCTCTCTCTCTCTCTCTCTCTCCCTCTCTCTCCCATCCCCTACTCTCACTCTCTCTCTTTGCCACCCCTACTCTCTCTCACACTCTCTCCCATCCCCTACTTTCTCTCTTACACACACTTCCATCCCCCCTCTCTCTCCCTCTCCCACTCCCTCTACCATTGCCTAATCTCTTTCTCCTCCATCCACCCTCTCTCTCCCTCTCCCACTCCCTCTGCCATTGCCTACTCTCTTTCTATCCCATCCCCTACTCTCTCTATCTCTCTCTCCCCTCTCTCATTCCCTACTCTCTCTCTTTCACACACACCCATCCCCCCTCTCTCCTCTCCCATCCTCTCCCACTGCCTACTGTCACTCTCTCTCACTCTCTCTCTCTCTCTCACTCTCTCCCTCTTTACTCTCTCTCTGCTACCCCCTACCATCTCTCACATTTTCACACTCTCTCTCTTTCTCTCTTACACAAATTTCCATCCCCCCTCTCTCTCTCCCTCTCCCACTCCCTCTCCCATCATCTACTCTCTCTTCCATCCCCTACTCTCTCTCAAGCTACTCTATCTTCCCCCTCTCCCATTCCCTACTCTCTCTCTCTTTCACACACATGCACTCCCATCCTCCTCTCTCTCGCTCTTCCTCTCCCACTCCATCTCCCACCACCTACTCTCTCTCTCCCCCATCCCCTACTCTCAATCTCTCTCTCACACTTCCTCTCTCTCTCATTCCCTACTTTCAATCTCTCTCCCCCATCCCATACTCTCTCTTTGCCACCTCTACTCTCTCTCTTACACTTCCTCTCTCTTGCATCTTGTACTCTCTTTGCCACCCCTACTCTCTCACATTTCCTCTATCTCCTATCCTATACTCTCTTTTCCACCCCTACTCTTTCTCACTTCCTCTCTCCCCTCTCCCATCCCCTACTTTCTCTCTATCTCTCTCACACACACAAATAGCCATTCCCTCGCCCCACCCCCCCAGCTCTCTCTTGGTTTTGATTTGCAATTTAGGTCTCAATATTGCGTGTGCACTATAGCGCATGCACACTATAGCGCGTGCACACTACCTCAAATTCAATAGCATTTTAATAGGGCGTGCGCGCTATAGGGCGCACGCGCTATTCAAAGCTTTGCATTAAAACCAAGCCTAAGGCTTGGTTTTGCCTTAGAGATCCAACCCAAAGGTTTGGAGTTTATAAATAGGTCTGAAACGTGTTTTCCAGCAAACATACAAAAAATAATTGATTTTTCTTGTGTGCTCCCCTTCAAGATTCTTCGTGGTTGGGTATCGATAAGATCAGGTTACATAACATTATAGGTCTCTGTGTTAGCTATCTGACCATATAATTTATTTTTAATTTGAACTATTTTAAGTCTTTCATCTATAATTTCTTTTGAATGTATGTTCATTTTTTGTCAAAAACCACCAAGTACTAATTGGGCTATAGATTTTAGCTCATTCATCGAATTTTGTAACGACTTAGTTTTTTAGAAACTAGACTCCATTCTACACACTTTGAAAAAAAGAAGTTTTGATTTTAGATTAGTTTTCAATCATTTCTAGGGGGAGCACATAGATATTTCACATTTTTGGGATGGGTCTAATTTAAAAATTCATTAAAAAAAAAATACACATTATAAAATTACCCAAAAAATCTGGGATAAACTAAATAGTGTTAGGTAACTTTTGACCAGAGCGATTAAAGAATTTCAAAATAAAAGTTAAAATTTTAGGGGGGCCACACTTTGTACTATGTTATGTTTTTTTGGAATAAACAGTACCACTTTCTATGGTCCCATTTTTTGAGGACCTAAAACTAAACCATTTTGAAAAAAAATTAGTAGTTTAGAAACTAGATTCAAAGAACTACGACTTTTGTTTTTGTCATATCTTAAAATTTTGAGCGTAACTATCTTCAAATTCTTGTTGAAGTCCAGAATTTTTTGATTTCAGGAAAAAGGTGTCCACTTATACCCCCCTTTTGGCACCACAACTTTGTGCACTTACCCCTTTGGCTATGCCCAGGGTTAAACACCCGCCTAAAGAGGCTCCTGTGAATCCAGCACAAGAAAAGAAAAAAGAAGAATGGACTACTACTGGGCACAATGGTTAGGCTCCCTTGGATCCTAAATAGTCATATGTAGCTATCATTTTGGTTAATCCTATCTCAACAAAAGTGCAAACCTTAACCATTGTAGGGATGCAAGTAGTTTTTTCAAAACCAAACCCTGGTGTTTCATGGGTTTCAAACCCTAGTTCACAAGGGATTAAGGTGGCTGCCACGCCTAACACCTTAGTTATGATTCACACCCCTCTTGGTGCTTCCTCCATGGCAACTCAGAATGTGTGATGTTCTCACAGTCCTCCCAGACATGTTGAGAAACTAGAGGAGAAACATTGGGCCATTAGTCAAGAGAATTTTTCTTCTGGCTTTAACCAAGTTCAACTTTCTTGCAAAATATCTACTCCTTTCTCGAGGAAAAGGAAGATATGGAAGAATTTTCATTAACTTTCTATCATGGAATGTGTGAGGTCTTATAGACCTCTCCAGAAGGTACTATGCTAGGGATACCTGTCATAGACTTGGTAATTTAGATTCTCTCTATATGCAAGAAGTTAAGATCTCTAGTTTCATTCTTTCCTCCTCATGTCGCATTATTTGGCTAGATGGCATTATGTCTTCCTCATAGCATGACTCTAGAAGAGGTGGTGTAATTACTCTCCTATCACCTCATCTTCATTTTGTTATTATTTTGCACAATTCTAACCTCATGCACAAAATAATTTGGCTTTTTCTTTCTATTAGCAATCATTCTTTTCAAGTCATTAATGTTTATGCTCCCAATGATGCTATGGAAAGATCTCAATTGTGGGTTTAGTTGACTAAAAACTTGCTTCCAACTACTTGGGTTATGTGTGGTGACTTCAATATGGTTGAGTTGGTTTTTGACAAAGATGGCATTTTTCATTTTTGCTAGACAACTAGGGAAATGGAAGATTGGTACTACATGCATAATAAATTGGGCATTTTTTATCCCAATACTAACTACTGCCAACATACTATGGTTTGGCACACTTGGTCTAACTTTTGAGCTAGCTATAATTAGATTTTAAAATGTCTCGATCATGTCATGATTACTACACAATATTTTTTATCCTTTTCTAAGGATCAAGATTTATCAATCATTCCCTTGCCAAATGTTGCATTATCATACCACTATTGCATCTATTTTTCTATTTCATGGCACATAGCTATCCAACAAGTTGTCAAGACTCAATTTTTCCTCAATACGCCAATGCTGATGCATACTTCCACTATTGCTCATATCCTACATGTCTAGAATTTAGAGCCACATTCACATTCCTAGAGAGGGTGGATTTAGTGGTGGAATGATGCCATTACTAGAACTACTCACTTTTTGTGCATCTATGGGCAATAGTTGGCAGTTTTCAAAAGGTGATCTTATGAATCCACTACCAGTGCTTTCAAAAAAGTTTCTAAGGCTCTCACCCTTAACCTTTTTGATGTTGATTTTCAAATTCAACTTGCAAAACTGCACCATGACAAATAGGTTACAAATAATTATGCTTCTCAAGGGGTCCAAATTAAAGCTCGCCTCCATTGGTTGGAGGTTGGCAATAAAGCTTCAAATGAGTTCTTTTAGGCTCTTTGAGACTATCATACCAATTTTGAGATTAAAAAAATCAAACAAGGCACTTCTGTTCTCTCTTGTCTACCTAGAATCCTACAAGCTTTTGTTCATCACCATGAAAATATGTTTGTTCAAGAAAAATCCCTCAGAAAGAATATTTTTGTTACTTCAAACCGCCTAGTAGTTGAGTAACGTCCTTTCTGTGAGAAACTTATTACCCTATAAGACCTTAAAGAGGTATTTTTCTCCATAGCTAATGACAAGTTCCTGGGTGTGATGGGCTTTCTTGTGAATTTTACAAACACCTCTAGGAGTATATTGGTCCCAATCTGCACAAAGTCTATCTTGAAGCCTATCATTCTAAAATTCTAAGAGCTATTATTAGGAAGGAAAACATCAAATTCATACCTAAAAATGGTGATACTAAGGATATTTATAATTGGTGGAATATTTCCCTTCTTAATGTGTCCTATAAGATTATTGATAAGGAAATTTCTCTTAAAATTTGCCATCTCTTTCCTTTAATTATGCATCCTAAGAAAATTGGCTTTATCAAATCTAGGTATATTCTTGACAATATCATTGTTGTTTGGGAAGGCATGGAGTGGGCTCACAAGTCCAATCAGCCGTCTATTTTTTTGAAAATAAATTTTGCTAAAGCCTATGATTGGATTGAATGGCCTTTCATTTTGTGTATGCTCTAGGCTCTTGGTTTCAATTCCAATTTTTTGCAATCTGTGGAGATGCTCATTGGAGATAATAATGCTTGCATTACTATCAATAACTTCCAATCTAATGCCTTTGGGTTTTTTTGTTCTATCAGGTAGGGTTTCCCTTTGGCTTTGGCATTATATATTCTTGCTACTGAAGGGTTTGGTTACTTACTAGCCCACTCCATATCTTTAGGTTTGGTTTGTGACATTTCTTTACTAGAGTCCTCTTCCCAATTGGTCAATGGTCACTTTGCTGATGAGTCTTTTCTCACTCTTTTGGAGGATGAAGAAAACATCAATATTGCCTTGAATTTCCTTGGCACTTTTTGTTAAACCTTTGGCTTTGCTATTCAATGGCATAAAATGCTCTATTATCGCTAGTCCTTTTTGACAACTCTAGCTTGGCTTAACTAGCTTGAATAGAAATGGTTCACAAACAAGGAGATTTTTTACTTTATAGGAATTCCTTTTGCCTTTCAAGTGTCACCAATGGATCTGTAGATTGCTATGCTTGTCAAGAGTATGAAGAAGCTAAAATAGCTTACAAAACCACTTTCTCTTGCAAATTTTTTTTGGATTTTCTCTAAATTTCTTGTAGCTACGCATGTCTATTATTCTTCCTATTGGGCTCCTTCAAAAGCCTCCTATCATAAATTAGAGCTATTGCTCTATGATTTTCTTTGGGCTTCTAGTTCCAATCATCATGGCTTTCATAGACTTGCTTGGGGATTTTGTTGTCTCCCCAAAGAGTTTGGAGGCCTTGGCCTTCTCTCCACATAGAAGGAAGGCCTTGCTCTATTTGAAAAATGGATTATCTATGCCATCACTGGAGATGAAGCTTGGAAGATTCTAGGTCAGCATTGCATTTCCTCTAGGTTTCTTATTAACAGACCTGCATGGAAGGGGATTAGCTTTCAAACCCTTCTTATCATGCGAGAACCCATGTACATATAATGCTTTTTTGTTATCAAGAGCATATGGAAAGCTTGGGAAGCTGTTAAGCATTGGCTTTGCTAGTTTGGTGATGAGTTCTATGATGGGCTCTCTTTGAACCAATAAAACATTTGGTGGTGTCCTCTATTTGTCATCCAAGGTATTCTCTTAGCCAAGAGTCAAGGTGCTAGTGCTCTATGTTTTTTCAAATGAGGCATCAAGACTCCTAAAGATCTTTTCTCTAGGGTCTCGATGAGTTTTATATCTTGGGAAGATATGTAAGTCCAATACCATCTTGCCCATTTAGATTGGCAGACTTTTGACTTGTTGCTTTCTGTAATTCCAAGTCACTAAATTCATAAAGTGGGTATCTAGTCTATTGAACCTTGGTGGACTGACTGGGAGTGGTATCTTGTGATCCCTTTCACTAGCTACAAGCCAAGTTTGAGATATAGATGGCTTTCTCCCCATCTGGCGATGGTGGATACACTCAATCAGAGATGACATTTGCAATCTTCCCTTTCTCAATGGAGAAAGCACTTTAACACTATTTGGAGTTCCATTACAGAACCCAAGATTGCTCATTTTGCCTGGTGCCTAGATTTTCAAGGTCTTTCCCTTGGATCTTGACTTAAGCATATTGGGGTTCTAGATCCTTGGTGTCCATTTTGTGGCCAACTAGAGTCTTTCCTACATATTTTTTTGTTTTTAGACATGCTTAAAATTATTGGCACTAGATTCATGATTTTTTAAAGTCATTTCAGGCTTAACCATTTTCTTAGCATATGGTTATTATGGGCGATTCCCCGAGTATCCTTAGAAAATTTACCTAGATCTGGCATACCTTTAGGATGGAGATTTCGTTCACTATGTGGAAAGATAGAAATTCTATTCGTTTCACTCATAGTTTTCTTGATATAAATATTATTGTGTACACTAAAGCGGGCATTTGTAATAATGTAATGATGCAGATCCAAGTGCAAGCAAAGAAGGTGGCTCTTGAGGTGGCTCACCTTTAAGAGCTTCTCAATCACTGGGGCTATGCCCCTTGTACTATTACTAAAGTACCTCTAGATGACTCAATTGATAGCATGGCACCCAAAGGCAATTGCTAGGGGCACAATTCTTTAGGCTATCACTCACACATGTCACGTTCGTAGGCTTCTCGCCACTACTCTCCCAATGGTGATGATGGAGGTTGACTGCATTGCTCAGTTTCTCCACCCCATGGTGGCACAAGGTGGTCCCTGGCTACTCCCTCTGGTCCTTAGTGTGTGGTTTCTAGAAAGTGGCCCTTTATCCTAGAATTGGCCATCTCACCTTCGTAGCCTAATACCAAGGATGCTAACCAGGCCCTTGATGATGTTATTGGCAGTCAGACTATTCCCAGCCAACCTCCCAATCCTAGGGATGAGTGAGGATTTCATGATTGGGATGAACCACCCCCCTCAGTTAGCATTGCTTTAGTTGCTTGAGGGTTTCTTCTTATATGTTTTTATTGATGAATAGTTGTTGATTCCATCTTTGGCGATGTGATCTCGCACATGGTGATCTTGTATCCCCCAACCTTTTTTGTGAATTGTAATATTAGTGTATTATTTATTAATAGAAAATGATTATTCATTAGCAAAAGTTATTAACTAAATGATTACAAAGTGAACTCTACCACAACTTGTCTTAAAATATAATAAAATTCTAAATATTTATTTATTAACCTCTCTCTTGCATTATTAAATACAAAATCTTTTATATGCAACTAAAAGTTTAATTATACTTAAATAATCACTAATACTAACATTCACTTTAACTAAAGGAATAATATTTCTTTAATTTTAGAAATTAATAAATTATTATTATTATTTTAAATAAATAAATCTAAAAAATTAAATTATATAAAATAGAAATACACATGTAATTAGTATTTTTGCATGTCTTTAATCTCTCAAATTATGCAACCATACTATACTTAGTTTTTATTTTTAGTATATTTGTTTTCACATGCATATAGCCATACTATACTTAGCTTTCTATTTTTAGCATATTTGTTTTCACATGGATGTAACCATACTATACTTAGTTTCTATTTTTAGTATATTTGCTTTCAGATGCATATAACCATACTATACTTAGCTTTCTATTTTTATCATATTTGTTTTCACATGCATGTAACCATACTATACTTAGTTTTCTATTTTTAGCATATTTATTTTCATATGCATGTAACCATACTATATTTAGCTTCTATTTTTAGTATATTTTTTTTCACATGCATGTATACGTTTAGTTACAATGTGCTTTCCTCTCAATTAATCTTTTGCTTTCCAAATAAATATTGCAATTAAATTATTTTAGATGTAAGAAGAATATTCATTTATATTTAGAAAATTTAAGATAATCACATAGTTCTGATGACATAATTAAAGTTGAAACCTAACTATTTCATTTGTTATTTTCATCCAATTTTATGTAATTGAATTTTGCCTATATTAAAAAGGGGTTTAAAAGTATACAGTCATAATAATTTTCTATAGTTTTCCTATAATTTTCTTCAGTTAAGTTTTCTTGATTAATAAATTTTCTTTTTCAAAATCTACAACATAATTTCTTATTCAACAATCACTACAATAAATTAATAAGCAATATGCAAACACCTAGGAAGACACAAAGTAGACAAATCTTTTAATAAAATTGTATGATGGATTTTCAAACCCTACCTTAAAACCACAGCTAAAATTTGAGACAATCTATGAATGTATGAAAATCCAAACCCTTTGAAACTCTAGACAATTCTTTTGATCCAATTATGAATTTTGCTCCCTAAAACCTCAAAACCATAGCTAAAATCTAATACAATATGTGAATGAATGTGAATCCAAACCCTCCTAATCTCTCAAAAATTCTTTTGATCCAATTTCAAATTTTGCTCCCCAAAACCTGTGTAATTGCAAAATGAGCTCTAGATCTCAAATAAAAAGTTTCCGCCTAAATTGGAGCTTTGATTGTGCAATCACAAGAGGGAACTCACTGATCAATTACTGTTTATTACTTTATTACCTTTTACCTTTTCATGCACAACTCTTTTAGATATTTAATTACCAAATATCCTAATTTAAATAATTACCATTCTCTCTTTAAGTAATTTTTGTATCATTTTTAATAATATTTTTATTAATTTAATTAATAATATTATTTAGAGTTTATTATTAAAATAAAACTCCTAAATAATTATCATTAAATTAAATAAATATAACTACGCCACAATTAGGGCTATAACTTTGTCTTTAAAATTTATTTTCCTCTAGTTTATTAATTAGTGCAAGCACTAATTAAAGCATAGTTTATTATTTAAATTAATAAAAATCAAAGCTCATTGTTTAAATGCAACTCAAATTTAACTATTATTAAATAAATAATTATAATAAAGCAATATTAAATCTTTAATATTTTAATATTTTAATTCTCTTTTTGTCCAACTTCTTAAATTAAACTTTTAAATTAAATCTTTGAAACTGCAGTACATATTTAATTAATTTATAATTCATTAAATATCATCATATTCTAATTTTTCTTTAACCAATTTTCTAAATTTAGATTAATACTTTTAAATTAAAGCACATATTTAATTATTTTTTTAATCAATTAAATATTCTCATGCTTTAATATTTTCTTTTTAATCAAATAATATTTAATTATATGATTAACCCAAATATTATAATTAAATCATTTACCAAAGAAATCACATGTAGAAATCCACATAAAAGCAACATTACCAAAACAGACCAAAACTCAAAATCAAACAACATAGACAAAGTTAAACTCATGGGTTTTAAAAGGGTGGAAAGTCAAATACATGTCTTGCTTAGGAGAAGTAATTAGTCTATGGCTGGGATTGGACTTGATCATTATCTTTCCATTCTTACCATTGAGTTATTATGATAGGGCATGCTCATCTTAACAATTCAGGGAAGTTGATGCATGGTACCTACATTCTACATAAAAGACGAGCATGTATATGTATATAAATATATCTAAACTAAACAAGCAATGCGAGGGAGTGGTACATTGTGTAGATCTTGACTAGTAGGTGACTATGACTCCCTCCCTTAACCACATTAAACACAACAAATAGAAGGATAAAATAGACACATGCACCATACACATGTAAGTATGGGGTAAGCACTATAATAAGTCTTGAGTACAAATCATCACATCTTCAAACATGGAAAACTCGTCATTGTGAATATAAAGTATTAATCATTTGATATCATCTAAAAAACAATTATATTCACTAAGAACCATTAAAACATCATTAATGCACTCATAATCATAATCATTAAACAACACATGAAATATAGTCAACTAAGTACTCATTGTTGATATATCTCTAGTCCAAGTTATGAAATAATATCCTTGAAACTAACACATCCATGAAATAGGTATAAAAATAGTTTGGTAAATATAATGGAAAAGAAAACTATGGGTGGGCACTACAGTGCAGTTGATCATTTCTTTCTATTTTTGTGTACTATGATGGATGGTTATACTCTATTGTATTGTATTTGATTTCATAGATCTTATGAGACGATGTAATTTATTTTATGATGTATATTCTTTCATCTTTTCATATCCTATGACTTTTACATTATGCATTCTAGTTATGCCAAGTGGCAACTTATGTAATTGTATATTATTTAAATAGATTCATACTTGTAGTTATTCCATGATGTGCAATTGTTATGTATCATAATAGGTATTAATTAAACTTAAATGTGATTCAACATCATGGAACCTTAAGAGATGTAATATATTTTGATGGTTGTATGTATGTGAGTTAATGCTTCCGCTATATTATATCTATTGTCAAGTTATTATCTTTGGTAAGTGCACCAAGTTGTGGTGCCAAAAAGGTGATATATTCTTTTTTTTTTCAATTTTTAATAGCGCATATGTACTATAGTGCACATGAACTATGGCTTGGGTAACTTGAGCCATAATGCATACACACTATAGTGCATACACACTATAGCATGTACATGCTTTGTAAAAAGCTAAAATATTATAAATGGGTTGCATACTTGTAGCCCATTCATTTGTTCCATATTTTCCAATCTTCCCTCCTCACAGTGCATATGTGGATTGAGAGAATATGACATTTTTGCCACCCACCTTGCCAATATGCCTCCTTGCCATTGAAGTTTGAGATCATGAGCATACCATATGTTATCTAACTTTCTTTTTACATTGTTTGATATGTTTTTTATATTGTTTTGTAGGTTTTTTTTCATTTTTTCTTCAAATTTGTTTATTTATTTAGATTTCAATTTATTTCTTATTAGGAAATGTCAATAATGAACCGAAAAATCTTCAAGAAGGTCAAAACCAAAACTCTCAACAACATCAAAATGAAAAACCTTAGGAAGATCAAAACCAAAACCCTCTACAAGAACAACAAATTTTGCAACCTAAACCAATTGTAAGACATCCTCTTGGCACACAAGAAAATATGATAAATGAAATAGAAAGAAGCAAAAATAAATTAGAAGGACTCATTGGTTGGTTGAAAGAATGTGGACAAACCAATCCAATGAGAGCTTAATTGGCATTGCCCCTCAAATCCATTAAGACCCACATAACTTTTGTTAGTGGTCAGTTAGATTTTTGGCGGGTTAAGAGGGATGAACAAAAAAGATATTATGCAAATAAATTATCATATCAAGATTCTAAAAAAAAGATATACCAAAAGGTAGAATATGTGCATTATTTAGAAAACTTGGTGAACAAAATATTGTTAGAGAGGGTACTAAATGGTTCCCCATCCATTAATGGTGCATATACAATGCTATTAGAAATAATTTATGGGATAGATGGTGGATGATTTTTGATGCCTCTCCTTGCAATAATCATGAGGTCCCCATGTATTTCTTAAGGAAATTGTATTGTAATTTTTTCCTTGGGGATATCCCCAATTATTTTAATATATTAGACTCTCAGGGTGGAGGTGGGGGGTCATCATTTGAGAGGCCAAGGGCACGTCATGACCCTAATGTAGTTAGGGCACCTATGGTCAAGCCACAGGGTGAGCATGTGAATGTTCCTTTAGTTGTGAAGGAACATGTAGAGGTCAGTGCTCCAGGGACTATTAATGCTTTGACATAGACCCTCATTCATTGCATGAGTCCATTAGTTGAGGGGGAGCCTTTTGTGCATCACAGTCACATGTGCACATTTGCAGATCCTTATGCACATTTGGCAGTCATGCTAGAGATGGTGCAGATGATGGGATCATCACTAATCAGTTCTTAAATGATACATTTGACATTGAAACACAAGTAAATTACAATTATAATACACTAATTTGATCACATTTCATATGTATAGTGAATGACTAATTAATTAACATCTATTGACATTGTTCAAAATTTAGGGTCAGAGTGTTGGTGGCACTAGTAGTGATCCCCCGACCCCATTTTTTGTCTTGTCGATGAGTCCAAAGGTATGTATCAATTTAATCATTTAAATTAATACATATATTTATTAAGTATTAATTTTAAGAGTTGACAAAAATAAAATTATGCATGTGCATTAGTTCTTTATAGGACCATCGGCATGCACTATAGACTCAAAGCCTAGACATGATACAAGCTTCGTAGAGGTACATTTGTTTCATGTTAATTTAATTCATTTGATTATATTTGTTTCATGTTTCATGTTTCATGTTACAGGTAACATTTATTGTATGACATGCAACTATTGACATCGAAGACTCCTCCTCATCTCTGGTACTCGGTCGATCGTGAAGTATCTATAGCTATGGCTAGTTCACAACCATTGACTAAGGTATGAAAGAATTTTCTTAGCTTTAGTTGTTGATTATAATAGTTAGTATCAAAATTTCTAATGTTATTTATAAGTGATTATATTGATTGAATTTTTGTAGGGTCTTGTTACATTTAATCATCTATGAGCCTTAGAGGTGGACTTGCAGAGTGAGTATTTGATGGTGGTAAGAAAATAATTAATTTCATGTGTACATATATTTGATTTCAATATATAATAATTATCAATTCATATCTACTTTGTTTGTATCAACTCGAGTTAGAGAAGAGCCTCAACAAGAGGACCACCAAATTTGTGATGAAGACCCCATCATCACCACCGTCTCTCTCCACATGATGACCAAAGACCTCTAGAGATTTGTTTCCTTCCCCTCATGGGAAGGAGAAGATATAGTTGATAGACATATACATTTATAGGCATCAACAGACATATATGTTGGATTTTATGTTAGTAGACATATTCGATATACATTTGATGTATATATGACATTTTATATTTGATGTATGACATTAATTTGATGCATGAAATTATTAGACTTATGACATTATTGGTTAATATATTATATATTTGTTCATGTATGACATTAAATTCAATACCTAATCAGTTTGAAACTTTGATAGAATATTGATTAACAATAAACTTTAATCACTATTTAAGCATACATTTATCATTTCCAATATGTTATTGTCATATGATTTATGATCTTGTTCATGTTTAAAGTTTTCCTTCTCTGTCATTTTTTTATCAAGCTTAATTCAATACCTAATCAATTTGAAATTTTGATACAATATTGATTAGCAATAAACTTTATTAGTGTTAAAGCCAAGAATTTATCATTTGCAATTTATGTTATTGTCATATTGATTTATGATCTTCTTATTCATGTTTAAAGCTTGCCTTCTATGTTGTGCATCTAAAAATTTATCATAAATTATTATTACAAACATATAAAAAATCTAAAACTAAAAACAATACATTACATTAATTCCAAGGTTTAGTTATGATGTAGAGCCTAATAGGATTCTCAAGGTCTCATTAATTCCATATGCTAGATCTACCATCGTAGAATGCCAATTGTAATAGGCACTCACATCTATTCCAATGCATATATTTCCTCATATGCACAATTGGTCAATATTGTACATCATGATTTTGGCATTTACATAGAAGCAAAACTTGCTTCTTCAACTCCTTACACTCAACTCTTCATTGAAGTTAATCTTATAGTAGTAAGAATAGCTGATAAAAATCTTGGGAGCCAAGGGATCCTAAACCTATGCTACATTTTCTAGAGACATAGGAGAAGTCACTACATGCTTCAGTACTTCATAACATTCTAGATCATATAGTGACACCCAAATTAATAACAATAGTAGATACTTTGGATCCTCATATGGAGATTGTGCCAATACATACATGGTTACATCCTTGGCTTCCATTTTTGGGCTAGCATATGGAGCCTTTATATCCAACCATTCATTATAAGTTGGGGAATGTACATGTAGGTTTCTTATGGCTCATTAAGTGCATCACTTCTTGAGATTTTACTTCAACCCAAGATCATGTCATCTTTTTCATATTTTCCCTTATTTATGAGTTGGGGATGGGAGTGTCAATAATGTCATAAAGTCCTCCAAAAGTATCCCCAACAAACTTTTAACTAGATTGGTCTCATTTAATGGCTACTAGTCAACAATTGGAAGCTCAACATGAATCCATTAACCACTCCAAATGAATTTGACCAACTAAATATATATAAGTAACACTTTCTAATGATTATAAAATGATTAAAATCACACACAAGTATTTATTTTAGTTTTATTCTATTCATTATTAATACTAACTTTTTGTAAATTATTTCCAGTGAAACAAATAATAAACCAATCAATTCAACAATATGTGATTTCTAAAACAACTTCTTAGGATGAAACATTAAAGAAAATAATTCCTAGTTGTTAACAAACTAATATATAAAATGTATATGGTAGGTCTAGTCATCATTAGTTTTTCATAATTTTAAAAATAATTTTAAAGTATTTATATGTGTTACCAAATGGTAAGAATTACCTTTGAAAATAATTACCACAATTCAAATGTGCTACAAAATCAATAGAAACAAATGAAATCAATTTTGAACTACTTAAAAGAAAGATGGAGAAATTTAACTTCTAATTCCCTATCTAAATGCAAAGAGCTATTATCATTGATTCATTGTGTTTGAGCATATAAAAATATTATCCTGGAAACAACAATATGATCCATCCCATAGCAACTTGTGGACTCAGACTTGTTACAATTAAGGAGGAGAAGAACTTTGAAGAGGAATACTTTTACGACATCATGTTGAGACAATTATGATGCAAATAGTTCCTGGTTTTTTGAATCTAGACTATCTTGGCATTTCACATATGCTAAATACAACCCACCTTTAGCCCTAATGTGAGTGGAAAAGATGACATCACATTTTTTTTAATGAGAATTGGACAAACATGCTCCCACAAAATTCCCCAACTTCCACCCTAAAATTGGATGAATATTTTTAATGCTACACTTATGTTGATCCTAGCACTTTGAAAAATAGGGTGTACATAATAGGATTCTCAAGATCTAATGAAACATTAATGAAGCAAAGATCTAACTACTACAAAGGTTTAAAAAGTTTTTCATCACACTCACTATTGTTGCCTTGAATATTTTCCTTTGATCTCATTCCTTTGTAATGCCCTTCCCTTATGCATTGATTATCATGAATGTTGTCTCTATAGTGATGCATTGATTATTCCTTTGTAAACCCTCATAATGATGCAAAATAGTGATCTCTATCATTCATTTGATAATTTTGACACAATCTTATAAACCTATGGCACATTAGAATATGTGTCATATTAAGCCTACCTCTAATAAACCCTTAAGATTATGAGTTATGATGAGGAGGGAAAGTTATGAGCCCTTTATAATCTTATCCTTCTACACATCACACCATGTTTTCTCCATGATATTTTTAATGTGGGGGTGATAAATAGAAACTTATGAACTCTTGTAAGCCCCTTAATGTGTCATTATCTTTTTTAGGGACATGTAGGTTTGGCATGCCTAAGAATGTTTGAGAGCTCAACAAGATGACAAGAGGATGGGGATAGTTTTTATGTAGCCACCTAGAGCTAACAGAATAGATATTTTGATCCTAGGAGGAAAGGTGAGAGAGATTTGGTAGTTGGAAACTTTGTACTAGCCAATACTACAAGTTTTAACATCACCCAAGATGGTGTCACAAAATCAAAATGGAGTAAGATCTCTAAAAAGTGAGAGAGGTTACTATAGATCTCCACAACACGGTCATATAGGAATTAGAATCACATCCATACCTTGGACAAGGTTTGAGATATGCCTTATCAAAGATTGTTGCCTTATGGAATTTAGTGACCCTTAGGGATGTTTTGGTTTGGCATGCCTGAGAATGAACAAGCACTAAATAGGATGAGACAAGATTGGTGATAGGGTTTACCTAGCCACTTGGAGCTAACGAAGTAGATAGTTCATTACCACAGCAAAAGGTGAGAGAGATTTGGCAGTTGACAACTTTGTATTGGCCAACACTACAAGTTTCAACATCACTCGAGATGGCATCACAAAATCAAAATGAGTATGATTTCTAAAAAGTGAGAGAGGTTATTGTAGGTCTCCACAACATGGTCTTATAGGAACTAGAATTGCATCCATACCTTGCACGAGCTCTAAGATATGCCTTGTCAAAAATTGCAGCCCTATGACATTTAGTGACCCTTAGGGACATTTCAATCTGGCATGCCTGAGAATGTTTGAGCATTGAATAGGATGGGATGAGGTTGGGGATAGGGTTTACCCAGCCACCCAGAGCTAACATAGTAGATAGTTCAATCCTACAATGAAAGGTGAGAGAGATTTGGCAGTTGGCAACTTTGTACTAACCAACACTACAAGTTTCAGCATCACCCGAGATGGCATCACAAAATCAAAATAGAGATGATCTTCAAAAAGTGAGAAAGGTTATTGTAGGCCTCCACAACATGGTCCTATAGGAACTAGAATCACATCCATACCTTGCATGAGCTCTGAGATATGCCCCATCAAATATAACATCCCTATGGCATTTGGTGACCCTTAGGGACATTCTAGTTTGGTGTGCACAAGAACATTCAACCACTGAATAGGATAAGACAAGGTCAGGGATAGGGTTTACCCAGCCACCTAGAGCTAGCAGAGTAGACAGTTTGATCCCACGATGAAGGGTGAGAGAGATTTTGTTGTTGGCAACTTTGTACTGGCCAACACTACAAGTTTTAGCATCACCTGAGGTGGCATCACAAAACTAAAATGGTGTATGATCTCCAAAAAGTGAGATATGTTATTGTAGGTCTCTGTAACATGGTCCTATAGGAACTAGAACCGCATCCATACCTTACATGAGCTCTGAGATATGCCCTATCAAAGATTGCAACCCTATGGCATTTAGTGACCCTTAGGGATCTTTTAGTTTAGCATGCCCCAGAATTTTCAAGTGCTGAATAAGATAGGATGAGGTTGGGGATAGACAGTTCGATCCCATGACCCTTTTTTCACTAAGTTGCAAATTTGAGCAATTTTTAGAACTTTCAAGAATGCAACTTTGTACAAAAGTGCAATTTTTACATTTTTCACTTGATTCAAATTCTATGACTTGGAAAAGATTTGGCAATAGTAAATTAACTTATTTCCAAATGCTCAACCCTTCACCAATTCTCAAACTCCTACAAAGTTGTCATCCATTTTGCAATTTTTCTTTGACAACTTTTGCATTTTTTTGCAATTTTTGACATCTTAACTCCTAGATGCCTAAAACTTAACCTAATGACCCTAAGGACCTTTATAACCTTATAAGAAACATAAAAATATTTTTTCTTTGAAAATCTCCTATATTGCTCATTTTTATGCCTAAAAAGTGGTCCATAGTGAGCATTCAAAGAGGGATATATATATATATAGATAGATAGAGGTGTCAATTGTATTTTCTTTCAAGAATCAATAAAATTACTTTTGTTCTGAGACTTTTCTCTGATTTTTCATGTGTTGTATGGAATCCACTAATTGGGGGATGAATCTTCTGCATTGAAAAGTTGGAGTTAACTATTTAGAAGGTTTTGTCTTTGATTTGAATAATTTATCATTTTTTTGGAAAAAAGTTATCAAATTTTGTTCCTTGCTCATTTGTGAATCCCTTATTTTGAGGGTTTGGACAATAAAATGCCCCTAACTTGAGATTCCATTAGTGGATTTCTCTCTTCTCTAGTATGGAGCAAGTTAGGGTTGTATATTATCTGATTTTTGTAGTTTTGGAGTAGGAGAACAAGTTGGTAAATTTTGAAAGGAAGCCCTAGGTGAAATATCTACATGTATTTGACCTTGTTTTGGAGAGATTAGAGTGGACAGAATGATGGAAAGAGTTTGAGAACTTGGTGTCAAAACAAAGTGCCCTTATTTAAGCCTGAAGAATAGCTTGGATGTGGATATTTGATTTCATGCACCCCTTCTTGACCTTTTGCATTGAAAACCAAGCCTAACGTGGCTAATTAGGCTTGAGTACTTGGTGCTGGGTGGGATATGCTGGAGTGGAGTTGGTCTTCGAAACTTTGGAGTTTGTTAGAGCTTAGAAAAGGGTACTTGAATCAGCATTTTATTCCCTATGTCATTTGATGAATTTTAGAGTTATTGGTAAAAAATAGTTTTAGGAGACCTAATAGGCTACTAGGTCTAAAATTGCAAATTGAGTTGTGGGTTGTTGGGAACTTACAACCAATGGTTGGTTTGCCTTATTTGTGTTGAGACTAAATTGTCCCAAGCCCTTGTTGGTCGTGGAAAAGCCTAGAACAACAAAATCCTCATTTTTCCCATTTGAAAGAAGGTTGTCATATTCGATTGAGTTGGTTGCATATTTTTTTGAGTCTTACTTATGGAAGGTGATTCTAGAAACCCTTTTTAGTGTTTTTTAGGAGGAGTATGCACTTGACGAAGTAGACCAAATCTTTTCTTCAATCCTTGTGAGCACATTGAAGGTTGTGTAGGGGTTGGGCTTTATTCTTGCTTTCATTGTGTCATCTTTGCATAAAATTACCCTATCAAACCTCACTTGTGATGTAGAGGTGGCAAGGGAATATGGTGGATCCAAGGTCTAAATACAAGCTCAATCAAATGCACAATTGAATGTAGTGATCAAAAGTGCCTTCAATAAGTGAAATGGTAAATTATCCACCAACAAGTCTTATGATATGATCTGATAGCCCTAAAATATGCAATCCAAGGTACTTGAATATGTTTTAGACTTTTTTCAATATTTTAGACACCAAAACTTCAATATTCCTCAAACTAGGCCTAATAGCATGCCTTGTAGCCCTGCAGCAGCACTCACAAGGATTTTTCTTCAAATTTTTCCAAAACACCAGGCATATAAATTATATATTTTAGTACCCTTTATGGATTAATTTAACATACCAAAAGGATAGGGTACATTTCTTTGGAAGAAATGTGACTATTTTCACTATTTCTTATATTTTTAAGGCCTAATTCTCATGCATTTACAAAGGAAGTGTGAACCATTCAAAATCCCAGACTCCAAATCTTTTCATAGTGTAATAAATAGGTTCAAATCAAAGAAATATGAAGTCAATTGGACTCCAAGAGGTTTCTAGGTACCAAAGCCCCAAATTGTGGCATCGAAACCCTTAAATTTAGGGCTTCCTCAATGTCATGCTTCCCAAAGTTTCCTGCAACAAATAAAGGTTGAAAAAACTTGAATACAACATTTATATACACATTTCATCATAAAATATTTCCCTTGTTTGGCCAAAACTCTTTAACCTTTAGCCTATCCTCCAAATTCACTTAGTTTCTTAGTCTTCTTTATGGTGATCACCCCTTAAATTAATCAAACTTGCATTTCCAAGATTAGTAAGATACTATACATGTTAAATTGATATTATTTATTTTAATAAGATGTCATTCTATGAGAATTAGAGTGTTACATTCATAGAATGACATTCATAGTGTGAAATCTACAAAAAACTGTCTTAAAATTAGATTTTCCAAAAACTGAACAGTACCAAAATGATTAATAGTGACTGTAGTATGGTTTTTAGAACATGAAATAATTCAAAGAGATGAAATATGAATGATCAAAACATTGTACAAGGAAATCCAATCAATAAGAACTTTGAATCATACCAAAAAAGAACCCTTTAACTTTGCAAGAAATCAAAGTTTTTATTCAGTTTGTTGTAGCAATCTGTATGATGGATTCTCCTCCCATACAATTGATTTCTGAAACATTTAATAAACTCATATCAAATACCCCAAATGATCCAAATTGGTTGGATGGTTTAATTTGGCTTAAAATAATAAAGAAACTAGTTCCCTCCTAAATGTCCATGACCGCTATAATTTGAAAATTCAAATTTATAACTTTGTAACTTTTGAATTTTTTAAATTTCTAAGTGATGAAACTTTACCAAATCATTTAAAAGGACTTATTAACCTATTAAAAAGACTAGTTTATCCTATTTGAAACTTTTAACACTTAATTCTATCCTAGACTACAATTTTAGTCCTAAGGCTTGTTAGGCCTTTTTGTACTTATTGCAAAGTTATTACATAGATTAACCTTATAAGTCATTATAGGCTCCAAAATACTCCAATTGATGTCATTGGAAATATTCATGTTCACTGATGCCTTTTCATCTCCAAAGGTTTATTGAACTCCTTATGTTCTCTAGATGCCTCTACACTAATTTGTGCCATTTTGGCCTATGTTTGCCAACTCTTGGCAATGTATTACAAATTTGATAATTTCATGCTTCCCTTTCATGCTTCGGGTTACTCATTAAATATAATATTTATATCTTTTATTGTAATAGGAATTATCCAACCTTCTTTATGTTTAATCTTTGTAACATGTACAGATGAGATAACATTTCTATAATTGAGAGTATGTTAAGTATGCAAAGGATGTACAAAGGAAATATATTGTATGCAACTTTTGAAAGTTGCATAGGAAATTTTTTTTGCTTTAACATTTCTTATTAAAAATAACATCCTAAGGACCCTAGGACCTAAATTATCCTTATTTAAGGTATTTTTACTATTTCCCTAGATACTAAATGCCCTATAGATCTTAAGGACTCAAGTATTATGGAAACACCAATGAGTCTCTAGCCTTTACAAATGGGCTAGTATCAACTTGAAATTAGTCCTAACATTCTAAAACATTATAACCTCCATCTGAGAAGTTTCCAATATTTATTCATGTTCTTCATATATTTTTGAAGTGAAGCCTGACTTCCAAAGTCTACTAATCAGTGCGTGTACATGATCTCAATGTATTTTGCATTTTTAGGAAAAAGAAGTTAAATGCATACTCAAGTTTAGTTTAAAACCAAAAATGGTATTTTGGAGTTTACATACCAAAGGTTCATCATTTGAATTCCTTGCACATGTATCTGATGATATCCCTATTTGGTCCTAATATGTTATAGTTTTCACTGACTTAGCTCCCTTAGAATTTCTTCCACTTCCATTTGTAGGCATGTTCGTGGATGCAACTTGTTTACTCTTTTTGCTTTGTCCTCCTTCAGTTACAAACCAATATTACAATCACATTAAATGCTATAAAAAAATCAAGAAATACAATAAAAGTTGTTAACACAGGAACCATTTTATGGAAGAGTAAATTGATTATCTGTATACTTTTAATTCTTGTCAAATATATCAATAAAAATTTGTATCCTAAATTATCAAAAGTTTCATCTGTTTTCAGTAGACCTAAATAGTCTTTTGGTTCTCTCAAATTATACATTGGCTGATCAACATTATCCTTAGAGAGAACTAAATCTGTAACTGCCCCATTATCATTAGATCAAGACCTATTTTCCTTCTTACTCTTTGATTATTGTGATCCTCTACAATCCCAGACATAAGATAATTAACATACAATGGTACTTGAACAAAAAACACTAATAAACATTGAGGATGTGAATTGATAATACCATTTAGTAGATGCCTTTGGCATCTCACCCTTTATCACTGGTGCTTCAACTTTATTAGCCCTCTTCTTTAGTGACCTGCAAATGAAGAATTAGCACAGTAAAAAATCTAACATAAGATTAATCCACTAAAATTAGAGAATGAAAAAAATTGAATCTAGCTTGTCATTAAGAATTATCCATTTTTACAAATCCTTGCTTTCTAAGTTGTATGATAAACCTTGCTTGATCAGTATTGGAAACTTCTCTCACTGTATCCTTGCTTTTGCTAGTTTGAAGTTTTTGGTTACATGCACATAGTCATGACTTTACATCATAAAGCATTCACTGTCTAACAATTTTCATGTTCTTTCATTACATTTTGATCTAAACAAAAAATTCTAAACTTTCACTTATTCAAATGGCTAATCTAAAAATGGGTCCTATTAAAGAATCTAATATAAATTCAAATAATGTATCTTGATTCTAAACAAATCAAAACATAAAATATGTGATTTAAACTTATCTCATCACTTACACATTATAACAATACCTACCTTATCATGTGGATAGTCTTGGCAGAGAGGTTACAACATTGTATTTGGATACAATTGATCACTCTTTCTCTCTCTCCCTCTCTCCTTATTCAATCTAATTCTCTACATTTTAATGTCTCAAGTGTTGCCTCATGGTTTGACTTGCAAAATTTCCAAAGAATCTTATTATATGGTTTTCCACCATATTTTATCAAGTGGACATTTGATGTAGCAACAAGTTTTGAATAATGAAAAATCTTCCTCTCTATTTGCCAATCCTCAAATAACCACAAGTTAGGGATCTTCATAGAATATCATCTAAGCCATGTGCTCATTACAACCACTGCACTAACACAGTACTCTAAATCTTCACCATTTATAACTGAGTGATCTAATTTTTGTTTGGCTTGGACATAATGACACAAATAATAATCTATCCCTTCTTCATTGTCTTTAGGTGCAATAATGACAAAAATATGGCCTACAGTCACAAATGTACAAAATGTAGTCATTAATTCAAAAAATACTTAGGTAAAAGTTATAGTTACATATTGAAATTACAAAGATATATATATATATATATATATATATATATATATATATATATATATATATATATATATATATATATATATATATATATATATATTACCAGGTTGCACAAGATTAGAAAAGTAGTGAAAGTTAATAGATGAATCCATCTCTACCATTTCTAGTGCTTGTTGGGGATGATAGGTGTCAATTGGGTCCAAGACCCGTATACCCATTTTTCCACCCATTCAGTTGACTCACAGTCATCCCAATTTTTCTCTGCACATGATGGACAATAGCATGCCATTTTTTATGTGTGGATACTCCATGAACCTACATCAGAGCTTCTAAAAGAGTGCAACTCACTAGATCCTATTAGTGTGCAAAAATCCTTACATGGTGCAATGTTAGTATTATCTATCAACCAAAAAAACTTGCAAACCATAGACTCACCTTCCTTACTTGAACCCATTGTAGTGTTGCACCACTGGATGATAGATTTTGCATCTATCAATATTGCTCCATCTTTGTACTTTAGTTCTTCATAAGATAAGGCTCTTTTGATGCATGTGCCTTCACCATCATGCTCTCCCTATCCATGACTAGCCTTTGTGAAATTTCACATATATTGAATTCTATACAACCTGTGCATCCTACTCAACCAATAGAACATCCATGCATTCTTGAATTGAGATGCATAATTGTCTAACCAAATAATGTGCTGATGATATGTTATGCCCCTATTAGCCAAATGTCCATAAAATAGTTGAAAACAACCATGTACGAACTCCATAGAATGTAATCGATCATCGCTGATATAAAAATTGTTAGGAATAAGCCATGGATAGAAATAAAAACTACATGCAAATATAACCAATAACAAAAAATAATAGATCACACAGAAATGAACACAAGGCACAAAGATTTAATGTGGTTCACCCAATCCCTAGGCTATGTCCAGCAAACAACAACTTTGATCTTATTATAATCCAGTGATTACACTTGATTAGAATTTGTAATCCCTTATAGCTCAATACCACTGCAAGAACCAATTTTGCATCACATCATAATGAAAAATATCTAACCCTAAACCCTTTTATACAAGTATTTTATGTCATTTTAGGGTTATAATTAATAATTACATGTCAGCCCAAAATCCTCATCGCTGATATAAAAATTGTTAGGATTAAACCACTGATAGAAATAAAAACTACATGCAAATATAACCAATAATAGAAAATAATAGGTCACACAAAAATGAACACAAGGTATCAAGATTTAATGTGGTTCACCCAATCCCTAGGCTACATCCACCAAATAGCAAGTCTGATCTTATTACAGTCTAATTATTACAACCTGATTATAATCCATAATCCCTTATAGCTCAATATTGCCACAAGAACCAATTTTGCATCACATCATAATGAAAAATACCTAACCCTAAACCCTTTTATACAAGGATTTTACACCATTTTAGGGTTATAATTAATAGCTCCCACTAGATCAAACCACCCTGGACTCTATTGTTCTTTTATTCATGTTTAGTCTAGAAGACCAACTGAAGCTAGAGAGGAGTTTTTCTTCTCCCTCGTTACAACCTTTTTCAATGTATCTGCTAGATTTTCATTTGTATGTATCTTTTCTAGCTTTAACTATCCATCCTCCAAAATTGACCAAATGAAATGGTACTGCAACTGTATGTGTTTGGTCTTAGAATGTAGAGCTGATTTCTTGGCAAGATGAATGGCACTCTGACTATCTGTGAACAAATAATTATCCTTCTAAGGATGTCCCAATTCTTCCAAGAACAACTGAAGCCATATCATCTCTTTAGTTGCCTCTATAGTAGCAATATACTCTGCCTCTGTAGTGGATAGAGCATTAATATTCTGTAACCTAGAAACCCAACTCACGGCTACCTCACCAATAGTAAAGACATAACCTATAGTACTCCACCTAGTATCAATATCCCCTGCCAAATTTGAGTCAACATAGCCCTATAAATCAATAACAGAGCCCCTAAAGTGTAAACACTTATTGAATGTGCCTCTTAGATATCTCAGAATCCATTTGACTGCATTCCAATGCTTAATTCTTAGATGACTCATATTCTTGCTAACGACTCCCACTGCATGTGTAATATCTAGCCTAGTGCATACCATAGCATCAATCAAGCTTCCTACAGTTGAAGCATAGGGTAACTTGGAAATCTTATCCTCCTCTTCTTGTATCTTTAGACTCATCTCCTTAGTCAATTTCAAATGACCAAGTAAAGGTGTGCTGACAGCTTTGGCATTCTCCATAGAGAAACGCTGCAACACCTTCTTAACACAATCAGCTTGAGATAGCGTCAATGTTCTATTTTTCCTAGTTTTGGAAATCTTCATACCAAAGATTTGTTTTTCTGCCCCAAAATGCTTCATAGCGAATGCATGTGCTAACTGGCATTTTAGTCCTTGAATATGATCCATGTTAGACCTAGCTACAAGCATATCATCAACATATAAACATAAAATAATGTAGCTATCATCATCCAACCTCTTAAAATAAACATAATAATCTGAATGACACCTATTATATCTATGCTCATGCATAAAATTGTCAAATTTAAGATACCATTGCCGAGGTGCTTACTTCAAGCCATATAAACTTTTCTTCAATTTGTACACTAAGTTTTCCTTACCTTTGACCTCAAAACCCTGTGGCAGAGCCATATATATTTCTTCATCCAAATCACCATGAAGAAAGGCTTTTTTAACATCAAGCTGCTCTAAATGCAAATATTCAGTAGCCACAAGACTTAAAATAGTACGAATAGAAGTCATTTTTAAAATAGGAGAAAATATCTCATCAAAATCAATTCCTTTTTTCTATGCAAATCCTTTTACAACTAACCTAGCTTTAAATCTTTTCTTACCTCCTTCCTCTTGTTTCAACCTGTAAAGCCACTTATTCTATAAAGCTTTTTTACCTCTAGGCATCTTGCATAAATCCCATATCTTATTCTTTAGCAAAGATTCCATTTCATCTTTCATTGTAGACTCCCACTGAATCTTAGTATCCACCTGCATAGCTTCATCATAACTTTCAGGTTCACCAGCATCAGTAAGTAAAATAGAATACAAAGAGGGATAAAATCTTTGTGGAGGTCTAATTTTTCTTGTTGACTATCTAACATTCACTGGTGTGTGTGATATTTTTTGTTGCAGTTGTTGCACATCATGAGGAATGACTAGAACATAATCTTTTTGAGTATCATCCAATGCTACATAATCATCTTCTTTCTTCTCATGTTGCTACAATAGATCTTTGTACAACACTTTCTCATTGAATATGACATCCCTACTTCTTACAATTTTCTAATTTTCAAAATCTCAAAGCCTATAACTAAATTCATTAATGCCATATCCAAAAAATACACATTTTTTTGACTTAGCTTCTAGCTTGGTTCTATTTTCAGAATGAATGTGAGCAAATGCTTCACAATTGAGGGTTTTGAGAAAAGAATAATTCACCTTCTTACCAGTCCATGCCTCCTCTAGAATAACACAACCCAAAGGAGTAGAGGGACCTCTATTAATAAAATTTATAGTGGTATTGATAGCCTCTAACCACATGTATAAGGGCAACCCAACATGCAATCTCATGCTCCTTGCGTGCTCCATTATAGTCCTATTCATACTTTCAGCCACTCCATTTTCCTGTGGAGTCCTTGGAATAGTTTTCTATCTATAAATACCATTAGTGGAGAAATAATCTTCAAATTCATGTATATAATACTCACCACCATTATCAGATCTGAGATATTTTAATTTCTTACCAGTCTCATTTTCAACCAAGCATTTCCATTTCTTAAAAGTTTGAAATACATCAGATTTATGTCTAAGGAAATAAACCCATACTTTTTTAGTTGTATCATCGATAAATGTAACATAATAATGAGAGTCACTAAGGGAAGATACCTGAGCTTGTCCCCATATATCTTTATGCACGAGCTCCAATTTCTCCTTTTTGTTTTCCTTCCTAGTCTTTGCAAAACTCACTCTCTTTTGTTTTCCACACACACAATATTAACAAAAACCCACATTAACACATTTTAGACTTGGTAAAACTTTCTTTGAATGAAGTACTTTCATACCTTTCTCACTCATGTGCCCAAGTCTATTGTGCCACAACGCGATATCAAAATCTACAACAATTATTTGTTCTTCCTGCTCAACTATAGCAAATATTCTTAAACATTCATTTTTCTCTGAAACAATCAAAGTAGAAGGAACAATATGACCTGTACAAAGATATAAGATGCCTACTTTCAAACCTTTTTCTACTACAAGGGAACCTTTTGAAACCTTCCAATTTTTATCATTAAAAGTAACTACACAACCCTCATCACTGAGTTGCCCTACTGAAATTAAATTTCCTACTTAGCCTTGGAATATTTTTTACCTCATGTAGTAGCCAATGATTCCCATTCTGCAACTTAATCCTAATTTTACCCTATCCAATTATCTGATAGGGTTCATTATCCCCCAAATAAACAAGCCCAAAATCCCCTTAGACATAATCAATGAAACAACCTCTATGAGGTGTAGCATGAAATAAAGCACCAGAATCTAATACCCATGAATCATTACCACTTTCTAAAGATAGAAGAAAAGCATCCTCTTCCGATTTGTTACTTACCACATTTTCCTCCTTGTCTCCATCTAATTTATCTCCTTTATTTTTCTTTCAATTCTAGCAATCTTTCTTTTTGTCCTAGTTTCCCACAGTATCAGCAATCATTCAGTCCTCTCAATTGAGACCTCTTCCCCTTTGACTTTCTTCTTGACTTGTCATGATTTCTAAAATTAGTTCCTCTCTCAGTCATTCTACCCCTACTTTGTGCATTCAAAGCACTTCCTAATGTAGATCCACCTGAGGTTTTCCTACAAGTTTTCTCACTTAAAATAACACCGATCACATCATCATATTTTAGGGTACTAGATCCAGAAAAAAATTACTCACAGCCATTACCAAACCATTTCAGCTTTCAGGAAAAGAATACAAAATCAAGAAAGCCCTAATTTCTTTTTCAAAATTGATATTTAGAAGATAATTGACTAGTAATAGTATTAAACTCATTTAAATGATCTACAATAGATCCACCTTGTGCCATTTTTATATTAAATAAATGCTTCATGAGAAATACCTTGTTTGAAGTGGAGGGCTTTTCATATAGTGTCGCTAGGGTTTTCATAAATTCTTTTTTCATATTTGCTTTTGTAATATTACATGCCACCGATGATGGTAGGCATAATCGAATGCTTCCAAGTTCCTTTCTGTCCAAAAGATCCCATTCGGCATTTGACATAGTTCCCCGATTCTTGGCTTTGCCTTCCAACAACTTCCATAAATCCTTCTGATATAGATAGTCTTCAATTTGTATCTTCCATAACTGGAAGTTCTACCCATTAAACCTATCAAACCTTAGCTTATCCACATCTTCCATTGCTCCCACTCAACCGTGAGACTCCCACTCAACCATGAAACTTTCCTACAGAGGATAATTGAAAAAACAACTAGGCTCTGATACCACTAGTTAGGATTAAACCATGGACAGAAATAAAAACTACATGCAAATATAACCAATAACATAAAATAATAGATCACATAGAAATGAACACAAGGCACCAAGATTTGATGTGGTTCACCCAATCCCTAGACTATGTCTACCAAATAGCAATTCCAATCTTATTACAATCTAGTGATTATAACTTGATTACAATCTGTAATCCCTTACAGCTCAATACTGCCACAAGAACCAATTTTGCATCACATCATAATGAAAAATACCTAACCCTAAACCCTTTTATACAAGTATTTTATGCCATTTTAGGGTTATAATTAATAATATTATGTCGGCCCAAAATCTCGATAAAATAGGGCCCAAATTTTTTTTGGGGCGATTCCTCCAACTCCAAAGAATTATGGAGTATGTACAATACTTTCCTAATAAGTCACCACAATTTAACAAAAATGGTACTCCCTCAAAATCTTCCTGTCATCCTCTGTACTTTTAGGTGAATTCATGAATATTATGTGAACACATATGGAATCCTATTGAGAAGTATAATACTTTTTTTGCACCTCATTTTGTGATTGTAGTGTGTATTTCTATATGAAATCTACAACCAAAATAATGGTATCTAGTGAAATTGTGTCCTTGCACAACTAGAATTGCAAATCCAACCATCAAGCTCTATGTGTATGCCTTGCATACTTGTAAATAATCTTTTCATGAAATTTTTTCATGAACTCATACACTAGAATCTTTTCAATGACTAAATCACATTTTTTACCTTGTTTCCCATATTTTAGAGTAGATGCCACCATCTTAAATTTTTTGTAATCTACTCTTTCAGTTCTAATTGCATGTGTACTATCCATATGTTGACAAGTTGATAAAAGTTGCAAAGAACCACAAAATAAGCATGTACCATCCAAGCATGATGTCTTGTAAAGTTTTTGGTCATCCCCTATTTCACATAAAATGTTGGATATGAATTCTCTTGAACATTTTGGTGGATCGTTCATGTCACAATCCTGAAAAACAAACTTAGAATGCAAAAACACACATATATGCCTAAAAAAATCATAAAAGTTAGAAAATTCAATATGTATCCTACAACAAGTTGTGCATGTGTGATTTATTTTCACATAAAGAGATTTACCCATCTCAAAAAATATTTGACTTATTCAAATTTGAGGATACATACCAATAAATTTTGCAAAAATTTTTGTTTGAGTTGAGTCCAAAAAATGTTTCCCATGTGGGTCACAATTTTGTCTACCAATCCTCCTTCTTACAACATCTCTTTGATTAGGGGAAACACATGTGTTATTTTTCCAAAAATCTTCGATCAATGATTTCAAAGATTCACTAATTTCTTTATCCTTTCATGGTAGTCTACCACTAAATGTCTATAACTCTTTTTTGTTGGATCTTCCAATGTCTTATGCCTTAGCATGGCTTTCCTTAGAGTACCAATTTTTAATTTTTATTTTGTCTTTCTCATGAGTCAAGCTTTCTTCATTTGGCTACTCACTATTGTCGATGTAAGTACTCATCTTGTGATATTACTATCTTTGGTCCATGATTTAGAACCCACTTTGTCATAAGCACTCATTAGATTTTTTACAATGCTTTTTTCATTTGAATTGTCCATCATTCTTAGCCCAAGAATCTTCATGATAGGCCTAAATTTCAAATTCCTCATCATTTCAACAAATAATTGGCATTGACCTATAATATTTAATTCTTCAAAAAATAATCTTCACATACAATTAACTTTTCTTTGACAAGTATGCTTGCTAATCTTGTTAGGCATTGATTTCAAAATGTTAGCATCAATATCAATCAAATATTTTGATCTTTTAAAATGAATTCTAGAAGGTTTTATAATCTCTTCCATATCCTCAACATTTTTAACATCGACATAAGGTTGATTTTATTGCATACCTTGAATCAAAGATAATGTATCTTGGCAATAAGATGAAAAAGATGGAATATTGCCTACTTTATGTCTTGATGTTGTGTCTTCAACATGACATGATGGAGTGTGTACATCGTCAGATCTACAAATTAGTGTCTCTTCAACATGAGAGGATGATATGACTCCAACATTGGAAGATGGTGTAGCTTCACAATTCAATTGTCTTCTTGAGCATAACGGTCTCATTCATTCTCTTTGTCTTTCTAATTCTTCCTCTTTGTTTCTTTGTATTGGTGGTTCTTGATCCTCTTCAAAAGTCAATTCTTCATTATTGCTTTGCAAATTTTTTTGTTCATGTAGTAGTTTCATTTTATCTCTTTTAATTGCCAAATCTCTCTCCCTATCTTCATTTGTTTGAGTTTTTGGTTTCTTCCTTGGCAAGATGATGATTTCTACATGGCAAATTATTCAAACATCTGAATTACTTACAATGTGTAAATTATAAATCATTCAAATACATATAAAAATTACAATTATTTTCATGAATACACAATATATATCAAACAACTTGTCAAATTTCTAACCATTTCAAAATAACATTTCATCCAAACATAGAAATTTCAATGAATTCACTGTATATTAAACAACATGTCAAATTATATTCAAATTTGTATCTATATATCAACAAACAATATTTAAAAAAGATTGCACTAACCTTTTATATACAAAGAATATTAAAAAATCTTCAAATCATATATCCAATGATTGAATTTGGTGTTTGCTAGCTTCAAAAAGTCTTCAAATAGTGTTTTCTATGTTGAAACCCATGTTTTCTATCAGCACAATAGAATGCACAACGGACCAAAAGTAGAGAATGGATGAAATGGGATGCAAACTTTCTTTTTGATTGTTTTTGGGTGATTTGAGATAGTGCATATGCACTATAATGTGTACACACTATAAAGCATGTATGCACTATAGTGCATACACACTATGTCAAAACACATCTCTCCCTATCCCACCACCCCCCATCCCCTACTCTTTCTCTCCTCTCCCATCCCCTACTCTCTCTCAGTCTCTCTCTCCTCTCCCATCCCCTACTCTCTCTCTCTCACTCTCCCTCTCCTAATCCCTCTCCCATCACCTAATCTCTCTCACTCTCCCTCTCCTACTCCCTCACCCATGACCTACTCTATCTCTCCCATCCCCTACTCTATCACTTTCTATCATTTCCCATACCCCCTCTCTCTCTTCTCTCCCATCCCCTACTCTCTAGATCTGTCACACACACTCCTCACCCTCTCTCTCTCTCTCTCCCTACTCTATCTCCCCTTTCCCATCCCCTACTCTCTCTCTCCCCTCTCCCACCCCTACTCTCTCTCTCACTCCCCCTCTCCCACTACCTACTCTCCCTCTCTCCCTCTCCAACCACCTACTCTCTCTCACCCTCTTTGCTCTCCCATCCCCTACTCTCTAGATCTCTCACACACACTCCCATCCCCCTCCCTCTCTCTCTCTCTCTCACACACACTTCCACTCCCCCTCCCACTACCTACTATCTCTCTCTATTTCTCTCTCTCTCTCCATCTCTATTCTATCTCCCATACCCTATTCTCACTCTATCTCCCATCCCCCTACTCTCTCACACTCTCTCCCATCCCCTACTCTCACACAATCTCTCTCTCCCATCCTATTCTCTCTACCACCTCCTAATCTCTCTCACACTCTCTCCCATCCCCTACTCTCTCTCTTACACACACTCCCATCCCCCCTCTCTCTCTCCCTCTCCCACTCCCTCTCCCACCACCTAGTCTCTCTGTCCCATCTGCTACTCTCTCTCTCTCCCTCCCCTCTCCCATCCCCTAAACTCTCTCTTTTACAGATACACACTCCCATCCTCCCCCTCTCTCCTCTCTCATCCCCTACTCTCTTGATCTTTCACACACACTCCCATCCCCCTCTCTCTTCCCCCCTCCCTCTCCCTCTCCCTCTCCCACTACCTACTATCTCTCTCTAAAGTTCTCTCTCTCTACCTCTCTACTCTCTCTTTCCCATCCCCTACTCTTACTGTCTCTCTTCCATCCCCAACTCTCTCTCATACTCTCTTGCATCCCCTACTCTCTCTCACACTATCTCCCATACTTTCACTCTATCTTTCCCATCTTGCACTCTCTCTCTCTACCAGCCCCTACTCTCTCACACCATATCACATCTCTCCCATCCATCCCCTACTCTCTGTTTCATAGACACACACACACACACTCCCATCCCCCCTCTCTATCTTCTCTCCCATCCCTTACTCTCTAGATCTGTCACACACACTCCCATCCCCCTCTCTTTCTCCCTCTCCCTACTCTCTTGCATCTCCTACTCTCTCTCACACTCTCTCCCATCCTTTACTCTCACTCTCTCCCTCTCCCACCGCCTACTCTCTATCCCCCATCTCATACTCTCTCTCTCCCCTCTCCCATCCCCTACTCTCTCTCTTTCACAAACACACACACTCTTATCCCCCCTCTCTCTTCTCTCCCATCCCCTACCCTCTAGATCTTTCACACACACTCCCATCCCCCTTATCTCTCTCCCTCTCCCACTCCCTCTCCCTCCACCTACTATCTCTCTCTCTCTCTCTCAAGTTCTCTCTCTCCCTCTCTACTTTCTCTCTCCCATCCCTTACTCTCACTCTCTCTCTCCCACCCCCTACACTCTCTTACACTCTCTCCCATCCCCTACTCTCACTCATTCTCTCTCTCTCTCACTCTCCCATCAAATACAAGCTCTCTCTATGATCGCCTACTCTCTCTCACACTCTCACACTGTCTCCCATCCCCTACTCTCTGTCTCTCTTATACACATTCACATTCCCCCTCTCTCTCCTTCTCCCACTCCCTCTCCCATCACCTACTCTCTCTCACTCTCTCCCATCCCCTACTCTCTCTCTTACACACATTCCCATTTCCCCTATCTCTCTCCATCTCTCACTCCCTCTCCCACTACCTACTCTCTCTCCCCCATCCCTTACTCTCTCTCTCCCCTCTCCATCTTCTACTCTATCTCTTTCATAGATAAACACAATCCCATCCCCCCTCTCTCCCTCTCCCACTCTCTACCGCATCACCTATTATCTCTCTCTCTCAAGTACTCTCTCTCCCTCTCTACTTTCTCTCTCCAATCCCCTACTCTCTCTCTTTGTCTTCCATCCCCTACTATCTCTCACATTCTCTCCCATCCCCTACTCTCTCTCTCTTTGCCATCCTGTATGAGATCTCTCTGCCACCCCCTTCTCTCTCTCACACTCTCTCCAATCCCCTACTCTATCCCTCTTACACACATTCTCATTCCCCCTCTCTCTCCCACCCCCTCTCCCAATGCCTACTCTCTCCCATCCCCTACTCTGTCTCTCTTACACACACTCCCATTCCCCCTCTCCTACTACCTACTATTTCTCTCTCTCTCACTCTCTCTACCACCCTACTCTCTCTCTTACACAATCCCATCCCCCCTCTCTCTCCCTCTCCCACTCCTCCCACTGCCTACTCTCTTTCTCTCCCATCCCCTACTCTCTCTCTATCTCTCTCTCCCCTCTCCCATTCCCTACTCTCTCTCTTTCACACACACCACCCATCCCCCCTCTCTCTCCTCTCCCATCCCTTACTCTATCTCTTACTCACTCTCCCTCTCCCACTCCCTCCCCCACTGCTTACTCTCTCTCACTCTCTCTATCACTCTCACTCTATCCCTCTCTACTCTCCCTCTCTACCACCCCCTACTCTCTCTCACATTTTCACTCACCCATCCCCTACTCTCTCTCTCCCTCTCCTACACACTCTCCCATCACCTACTCTCTCTCCCCCCTCTCCCATTCCCTACTCTCTCTCTTTCACACACATGCACTCCCATCCTTCTCTCTCTTGCTCTCCCTCTCCCACTTCATCTCCCACCACCTACTCTCTCTCTCCCCCATCCCCTACTTTCAATCTCTCTCTCCCATCTTGTACTCTCTCTCTCCCCCCATCCCCTACTCTCAATCTCTCTCTCTCCCACCCTATACTCTCTTTGACACCCCTACTCTCTCTCTCTCTCTCTTACACACATTCCCATTTCCCCCCTCTTTCCCTCTCCCACTCCCTCTCCCACTACCTACTCTCTCTCTCCCATCCTCTACTCTATCTCTCTTACACACACTCCCATCCCCCCCCCTCTCTCTCTCTCTCCCTCCCACTCCCTCTCCCACTACCTACTCTCTCTCTCTCTCTCTCTCTCTCTCCCTCCCCCATCCCATACTCTCACTCTCTCTACCACCCCTACTCTCTCTCTCACACTCTCACTCTCTCCCATCCCCTACTCTCTCTCTTACACACACTCCTATCCCCCCTCTCTCCCTCCCACTCCCTCTCCCACTGCCTACTCTCTTTCTCCCCCACCCCCTACTCTTTATCTCTCTCTCTCTCTCCCCTCTCCTATTCCCTACTCTCTATTTCACACACACCCATCCCCCATCTCTCCCCTCCCATCCCCTAATCTATCTCTCACTCACTCTCCCTATCCCACTCCCTCTCCCACTACCTACTCTCTCTCTCACTCTCACACTCTCTCTCTCTCTCTCTCTCTCTCTCTCTCTCTCTCTCTCTCTCTCTACTCTCTCTTACATTTTCACACTCTCTACCATCCCATATTGTCTCTCTCTTACACACATTTCCATCTCCCCTCTCTCCCTCTCCCTCTCCCTCTCCCAGCACTTAATCTCTCTCCCATTCCCTACTCTCTCAAGCTACTCTCTCTCTCTCTCCCATCCTATACTCTCTCTGCCACCCCTACTCTCTCTCACACTTCCTCTCTCTCCCATCCCCTACTCTCTCTCTCCTCTCCCATCTCCTACTCTCTCTCTTTCACACACACCACACACTCCCATCTTCCCTTTCTCTCTCCTCTCTCATCCCCTATTATCTAGATCTCTCACACACACTCCTATCCCCCTCTCTCTCTCTCCCTCTCTCACTCCCTCTTCCACTGCCTACCATCTCTCTCTCTCACTCTCTCTCACTCTCTCCCTCTCTACTGGCTCTCACTTATCCCCCACTCTCTCTCTCCCCTCTCCCATCCCCTACTTTCTCTCTTTGCCACCCCTACTCTCTCTCACACTCTCACACTCTCTCCCATGTCCTACCCTCACACACACACACACACACACACTCTCTCTCTCTCTCTCTCTCTCTCTCTCTCTCTCTCTCTCTCTCATCCTCCTCTCTCTCTCTCTCTATGTCATCTCATACTCTCTCTGCCACCCCTACTCACTCTCTCACACTTCCTCTCTCTCCCATACCCTACTCTCAATCTCTCTCCCCATCCTATACTCTCTCTTTTCCACCACTACTCTCTCTCACACTTCCTTTCTTTCCCATCCTATACTCTCTCTACCACCCCTACTCTCTCTCTCCCATCTCCCATCCCCTACTTTCTCTCTCTCTCTCTCTCTCTCTCTCTCACACACACACACACACACACATATCTGTCTCTCCCTTCTCTTGCTCTTGCTTTGCATCTCCTCTTCCTTCTCTATGCACTATTTAGGTCTCAATAGTGCATGCACACTATAGTACACATGCACTATTGAGATCCAAATTCAAAAGCTTTAAATAGCATGTGTGTGGTATAGCACACATGAGCTATAGGGCATATGCACTATTGAAAGCTTTGCATTAAAACCAAGCCTAAGGCTTGGTTTTTCCTTGGAGATCCAACCCAAAGGTTTGAAGTCTATAAATAGGTCTAAGATGTGTTTTGCTGCAAACATATAAAAAATGATTGATTTTTTTGTGTGCTCTCCTTCAAGATTCCTCGTGGTTGGGCATCAATAAGATCAGGTTACATGACATTGTAGGTCTCTATGTTAGCTATATAACCATATAATTTATTTTTAATTTAAACTATTTCAAGCCTTTCATCTATAATTTCTTTTGAATGTATGTCTATTTTTTGTCAAAAATCCACCATGTACTAATTGGGCTCTAGATTTTAGCTCATTCATCAAATTTTGCAACAACCTAGTTTTGTAGAAACTAGACTCTATTCTACATAATTTGATTAAAAAAGTTTTGATTTCAGATTAGTTTTTAATTATTTCTAGGGGGAGCACACAGATATTTCACATTTTGGGGATGTGTCTAGTTAAAAAATTCATTAAAAAAAAAAACACTTTATAAAATTACCCAAAAATTTTGGGATAAACTACATAGTGTTAAGTAACTTTTGACCAAAGTGATTAAAGAATTTCAAAAGAAAGTTAAAATTTTAGGGGGGCCACATTTTGTATTGTGTTATGTTTTTTTAGAATAAATAGCACCACTTTCTATGGCCTCCTTTTTTGAGGACCTAAAACTAAACCATTTTGAAAAAAAATTAGTAGTTTAGAAACTAGATTCAAAGGACTATGACTTTTTTTTTGGTCATATCTTAAAATTTTGAGTGTAACTATCTTCAAATTCTTATTGAAGTTCAAAAATTTCTAATTTTAGGAAAAAGGTGTCCACTTATACCCCGCTTTTGGCACCACAACTTGGTGCACTTACCCGTTTCAAAATAAATGTTTGACAAACTTATTGAAAATTTAGTTTAGTTTCTTTTGGGTTCAAACCCCATAACTTGATTTTAATTACTCAAATTATGAATGCAAGATTCTCAAACATGGGTTTCAAAACTAAACTCATTTACAAATATTTCTGAAACAAAGAACAAAAAAGAACGGAAAAAAAGGGTTTTAGTGCAATTTAAAACTCTAAAAATAGATTCATCTAGACATAAAGAAGATAGAAAATTGAAGAACATAAAACTACTGCACAAATAAACCTAGAAGATCCTACCTAGATTTGATGCTAAACATAAAAAATGTAGAGAGCATGCAAATAATCCCTCTTTTTCTAAAACCCTTCTAGATCCGATGCTAAACAATGAACACACAAAATATGTAAGAATTTTCCTTGTCTTTCGAAAACCCTCTTCTTTGAAATAGGCTCCTCCAAACCTATTTGTGGAGAAATGACCTCTGATTTCCTAATAAAGCGCCTTTCCCAAAATCAAGCTTTGATTGTGAAATCACCAGAAACCCCTTTTTCCTTTATAATTTTATTATTTTAATTTTATGCACAAGCTTTATGAAATTCAATTAAAATAAACTTTATTAAATTAATGCTTTCTCTTTCTTATTAGATCACGAGACATTTTTAATATAATATTTATTAATTTAGCTAATAATAATACTTAGAGTTTATTATTAAGATGAAACTCCTAAATAATAATTATTAAATTTAATAAATATAATTACAAAAAAATTAAAACTTTAAATATATCTTTAAATTTAATTCTTTTATTTAATAAATTTCTCAACTAATTAAATATAATTAAATATTGAATTTTCTTGATAAGATTTTCATAAAATCATCGCAAACCCACAATACATAAGAAAAACTGCATCATAAAGTACAGCACACAGATTCAAACACTAGAGTCAAAATCATGAATTCATGTCACTTGATGAATTTAAGAAGGTAAATAACTCAGATAGTTGTCCTACTTTGTAGGAAAATTGGCTTAAGGTTTAGGATTCAAACTCAAGAATTGTCTCCCCACTTATACGATAGAGATATTGTGATGAGGTATGCTCATCTTGGTAATTTAGGGAAGTCGATACCTAGTGCCTACAATCTGCATAAAATCTACACATGTACATAAGTATATATTCTAACCTAAACATACAATGGTGGGAAGTGGTGCATTGTGTAGATCTTGACTAGTAGGTGACTACAATTCCCTCCTTCAACCACATCAAAAATGTTAAACATAAAGTAAAACAAACACATACATGATACACATGTAAGTATGGGGTAAGTACCCATAAAATTGTATATAAATCTTTAATCTAACTAACATCATGCAATAATTAAAATTGATGTATGTACATACATATATCATCACAAAAATAATCTTAATAACTCATTGCATATATAAACTAAGTATGAAATACATCTAATCAAATATGGTAACCAAGTGTCGCTAATCATAAAATATAATCATAAAGTTGGCCTAAAAGAATCTGACAATATAACAAGAACAATCAACTAGGGGTAGGCATTACATCTAGTCCCCCTACGCTTAGGTTTACTCCTTGAAGCCTACAAAAAAGATAAAAAAGCTAAATTGATGCAGGAGCATCCAGAGGTATAACGACGATCTTGTGTCATCCAAAAAAAAGTACTTAGACTTAGTTTCTATTTCATGTGTTTTCATTTCTAGATACCCATTTGGGTCAAATAAAGGTTCCAACTCTCACAGTTCCACTATTAGTGTTCTGGGTTAGAGTTTTTAATCACCTTGGGATACGTGTAAATGTAAAAAAAATAGGTGTATGCAATTGAGCCATCAATTTGGTGAACTAGAAGGTTTAAATTGGTTGGATAATTTTCATTATAATTTAAAGCATTCTAGAAAAAGAATTAGGTCAAAAGGCCCCCCGGTTTGAAAGTTATTGTAGTTTTTCAGTTTCTGGAGACCTCCTAAGAATGCTTCAAAATCAGGTTAGGGGCATTAAATGACCTCAAATAGGGCCAAAAAATGGTGGATGAGAAAATCTGTTCCATAGGGCTATAGAGCATTTTGAGAGCTTTTCAAAAATGTAAACGATTCGTCAATCGAAACTACGATTCAAAAGTTATGCCTCTTGAAAGTTCGATTACCATTTTTGGATTCTTCTAATTTTGTGCTGACTTCTAATGCGACTTCTAGAGCCTTCTATTTCATTGGTGGATGCCAACTAGAACTTTCTAGAATGTATTCCTAATCCTTAACCCTCTGGGGTCTATTTAAGAACATTTTTGGCATTGTAAAAGGTAGTTCGAAGTGGATTTTGAGAGAAGGTATTGGGAGAAGAATTTATCTCTAGATTTATGCTATTGTAAGCCCATAGGGCATGTTTTGGAGCTTGTTTCTCTGCAATAAGTGTACTAGCATATTTTTATAGTTAATAAAGTTTTTCCTTTCCTATTGTGTCCATTCTATGCTTGGTTTGTGTCCCCATCAAGTGGTATCAGAGCTGATTTTCTTGAGTGTGTAGACAGAGCGCCAACTGTGAGGTGGTTTGCACTAGGATTGTATGGTTGTGGATTTGAGTTAAGAAGATGCCTCCATGAAGAGAGCATGGTGGAAGGGTTGGAGCTATTAATCTTGAGGAGGTTAGAGCCCTCCAAAGGTAGGTACAAGCATTGCAGGAGGAGCTCCGTAGAGGAATAAATGTTGTTGCGGGTGACGAAAGTGAGGATGACAATGAAGAAGAAGAAATTGGACTAGAAGGGGAATTTGACAGAAAAGTTCTAAATCAGGTAGAGGAAAGGCTTTTTAGGGCCATTACTAAGTTTCAAAAAAGACCTACAATTGATGTGGGTGTATTTTTAGGAATTTTGAAACCAGATGAGTTGATTGATTGAATCAATGAACTGGAAGAGTACTTTGAGTATGAGGATAGCAGGGATCTAGATAGGGTTAAGTTTGCAAAGGTCAAAATAAAAGGCCATGCCAAAATTTTGTGGCAAGAGGTTCAATTAGAACAAAATATAAGAGGAAAGGAGAAGATCACAAGGTGTACAAACTAAAGAAGCAGTTCATTCCTATTGACAATGGGCTTGATTTGTTTAAGAAGATGCACGGGTTAAAGCAACTGGGAAAATCAGTCCAAGAATATACAGAGGAGTTTTATTGACTTCTAATTAGAGTGGGGCATGCAGAAGAAAATAAGGAGAAGGTTTCTTGTTATATCAGTGGGTTGTGACCTAGCATCCAAGAGGAATTAAGTGTGGTAAGAATGACTAACGTTGAAGAGGCATACCAGTTTGCCCTATGAGTTAAAGAGAAGCTAAATAAGAGCTTTGAAGGGAGACAAAGAGGGCATGGTCAAGGAGGAAGGGGTAGTGGTAGATCATCTAGAGGCTGAAATGAAACCCAAAAGAAAAATGAAGATGTGGGTACTAGTAGGAACCACAGGAACAAGGGTTTCAACCGCTTCCAAGATCAAGACTTTGGAAATCAGAGAGGAAGAGGTAGAGGATGTGGACAAGGAAGAGGAGGCTTTTGTGGTACCTATTTCCATTGCAATGAAGAAGGTCATCATGCCTTTGAATGTCCTCAACGACAAGGAAGGATAGATAGGAGAGCTGAGGGTTAAGCTAGAGTTGCTCATGTGGATGAGGATGCACAATCATCACATTCAAAGGATGCAGAAAGAGGAGAGACTTTAGCAAATGAAAGGGTCCTACTAAGTGGCAAGATTGAACTAGGAGAAAGGAGGAGATTATTCCATACCACGTGCAAGTGTGAGGATAAATATTGTGATGTAATCATTGATGGTGGTAGCACTGATAACTTGGTATCAGAGGAGATGGTCTCTAAGCTGAAGCTCAAGAGGAAGAAACACCCCTAGCCCTATTGGATTTCTTAGGTGAAAGATAATCATAAGGTTCTAGTAAGTGAACAATGTTTAATGAAATTCAAAATTGAGAGTTACCATGATGAAGTTCTCTATGATGTTATTCCAATGGATGTTTTCCATCTATTGTTGGGTAGACTGTGGTACTTTGATAGGCATGCAGTACATGATGGTCATGCAAACACATACTCTCTAACAAAGGATGTAGTTCGCCACAAACTAAAGCCCATAAAAAAGGAAGGTGAAAAGGTGTGTAGTAGTGCTAGCATTTGTCTTGTTGATGGAAGGAAGTTTTTAAATGGCATGAAACATCAGCATATGTGCTATGCTTTGATTTCTAGGAAAGATAAAGAAGGTAGTAGTGAAATAACACTTGAAGTTTCAGATTTACTAGGTGAGTTTGGAGATATTATCTCTGATGATATTCTAGAAGGATTACCACTAGTAAGGCAAATCAGTCATCAAATAGATTTAATCCAAGGAGCTAGTTTTCCTAACAAGGCTACTCATAGGATGACTCCTACTGAAACTAAGGAGCTCAACAAACAGGTGCAAGAGCTATTGAGAAAGGGTTTGATTCTAGAGAACTTGAGTCCATGTGTAGTAGCTACAGTACCAGCACCAAAGAAGGATGGAGAGTGGAGAATGTGTATAGATTCTCAAGCTATAAATAGGATAACCATCAAGTATCAGTTTCCTTTGCAAAGAATAGATGATCTTATGGATTGTTTAAGTGGAGCTCAGTACTTCACAAAGATAGATGTCAAAAGTAGCTATCACCAGATATGAATTCAAGAAGGAGATGAGTGGAAAACAACCTTCAAGACCAAGGAGGGTCTTTATGAGTGGTTAGTCATGCCCCTTGGATTGATGAATGCCCCAAGCACCTTCATGCGACTTATGAATGAGGTACTTAAGAAGTTCTTGGGAAAATTTGTTATTGTCTATTTGGATGATATTTTAATTTTCAGCAAGACTTTGAAAGAACATTTATTGCATATTCATTGTGTCCTTGAAAGGTTAAGGGAAGAGAAACTTTTAATTGATCTGAAGAAGTGTATCTTTGCAAAAAGGGAGTTAGTGTACTTGGGGTTTGTTATATCACCTGAAGGTCTTAAAATGGATCCAATGAAGGTAAAATCCATCCTAGAATGGCCTACTCCAAGGTCTGCTATTGAGGTGAGATCATTTCATGGTCTAGTTAGTTTTTACAAGAAGTGTATTAAGGATTTTAGTGGCATATGTGCACCCCTAATTGACACAATAAGAGGGGATAGAAAAGAGTTCAAATGGAGTATGGCAGCTGCGAGCAGTTTTGAATTGCTGAAGAAGAAGGTGATAGAACAACCTATGTTGGCACTTCCAAATTTTAGAAAGGTGTTCCAGGTGGATTGTGATGCTAGTGGAAGTGCTATTGGGGCTGTATTAACGCTAGAAGGTAAGCCTATTGCATATTTTATTGAGAAATTGAATGATGCAAAAAAGAAGTATTTTGTTTATGATCAAGAGTTCTGTGCAATAGTTCGGGCCTTAAAGAAATGGATGCATTATTTATTGCCAAAGGAATTTGTTTTATATACTGATCACCAGGCATTATAGTACCTAAATAGCGAAGGTAAATTGGATCAGAGACATATGAAGTGGGTAGAGTTGTTGCAGAGCTATACATTTTTGTTGAATCATAGAAGTGGAAAATCTAACATGGTTGTAGGTGCACTAAGTAGGAGACAGTTGTTGCTTACAGTAATGCAAGTTGAAGTAGTTGGGTTTGATGAACTCAAGAATATGTACGCTAAGGATCCTAATTTTGCTGAGGCATGGAAAGCTTGTAAAGAACCTGTTGCTATAGACAAAACTAAGTGGTTGGACTATTTGATTCAGGATGGTATGTTGTTCAAGGGCAGTCAATTGTGCATTCCAAGGAGTTCCATGAGGGAAAATTTGATTAAGGAGAAACATAGTGGAGGGATGGTAGGACATTTTCATCGAGATAAGACCATTGCCATTCCAAAAGAATATTATTTTTGGCCTCAAATGTCACAGGATTTGAAGAAGTTTTTATAGAATTGCCAAATTTGTTAGGTGGCCAAGGGACTTAGTCACAATACTGGACTATATCAGCCATTCCTTGTTCCATCAAAACCATGGGAGGACATAAGTATGTATTTTGTTCTTGTATTGCCAAGGACACAAAGGGGTAATGACTTAGTATTTGTGGTGGTTGACAGGTTCTCCAAAATGGCACATTTCATTCCATGCCACAAAACTCATGATGTTGCCCATATTGCAGACTTGTTTTTCAGAGAGGTGGTAAGACTACATGGTCTCCCAAGGAGTATAGTTTCTAATAGAGATACTAATTTGTGGGGTATTTCTGAAGAACATTGTGGAAAAAGTTGAGAATAGATTTGAAATTTAGTTCCACACATCACTCACAGACTGATGGCCAAACAGAGGTGGTAAATAGAAGTTTGCGCAATTTGTTGAGATGTTTAGTTGGGGATAAACCCAGAGGGTGGGATTTGATTCTACCACAAGCAAAGTTTGCTTATAATAACTCTATAAATAAGAGTACTAGTAGATCACCATTCCAAATTGTATATGGAAGTAGCCCAAGGACTACACTAGAATTGAGGAAGATAGAGCAAGGGGAAAGGACAAGTGCTGAAGCTGAAGAATTTCTTGAACATATCAAGCATCTACATGAAGAGGTCCAAGAACACATTACCAAGATGAATCAAGAGCATAAATCTAGGGCTAATCAAAGGAGAAGACATAAGGAATTCCAAGTAGGGGATCTAGTCATGGTACACTTACAAAAAGAAATATTTCCAGCCGGTATTTACAACAAGCTGAAAATGAAGAAATTTGGTCCCTATAAAATTTTGAAGAAACATGACCTAGGAAATGAATATGAAGTGGAGTTGCCAGATGGAATTCACATTTCTCCTATTTTCAACGTTGCTGACTTAACAGAGTATCATAATGATGGTGCATATGAGGAGCCGATGTTAGAGCCATGTCCAATTCCTGCTTCTAAGAAGGAGAAGATAGAAGATATTCTAGATCATCGTGTGTGCAGGAGTACCAAAAATAGGTAGTATGAAGAGTATCTGGTCAAGTGGAAAGGATGTCCAATAGAGGACTAAACTTGGATATCAATAGCCAAGGTTTCCCATTTGGGATTTTCTCTACTATTCATAAAGTGACAGGGTCACTTTTCAATCTGCCCTGGTTGTCTGATGCAGGAGCATCTAGAGGTATAAGGGAAATCCTATGTCATCCAAAAAAAAAAATGTACGTAGACTTAGTTTCTATTTCATGTGTTTTCATTTCTAGATACACATTTGGGTCAAATAAAGGTTTCAACTCTCATAGTTCCACTATTAGTGTTCTGGGTTAGAGTTTTTAATCACCTTCGAATATGTGTAAATGCCAGAAAAATAAGAGTATGTAATTGAGCCATCATTTTGGTGAACTAAAAGGTGTAAATTGGTTGGATGATTTTCATTATAATTTAGAGAATTCCAGATAAAGAATCAGGTCAAAAGGCCCCACGGTTTGAAAGTAATTGCAGTTTTTCAGTTTCTAGAGACCTCCTAAGAATGCTTCAAAATCAAGTTAGGGGCATTCAATGACCTTATAAAGGGCCAAAAAATTGGGGATGAGTGAAGCTAGTCCATAGGGCTATAGAGCACTTTTAGAGCTTTCTAAAAATGTAAACAGTTTGTCAATTAGAGCTACGGTTCAAAAGTTATGCCTCCCAAAAGTTCAGTTACCGTTTCTGGATTCTTCTAATTTTGTGCCAACTTTTAATGTGACTTCTAGAGCCTTCTATTTGGTTGGTGGATGCCAAATAGAACTTTCTAGAATGTATTCCTAATCCTTAACCCTCTGAGGTCTATTTAAGAAATTTTTTTGTATTGTAAAAGGTAGTTCAGAGTGGAGTTTGAGAGAAGATACTAGGAGAAGAATTTATCTCCAGATTTATGCTAATGTAAGCCCATAGGGCATGTTTTGGAGCTCGTTTCTCTGCACAAAGTGTACTAGCATATTTTCACAGTTAATAAAATTTTCCCTTTCCTATTGTTTCCCCATCATAAACTAGGGGTAGGTATTAGACTATGGTATGACTATAAACCCAATGTAAGTTACTTGAGGGTATTTGATAGAAAATGTTATATTTTGAAGGAGACTAGGAAAGGTAAATTTGATGTCAAAAGTGATTAAGGCATACTCCTAGGATACTCTAATAGAAGTAAAGTATACAAATTTTTTAATCTATCTACTCATAAGATCATAGGAAGTGCACATCTGAAGATTGATAAATTTGCAGAAAAGAGTGAAGAAGAGAGTAGAAAAGAACATGAAGACTACAAAAAGTTTATTTACTTTGAACCTAATACATTGCCTACTCTTATTGGAAGTCAGTAGACTTCACCTCTCAAGTCTCCAAAATTTCTAGAAGCACTTGAGTTGTAGTTAGTGCAGCCCAAGTCACAGTCTCAAGGACCTGAGTCATAGTCAAAGGCTACCAACTTGTAGCCAGTGGAACCCAACACCAAATTTGAAGGACTTGAGTCACATATAGTGGGACCCGAGTATGATATAGAAGATCATGGCGAGGTAAGTGCAACAAGTTCTAATTCCAAAGTACCTATATTAGCAATATATGTCATAAGGCACCATGCATCTGAGTAGATCATTGGAGACAAGTTAGATGGCACAATTACAAAGAACAAATTGAAAGGTGCATGTTTGCTTACTAAATTTGAACCTACAACAGTTAAAGATTCTTTGGATAATGAAAATTGGATTAAAGAAATGATTAAAGAGATAAAATAGATAGAAAGGAATAATACACGGAATCTTGTTCATAGACCCAAGGATAAGAATGTAATTGGCACAAAGTGGGTTTTTAGAAATAAGCTGAATCAAGATGGAGAAGTTTAAAGAAACAAAGAAAGGTTAGTATGCAAAGGTTATTCTCAAGAGGAAGGAATTGACTATGGTGAAACATTTTCTCCTATTGCAATATTAGAAGGTGTTAAAACCTTACTTTATTATGTTGCATCTAAAGGATTTAAAGTATATTAGATGGATGTGAAATCTGCATCCTTGAATGGAATTCTTGAAGAACTTTACATAGAACAACTTGAATGTTTTTGTAGATCCTAGCAAAAGGGATATGGTTTATAAATTTCACAAAGCATTGTATGGTCTCAAGAAAATCCTAGAGCATTGTATGAAAGACTTCATAATTAGTTGATGAAGATTGGTTTTTAAAGAGCAAATGATAATAGTAGTTTATACATAAAAGAAGGACCATATAGGAAGATTGTGTTGGCAAAAACTTTATGGATGACACATTGTTTACTGGAAATGATAATTTATGCAAATATTTTTCAGAGGAAATGAGTAAGGAATTTGAGATGTCAATGTTTGGAGAAATCAAATTCTTTGTTGGCTTGTAGATTAAATAGAAGAAAGATGATATCTACAATACTCAATCTTAGTATGTCAAGGCAATACTAAAGAAGTTTGGAATGAAAGATTTAAGAACAATTGGAACACCTATGTCTACTGGACATAAGATTTCTAAAAATGATGATTCCAAGGAGGTAGATCAAACCACATGCATATTAATGATTAGCAAACTTTAGTATGTTGTAGATACTAGGCTTGATATTGCTCTTGCAATTGGTATGGTGGAAAATCATATGATGGAAATAAAGAGAATCATGAGGTATCTAAAGGGTACTAAAGACTATGGATTATGGTACAAGAAAAGAGGCAGTTTGGGTTTGAAATCCTTCACTAATGCAAATTGGGTAGGAAGTGTTGATGAAAGGAAGAGCACCAGTGGTGGAGTGTTCTTTCTTGGCAAGAGACTAGTGTCTTGGACAAGTAAAAAGAAAAATTTCATTTCTTAGTCTACAACAGAGGCATAGTATGTTGCAATAGTAGTTAATTATTTCAATGTTATTTGGTTCAAGTAACTATGGGTAGGTATGAAGGTAGAAAACAAGGATCTAGTTGTTATCTTCTATGATAACACAAGTGTAATTAATATATCAAATAATCCTATGATACATACCAAGACCAAGAAAATTGTAATAAAATATCATTTTATGAGAGAATTGGTGCAAGAAAAAGAGCTAATATTGAAATATATGAATGCTAAAGAAAAAATTGCAAACATATTCACAAAGCCATTAACTAAGTATGCATTTTTGTATCTAAGATGTAAGTTAGGGGCTATTCCCCTATCTGAATCTCACTAAATGAAGTTTAGTGATGTATCAACTAGAGCATGTTGAAGACCAGTCAAGTTGATATAGTAATGACAGAGAAGATTCCATATGAGTCTATAAATCAGATACATTAATATTTGTTGAATATTATCTTTGGCATAAGATGTCAAAGAGGGAGAGTTTGTGCGTGTCGTATCATAGAGATTTTGTTTGAAGATGTTAATAAGGAAGAACTTGGTCTAATATCAAAGATGGAGAGTTTTCTATCAGAAGAAGATATTAAAGATAGAGTTCATTGACAGAGGAAGAAACTGAAGTCAAAGGGAGTTCACACTGATAGAGGGAGTTCTCATGGATAGGAATTAGAATGAAACTAACGATATTTTTCTTACTATATTTTGTTCTGAAATTTCATTGTATTATGAGACTTTGTGTTTCCATCAATGCCAAAGAGGGAGATTGCTGATCAATTGTATATTGTGTTTGATGTTACACAAATGAAATATCTTTACTATTTAGTGTATGTCGAGTTCACTTGAGTGATGAAGATAATTTCTTGTGTCTTTTGAGCATTCCAGTGTCTACCAAGTTTACTTAGGCATCAAAGAGAAGTTTGTAGAAGTTGAGTGTTAATCGAGCTCAATTTATTGATAAAGAAAAGTTGGATCAAACTAGTGTTAACTGAGCTCACTTGGTTACCAACTAAAGTTTGTGAAGATTTAGTGTTAACTAAGTTCTCCTAGTTAACATAGGAAAATCAATCTAGTGTTAGTGTCTACCAAGAAGGGTCAGATAATGAATGATTTTCTTGTTTTGGCATATTAAGGTTAATAGATTTATTTTTTGGTTCTAGCAAACTGAGGAGATGAATATTAATTATTCTAAACTATATTCAAGCTGACTTGACAATGAATATGATATAAGATAAAGTTGAGGATTGAATGTGTGTGTGTGTGTGTGTGTGTGTGTGTGTGTGTGTGTGTGTGTGTGTGCGTGCGCGCGCGCGTGAGGAAGATAAAAAGATACTTAGAGAAAGTGAATTGGAAGGATAAGAAAAATATCCTTAGGGAGCTACAAATATACATTTGATCAGGAAGGATAAAGTATTCAACCCAAAATTGAGATCTAAAATCAGCAATATAGTTGCATCAATAATCAGGCCATATCATTGTTACTCTCTAACCATTGTAGCAGTGTATCAAATCTCTTAATAGAGTTGGCTTAACAGTTATTTTTCAAATCCTCTAATAATGTGGCATTTCTAGATTGAAGTGTATAAAGACCTATAACAAGGTGATCAAATCCTCTAATAGTGTCACACCTAATAGTGTTTTTTGTAACCTTTAAGAGGGTTGGCTCCTAACAAGGCTCACTTCAAAAGAGTGAAAATTAGTAATTAGTTGCAATTGGTGGTTTTTATGTATATGAAACTAAGTTAACTAAGGTTAATCACAAATAATATATTAATATTTCATGTTCAGTATTTTCTAAGTAATAGTTGATATTATAGTGCTTGTTGAGTTACAACATATTGTTAGTGTTAATCGAGTGCCTATGTGTTAATTGCGTAACTTTAGTTTTAGTAGAGTTTTTGTTTTGTATTGAAATCTAATGTATCTGGGATTTATTTTAGTGGTAATAATTTCATCCCACCCCTCTTAGTTACTCCTCTTATATTTCTAACAACAAGATGAAGATTGATTAATTGTTTCTTTAATTGATCAAATACTCCTAAACAAATGTGGTCTAATGTACTCTTTTAATATAGGAGATGTCATTAATGAAAGATATCTGATTTAATAATGAAGTTTATGAAATAGAAATCTACATAATACTAAATTCAAATCTTTTATATTATAGAAAAGAAATGAAAAGGCTAAATGAAAGTTACTAGATTATTAATGTAGAGAAAATAAATCATGATCACGTCAACACAAAGAAAAAAAAATTATACTAAATAATGGAAGGTTTTTTATTTTCATACCATGAAACTAACAAAGTAATTGTTAGGAGAAAATTAAAGTTCATAGATTTTTTGTGACTGTTCAATTGACATCTTAATGAAAGGAAATGCACATATCCAGATAATGTTCAAATAAAAAATAACCTTACTATTCCTAGTTCTTCACCATCCATACTTATCTATAATCTCAACTCTATCTAGCAATTAATTATGTAATTGTGCATTGTTATTTTTAATGAAACGAAATATATATATATATATATATATATATATATATATATATATATATATATATATAGAGAGAGAGAGAGAGAGAGAGAGAGAGAGAGAGAGAGAGAGAGAGAGAGAGAGAGAGAGAGAGAGAGTTGTAGGAGCCACGTGATATATTATATCAGAATAAGTTGTGCCCATTAGAGCTTGATAAATATAACATGTATTATTGAACAAGGATTCATTCCTAGTAGATACTATTGCTCATTAGAAATGTCATCTAAAGTCTACAAAAACTAGAAATTTAATGAGCAAGGATTGCTTCCTGACCTTCTTACATTGAATGTGATCCTCATTTACTTTGAAATCTAATCCACTTTTGAAGAACACCATTGTGTCATCATGATACAATGATAAATAAGAGAGGTAAAAGACATAATCTCATGCTAAACATGATAATGAGTATCATAAAAAAACATATTAGTGGTTGAGAAAGGAAAGGTAAAAATACTCACTCACTTGAAGATTGAATCCAAGACATAATGGAGATGATTCAAATGCATCTATTTTTCTACAAATTGAAGCTATCCTTCTTGCCCCCAACAAATGAAATAAAAAATCTTATATCATCAAAATCCAAAGCTATATTTCTTGCTCGCTTTTGCATAATTCCAGCCCCTCTACACATGCAAGGCCATTTATTGGTTCTAATTCATGAGTGATGGCATATTTTATTCTTAGGGGTGATTGATTGAAGATAGGGGAGAGCTCTTTTGCATAGCATAAACTCAATCAGGAAACCCATTTCTTCCTTCTACATGGGAAGTGAAAATACTATTTTTTTCCATTACAAATTGTGTGAAATGTGCCCTTGATGATTTTTGTTTGGTGACTATATTTTTTATGATTATTCTTAATTAATAAAATTATTGAGGCTCATTATATTATAGCTTTTGATTAATTAATTTATGTTTATAATTAATTTATTTTAATTTTTAGTTGGTTAGAAAATAGTATAAGAAATGATATAATTTAGATGATGCACATTATATAGATAGTGACATTATATTTGGTTTCCCTTTCTTTTAAATTATATAAGTATGATTAAAATAGTTTTAATTATTGCCTATCAAAAAAAAGAATAATTTTTGATCATAAGTTAGGTTCAAGAAGCAATTATTCCAAATCTAGTGGTCTTTATAATAGATCTCAATCAAGATAATTTTTGAATGATTCAAGCTTGAAATCTTATGTTATTTTGTAATTTTATTTTATAATTTGATGGAAGAGAGCTTCTACATTTATATCTTTGTAAGATTATGGATGTCTCTAAAATTAATATTATGCACTTACATATGAGTCACTATAATTTATTATAACTAGATTACTTCCAAGCTTGCAAAGATATCTTTTACATGTCTTGTATGGATTATATTTATCTTTTATCAATCTAGATAGTTATACAATCTTATGTCTTTTGTACATATAAGAGTGTATGACTAATTATCTAGTCACTTTTTTAGTTATATACTTGGTATTTTAGTAAGTCACTTGTTCTTAAATGACTAATTCTCCAATCACTTATTTGATCATTTATTTGGTAATCTATTTAGTCATTTCTATTTGATTGATCTTATGATTTTATCTAGTGACCAAATTAGTCACCTATTTAGTCACATATACTTGTAAATTGTAAAAAAAACTAGTGGAATGTGATTATCTAGCAACATTTTGGAACATTATTGTAATGTTTGTAATGATTCTTTGGGAGGCATCTATGCCTTTATGATCTTCTACAAAATCATGCATACATTGGGGAATATTTAATAGTGAAACTTAATCAGTTATTTGGATAGGGTATAAAGGAAAGATGATTTCCTTTGATGTATTCATCATTGTAATATCATATAATAGTTATTATGTTTACACTAACTTGGGCGGGGGGGGGGGGGGGGGGGGGGGGGGGTGTGGGGGGTTTGAATCAATTATCTAAGGCTAGTTGCACCAAGTCAACAATTAAAGACTTCAACTACTTTAGATCAAGCACCCATTAGCTTGACTTCTATAGAAAATTATTAACAACATCAACTAGTAGTCCACTATCCTAATAATAACTAACTTGCACAATGTAAATCACCACAAATGACATCCATACAAGTTGACACTATGATTTAATCTGGAAACCCAAATTGGAAAAATCCATGAGTAATATGTCACCAATTTTTCACTCTTTCGAAGTGAGCTCTATTAGGAACCAACCCTAATAAAGCTTACAAAAAAAAACTCTTAAATGTTATCTTGTTAAAGGATTTAATCACACTATTAAAAGTGGCATTGTTAGAGGACTTTAGAAAATTCCATTAGAATACCACCTTGATTAAAGGATTTATATATAAGTATAAGGTCAACCTTGTTTAAAGAATTTCAATACTAATATAATGGTTTTAGAACATAATAGTAGATTTTTATTTGACTAATACAATTCACTTTGCAAATACAAATCACAATATGGCTCACATGCTTATCCACTAACTGGCCTCCATTGTCATCTCTATCTTTGATATGCTTGGAAACCCTTTGAGTAATTACTCATCACCTCTTCACAATACTTCTTAGCCTCCTACTCAATTCCTCCAATCAATAGCATCAACAAATACTCTAACCACACTAGGTTATCACTTGTACCTTCTTAAATAGGTAGTTATGATCTTTTGTTGCTTAATCATCACTGTACCTTTTAGGGTTAGGTTATATTCATCAAATTCTTCCATCATTTAGTCTTCTCTTTTCTCATCTAGAAACTTCTCCTTGAATCCTTGCATGGAAATGTATAATCATGGTTTCTCTTGATCTAAATGATCCATCTCATCAATCCTTATCTTCAACATGCTTTAAATATTCCAAGAAATCAACTGTGTCGACTGGGAATCACAATTTCTTCATAAACTATTAAATGTTGTCCCTTGACCAACACTATGTTGTGACACTCAGTCATCACTAGGTTACCCAGTCATTGTTGACATTTCTTTTTGGAACATATACTAATGCTTGGTCAATACTAATTCTTGATCGACATTACCTCTACTTGGCACATACTGGTGCTCAGTTGACATTAGCATCACTAGACATATACTTCAAGTTCCTTAATCTTTTTATCTTTTTCTCAGTTAAACCTATGGATTTTAGTCTTCTTTGATCACTTCTTCAAGGCTTCAATGCAACAATATTCTTTACTTATAGCATTATTAAACAATTAATTTATCATGTCAAAGTCTAACTAATCAAGTTCTTATTGTAGTTTCCTCATAACTCAACCTTTCCTCTAGGTTCAATTGTTATGTCTTCTCTCAAATTATTTTCATCCATCATCTAGTTATGACACTCAAATCAAATAAAAAACTATCCTACCAATAAGGTTTTCCATCAATGAAAACATAATAATTATTCCAATTGTAGTTTCCAACAATCTCCCTCTTTGGAATTAAAGGCAATACCTCTAGTTATCATGCAATCCATTACATGTATTAATTTGAGCATAAAGCTGTCTAAAAATCTCTCTCTTTCAATTTCATATATACATGTATACCCTCTTTTAGATACATCTTTCTTGTTTTAGCAACACCTCACATAAATTCTTCTTCACAACATCCCTTGTTGAATACTATTTCTCCCTCTTTTATGTATGACTTCTCTTCATTATTCACTTGATATAATCTCACTTTATATGGTAACTCGATCTCCCTCTCTTTGAAAAAAATTACATAGACAATTTATCTATGTCATACATTTTGATCATGTAGATATCCTTATATTTGTATTAAATTCATCACCTATCATCTTCCTTCATTGCTTTAAGCAAGTCCTAAAGTAGGATTGTTTGCATCAACTTGTAAGATATTTTGATGAATACATTTGATGTGAAGCTCCATTTCAGCTTAAGTATCCTTGTCTAGGGGAATCACCCCTAATTTTCCTCTTATATACTCATGAGAATCCTTAGGTAATGCCTTAGTAAAGATATCAACTATCTATTCCTTAGTATTCACATATGCCAATCTCACTTCGTTATCTTGAACTAACTTTCTCAAATAATGATACTTGATAGAAATATTCTTTTTCTTTGTGTGTGTCACCTAGTTCTTTGATATTTTTTATGGCATTAGTGTTTTCACAATAGATAAAAAATAGATCAATGATCTCTTCCTTCCTCCCTTTCAATAATTTCTTGATCTAGATGATATTTGAACAATTCACTACTGTTGCAACATATTCAGCTCTAGTTGTTGATTGAGAAATGCAATTCAAATTATTTCTTGTCCCATGGAACTAAAATCTTTCCTAAAAAGAAAGATCCTCCACTTATACTATTTCTATCATCAACATTTCCTACCCAATTGACATTTGTGTACACTTTTGAACAGCTCTAACTCATCATTCATCTTGTAACATAAGCCACAGTCTTCTATTCCTTTTAGATATTTTAGTATCCTTTTTGCTATCATCATTTTATTCTCCTTAGGACTTTTAGAAAACATTGCAACAATCCCAATTGCTAATGTAATATCAAGTTTTCTGTGAACAACATATTGTAACTTTCCAATCATTGATCTATACAATGTCTACTTCACATTAGTAGAATCATCATTTTTAGACATCTTATGTCCTATAGACATGGGTGTACTAACTGGTCTTAAATATTCCATTCCAAAGGTTTTCAATATCTCCTTGATGTAATTTGATTAAATAAGGTAGATACCTTGCTTTATCTAATATACTTGTAAACCACCAAAGAATTTGATCTCACCAAACATAGACATTTCAAATTATTTCTTCATCTCATCTATAAATGATTTGCATAATGCATATTTTCCTCCAAATATGTTATCATCAACAAAGATTTCAGATAACTATATCTCATTGTTACTACTAATCTTAAAATATAGATTGTTATTATCATTAGTTCTAGAAAATATAATCTTCACCAAATAACTACTTAACCTTTCATACCATGCCAGGGGCTTGTTTCAAAACATATAAAGCCTTGTCCAATCAACATACAATGTTATTCTTATCAGGGTCAATGAATTCTTCTAGTTTTTCATTATAAAATTCTTCCAATATTCCATTCAGAATTATAATTTGACATCCATTTAGTATAATTTGAATTCTTTATAAGAATAATATGCATGTAGTGTTCTAACTCCTTCCAACATTACAACTAAGGAAATTTTTTCCCCTATTAGGATTAAACCAAAAATAGAAATAAAAATTACATACAAATATAAAAAATATCTAGAAATAATAAATCATACAAAAAAGAACATAAGACACCAAGATTTAATGTGGTTCACCCAAACCATGGGCTACATCCACCAAATAGAAAGTCCAATATTATTACGATCCAATGATTACAACTTGATTACAATCCGTTATCCCTTACACCTCAATACTACCACATGAAGCAATTTTTACATCACACCTTATGAAAATCCTTAACCCTAATCTATTTTATACACTTGTATTTTTCCACTTTATGGTTATAAATAATTATTACATGTCAGCCCAAAATCCTAATGAAATAGGGACACTTTTTTTTTTATGAAGTATGTACAAAACTTCTCTGATTAGTCACCACAAACTAAAAATCTCCCACTTGGGAACTGATCAGGTTCTACACTAAGCAACAATATCCCACTTGGAGACTAATCCTATAGGTATGTCACTACTCCATGAGGCTCCCACTGGATCAAATCACCCTAGACTCTGATGTTCTTTTATTTTGTTTAGTCTAGAAGACCAACTGAAGTTGAAGAGGAGTTTAGGCTCTCCCTATCACTTCTTTTGAAAAAATATCCATTGGATTTTCATCTATGTGTATCTTTTCTAGCTTTAACTATCCATCATCCAAAAATTATCAAATGAAATCCTACCTTGTCTTTGAATGCAAAGAAGAATTCTTCACAAGATGAATGACACTCTAACTATCTGTAAACAAATAATTATCCCTCTAAGTGTGTCTCAATTCTTCTAGGAATAACTAAATCCATATAATCTCCTTGGCTTCCTCTATAGCAACACCATACTCTACCTTTATAGTGGATAAAGCATTAACTTTTTGCAAATGAGAAACCTAGCTCACTGTTGCCCCACCAATGGTACATGTACATAACATGTAGTACTCTTCCTAGTATCAATATCCCTTGCCAAATAAAAGTCAACATATCGGTATAAATAAGTCAAAGAGCCCCCAAAATGTAGACACTTACAGGATGTTCCTTTCAAATCTCTAAGAATCCAGTTTACTGCATTCCAATGCTCAATTCCTAGATGACTCATATACCTACTAATGACTCCTACTGGATGTGCAATATCTAACCTTGTACATACCATAGTATACATCAAGCTTTCTACAAATAAATAATAAGGTACCTTAGGAATATTATCCCCCTCTTCATGTGTCTTAGGACAAATCTCCTTAGTAAACTTTAAATGATCAAGTAAAATTGTGTTAACAAATTTAGCATTCTCTATAGAGAAACATTGCAACAACTTCTCAATATAATTAGCCTAATATAATGTCAATTTCCTATTCATTATATCTCTACAAATATTCATACCAAATATTTTTTTGGCCACAAAATTCCTTCATATAAAATTAGAAGAATCCAAAAATAGTAACCAAACTTTTGGGAGGCATAACTTTTGCACCGTAGCTCTGATCGACGAACTGTTTATATTTCTAAAAAGCTCTCAAAGTGGTCTATGCCCTATGGAGGAGCTTCACTCATCCCCCATTTTTTGGCTCTATTCAAGGTCATTTAATGCCCCTAACCTAACTTCAAAGCATTCTTAGGATGTCTCTAGAAACTAAGAAACTGCGATAACTTTCAAACCATGGGGCCTTTTGACCTAATTCTTTTTCTGGAATGCTCTAAATTAAAATGACAATCATCTGGAAAATTTACACCTTCTAGACTCCTATTTTTTTTGACATTTATATGTATCCCAAGGTGGTCAAATACTCTATCCTGGAACACTGATAGTGGAACTGTGAGAGTTGGAACCTTTATTTGACCCAAATGGGTATCAAAAAATGAAAACACATGAAACAGAAACTAAGTCTAAGTACATTTTTTTTTGGTTGACATAGGATTGCCCTTATACCTCTGGATGCTCCTACATCAGACATTCAGGGTAGATTGAAAAGTGACCGTGTCACTTTATGAATGATAGAGGAAATCTCAAATTGGAAACCTCAACTGCTGAAATTCAAGTTGAGTCCTGAATCAGCCATCCTTTCCACTTGACTAAATACTCTTCATACTGCCTATTTCTAGTACTCCTACCCACACAATGATCTAGAATGTCTTCTATCTCCTCCTTCTTAGAAGTAGGAATTGGACATGGCTCTAAAATTGGCTCCTCATCTGCACCATCATCATGATACTCTGTTAAGTCTGCAATGTTGAAAATAGGAAAAATGTGAATACCATCTAGCAACTCCACCTCATATGCATTTCTTGAGTCATGTTTCTTCAAAATTTTGCAGGGGCCAAATTTCTTCATTTTCAGCTTGTTGTAAGTACCAGCTAGAAATCTTTCTTTTCTTAAGTGTACCATGACTAGATCCCCTACTTGGAATTCCTTATGTCTTCTCCTTTAATCAGCCCTAGCTTTATACTCTTGATTCATCCTGACAATGTGTGCCTAGAACTCCTCATATAGACACTTGATATGTTCAATAAATTCTTCAGCTTTAGCACTTGTCCTCTCCCCTTGTTCTATCTTCCTCAATTCTGGTGTAGTCCTTGGGCTACTTCCATATACAATTTAGAATGGTGATCTACCAGTACTCCTATTTAAAGAGTTATTGTAAGCAAACTCTGCTAATGGTAGAATTAAATCCCACCCCTTGGGCTTATCCCCAACTAAACATCTCAACAAATTGCCCAAACTTCTATTTACCACTTCTATTCGGCCGTTAGTCTGTGGGTGATGTGTGGAACTGAATTTCAAGTTTGTTCTCAACTTCTTCCACAATGTTCTCTAGAAATACCCTACAAATTTAGTATCTCTATCAAAAAATATACTCCTTGGAAGACCATGTAGTCTTACCACCTCTCTAAAAAACAAGTCTACAATATGGACAACATCATGAGTTTTTTGACATGGAATGAAATGTGCCATTTTGGAGAACCTATCAACCACCAAAAATACTGAGTTATTACCCCTTTGTGTCCTTGGAAATCCAAGAACAAAATCCATACTTATGTCCTCCCATGGCTTTGATGGAATAGGAAATGGCTGATATAGTATAGTATTGTGACTAAATCCCTTGGCCACTTGAAAAATCTGACAACTCTGTACAAACTTCTTCACATCCTGTGAAATTTGAGGCCAGAAATAATGTTCTCTAAGAATGGCAATGGTCTTATCTTGACGAAAATGTCCTACCATCCCTCGACTATGTTTCTCCTTAATCAAATTTTCCCTCATGGAACTGCTTGGAATGCATAATTGATAGCCCTTGAATAACATACCATCTTGAATCAGATAGTCTAACCACTTAGTTCTATCTACAACAATAGGCTCTTTACAAGCTTTCCATACTTTAGTAAAATCAAGATACTCAGGGTACAGATTCTTGTGTTCATCAAACCCAACTACTTCAACCTACATTACATGTAAGAAACAACTGTCTCCTACTTAGTGCATCTGCAACCCTATTATATTTTCCACTTCGATGCTTCAACACAAATGTATAGCTCTGCAAGAACTCTACCCACTTCATATATCTTTGATTCAATTTACCTTGGCTATTTAAGTACTGTAATGCCTAATGATCAGTATACAAAAACAATTCTTTTGGCAATAAATAATGCCTCCATTTCTTTAAGGCTTGAACTATTGCATAGAACTCTTGATTATAAATAGAAAACTTCCTTTTCGCATCATTCAATTTTTCACTAAAATATGCAATAGGCTTACCTTCTTGGCTTTATAAAGCCCCAATAGTGCTACCACTAGCATCACAATTGACCTCGAACACCCTTCTAAAATCTAGAAGTGCCAACATAGGTTTTCCTATCACCTTCTTCTTTAGCACTTCAAAACTTCTCGTAGCTGCTGCAGTCCATTTGAACTCTTTTCTGTCCCCTCTTATTGTGTTAGTCAGGGGTGCACATATGCCATTGAAATTCTTAATGAACTTCCTGTAAAAACTAACTAGACCATGAAATGATCTTATCTCAGTAGCAGACCTTGGAGTAGGCCATTCCAAGATGGCTTTTACCTTCTTTGGATCCATTTTAAGACCTTCAAGTGATATAACAAACCCTAAGTAGACTAACTCCCTTTTTGTAAAGATACACTTCTTCAGATTAATTAATAGTTTCTCTTCCCTTAACCTTTCAAGGAAACTAAAAATATGCAATAAATGTTCTTCCAAAGTCTTGCTGAAAATTAAAATATCATCCAAATAGACAATAACAAAATTTCCAAGAACTTCTTAAGTACCTCATTCATAAGCCACATGAAGGTGCTTGGGGCATTTTTCAATCCAAAGGGCATGACTAACCACTCATAAAGACCCTCCTTGGTCTTGAAGGCTATTTTCCTCTCATCTCCTTCTCGTATCCCTATCTAATGATAGCCACTCTTGAGATCTATCTTTGTGAAGTATTGAGCTCCACTGAGGCAGTCCATAAGATCATCCATTCTTGGCAAAGGAAACTGATACTTGATGGTTGTCCTATTTATAGCTTGAGAGCCTGTACACATCCTCCAATCTCCATCCTTCTCTTTTGCTAGTACTGTAGGTACTGCACATGGACTCAGGCTCTCCAAAATCAAGCCCTTCCTCAATAGTTCCTAAACCTGTCTATTTAGCTCCTCAGTTTCAGCAAGAGTCATCCTGTGAGTAGCCTTGTTAGGCAAACTAGTTCCTGGAATTAAATCTATCTGATGATTGATTTTCCTTACTAGTGGAAATCTTTCTGGAACATTACCAGAGATGATATCTCCAAACTCACCTAGTAAATCTGAAACTTCAAGTGGTATTTCACTACTACCTTCTTTATCTTTCCTAGGGATCAAAGCATAGCACATCCGCTAATGTTTCATTCCATCTAAAAACTTCCTTCCATCAACAAGACAAATCCTAGCATTGCTACATACCTTTTCACCTTCCTTTTTCATGGACTTCAATTTGTGGTGAACTCCATCCTTTGTTAGATAGTATGTGTTTGCATGACCATCATGTACTGCATGCCTATCAAACTGCCATGGTCTTCCCAACAATAGATGGAAGACATCCATTGGAATAACATCACAGAGAACTTCATCATGGTAACTCCCAATTTTGAACTTCAATAAACATTGTTCACTTATCAGGACCTTATGATCATCTTTCACCCAAGCAATCTGATAGGGTTGGGGGTGTTTCTCCCTCTTGAGCTTCAGCTTATAGACCATCTCCTCTAATACCAAGTTATCAGTGCTACCACCATCAATGATGACATCACAACATTTATCCTCACACTTGCACCTGGTACGGAATAAAATCCTCCTTTGTCCTAGTTCAATCTCACCACTTAGTAGGACCCTTTAATTGACTAAAGTCTCTCCTCTTTCTGCATCCTCTGAATGTGATGATTGTGCATCCTCATCCACATGAGCAATGCTAGCTTGACCCTCATCTCTCCTATCTATCGTTCCTTGTCATTGAGGGAATTCAAAGGCAGGATGACCTACTTCATTGCAATGGGAACACTCATGCAGGAGCATACAGAGGTATAAGCGCAATCTTGTGTCATCCAAAAAATTGTACTTAGACTTAGTTTCTATTTTATGTGTTTTCATTTTTGGATACCCATTTGGATCAAATAAAGATTCCAACTCTCACAGTTCCACTATCAATGTTCTAGGATAGAGTATATGAACACCTTGGGATACGTGTAAATGTCAAAAAAATAGGATTATGTAATTAACCCACCATTTTGGTGAACAAGAAGGTGTAAATTGGCTAGATGAATGTAATTGTAATTTAAAACATTCCAGAAAAAGAATCAGGTCAAAAGGCCCCACAGTTTGAAAGTTATCATAGTTTTTCAAATTCTAGAGACATCCTAAGAATGCTTGAAAGTCAGGTTAGGGGCATTAAATGACCTCAAAGAGGGATAAAAAATTGAGGAGGAGAAAAGCTCATCCATAGGGCTATAGAGCACTTTGAGAGCTTTCTAAAAATGTAAACAGTTCATCAATCGGAGCTACGGTTCAAAATTTATGCCTCCCAGAAGTTCGGTTACCGTTTCTGGATTCTTCTAATTTTGTGCCAACTTTTAATGCAACTTCTAGATCCTTCTATTTGGTCAGTAGATGCCTACTATCACTTTCTAGAATGCATTCCTAATCCTCAACCCTCTGAGGTCTATTTAAGAACATTTTTGGCATTGTAAAAGGTAGTTCGGAGTGGAGTTTGAGAGAAGGTACTGAAAGGAAAAATTATCTACAAATTTATACTATTTTAAGCCCATAGGGCATGTTTTGAAGTCTATTTTATTTGTACTAAATGTATTAGCTTATTTAAAAAGTTAATAAAATTTTCCCCTTCCTATTGTGTCCATTCTGTTCTTGGGTTCTATCCCCATAAAGTAGTATTAGAGCAGGTTTTTCTGAGTGTGTAGACAGAGCGCCGACTATGAGGCAGTTTGCACCAGGACTATGTGGTTGTGGATTTAAGTTAAGAAGATGCGTCCACAAATAGAGTGTGGTGGAAGGGCTAAAGCTATTAATCCTAAGGAGGTTAGAGACCTCCAAAGGTAGGTACAAGCATTACAGGAAGAGCTCTATAGAGGAACAAATGTTGCCATAGGCAACGAAAGTGAGGATGACAATGAAGAAGAAAAAATTGGACTAGAAGGGGAATTCGATAGGGAAGTTCTAAATCAGGCAGAGGAAAGGCTTTTTAGGGCCATTACTATGTTTGGGAAAAGACCTACAATTGATGTGAGTGTATTTTCAAGAAATTTAAAACCAGATGAGTTGATCGATTGGATCAATGAATTGGAAGAATACTTTGAGTATAAGGATATTAGGGACCCAAATAGGGTTAAGTTTGCAAAGGCCAAACTGAAAGGGCATGCCAAAAATTTGGTGGGAAGAGGTTCAATTGAAAAGAAATAGAAGAGGAAAGGATAAGATCACAAGGTGGGATCACATGGTGGAAAAACTAAAGAAGCAGTTCATTCCTATTGATTATGAGCTTGATTTGTTTAGGAAGATGCATGGTTTAAAGCAAGCAGAAAAATCAGTCCAAAAATATACAGAAGAGTTTTATCAACTTCTGATTAGAGTAGGGCATGTAGAAGCAAATAAGGAGAAGGTTTCTTGTTATATCAGTGGGTTGCGACCTAGCATCCAGGAGGAATTAAGTCTGGTAAGAATGACCGACATTAAAGAGGCATACTAGTTTGCCCTACGAGTTGAAGCGAAGCTAAATAAGAGGTTTGAAGGGAGATAAAGAGGGCATGTGCAAGACGAAAGGGGTAGTGATAGGCCATATGGAGGCAAAAATGAAACCCAAAAGAAAAATGAAGATGTTGGTACTAGTAGGAACCAGAGTAAGGAGGGTTTCAACTGCTCTTGAGATCAAGACTTTGGAAATCAGAGAGGAAGAGGTAGAGGACGTGGACAAGGAAGAGGAGGCTTTCATGGTACCTGTTTCCATTGCAATGAAGAAGGTCATCATGCCTTTGAATGCCCTCAATGAAAAGGAAGGACAGATAGGAGAGCTGAGGGTCAAGCTAGGGTTGCTCATGTGGATGAGGATGCACAATCATTACATTAAGAGGATGCAGAAAGAGTAGAGACTTTAGTGAATGAAAGGGTCCTACTAAGTGGTGAGATTGAACTAGGAAAAAGGAGGAGTTTATTCTGTACCAGGTGCAAGTGTGAGGATAAATGTTGCGATGTGATCATTGATGGTGGTAGCACTGACAACTTGGTGTTAGAAGAGATGGTCTCTAAGTTGAAGCTCAAGAGGGAGAAACACCCCCAGCCCTATCAGATTGCTTGGGTGAAGGATGATCCTAAGATCCTGGTAAGTGAACAATGTTTAGTGAAATTCAAAATTGGGAGTTACCATGATGAAGTTCTTTGTGATGTTATTCCAATGGATGTTTTCCATCTGTTGTTGGGCAGATCGTGGCAGTTTGATAGGCATGCAGTACATGATCATCATGCAAACACATACTCTCTAACAAAGGATGGAGTTCACGCAAACTGAAGCCCATGAAAAAGGAAGGTGAAAAGGTATGTAGCAGTGCTAGGATTTGTCTTGTTGATGGATGGAAGGTTTTAGATGGCATGAAAAATCAGCGTATGTGCTATGCTTTGATTCCTAGGAAAGATAAAGAAGGTAGTAGTGAAATACCAATTGAAGTTTCAGATTTACTATGTGAGTTTGGAGATATCATTTCTGATAATGTTCCAGAAGGATTACCACCGGTAAGGAAAATCAGTCATCATATAGATTTAATCCCAGGAGCTAGTTTGCCTAATAAGGCTACTCATAGGATGACTCCTACTGAAACTGAGGAGCTAAATAGACAGGTGCAGGAGCTATTGATAAAGGGTTTGATTCGGGAGAGCCTAAGTCCATGTGCACTACCTATAGTATTGGCATCAAAGAAGGATGGAGAGTGGAGGATGTGTACAGACTCTCGAGCTATAAATAGGATAACCATCAAGTATCATTTTCCTTTGCCAAGAATGGATGATCTTATGGACTACTTGAGTGGAGCTCAGTACTTCATAAAGATAGATCTCAAGAGTGGCTATCATCAGATACAAATATGAAAAGGAGATGAGTGGAAAAAAACCTTCAAGAGAAAGGAGGGTCTTTATGAGTGGTTAGTCATGCCCTTTGGATTGACAAATGCCCCAAGCACCTTCATGCAGCTTATGACTGAGGTACTTAAGAAGTTCTTGAGAAAATTTGTTATTGTCTATTTGGATGATATTTTAATTTTCAGCAAGACATTGGAAGAACATTTATTGCATATTCGTAGTGTCCTTGAAAGGTTAAGAGAAGAAAAATTGTTAATTAATCTGAAGCAGTGTATCTTTGCAAAAAGGGAGTTAGTCTACTTGGGGTTTGTTATATCACTTGAAGGTCTCAAAATGGATCCAGAGAAGGTAAAAGCCATCTTGGAATGGCCTACTCCAAGGTCTACTACTGAGGTAAGATCATTTCATGGTCTGGTTAGTTTTTACAGGAAGTTCATTAAGAATTTCAATGACATATGTGCACCCCTAACTGACACAATAAGAGGGGATAGAAAAGAGTTCAAATGGATTGCAGCAGCTACAAGAAGTTTTGAATTGATGAATAAGAAGGTGACAGAACAACCTGTGTTGGCATTTCCAAATTTTAGAAAGGTGTTCTAGGTGGATTGTGATGCTAGTGGCGGTGCTATTGGTGCTGTATTAAGCCAAGAAGGTAAGCCTATTGCATATTTTAGTGAAAAATTGAATGATGCAAAAAAGAAGTATTTTGTTTATGATCAAGAGTTCTATGCAAAAGTTCAAGCGTTAAAGAAATGGAGGCATTATTTATTGCCAAAGGAATTTGTTTTGTATACTAAACATCAAGCATTATAATACCTAAATAGCCAAGGTAAATTGAATCAGAGGCATATGAAGTGGGTAGTGTTCTTGCAGCTATACATTTGTGTTGAAGCATAGAAGTGGAAAAACTAATAGGGTTGTAGATTCACTGAGTAGGATACAATTGTTGCTTACAGTAATGCAAGTTGAAGTAGTTGGGTTTGATGAACTCAAGAATCTGTACCCTGAAGATCTTGATTTTGTTGAAGTGTGGAAAGCTTGTAAAGAGTCTATTGCTATAGATAAAACTAAGTGGTTAGACTATCTAATTCAAGATGATATGTTATTCAAGGGCAGTCAATTATGCATTCCAAGGAGTTCCATGAGGGAAAATCTGATTAAGGAGAAACACAGTGGAGGGATGGTAGGACATTTTGGTCGATATAAGACCATTACCATTCTCAAAGAACATTATTTTTGGCCTCAAATGTCATAGGATGTGAAGAAGTTTTTACAAAATTTCCAAATGTGTCAAGTTGCCAAGGGATTTAGTCATAATACTGGTCTATATCAGCCATTGCCTATTCCATCAAAGCCATGGGAGGATATAAGTATGGATTTTGTTCTTGGATTGTTGAGGACACAAAGAGGTAATGCCTCAGTATTTGTGGTGGGTGATAGGTTCTCCAAAATGACACATTTCATTCCATGCCACAAAACTCATGATGTTGTTCATATTGCAGACTTGTTTTTCAAAGAGGTGGTAAGATTGCATGGTCTCCCAAGGAGTATAGTTTCTAATAGAGATACTAAATTTGTAGGGTATTTCTGGAGAATATTGTGGAAGAAGTTGAGAACAGACTTGAAATTAAGTTCCACACATCACCCGCAGACTGATGGCCAAACAGAAGTGGTAAATAGAAGTTTGTGCAATTTGCTGAGATGTTTAGTTGGAGATAAGCCCAACGGGTGGGATTTGATTCTACCACAAGCAGAGTTTGCTTACAATAACTCTATAAATAGGAGCACTGGTAGATCACCATTCCAAATTGTATATGGAAGTAGCCTAAGGACTACACTAGAATTGAGGAAGATAGAGCAAGGGGAGAGGACAAGTGTTGAAGCTTAGGAATTTACTAAACATATCAAGCATCTACATGAGGAGGTTTAGGCACATATTATGAAGATGAATCAAGAGTATAAAGCTAGGGCCGATCAAAGGAGAAGACATAAGGAATTTCAAGTAGGGGATCTAGTCATGGTACACTGAAGAAAAGAATGATTTCCAGCCGGTACTTACAACAAGCTGAAAATGAAGAAATTTGGCCCCTACAAAATTTTGAAGAAACATGACTTAGGAAATGCATATGAAGTAGACTTGCTAGATAGAATTCACATTTCTCTTATTTTCAACATTGCAGACTTAACAGAGTATCATGATGATGGTGTAGATGAGGAGCCGACAGTAGAGCCACGTCCAATTCCTGTTTCTAAGAAGGAGGAGATAGAGGAAATTCTAGATCATCATGTGGGAAGGAGTACTAGACATAGGCATTATGAAGAGTATTTGGTCAAGTGGAAAGGATTTCTGATCGAGGACTCAACTTGGACATCAATAGTTGAGGTTTCCCATTTGGGATTTCCTCTACCATTCATATAGTGACAGGGCCACTTTTCAATCTACCCTGGATGTCTAATGCAAGAGCATCCAGAGGTATAAGGGCAATCCTGTGTCATCCAAAAAAATGTACTTAGACTTAGTTTCTATTTCATGTGTTTTCATTTCTAGATACCCATTTGGCTCAAATAAAGGTTCCAACTCTCATAGTTCCACTATCAGTGTTCTAGGATAGAGTATTTGAACACCTTAGGATATGTGTAAATGCCAAAAAAATAAGAGTATGTAATTGAGTCATCATTTTGGTGAACAAGAAGGTGTAAATTGGCTAGATGAATGTAATTTTAATTTAGAGCATTCCAAAAAAAGAATCAGGTCAAAAGGCCCTACGGTTTGAAAGTTATCACAGTTTTTCAATTTTTGGAGACATCCTAAGAATGATTCTAAGTTAGGTTAGGGGCATTAAATGACCTCAAAAAGGGCTAAAAAATAGGAGATGAATGAATCTATTCCATAGGGCTATAGAGAGCTTCAAGAGCTTTTTGAAAATGTAAATGGTTCATCAATCGGAGGTACGGTTCAAAAGTTATGCCTCTCGAAAGTTTTGTTACCATTTCTGGATTCTTCTAATTTTGCACCGACTTCTAATGCAACTTTTAGAGCCTTCTATTTGGTGGGTGGATGCCTACTAGCACTTTCTAGAATTTATTCCTAACCCTTAACTCTCCGAGGTCTATTTAAGAACATTTCTGGCATTGTAAAAGGCAGTTTGGAGTGGAGTTTGAGAGGAGGTACTGAAAGGAGAAATTATCTCCAAATTTATGCTATTGTCATAGGGCATGTTTTGAAGTCTATTTTCTCTGTACTGAATGTATTAGCTTATTTACAAAGTTAATTAAATTTTCCCCTTCTTGTTGTGTCCATTCTATGCTTGGGTTGTATCCCCATCAAACAGGTACCACAGAAGCCTCCCTTCCCTTGTTCACATCCTCTACCTCTTCCTCTCTAATTTCCAAAGTCTTGATCATGAGAGTAGTTGAAACCCTCCTTCCTCTAGTTCTTGCTAGTACCCACAGCTTCATTTTTCTTTTGGGTTTCATTTTAGCCTCTAAATGACCTACCACTATGCCTTCCTCCTTGATCATGCCCTCTTTGTCTCCCTTCAAACCTCTTATTTAGCTTCTCTTCAACTAGTAGGGAAAAATTGTATGCCTCTTCAATGCTGGTCATTCTTACTATACTTAATTCGTCCTGGATGCTAGGTTGCAACCCACTGATATAACGAGAAACCTTCTCCTTATTTTCTTCTACATGCCCTACTCTAATCAAAAGTTGGTAAAACTCCTCTGTATATTCTTGAACTAATTTTCCCACTTTCTTTAACCCATGCATCTTCTTAAACAAATCAAGCTCTTAATCAATACGAATGAATTGCTTCTTCAATTTGTCCACCATACGATCCCACCTTATGATATTATCCTTTCCTCTTCTATTTCATTGTAATTGAACCTCTTGCCACTAGATTTTGGCATGTCCTTTCAGTTTGGCCTTTTCAAACTTAATCCTATTTGGGTCCCTAATATCCTCATACTCAAAGTATTCTTCCAGTTCATTGATCCAGTGGATCAACTCATCTGGTTTCAAATTTCTTGAAAATACACCCACATCAATTGTAGGTCTTTTCCAAAACTTATAAATGGCCCTAAAATGCCTTTTCTCTACCTGATTCAGAACTTCCCTGTTAAATTCCCCTTCTGGGCCAATTTCTTCTTCTTCATTGTCATCCTCACTATCATCACCTGCAGCAACATTTGTTCCTCTACAGAGCTCCTCTTGCAATGCTTGTACCTACCTTTGGAGGGCTCTAACCTCCTTAGGATTAATAGCTTCATCCCTTCCACCACGCTCTCCTCATGGAGGGATCTTTTTAACTCAAATCCACAACCACACAGTCCTGGCGCAAACTACCTCACAGTCGGCACTCTGTCTACACACTCAAAAAAATCAGCTCTGATACCACTTGATAGGGACACAACTCCAAGCACAGAATGGACACAATAGGAAAGAGAAAATTTTATTAACTATGTAAATATGCTATTACATTTAGTACAGATAAAATAGACTTCAAAACATACTCTAAGGGCTTACAATAGCATAAATCTGGAGATAAATTCTTCTCCCAGTACCTCCTCTCAAACTCCACTCCGAACTACCTTTTACAATGCTAGAAATATTCTTAAATAGACCCCAAAGGGTTAAGGATTAGGAATACATTCTAAAAAGTGATAGTTGACATCCACCAACCAAATAGAAGGCTCTAGAAGTTGCATTAGAAATCGGCACAAAATTAGAAGAATTCAAAAACGGTAACTGAACTTTCGGGAGGCATAACTTTTGAACCGTAGCTCCGATCAATGAACTGTTTACATTTCAAAAAAGCTCTCAAAGTGTTCTATAACCCTATGGGGAGCTATGCTCATCCCCCATTTTTTGACCTTTTTTGAGGTCATTTAATGCCCCTAAACTGACTTCGAAGCATTCTTAGGATGTCTCTAGAAATTGAAAAACTATGATAACTTTCAAACCGTGAGGCCTTTTGACCTGATTCATTTTTTGGAATGCTCCAAATTACAATGACAATCATTTGGCCAATTTACACCTTCTAGGTCACCAAAATGATGGCTCAATTACATACTCCTATTTTTTGGCATTTAGACATATCCCAAGGTGTTCAAATACTCTATCCTAGAACACTGATAGTGGAACTGTGCGAGTTGGAACCTTTATTTGACCCAAATGGGTATCCAAAAATGAAAACACATGAAACAAAAACTAAGTCTAAGTACATTTTTTTTTTGGTTGACACAGGATTGCCCTTATACCTCTGGATGTTCCTGCATCAGCATATAATCAATATATAAACATAAAATATTATAGTTGTCATCATCCAACCTATTAAAGTAAACACAATGATTTGAATGACACCTACTACATCCATGCTCATGCATAAAACTGTCAAATTTTAGATACCATTACCGAGATGCTTGCTTCAAGCCATATAAACTTTTCTTCAATTTGCATACTAATTTTTCCTTACCTTTGACCTCAAATCGCTATGGTTGTGCCATATATATCTCTTCATCCAAATCACCATGAAGGAAGGTTGTTTTAACATCAAGTCACTATAAATGAAAATCTTCAGTAGCTATAATACTTAAAATAGTATGAATAGAAGTCATTTTTTTACAACAAGAGAGAATATCTCATCAAAATAAATGCCCTTTTTTGTGCAAATCATTTTACAACTAATTTAGCTTTAAATCTTTTCTTTCCTCCATCATCTTTTTTCAACCTATAAACCCATTTATTCTCTAAAGCCCATTTTCCTATAGGCAACTTCCATAAATCCCAAGTCTTATTTTTTAGAAAGGAGTCCATTTTGTCTCCTATAGAATACTCCCATTGAATCTTGGTATCCACCTACACAACTTCATCATAACATTTAGGTTCACTAGCATCTATTAGTGAAATAGAGTACAAAGAAGGAGAAAATCTTTCTGGAGGTCTACTTGGCCTTGTTGGTCATCTAACATTCACTAGGGCATGTGGTATTTCTTGTTGTCATTGTTGTAGATCATGAGGAATTGTTGGAACATCATCTTTTGAAGTATCGTCCAACACTACATAATCATCTTCTTTCTTCTCATGTTGTTGCAATAGGTCTTTGTACAATAATTTCTCATTGAATATGACATCCCTACTTCTTAAAATTTCATGATTTTTAAAATTCAAAAGCCTATAACCAAATTTATCAATTCCATATCCAAAAAATACACATTTCTTTAACTTAGCTTCCAACTTGGTTCTATTTTTAGAATTTATATCAGAAAATGCTTCACAACCAAAGGTCTTGAGAAAAGAATAACCCACATTCTTACTAGTCCATGCTTCCTCTAGAATACCATAGCCCAAGGGAGTAGAGGGATGTCTATTAATCAAATATATAATAGTATTGACAACCTCCACACACATGTTTAAGGGAAACTCTCATGCAACCACATGTTCCTTGCATGCTCCATTATAGTCTTGTTCTATTGGAATTCATTAGAATAAGTAAGAGAGGGGGGGGGGGGGGGGGGGGGGTGGGGTGAATTAGTTGTCCAAGGTCCAAATTTACAAATAATTTTTTTAGAAAACTTAGTGAATGCATATCGATAAAACATATTCATCACGCATGCATCCATTAGGTCATACAATTACTCAAACTTGTAGGTTACTGTCAAATCAACTTTGCAAAAATGTAAGCATGAGAAATAACAAATTCAAAAATACTTTTGACACAATTATTCTATGTGGAAATCCAATTTGAGAAAATCCATTAGTAACATGCTACCCATTCTTACTCTTTTGAAGTGATTCTCTATGAAAGGCCAACCCTATCAAAGGTTACAATGCACACTATTAAATGTAACATGGTTAGAGAATTTCAATCAACCTATTTGGAGTGAACCTTATTAGAGGACCTTAGATCATTCATGTGAAATGTCACCCAATTAAAGGATTAACAAATTATAGTTAGGTAAACCTTAATGCAAATGATTTACCCTAGACTGTTACAATGATTAGAAAGTAATAGTAAGGCTTGACCTGATAACAACTTACAACACACTTTGTAGAATATAAATAACTATTGAAGTCTTCCATTCTTCTTGGCTTTCACACACTTTAGCTCTGATAGCTTGTTCACCCTTCAAGCATCCATACCCTTAAGCCCTCTTTCTTTGTTCTCCAATAGCAATCTCTTTTTTTTGGTCTCTAAATGAAGCAATACCCTAGACTCCTTGTCTTCCTTAGGTTCTCACACATGAAAACCATTGGTTCTAACCAACCATCTCTATAAATAGAAAGCTAACATCTTTTGTCATACATTTTTTATCGTCCATTTTAGGGTTAGGTAGGATTACATAGGATTCAATGAATCTACCCATCTTTTCATCTTAGTTCCTTCTAGAAACTACTCCTTTAATCCTTTTTAAGTTCAACTCAAAATGGCTTGCCATGAATTCTATGCCACCAACTCATCATAGTAATCTTCCACATGATCCACAAAATTCAAGAAAACCAAATAGTTAGCTTAGATTCATCAATCCATGATTTAACATGAATACTGGCATTCAACATTAATATGTTGCCACTCAACTTCCATACTAGTCTTCCACTCATCATCCACTAGATAAATCGAAAAATGCTAAAGTTTAATGCTACTTGACATCAACTAAACTTTTCTCAACTTATACTGCATCACTCAAGATACACTAAACTTTTATTTTTCTCAACTCCAACTGATTTTCTACTTGGCTTGCACTAACTTTGCTCAGCACCAACTATCCACTTGGTCAAGTTTAGCAAACTCAATTCTTCTTACTTGTTTTTGTAGACTTAGTCAATGTATCCATCTTTTGCAACCTTAAGTAGATAGTCAATGCACTATATCATCACTGTCTTAACTAAAACTTGTACTCCTTTTTCATACCATAACTCAACCTTTCCTTTAGGTGCTATTATTATCTCATTTGATCAAAACCTCCTCATTGATCAAACAAATGATAGTACTCAAATCAACTAAGAAGTTGTCTTACTAGAAAGTAGCAGGTTTGACACTAGTGATAAAACAATGGCTAAAACACATTCTCATACTTGTATCAATTTTTTGTCAACATTGTTCATGCATTCAACCAGTACATTTTCTAGTGGAGTCCTTGAAATATTTTTTTGTCTATAAATACGATTACTGGAGCAATAATCTTCAAATTCATGACTACAATACTCACCACCATTATCAAATCTGAGACATTTTAATTTCTTACCAATCTCATTTTCAACCAAGCATTTCCATTTCTTGAAAGTTTGACATACATCAGATTTCTATCTAAGGAAATAAATCCATACTTTTCTAGTTGCATCATCAATAAGTGTAACATAATAATGAGAGCCACCAAAGGAAGATACCTGAGCTGGTCCCCATAAATCTTTATGTACAAGCTCTAATCTCCCACTTTTTTTTTTCTTCCCACTCTTCACAAAAATCACTCTCTTTTGTTAATCCATACACACAACTTTCACAAAAATCCATATTAACACATTTTAGACTTCGTAAATTTTTTTTTGAATGAAGTAATTTCATATCTTTCTCACTCATGTGCTCAAGTCTGTTGTGCCATAGTGCTATATCAAAATATATGGCAATCATTTGTTCTCCCTACTCAACTGTAGCAACTATTTTTGAATATTCAATTTTCTCTTAAATAATAAAAGTAGAAGGAAAAATATGTCCATTACAAAGATATAAGGTGCCTACTTTCACATTTTTTTCTACTACAAGGGAACCTTTTGAAACCTTCCACTTTTTATCATTAAAAGTAATCATACAACCCTCATTACTAAGTTTTCTTAGTAAAATTAAATTCCTACTCAGCCTTGGAGCTATTGAGATTTGATTGAGAAGATCATTGTTGAAAGATAGAGATTGTTGAAGTAATATGTATTTCAATCATTGTTTTGTCACTGATGTCAAACCTGCTATTTGCTAGTGAGACAATTTCTTATAAGATCCAAAGACTATTATTTAGTTAATTGATGAAGAGGATTTAATCAATAAGATGTAACAATAGTAGCTAGAGGAAAGGTTAAGTTATAGAAATGAAATGAAGTTCAAGGATCAATTAAGACAATGGTGAAATGATGTATTGATAATCTACTCGAAGTTACAAAGGTTGCCATACTCAAAAACTTTAGAAGAGTAAGAAATACTAAGATTATTTGCAAAGCTTGACCAAGTTGATAGTATGTGTCAAGCAAAGATAAGTCATGCCGAGCAGAAAATTAGTTGGTGCTAAGTAAGAACAAATTCTACTATGTGTCTAGTAACATAGTTAGTCCCAAGAAAAATACAATAAGTGTTGAGCATCAGTAAAATGCAGTTGATATTGTGTAACTTTACATTTGATGTTGAGCTACATAATATGTGTTGAACATCAGAAGATTGATAATGCTAAGCTGCTACATTATTTTGAAGATCATGAATTTGATGAATATAAGCCAACAAGTTTTTTTTCTTGAATTTTGTGAACGAGGTGGAAGATAAGGACAATGAGCTAGTGGAACAACATTCTAGGTAAACCACTTTTGGATGAATTCAAATGGATTCTAGAGGAAGTTTCTAGAATAGATATGTAATATGGGGTAGATAAATTGTATCCTACCTAACCCATCTTAATCCTAATTTTGATGATGGAGAATGAGCAACAAAATATCTTAATTTCCTATTTATAGGAATGTCTGGTCATGAAGCAAGATTGTCATGTGCGAGAACCTAAGGGAGACAAGAGGTCAAGGGTTTTGCTTCATCAAGTGACTTAAGAGAAGAGTTTGCAAAATGACATGTTAAGCAAGAAGGCTTAAGGAGATATATGCTTGAAGGATAAACAAGCTATCAAAGCTACACAGAATGAAAGCCAAGCAAAATGAGGAACTAAATTGAGATATATAATCTGCAAAGTAAAGTTTTAACTTGTTTCAGATCAAATACTCTATTGTACTCTCTAACAATTGTATCAATTAGGGTAAAATATTTTGGACTAAGGTTGACTTAAAAATCATTAGGAAATCCTTTAACAAGGTGGCATTCCAAGTGAATGGTCTAAAGTCCTTTAACTAGGCTCACTTATAATATGGTGATTGAAATCCCTTAACCGGGTCACATTTAACACTATGCATTGTAACCTTTAACAGAGTTGGCCTTTCATAGGGCATCACTTTAGAAGAGTAAAAAAGGTGTAGCATGTTATTGGTAGTTTTTCCCAAATTGGGTTTCCATGTTAAATCAATGTGTCAAGTGTGTGGATAATTTTCATGTTTTATGTTTTTTTGTTGCTTGTTGATTTAATAGTAACTTGCAAGTAATGGTAATAATACATGTACTGATATGAGTGTTCAAATAGGTTCACTAGGCTAGTGAAAAAGTTTTATTGGTACATCTAGACCTTGAATAATTGATTCACCCCCCTTTCAATTATTCTAAAGAATTCTAACAATTGGTATCCGAAACTTGTTGCTTAAAAGGACTAGTTTGAAGGTACTAGAAGCATAAAGATCAAGATATCAAAAAGAGATGTATCGAAGCTCAACAGTGACAACTTTCCTACATGGAAAAGTTTGATAAAGCTACACCTTGGAGGAATTGGAGATCATGTGAAAACTACAATTAAAGTGGAACATGTTGATCTAGCAGGCGCTCCAACTACTGAAGATATGAAGAAAAGAAAGAACACAATCAAACAATGTTGGAGATTGTGTCTACCCTAAGCTATGCAATTTTATGATTTCAAATGGTGTAACACTAAAAAGAAGGTGTGGGATAACCTAACTACCATCTATGGAGGAGACACAAATATTCAAAGAGCCACATCTAAGAGTCTCAGAGGTAGATTTGATGACATGAGAATGGAAGTAGATGAAAACATTGCTCAATATGTTGCTAGGATAAATGAAGTTGTTAGTGCAATAAAAGGTGCTCGTGGTCAAATAGATGGTGATATTGTGTTAACTAAATTCTTGACAACATTACTGAGTATTTATGCTATTAGAGTTTCTAGAATTCAAGAATTGAGATGTCTACTAGGAAACAATCTAACCCTTGAAGGTCTAGTAGGAAGACTCACTACTTTTGAATTATCCAATTTTGACAATTACAAACCAAAAAGTATTGAGTCTACTTTTGAGGCTAGGTTGCTACTGAAAGATTTTGATGAGAAGAAGCAAAAGAAGAAAAGAAAGATAAAGCATGCATCAAGTGATAGTGACATAGATGAAGATGATGTTGAACAATTGGAAGCATTATCTGCAAGAAGATTTCATAGAGGTAAAGGAAAATTTAAAGGTAAATTACCCATCATTTGTTTCAAATGCAATGAAGTCGGTCATATTGTTGCAAGATGTACACAAGAGAAAAACTAAGAAGAAAGAAACGAGTACAAAAATAGAAGAGAAAATGATAGCAGAGATTACAAAGACAAAGGCAAGAAGTGCTACATTGTTGAAGAAGATGAATTTGATGAGGATGAGGCAACTGCACTAGTAATTTGTGTAAATAGAAATGCTAGGTGGATCATTGATAGTGGATTGTAACATCACATGATAGGAGATAAAAGTAATTTACTTACCTTAAAACATTATTATGGAAATAGTGTTAGATTTGGTAATGATGCTCCATGTCTAATAAAAGGAAAAGGTTCCATTAAATTAACAAAAAAGATCTCTTGTGACAATGCTTACTATGTTGAAAGATTGAATTATAATTTGTTGAGTGTGTCACAACTAAGCAATGTAGGATGCAAAGTTGAATTTGGAAATAAGACTACCATGATATATGAAAAAAATGAAAAACTCATAGGAAAAGGAGGCCAAACTAGAAGAAATCTATTTTAACTTGATATAGAGGATCCTACTTGTCTTGTGGTAAAATTTGATGATGAATGGTTATGGCATAAAAGGTTGTGTCATGTCAACTTTGATAACTTGATAAATATTAGAAATTTGAAGAAAGTTAGAGCTTTACCCAAAGTTAAAAATTTGATAATGTGATATGCAAACAATGTCAGCTAGGAAAAATGACTAAGTCAAGTTTCTAAAGTAAGACTTACACCTCTAAAGTGATACTAGAGATAGTTTATATAGACTTGTGTGGACCTATAGAAGTGCAAAGTTGAAAAGGAGACAAATATATAATGTTTTTTGTAGATGATTACTCTAGAATGATGGCAGTCATGTTTCTGAAGAAAAAGTTTGATGCCTTTCAAATGTTTAAGTGGTTTTTGGAAAGAGTTGGAAAAGAGATAGGTAAGAGTCTAAAATGTTTTAGATTAGACAGAGGTGGAGAATTCACATCAAAACAATTTGAGGTATTCTACAATGATAAAGGAATCAAAAGACAAACATCAACACATATGACCCCTCCACAAAATGGAATTGTTGAAAGAAGAAATAGGTCAATTATGGATTGTGCTAGGACACTTATGATGGAGAAGAATGTTGCTTTAAAATACTAGAGAGAAGCTATAAGTACAATTGTCTATACCCTAAACTGAGTGCAAATCAAGAAAGATTTTTATTCAACACCCTTTGAATTATGGTATGGATATTCACCCAATGTAAAATATTTTAATGTATTTGGGAGAAAATTTTATATTCTCAAAGCTATAAGGAATGGTAAATTTAATGCAAAAAGTGATGAAGGTACATTCCTTGGCTACTCCACAAGAAGAAAAGCATACAAGTGTTTGATTACTAACACTAACAAAATTGTGGAAAGTGCAAATGTGAATTTTGATGAGTTTGTAGAAGTACATGAGGATGAATCTACAAAATAACTAGAGGAGTAAAAATCATTTGTATACTTATACGAAGGGATGCCTACCAAAAAAGAAGCTACCAATCAAGTTGGATATTGACAAAAAAATTTAGTAACTTTTGAGTCACAGCTAATGAATGCCAAATTGAATTTAGGAACTCAGTTGCATTCAGATGCTAAGTTGCAGAATGAAGAAATTGCACATTCTAATTCTGAAGTTAGTATGCCTAAAAGAGGAGTTGATATACCTGACAAAAATATACATAGTGATTCAGATGCTAAAAGAAAAAATGAAGAAACAAGAAAAGAACCAAGACTATCCAAATATGTTAGAAGACATCATCCTGCTGAACAAATCATTAGAAACAAAGATGCTAAACCAATGACTAGGAATAGACTGAGGAATGAATCATGCTTTCTAAGCAAGAAAGAACCCTAGATAGTTCAAGATGCTCTAGAAGATGATGACTGGTACAAAGCTATGGAAGAAGAAATTGATCAGATAGAAAAAAGCAAAACTTGGAGTTTGGTTCCAAGGCCAGATGGTAGAAATGTGATTGGTACCAAACTGGTGTTTAGGAACAAGCTAAATAAAAATGGTGAAATCACAAGAAATAAAGCTAGATTGGTTTGCAAAGGATATGCACAAGAGGAAGGAATAGACTATGTTGAGACATTTGACCTTGTTGCAAGAATGGAAGGAGTAAGAACTCTACTTGCATATGTTGCCTACAAAGGATTCAGAGTTTATCAAATGGATGTTAAGTCTGCATTTTTGAATGACTTACTAGAAGAAAAAGTTTACATAGAACAACCAGAAGGATTTGTTGATGACAACAACAAGAATAAGATATGTAGATGACACAAAGCTCTTTATGGTTTAAAACAAGCACCAAGAGCATGGTATGAGAGACTTTATAAGTATCTTGTGAACATTGAATTTGAAAGAAAAGATGATAAAAAAAATCTATATATAAAAATAGAAAAAGGTAAAGACATTTTGTTATCTAAAATCTTTGTTGATGATATAATATTTGGAGGACAAGATGCTTTATGAAAGGATTTTGCTAATCAGATGAAAAATGAATTTGAAATGTCAATGTTTGGTGAGATCAATTTTTTTGTGGAGTTGCAAGTTTATCAACTTAAGTATGGCATATTTATTACTCAATAAAAGTATATCAAGGAAATACTGAAAACATTTGGACTGGAAGATTCAAAACTAGTAAGCACACCCATGATAATAGGATAAAAACTATTAAAAAATAATTATTCTATTGATGTGAATCAAACACTATACAAGTCAATGATTGGTGTTGTACATAGTAGACCTGATATTGCATTGTCTATTGGAATAGTTGCAAGATTCTTTGTGAATCCTAGAGAAAATCATTTTATGGTAGTAAAAAGAATAATGAGATATTTGAAAGGAACAAAATATTTTGGCCTTTACTACAAAAAGAATGAAAAGTTTGATTTGAGAGCCTACACTGATGCTGATTGGGGAGGTAATATAGATAATAGATAAAGCACTAGTGGAGGAGCACTTTTCTTAGGTAAGAGACTAGTTACCTAGACTAGTAAAAAGAAAAGTTGTACCTCACAATCCACAACTAAAGCTGAATATGTTGTTGTTTTTATAAACTATACAAATATTGTATGGATCAAGCATCTACTCAAAAGAATGAAGGAAAAAATAATAGAACATGTGATACTTTATTGTGATAACACTAGTGCTATAAACATATCAAAGAACCCAGTAATGCATGACAAAACTAAGCACATTGCAATAAAGTATCATTATGTAAGAGAGCTAGTTAAAGACAAAGAGGTGAAGATGGAGTATGTCAATACAAAAGAATAAATTGCTAACATTTTCACCAAACCATTACCTAAAGATGCATATGAATATCTAAGAGGTAAGTTAGGGGTGATACCCCTATCAAAGGTTATTTAGTTAACAAAAGGATTGCCCTACATCAAATAGGTTAATTATAACATGTTACACATTGATGCAGAGGATCTGACTTTAGGTATTACCTAAAGTAATCAAAATGCTGAAATCTCAAAACAATTACAAGAAAGGTGATAGAGGGAGTAATTGGAGATACTAAAAATTCTATGTTTGCATGTTAAGATGTTAAAATGATATGTCTTTGGCATTGTTGTCAAAGAGGGAGAAATAGCTGATATTGATCAAGTGTTTGAGAAACAATGGAGAAAGTACATTTAGAAGAAAAGAGAGGGAGTTTGATCAAGTGAGAAATCATCATCAACCTAGTAAGAGGGAGATACAAGAAGAAACTCAAAGAGAAATACAAGTAAGAGTTTTTGTAACCTAACCAGAAGATGGAAGTTGTTGATAGAGGGAATAATGCTGATACAAGTTTTCTTTTTGGTATTGTCTTACTACTTTAACCTAGTTAGCTTTGTCAAATAAAATGTTTTATCATTCAGATGACTGGATTGATCAATTTGGTTTTCCATCAATCCCAAAGAAGGAGATTGATGAGATCTAATTGAAAAGATTATTTTTGAAAGAGAGAGATTGTTGAACTAATATGTATTTCAATCATTGTTTTGTCATTAATGTCAAATCTACTATTCACTGGTGAGACAATTGCTTATAAGATAAAAAAAAATGTTATTTAGTTGATTGATGAAGAGGATTTAATTAATAAAATGTAACAATAGTACCTAGAGGAAAGGTTGAGTTATGGAAATAAAATGAAGTTCAAGGATCAGTTAAGACAATGGTAAAATGCTGTATTGATAATCTACTTGAAGTTACAAAGGTTGGCCATACTTAGAAACTTTAGAAGAGTAAGAAATACTAAGAGTATCTACAAAACTTGACCAAGTTGATAGTATGTGTGAGCAAAGATAAGTTATGCCAAACAAAAAAATTAGTTGGTACCAAGTAAGAGAAAATTTTAGTATGCACCGAGCAACATAGTTAGTGCTGAGCAAAATACAATAGGTTCCGAGCATTAGTTTAATGCAGTTGATGTCAAGTGATTTCATAGTTGATGTTGAGCTACGTAGTATGTGCCAAGCATTAGAAGAGTGGTAATGCCAAGCTACTACATTATTTTAAAGATAATTAATTTGATGAATATAAGCTGACAAGTTTGTTTTCTTGAATTTTGTGAACTAGGTGGAAGATAAGAATGATGAGCTAGTGGCACATAATTCTTAGTGAACCATTTTTGGATGAATTCAAATGGATTCTATAGGAAGTTTCTAGAATAGATATGTAATGTGTGGTAGATACATTGTATCCTACCTAACCCATTTTAAGCCTAATTTGGATGACAGAGAATGAGCAGCAAAATATCTTAATTTCCTATTTATAGGAATGCCTAGTCATGAAGCAAGGTTGCCATGTGCAAGAACCCAAGAAAGACAAGAGGTCAAGGGTGTTTCTTCATCAAGTGACCTAAGAGAAGAGTCTACAAAATGACATGTTAAGAAATAAGGCTTAAGGAGATATATTCTTGAAGGATGAACAAGCTATTAGAGTTGCATAGAATGAAAGCCAAGTAGAATGAGGAATTAAATATAAATCTATAATCTGCAAAGTGAAGTTGTATGTTGTGTTGGATCAAATACTCTATTGTACTCTCTAAAAATTGTATCAGTTAGGGTCAAATCCTTTGGACTAAGGTTGACTTAACAATCATTAGGAAATTCTTTAACAAGGTGGCATTCCAAGTGAATGGTCTAAAGTCCTTTAACTAGGCTCACTTCTAATAGGGTGATTAAAATCTCTTAACTGAGTCACATTTAATAGTGTGCATTGTAACCTTTAACAGGGTTGACCTTTCATAGGGAATCACTTTAGAAGAGTGAAAAAGGAGTAGCATGTTACTAGTGGTTTTTTCCAAATCGGGTTTCCACCTTAAATCACTGTGTCAAGTGTGTGGATGAATTTTATGTTTTATTGTTGCATGTTGATTTAACAATAACTTGCAAGCATTGGTAATAAGTTTGGATACATGTACTAATATGAATGTTCAAATGGGTTCACTAAGCTAGTGAAAAAGTTTTTCTGATACATCTAGACCTTGAATAGCTGATTCAACCCCTCTCTTAGTTATTCTAAAGAATTCTAATAGGAACATGTCTTACCTCATGTAGTAGCCAATGATTCCTATTCTATAACTTAATCTTAACTTTTCCTTTTCCAACAAGATGACAAGGTTCATTATCCCCAAATAAAAAAGCCTAAAATCACCTTGGGAATAACCAATAAAATAACCTTTATGAGGTATAGCATGAAATGAAGCATCTGAATCTAAAACCCATGAATCATCAACACTTTTTAAAGAAAGAAGCAAAGCATCATCTTTAGAATTTTTACTTACCACATCTACATCCTTGTTCTGTTCTAGCTAATCTCCTTCATTTTTCTTTCAAGTCCAAAAATATTTCTTCTTAAGCCCTAGTTTACCACCACACCAGTAATCTCTTAGTCCTCTAAATCGATACCTCTTTCCCTTTGACTTTCCTCTTGATTTCTCATAGTTTCCAGAATTATTTCCTCTCTTAGTTGTTATGCCTCTACTTTGTGTGTTTAAAGAAATTCCTAATGTAGATCCACCTAATGTTTTCCTACAAGTTTTCTTACTCAAAATAACACCAATCACATCATCATAAGATCTAGAAACAAAATTACTCATAGCCATTACCAAGCCATCTAGTTTCTAGGAAAAGAACACAAAATCAAGAGATCCCTAATTTCTTCATCAAAATTAATACCCATAGAAGATAATTGACTAGTAATAGTATTAAACTCATTTAAATGATCCATAATAGATCCACCTTCTACAATCTTCATATTAATTAAACACTTCATGAGAAATACTATATTTGAAGATAGGGGATTTTCATACAATTTCGCTAGGGTTTCCATCAACTCTTTCATTTTCTTCACTTTTGTAATTTTAAATGTCACAAATGGTTCCAAGAATAACCAAATGCTTCCAAGTGTCTTTCTATCTAAAATATCCTAGTCCTCATCTGTCATAGTTCCTTGTTTCTTTGTTTTTAGACTTCCAACAACTTCCATAACTTCTTCTAATAAAGATAGTCCTTCATTTGCATTTTCCATAACTAAAAGTTCTTCCCATTAAACTTCTCCACCTTCAACTTACCCTCATCTACCATCGCTCCCACTCAACCATGAGACTTCCACTCAACTGTGAGACTTTCCTACAAAGAATAACTAAGAAAACAACCTCGCTCTAATACCACTTTTTAGGATTAATCCACATATAGAAATACAAATTACATGCAAATATAAAAAACATTGTGAAATAATAAATCACATAGAAGAGAACAAAAGAAACCAATATTTAACATGGTTCACCCAAACCCTAGGCTTTATCCACCAAACATCAAGTCTAATAATATTACGGTATGATGATTACAACCTGATTACAATCTATAATCTCTTACAGCTCAATAATAACACAAGAAGCAATTTTTTCATCACACCTTATGAAAATCCCTAACCCTAAGCTCTTTTATACAAGTATTTTTTCCAGTTTAGGGTTATAATTAATTATTACATGTTGGCTCTACATCCTAATAAAATAGGGCCCAATTTTTTTTATGAAGTATGTACAAAAGTTTCTTGATCAGTCACCACAAACTAACATCCCCATAATCAATTCCTTCTTCTTGTCCAAATGCTTTGCATATCCTTTGCATACCAAGACATCCTTTTTCCTTCTGACTTCACCTTTTTCATTTAGATTTTGTTTGAATAGCCACCTTATTCCAATAACATTTTTGTCCTTAGGTCTAGGTACTAGTGTCCATGTTTTATTCTTCTCTATCCACTCAATTTATACATTCATTTTATTAAACCAATCCTCATTATCCAAAACATCTTTTACTAATTTAGGTTCACAAAGTAAACATGTATCACATTTGAGTCCTTTCCTTGCCATAACTCCAACTTCTTTGTTACCAATAATTTTCTCAGCTGCATGGTGTCTTCTTACATACTTTTCTAGTATAGGATCTTTCTTTCTCTCTTCTTCTATAAGTTCATCTCTAAAAATTATTTCAAGGTCATTTTGTCTCTCTAGTTTAGGTTCTAGTTTATCAATAATTTCTTCTTGATGTTCAACATCTACTAGATGTATCTTGACATCATTCAAGTAATGATCGACACCTACAATCTATTGCTCGACAACTTGTTGTTGTAACTTGACGTTCACATTTTTTTTCTGATTAGTAGTGTTGTTTTCTTGCTCAGGTAAGGTGCAAGGATCATCTTGATTTACATATATGAATGTTCTATAATCTTTAGGTTTTTCCTTGCATTCAACTTCATTACATTTTTCATATTCATCAACTTTCACATTTGCACTTTCCATAGCTTTGTTAGTGTTAGAGTTCAAACATGTATAAGCTTTTCTCTTAGTGGAATATCCTTAGAATATGCCTTCATCAATCTTAGCATCAAGTTTTCCATTTCTATTATCCTTAAGTACATAATATTTTCTTTCAAAAAATGTAAAATACTTTACATTAGGTGCATATTCATAGGTCACAACTCAAAGGGTGCAAAATTTTTACCTTTCTTGACTTATACTTTGTTCAAAGTATAAATCATTGTACTTACAAATTCTCTCTAGTATTTTCATGATACATTCTTCTCCATCATCCAGGTTCTAGAATAATCCATGATTGATCTATTTATTCTTTCTTCTATTCCATTTTAGCAAGGGGTCCTATGTTCTCACATCTATGTTTTGATTTCTCTATCATTATGGAATATATTGAATTCATTAGAGATGAATTCTCCACCTCTATCAAATCTAAAGAACTTCATAAGCTTGTTTATTTCCTTTTAAACTATGGCCAAACACCACTTAAATACTTGAAAGGCTTTGGGATTTTCTTTAAAAAATATCATAGCCATCATCCTAGAGTAGTTATCAATAAATATAATAAAATATTTATTTCCATAGTAAATTTTCACTCCAATAGGTCTAAAAAGGTCAGTATGAACCTATTACAAAATATCATTATATGAGTATGTCTTGCTCTTGAAACTAGACTTTGTCATTTTCCCAATTGACGTTGTTTACAAATATCATTATCAATTTTCTTCAAATTTGGAAAACCTCTTACTCTTTTTTATCTTACTGATTCTGATAAAATTGTCAAAGTTCACATGACATAATCTCTTATTCCATAACCATATATCTTCATATTGTGCAAACAAACATATGTCATTAGATAAATCTAGATAGAACAAGTTACCTTTTTTTTATCACCACTTCCAATTAGTTCACTAGCAACATCAAATATCTTGGCCTTCTTCTGATGGAATTTAATTGTGTATCTTGATTTGTTCAAATTTAAACACTCAAAAAGTTATAGTTAAGTCCTTCAACTCAATAAATATTTTCACACTTGATCTTATCTATTAATTGTATTGATCCTTTACCTTTCACAAGACATAGTGCATCATTACCAAACTCAACACAAGTACCCTTGCATGGTTCTATGGTTTCAAATATACTTTTATCAACAGTCATGTGATGTGAACAACTATTATCAATTGTCTACCTATCACCATTACCCACATATAAGAATAATGTCATTTTCTTATCTTCATTAAAATCTTCTTTTATAGAAACGTATACAACTTCTGCATCATCACTTTTAGATTCATTATTAGTTTCTTCTTCATTAATGTCAAAATATTTCTTAACTTTGTCTCTATAGTCCATGTTTCTCCTATTGTCTTAGTCTTCTCTTCTTTTTTGTAATTTCTTTTCCTTTTTTCATCTGTTTCTTCTCTAGTAGGACATCTTGTAGCAATCTGACCAACTTTGTTACATGAAAAATAGACTATAGGATGTTTACCTTTGTATTTTTCCTCTACCTCTTGGAATTATTTTTTCCATCAATGCTTAAAGATCATCAAATTCATCATTAGAAACATCACTATCACTTTTCACACACTTTCCTTTTCCTTTCTTACTAAGAACTAATTGTGATTTGAAAGGAGATTCAACAATGGTAGGGGTGAAATTATCAAAATTTGACATTTCAAAAGAAATAAACCTACAAATCACACCTTCTAAAGTTAGGTTATTACCAGGAGTACATCCTAATACTTCTATTGTAGAAACCCTAATAGAATAAATAAGAAATAGAGTTATCAATACCTTGCTGATCATTGTCTCATCATTAATATTTTAATTTTCTCCTCATCTGGCATTAACAACCTCTTTAATTCTTCCACAATATTGGACAATATTCTCACCTTCCATCATTCTCATTTCATCAAACTTACCTCTCAAGATTTCTAATTTTTCCCTCAATACATTTGTGTCTCCTTTCTAGAAGGCCTGAAATGTATCCTAGATTTCCTTGGCAATTTGTAGTCTTTTATGTCATCAAACTTGATATGTAGTTAAGGGTTGATTCAATTTGCAAAATATCTTGGTTTTATTCTTGCTTCTCTTTTAGTTGTTGTGCTATTAGAGGAAGAATTGTTATCTCCACATATGCATTATCCACAAAGTGTATTGTACCATCATTTCATCAAACTTACCTCTCAAGATTTCTAATTTTTCCCTCAAGAAATTTGTGTCTCCTCTGTAGATGGCCTAAAATGTATCCTAGATTTCCTTGGAAATTTGTAGTATTTTATGTCTTCAAAATTGACATGTAGTTAAGGGATGATTCAATCTCCAATATATCTTGGTTGTGTTCTTGCTTCTCTTTTAGTTTTTGTGTCATCAAAGGAAGAATTATTATCTCCACATATGCATTATCCAAAAAGTGTATTGTACCATCTCCAATTCTTGCTAGATGTAGCTTCTTTAGACTTTTCAATGCAGGGAAGCTCTCTTTGTTCAACCTTGGCACCTCCTTTTTGTACATCTTGATTTTTAGCTTCAACTACCTTCAAACATTTCTCTACAAGAACAGAATATTTGATACCAATTTTTAGAATCTTTAGAATAATTGAGGGAAGGGGGATAAATTATACAAGGTAAAAATATACCAAATAAACAATTAAACACTTCAACTAATTCATATCTAAACATCCATTAGCTCAACTTCTATAATGGATTATCAACAAAATCAATGAGCAATCCATTTTCCTAATCATAAAAGACATGCATAATGTAAAACATTAACAATTTAAATCACAAATAACACCCACACAAGTTGACACTAGGATTTAATTTGGAAACACAAATTGTTAAAACCACCAGTGTCATGTCACCAATTTTTCACTCATCTGAAGTGAGATATGTTAGGACCCAACCATGTTAAAGATTACAAAACATACTGTTAAATTGGACCTTGTTTAAGGATTTGATCACCCTATTAAAAGTGACCTTATTTGAGGAATTTAGAACATTCCATTAGAATGTTAGCTTGATTAAAGGATTTATATATGACTATTAGGTTAATCTTATTTAAAGGATTTCAATATCAATACCATGGTTAGAAAGTAAAAATAGGTTTTGATCTGATTAATAAAACTCATATTACAAATATAGATCACAATTCAAGTTACATGTTGATCAACTAATTGGTATCCATTGTCATATTTGTCTCTAATATGGTTGGAAACCCTTCAATAAATCACTCTTCACCTCTTCACAATACTTCATATCCTCCTTCTCAGGTTCACCAATCAACTGTTGAAAAGAATAGTTCAATTGTATATTGTCTTTGATGTTACACAAAATGTCAAGTCTTTACCAATGAGTATTTATTGAGCTCACTTTAGTGATGAAGAAAGTTTCTAGTGTCTTACAAGTATTCTAGAGTAAACCAAATTTAGAGAAACTATACATCAAGCTTCACTTGAGCACCAAAGGAACTTTGGAGGAAGATTGTGTCTACCGAGTTCACTCGAGCATCAAAGAGATGTTGGCATGGAACTAGTGTTAATCGAGCTCACTCTATTACTAAAGGAATTTAGTTCATGATGCATTGTTAACCAAGTTAATGTGGTTAACAAAGGAATTCTAGAGAAATTATTTTCTAAATTAGTGTTGACCAAGTTGGGTTGGCTAATGAAGAATTTTATTGAAACAACATATTTAGTTTGATGAATTTATTTGTCAAATCTAGCCAACTTAGGGGATGAATATTGAATATTTTAAAGTGTATTCAAGCTATTTTAACTATGAAAAAGATATAAGTATAAGGTCAAGTTGTGGGATTGAATATTAGAAGCATGGGATTAAAAAGATAAACCAAGGCAATGAATTGGAAGGATAGTAGAGTATCTTGAGTTGATCAAGTTGGAAAGTTTTATTTGATCAAGGAGGATCAAGTATTCAAGCCAAAATAGAGATCTAAAATTAGCAATACAATTGCATTAGCAATTAGGTCATATCATTTCACTCTCTAATAATTGTATCAGTGTATCAAATCTCTTGATAGAGCTAGCTTAACAACTATTTCCCAAATCACCTAAAAAGGTGACATTTCTAGATTGAAGTGTCTAAAGACCTCTAACAAGGTCACTCCTAACTAGGTGATTAAATCCTCTAATAGGGTCACACATAATAGTGTGTTTTGTAACCTTTAATAGGGTTGGATCCTAATAGGGATCACTTTAGAAGAGTGAAAAATAATAACTAGTTGCAATTGGTGGTTTTTCCCAAATTGGGTTTTCACATTAAATCTTGATGTAATATGTGTTAATGTTATTTTCTTTTTGTTCTAAAAATAAGTTAATTGTGGATAATAAAATTAAACATCTTAAGAAGTAATATTTTAGTGCTTACCATGTTACAATAATTCTTAGTTTTTTCCAAGTGATTTAGTACTAACCGAGTTACAATAGTATTTTCAATTTCAAGAGAGTTTGATTTTGATTTATATTGACATCTAAGGGATATGGGATTTATTTTTGTGTTAATTGATTCACTCCTCCCCTCTTAGTTAATCCTCGTATATTTCCAACAATTGGTATCAAAGCTTTTGGTGCTTGCAAATAAGGTTTCAAGGACCTAAGCTAAAGATTAGGATGTTTTATAGAAGGGAGATCCCAGAGCTAAATAGAGATAACTTAAAGGCATGGCAAGAACTAATGAGATGTTATTTGGAAACCATTGGAGACTCAAGCCTAAAGTACCTAGAAGCTAATTATGCAGCACCTACTAGAACTATAGCTATTGAATGAATCATAGAAAATAAGAATCATAATATCATGATGATTGATATTGATTCAACTCTCAGCTATGTTGAATTTGACAAAGTCAAAGACTATGGTAGTGCTCATGACATGTGGATTAAGATGAAGGGCATTTATGGAGGAAAAGATAATGTAAGAAGAGCCAACAAAGAAAATCTCAAAGGAAAATTTAATCAAATAAGGATAAGAGAAGATAAGAATATTGGAAAATACAATTAAAGAATAAAATCTAGTGTATGTGCAATTAGAGCTTCAAGAGGAAAGATTGAAGATGAGATAGTGGTAAGCAAGTTTCTCATAACATATTTTCCTATATATGCAATTAGAGTGTCAGCAACTCAAGAAATGAGATGCAATCCCAAGAATGATATAACATTGGATGTAGGAGGGGGAAGATTGACAACATTTGAGCTAGATAACTATGACAATTATGTTCCTAACACTAGAAACCTTGAGTCTGCATTTCATGTCAAGCTATCACTAAAGAAAAAAGCTACAAAATCTAAAATCCAATATAATAATGAGGAGGAAGATGGTTATGATGAAGATCTTGAATTCATTGAAGCATTACTTACAAGAAGATTTCCAAAGGACTAAGGGAAGTATAAAGGCAATATTCCTTTGATCTTCTTTTTTTGTGAAGAGGTTGGTTACATTGCTACAAGGTGTCCAAATAAAGAAGGAAAATAAACAAAGAAGAATGAAAAGTACAAGGGAAAGAAGGACTTCAGAAGCTACCAGGACTACAAAGACAAAGGAAAGAAATCTTGTTATATTGCTAACGATTCTGAAAGTAGTGAAGAAGAAGATGAAAATGGTTTGCAATGCTGTTAAGGATGAATTAGATGATGAGAATGATAAAATGACACTTATCTCTCATATTAGTAAGAGTTATTCATGGATTATTGATAGTGGTTGTTCTCACCATATGAATAGTGAAAAATCTAAATTTGAGAACTTAGTACATTATGATGGTGGAAGTGTTAGATTTGGTAATGATGAACCATGTTATGTAAAAGGTAAAGGATGTTTTTCACTAACCAATGATCTCAGATGTGATAATGATTATTGGGTTGAAGGACTAAAGCATAATCTACTTAGTGTGGCTCAATTGAATAACATTGGATTCAAGGTAGAATTCATGAATGGAAAGACAATCTTCTTGATGGAAAAGTTAATAGTGTTAGAACTGGCAAGCAAACAAAAGGTAACCTATTCTACCTAGATCTTAATGGAAGTTCATGATTCATTTCTCAAGCAGAAGAAAGGTAGTTATGGCATAAGAGGTTATTTCATGTAAATTTTGACAACCTAATAAACATAAGAAATAACAAAGGGTTAGATGTATTCCAAGCTTGAAGAAACTTGACATGAGCATCTGCAAGAATTGTCAAATTGGTAAGATGGGAAAGACAAGTTTTAAAAGCAAGAACTATCATCTTGAAGAAGTATTGGAGCTAGTCCATACATACTTTTTTGGACCTATTGGCACACAAAGCTACATAGGAGATAAGTACTTTATTTTATTTGTTGATGATTATGGTTTGTGGTATAAGAAAGGAGGAAACTTTGAATTGAAAGCATTCACTAATGCTGATTAGGCATGAAGCATTTATGATAGGAAGAGCACTAATGGGTATGTGCAGGATCATTGTCAACCAAACTATGCTCTTAAGTGGCAAAAAAAATTAGAAAATTAGGTTTATGTCAAGTTGACATGCAATTTTCTACTTGTTACTGATTTTATATCACAAAGTTGAGAGAAAAGAATCTCCAAAAAAATGAATCTAGTTTCTAAACTACTAGGACTTATCTGAAAAAAAGTAAAAATTGTTTGGTCAAAATTTTAAATTTTAATGCAATATTAATAAAAATTTAGAACAAAAATAAGAAGTAGACATATGTCTAACCACCTTAATCAAAATTAAATGATAATATTTTCTAATAATATTCTAGATATAAGTAGTATACTCATGCTTGGATGTGGCACATATTTTTTGGTATTTTTATTCTAAATAAATAATTAATAAATTATTTTTGACTTTAGCATTTTTGGAATAAAAAATTCTCATGTTTGACCACCTTAACTAATTAAAAACTTTGCAAAATTCAATTTTTCATTTTTTTTCATTATAGTAGAAGAAACATAGAATGTGATGCATCTTTTGGATTTAAAAAATGTTGTATCATTTGAAAGCTATAGTCATCTTTCAAGTAGTGTGTTAATTAGCACTTTATACATAAATCCATTAGAAAATAAGTAATAATTACTTACTAAACTCATAATTTGAAAAATCTTACATTTATGGAAAGATAAGAACATTCTTAAGAAATCATTTTCATTTCATCAAATTTTGGTGAAAAAAAAGTCGTCAGCTACATGTTTGAAGTAAAAATCACATAAAAATAGGCCAAAAGCACATTTCTAGGATGTTTTTAAAGTTGACCATATAGGTTTGGTATCAAAAGATATAGTATACCTTATAAAGATATTAATTTTTTTCATTTATTATCAGGGTGGGTGGGAAAAAAGTTGGAATAGATTTTGAAATGATTTGAGATATTTCAAAACTATAGATTTTTTAGACTGCCACTTTTTGTCACACCATGATCCTACACATACCCTAATGGTGGAGCATTCTTTCTTGGAAAGAGGCTAGTATCTTGGACAAGAAAGAAGAAAAATTGTATCTCTTAATCAATAGCATAAACAAAATATGTTGTTGCAGCAGTCAATTTTTCAAACATTGTTTGATTCAAACAATTGTTGACAAGTATGAAGGAAGAGATAAAGGATCTAGTTGTTGTTTTCTATGATAACACCAGTGCAATTAAAATTTCCAAGAATCCCATTATGCATACCAAAACCAAGCACATTGTGATTAAGTATCATTTCTTAAGAGAATTGGTGCAAGATAAGGAGGTAAGGTTGGAACATGTGCATACAAAAGAACAAATTGTAGACATTGTAATGTCCCACCAAGGGATCCAAAGAATTAACCTAGAATTTCACTAAGTTTAGTAGAATTTTTTTTAACATGAAAGTAAATACCACATATAACATATGCACAATAATGGAAGCAATAGCAATGCCCATTTGAAAGTAAACATAACATACATAACAGATTACATTCTTTAAAGATCCCTTAACGTTGAATTACATACATGAATCCATCAAGTACAACATCCACATGAAATAAAAATGATAGGTCTGATGTTTATACACTACATTTCAAATTCTCATTCATCCTCTGTACATGTCATAGGGTATGAAAAGCTCAAAAATAGACATATGTAGAATAAAGTACATCATCCTATTCTAATCCATGATACACCAAAGTAAAGATAATCACATGATTTACATCATCATAGAAAACATATAAATCCATCATAAAGATCAAACATAATAAACTAAGTGCACGGTTCCTCCCAACCATTAATAGCATCATTAGACCATCATGGATCCTAGCCATCCCTCCGTGTGCAACATCCCAAATCACCGAAGAGATCATCGGTATTAACATAGTAGGAATGTCACTCCTAACAACATCATATGTAGAAAGTAATCTAACATAAGATAACAACATCTAACATATGCTAATCATCAACAAAAGGATACATATCCACCATCATGAATGATGCATTAGCCACAATGTCTTAATGAATCTCAAATGATAAGAGTGAAAAATACACTACCACCCGACCACGTGGTACCTAAGTGGTCCACTCCCACCGTGCTAAGGAGATAATCTCAAATTCCAAACAAGCTATCAAAATCACATAGCACAAATCTCTATAAGTCCAAGAATCCTAAAAGTATACTAACTCAAAGGTTCCAAACACAAAATCTGACATCTAATTCCCAAAGGCACACAATGAAATGTAGGAACCTACTATGAAAGTGGGAAATTTTCATTGCAATTATCACGTAAAAGTTACCCTGGTAGTTAGCTAAACTCCATGGGTCCATACTGATCTCATGCGGCCACTAGTATCCTCTCATACTGATGAGGCATACTACAAAATGCAAGGTCGCAACCATGCTTTCTCACTGCTCCCATCCTAGCCCATACAAGAACTCAAGGCATGGGCGAGAACAAAACACTTAACTTTTTAGGTTCATTCAGTTAGTATTAGGTGTGAATGTTATCACTTATTAATCCAACTTACAATGAGTTACCCTTGCAGCCTCTTAGGGCCCCGGCCCCCATTGCAAGCCACTTCCCGTCACTACATGCAGATATCCTACCCTAATGCTCATGGAATCATAAATCTCAAAATCACAAAAGATAATCCATAATAAAATCATCAAATATGCATAAAAGCATCAAATCTCCATGAGCAAGCATCCATAGAAAATCATGATCACAACAGCTCTCTATTGGCAACTGAAGCATCACCGATAATCAAAAGTATCCAATGGTTCTCAATAACCAAAATATCTCTCAATCATACTGATCGAGGACTCCAAAAATGGTTGAGTCAAACATGTCACAACATGACATTATCAAGAATAAATCCACATTTTAGTCCCATCATGGCGACTAGAAAATAATCAAGGATAACTTATCGATGACCAAAACAATGGTTAATTCAAGTGTCTCATACATAAGAATCTCAACTATAACAATCAGTAATCACATCCAATACATAGAGCATTCCATCACATAACCATGGTTGGGTTTATAAAGATTGAGATTAAACACATCATCATGACACCACAATCACATAACCCCCAAGCCTCTGGTAGACATCCTATACTGGTCAACAGTAGTCAACCCAAAACCCAAAACAATAGCATAAAGAATACACAATGCAAACACATGTTTTGGTTTTGCTAAATTTCAAATTTGAATTTAAATGTGGAGGTTTTAGTTTATGTTTTCCAATCTAGATATCAAGTGGAGAAATTTCATGTTTTACCTAATCCATGTATTTATTTGATAGATAAAAGTTTCTCCCCAGAACCATTAGACTCAATTTTCTAATTGATCTAATAATATTTTGTTTATGTAAACTTTTGTTTGAAAATGACATTTCCAATGAATTCAATATTATCAACAGAATTTGCGTATTTCAAAACTTTGACTTATAAGATGTTCTAATAATTAACCTTAATTAAACTAAATTTAATTAAGTTAATTATTAATATCTCTTCATCTATTAATAATTGATAAATTCATATTTTAAATCAATGATCTTTTTAAAAACATAACCCATTAATTCAATCTTTTAAATATAATAATTATTTATAAATTAATAATAATATATATACATATATACTTATATACATCTATATATATATATATATATATATATATATATATACATACATAAGTATATATATATAATTACATTTAATAATTAATAACAATGCAACATTAAAATCAAAATCGAAACTCATATTCAAATATCATATGAAATAACATTTGAAAAAAAACTTTTTATAACTTAAAACCAAACTTAATCATAATGCAATTTAATAAAATTGTGTGGGACACCAATGCAACTGCACCGCAGGTACACTACGGTCACAGGTACCCTGCAATCTCGCAGGCCTGCGGTGGGTGGGGTATGGAATACCCGCTTGACCAAAATCATAATAAATACATTATTTTTTAAAACATTTTTTGATACAACGTTTTCCCAAAATGAAATTACAAATCGCAATGCATTTAAATGAGTATTTACTACGATAATTCACACGACTTCCAATTATATATATATGTGTGTGTGTGTGTGTGTGTGTGTGTGTGTGTGTGTGTGTGTGTATAAATATATGGAAAATTTTAGACAGTATATATTTATATGCGAAAATGTAGATCTGAATTATATATATATTTTTTCACAAAGAATATATATATATAATTTTATGAGTTTCCTATAAATATTTACTCTCTAAATTTTCTCAATAATTTTCTACTAAATCTGGCTACAATTCAACCCTAGCCCCGTATTCTTTTCAGATCTATGCATATAAAGATTCTTAAATAAATTTTAACTACCCATATTGAGAATGCATACAATTAAAATAGGAAAAATTCTCAGAAGACATATGGAAGACATGAAGAAGACAGGGAATGCAAGATGCAGAAATAGCATAAGTAAAATCACAAGAATCTACCCAGATTCTGATGCTAATTCACACTTCCTCAGAAAACCCACAGTGCAAGCCCCCTTCTTAAGAATATTTGAATCCTCCCATGCTCCAAATTGCACTCCAAACGCTATCTCTAGGCTTCTAAGAATGCCTGAATATAAAGAACTCTCAGGACACATCTAGAATGCCTCTAGAAACAACTAGAAGGTGTCACCAACTAAGCATGGGTCTTTTCCAACCTTCTAGATGGGTCATAAGGTTGTAGACACCATGTGCTTAATTGATGCACTAACCTCCGTGTTGTTGACACATGAGAAATAGAAAAGTGCATTAATTCCCATGCAAGCTTACAAATCCAATTCACTTTTATATATTTTTCTATTTAAATATTTATAACTTTCATTTTAATTTTTATAACTTTTATTATTATTATTAATTTATTACTTTATTATTATTTTATTATTATTAATTTTAATTTTCTAATTTTCTTTTATTTATTTTCTTTTTCCTCAATTATTTCTCATTTAATTAATTATAATCAAAATATCAAATAACATGATATTTTATATTAATTTTCTCAAATAATTAATTTATTAATTAAATCTATTTATTAAGACTTAATTAATAGAAAATTCACCATAGACCTCCAAGATAAAATATGAAAACCCATCATAGAGCAATTCACACAAAATCATTCTAAAAGGTTAAAAATCACGAATCATGTCATCTGACACATTCGGTGGGTAAAATATCCAGATACTTGTCCTACTTCACTAGGACAATTGGCTTAAGGGTTTTGGGATTTGGACTTGAGAATTTATCTCCCTTCTCTTATCATTGAGATGGTATAATAGGGTACCCTCATCCTAGTAATTCAAGAAAGTCGATACTCGGTACCTGCAACCTGCAGAAAAACTATGCATGTACACACAATATATATATAATGCTAAGCTAAACAAAAAATGGTAGGAAATGGTGCATCGTGTAGATCCTGACTAAGCAGGTGACTATGACTCCCTTCCTTAACCACATCAAAAATGCCATACAATAAAAAAACACACACATCATACACATGCAAGTATGGAGTAAGTATCCATAATAAAACACATAAGATAATAACCATCCAACTAATCATCAACAATAGCTGAAAACAATATAATGATCATAATGTATGCACGAAATGTGAATTCTAAATTATCTCATCATATAACCACTGAATCCATAACATAATGTCTGATAGTCTCAAAACAATACCACTAATCCATCAACATAATACTAGTCCATCAAAGTCTGATAATAATAGCAACAATAAGTCTAGAAAAGATGTGAATGAGGGTAGGCACTACATCCACCCCCCCTTGGGTTAGGCTTACTCCTAGAAGCCTACAAACAAGTAGGGATATAACTCCTGCAATCTAGTTGCATCCTCCCAAGTAGCTGAAGAATCATCAGTAGGGTCCCATTGGACCATTACCTGCTTGATGGTTCGACCCCTAAGGGTCAAACCTAGCTGCTCCAAAATATGAACTGGCTCCAAAGCCAGCTGCCCATCCTCTACCCGCAACGTATTCCAATCAAGAACATGTACAATATCAGGAATATACTATCGAAGCACTGAAACATGGAAAACATCATTAATGCGAGCTAAGTTGGGCAGTAGAGCAAGGCGGTAAGCAACTGGGCCAATCCTCTCTAAAATCTCGAATGGTCCCACAAAGTGAGGTGCTAGCTTAGAACCCTTTCCATATCAGATCAGACTGTTTCACGGTCCCACTCTCAAGAAAACCTTATCACCCATAGAAAACTGCTTATCAGTCCTATGAGCATCAGCATAGTTCTTTTGCCTATCCTGTGCCATAGTCAAGTGCTCACAGATATGCACTACCTATTGCTCCATATCATGAAGCATCTTAGGACCCAACAAAATGCGATCCTCAAGACTATCCCACCTCAATGGTGTACGATAAGGATGTCTGTATAATTCCTAAAATGGTGCCATGCCAATAGAACTATGATACCTGTTGTTGTAAGCAAACTCCACTAGGTAGAAATAGTCCTCCCAATGTGTCTGCCTATCCATCACATACATTCATAACATATCCTCGAAAACTTGATTCACCTTCTCTGTCTGACCATCAGTCTTTGGATGATATGTCAAACTGAAGTTTAACTGCGCTCCAAGCTCATGTTGCAATGATGTCTAGAATGTAGATGTGAATACAGGATCCCTGTCAAAAATGATCTTTCTAGGAATACCATGTAATCTCACAATGTCACGCATGAAGAAATTAGCTACAAAAGTTGCTATGTAGGAAGACCTGATCGGTGAGAAATGTGCCACCTTAGTTAACCGATCAACGGTAACCATGATACCATCATGACGCCAAAATGTCATAGGTAATCCTACTATAAAATCCATGGAGATGATATCCCACTTCCAAGAAGGAATGAGATTAGGCTGCAAAAGTCTAGCCGGGTGTTGATGTTCTGCCTTAACTCTCTGACACTCAAGGAACCTAGCCAAAAAATCAAAAATATCTCACTTCATCCTAGACCAAAAGAACAAACGTCTCAAATCAGCATGCATCTTCTTGACACCTAGATGTGCTGAGTAAGGTGTATGATGGGCTTCTGCCAGAATCAAGGTGTGAAGCTCATCCAAAAATGACACATATATCCTTCCCAGATGTCTCAAAAGACCATCTGATTCTCAAACATAACTTGCAAACTTACCTTCCAAAGATCTTCCTAAATCAATCTCTCTACACACTTCCTAATACCAAGAATTTGTAGGAAGTGCCTGAAGAATCTAACTCCTCAAATCCACACTAAGAGTCATCGAAGATACCACATGTCTCCTACGACTCAAAGCATCTGTCACCACATTCTCCTTACCCTGAATGTACTTAACCTCAAAATCATACTCGTAGAGAAACTCCATCCATCACCTCTGGCGAGCATTTAAATTAGGCTGAGTGAAAATATACTGAAGACTATGATGATCGCTATGTAGCTCAAATTTGTGCCCCAACAAGAAATGTCTCCATCTTGTCAAAGCATGAACTACTACTGCTAACTCAAGATCATGCATAGGGTAATTTAACTCATGATCCTTGAGCTTGCATGATTCATACACAATCACCCATCCATTCTGCATCAACACTGCTCCAATCCCTTCAAGAGAAGAATCTATACATACCATAAAATCACCTTCCAGATCAGGTACGGCTAGAATTGGTGCACTAGTCAAAAGCTCCTTGAGCTTCTGAAAAGATTCCTCACATTTCTCTATCCATATGAACTTCTTTCCTTTCCTCTGAAGAGAAGTAATAGGATGTGCTATCTTAGAGAAATTTTGGACAAATCTACGATAATAACTAGCTAAACCCATGAAACTATGAATCTCTGACACATTAGTCAATGTAGGCCAATCTATTATCACCTAAATCTTTACAAGATCCACTGAAATAACATCACCTAAAATAACATGCCCTAAATACTGAATCTCTGATTTGAAGAATTCACACTTAGCTGCAATGGCATAAAGCTGATTGTCTCTCAAACACTGCAATACCAATCGCAGGTGTTCCTCATGCTCTTTCTAAGTCTTTGAATATATCAATATGTCATCAAGAAACATGAGTACAAACCTGTCCAGATAAGATCAAAACACACCATTCATCAAACTCATTAAAACTGATGGAGTGTTAGTAAATCCAAATGGTACCATTGTGAACTCATAATGCCCATAGCAAGTTCGAAAAGTAGTCTTGTGAATATCTGCTTCCTTAATGCGAAGCTGGTGGTATCCTGACTTAAGGTCAATCTTGGAGAATACTGTAGCTCCCTTGATCTGATCAAATAAGTCATCAATCCTAGGCAAAGGATACCTATTCTTAATAGTCACCTTATTCAACTGTTTGTAGTCGATACAAAGGCACAAAGAACCATCTTTCTTCTTCACAAAGAGCACTGGAGCTCCCCATGGTGATACACTAGGTCGAATGCTCCCTTTGGCCAGAAGTTCCTCTAGCTGAAGACGTAGCTCATCCAATTCCTATGTAGTCATGCGATAAGGAGCTTTAGAGATAGGCTCTGCTCCAGGAATTAGATCAATACTAAAGTCAATGTCCCTCTTCGGAGGCATGCCTGGAATTTCACTTGGAAAAACATCTGCGTACTCCTAAAAAATTAGGTGATCTAAAGTTCCCCTCATGGGATCTTCCCCATCGAGATCATTTACCATAACAACAAATATCTGACATCCCTTATGGAAATTTTGCTTCATTTGCATAGCAAAAATACATCTACAGAGATATAGGCCTTGGTATCCAATCTATCTGCACATCATTCCCTTGGTCATCTTGGCATGAAATAATCTTCTTCCTGCAATCTATACTGGCTATATGAGATCCAAGCTAGTCCATGCCTAAAACCACATCATAGGAACCAAGGGGTATGACTTGAAGATCCATTTCCGTATCAAAACTTCCTAAGCTAAGCCCACAGTTATGAACTATAGAATCTGTGGAGACCTTAATGCCTGAGGCTAGTTCCACTTGCCAACCATAAACTTGCTTCATCGCATCCATCTTACACTTAGAAACTATAGATGGTGAAATAAATGAATTTGTAGCTCTTGAATCAAACAATACTAAAAGAGATATATCTCTAATCGTACCTGTGGTCTCAACAACTGTTCCCTAAACAAGAGGTAGACGTTCTAGAATAGTCTGCATCATTTGTCTCAAATTGACCTCTTCAGACTTAGCTTGGTCCTCTCTACGGCTCTCTTCCTGCTACCTACTAGAGTGCTGTTCCCTGCTCTCTACATGAGTCGATCCCTCATGGGAAAACTCATGGACACTAATAGCTCTACAACAACCACAAACTCTACCTCAGCCTCTACCATGGCCTCTAACAGAAGACCTAGTCCCATATACCATCCTACAACAATACAAGGCACTATTACAATCACATGTTGCAACAGACTAAGTTTAGTTCTATGTTTAGGTTTAAGTAAAATTTCTAGTTTTGAAAATTAAGTGTTGAAGTATGAAAAATATACAAGTAACAGTTCAAGTTCTGTTTTAGTTCACCTAGTTTCAAGTTGAAGAGATACACTTTAGTTCAAAGTTCTAGTTGTTCCAAAATACCCAGAGCTCCCAGTTAGAAACTTGGGCTTTGATACCAAATGTAATGCCCCGCCAAGGGATCCAAAGAATTAACCTAGAATTTCACTAAGTTTAGTAGCATTTTTTTTTTTAAAACATGAAATTAAATACCACATATGACTTATGCACAATAACAGAAGCAATAGCAATGTCCATCTGAAAGTAAACATAACATACATAACATATTACATTCTTTAAAGATTCCTTAATGTTGAATTACATACATGAATCCATCTAGTACAACATCCACGTGAAATAACAATGATAAGTCCAATGTTTATACACTACATTTCAAATGCTCATTCATCCTCTATACATGTCACAGGGTATGAAAAGCTCAACAATACACATATGTAGAATAAAGTACATCATCCTATTCTAATCCATGATACATCAAAGTAAAGATAATCACATGATTTACATCATCATAGAAAACATATACATCCATCATAAAGATAAAACATAATAAACTAAGTGCACGGTTCCTTCCAACCGTTAATAGCATCATTAGACCATCATGGATCCTAGCCATCCCTCCGTGTATAACATTCCAAATCATCGAAGAGATTATCGGTATTAACATAGTAGGAATGTCACTCCTAACAACATCATATGTAGAAAGTAATCTAACATAAGATAACAACATCTAACATATGCTAATCATCAATGAAAGGATACATATCCACCATCATGAAGGACACATCAGCCACGATGTCTTAATGAATCTCAAATGATAAGAGTGGAAAATACACTACCACCCGACTTTGTGGTACCTAAGTGGTCCATTCCCACCGTGCTGAGGAGATAGTCTCAAGTCCCAAACAGGCTATCAAAATCACATAGCAAAAATCTCTATAAGTCCAGGAATCCTAAAAGTATACTAACTCAAAGGTTCCAAACACAAAATTCAACATCTAATTCCTAGAGGCACACAATGACATGTAGGAACCTACTATGCAAGCAGGAAAATATCATCGCAATTATCACATACAAGTTACCCTAGTAGTTAGCTAAACTCCATGGGTCCATACTGATCTCATGCGGCCACTAGTATCCTCTCATACTGACGAGGCATACTACGGAATGCAAGGTTGCAATGATGCATTCTCACTACTCCCATCCTAGCCTGTACAAACACTCAAGGCATGGGCGAGAACAAAACACTTATCTTTTTAGGTTCATTCAGTTAGTATTAGGTGTGAATGTTATCACTTATTAATCCAACTTACAATGAGTTACCCTGGCCGCCTCTTAGGGCTCCGACTCCCATTGCAAGCCACTTCCCATCACTAAATGCAGATATCCTACCCTAATGCTCATGGAATCATAAATCTCAAAATCAAAAAAGATAATCCATAATAAAATCATCAAATATGCATAAAAGCATCAAATATCCATGAGCAAGCATCCATAGAAAATAATGATCACAACAGCTCTCTATTGGAAACTAAAGCATCACTGATAATCAAAAGTATCCAATGGTTCTCAATAACCAAAATAGATCTCAATCATAGTGATCGAAGAATCCAGAAATGGTTGATTCAAACATGTCACAACATGACATTATAAAGAATAAATCCACATTTCAATCCCATCATGGCGACTAGAAAATAATCAAGGATAATTGATCGATGACCAAAACAATGGTTAAGTCAAGTGTCTCATACATAATAATCTCAACTATACCAATTAGTAATCACATCCAATACATAGAGCATTCCATCACATAACCATGGTTGGGTTTATAAACACATCATCATGACACCACAATCATATAACCCCCAAGCCTTTGGTAGACGTGCTATACTGGTCAATAGTAGTCAACCCAAAACCCAAAACAATAGCATAAAGAATACACAATGCAAACACATGTTTTGGTTTTGCTAAATTTCAAATTTGAATTTAAATGTGGAGGTTTTAGTTTACATTTTCCAATCTAGATATCAAGTGGAGAAATTTCATGTTTTACCTAACCCATGTATTTGTTTGATAGATAAAAGTTTCTCTCCAAAACCATTAGACTCAATTTTCTAATTGATCTAATAATATTTTGTTTATGTAAACTTTGTTTGAAAATGACATTTCCAATGAATTCAATATTATGAACAGAATTTGCGTATTTCAAAAGTTTGACTTATAACACGTTCTAATAATTAACCTTAATTAAACTAAATTTAATTAAGTTAATTATTAATATCTCTTCATTTATTAATAATTAACAAATTCATATTTTAAATCAATGATCTTTTTGAAAATATAACCCATTAATTCAATCTTTTAAATATAATAATTATTTATAAATTAATAATAATATATATACATATATACTTATGTACATATATATATATATATATATACATACATACATACATACATACATACATACATACATACATATATATATATATATATATAATTACATTTAATAATTAATAAAAATGCAACATTAAAATCAAAATCAAAATTCATATTCAAATGTCATATAAAATAACATTTGAAATAAAACTTTTTGTAATTTAAAACCAAACTTAATCATAATGCGATTTATTAAAATCGTGCAGGCCACCAATGCAACCGCACCGCAGGTACACTGCAGATTGCAGGTACCCTGTGATCTCGCAGGCTTGCGCTGGGTGGGGTATGGAATACCCGCCCGCCCAACATCATAATGAATACATTTTTTTTTAGAACATTTTTTGATATAACGTTTTTAATAATGTTTTCCCGAAACGAAATTGCAAATAACAATCCGTTTAAATGAGTATTTACTGCGATAATTCGTTTGACTTCCAATTAATTTTATATATATATATATATATATATATATATATATATATATATATATATATATATATATATATATATATATATATATATATATATATATATATATATGCATATGTATATATATGTATATACATATATGCAAAATTTTAGACAGTATATATTTAGATGCGAAAATGTAGATCTGAATTATATATATATATATATATATATTTTTTTTTTTTACAAAGAATATATATATAATTTTATGAGTTTCCTATAAATATTTACTCTCTAAATTTTCTCAATAATTTTTCACTAAATTTGGCTAAAATTCAACCCTAGCCCCATATTCTTTTTAGATCTATGCATATAAAGATTGTCAAATAAATATTAACTACCCATATTGAGAATGCATACAATTAAAATAGGAAAAATTCTCAGAAGACATATGGAAGACACGAAGAAGACAGGGAATGCAAGATGTGGAAATAGCATAAGTAAAATCACAAGAATCTACTCGGATTCTGATGCTATTTTTCTCTTCCCTAGAAAACCCACAGAGAAAGCTCCCTTCTTCAGAATTTTTGAATCCTCCCATGCTCCAAATTGCACTCCAAACGCTATCTCTAGGCTTCTAAGAATGCCTGAATATAAAGAACTCTCAGGAAACATCTAGAATGCCTCTAGAAATAGCTAGAAAGTGTCACCAACTAAGCATGGGTCTTTTCCAACCATCTAGATGGGTCATAAGGTTTTTAGAAACCATGTGCTTAATTGATGCACTAACTTCCGTGTTGTTGACACATGAGAAATAGAAAAGTGTGTTAATTCCCATGCAAGCTTACAACATCAATTCACTTTTATATAATTTTCTATTTAAATATTTATAACTTTTATTATTATTATTAATTTTAATTTTCTAATTTTCTTTTATTTATTTTCTTTTTCCTCAATTATTTATCATTTAATTAATTATAATCAAAATATCAAATAACATAATATTTTATAATAATTTTCTCAAATAATTAATTTATTAATTAAATCTATTTATTAAGACTTAATTAATAAAAAAATCACCATAGACCTCCAAAATAAAATATGAAAACCCATCATAGAGCAATTCACACAAAATCAGTCTAAAGGGTTAAAAATCACGAATCATGTCATCCAACACATTCGGTGGGTAAAATATTTAGATACTTGTCCCACCTCACTAGGACATTTGGCTTAAGGGTTTTGGGATTTGGACTTGAGAACTTATCTCCCTTCTCTTATCATTGAGATAGTCTAATAGGGTACACTCATCTTGGCAATTCAGGGAAGTTGATACCCGATACTTGCAACCTACAGAAAAACTATGCATGTACATACAATATATATAATGCTAAGCTAAATAGACAATGGGAGGAAGTGGTGCATCGTGTAGATCTCGACTAAGCAGGTGACTACGACTCCCTTCCTTAACCACATCAGAAAGGCCATACAATAAGAAAACACACACACCATACACATGCAAGTATGGGGTAAGTATCCATAATAAAACACATAAGATAATAACCATCCAACTAATCATCAACAATAGCTGAAAAAAATATAATGATCATCATGTATGCATGAAATGTAAAGTCTAAATGATCTCATCATATAACCACTAAATCGATAACATAATGTCTGATAGTCTCAAAACAATACCACTAATCCATCAACATAATACTAGTCCATCAAAGTCTGATAATAATAGCAACAATAAGTCTAGAAAAGATGTGAACAAGGGTAGACACTATAGACATATTCACCAATCCTTTACCTAAGGATGTATTCTTGTATCTAAGAGGTAAGTTAGGGGTGATTCCCCTATTTGGAGCTCACTAATAAATTTTTAGTGATGCATCAAACAAGCATGTTGAAGATTAGTCCAGTTGATGCAGTATTGTAAAGGGAAGATTGCATATGAATCAATGCATTAGGTACATGGAAGTTCTTTGAATGCTATCCTTGGCATAATATATCAAAGAGGGAGAGTTATATCACACATCATCATATGTCAAAGAAATTTTATAAGAAGAGTTGTGAAATTTATATTTTTGCATGAGATGTAAAAGTTTGTTGTCAAGTGAAATAGAAAAGGGAGAATGAACTTGAGTTGATATCAAAGAGGGAGGGTTTGAAATTGTAGTCACTGTAATCAGATTAATTAGAAAATCATTCTAGAGGGAGAGATTGATATCAAAGGAAGTTCACACTGATAAAGGGGGTTCTCATGCGTGAGAATAAGAATGAAACTAAGGATATTATCCTTACTTTTATATTTCTCTAAAATTTCATTGTATTATGACATGGTATCTTACCATCAACGCCAAAGAGTGTGATTGTTGAAAATTATTGTTTTATTGTATATTGTCTTTGATTTTACACATAATGCCAAGTCTTTATTATTTAATGTCTGCCAAGTTCACTTGGGCAATGAAGATAGTTTTCAATGTTTTCCAAGAATTCTAGAGTAAACCAAGTTCAAAGACAATATGTTTTGAGCTTCACTTAGGGACCAAAGGAAGTCTACAGGAAGATAGAGTCTACCGAGTTCACTTGGGCATCAAAGAGAACTTGACATGGAACCAGTATTTAATAGATCTCACTCAATTACCAAAGGAATTTAGTTTAGGATTCAATGTTAACTAAGTTCATGTAGTTAAGAAAGGAAGTCAGGAGAAAGTCTTTTTTGAGTTAGTGTTGACCGATTTGGGTTGGCTAACGAAAGATTTTCTTGAAACAACATATTTAGTTTGATGAAATTATTTGTTAATTCTAGCTGACTTAAGAGATGCATATTGAATAGTTTTAAGTGTATTCAAGTAGACTTGACTATGAAAAAGATATAAGGTCAAGTTGTGGGATTGAATATGAGAAGCATGGGATTAAAAATATAAACCAAGGAAGTGAATTAGAAGGATAGTAGAGTATCTTGATTTGATTGAGGTACAAAGTTTTATTTGATCAAGGAGGATCAAGTATTCAAGCTAGAACAAAGATCAAAAATTGCAATTGATCAAGGAGGATCAAGTATTCAAGCTAGAACAAAGAACAAGGATCAAGTATTTAATACAATTGCATTAGCAATCAGGTTGTATCATTTTTACTCTCTAATAATTGTAGTAGTGTATCAAATCTCTTAAAAAAATTATCTTAATAGCTATTTGCCAAATCCTCTAACAAGGTGACATTTCTAGATAGAAGCATCTAAAGGCCTCTAACAAGGGTAATCCTAATAGGGTGATTAAATCCTCTAATAGGGTCACACCTAAAAATCTATTTTGTAACCTTTAACAAGGCTGGCTCTTAATAGGACTCACTTTAGAAGAGTGAAAAAAAAAACTAGTTGCAATTGGTGGTTGTTCTCAAATTAGGTTTCCAAGTTAAATCCTGGTGTCATATGTGTTCATGTTATTTTCTTTGTCCATTTAAGGGATCTAAGATTTATTTTTGTAGTAACTGATTCACCCCTCCCCTCTTAGCTACTCTTATATTTCAAACATCAATAGCATTGAAAACTACTTCGACCACACTAGGTTATCCCTTGTACCTCTTTAAATAGGTAATTTTGATCTTTTTCCACTTAATCATCACCATACATCATACGGCTAGCCTAGATTAATCAAATTCTTTCATCATTTAGTCTCATCTTTTCTCCTTTAAAAACTTCTCTAAACTTCTCCTTGAATTCTTGCTTAGAAATGTGTAAACATGTTTCCCTTGATTTAAATGATCCAACTCATAATTCCTTATCTTCAACTTGATTTACATATTCCAAGAAATTAATCCTGTTGGCTAGAAATCATGATTTCCTCATAAACTATTAAATTTTGTCCCTCAACCAACACTGTATTTTGATGCTCAGTGATTAATAAGTTACTCGTTGATGATTAATGCTTATGTTTGACACACATACTGACACTCGGTCAATATTGATGCTCCGTCGACACTACATCTACTCAACACATATTGGTACTCGATCGACACTAGCATTGCTTGACATATAATTCAAGTTCCTTAATCTTCTACTCTTTTTCTTAGTCAAACATATGCATTTTATTCATTCTTCAATCTCTTCTTCAAGGCTTCAATGCAACTATCTTCTTACTTGTGGTATTATTAAACAATTACTTTATCTTTTCAAAGTCTAACTAATCAAGCGCCCATTGTTGTTTCCCGATAACTCAACCTTTTTGTAAGACCCTCCTTGTATGTACTCATTTAAATATGAATTTCTTTGTTAAATCCTTTATAGGAGATTTGAATAGACATATGAGCACTACAAGGAAATGGTATGGGAAATATTGTTGTTCTTGCTAGAAACTATGTAGAGAGAATTATGGTAAATTCTAGATATCTTAAGTATAATGATTTTATGATTATTGTAATTTTAGATAATTTAATACTTGCACTCTTTTGAATCATTAGAAATTCAAAGAAAAAGATTATCAACTTACTAGAAGTGTTCTTAAGTAACTTAATTTTAAATATTATAAGTATATTATGACATGTTAAGGTTGTTAGAGTAGCATGTACAAAAGGTTATAACTCTATATTAGGATGACTTATTTAGTTACTCAAAATTATAGTTTAAATCATAAACATTGTGTGTGTTCTCTAAGATGCATCTACATAACTAGGTGATAAAAAGTTATGGACTTAGATGATTATGATGATGGATATGAATTAAGGTTGTATGGTTTAGGTGTCCTAATAGAAATTGAGATTAGTTGATACATTCATATTTTTATACCCTATGATGCAAGGATTACTACATTGTTGATTGTTTAAACATTAATTTGTACTAACGATGCTATGAGATGTTTCACCTTATGATGATGATTTTTATTTATGGTACCTTGATGATTAGGTTATTTGCATTCAGATAGTTCAATATGCTCTATTGAGGATTTTTATGATATTTTCGTTATACGCATACATTATGATGATTATTTTAGTATTTTAATTCCAAATGATGAATATAAAATGGTATTTTAATTATGTAATTATTATGTTATCAGGTAGAGAAATGGAAAATTTATAAACATGCGGATATAGAATGTTCAGTCAATTGATTATGCAATTAGATATGCACACACACATACACACAAACACACACATGATTTTATTGAGATATTGATGTTAAAATTGAGTGTGCACAAAACTACCATAGATTTTTTTGAAGAATCAGTAGCCAACCATTTGTGCAAATTGTGAAACCAAGGTTGAATCTAATGAAGATATTCAAACCTCGTTGTTAAGTGACTTATTTTGTAATCATGAATGATATATATATTAGGTGATTTCACTATCTAATTAGTGACATGTCAATGTTGTGTAATGGTATATAGTGTCACTTGGCACTTGTCATGTGTATATGTAACAACATGTCTGCTAAGGCTGGCAATGTAGCCCTAAACCTAACTAACCTATTAGGAACCTAGCTAAACCTCCCTATTAATTAAGAGATACTTGTAAAGTCTCACCAATGAGGTTATTTGAATTCAATTTTTCTAGTCACTTCTAGAGGTCAAAAAGTGGTCCCAAGGGCCAACTTTATTAAAATCCAAGTACCTAAGTGCTAGGGGTATGGGTTAGGAAACTTTTGAACACTACTAACACCCATTAGTGCCCTTGGTGATCCTTTTAATATCCCATTTCCACGTGTTGAAAAAATAGAGTGAGTCTTGAACTTTCCCCAAATGCAAATTCCTTTCCAATCTTGCATTAATGATAGGGGACAAAGGAAAGCAATAGCACTTAGGGATCATTTCAAAATTTAATGCTTGTGGGTGGGTAGGATTTTGAGGCCTTTTCAGAGGCCCTTATTGGAGTTAGAGGGTTTTCACAGACTCTACTTTTAAAGACATTAGGGTTTTGGATTGAAGGAAGCAAAAGAAGGATTGGGCTTTTCTTAAAGATCATTATAACATAACACTTGTGAAGGTTGGTCTCTATCATTGCCATGAATTTTTTTTGTTCTTTTTGCAAATATATTAGTATGTTATTTCATTCTCTTTCATATGTGATCAATGTATTTTTGTTTTTTTGATGTAAGTGAATGAGATTTTGGGTTTTTATATCATGCTTATTGTTTTCATCTTTTGATTTGAATGATAGAGTTTTCTAAAGGGTGTAATGGCATTACTCACCCTTGGATAAAGAAGAAGTGGCCAAGTATGAGGGAAAGGGTTAGTTGGGTTCTATGGAAGTGTAGATTCTCTTCTCATATTGAGAAGAGAGAATAACTATTGATCTTTCTTTAGGGGTGATAAGGAGAAGAAAGTATGAAAATTATATGTGAATTCTAGCCTTGGAGAGACATATTTATTTGTATGTTTTTACATTCGACAATCTCGTACATGGTAGCCCACCTTCACCCATTTTTTATGGGTTCAAGGTGAATCCCATTGTGTAAGCCTTGAATAGGTCTTTTTGTTGTGTTTTATGTTGTGTAATTTGAATTAGTTGTCACTCATTGGTTATTGGTTCCCCTAGCTCTATGGGTGGTCTACTTGAGACCTAAGATGAGAGATAAGATCTTTATGGTTAGTTTTATGTGAATTTTCAGATTTTGGATAGGTCCTTATGATGGAGCAAACTTGGATTTGGAGCATTGATGATGTTCTTTAGTCATTGTGTTGGAGACTTCTCCATTGTATTACCTCCTATTGTATTTTGCATTCATGTATTGAAGATGAAGTTGTAACTTGGTGAAGATTGATGGAATAGGTCCTATGTTGTAAATTTCATATATTGATAATAGAAATGAACTTGTATTATGAAAAAGATGTATATTATGTGACAATGGTTCATTTTATTTCAATTCAATTCCTATCTTCAAATATACTTAGATAGCATAGTTAGTAAAGGTTAAATGTACCATAAATTATCTCTTAAATCTTGAATTCCAATAGTGAAAGTAATAAGGTTTGACATTAATAGGATCATGGCATTTCATGAGGAAATTTGAATCTAGTTTGAATAGTTTTCCTAAAAGTTTATATCAAAATCTTAGGTTCAAATTCATACATTCATCCTATATTACACTTTACTTACTTAGAAAATTCAATGGTTAAACTATGTACAATAGTTGTAATTGAAACATATGTATAACTACAGTAAATCACCTCCGAACCTATAATAAAATATAAAATACCATGTAATTAAACCCTTAAGAAAACACAAATGTGAAGAAGAAAAAAATACATGTTAACAAAAAAAACACCTACAGGATGCTTGGAAAATGTATGGGGAAAATTGCTAAATTCTTCCACAAGAAAATGCAGAGAAGATTCCACTAAATGCCCTCCCATTTATATATTATATATTAAGGATATTTTGGTTAAAATATCATATAAAGTCATTAAATTTAAAAGGGTTCTATTAGCTATTTTTTCATCCCGCCAAAATTTATATTTCATATTTGGCAAAATGTCTAACAAACACTTCCCACTTTTGAATATTTTAATGCCAATAGAAATACAAAAATAAATTAAATAAAAAAACTTATTGTATTTCATTTTCTTAATTTATCTTTTTCAAGCCCCGCAAGTTTCTGTCCACCATTAGATCTCCTAGGATCAAAGATCTATGGTTGTTGCTTTGTCACTATGCAAAGATATGAGCACTTTAATTCACGTGACACAACAATGTATTGACTTTGATTTTTGGTGGACCCTTCCTATCAGAATAGTAGGGTAGTTGTCAGAGCACATCGACAATTTGTTGGTTTCTCATTGGTTAAGGTAAGGACATGTCATGGTAGGTGGGCCCTTTACTTTTATGTGGTAGTTCATTGTGCAACTTCCTCACCATCAGATTAAAGTCATCCATGGTCATCACTTTGTCACTATGTAGAGTTGAAAGGGAGTTATTTCATGTGACATAGCGATGACTTATCAGGCGATGGTGGGTTTGAGTTTCTTTGGTGGGTCATCCTTTCAACTATGTTGACATGTCAGTGTTGTATTGTGTGGGCCACAAGGTTTTAAGATGATGAGTTGGACTAAGCTGGCATATGGTGGGATTTTCATTTGTCGAGTCTTTGATGTGTCAATGTCTGGGCCACATGCCCTAGTTCTACCTTCTACTATCTGATGCAAATAGATCAAGGGTGGTAACTTTGTCACTTTGGGAAGTTTCGTGTTATTTATTCATAGTGACAAAGTGACGAGTTAACATGTGACAAGTGGGTCTATTCCTTTTGTAGGTTGTGGTGTGGTGGGTTAGTGTCAGGCAGGTTGGCAAAGGACCATGTTTCTATTGGTTGGTGCACTAACAAATTGGGTAAACCTTTGGGATTGTTAAATGGAGGAAGATCAATGTCTCTCACTTTTTGGCTGTGGAAAAATGATCGATCTTTAGCTATATAGACATAGTGAGGATTCGCCAGGTGCCTCGACAGGCCGAGTAAGGCAGACACAATTAAGTTGACATCATGGTTAGAATTGACAATATTATAAACCTTTGGTGATTAACTTAAAGAATTGGCATATTCAAGGTGATAAGATGGTCAAACCTATGAAGACCTTACAGGGTGGCAAAAAGATAAAAGACTATTGGCCCACATGGCTCATCTTGGTTGCAGGACTTAGTTGACCTATTGACCTTGCTGATTTGTAAAGCCAAAAATGAAGGGAGAGATGGTTTCTTGCATGATTTGATCTTCATGATTGATTCCAACCACTCTAGAATGAATGCAGGGTTAGGAACAACGAAGGACAACACTCCACCACCCTTGGTATTATCCATCTACTCGGTTAGAGCAATTAATGGCATCATCTCTATCTTCTAAGGGCTCTATTTTGTGTGAAATATTGGATTTTCTTGAACCTAAATTTGTGCCAAGATCTTATTTTGTCTAGATCTGTATGATTGTTCTTTGTAATCTTAAATGGAAATGGTTGAGTTTGGTTTAGGATAGAAAATATCTCAGTTATGCCTGCGCTATAAAGGGTGTTTTGTGTAAATTTTTTTAGGGTCAGACCCTCTCTATTTCTCTAGCATGGCTCTAGCATACCACTATAAACCCCCTTTGCCTTTGAATTATATGGCATTCTACCTTATCTCCTATAGCCATTGATGTATTGTTCAAGATCTATTTGCCTCTCATTAGTGTATTATGGATATCTACAATCTTGCATGATTGTATCTCCTTTTGGCCTATGAATAATATATAAATGAATTCTCTTCTTCCTTTTATTGTCCATTTTGGTTGTCTGATTCGCATGTTATTGTTAGATTAAAACAAGTCTAGATCTGTATAGATTTGATGTCATCATAATTCAAGTGTGCATGTATGCATAGAGATTGTTTTGAACACTCTATTTTGTTGCATCACCCCTTAGGTTAGAGTAGGTAGATTTTCTTTCATGCATTCCTTCTCCCTTTTCCTCTCTAAGTGTAGTTAGGTGCACCCTAATAGTAAAGGAAGTTGACCTTCTCTGGAGACTCAACCTCACAGTTCAAGTCCCATAGTGTGGAGGTTGTTTCCATGTTTCACAAGGTCATCCTTAGGTAAAAACTTTGGACAAGGGTGAAAATTTTTGTGACAATAGGTCCTTCAAACTATTACCTAACTCTCTATTAAACCCTTTTCAAGTGGGGAGACTTTAACAATTTTCAAATGAATTAAAAAAATGTAAACATGATGGAGGGAGATGGGATACCCTGTGGGCCCCACCTCCACCTCACATCCTCTCTTACCCACATTTGGGCACAAGGTACAAGAAATAGAGGGTGGTTTAAAAAATAAACACATTTTCTTACCTTTTTACATCCCTTGCTTCCCCACCACACTCCACATTGGCCCATGTTTGACTTAGTCCTTTCTAGGCCTGCACACACTTTGGAAAGCATCTACACAGTCGACAAAACAACTATGATTAAACTTTTATAATTATTAGTCCCTGTCTTATATATAAGGCGGGGAACTAATGTTCCCATTAGCCCCCCCTATTCGATCAATATTATTTTTTTCAACCAAAAATGAATGTCATATTAGTAGGCTTGTAAGGTTTGATTTTAAAATACAAATATGATATACAAATTTTGATTTTCTGATTGGTACTTGAGTAATTTCTTGGGGTTTACATCTATTTTCACGAATGGAAAAAATATAAAATTCAAAGGAAATGCTCTTACAATAATAATAATAAATATTTTTCTAGAGAAAGTTCCAGAGTCCTATACCATGGATTCCAATTCATATATATCTTAACACTACAAACTAGTGATGCATCAATCCTAGGAAAGGGTAAAAAAAGTAGCATCAGCTAAAAAAAAAGTGTTCAAACATTCAAAATTTTAAAACTATGGAGTGTCTGACTAGGATTTCGATTCCTACATCTATTAAGCTAGTGGACTTTCAGCCACTTTAATCTTGATGTGCTCATGGGTTTGGACTATTTTGAGGCTCTATTAATTCATGGTAGAGGTGGCTATTTTGGGGACTCATTTGCTTGAACCAAATAATCAATTATGAATTAATCACCTACACTCAGCAAAGAGGACTCTGTGACTGAAATATTTCCTTCTATTGTATTTCTCTATTCATGTTTTCAACTTTGAGATTGACTAATTTTGGTTGTTTTGCATAGCACTAGATTTTGATGAGAATTCCTTTAATGTCTAGGTCATTGAGCCAACCACTCTAGCATTGTGTTCAAGTCACAGTCTATATACACGTTTGCTTCAATAAACACGAAGCTTCATAAATAATTTGAAAAAATGATTTAATTTTACACATACCCTTGCTAAAAAATTCAAAGTCCTAGAACTCATTTGAACAACACAATTTGTGGCAAATTAGTGGGCATAAAAAAAGATGTTGTCAAAAATTAAAAGATCAAAATGTCTGAAAGGTCTAGAACAATTCACCTAGGAAACGCTATGCACAAACACAAATCAATACAATGCTTTCATAGTTTTCCACATGACTAAACCCTTTTCCATTCCATGAAAACTAATTTGCCCCATATTGAAGTGTGCTCGGCCATCTGCATTGCTCAGCAAGACACATGGAACAACTGTCTTCATTGTCTGCATGCATTCACCTTGGGTGTAGAGGCTCCTTCAAAATAGTAAGGGGTCAAGCCCTCTCTTTCTAAAACTAGAAGAATCACTTGTCAGAAAGGGGCTCATCATCAATCTCATGACTGAATAGGTTCGTTAGGGTTTAATAATGGGAGAGGTATATTTCAATTTTTTTTCAACAAAATCAAACATTTTCAAAGAGTTCAGTTGTATAATGGTGTGTACAAATGGTGCTTGGAAGGCAGAGCTACCAGTGTGAGTGAGGGATTTTGTATGCAATAAGATAGATTGTCAAGGACTTCTTTCAAGGACTTCATGTTTTTTAATGATTTTATCTAAAATTTAAGGATTTTTTGAAGTTTATGTCAAAATCATCTTTACTATTTAGGTTTTTGTATTAAGAATAATTGTCAATAGATTTCATCAAAAAATTTAGATTGTGTCAAAATTATCTATAATTTTTAAGTATTTCTAAGTTTTTGTGTGGGGGGTATGCATACACATGATTATTTTATTGGGTGCTTAGCCATGGCCATATATATAAAGGTGGATGGATGATTTTAGAGATGAATTTTGTTCATGGAATCATTCCTTAATTGTTCTCTAAAATTATGTGTATGCATATTCCCCTCATAAATTAGCAACCCTATGCCTTGATTTCCTGTGGTCCCTATGCCACCAATGCCTTGGCCCATTTGGAAATTCAAAGCTACTTGCAACCCCTTGGCATCTTCCTGGTGCTCCATGTCGCTATAAATGGGTTTCGACAATTTTTTGACTTTTAAGGGATTTGGAAAAACACCATTCATGACACGAAACTGCTCGACTTCCTGTGGTATGATCATGATAGAGCATGCCACTGTGAATGAACATGGCTACAAAGAAAGAACAAGAAAATCAATAGGAAATGCCCCTTTTTCATGTTAAAATTTTCTCCTACCAACTATTCAAAACTAAGAAGAAGATTTGGTAAGTGCTAAAATTAGTCTCCTCTTTGTCAAAATGTCATTTGATACACTATATCTATTCTTACATATAACTATTTTGAACATGACTATAGTAATTCTAAGACTGGTGCTTATCATTTCTTGCCACTATATCCTTTTACCATAATGTTTAAAGTTTTTGACTACTATTTTTAGTGGTTGGTGCTCTTGGCTGTTCATTTCAAATCAATTTTTTTTTTAATGATGTTATAAACATTTACACTATTCTATGAATCTTCACTAAAATTTATAATGCACAATGGTCTATATTCTGATCCTCAATTATGCCTATTTAAAATACACATCATAATTTTATACTTAAATTGAATACTTTTTCAAAATGTCTAACTCCTAACAACTACAAGTTATATTGTGATTTCAAAAGACTATAATTTCACAAGGGAGGGACTTAGCTCACCAAGAGCTCTTGTTACATTGTAGGTGTTCCCTATTTGAATGTAAGGAGCTCACTTTGACATCTAATGGTTGACAACCATGGAGAGCAAATGACTACCATTGAGACGCTTTCAACCGTTGATCTTTTTTGTTTTTCAAATAATGGGTTGAGAAATTGCATCATTGCTATAATAGTGAGAGGATGTCCAAAGACATTCACTAAGCAACTTGACAGGCATTGTGTGGAGATATTTAGACAATTATAGCCTTCTCACTAACACCAATGGGATAGCTATTTACATTACATTTTTGCTACTGAAGATATTAACTTTGTCACCAGTCACTTTTGTCTCTTTCTAAGTTTCCATTATTTCTATGAATCAGCAGGAGATTTATAGTTTGATTGATTGATTTAGCCCAGCTAAATATGTTTATCAATGGTTGTAATAGCTAGAAATGAAAATGACTACTATATGATCAATCCTTATCGTTCCTTGTAACTTACTTGTTTCAATGGACGAGAGAAATAAAAGGTAGTTGCATTGATAATGATGGTGAAAGAGCCCTTGATTCTTATGACTCTCATTGTATTTAATTGTGTAATGTTGGCAGGTCAAATCGCGTACGTGGTAAGATGAGGACTGAAGGGTATAAATGACAACTAAGACGAAATGTTTTGGGAAATGTAAAGATAAATATTTTTGGCACTAGAGTCAATAAACATGACATGACATAGTTAGTACAAAGAACTTATCACAGATCTCAACATTACCATTTATTGTGGATGTTGAAACTACTAGGAGTGGAAGAATTAATACAAGCACTAGACTATATTTATTTAGATAATTTGGCCTAATCATTATTGAATAAGGGGAGCAAATAGTGGTTTTTGTAATTGGAATAGAACTTTGGTAGGTCAATGTATTAAGAAGCAAAGGTATAGGTAAGGAAGTGGGGTTTGATCTATATAAACAAGGATCACCGAAGTAGGGAAGAGGTGAGAAAACAAACTAGAATTCAAGGAGGTAAAGCCTTCACTTCTAAGCACCTATCTTCATCAGTAAAGTCACATACCAAAAAAATTTGGAAAGAAGTAGCTAACTATCATGCTGAATCACGTTAAGGGGGGCAATAGAGATGAGACTCACCACTAGGCCCACATCAACCACCTCACTATGGTTAGTGTTTTAAAGTTAAGCCCAACTACTACTAACACATCAAGTTATTATAGTCTGACCGACAACTATTAATGTATACCTGCAATGTCTTTAAGACCTCCTTTAAGTAGATTTGAGCACCCATACATTATTACAAGACTATACATAGAAAACACAAAATATGCAAAGAAAAAAGTCTATCGCAATAATTGTTTACTATAAGGTTTTCTCTTTTCTGCCATCTATTTCTTCCCCTTCATTTTTTTTTATTTCATAATCTGGATTCATCATAATTTTCTTAGTTTTTCTTGGAATGTTTTATGCAATTCAAGTGGCATCTTCTAGCAATTGATTAGGTTTCTTTTATGCAATAAGCTTTAGATATTTGTACTGAGTGTTGTAATGAGTGTCGATAGCATCAATTTGCTAGAAAAATTGAGAAAGATTGAAGTCCTGCTTATCAGTTATTGTGGTGAGAAAATACCTAGTGAATGAGTAGTTAGGCAGTTTTGTTTGGGCTTTTTCTTGGGAGAGCTTAATCTATAAAATGTTACCGAGTATCAGTATTCCTCAAGGACTGAGAGGTAGATTGGATTTGTTCCTCAAGTTGAGTAGGAGTAGCAAGGAATCACTAAAAGAAGAGAAAGATGTCTATTTTTAGAGGAGAGTGTCTATTTTTTCAATTATGAAGATGAAACAAGGCACCTAGTCATCAACCCTGGACTATCGCTAGATGACATGAAAAGAACAATTTTTGATCTGTTCAAGCATAATCTCGATGCCATCGCCCTAAATTCTCTGTAGTGTCATCTTAATTAGGTTATAATGTAGAAACCTTATTAACTACTTTCCATACCTCTTGAAAGGTGATATTTTTGAAATTTATGCAAGCGATGGGGAATATCAATTGAAAGCGATTGTTAGTTCCTGTTGAAGATAGGATACTACTGCATCGGTTTGGTGCATATAAATAATAAATTTCAACCAATCATGTTTAAGAATTTTTTCAGCATACATATGTATCCAAAGTTTATAAATTTATACATATTTTTTAAAGCTTAAAAAAGTGAATTATCTTTGCTTGTATTGGATAAGAAACAAAAAGGCAAGGAAAAATTTAATTTTTGTTGCCAATAAATTAATAAATTCTATCAACTTGACATCTAGCAAAATCAAAATTATTAAATTTCAATTAGGAAAGTTTTGGAAGAATAGAGATTCATCGGCTCTAATATTTTATACTTTCAATAGCTCAAGCACTCTTCAAATCCTAAAGCTACCCAAATCAGAGACTCAAATATTATAGATGGAAGCTTGCACCGTTGAGGGATTCACTATAACTAACTCTCAACATATCAGTGGCCATGAGGGCTAATTTAAATCAATGCCTACTACTCACATCAAGAGCTTGCACAAGCTGAAAAAAGCCACACAAACATAGACACACATAGAATATCTATCTAAACCCCTTTATCTTCTATCTTCATCTAATCATTTTGTTGGTCATTAATTATCTTTCCCTATCAGAGGGTTTTTTAGTTGGATATTGTTATCTCTACCATTTTCTTTCTCTAGCACTAACACAACATGTATTTAAGTGCCTTATCATATCCTACTCTAATGTGTGCAATTTGAAATTTCTATTTAACACATACATATAACATATCAGTTCCTTCAAAAATTTTGTTTTCTATCTCTAGCACATATATCATGACATTTTGGATACATTTATAAATATTGAATTTAGTATTATAATTTCTCATTAAAGTACATTGTGTCTTTCCACAAAATCAACACCTCCCTTTGTCCCTATCTATATCTCCTTACCCAAATCTCTTTGTTATTAGTTATGCTCTCTAGATTTGTTAGGACTCTTTGTTCCAAATCAAGGTAATCATTACTATTGTGTTCTCTATACAATGTAACCGAAAAGAATAAAAAACTTTATTTTTTGACATATCCAATGTGTTCGTATCATTTTTCTATATGAATTACTTGAAGCTTCTATCTGCATTACATTACATACAAAATATAGCTTGCACCCTACTAACAATCCATGTATGTCTATATTAAAACAAACACTATTCTACACCATCATTAATATTTGAATGGGAATATTAGAGTTCATTTTGAATGTGCCAAAAATTGAGGACAAATTTAGTTTTTATTGAAAATGTTACATTAAAGATTGTATAGGTAGAGGATGTCACTAATTAATTAAATGAAAAATAGCTTTACATGTCGTTGGATTTGCAAGAAAGCTTGTAAACCCTTTTCACTAAACCATCTATGGTTAAAACTTAAAGTATTAATAGTTTTAGATTTAATACATTAATAAATTCTCCTTGATTAAGATAAAATTAGGATAATTAATCATATTATTATTAGCTTATCCTTTAATGTTCTTACTTAATTTATGATATAAATATCTTTTTTTTTTGCTATTTCTCAATTGACTAGTTATTTATTCATGATACATAGTGAAACAAAAACTATTCACAAATAAATAGCCAATGGATAGGATTTACATAATGGGTAGTATAGTGGTATAAATTGTTAGCTCTCTCTCTCTCTCTCTCTCTCTCTCTCTCTCTCTCTCTCTCTCTCTCTCTCTCTCTCTCTCTCTCTCTCTCTCTCTATTCATTAGATGTTAGAAATTAGTGGGCCACAATTTTTGAGAGCTATTGATGACCATTAAAACTTCTATGGCGATATAATTTTTTTCACCTTTTTTACGCAATCATTCATTCTTCCTAATAAGTATGTATGGCTTGTCTTTTTGAATTATCTTTTGCATTGCTATGTTTTTTTCCAAACTATCTGAGGTTTCTTTTATTTTGATTGTGTTTTATTTGATGCCTTAAATACACACACACTTGACAAACCAAATTTATTAATTTTACCTTTAAAAAATGAATAGAGACTAAAATATTGGTACATTTGTATTTTTTTTTTAAATTTCCTTTTATAGATAGGTGATATTATTTATTTAATATAATTAATAAAAAGTTTGAGTTATATATAGCTTTTATCTCTATCATTGTACCTCTTTGTATAACTATATTCTCCTCTAAATCTCTCCCTTGCCATATTTCAAGTATAACAAAATCTTGCTAATAAACAATGTAAATAAACAAAATACACTTTTTTGGGTTAGAAAATTTGCATACAAAAATATACACAAGTATAAGAGCATTTAAACATTGATTGGAATCCCTTTCTTATAAATAACAAAAATAAAATTAGTCATTAGAAAATCCCCATGTATGAATTGAAGATAGCAAAAATCAATGTAAAGTAGAAGAACATTCCATGTACAACCCACTTTCAACTCATACAAAATTTATGCTCCCTCCTCTCAGGAAATGGCAATGATTGCAAATAGCAAAGAAATCATCAAATTTTCAAGTGGGGATTCAACAAAGAGTATCAACAACCCCTTGCATGGACTTGCAATAACTACTTCCATAGGAGAAGGAAGTAGCTCTGCAAAAAAGCCAAAATGTTTAGCAAGTAACATACATAGCTTATATTCGATTGTTTCAAGTAGCTGCCATGACATTTTAAATAACTTCAAACCAAATTGTATCTCTTTGCTGCATGTGGAAGAAATGGACATAATACAACTTTTGAATGGTTGCACTAAGTTGGAGGGGTTGTGCACTTTCATTAGGGAGATCTACTATGACCAAGACTATGCAAATGGTGATACAGTCTCAATAGTTGATGCATATGAGAGGCAGTTGAATAAAATGTGATCTTTTCTCTTGCTTTCATACTATGTAACCCAAAGATCATTGCCTTTATCAAATTTTATAATGTAGTTATCTAGGTTTCAATTTTCAACATATGCAACCTCATAATAGACATGAAAGTACATGTTTCATACATGAAATAAAAATAAATACAATTATATAGAAAATTGTAATGTAGTTATCCAAGTTTCAATTTTTAACATATGTAACCTCAGAATAGACATGAAAGTACATGTTTCATACATGAAAAAAAAAAAAAATACAATTATATAGAAAACTACTTCTAGCAATGAAATTGGCAGCAGGCTAGATAATATTAGTATGAGTTAGATACATGGAAATAATGTAAACATATGCCATTGTGCAACAAAATAATGCAAGCCTATTTCCTTTTCTCACGTGTGATTAAAGGAGCTGAAAAAAAAATTACATATTACAATATGCTATTTTCATAACAAAACATCTACCTGAGTAAGATACATCTATTTCTCCTCAATCATGTATTTTAAGAATAAAAATTTTGATCCTTATATAGCCTAATCAAATCATATCAACTTATTTGTAGGCTCTTGTATTCCTTTTCCACTTAATCTCATGATGGTGACTTTAACTAGTGGTTGACTAGCTAAGATTCTGGCAAGCTCATCTATTATTGATCCATACTTACAAGTTACATCTTTACACTCTATTCATCAACCTAATTCTACAATTACCAAATATCAAGTTCAACTCTCAGATGGTACACACACTCATTCAGCTCTTCTTCTAGACAAGTACATAGATTTAATCATTGAACAAGGTTTAGCAATGGGCACAATTATTTGTTTAAAAGATTATTCATGCAATTTGGTCAACAACTTCATGTATGCCATTTCTTTCCCACTAACATTGATTTTTTTTCACTATGTCATGTTAATGTCCATGCTAAATTATGAACTCCTTTCTCCACAGGGCACTCTTGCTTGAAAACATTGTGGTAGTCTCAAAAAATGCAACCATAGTTGGATCTCCAGTTCCACTCCACAAAATAGCTAACTTCCATTGGCCTCCAACTTTAGAAGGTGCATCAGTTCCCTCGCAAAATGTAGAATATGATGTGCAAAACATGGCTCCATTCCTACCACTCCCCATTAAATCATTGACTTTGTACCATAGACATTGGTCCATTGAGGGTAGAGTTTTAGAGAAAACTTCAATCTATGAATACAAAACTGATAGTAGTGATGGAAAGGTTTTTGGGTTTGAATTCATTGACAAAGAAAGCTCTAAAATCCACATTACTTGCTTTAATGAAGTAGTAGATGAGTTCTACAATGTTATTCAACCTGGCTATCTATACAAGATCTCAGGTGGTCAGATCAAAGTAAGTAATACAAAATATAGTAGCTCACCATACCCATATGAAATACACCTCGTATGCACATCAACGGTATCTCCATCCACTTGTCTAGACTCTACAATACCAAACCATAGCTTCCACTTTAGGAGCATAGATTCCCTAGACACATTTCCTATTAAATCTCTTGTAGATGTCATTGGTGTACTTGTATCTTTCACACTTGCATCAACCATAAGAAAGAGAAATAATATTTCAACCAAGAAATGTATAACCACAATCAAAGATATGTCAAATCATACCATAGAAGTAAAGCTATGGGGACATCATTGTGAGGCTGAAGGGGAGAAAATATTTGATTTGTTCCTACAGCCAACCCCAACTATTATTTTAATCAAATCTACACGTTTGGTTTCATGGAACAGAAAAAAACTTGATACTACCTTCTCAACTTCCATTAAAATAAATCCAAACCTTCCTAAAGCCTCTCCATTACAACTTTGGTATGCAAGTGCCAGAAATGACCACCCTTCCATACCCTTGTCAAAAGGCCATGTTTGCCAACACACATTTAACAATCCAATAAAAATATGCTCTATTGAAAAACTAGGGAGTCTAACCACACAACCTATTTGTGTAGAAGCTACTATTACCAAATTGCACTTGGATAACTTTTACTACCTTTCTTGTCCACTAGTAGTGGAAAAGAAGAAGTGTAAGAAAAAAATTGTTCATACTTCAACCAAAAAATTTCCATGCCCTAAATGTTGCACAGAGTTATCTACCTATGATTATAGCTATATCCTCAAGATGGACTTACAAGATGAGATAGGTGATTTGCTAAATATTACTGCATTTGAAGGACTAGCAAATAATTTGGTAGGGGTACCAGCAGAAGACTTGCAACTTCTTCTAGCTGAACCTGATGCTGCAACAAACATATTGGAGAACATCATCAATAAAAAATTTCTCTTTGAACTTAGCATCAGCATGAATCACTTTGGAGGAGAAGAAAAAAAGAGCATTGTTGTAACAACGCTAAGACATGCATAGTGTTTGCAAATAGAGATCTCTAATTATAGCAACACATTCTTATTTTGTTGTTTCTGCTATAATTCTATATTTAGTCATTTTCCACAAGTGTATACAAACACATGTACTAAGATTCCTTCTCATTTCGTACAACTATGTATTTACTTTTCACTTCCCAATTAATATACAAGTCTACCCTATGGGTTCCTTCATATTTTATATATCTTGTTTAGTGGACAGCTATCACCACATATTATACACATTTCACTATATACACATTTCACTATCCATATACACATTTCACTATCCAACTATGATTATTGTGCTCAAAGAATAGTGCATTACATATTGTGATTGATGATATCCTTACACAATTTAAACCTTGAGAAAGACAACAAAATGTTTCGTATTTATGTTTCAGCTTGTGTAAAACATATTTAAATAGATGAGAACAAAAGATCTAGTATTTTTTTATTTCATTTCATGGTATAACTATTTAAATCCCCTTGCAAGTATAGAAGTTATCATACCCTTACCATACCCTCTTGTTCAATAATACACCTTCAATATTTTAAACTTATCTTTGTTCCAAACTAAGTGCATGTTTTCCTATTAAAATAGAAAATAGGATGGACACACACTAGCCATTATATTTTATTTTCCCTACCTTGATGCTATCAAACTTCCTAATGCCAATAATGCTAATTGCAGGAATACTTGGTCTCTCTTTCTAGGTATACAATTAGAGATGGACATATGCAATGCTTCAATTCGAGAGAAATGTGCTCAAAGTAGTCAAAAGAGATGAGCAAAGTACCAAGCAAAAAAGGACACAATCAACAAGAAAAGATGAGAAACTTGCTACAAAAAATATGATGGAGCACCTAGTTCTACCAGACCTACTTGCCCCATGCCATACCATGTACAATAATGCAATATAGAGTTACAAAATTCTACTCAACTAAACCAACTAGAAAAAAAAAAGTTGTCACATTTCTCTGAGAATTATTACAAAGCTAGAGATAATTTTTGTAAGAAATTGGATAACCTTTCCAAAATTTCTACATGCTTGGTTTGCATGGAAAGGTACCCAAGAATACAAATGAAGAAATCAAATGGATCGACCGCTTGCTATAGATGCACATCAGAAAAGAATGTCAATTGATTCTTAGAATGGAATAATATGAACCCTGGTGAACAACCACATTGTTTACAAATACTCAGTCAAGTTGAGGAGATGTTGATAGCAAGAATAAGCCCTATCCTTCAAGTTACTTATGGAAGAGGTGGGTAACTAAAATATAGTGGTCATACTATATGTTTTCCAAAAAGATATTTCTACAATCGCAACACTTTTTCCAAGGAAAATAGATGCCTTGGACATAATTATTGCCAACAAAGAAAACATAGACCATAAACAATACAATTTCATGGTAAGTAGAGATTGTGTCTATGCAACACTAAACTATAAAATATCCCATGATCCTTATTACAAAGACATACAGGTAGATGGTTCTGCACTAGTGTCCTTGTCCACTTAGCCCACTAACATTTCAAACATTCTATACTCAACAACTCTAACTCCACTCTAGAATTAAAGCTTATTGATTGAAAGTGAATCAATAACAAAAGATCCAATAGAGGAGATCATGCACAACACTTCATTTGTGCCAGACCTACCCACTACATGTAGATAAATGGAAGAAGTTAGATCTTTGCTACAATTAGGAGAAGGATGATCAAGTCCAAGCATACAATAGCCAAACATTTCTGCATCTCCCATCAATGAATATAAAACTGAAGGATTGTTTGCAATGATGTTCCCATGTCTATTTTCACAAGGGAAGGCCACATTCAAACAACATCGTATTAAAGATGTAAAGCTACATGAATATGCTTGCCACCTTATCCAATACCATGATGATAGGTTTGGCTAGCACCCTCGGTTTAGGTATGTCATACTTAATATTCTAATGTGACATTGAAGCTAGGCCACATCATCAGTATTTGTTCACAAGAAAATTGATGGTTCCATGCCAGCATCAATTGAGGACTTGGACCAAAGATTAAAGAACTTGCATAATGACAAGCTTGCTGACCAGCTCATGCATTTTAGCTCAACAATTTGTGGCACGCGCCCATTTTGGAGTCAACAAAGAGGAGAGCTTATTGACATGGTTGTTCAAATAGGTTGTCCAACTCTCTTTTTCACTCTTAGTGCAATAGACACCAAATGGCTAGACTTTCACATGACCATGCCATCCACTACACCAAAACACTCGAGTGGAGCAAATACATGGAGGATACAAAACATTATTCAAAATCCACATCTTGTAGCATTGTACATGCACCATAGATTTACAACATTTTGTGAGAAAGTCTTAGACAAGCTTCTCCATGCAACAGATCATTGGTACAGGTAAAGCTCTACTACACTTCCAACTTGATTAAATTTTTTAGGGCCTTGTAGTTACTAACAACATTATATACTATCAGGAATGAATGGAAACATAAAGGATATGGACATATCCATGGGTTCATTTGGTTATGCTAGGCACTGGATGTTAGGATAAACCACAGACAAATAAAAACTACACGCAAATATAACAAATCACAAAAAATAATAGATCACATAGAAATGAACACAAGGCACCAAGATTTAACATGGTTCACCCAATCCTTGGGCTACATCCACCAAACAACAAGTTTGATCTTATTAAAATCCAGTGATTACATGCTAATTACAATTTGTAATCCCTTACAACTCAATACCGCTGCAAGAACCAATTTTGCATCACAAAGTAATGAAAAATACCCAACCCTAAACCCTTTTATACAAGTATTAAACTACTTTAGGGTTATAAAATGTTGGCCATAATTAGCCATAATTATAGTGGCAAATCTACGAATGGCGAATAGTACCAAAAAAAATTCATGGCGATACCCCAAACTGCACTAATTATGAAGTATGTATAGTACTTTCCTGATCAGTCACCACAATCTAACAATCTCCCACTTGGGGACTAATTAGGCTCCACACTAAACAAAAATTACCCACTTGGAGATTGATCCTGTAGCAATACCACTACCACATGGGGCTCCCAGTAGATCAAACCACCCTAGACTTTTCTATTCTTTTATTCATGTTCAGTCTAAAAGACCAACCAAAGCTAAAGAGGAGTTTAGCTTCTCCCTTGTTACAACCTTTGTCAGTTGACATATCTACTGGATTGTCATTGCTATGTATCTTCTCTAGCTTTAACTGTCCATCCTCCAAAACTATTCAAATGAAATGGTACCGCAACTATATGTGTTCATTCTTAGAATGCAGAGCTGAATTCTTAGCAAGATGAATGACACTCTGACTATTTGTGAACAAATAATTATCCTTTTGAGGATGTCCCAATTCTTCCAAGAAGAACTAAAGCCATATCATCTCCTAGGCTACCTCTATAGCAACCACATACTCTACCTCTATAGTGGATAGAGCATTAATCTTTTGTAACCTAGAAACCTAGCTCACAGTTGCCCCGCCAACAATAAAGACATAACCTATAGTACTCTGCCTGGTATCAATATCTCTTGCTAAATCTGAGTCAACATAGCCCTATCAGTTAGTAGTAGAGCCCCCAAAGTGTAAACACTTATTGGATGTTCCTCTCAAATATCGGAGAATCCATTTGACAACATTCTAATGCTCAAATCCTGGATGACTCATATACCTGCTAATGACTCCCACTGCATTTGCAATATCTGGCCTAGCGCATACCATAGCATACATCAATCTTCCTATAGCTGAAGCATAGGGTACCTTAGACATCTCATCCTCCTCTTCTTGTGTCTTGGGACACATCTCCTTAGTCAATTAAAAATGACCAAGTAAAGGTGTGCTAACAGCTTTAGCATTCTCCATAGAGAAACCTTGCAACACCTTCTCAACATAATCAGCTTGAGATAGCATCAATGTTTTGTTCTTCCTATCTCTACAAATCTTCATACCAAGGATTTGTTTTGCAGCCCCCAAATCCTTCATAGAAAATGCATGTGCTAACTGGCATTTTAGCCCCTTAATATGATCCATGTTAGACCCAGCTACAAGCATATGATCAACATATAGACATAAAATAATGTCGCTATCATCATCCAACCTCTTAAAATAAACACAATAATCTAAATGACACCTATTATAGTCATGCTCATGCATAAACTTGTCAAATTTCAAATACCATTGTCGAGGTGATTGCTTCAAGCCATATAAACTTTTCTTCAATTTGCACACTAAGTTCTCCTTACCTTTGACCTCAAATCCCCATGGTTGGGCCATATATATTTCTTCATCCAAATCACCATGAAGAAAGGCTATTTTAACATCCAACTGCTCTAAATGCAAATCTAAAGTAGCCACAAGACTTAAAAAAATATAGATAGAAGTCATTTTAACAACAGGAGAAAATATCTCATCAAAATCAATTCCCTTTTTTTGTGCAAATCCTTTTACAACTAACCTGGCCTTAAATCTTTTCTTACCTCCTTCCTCTTCTTTCAACCTCTAAACCCACTTATTCTATAAAGCCTTTTTACCTGTAGGCAACTTGCATATATCTCATGTCTTATTCTATAGCAAAGAGTCCATTTCATCTTTCAGTGTAGATTCCCACTGAATCTTAGTATCCACCTGCATAGCTTCATCATAACTTTCAGGTTCACCAGCATTAGTAAGTAAAATAAAATACAAAGATGTAGAAAATCATTGTGGAGGTCTCATTTTCCTCGTTGACCATCTAACATTCACTGGTGTGTGTGGTATTTATTGTTGCAACTATTGCACATCATGAGGAATGGCTGGAACATTAGCTTTTGGAGTATCATCCAACACTATATAATCATCTTCTTTCTGTGATGTGAATATCAGGATTTAACTGTGTGATTTTGAGTCAAACTCGATGACCCATGTTTCATGAGTAGTGATTCAACATGAATCCATCTCTCATGAGAATAAATGGAACACTTAGCACTCATTGGATCTAGGTGATGCTCACAGGGGTGAAGCACCGGGACTTCCCGGGAGGTCACCCATCCCAGTACTACTCCAGCCTGAGCGCGCTTAACTACGGAGTTTCCTCCACAGTTAAACCCAAAGCTTGCAACCCCATTTGCAAAACCTTCACCAAGTGTTGTGCCTTATGAACCATTCATTAGAAAGCCCCTTAAGCTCATCAATTGATAAGTAGGACATGATTTCCACAGCTAGTCAAATTGTGATGTGAATATCAGGATTTAACTGTGTGATTTTGAGTCAAACTCGATGACCCATGTTTCATGAGTAGTGATTCAACATGAATCCATCTCTCATGAGAATAAATGGAACACTTAGCACTCATTGGATCTGGTTGATGCTCACAGGGGTGAAGCACCGGGACTTCCCGGGAGGTCACCCATCCCAGTACTACTCCAGCCTGAGCGCGCTTAACTACGGAGTTTCCTCCACAGTTAAACCCAAAGCTTGCAACCCCATTTGCAAAACCTTCACCAAGTGTTGTGCCTTATGAACCATTCATTAGAAAGCCCCTTAAGCTCATCAATTGATAAGTAGGACATGATTTCCACAGCTAGTCAAATTGTGATGTGAATATCAGGATTTAACTGTGTGATTTTGAGTCAAACTCGATGACCCATGTTTCATGAGTAGTGATTCAACATGAATCCATCTCTCATGAGAATAAATGGAACACTTAGCACTCATTGGATCTAGGTGATGCTCACAGGGGTGAAGCACCGGAACTTCCCGGGAGGTCACCCATCCCAGTACTACTCCAGCCTGAGCGCGCTTAACTACGGAGTTTCCTCCACAGTTAAACCCAAAGCTTGCAACCCCATTTGCAAAACCTTCACCAAGTGTTGTGCCTTATGAACCATTCATTAGAAAGCCCCTTAAGCTCATCAATTGATAAGTAGGACATGATTTCCACAGCTAGTCAAATTGTGATGTGAATATCAGGATTTAACTGTGTGATTTTGAGTCAAACTCGATGACCCATGTTTCATGTTTCTTCTCATGTTGCTGCAACAGATCTTTGTACAACACTTTCTCATTGAATATGACATCCTGACTTCTAGCAATTTTAAGATTTTCAAAATCCCAAAGCCTATAACCAAATTCATTAATGCCATATCCAAAAAAGACACATTTCTTTTATTTAGCTTCTAGCTTGGTTCTATTTTCAGAGTCTATATGAGCAAAAGCTAGATAACCGAAGGTCTTGAGAAAAGAATAACTCACCTTCTTACTAGTCCATGCTTCCTCTAGAATTCCACAACCCAAAGGAGTAGAGGGACCTCTATTAATCAAATATACTATAGTATTAACAGCCTTCACCAATATGTGTAAGGGCAACCCATCATGCAACCTCATGCTCCTTGCACGGTCCATTATAGTCCTGTTCATGTGTTCAGCCACTCCATTTTCCTATAGAGTCCTTGGAATATTTTTCTATCTACAAATACCATTAGTGGAGCAATAATCTTCAAATTCATCACTGCAATACTCACCACCATTATCTGATCTGAGATATTTTAATTTCTTACCAGTCTCATTTTCAAATAAGCATTTCCATTTCTTAAAAGTTTGAAATACATTAGATTTCTGTCTAAGGAAGTAAACTCATACTTTTCTAGTTTCATCATCAATAAATGTAAGATAATAATGAGAGCCACCAAGGGAAGATACCTAAGCTGGTCCCCATACATCTATATGCACAAACTCTAATTTCTCCTTTTTTCTTTCCTTCCTAGTCTTTACAAAACTCACTCTCTTTTATTTTCCATACACACAAATTTCACAGAAATCCATATTAACACATTTTAGACCTGGTAAAACTTTCTTTGAATGAAGTACTTTCATACCTTTCTCACTTATGTGCCCAAGTCTATTGTGCCACAATGCCGTATCAGAATCTACAACAGCTATTTGTTCTCCCTACTCAACTGCAACAATTTCTCTTGAACATTCATTTTTCTCTAAAACAATCAAAGTAGTAGGAACAATATGACCTGTACAAAGATATAAGGTGCCTACTTTCACACCTTTTGCTACTACAAGGGAACCTTTTGAAACCTTCCAATTTTTATCATTAAAAGTAACTACAAAACCCTCATCACCAAGTTGCCCGAGTGAAATTAAATTTCTACTCAGCCTTGGAACATGTCTTACCTCATGTAGTAGCCAATGATTCCCATTCTGCAACTTACTCTTAATTTTTCCCTTTCCAACAATCTGGCAGGGTTCATTATCCCGCAAATAAATAATCCCAAAATCCCTTTGACATAATCAATGTAATAACCTCTATGAGGTGTAGCATAAAATGAAGCACCAGAATCTAAAACCCATGAATCATCAATACTCTCTAAAGACAGAAGCAAAGCATCCTCTTCGGATTTGTTACTTACCACATTTGCCTCCTTGTCTCCATCTGATTTATCTCCATTTTTCTTTCAATTCCAAAAATATTTCTTTTTGTGCCTTGGTTTCCCACAATACCAACAATCATTTGTTCCTCTCAATTGAGACCTCCTCCCCTTTGACTTTCCTCTTGATTCCCCATGATTTCCAGAGTTACTTCCTCTTTCAGTCATTCTAACCCTACTTTGTGCATTCAAATCACTTTCTGATTTCCTATTAATTTCCTCACTCAAAACAACACCGATCACATCATCATATTTTAGGGTACTAGATCCAGGAAAAGAATTACTCACCACCATTACCAAGCCATTCCATCTTTCAGGCAAAGAACACAAAATCAAGAGAGCCCTAATTTCTTCATCAAAATTGATACCCATAGAAGATAACTGACTAGTAATAGTATTAAACTCATTTAAATGATCTGCAATAGATCCACCTTTTGCCATTTTCATATTAAATAAATGCTTCATGTGAAATACCTTGTTTGAAGTGGAGGGATTTTCATATAGCGTTGCTAGGGTTTTCATCAAATCTTCTGTCATATTTGCTTTTGTAATATTAAATGCCACCGATGGTGCCAGGCATAACTAAATTCTTTCAAGTGCCTTTTTGTCCAAAAGATCCCATTCAGCCTCTGACATAGTTCCCTTATTCTTAGCTTTTCCTTCCAATGGATTCCGTAAATCCTTTCGATATAGATAGTCTTCCATTTGCATCTTCCATAACTAGAAGTTCTGCCCATTAAACCTATCAACCCTCAGCTTACTCTCATCTTCCATCGCTCCCACTCAATCGTGAGACTCCCACTTAACTATGAGACTTTCCTACAAAGGATAACTAAAATACAACCTCGCTTTGATACCACTAGTTAGGATAAACCATGAACCAAAATTAAAAATACATGCAAATATAACCAATAACAAAAAATAATAGATCAAACAAAAATGAAGACAAGGCACCAAAATTTAATGTGGTTCACCCAATCCTTGGGCTACGTCCACCAAACAACAAGTTTGATCTTATTACAATCTAGTGATTACAACCTGATTACAATCTGTAATGCCTTACAACTCAATACTACCATAAGAACTAATTTTGCATCACAACATAATGAAAAATACCCAAACCTAAACCCTTTTATACAAGTATTAAACTGCTTTAGGGTTATAACATGTCGGCCATAATTGGCCATAACTTTAGTGGCAAATCTATGAATGGCGAATAGTACCAAAATGATTGGCAAATAGTACCAATTTTTTTTTTTGGGGCAATGCCTCGAATTCAACTAATTATGAAGTATGTATAGTACTTTCTTGATTAGTCACCACAATCTAACATTAGACATTAGCAGCTTACAATGGGATGAGAGCCAATCCATACAAAATGCACTTGATTTCATCGATAGATATGTATTTGCATGGAACCCTCGAAGTCTACATTTGTTTAGCAAAAAAATACACCGATCACTTCTTGATGACCCTTGCTTGTTGGATACAACAATGATCAACAACAAAAGCCTAGTAATAGGCTACACAAAATTAGTAAACCATGTTCAATGTCACACTAAATGCACCCTACAAACATGCCTTCGAATGAAATGTTCTACTCCTACATGTCGATACAAAGGCCCTTGGAGTACACAAGAAAATTCATCACTTTCTTTGGCCACAAATGGTGAGCCAACCCACACCCCTGCTCATAATGATGACCATCTAAACCTACATAATCCAGAAATCCTATCCATTTGGAGTACCAATGTAGATTTTCAACCCATCCTTTCAATAGATGCAGTACTTAAATAAATTGCAAAATATGCAACAAAGGCTGAGAACAAGTCAGAAACATATCACTGCATGTTGACCTGAATCTCAACCAAACTAAACTCTGCAAAGCTAGCTCCAATTTCTTTTCAAAAAATTCTTATGGAAAACCTTGTCCATCGAGATATTGGTGCCCAAGAAACAAGCCATCTCTTGCTAAAATTACCCCTCTCTATTTGTAATAGAACATTTGTATCTTTAAATGTCAATCAACAAAACCTCTAACATGCACCAATTAAACCCCTCAGAGAGCCAACATACCCAAAAAAAATTGAGGCTTACATCTCATGACCGATACATTTGGAGAATACTTCACTTATTGAAGTAACTCAAAAATGGACCTTCAAGAATTGTCGAAAACACATGTAATGGAAACAACATGCCAGTAATGCAATTGTCCATGTCAGCCCATGCTACATAGCCATCCTTGCAAAGGAAGACAAAAATTATGTATCCTTTTGTTGGACTGAATTACTTCTATACAAACCATTCCACAACATTTCAACAGGTATAGGTGCATCAACTGAACAAATTGAACACAATTAGGAAACTTATGCAATACAATACAAACCCTGGCGTGCACACAGAACTGTACAGGAACTAGTACATGATGTTGCTAGCCCAGAAGATCATGAAAATATCATTCCAGATAGTATCCCTAATGAATGGTAAGTCTTGGTAGGACCAGGCTTGCCTATCCACTTAAATGACCTAGACATGCTAGGAAGCTATGATTTTGATTTGAACAGTATTTGGGAAGATCAGGAATTTAGCACTCTCCAACAAAAAAATTGCTACAATATTCATACAATCAAATAGCCTTACATTTCATGCCCCTCAAACACCTATTCCTCTAGAACAACATATCTTTTCAGAAGCACAAAAGAAGGTAGTGATATAATTGTAGCGCATCTATATTCCAACACTCAACAATTACCTCTAAAACTTATTGTTCAGGGAACAATAGGCACATGAAAGTCACATCTCATAAAAAGTGTCAGATATACAACGGTCAACTCAATGCCACATGGGTAGTCACCAATGCTATTACTAGCACCTACAGGCATAGCAACATTCACCATTTAAGCAACAACAATTCATTCTTCTCTCCGAATACCAATCAAGGAAATGACACCTCTATAGGGACAGGCACTTGCTAGTTTCCAAGAGTGCATGTACTTCATTCACTATATTCTAATAGATGAAATGAGATTTATTGGTCCAAAGCTACAAGAAAAAATAGACATGAGATTGCGATAAACATTCCCTACATAGAATCACAGTCCCTTCAGGGGATGCTCTCTTGTTCTATTTGGTGACCTAGGACAACTACCACTAGTCAAAGACATACCTATGTATGCCTCTAGCTCCTATGGTGGCACACTATGGAATAGCTTCCAAACTATTGTTACATTAGACAGAATATTTTGACAGAGTGGAGACAGTATTGTACAATTGTAGTTTTGTGAACTCCTATCAAATTTACAAAATCCAACACCAACAATTGCCACTAATACATTTGGCATAGATTTTTGATGGCTAAGTGTCACAATTATGACCGCAATGTGTCACCACTGCGACAGTAATATATGTCATTATTTTTTAGTTGAAAATTATGACGTCTATCCATCGTTATGAGACCACTTTATTATGGCATGAATCCCATCACAATGCTTGTGGTGTGCGTCACAATTGCGACGTCCACCACAAGCATTGTGATGGAGTCGCGATAGCATCTGGCAATGGGGTCGTTGTGGTGACAGCCATTCCAATACTTTCCCTGGATGTTGCAATTGCGACATCCATGGAAAATTGAAATGGGGTCACATCAACATCTGGTGACGAGGTTATTGTGGTGTCGCTATTGATGGCCATCACAATGCTTGCAATGGACATCGCAATTGTGATGTCCATTGCAAGCATTGCGACAACACTCCTATGGCAGTGACACCAAGGGCCATCACAATGGTTGGGGAGTATGTCACAATTGCAACATCCACGACAAGCATTGCGATAGGGCCACTATGGTAATGACACCAACTGCCGTCACCGTCATAGCGACCCTGTCACAAGAATTTATTTTGTTTGATAGACCCTTTCCATAAGATTGTTGTGGATACTTAGAAGTGACTAAACATGCAAAAGTTTTTGCAGCTGGATACTCTTTTCTAGAAGGCATTTTTGTAGAGCATTTTTGCTTAAGAAAAATGTTAGCCTTCTTAAGCTATAACTTTGTGCATTTCTTCCTTTCATTGGATCATTTCTTCCTCAAAATATGCATTGCTCTTAGAAGAAAATGCCCCTTGAAAGACAATGCTTGTAAAAACTAAGGACATGGAAGATGCTTCATAAGCTTCAATCTATTTCTACTAACGAGGTAGTGGTTGTCCTCATGGTGTTTCTGGTACTTTTGGCTGGTAATACATTTAGTTTCTTGACTATATTTCTGCAACCTCTGTGGATGCATAACTTTTACATATGACCCATTCATTTCCCTTCCCTTACAGAGCAAAGTACCATTTTTGCCTCCCTGCCAAAAGGAACATATAAAGATTCATTAGGACTAAAAGAAATTTTCTCAAAAACAAACATATACACTACATCATTAATATAAAAAACAAGCACCTGAAATAAGGAAACATCTTCTAGGGATAGGAGCTTAGTAGCCTCACTCTCATTATCTATGGCATTGTGGACCACACTACCATTCTTTAGATGCTCACCAGCTACAAGTTTACCATTTGAATCATTTTTTGGAAGTTTAGTAGCATGATGCCGAGTAATAATACCTATCAAACCATTTGTAGAATGTTTGACATTCTCATGATCTGTTACCATTAATTTTTGAATAAGCTTTAGAATTTTTTACCAATATAGTTCTCATTATCATTGCTCACATCATAGTTTCAAGAATGTCTAACAACCATAATATTAAAATTACCCACAGAGTCAATTCCCTTTATTTCAGATTCCTGCTTCTTAACATTATTACTAGACCCATTCGATGTGCATCCATTGCTTATGGTATGACTTGACTAGAATACATTATTTGTTTGAATACCATTGGTTCTTGGAGACACCATCTATAATGTAGCATCATGATCTACTAATGATCTAGATTTACTACATGACTGCCCAGAACTTGTGTTCTTTTCTAGACTTTCTAAAATGAAATTGACATTTGACAAATTTTCTACCTATTGGGCTATCTTGTTTATAGCTGCAACACTAAAAGAGATTGTTGTCATTTGGAAAGAATGCATGTTTTCTATCACCTAAGGGGCATATGAATCTTGTAAGTGGTTTTCCTTTGGATGTCCAATGTTCAATGACACACTCTTCTTTATTTTAGATCCATTATATTGAGATTCAGACCCACCTACTATTTCAATGCTAGTTTTCTTATCTCGTATATAGAATAGCATGTAAGCTTTCTAGGAAAGCACACTTTTCTCATTGACTGAATAGACCTAGAGTACAAAATATCATAAGAATAACTTCAATCAGTCTAAGCAACATTAGTATAATTAGTGTTACCATATAAAGAAAAGGTTCTACATAAAATTGTAGTTCTTTTGTGTATTTAGTTATACACAAATTATAATGAGCTTGCTCCACAAAATTAAACATGTCTTTACAACTGTAGCAAATGTATACCCGATTATCATCTAAAGCATGCCAGATGCTTGTGGATGAACAAATAAAGCATAAATAATAACTAGAATGTGTACTCCATCCATCATGAACAAGGATACCATAAAGAGTGTACTTAAAATTGCCCTCCTATGATTGATCAATAGACAGAGAAACTAGAATATCATTCAAATGTGCAAAATTTATTAAAAAACTAGTAGATATTACAAAAACTATATTATTAGATTCCACTGAAAATGTGATCCACTGGCAAATAATATTGTAAGGGCTACTTACATGCGAACTGCTAACAAATGGTTTGAGATCCAACATACATCCAAAGTCTACTTTTTTGTCAATTTTTCCTCCAGATCCAACTACACTAAAGTGCTTGAGATGAATTGCAAGAACACGTGGTTCTTTATCAATTTTGAGTTGTTCTAGAGCCTTTGCATCATTCACATTGATATGTTTTCACACCCCCATCTAACTGCTCCATTGCCATGTAATGGGATAATGCTTTCAACAAGGAATCTGCTCGAATGATCTCTAGGCTCAAATCTAAGAAAGGATCAAATTTATTTGAGCAATAAGAAAATTGTGTGCACTTCACCTACAAGCCAAGTTGAAGCAATTGTTAATGAATAAAATACTTTTCTAAGACTATAACCTAGAGTTCCCAGCAAAAAAATAATTTTGAAGGGTTTGAGTGACTCAAAAAATCCCATTTATGAAATGAACAGTAAATCTTGGAGGTGTCTATAAGCCCCTCTCTATTCCCTCGCTAATATTAAAAAAGATGATGTTTAGATATGAATAACTTCTTCTGATATCTTCTTACATTTAGTCATCCTTGTTAGCAAAGTACAAATTTTTTTGAAAATATAAACATCTAAAAATCACAACCTAACTTATGAGTCGGCCACCAAATATTTTATGTACTAGACTCTTCTCATAAGCAACAGGTGATTCAATTAAACAATATAGATAAATATACTCATATTGGTGAAAGAAAGTTTTATGTTTTTTCTATGTTTTTTTGAATATATGATTTTTTCCTTTGTTTAGAATATGAAATATATAGCAATGCATGGGAGTTGAAAGTGTAGATATAGTGCCCCTCATATGATCTTTCTATCTCTTGAGTCAGTTCTTTCCAATGTGCTTGAGCATACATAGAACAAACCTACATCCTTTATAAGTTTAGGCCAATCTTGTGAAGCAACAACCTAAAAGTTTAAGAATCATGAGAAAAATTAAACATGGAAAAAATCCAATACTATCATCATTATAATCTACTAGAAATAGTAAATTGTTCATTTTCAAACCTATCAATAAATGCCTAAATGCAACACCTTTTCCTATAGAATAATTCATCTAATCTAATTTTAAAAACTTATAGAAATTATATTTCAGAAGTTTGTTAGGTAAAACACGTAGATATATATGACATTATTCTCATGCTCAAATTACACACCCAGTGATAGCATAACATATATTAATTCAATGAAACTAATTTTAAGAAGGGTTTAGTAATCTAGATGCCTATTTCACATGTGAGTAGTGGTACTCTGCAACAATCATGAGATAATGTAGTTCAGATTTTGGTGAGAATGTTGAAATTTGATAAATAAGCTTAAAGTTTCATCTAGAGTTACTTATTACTGAATGTACATGTAAGTTCATAAGGATCATTGTGATGAAACTAAGTTACAATCATGATTCCAGGAACAACCTGTCAAATAATAAACAAGTTAGAATATGAATTTTATTAAATTTTAAAATTTTAGAGATTAGAGATTGGATCTTTGAAATTTAGTTTTACATGTTTAGGGATTTAAAAAAGAAATTGATCAACCAACATGTAGGTGCCATAATGAGATGACACACACCTGTCCATATGCAAGAACTATGGCATTATAACCTTGGAATAAACCATCAACAAGTGGGGCAACACATTCTCCAAAAATCATTGATGATGGAGAACCAGTGCTGCCATACACGTGATCAAATGTAAATGAATGCGTACCTATTTGCACCTGCAAAATTATAATCAGAAATTGGTAGAAGTTAGAAATATACTCTATGACTCCATTGAATGTAAAATCTAGATCTCAAAATCTATATGATTAAAATACAAGGCATTAATGGATTTCAATAAATTGAAGCAAGTATTGAGAAAATATGCATCATGCACTATTTAAAAAATAAATGGCATGATAGTATTTTCATGTGCACATATTAATATACAAAAGAAAAAAGTAGTTTGAAAGCTGTGTCTAATAGAGAAGTGTAATTAAACAACAAGAGAGTTGGAATTGTAAAGATTATTGTTACTGTATGTCTAACACTATAGTTTTATAATGAAAAAAAGTTCTGTCGAGTTGCTCAACACACACACACACTAAATATTAATTTGTGTAGATTCAATTACTAGAGTCCAGTTTAAAAGTGTGCAAAGTTGTTCTCTAAAAGACTTTGACATAATTCATGAGCTCAAAGGTGCTAATCAATTTGTGTTGTACCCTGCACAAGGAGTTTACTTCAACCCATACAATGATTTGATCAATTGACATAACTGATGCTCTAGGAATCTCCTTGAACTTTCTTTATAATCTACTGTACTCTTGAGATGCATTGACCTGCTTTTGATAATCTGTGGACACTAACATATTTACTTCATTCTTTCTTGACATTCAAATTCTTTGAGTACTTACATATTTGCTTCCTCTTGGAGATTCCAACTCAAAAATGCATCTTCACATCCATTTGGTGAATGCACCTTCCAAATTTAGTAAATGTTAAAGGATCAAGCATTTCTGAGGTTATATAACTTCAATTATTTGAACTAAGTGAGGATATTATTTTAATAGAGGAAATCTTGTTTTCTCTCAAAAAAACATATGGATATGGACAATAGGCCACTGCCTCAAGGGCCAAGGATGAGACAAACACTACAGTCCAAGAATTCTTCACCTAAATCATAGTCTGATTAGGAAAATCTTAGTCTGTAGTGATAAGGGCTAATAATATTCACCTAGGGGACCTTTTTTCTCCTTTCCACTAGAAAACAATTGCAACTTGAGATTATTTCTAGGGTAAAGTGGCAAGGAATGATATTTTTATCATAGGTCTTTTTAGGTTTTAATGCACAACTATAAAAATTTTGGTCATGTATGTGCATCTATCCTGACCAATGCACCAATCTTCATAGTGCCTCCAAGCCAGGATGCCTGCTTCAACTTCAAAGTAAAAAACCATTGATGATAGTGTTCCTTTCATTTCATGAGTTCTAGATGCCATAAGAAACAAGGGAACCCTCTGCTGATCGAACAAAAATGTGAAGGAGAAAACTCTACTTACTTGAACACCATTTTGACAAGCCATAAGAATAATGATTGCAGCTCCACAAAAGAAAACCACAACCATATCTAACAAAATGCTTTTCCATTTCCCAACCAATGACTTCAATATTTGACTAAAAAAAACCATTCCTACTTCCTTCTTGATAAAACTAGAATATATGATCTTCATTCAATGAAACATTATTTATCAACAGTGTCAAGTCCCCAGATAATCTCATCAATTTTTGATCTCTGAACTAGTAACTTTCTCAAACATCAATTATAAAAGAACATATTGATAGGTTATTCAAAGGATGATATTGATATGGCTTTTTCAATACTTCAAAAAAATTATACAATGTAATTTAATATCAATATGTTACAATTTTTTGGTTGTAATATACATTCACAATCTTTTCTTTTTTTAAAAATTGCACAAAACATACCTAGGCTCCCAAAAATCCCATACCAAATGAAAACACCATAACTCCACAATTTTAATAATTCACACTTTTCATTGCATCCCATCTGTATGGGCATGGTGCCTTTTTCACAAAAATGAAACAATACATGACCACCATTACTTGAGCACAACTGACTGATGTTCTCTCTTTGGTTACAATAGTGAAAGTATCTCAAACATTAAATGTCTCAAAAATATCCAAATTTTTTTATTGAATCTAAAGATACACAAATAGGTGAGTAAACATCTGATAATTGATAACTTAATGACAATTGTCAAATGTCAATAAAAAAGAAAATTGATTTATACACGTGCACATGCACATGTGTAAAGTTGCACCATTGTTTAATATATTAAACCATGGCCACCCATGAAGACATATAAGGTGGTAGAATGGGATGCTACACTGGTCATAGCATTGATCGCCACTCCTAGGGGTAGAACGCTAGTAGTTGAATGCGACTTGATGAATTCTAATCAAGGTCTTGCATTTTGATCAATGCCCAAATTGGAAAATAGTAATTAGCTAGAGAAAGAATCATCAGGAGTAAATTCTTTGACAAATTAAGTTTTAAACAATGTTTTAATGCACAACTACAACAATTTTGGTCTACTTTTTTTTTGATATATTCTAGGTTTCCATTGAGGCTTGAATATGCTATCCTATTTGAATTTGTTCTACTCATTTTACCCCTATTAATTTTGACCTTCAAAGTTATCCATGCATACCTTCACCTATACACAACAAAAGCCCAAGCTTATTTGGGATTTAAATTGTGCCTCTTAGCAAAGAAAAGGGCAAGTGAAAGGAAACATTGATTATTCCTTCTTAAATTCACCAATTAAATAATACATGCTAAATACATCAGGAGCCTAATTTACATTTCTCATGAAATAATACTATGCCATGTAGAGAAGGGCCACATGACAAGAAGTGTCTCTCTTTAGCCCAAGAGGAATGCAGGTGATGTAATAAAGTAATTTTTTGAGGTTTAAATAACAACATATAGAAAGGAGAGATAAAAAAGGATAAACAAATTGAGTATCATGACTGATGAAGATAAGGAAGAAAAATGGAATAAACAGTACAATAAAGGAGCATTGAAGCATACCTCAATGAATGAAACTCTTAACTGAAATTCTGCTTGATTTTTCAATGTTTCAATTTTTTTTAATATCACCTCCATAACTTGAGGAATAATTCCAATCTCCTCATCTTCTGCATAACCAATCCCCATGGTGTATGTCTTGCCACAAATAATCTAGAATAAGATGTAAATGTCATCTAATGTGAATCCAACAACAAACATTTAATCAAGCAGTACATGTCAATGAAAATAAAACTTAATGTGTTTGAATCATTCATACATTGGTGGATTATTCACCATCTTCAAAACATTGAGCATTGCAGTATATTGTTGGAGATGGATTGGAGAAAATAAAAACATCACCTCAAATTCTATAATACCAGATTATTTTCCATATTGTTCAATGTGCTTCCTTGTAATCTTCTTCTTACATACCTAGGAAACTACTGTTGAGCTCATGTTGATAGTATACTCAATTGTTACTTGCAATCATCAATAGATCCTATCAAATTTGCATCTATGTAAAAGATACTCGTGTCCTTCCACTTGAAAGGGGCCTTAGCAAGACACATTGTTATAGGTCTAAACATAGGACAAAATAGAGAAATATTTAGTATCATATTGAGCTTCAGTTTTTTTCAAGAATAGTTTAATATTCTCTACTAAACAGGGCCAACCACGTGAAGGTGGAAGCTCATTTGGCCCCACTCCCTCCCCCTAACATAACTCTACATTCCCCATTAACATCTAATATTCATTCATTCTTTCAACCATTAATAAAATGTAACATTTAATCAATATCACATGGTAACATTCAATCAATATCACATGATAACATTCATTAACACATTAGATTCATTAACATGCAACATTCATCAATATTCTACATTAACACATAATTCATGAACATTCATTAGCACATAATCAAATTCATTGAGACATAAAATTCAGTCATTATCAATTAAGGTATGTAGATGACAATCATTTCTTTTTTTTCTTTCTATTTATTTTTTCTATGTAAGCTCTAAGAGGAGCATCAGTGTCATCATCAATTCCCCCCTCATTAGTTGTTCTATTATTTGTTCTTGATGATCTCAAATTCCTATGCTATTGCAAAGGGGGGTCCTCTATAATAACAAAGAAAAGAGTTAAATTAAAAATAATTTATTATAATTGTTACAACTATTTAATTATTTTAAATAACATAACTCTGGCGCTCTTTACTTGATCTAACCACATCATTTTTTTTGGACTCAACATCAACATGGTCATGAACATCGACCCCTCAATATTCTACAGCTGCTATACAAAATGTTACATTAATCCAAAAACCAATTGCAATTACATATAAAAAATTTAATAGAAAATGTACACCTACACCACTGGGATGCACATCATGCAAACCTTCAGCATCCACAAATTGTGTAGAAGGATTTTTAGGCTGCATTCCAACATCCTATGCATTGTTATCATTGCTTGCTTAAAACAGATATACTCACTTTATATTGGAACTTAACATCAAATAGACTAATTGGTAAAGTATTCAATTTGAAATAAATTTTATTTAGCTTATTTACATGTGGCTCAAATGCATCATTATTAGAACCTTCTACACTAATTTCAGCTTGTAGCCATTCAGCCATAGCTCTATAGCCTTACTGGAAGCCAATTCTCTTACCCTCTTCTGTGAGGCATCTCTTGAACTCTAAGCCCTGCATTTTTACGTGGTGTGGTGAATTTTACTTGCATTGTTTCATCAACCAATGGAGGGTAGTTAAAATATCAAAAGGAAATGGTAAATAGTTAGCAAGGTTTCCAACCCTTGTTACACCTTATTTTGGTCATGTTGGAGTTGTTCTAAACTATCTTTGGTCTTTGGGAGTCCTAGAGGATCCGATTTCACTCTTGGTTGGGTGTGTAGAATAAAGGTCAAGTGCTACAATCTGCCCTGTCACTGGTAACAACAAGTTTTCCTTAGACCTAATTTTTTTTGGTTTGTGTTGATGTTTGTTTTGATTTCCATTTATGTTAGAGGGTTGGAGTTGTCCAAAACACTTGGTATCAAGGTTGGTTGTATGAGGCCTTGAATGGTACAAGGGAGAAGTAACTAGTATGCAGCCTTATGTGATGAGTTGGGTCCATGAATTAAAGGAGAAGATGTTGTAATAGTAGATTAGTTCGTTGTTTGAAGGTGAATAAATCCTTGAATGTTCTTGTAGAGAACAAAGTATTGGGGTGATAACGTGAATTTCTTAGTTGTTCCAAGGTGCTACGAGTTTGTTGGTGCTTGGTGCAGGAGCACCTAGGCTAACCTCTACTAGTTAGTCAATTTTGGCTTGTACTTGACTCTAGCCAAGCCAAGAAGTTAGTGTAATTAGGTTGAGGAACTCAAAAGGTCTTGTTTTATGTTGGCTAGTTGAATTAATCACTAAGACTAAGGTCACACAAATAGCCTTTGTTAGTTGTTATTTAAATTCTTAATGTTAGGAGTTAGGGATATTGAGTCATTAATATGTCTTAGGCCTAAGAATGGTTAATGGTTATGGAATAAATATGATGATCATGAATGATCTTGGATCCTCAAAATATGTGAGGATAAGAATCCTATAATATAGGATTAAGGAATCTATCAAAGTTGCCAAGTGTTGTAAGAATGTTGTCATAACAACATTTTGCACTTATTGCAAATATTCCATGCAACATGGATAGCCTTGGATTCCTTTGATTGTGGGAGGTTATTTTTGACTAAATAGGCCCTAGAATGGTGGAGAAGACACCTAATGGAGTAATCTCTTGAATCTCCAAGCATTGGTTGCATATTGTAAAAAGTTTGAGTTAATGAAGTGGTTGGAAAACTCTATTTTTGAAGTGATATTTTGGTTTTTGAAGGAAAAATAATACTTGAAGCATAAAATGTGTTGATAAAATGGTTGAGACGTGTTCTATAGTCATTTTTAAGACTTTTTCATTTTATGTGTTACGGGTTTAGAGTAGTTTTATCATAGTCTTCAAGTTGTTTTAGTTCAGGACTTTCTTTTGGTCAAACTGTGACAAATTTTGTAAAAATGGCTCCCACATTAGTTTCAACCATGGAAACAATAAATAAGTGGTTGAATCTTCAATTGGGGCCTCTTTAAATATTTTATCTAAATTTAGGAAGCATCAAGAGAAATGGAGCTAGCTTTATGATCAGGCCCTAGGCGAGTTTGACATACTCGGTTAGAGGCTTGATAGGGAGAAATCAAATCATTTCATGTAGGGAATAGGAAGTACAGCATGTCCCCAGGAATTTTTATGTTAGTTTTTCATGTTAGTTATCCATCCTAAGCATTGGGAATTCATACCAGTCCATTAGGATAGGTTGTGAGCATTTTTCATCAATCCTAGACAAGCTGTCCTAGAAACTAGGCCTCTTAGCCCTATTTCTCCTTGATTTTAGGAAGGAGGTGTATAGTCACTTTGAGACCCAAAAACCATAATTAAAGTTTTAAAAATTCCAAAAGGGTATCCAAATCAGGTTTTATTTTTTTGAGTTGTTTGGGAAAATATTTCTAAAAAGGGGAAAAACTGACTAGTGAAGGCTACTAGAAATAGACCTATTTTTAATATCTCTTTTGGATGAAATCTTGAATATGATAAACCTAAGAGCCAAGAACCTTCCCAAATCAGTAAAATGGGATTGAATATGAATTAATTCAATTTGAAGAAGGTCCCTACAATTAAGTTTGATATCTGTGAGGTTTTAGTTGATTTGGCACTTAGATCCATCTAAGTGAAAGTGAGAAAGAGAACCAAAATTAAGGTGTGGATCATCCAAGGCGGAGTTTTCAAGGTGTGACTCTTGTAATAAAGAGTGAATAGGATTTAGTTAATGATCTAATCCTATTAGGAAATCGTATAGAAGCATAGGATACTAGGAGATAAGAGAAATCTCTTGGTGGAAGTGGAAAACTAAGCCTAGGAGTTTTATCTTACACCAGTGCTTCCAAAGCGTGTTACTCTGCATCATATATTGGTGTGGAGGAACACTGAGATACAAGTTGAGGATCAGGAGCATAGACAAGCTAGTCTTTCCTAGCATTTCCCATCACATTATATAAAAATTTTGATACAATTTTTCATTTACTAATACTTACAACTCTTGCTTGAAGTTTCAAAAAACCACCAAAGCCGAGCTTGTGTGTCCCATGCTTTTCTATTCTTACCTTTATGGCCTTTGATGTGTCAATCAATCTATGAAAAGTTTGAAATATGTTAGATAGTACAAATATAGAGGTAATTTAGTACATAATTAGATTCTCAACAGTATCACATACCTTGTTGTACTCTTCACTGGTGTAATATTATTTTTCTTGTTAGCTTTATACTTTCCATCCAAAATCAGAGCCTACCACTCAGCCTCAGGAACCATACCTGGGGTTATCCTGTAAATTTTTTCTATACTAGTCCCTAATATACTTCAAACATAAACCAGCTTTTTCAAGGAGCTTGTTTCTCTCAAATGCACGAGGTCCAAAGATTTGGGTCATGCTCTCCATAAGATCATCCTTCAACAGTTTGTGTTGGTTATTCCACCTTTTAAGTACAAAAAAATATGTTAGGATCATAAATGAAGTGAAGCTACCTTTAATATAGTTCACGAAATGGATGAAAAGGAAAAATATTATAGCAATGATATGAAATCAAAATAGTGGTTTTGAGTTTTAGTTAGGATATGATGTTCCACTAGGTACGTAGGGTGGGCCTAAATATTCGCAAACACTCATCACCAAGTTTTCTCCAAAAAAACATCATTCCCTACAAAACAATCATGTGATCATTACTCAATGAAGAGTGATCAAAAACTAAATTACTATTATATCACTATAGAATAATAATAACTTTAAAGTACCCAGAACTTTGGCTACTTTTAATGGAATGCCTTCATCGTCACTAATGATCAATATGACATCCTTCACTGTTCCCATACTAGGAACATAGGAACATCCAGGAAATGATGTTGCAGCTCCTATTGTAAAAAGTTTCATAAGTTTCACAATTCTTTGTCATGAAGTATAAAAGAACAAATGACAATTGATGTTAAAAAGTTGTGAAAAAAAATTGGTTTGTTGCTTTCATAAGAGAGAAAAAGAGGGAATTGTGTACCAACAGATGGTGTAATAGTTGATGCTTGTAAGCTGCATGTTGCCGACTTAGAAGTTGAAAAGAGATTTGTGGTTGTCATAGATGGAGGTGACATCATCATAGGATTCAATTCATGTGAAGCTAAAGAATAAAATTGTTAGAGCATGCATAAATATAGAATGTGTGGACTAGCATGGACAAGATTGTTAGAGCATTAAAAAAAGGATTTTCAATGATTATGATCATTCCTATACATATTCAGTGGAAAATAGAAGTGGGGAATGGAACATGCGATCTACCTGAACCACCTACAACACCCTCATCATGGGAATGGGGCTCGAAATCATGCAAAAAACTCTATAAAGACAACACATCCATATTTTAATTAATTCCATAAGGAACATAACATAAAAACCATTATTGAACTCTTGTTATAATTAAAATTTTCATTAATACTTACTTTTAAGGTTTTAGAGGTGTGCATCAATTCAGATCCCCTATCTCTTATTTCTTGAGTAGTAGGCTTTATGGTTGCTAAATGTAAGATTTCTCTACCAATTTTCTTTACCAACTTTTTAGTCGAACTGATTGGGTCATCAGTGTCTACTAAATCAATATAAAAAGGGTCCTCCTCAAAGGGGGGTTGCTAATCAAGGACTGCAGGTTCCTTTCCCTCCCTCTGATCACTAGCCCTCTGTGACAACAATAGTATTAGTATTATCAAAATTACTCCAAAATAATGAAGAAAAAAACATTAAAAAAAAAACATTTTTCTTCTATCTAGTTTCCACAATTACAATGAGTTTTACCTACTTGTGTGTAGATGAGCCGAGAACATTGCCAGCATCCCCTCTGGGCAGTTGCTCCATATTGTGCCCCTATGTCAAAGATCAATTAAAAAAAATTTAGCCAAAAATTTATTAACTAAATGGTATGTTGGAGTCATTGATTAGAAGTTGGTTTAATAGTATGTACCACTCCCATGATAGTAGCCTTGTGTGTATCTATGTGGTTCAAATTGTAATCAATAAGAAGCTCTTCCCCTGCACATATTTATTTTATTACACAGATGAATACACGATTTCCCTTGCACGCCTCAAATATGCAATTGGGTTGCTTTATAGTTGACCCAGGTTGTGTACTATTTATAAAACCCACAATATTCCCTGTGGCTTTTGGCCTTCCATCAATGTATATAGCCATACTTTTACTTTGATTATTGTCTTGCTGTTGTATATAATTTTTTGAGAGGGCATACATACACATACTTTTTTTTTATCGAGCAATATGCATCCAACTTTTGTAATCGTAACATGGTCCAACATACTCCATCAATTAAGAAACTTTTTTGTAAGACACCTTTATGCCGTCCATAGAAAATAGGCCCAAACCATGTAGTGATGATGGTGGTATGTGATATATCCTCTCGTTAACAAAAAAATTAGTGTTTATTGGATGAAGTTCCTTGGGTACCCAATGTTTCTGTGGATGTTGGTACCTCAAGGGCACCTCGATGTTGCCTTCCATCTCATCATCATAAGAACATGACCCCCCTTGAGAAAGGAAAAATTTCATGCGTTTATTGAATTTCCTTCTAGTCCTTTGACCTCTAGTTAATCTCCCTATTCTAGATAAACTACATATCTCACTTTCCTCTTCTATTCCTATATTTACCTCACTCGAGGAAGACACTTCTGACAAATACCTATTCACTGGTACTTGCAAATGGGAGAGATATTAGAAGACATCAATCTTACTATTGATAAGTTTATTAAATAGATTGTCTATAAGGAGTATTGACTTATACCTGTCGATCCATGAGACTGTGCGGGATGCTCCTGAAAGGGGTTCAGTTTCCTGCAAATGTAATTCAATTATCATGAGCATAATCACATCATAATCATAATCACATCCATAATTAGCATCACATAAAAATTAAAAAACATTAAAAGGTACACAATAAAACACTTAAAAATCAATCTCACATTATAAGCCTACTAGGGAAGTAGGCCTAGTGAAGGGCTAAAACTAGGTTTTTGTATCAACTAATGAGTTGAGGGCTTAGTCACCTTGGGGACATGCTATTTGAATTTTTTTGATGTATGTGGAGGTGGAGGAAACACCTAGTTAAGGTCAAGTCAAGTTTGGAACCTATTGAGGCATTGTGAGCATTTGATAGTTTGTTGATTAGATTTCTTGGATGTTTCCATTGGATGGATTGAGGGACATTCATGGGATTATTCCAAAGATGTAGAACCTAAGGTGGCATAAGGATTTGGTGTACACTCTGATAGCTTATGGAGTTGGCTTGGATCAATTAGGAGAGGGATATTATGAAGATGCTTGGTTGGTGTTGTGAGAACACTATGGAAGTCCCTCTTGTTATGAATGATTGCAAGTCCACCCAGGGTCTCTACATCACCTACGAAGGTAGAATTATTAACCAAAAAATTGGGTAAGCACTTATATTATGTTTTCCCTATGAATTTTATTCTAGGTACAACTCCCTTTTATAGATATTTAATGAATTCCCTTTTCTAAACTAAACACTTACAAATGCTTTTGACCTGAAAGAAAATAAGGCTCAATAATTCATGCATCAATATATGTTTTAAATAGTTTTATTTAATTAATTTAGATTAATAGCTAATTTAGATTAGTAGTATTCTATTTGTAGTTGAAACTTGTAGCTTTTAAATAGATAATGAATAAACTATGTAACCATATATATAAGACAAATATATTTCTATCAAGAAATGAATATTAAATAGATTAAGGATTGATGGCATACCTCTAAATTTCATCATCATCATCCTCATTGTCATCATCATCATCATCATCATCATCATCCTCCTCATCATCATCATCATCGTTATCATCATCATCATCCTCACCATCATCATCATCGTCATTTTCATCGTTGTCATCATCATCCTCATCATCAACATCATCATCATCAACATCAATATCATCTTCATCATCATCATCAGTAGTGGCATCATAATCATCATCTTCTTCTTCATGAAAATTTATGTCAAGAACATCATCCAATAACTGTCGATCGTGATCACCATCTACATCATCTTCTACTTCTTCAATATCTTCTTCTTCCATCACATTATACTTTATTGGCCTTCCTCTTAATTCATGAATAACAACAAATGACCAACCCAATTTATGTGGAAACTTTGAGTAAAATACCCTCTCACATTGGCTTGGAAAAACATAGGGCTCATCCCCAACTGGCTCAAATGACCTTGTATTAACCATTGTAAATCCATTATCATGTTCAATAATAGTTCTATTAGGATCATTTGGATTAAGTTGTAGCCTGTACCATTTGACAATGAAGAGTACTAATTTGAAGGAACTAAAGTCACACTCAAGTATATCATCCAAAATGCCATTTTATCAATTTTCAAACTCTCGAGGATGTAAGTCATTTCTAGATGAAATATTAGTCACTTGAAAGACTACAGTTATTCCTGAATCACAAGTTTTCTTCGTGTCATCCAACACTTTGACAAAAAAAATTGACCACTATAGAACATAGCCTTAGGGTGTTTAACCTGCAATAATATGTGAAACATGTAAAAATTATTGTATCATGAGTTGATAAACATACAGGTGATTAATAAATTTGTATTTACCTGGAAATCTCTTAAACCACGTGCTAAATCTATTTCCCTTTGCGTAACATTGGAATCTCCATTACAATGAGCTTCTTTAACCAATGAAGATACACCTTCCCATGTTAATGTTTGACCAGAATGTTGACATCCTTCAATCCATACTGTCATCCAATCAAGATTGTTTGCAATATACAAATGTAGTGCATCCCACTCTCGAGCACTTGTACAAAAAAAAAATGGACAACTTTCAACCAATTTACTTTAAAGATTAAGAAATAATTTATTACAATAACATCTTATAATTTATTACCTCTCACTTTCCTCAATGTACCTTTCCCCATCAAGTACTCCCCTTCTAATTTTTTAAAAGGCTCGAGATCCCAAATGCGATCTACATGGATATTTGATGCAAACTTAGGAAGATATTCAGTAATGTACATCATAGTCTAGTATACCATATATCCCTCTACCATAGAACCCTCAAGATGTGCTCTTTGTCGAACCAAAGCATTCAAAGATTTCAAGTGCCTCTCAACCATCCACATTGACCTACTGTGTACAATTCCACACAATTCAATCTCCTCAGCTAGGTGTATGAGGTAGTGTTCCTATGCATTGAAAAAAGTTGGAGGTAGAAACTATTTCATTTGACACAATAAATGAGGAATTCTTCTCTTCCAATAGTTTATATATTCTTTATGGATTTCTTTAGATGACAACCACCTACATTAAGAGATTCAAGTCACAAAAAATATATAGCTATGAGACTTTACAAAATAATATACAATAGATTACATAGCAAGAAAAAAAATCAAGAATATAATAAATATATACAACAAATTGAACAAATATTACTACTTACCTCATGTATTTTCCAAGATCGTATATCACTTGTTTGATGTTATTGTTGAAGAGCTCTGGGAGAGACAGAGGAAGCATGTATTGCAGTAATTATACACCAATCATTTCATTGTTTTCTAACATAACGTAAGGAATAGTACACGTATCTTATGAATATATTATAAATACAGAAGAACATAACTTACCTTGATGAAAGTATGCCAATCATGCATTTTGAGCCCTGGCCCAAATTCCCTTTTTTTTGATATGAGATTGTTTATGTTCACAGCAAATCCTATGGGAAATCAAATTTTTTGTATGACTTCTTTTATGACATCACTTTGCTGCTCTGTTAATAACCAAGGTAGGGCGCTTATATTAATCTGATCTCTGTTGTTATTTGAGTGAATGAAATTCTTCAATGCATGATTGGTTTCATGAATGTCATTACAAATTTTGATAATTTTTTCTTTGTCACGCCTTCCATCCAATATTTTCCACAATGTCTCTATTATATTCTTTCCAATATTCATACTATCAAACAAATGCACAATTTGTAAGTGCTCATAGTAGGGGAACCTACTAAATTTTTTGGGATAGCTTTTTAGTCCCTTTGGAAGGTTGTCAGTACTGCGTTGACAACCTTCATGATCATCAATTACACAATTATTAAACAAAAATCACAATAGAAATATATAAATTACAAACATAAACCATTAGGTGGAATGACATTACCTTGACGATTAATTCTATCATATTCCAACTTCCATAGGCAAGGTGTCATTCTTCGTGGCTTTGATGTAGTCTCTTCTTTCCCATAAAAAAGATGTTTTTCCATACTTTGATACTTATGATTCCTGTGGAGGAAGTGTCTACACTCATCAAACACCTACTTTCCTAAACTTTTTGAATGATGAGATTTCATCTTTGGACCACAAACTAGACATGCAAATTTTCCCTTTGTTTGAAGACCTACAAGATAATGATATAATTGGATTATGAAATATGTTGAATTTTATAATCAGAATTATCGTGTGCAACTTGAATTCACTATAACATAACGCAAAAATTTGTTAGCCCTGGGGCATCATGTATTGTCCATGTAAGTATTGCATGGAATTGAAATTCTCTTTGTCCTATTGGTCTAGACATGTCATACATAGTGACACTATTCCATAACTCCACCAACTCATCGATAAGAGGCTCAATATATACATTCATATCTTTAACTTGATATTTACCTACTTGAATGAACAGTAACATTACATAATTATTGTGACCGTTTTATTGCAAGATTTGTAAGTACATGTAAATTAATAACTATCAAATGATAAGATACCTGGAACAATCATTGCCAACATAATGTGCTCCCTCTTTATTGACATCCATAGAGGAATATTATTGTTGATAACAAAAACAGGCCACACCGAGTAAATAGATCTCATCTCTCCAAATGGATTGACACTGTCCGCTGCCAATGAAAGTTTGATATTACGAGGTTCTTCTTTGAAGTGTTGCCACTTTTTATCTATGTGCATAAATGTTGAACCGTCCATAGGAATTTTAATAATGTAATCTTGACTTCTATTGCATGCATGATAATCCATAAATTGAGCCAAGCTACTACACCTGAATAATTGTCGCATTCGTGGAATAATGGGGATGTAACAAAGAACCTTTTGAGGCACTTTTTTTGTTAGTCGATCTATTCGATATCTAGTCATATGACATATAGGGCATTGTGTTGCAAATTCATATTCTTTATAATATATAATATGATCATTGGGACAAGCATGTATTGCTTCATACTCCATTCTAATATCTTTCATAATAGCAGATAATTCTCAATATGAGTGAGGTAGAATATTTTATAGTGGTAACAAAAACTTGCCTATCAATCTACAGAAAAAAATATAAGTTGTTAATATAAACAATATTAGTCGTACATTATTCACCCTTTGTTAACTATAAAGACATATATGACATACCTTAACATACATGACATTGTTATGTTGGATAAACCATTCATAACCTTCAAGTTGAACAACAACAATATAGTAGAGAGAAGAGTTGTTTGGGAGTCTTTGTATAGGCACTCATATGCCTTCTTAAGTAGAGGTACATCAAGGCTATCATCATCATCATGATCAAATACACTTGGACTAAATGTGTCATGGATCAATGTATTTATAAGATCATCTTCAATTGTGTTTTCTAGCACATGATCGTCATCTTCCATGAGATCATTATCTTCACCTTGGATATTCATACCTCCATGTTCCTCCACTTTGAAAACCATATTCTTTGGATTGTTGTGGTTCATATCATGTACTTCCCTGGGGATATCAACCTATATAAACTTGATTAACATAAATAAACAATGATCATCAACTAATCATCAAGTGATTTCATATGTATATAAATTGTTAAAATGATATAATGAACAACTTACTAGTGGATGATAGTCATGCCCCGCTTCAATGTGACCATTCTCCCTAAAATGTCTCTTAACTATTCTAATTAGCAGTCTTCTACGATTTAAGCCCTTACTAATTTTGCAAGGACGATAAAATTTTCCATCACCTTTTCTTTTCAAGCTATACCACAATCTATTGATTGTCTCCCTATTTTGTTCTTCACTTATATTATCTGACATGATCATTCTTCGCAAGAAGCAAAAATTGAGCTATGAAAACTTTGGTCTACAACTTTCACAAACTAAGAAAAACTATCGAAAGTACACAAATCTTCTTAGACCTAGCTAAATACTTTAATATTTTAAAAATACTTTCTTAATTGACTTTATTCCTAAGACATTTAACCCAATCACCTTTTATAACATTCAGTCAATTGCTCTAGGCAAATTTGTGGATAAGATTATTTGTAAAACTTTGACCAACTGCCTGAAGGTCTTATTTCATGAGAGCTTACAACATTAAGCCACTAAAAGAAATTTCAAAACATATAAGCTAAAATTCTAGTTAAAATATACATTATAATAAAAAATATACAATTTTCATACCCGAGCGCGCAGCTATAACTCATGCAATAGCCTTCTTTCTTACCTGTAGAAGCTCTCCAACAATCAAATTATACAAACTACAAGGCCTAACAACAATTTCAAAACATATAAGCTACAAGTCTAGTTAAAATATATATTATATTAGATTTAAAAATAGCAAGAAATGTTATTTAGAATTAGATTCAACAAACCTTAGCAATGTAAATAGCCATCTCCTCTAAACTAGACTCCAGGCACAAGGGGGCATTCACATACTCTTCCCCTAAAGGTATCCTGAAGAACAAAAGCCACTATTCTTGAGTTTGTAAATTGCACCTCGAGATGAATGAAGATTAAAAGGAATGAAAATTGTTTTCATACATTTAAATCAGGATGTAATATTTATTGATAAGTATATACCTTGCAAGCACTTAAAATTTCTATTATATGTGTTGCAAGAAAAGAAGAAGTTTCAAGATAAGTTTACATTGCTATTATATGTGTTGCAGGAAAAGAAGAACTTTACATTGCTTTAACTTGCCATTGATGAGTATCATCTAAGACTTTTACCAAAATTTTCCCAAAATTTTTTATCAATTTTGCCTCTCCATAATTATACTTATTAAATAAAATAATCCAAACAATTATCATTTAGTACAAGAGAGTTATGTTCATATGTTAAGAGACAATTCATTTTTTGTTATGAAAATCTGGGGATGCCAAATGCTCTCAAATCTGTTATATTCACTTTTGTTCTAATTTTATTATAGTTAATTTCAATGTAAATTAAGGTTATGATTTTTTTGAAGAATGATATTGAATGGTCTGTCACAGGTATGTGCTTCATCACTTGGTGAGATTTTTGCTAAGGCTCAATTAGATGAGAGATCCATGATTCTAGTGAAAAAAGACTTGAAAATTTTGAAACTCCCATGCAACAAGATATAACTGAAGAGGTTGATATGCACATGGTGGAAAAGCAAGAATCTCCAACCATAGTTCAATCATCAATTAAGATCCTGTCTCAGAGTGATGATATTGTGAAGCAACAAGATGAATACTGAAATCTAAAAGGAAAGCCCAAAGAATGAGAATTCTAGTGCAAAATAGTGATCAACAAATTAAAGGACAGAAGTAGTCAAGAACCATGCAATTAAGATAGTAAAAAAAAACATAATGGACAAGAGCCAAGTCATTAAATGGTGCTCATTCAAAGACAAACACAAGTGCTGCAAAAGACTAAAAATAGTGAGAAGGAATTGGAGATATCTTGAGCAGAGATCAATTAGAAGTCATCAAAATCAGTCACTGTTATCTAGGAACAATGTTAAAGGAAAATGATAAAGAAATATGACATTAATAGATAGTGATGAAGAAATGTTGACACACTTTTATCAACAATGATATGAGTAGATTTAATGACATTAAAATAGCATAATCACAATTAATATTAGTGAAGTAGAAGATCAAAACTATGATAAATATTAGAGAGCATGACTCATATGATGAGGGGCAGAAAGAGAGATAATTTCACCTTTTTGTTAAAGGTATTTAGAGTGTTTGCAAGGTGATTCACTATCCTTGGATACATTCACAGCTTTTATTTGAAGGATATTCACCATATAATGATCATCAATTTACTGTCTTGTCTAAGGTGTTCAAGCACTAATGTCAAAGACCATTTTCTATTAATAATGGTACAACACTTTTGGTGAAGATACAATATCTGTGATTGTATCAAACGATGCTCTTGGTTACACAAAGTAGACCTAGAAACATAGTAAGACTATTATGATGGCCATTAGACAAAAAAGAGTAGTGAGGTGGCCAAGGGTAGAAACAATGTGTGTGCCATATAAAATCAGCAATAATATATGTATAAGAGAAAAAATTGTGATCAAACAATGTAAGGAAACAGTGAGCAGATATGCATCCAAATAGCACTACTGCAATGAAAAAAATAGTGACATCAGAGAGAAAGATAATGGTGAATATACATGCAAAATAGTGATTGATGTTATGAATAAATTATAAACTATGAATGCGAATAACAATGACATGGAAATAGTGAGTAAATAGGAATATCAATATCAGAGGATAGGAAGATCAGAAACAGTAGTCAGAGATTAGTAAAGTAATACCACAAAATTGGCTTGTTGCCATCTCAACCAATTCTGGTCTATTTTTGATCAATCCTAAAGTCCTATTCCATTAGGTAAATTATTATTCAGCTACTCGCTACTTGACTTAATTGTCAGATACGAAAAACCCTAATCTACATTCATCATGCTTATTGTTTAATTCCTATAGTATTTACTCATATTAGTCACATTAAACCTATTGATTAATATTTAATTTAATTACTAAGTATTTATACTTTAATTAAATTAAATTATATCCTAAGGCTAATGTACTATGGAATTAAATTTATTAAATTTAATAAATGTGCCTATTTAATTAATTAAAAAAAATTTATTTAATTAATTAAAAGAAAATTATTTAATTAAATAGAGTACTTACTTCTAATTAATTAAACAAAGTTATTTGATTAAATGGGAAGCCATTCCTAATTAATTAAATGAAGTTATTTAATTAAATAAGAAAAGTGTCTCTAATTAGTTAAAGGATTATTTAATTAAATAGAAAAGGTAATTATGAGAGCATATCCCATTTTATTAAATTAAATATCTCAATAAAATCTCTCTTCAGTTCAAAAAAGGAAAATTTTCAGTTCACTATTGATCAAAAAGGAATTAAATCAGTTAACTCCTTTTTCTACTCAAATTAAATCAGTTAACTCCCTTTAATTTGGGAATCTTCCTTTATGACTGAACTTCGCCTTTAATCCTAACCGTTGATTGAAATCGATCTCAACCGTTGATGGATTCCAAGAAATTCTATCTAAGAGATCCTCATCTCTTCATTTTGGGAGAGGTTGAATGAGAATTTGATGAAGGGCCACACCACCCGTACCAACTCACAACCAAAAAAAAATGCAACAAGATGGAGACAAAGAGATGACAAAAATGCTTCATAAAGCATCATCCATTAATAATTGAAATTCATTAAAAGAGATTAAATTTGAAGAGCTTACAACTCAAGAACTTCTATTTCTCAAACTTTCATTAGAAGAGCTTCCATTTTTTGAACTTGGTTACAAATGATAATAAACCTTTCTTAAATAGGCACTTCTAACCGAAGACATTACAAACACAAGCAATGTGGGATAAAAGGTAAATAAAACTACCTTTAAATAAATATTAAATTTCCACCCAAATACAACTAAGCACCCAAAAAATATTAAATACATGATTCAAGAAACTTTCCACAAACTTCTAAATTGCCACCTATACACCTCGATTAATTGAATGACAACTATTTCTATTATTTTTATTTTTATGCCACCTATGCAACTCGAAAATAGAAATCTCCTTTTCCTTTCTTTTCTCCTTTTTATTTTTTATTATTTCTTTTCTAATTTTCATCACTTTCTCTCTCCTCCAAATTTTTTTTTTGTGGATAAATAATTTTCCCATGCAAGATGCTCCTTCATCAGACTCCCTTGGTAGATAGAAAAGTGTGTCCCACACTTTGATGCCAAAAGAAAGATATACAACCATCTTTATCCTCACCACAAGCTTCCACCTCAATAGGGACAAGAAAACCAACATGCAAATCTTCCACACATTTTTTTGCTGATGCATGATGCTCCTGCATCTGACTCCCATGGTAGGAAAAATTTTGTGAGAATGGATTCACAAAATGAAGTAGCCACTGTTGACATTTTTTTTTCTCTTCCTCCAACACATAGCTAGAACAAGTATCCGATGCCGATATATTTCCTTCTTTCTTCTTTACCAACACCTGGCTGGAACAATTGTTTGCTACTGAAAATGCTCCCTCACAATGAACTCTATCCAAGTATAACTCTCATCCTCATCCAATCTTGTTGAATTAATCACACCTGTACTAAACCCAACAACACCATACCAATCTTCCTTTGCATACCACACATGACTAACAAGATCCTTATCCAAAAAATCATCAATATCCTTTAAACTCATATCAAAGGCAACATCCCATGATTTATAAGAATTTACCTCTTTGACACATTCATCTTTGCTTGCCTCTTTCATGTCATCAACAATGCATGTAACTATTTCTCCAACTAAGGCACTATACTTCTCCTCCATTACTGCAATATTCAAATCATCTCGATCTACTTTCGGCACACAAATATGGTTATCTTCATGCTCTTCCTCTTCTTGTTCATCTTCTTCAACTTTAGGTTCGCAAATAATTTCCTCTTCATCTACTTGGTCTTCTCTTGTACTACATGTCTGATACTCCACTAGATCTTCTTTCTTTTCCACATCCAAAGAATTATCAACATCTTTTTTCTGGTGACATGCTCTTCATTTCCGCAACTCAACTTCTAATTTATTCACTTGCTTCTGCAAATCAACTAGCAATGATTGTTGATTTCTTGCTCTAAATTTCTCAAGTCAAGGAATTCTCAGAATCCATCCAATCACAAAAGTCATCTTCTTCTTTCTCTTCTCTATAATCAAGTCTTTAGAATACAAATCTCGTCCAAAACAAGAACCTCGTGCAAACTGATGCATCAAAATTTGCATCAAATTGTTGCTGAATTGTGCATTCGTTTGAGCTTCTTACTTTCATAAGATATTTATTTTCTAGTTTAATCTCATTTAGCATAATATGCATACATTTTAGCATAGCTTTCTTTTACATGTTCTTAGATTAAACGTGCATACTCCATTCTAGATTAATCTACATTCTCATATAGATTAGTCGCATTTTCTGTCAAATCCTTTGTTCGTAGAGGGTTTGGTTGCTTAACACCTCAAATATGAGGATATCTAACAAGCAATTCCCTTTAGATAGAAGGCAATAGGTTGCCTTGCCAGCTGATTTTTGGATGAACAATCCAATGCTCATTACAGGATAAATCCACAAATAAGGACCTTGTTGAAGTGTGTGTGTGTGTTAGCATAGGCCACATATTCATGCATACATTTCTGGCACCCACCATGGGGCAAGGAAAATCAAATTTTCTGGCCTCTTTCTACATTTTTTTAATCATTTTTTTATTCTCTATCTGTACTGTTCTGTACAGATTCAAAAATCTTTGTGCGAGACTGTTCATTTTTATGAGGATCTAGAATCTTCGTGCGAAGATTATTTTCGTATTGTGCGAGAAAGTTTCCAGGTGTGTGAAACTTCGTGCGGAACCTATTTCTTTGCATGAGCCAAATAAAATTTTGCACAGGTCATAAAAGTTCTTCGTGTGGACTATCAAGAATTTCACGCTAGACTCTGCTGATAGAGGCTATTTTTGCATTGATTTTCATATTTTCTAGTTTTTCTGCTAACTGCTCATAGTTTCTAGTTTTTCTGTGTTTTTTAATTTTTTGGAACAGCATAACAGCGATTTGTGGGACATTTGGAAAAGTGTGATAAAGTTGCTAAAAATAGGTAAAACATCTACTAAGCACATTACGAGGATTACCTAGTAATTCTCTTTGACTGATAAACCTTCATTTGGAGCTAAAATGAACATCTCTTATGTCAAGCTTGTGTGTATTTCCTTCCATGTTCTCATTTTACAAACACATGCATAATTTGATACTAGGTTGTGATCTCTATTAGTTTCATCTAGCAGGCTTAGTTATTAGTGATAGATCGAATTAGCTATATTGGGTTATTGGACTCACTAATCTGTTGGCCCCTCGTTCCACCCTGTGGTTGCAAGATCAGTGTATATGAGCAATGTTAGTATGCTAATAGAAACCAAATTTAAATAAAGCTTCTACAAACTAAGAAAAATTCATAAACTTCAAGATAGACTAAGATGAGCTCTCAATTGAAAATATGAGCCATTAATGGGCTCTCTCAATGCGAAGCTCTCTTGTTGAGTGGCTTTATCTAAATGGATAGGATGTATGCTCAATATGCTTCCAAAGGCTTCAATGGATGATTGTGGATTTTTGGTGTGGATAGATGGCTTTAATATGGATTTGGCTCTCAAAATAGCATTATAACTTTACTTCATGGATTGTGTTATTTTGTAAAGGGGAAGGATCCAATTTATAGGCAAGAGGCTTGAGGGATTGAGGGCTAAGATGCAAGGATGGGAAAAAGCTCATGGAGGGCTCAGATTGCATGAGAAGAGAGCACATGGATTGTGCTTCCTTATAGCCAATCAAGGAGTGACACATGTCATAGGGTGAGAGGATGGAGGAAAGGGGAAGGATGAGTCAACAAAGGAGGCTCAAGGGATAAAATCTTCATAAAGACCCTCATAATGGCTTGTAAGAGCAATAAAAGGGCTTGGAAGAGTCATTTATGGCCTAGTGGGCTTCATAAAGTTTTATGGTTGAGATATTTTGAGGGAGATGAGAGAAATTTTGACTTAGGCTTGATTAGGAGGGTTTTAAGCTTGCTTAGGCTTGTGCAAATGATTAAAGGATGGATTAGGATGGTTTAGGATTAGGTTAGGGATAGGCAAGTGGATGGAAATTAATGAGGGTGGGTGAAGGAGGAGATATTTGTTAACTTTGCCTTGAGTTAGCAAGTCTTAACCCATGTTTAGGGAATGTGACAAGGTTAGGAGGGGATTAGGATTAGGGTTAAAGACATCTTCTAGAAGACTCTAGGCTTTGGATGAGGATGGAGACTTTCTAGAAGAGTCTAGAACTTCCTAGGATAAGATTTTATGAAATAAATAAAGTTTTATTTATTTCAAGGGTTTGGGTTGAGGAGATATTTATTAAAATATTTTTAATAAACATGAGGATTAATATTTAATCTTGATTAAATATTTTGAGTTGGGATTAGGGGTAGGAAATGATGGGATTAGCCTTTAATCAAAATTAAAGAAGGGTTAGAAGATTTTGGAAGAGGTTAGTGATCTTAAGGAAATTGGCCAAGTTTTGGGCAAAAAATAATTTTTTTATTTATTTTGGGTTTTTTGGTCAATTTATTAATTAAATAATTAATAAATAAGGAAATAATGTTTAAATAAGATTTAAACATTTTTGGGAGGGATTCCTTAATTAAATATTTTTAATTAAGATAAAGGGATTTAATGGCATAAAAATAAATAAATTAATTAAATAATTAATTAATTAATAAATGATGATGTCATCAGGACTTTTTCAGAAAATAAAAATACTTTATTTTCTAAAGGTTTTTAGGTGTCTACATTTTGCCCCTCTTTGATGTGATGCCGCAAGTGGCATGGCATCAAAGATAAGAAAATAAGATGCCTAAGGCTAGAGTAGAAGAGAAGAGAATGGGCTGTGAGATGCCCCCCCAAGAAGGCAGCGGGGAGAGAAAGCGAGGCTTGATGGCTTCTTGAAAAATACAAGAATCTGGGATGAGCAAGGAGACTCAGATTGGCAAAGAGAAGGGGCTGAATTAGCTCAAACTCTCACTATGGGAGAATGATAAAGGGAGAATCAGAGGCACAAGAGGAAGCAAGCTTAAGATCTCAGGGATTGTAGAGGATGAAGGAGCAGAGCGCTATAAAAGGAATCCAGGATGGGGAGATGGATGAGGGGATTAAAAAATCTGATGCAACAGGATTTCAAAGAGTCAGATTGGTGGAAGATGGGTTTCGGAGATCCCTAGGACTAGGATTGTGGATCTCGAAAGATGAGGCTTGGTGGATTGATTTGGATTGGTGGATCCCTAAGACTAGGATTGTGGATCCCTAAAGCTAAAGGTAAGGAGTGATTCAAAGAGATACTGATGCATAAGCTGGGGTAGGAGAGACAGATGGTAGATATGGATGGGGGATAATGGAGATGAAGGAAAACCATTGAAGCTTTTTGAGCGGGGGGGATACTTCAAAGAGAAGTACCACCATGTAGTTGAGCACTAGATTTTCTATAGGACTGTTGGTTAATTGCCAAGGTTACCAAGAACATCAAGGCCTTTTCACCAACTATCCAGAGGACTGACAAACTGACTCAAAACAAACACGCAAGGATTGCCCCAGTATCACACATGAATCCTAGAGGAAGCAGTGTGAAAACGACACTAGGTAACCCACAAGCAAAAAAGAAAACATGCAAAAGACACGATCAAGACCTTACGCTCTGATTGTCCCATTCACAGTATACCATGATATGGAAGATCATGGAAACCTTGAGGAGGGAACAAGGAGATTGCTTGGAAAAGATATTTCAAGACCCAATAGGGAAGAGTCCAAATCAAAAGAAAGAAAAAATCCAAAAGAGAACCATTTGCCAACGAGATAGGTAGGACAAGGTACTAATGGACCAAGATCAGACATGAGGAAAGCTATATCCTGCAAGGACCTATCGAAGAGCACCTAAGCTGGTGGATTTGGATGAGTGATGCATCTGGCAAGCTGAACTAAGAAAGATAACACTTTGGTGATAGGAAATCTAGCTAAAGGATGCATTGGAATAGCTAACCAAGATGTGCGATGGGTGCAAGATGCTGATCAAGGACAAACTGACACGAACACTGGATAGATACAATGGTACTAAGCTAAAGAGGATGTACAAGCTGAAAAACCAAGATATTTACAAGCTGAAGCTAACCAAGATAGTTACAAGTAGGCAAAAGCTTAGGATGATAGGATAGCAGGATGGTTTGATGTTGTGCAAGATGCGAAAGCTAAGGGTGGGGTGATAGCAAAAGATATGGATTTGGTAGGACACATCCAATGATGATGAAAGATTTTGTGACCAAGGATAGCTAGAGGAGTAGGATGAGATGGTTGGATAGGATGGTAGATAGCTAGGATTATGATGGATATAAAGAGATGACATTGGGTTTGCATGAGGATAGCCTAGAGCTAGATACCAAAGACAAGGGAGGATGGACAAGACAAGATCTCCAAGGAATATAGTGCCCCCAATTAGAAGATAACATGCAAAAGGAGGTCTTATGATGGATGTGTTAGGATTGAAGCTAGGATGGAAAAAGCTGAAGGGGCTAGGGAGATGGATGATAGCTGGGATGATTGGCTGAAGCTGCAGAAGATCAGTGGATGGTGTGAGATGGAAGCTGGAGGATGGAGAATAGGTGGATAGATTGGAAGATGGAGTTGGATGTCAAGAGATGACCAAAAGCATGAGGGTGATAGGCTAAGCTAGGGATGGCGGGATTACGCGTGACGTTTGTTTGCCAAGTTTTCATCATGGTACTTGTCCAAGGCGCTTGAATTGCCAAGTTTTCACCAGTGGACGCTTTATTTTTCTTTACTTTTTTTTTTTGACTTTTTGACTTTGGACTTAGCTGGAATGATTTTGGCTTTCTTTAGCTATTTTGGCTTTTTTGGGATTTTTCACTAGCTGTTGGAATGTTCAATTTTGTTGCTAGTTGTTGGTATACCGGATGTGTGATTTATGCAATAGATTGGATTAGATGGGATTGATGGTAAGAGATGGAGGGATGAAAAGGTTGGAAAGGAGCATGAGATGGGGATGCTTGCCAGAGCAACATTGGCACATGTTGGGATGGGTGTGAAAATAGCATATGGGGGATAAATGGTAGATGCGAGCATGATGGAGGATTTGTGGAAGCGTGCTTGGGGATATAGGCACCCAAGATGGAGTTAGGAGATGGGGGACATGAGTCACTAGATGGGGGATTAGCAATGGTGGATGCCATTATGCATTGGGTTTCAACTTTTTTCTTGGGGATCCACATGGTTTTGGATCTTCTTTTCATAGGCTGTTGCATTGTTTTGCATTCTTTGATTGGATTTTGCCTTTTTGGAGTATGTCTTTTAGAATAGACATATGATTGCCTAGGATGTGGATTTTTAGCTTTATGCATTTTGAAGTTGACATTCACATTGCTGTGGTAAGCTTTGGGAAGATGGTTAGGAGAAGCTTTGTGAGATGGAGAGGATATGAAAGAGCATGTAGGGGGATGATGATGGATGATGTGCCCTGATATGTGCCTTTGTTGATCTTGCATAGGAATGGATGGAATAGGATTTTTATGATGGCTGATAGGAGGATGGAGGATGGTAGATTTTGGGACATAGGGACCCAAAATGGATTTAGCAGATGAAGGGGGGATATGGTAGGTTGTTTTGGGTTGCAAAGATGGTGGAGGGGGGATAACATAAGATTTCTTGAAGGAGTGATGGGAGGCTAGCATGGTGGGCTTGGAGATAGGCTTGGTTTGGGGGTGTGGTGTACCAACACCTTTAGATGGTGAGCCTTTGGATACATATCCAAGACCATGAAATCCTAGATTTTTTTGTGCAATAATAGGCTCTCTGATTCCTTGCTCTTGTGGTCCTAAACCTTGACCTTGATAATGCCATCGATTGAGCATTTGAACAAGCTAAGGAAACTTTTTGCTTGCAGAAAATGGTAGAAGTGATTTATTAGGTGTATTGCAATGGGGAGATATTGTTCTTAATTCTTCTGCTGAGAGAGGGCCAAGATCTATGCAACCTTAAATAGAATATTGGTGAGCCTTTTCTCACTTTCCTCCAATGGTGGAGACAACTATACACTAAGTATTCCTATAAAATCTTAGAAATGGAGAAGCTTTATATTTTCACTGATAACCTCTTACCTGATTTTGGGTATAGAGTCCAACTACAAGGTCCACATACCTTTGAAGACATGATTACACAGGCTATCCGTATCAAAGAATTTATGGTCAAGAAAGGTGAGCTCACTCTTCAGAGAGACACAAAAAAAGGTTCCACTTCCAACAGGGATAAAACCAAACATGTCAACAAGAACTGAGAAATTGTACATGATGGAGTTGTTGAAAATGTCACACCCAAACCTGCTAAAATAACATTTAATCTCATAGACTACCTCAAAGTGGCCAAGAATGCTGAGAAGCCTCCCTCTAACAATAAGACCTCTGGGAAAAAATTGAGAAACTCATGGACAACATGACCCAAGTCAGAGTATATGCTTTTGGGAGAACCTTTGGATGTGGTTTACAAAACATTGCTACAAAAAAAGCTCATTTCACCAATGGATAACCCTCATCCCTATGATCTACAACCACGTCCACCATGGTGGAATGACACCTCATTTTGTGAGTATCACCAAAACAAGGGACACAAAACCAACAACTATATAAACTTGCATCATAAAGTCCAGGACATGATTGATGTTGGTGATCTTGTGGTAGATGGACATAACAAAAACTCAGACCACAAGGTGTTCAAAGAGCCTTTCCCAACTTATGAAAAAGGAGAAACTTTGAAACTAGAACCCTACATTAAGGTCAACTACACATATTCCAATGATGACAATGTCATTCATATGGCTAAACCTATAGATTTTGAATACTGCGATGTTGTTACCATAAAGGGAAAGCAAGATAATGACAAACCCAATACAACATTTTTCTTGAGAAGCCCTACTTCCAATAAGATGGATAATGCATCTTCGTAACACTGTGCTAATGCTGTTACTCACTCTCATGTGGAGTTGGTGCTCAAAGGCCCTACACCTCCTACTTCAAATCTTGAACAACACAAAGACAAAGCCCTTGTTGGTCCATCTGGTAAAGGTGCAAAACACACAACGAACTTGACTGCAACTAGTTATAGTGTTCTCGATCAGTTGAAACAAACTAATACTCAGATTTCCATCTTTGAGCTGCTTAAAATCTTGTTTGCTCATAGGAAAATTTTGGACAAAGCCCTCACTGAGGTAAACATTCCTCGAGATCTTGATCTTGAGCGATTTCAATCCATGGTAGGTCACCTGACCTCACCTTATCTTATGACCTTCTCTGAGGAGGATGACAACTCATTGAATCACCCACACAATCAACCTCTACACATTGAGGTTATGATGCACCAGAAACGTGTTCATCGGGTACTCATTGACAATGGCACTGGCCTTAATATTGTCTTTATTTCTCTACTTAGACAATTGGATTATTCTGAGGACTCTGTTCATCCTCGACGAAAGATCACTATTAAGGCATAAGATAAAGTAGAAGGAAAGTCACTAGGTCTTACAATTTTACCAATTTGCATTGGTCTTGTCGAAAGGGATGTAACCTGTTAGGTGCTTGACATTCCCTTAGCCTACAAGATTCTATTGGGATGACCATGGATACATGAGATGCATGATGTGCCATCCACATACCACCAATGCATCAAATTCCCATTTCATGGTTCTGAAGTCACTATTCCTGCCACTACTAGCTACACCTACAATATGCTCGAAGTTGCTGAAAATTTCATCCTTGCTAATCGTGAGTCTACCAATTGTCACGATAATAAGCTGAAACAAATTGAGTAGTCATTCAAATTGAAAGAAACTAGTATGGGAGAATACCACATTGAACTAGTGCTATCATTAATGTCTCTCCAAGAGTCACCTCGACATTTTGGGAGACCCTCAAAGGCAAAGAAGCCATTCGTGTTGACACCTCAGACCAAGTATAATGGCACTTTCATTAAGGCTATAGTTCCCTTCGAAGATGAAAGTGAAAATAGAGTCATTGCTACATGACTTTACAAAGAAGAGGCTCCAGTGGACCTAATAGAACAAGCTTGAGAAATCACTCCTAAGAAATATGGACCTAGTCTTAAGCTTATGAAGCATTTTGGTTATAAGGGAACTGGCCCTGTTGGGTGCAATAACAATGGCCTAATTGATCCTATCAAAGAAAAAGCTCAAAGCAACAGTGATACAATTGGCCTAGGGTTTAAGAAGGTCCCTTTCCATTTGGGATCAAATAAATTCATCCCCAAACTTGAAAGTTCATCTGAAAATGAGTCACAAGCTGAGTTAGATACTCAAGAGGAAGAATCTGATGATGAGGATTCCTACCCTCATCCTATTCCTTATGATCTAGCTAAATTCTTTGCTAAGCTAGATGACTTTGTGCCACGTGTTAGCACTGTGGATGATACTAGTGATTCTTCTGAGGAAAATACTAAGCAACTCAAATATCATTCAGAAAAGGGAGAATCTAGTCAGTCATGTTGTATTAAGTATTTGTGTAAGAATACAGAGTCTGAAAGAGAGTATGTCCCTATCACTGTTGGGGAGTTCTATAACCTCTCACCATGTAGCACCAATTCTCATGAGTATGAGTTTGACAATCTTTCAGAAGCTACTACTAATAAAGACATAGACCAAGTGCATGTCTATGAAAATAAAATCAAAGTGGGTGAAATGTCTAGGGTTAGGTCATGAGGGTTTGATCTAACTAGTGTCCTAGAGTCATCAATTCCTGGCGTTAGTATTTTGAGGTGTTTGAATGCACCTGTGGATGAGGTCATTGTAGGTCTCAAATTTTTGGTTCATGCACTTAATGACTATACTATGAACGCAATTGAACCAGCCACTACTCTCTCACTCGCACATCTCAAGCTTATAAATTGGAACCCCAATGCATCTAACAAAGTCCCCACATTCTAGAATGACTATGATCTTGAATGTTACCTAAATGCTATTGAACCTGTAATGTCTTCCACCAGTGAGAAAAGTATCAACATGACTGAGGCTGACATCAAATACCTCAGTCACATAATTAAATGGAAAAAATGCAAGAGGTCTGATGGTGAAAACCACATTGTGGTAGTGTCGGATCTAGAAAATTTTTAAAAAAAGATGTATCCAAGGGTGAAAACCTCTCTGAGGTTCCCACGGATGAGATATTTGATGTCCTTCCCAGTCACTTTCAGAAGAGATCATCAGTGTTAATAGAGCTGATGCAGCTGATTAACCTGGGCATAGAAGAACATCTTCATGTGATACATCTAGCATAGTCACTGTCACCTAAAGAGAAGGAACAATTCATTTCCTTTTTCAAGGAAAAGAAAATAAATTTTGCCTAGACATATTCTGACATGCTTGGATTGGATCTTGATCTTATCATACATCACTTGTCCATAGCACCAGGCATCAAACCAGTTAAGCATAAGCTTTGAAAAATGTGCACCCTCACATTGCATTTCTCGTCAAAGTCAAATTGGAGAAACTTTTGAAGACTAGTTTCATCCGTGTAATTGATTATGCTGAATGGATATCCAATATTGTTCCTATTTCCAAGCATGATAAATCTATCAGAGTTTGTATAGAATTCTGTGATCTTAACCTTGCATGTCCTAAAGACAACTTTCCACTCCCTAATATTGATATGATCGTAGACATGACGATTGGCTATGAGATGTGTTCACTTATGGATGGTTTTTTTTGGATACAATTAGATAAAAATTGTGCCAAAAGACCAGGAGAAAATGACTTTCACATGTGCATGGGGAACCTTTTGTTGGAATTTGATGCCATTTGGTTTAAAGAATTTTGGTGCTACATATCAACGGGTTGTTACTACAATTTTCCATGACATGATGCATAGAACCATGGAGGACTATGTTGATGATACCTTCGTCAAAAGTGCTAAATGCAATACTCATCTACAAGATTTGGGTCCCATCCTAGATCATATGGAAAAATTCAATCTTTAGCTCAATCCTAAGAAATGTTCATTTGGTGTCACATCGGGGAAATTGTTAGGATATATTGTTTCTGCAAAGGGAATTGAAGTAGATCCAAAAAAGGTACAAGCAATAATGGACATGCCACCACCTCGAAACATTAGTCAGATGAGAGGAATAAAAGGAAGGCTTCAATCTATTTGCAAATTTATTTCACAATTGGCATATAAATCACAACCCTTCACAAAGACCTTACATAAGGGTGTGAAATTCAATTGGAGCCAAGATTGTGAGCAAAGCTTAACACAGATCAAACAATATCTTGTCAATCCACCAATCCTGATGCCTCCTATGCGTGGGAAGCCTTTTCTTTTATACATTTCAGCTACTAAAACATCGTTGGGAATCCTGTTGGCTCAGGAAGACAATGACAACAAAGAAAGAGCTATTTATTACTTGAGCCGAACATTGGTCTCTTATGAGAAAAACGATAGCATTATTGAGAAAGCTTGCTTGGTAGTTGTCTTTGCTTCCCAGAAGTTGAGACACTACATGCTTGCCCACACTACATGGCTTATGGCTAAAATAGATCCATTAAAGTACTTGCTCACTAAGGCAGCTCTCATAGGAAGATTGGCTAAATGGGTCATGATACTAAGTGAGTTTGACATCTAATATGTGGAACACAAAGCTATAAAAGGACAGGCAATTGTAGACCAGCTAGCTGAGGCACCCATACAAATTCTTCTACCAATGAACATTGATTTCCTAGATGAGTCAATTTTGACACTCACACACCATACATGGGTTATGTTCTTTGATGGGTCCTTCACACAACGAGGATCAGGTGTTGGATTACTCTTCATTACACCATAGAGATACTCATTGCCCAAAGCATACAAGATTCTATTTCATTGTACAAATAACATTGCTGAATATGAAGCTTTGATCAATAGTATGAAAATTATAGCTGAATGGAAAGTAGATCAGTTTGACATCTTCGGTGACTCTCAGCTTGTTATCAATCAAGTAAATGATGTGTATCAAACAAAGGATGAGAAAATAATTCCTTATAAATGCATGTTTGATGACTTGACGAAGTATTTTGCACACATCACCTTCCAACAAGTTCCATGTGCAGATAATAAAGTGGTTGATGCCATGGCCACTCTGGCCTCCCTACTAATGCCAAAAAATGATCTTCGACACGAGTTCTTGGTGGAAGCGTTACACTACCTAGCCTATGACACACCTGATTCTAAGATGATCTATTCTATTATAGGACAAGAATCATCTTGCTACCGTCACATCTATTCCTACCTTCGTAATCAAACCATTCTAAAAGGTCTGACCTGGGATGAGAAATGTTACCTAATCCGTAATGCTTCACATTATGTCATTATTGCTGACGATTTGTATAGGAGAGGTCTCAACGGAATACTCCTTAGGTGTTTAGAACTCGACGAGTCCAAATGCGCACTAACTGACATTCACGAAGGCATTTGCAGATCTCATTCCAATGGCTTGACACTAGCTCACAAACTCCTTTGTGCTGGTTACTACTGGCCTAAAATGGAGCAAGAAGCTATTAAGTATGCTAGGTCCTACAAGCAGTTTTAACTACACGAGAATCTTATTCATGCTCCAACCAGAGAGCTGATTCCCTCTACTACAACAAGGCTATTTCAACAATGGGCCTTCGACTTGGTGGGGCAGATTCACCCAACCTCTTCTAATGGACAAAAGTTCATTATCATGGCTATAGATTATTTCACGAAATGGGTAGAGGCAGTCCCTCTCATAGTTTCTGATGGCAAAACTGTAGCGCTTTTCATCACAAGCTACATCATCTATAGATATGGTGTACCATTCTCAATCATTACTGACAATGGAGGACAGTTCAAAAATAAAGACCTCAAGGAACTATGCAAGAAATTCAAGATCCTAGCATTTATGCTCTGATGTTTATGTTAACTTGCTACATTAAAAGGGACAAATGTTCTGGTCATTTTGGCTTCTTGTCCCTCGAATGCTTACATTTAATCTCGACAAACCAATAACGTATATTATATTCATATTTCCATGATTGCAATGTTAGTGGGAATTGTATAGCATACGAGCTTTATTTTATATCCGATGATGATTAAATATCGAGGCTTGGTAACCAGACCTAGGGTTGCATTTAACATAGTCTTGCATTACATACTTCACTTGCATAAGCATGAGATTCAATTACAAATCTACTTTCACCTTCTCTGATGAGGGATTGTTGACCTCTTCAAAGTATCATGTTCTTTCATGAACTGCACAAATGATTGATTAATCACCCTCTTGGCTACTTCGGTTGCTTTGAACCCATTTTTCAGGATCAAATTCAAAATCTGACACACTTAAGTGGCTCAAAATGCATTTTAAATTTTTTTGTGCAATCCAAATCTTTCTGATACTTTGCAATTCTTGGAATCTTTTCAACTCAAACTTGGTTTTTTGGATCTCGAAATCACTTTAGATCAACCTCCAAATTTATTTTGATCATTCTGATCTCTTCATATTTTTTCAGATCATTCTAATCTCTTTATATTTCTCTAGATCATTCTGATCTCTTTATATTTCTTCAGGTCATTTTGATCTCTTCATATTTCTTCACATCATTCTGATCTCTCCAAATTTCTTCAGATCGTTCTAATCTCTTCATATTTCTTCAAGATCGTTTTGATCTCTTTATATTTCTTCTGATCATTCTAATCTATTCTATATTCTAGTAAACCTTGGATTTCTTCTGTTTCTTTCATCACTCTCCTTACATCATACTTCTACTGTGTCATCTTTTGATTTCACTCCCAAGGGGGCAGGATGATTAACATCATCAAATACTTATTGCTCAGGGCATCTGGCTCCCATCTTATGTCCTCATCACTTGGGGCATCTTATTCCCTCCTATCTGGCATCTTTTCTATCTATCTTATCTTTTCATGAAATGTCCCTTTTCTGATTTTGCATGATATTTCCAACCTTTAATCATATCTTTAAGATCAAACAACTAATATCACAAAGATCCTCCAAATTTCTCAAGAAACCCCAAATCGGTTATGCCAGAAATGGTGCCAAAAGCTTCACAGCTTCACCTATTATTAATAAATTTGAAAATGGACATTTTTATAGAAATTTCAGCAGCATAACAGCCTAAAAAATTACATTTCTAAATCTATATAGCCTTTACACAACAGCTCACAAATGTAGGACAAAAACTATGCTCATCGGGCTCCCGAAATTAACACAAAAATGCCCGGAAACACCACAAAAACACTAATAAACTATCTCAGAAGTTTAATCAAGTCTCAATACATATATTCAGCTCTATTTTAATAGCTTAAAGTTTGAAATACAGCAGCAACCAAAACTGATATGAAATGCTCAACTGAAAACACCAAACTCATGCAAAAAACACACCCAAAAACCCACAAATCTACACTGTTCAGCACAAAGGCAAACTCTATATGAGCATGCACATGGAATGGCTTCAAACTCCCATCCTTAGCCTTCCTAAAAACTTGCAAACTCCCATTCTTGAGTCTCCCTGGAAACCTGCAAACTCCTGTTCTTGGGTCTCCTTCTCCACAAGTTTGGCAACCTCTGAAGAATAACAAAGAATGAGCAAAAAATCAAGTTCTGGAATCAGCCCAAAATGCCTCCAAACCCCTTAAAAGAGGGCATAACTGTAACTCACGTCCAAGAGAGGTTAATGAAACATATTTTAATAATAATTTTCATTTATTAGTCCAACGGTTTCCAAAGATTAACCCCCTTTTTCTGAAACTTCACTTTCTTGGGCCTACCTTCCTTAGCAAAGATTATTATTTTTTAATTATTTGAAAAGGGGACATGACATTTCATCAATTGATCAATCTTATAACAGCTCTTCTCAGAGTTCGATGGACAGGTATTGGGACAGTTTAAACCCTAATTCCTGAGGATCAAGCCTCGTTCTGGGGATGATTCTATGACTCATGATTGGATCTTGTTTTCTTTTATCAATCTTAGGTATTTAGGTGTTCTATCTAGATCCTTGAAGGTTAAGCTTCATTTTGGAGATAATCTTCTAAATGCTATCAATCTCAGGTATCTAGGTGTTCTATCTAGATCCTTGAAGGTTAGGCTTCGTTCTAGAGATAATCTTCTAAATGCTATCAATTTCAGGTATGTAAGACATTTTGTCTAGATCCTTAAAGATTACACTCCGTTCTAGAGATAGTCTTTTAAATGCTATCAATTTTAGGTATCTAGGCGCTCTACTTGGATTCCTTGGGATTAAGCTCTATTCTAGAGATAGTCCTTAAAAGCTTATCAATTGGTCTCCATGTAATCAACTTTGGAACCAATCTCATGTTTGCGTCATGCTTTCTAATTATGTTTGAATTGAACATGTTGCTCACACATTCATTCAAAGAGGGGCAAAATGTAATACCCCAAAATTGGCTCATTGCCATCTCAACTAATTCTGGTCTATTTCTGATCAATCCTAAAGTGCTATTCCATTAGGCAAATTCTTATTTGGCTCCTCGCTACTTGACTTAATTGTCAGATGCTAAAAACCCTAATCTGCATTCATCATGCTTATTATTTAATTCCTATAGTATTTACTCATATTAGTCACATTAAACCTATTGCTTAATATTTAATTTAATTACTAAGTATTTATACTTTAATTAAATTAAAATATATCCTAAGGCTAATGTACTAAGTAATTAAATTTATTAAATTTAATAAATGTGCCTATTATAATTAATTAAAAGAAAATTATTTAATTAAATAGAGTACTTACTTCTAATTAATTAAACAAAATTATTTGATTAAATGGGAAGTCATTCCTAATTAATTAAATGAAGTTATTTAATTAAATAAGAAAAGTGTCTCTAATTAATTAAAGGATTATTTAATTAAATAGAAAAGGTAATTATGAGAGCATATCTCATTTTATTAAATTAAATATCTCACTAAAATCTCTCTTCAGTTCAAAAAAAGGAAATTTCCAGTTCATTATTGATCAAAAAAGAATTAAATCAGTTAACTCCTATTTCTACTCAAATTAAATCAGTTAACTCCCTTTAATTTAAGAATATTCCTTTATGACTGAGCTTCACCTTTGATCCTGACCATTGATTGAAATTGATCTCAACTGTTGATGGATTCCAGGAAAGTCTATTTAAGAGACCCTCATCTCTTCATTTTGGGAGAGGTTGAATGAGAATTTGCATTGAATTACTACTGGATTGTGCATTCATTTGAGCTCCTTACTTTCATAAGATATCCATTTTCTAGTTTAATCTCATTTAGCATAATATGCATACATTTTAGCATAGCTTTCTTTTACATGTTCTTAGATTAAACGTGCATACTCCATTCTAGATTGATCTACATTCTCATATAGATTAGTTGCATTTTCTTTCAAATCCTTCATTTGTAGAGGGTTTGGTTGCTTAACACCTCAAATTTGAGGATATCTAACAAGCAATTCCTTTTAGATAGAAGGCAACAGGTCGCCTTGACAGCTGATTTTCCAAATGAACAATCCAATGTTCATTTTGGGATGAATCCACAAATAAGGACCATGTTGAAGTGTGTGTTTGTTAGCATAGGCCACATATTCACACATACAAGTAATATAGAAAAATTGGGTAGATTATCCGGCTTTTGAAGTTCTTCATTGGAGGTGTTTAGATAATTGGCCTATTAAGTTTTATGCTACTCGAGTTGTACTTCCTAAGAATCCTCCTTTTAATTTCCAACCAATGTGGCTTCATTTCATGGCTTCATGGCTCTGAGATGGAGGCCTACCATATGAGTGTATGATAGAAGTAAGAAATTGCACTATGTTTAAATGGCATATCAAGAAATGGTCATGTATTGGTAATATTTATGCTAGGAAGAGGTAGGCACAAGATCGTGTGTTGTCACTTACAAAAATTCAAGATCTTGTCTTTTCATAGGATTTGAGTAGATGTCATCTTGTGGGACACATGTTTGTATGAAGTATTTGAAAGGTTTCTTCACTATATGTCATCTTGTGGGACACATGATTGTTTTATTCTCATAAACTTAATCTATGCTTGTGCCAAATGGGAATTTTGATGAGTGGATTTCCATTAAAGCTCATGCCAAATTTAGAAGTTTATAAAGGTGACGTAGGAACATAAGTGGTTCTTGGCAATCTTGAATCAACCAAAAACATTTTCTTTGAGTTTGTTCCTTTTCATTCTAGTTCTATGTTTCTTTCAACATTATTTTGAATTGGCTAGTTTTCTCATGTAGACCTATTTGACATGTTCCTAGCACTGTGGTGTACAAGGACCTAGGGTTTGGGCTAAAACCCCAAGATATTCTAGCTTGTAAATGATCCTAGTCTGGTCATTTATGAATAAAGACTCCAAGAGGGTCTAAGTGGTGTGTCAGGGTAGTTTGTGTGTCTTTGTGATCCTAGCTAGGTCATTGTTGAATGAAGACTCCAAGAGGGTCTAAGTGGTGTGCTAGGGTAGTTTGTATGTGTTTGGGCAAAAGTTGCCAATAGGTGACAAGAAATTGCCAAGTTTGGCAAAATGAGATCATGCCAAATGACCCTACAAAGTGTGTAATTGTTTGAAAAGGATGCAGACATGGTTCATGTAGCTGATGAAGGCATTCTGCATCAATTTGAGGTGATGGTAGGTTGATAGGAGTCAAGATGCTAAAGAGTTGTAAAGTTTTCATTTTAGCTTCAACATTTGCGAAAGACTTTAAAAAATCTCTAAAGGTGGTTATGGGTCAGTTCCAATAGTTGGAACATGGCATATGGAGATATATAAGGTCATCCAAGGCTTGGTGTATGTGTTGGTTGAGGTTTTGCTCAAAACTTTTGTCACAGTTTGGCTTGCAACTCAAGAAACTACCTTAATATGAATTGAAATTCACATTTTCTTGTTATTCTTAGTTAGTTAGCTTTGATTCCTTGCTCTATGTGTTTTGGTAGATCTTTGGGAATAGTTTGGCATAGTGTAATAAAATTCCAAACCCATTGGCCTGTTCATTGCCAGAACTAGGGTTTGTTGAATAAACAAGCCATTTTCTTGAACTCCCATAGTGCTTCATAGCCTTTTGAGGGCATTCAATTTATAGTGTATTATATCTTTTTTGGGTTGAAAAAATGTAGTTTTCTATTTTCATGTCTTGCCCTAGGCGAGCCATTATACTGTGGAGCATAGGTATATACTTGTATGTTCTGTAAGCCTATATTGTTTATGGCCAATTGTATTTGAATTCATGAATATGTGATATTACTGTCAGTGTTATAGCTTTAGTCAGATCAGTAATGGATTAATATAGAATTAATCTTGAATTCTATATGAACTATATTGGCTATTATTTGGAATGGATATGAGTTTGTATATATATTTGTATATTTAATATATATGTTAAAATAATAAACATGCATACATACATACATGCATATATATATAAAGTTATAAACATAATTATAATTAATTTTCATTATGAATGATCACCATTTATATGAATGGTCATTACTAATAAAGTATGACTTTTAAGTGGCTATCAGTATATATATTAGTACGAGGGATGACTTAGAAAATATATATAACAGGCAACAATAGAAATATAAGTATCGGCCTTCAAATTAATAATTTTTTATTATCAATTTATTCATATTATTATCATGGTATCAGAGTAACTTTCATTTCCTATGCCTTCTCTTAAGTGAAAGAACAATTTCTTCTGAATATTGCAATATTTCTTGTCACAAATTTGAACAAACCCACAATTGCATTGATTCGAGATTATTGGGAGTATTGGGTTATGAATCGGAAGCAATCAATACATTGGTGGATATGAAGTATAACCATCGCAAGAGTATCTTGAAAAGAAATACAGAAGGATCAGCATGGATTGGAATTCCTGAGGAATAAAATAGAACACATGAAAGGGTAAATAGAAAAGGACAATACCATCACACATTAAGGAGAATGAAGCACAAGATGGGAAGAAAACATTCTTATATACATGATTGAATTCTTTTTATAGCTAACATATAGAATGAATAGTTCTTAACATAGGAAAAATTGTGGGGAAAATAATAACAATATCTCAAACTAAAATATAACTGATTAAAAAAAACTACAACCCTACATTCTTGTATGCATAACAATTAACATTAAAAAAAATGAAGATATGTAAATACCAGACATTGGCAGTGAGACCCTTCTTCCTGCCAATCACCCTTCCTTCAACTAGCAGCTCTATATAGTACAAAACCTAGGCTTTCCCTGGAATGTGGTTAATGTATGTTCGAGATTCTAGAGGAAGAAATGTATGTTGGTTTCATAGCTAGTACTGGAGGGTATTGATCAAAATCCAAATTCTCAAAGCATTCGACCAATCCCCTTGCCCATGCCTCAGTAGATAAGATCTACCATAATTACTCCACACCTAGCGGAACAGATTCAAAGTGCAATTGCCACAGCGTCTATCCATATTGCCATTTTATTGAAGAATTATGCAAAATCAAGATGGTGCTTGTACGAGCTTTGCCTGACATTGAAATTGAGAGCACCCATAATTCCAGTGTTCTACGATGTGAAGCCTTGTGACCTTTGATGGATGGACAAAAGAGGACCTTATGCTGAAGCTTTGACAATGCACCAGACAAAGGGGAGATATCACTTTGAAACCATCGAAAACTGGAAATTGGCTCTACATCAACTTTCCTATCTCAACGTTTTCGAGCTCGACGCTTGTAATGGGTGAGATGGCAAGGACCTTTACACTCTTCTTCACTATGTCCTTGATGAGGCTAAGATATGTGCATGGTCCTCCACATCAGCTCTACACCAACAAAAACATGATGGGCAAAATTTTTTGAAATGGCATATATTGTTTGCCACCGAACAAAACCCACATTCCAAATGTTTTTTTTTTTCAATTATACCCCGATGATGTCGCAATTGTGACACCTATGTTGCCTATTGTTGCAATTGCGACATTGTTAGGCTACAATTGAAAAAAAGGCCAAATAAACATAACATTTGTCTGCGTTCGCAAATTGGTGTTGCAAATTGACCCCTAATGTATTGAGCAGATTGGAGGCTTCCAATGTCAAGATCAGGGTCCACAATTGATCCGAGGGATATTTTCACCAAAAATTGAAGTATCTCCAAAACTCCAATAATCAATGCCAGTTTAAAGTTCTCAAAATTTTGGATCCAACGCAATTCGAATGGATGAAAAAGGAGATCGCACGCAAAAGTTATAGCCAGTCAAAGTTTGGTCAAACTAGGTACAGAGGTCATCAAAAGGTGAAAATAAAATCATCTCAAAAGTGGTCAACAATGGATTTCGAATTGAAGATCTCGTCAAGAACTTTCCGGTGGCATTCGTTTGGTCAAAAATAGAGTTCGTATGCGAAAGATATGTTGGATTGAAGTTTGAGGTGGAAAATAATAATAATAATAATAAAAACAAAAAAGATAAAAAAATAATAATAATAAATATTTGGTAGTGGCGCCGGGCCCCTAAAATTTGGCCGGTGGTCGTTACACCACCAAAGACCATTTTGAACATATGCAATTGATGTTTGTTTTATTGTTTTGAACATCGCTAAATTGGGCTAAAAGCCAAAGGCCGATGTGGTGGTTAGAACCACCAACCTCCCTCTTGCATGCACGTCCTCAAAATGCTCACTGCCATTGCACCATGTGAGTGGCTTGTAATATTATTAGAGCAAATTTTATTTAAAGTTTATCAAAGTCCGATTCCCTCTTGTCTAAGTAAAGGCAATTAGTAAATAAGGACAAATTTATAAAATAGAAATGAGTCTCATTTCGAGGAGGGACTATTGTAAGGGTCTAAATATATTTTTCCCTATTATTAGACATTGTTTGGTATAAAAAGAGGGGTTAGGGGCCTTTTGAAGGCATGCAAATTAAGGGAGAAATTATGCAAATGGTGAGAGAGATTTTATGTAGTTGGAGACTTTGTGATTTTTCTTGCACATAGAGGAATTTTGTTGCATGTGCTTGAAGGGAATTGTCACAAATCACTTGTATTGATTTATTGGAGTTAATCAGATCGATCCCTGTATTGGAGCTGGACCCAGAGACATAGTCTTTCCTGGACAAACTCCAAAATCAAATGTGTTGTGTCTCTATCTCTCTTTCTATCATCTCATTCTGTGTTTTCTTATTTGCAATTATGTTAATTTTTCTTTATTAAAGCTTTAAAATTAACTTTATGTAATTGGTTAGCATTCTCTGTAATAGTCCTAGATCCTAGAAATCAGATCAACAATCAGCTCAGAAGAGAACACCCTCTTTTCGTCATCAATACATCTTTTCTCCACAAATCAACAGGTACTACTACATAACAAATGCATGCTACACTCATTAGAAAAACTAGTTTCCCTTTCTGATGCAGAGAAACTTAAAGGTTTACCATTTCAAATCTAGATGAAGAACAACTTCAGTCAAGAATCCTCTTATGTACTGACCAAAAGGTCATGCTCTGTGCAAACTTGTAGGAAGAAACTGGACTTGTTAATGGTGCACTTGGACAAGTCAAAAGAATTGTCTATAATTTTGGTGAAAAGCCACCTCAACTCCCTTTATTTGTAGTTGTTGACTTTCCAAACTACATTGGGCCACCCTGGGACCATAACAATCCACAAAATATTCTAGTTCTACCAATAAGTTGTGGCATTCATAGACAAATATCTTTAAAAATGGCATGGGCCCTAACAATCCACAAGTAGCAAGGACTGACACTACAAAGAGTGACAATCGACATTGGAAAAATAGATCAGCAAGGGCTAACATTCACAGCAACATCAGGAGTACATGAGGTTACTAACCTCCACATTCAACCCACATTCACATTTGAAAGATATGCATGAATGCAAACAAACCCATTTGTTGCATGAAGGAAAGAAGAGGAGAAGCGCCTTCAAACATTATCAAACACAAGTCCTCCAACAATCTCAAATTTGAAACAAATACTATAGGTAAGCTTGAATTACTTTTTCGATAGATACATTACAAATTAGAGTATACAAATTAAGAGATGATAAAAATATTGTAATCTATGTAGGTGTAAATGACATTGCATACACACACAAATAAAGGAGCAGACACAAGATGGACTGGAAAATCAAAGCTCATCGAAGTGTGATGCACATTAATATTTGCTACTTTCCATCTCTCGCCCAATTATCTATGTGCTTGTTCAATACCAAACATATTGTATTAAATGTGGAGAACAAATAAAATGTCTCCTTTGTGGTAATTAGGCAAAAAAAATTACATCAAAATACGGCATACCTATTGCACACTAAGATGCGATTGCTAGTTTATTATTTAATTTTGAATTAGAATTCCACTTCTTTACAATTTTTAAATGATTAATAAATTTCTATATACAACCAATAAATTTTATCAGATAGCCATTTCGCACACTTGGTACTCCCGTACCCCTTGTCAAACATGGCTGGTCACGTGATCTAGTTTAAAGGGAATGTGATTGAGTTTAAGCAGCCCAAAAATAAAAATAAAAATTAGACCAAACATTAATATCTTGCCTCAAACCTTAGACCATGGTCCCATCCGTAGTCATGTCAACCGTTCCAAGACCTGAATAGTAGTAAATTTATTTGGATTATTATGCCTATACTATGTTTTTCTAACGTGGTCTTAAAGTATATAATATTAAAATAAACATTTTTAATTTTATTTAAGGAAAAAGTTTATTAATAATTTTTTATTATTATATTTGTATTATTTTAGATAAAAAATTATCATTATATTTATATTTTTGTGATTTTTAAATTTATAAGTAAAATATTTTAAAGGACGTATTCATATTTTAGTTACAATGGAAGATGAGATCTAACAAAATATTTTTACACACTATTATCAACATATTATGAAATCTAAGAAATAATTTCACATTACTAAATAAATCAATAATATAGCGTAGAATATTTTAACACATTTAAGATTTGTAAAAATCGTTATTCAAAAATTTTCTTGAATTTTCTCCTAATTTAGTTTTTTATTTTGTAGAACTATTTGTATTGTTCCATAGTGATAACATTATGATATATTAATTGAAATGACCATTATTATAGATTTGTTTTATAATATTAATTTTAATTATTTTAATTTAATTTCTAAAATTATTATTTTCTTAAATCTTTTTGAAATAATAATTATAAATCTAATATGCTATAGATAATTATATTATATGATCTCTTTTGCATGTACTATTACTTAATAACTAATTCATTTAGTAATGGATAAAATTATTAATATGTTGATAAAAAATTTGAATAAAAATGTAAAAAACTAATTCACTTAATTTCATCTTACACACACACAAAGTCTATCTTATGAATAATAAAAAATCACATTAGTCTAAATTTAATTATTTCTCATCCTAAATAATTTATTAAAATTTATTTAAAATATTTAAAAATTTATAGCAATATAAATATAATACTAAAAACTTATCTATAATTTTTTAAATAAAAATATTCATTTTAATATTATGAATTTAAACAATATATACATAATATGTTACAAAAACATAGTATAAGCATAATAAATTAAACAATTTACAACTATGTCAAGTCTTTAGAACTGTATAACGTTTGGGCATTGTGGATGTCAAATGATGAGACTATGGTATCCCATGTTGGCATGAGGCATGGCACATGGTCAAGTGGCTGAAGGGGTAGGGTGGATAGGTAGTCGTGATTGGTTAAAAATAGTAACAATTTAAAGTTTAGTTAATAATCATTAGTGATTAGTATGTATGTTGTAATTTTTATTTTGAGGATTATTTTGTATTTATATTTAGTAAATTGTTAACTTTAAATAAATTTGTTTTAAGTAGATAGTCTTAAGAAAGGGCTAATTCCATGTAGATATTTGGTAGATAGGTTAGCTTAGGATTAAGTAAGTATGGTTTGGTTTATTGGTTTAATATTTTAGTAGTGGTATAAGAAATTGAATTTCATGTTATAATTAATTTTTAAAAATTTAATAAAGTTTAATAAAGAGTTTTTTTGGTTGTTAGTCTATAAGTGAAGTGCTAGAATTAAATAGCAAAAGGGAAATGTAAAGTAACTTATGTTTTCTATGTATGAATATATGTATATGTATACATGGTAGAGAATATTTTTTTAAAAACATTATATTATTCTTAATAAAGTTTTATTTGATTATAATTTTATTGTATACTAAAGTTTTGGTTAGAAGGTTTCATTAGGTTAGCGAGTGCTCATGTAATGATCAAATGTGTTATAGGTTAGGATTTGACTAGACAACTTGATAGTTGTTTAGGATTATGTAAAGAGATAAATTATATGTCATAAATGATTTAATGATGGATAATTAATGTTTTAATTAGTTTTAAATAGGTTATGATTACAATCAAGATCAAGTATTAAGGTGATAGGTCAACTTCTTAAAGATGCAAAACTAGTTCACCTAGGAGATTGAACTGGCATTTTGAAATGAATATAAGGTATCTTATCAACCTAATGATAATGCATTATTGATCATATGCAATATTGTGAAATGAAATTTAAATAATTAGGGTTAGTTTATCCATAATTTTTATTAAAACCTAAATGTACCAATGTGTGGTGTTCTCCCATCTTCATATTAGAAATGAAAACTTGTAAATCAAGCCTCACCTATACTAATCCCATCTACCTCTAATTCAACTTAGAAACTTAAAACATCCTTAATGTTTCTTGAACATGATGTCATACTTTAATTTGATTTGATCAACCGACATTAATCAACCCTAACCAAGTGCTCCTATAGTACTTAATTCATAGGTTTTGAACCAATGTGGTTTGTTGGATACTGAATCTGCATCACTTTGAAATTCTATCGAAACTCAATTGTTACCTAAACCTTGTGACTCAAAAACCTATCTTTATCATGTCAACATCTTTCTACAATGTATTCTATCCTAGTATATGTTAGTATAGTTTTCATTACCTATAAAAAAATTTCTTTTGTATTTTTGTCCTAGTTTTGGCCATGCCACTTTCCTCTAGGTTCTTTTGTTATTTCTTCTGTCAAATCCTCCTCATCATTCATCTAAATATGAAAACAAAATCAGATAGAAAACTATCTTACAAATAAGGTATTGAAGTTGATGAAAGATCAACCCCATAGCTCCCAAGAATCACCTACATGTAAACACCTATCATAGAGAAAGATAGAGGCAAAAAGCTATAGAGGCTGGAATTGCCAAATCCATAGATGAGACATTCTTGATGAGAAAAAAAAGAAATTGATATTATCAAAAGTGAATTTTCTTTTTTCTCATCAAGAATGTCTCATCTATGGATCTAGCAATTCCAACCTCTATAGATTTCTACTTCTCTCTCTCTCTATGAAATTTTTTTGCATGTAGGTGATTCTTGGGAGTTGTGGGGTTGATCTTTCATTAACTTCAAGATGGTATCAGAGCTCCAAATCTTCATGCCCCTATTATGTTCGTGAGAGATTTGGAATTGATTTTTAGATCCGTAACTTTCAAAGGATTTTGTATTGGATTTTGGAGAGACCTATTTTTCGAAGCACTTTGAGCCCAAAAAATCATCACCACTGAGCCTAGAATGATCAAAAACCCTAATTTCCATATAAGATACATCCAGTTTGGACGTTGTTGAAATCTGAAGAATTTTTTTTATACCCTAGTCATATTAACCTAGACACACTTTATGAGGCAATTTCAAAGAAGGTATCATCTCGGGGTCATATAGGTCTATCAAGCCCTTACATTGGTGGGCATGTTCTTTTTTGTGTTGGGGCATTGTTTGTGACATCATACTCTCAGATTGGGAGCTCTTAGCGTGCATGTATTTATGGAATTCTCTTTTTATTGACGCATTAGGCAGTATAAAATTCTCTTTGGGTGAAATGCTCATTTTTTATTTTAGGAATTTTCATGTGAATCTAGGCATGGAGTGAGTATTTTTAAAATATAGTGCATGCTATGGAGTCCTTTTTCAGGGTTCTTGCACAAGAGCCTATGTACATCCCTTCCACATAACCCTAGTTTGGAAGCAGTGCTCAATTTTTTGAGCAAATCATTGCCACCCAACACTATAGTTTGGAGATAGCACTTTGGAAGGGGTGCATGAAATTTCCACCCATGCTCCATGCATTGCATGCATAGGCCATGACACTTTTGGGAGCACACTTTCATCTTATTAGACACACATGAAGGGTGGGATGACAACCAGTCAACACCCACATAACTAACAATTTTTTCAGAGTTTTATTGGGCAAAGTTTTATTGGTTAGATGTTCTTTTGGGATGCCCAAGTTCCTATTGGCTCCACTCGCTTGCATAATGAAGAAAAGGCCATGCATTGCCCAATTACACTTTTTCTTGGTGGAGAAGGATTCTTTTGGGAGACTTGTGAGTTTTTGGTGCCTACCCTTGCTTCTTGACTACCTTCTTGGATTGACATTATTTTTGGCATGAAAAATCTCATGTCTTGTCTTGGACTCCGTGTGTTTAAGAATTCCCTTGGTGGAGCACTAATTTTGGAGGCAATTTTTTCGATATTGTCAAGTGTTGATGCTTGATGAGGGTTTGGTGGGACTTCTCTAATCAGATCCTTTTAGGCCAATCCTAGGTGGTTTTAAGTTTGGGCTCTTTCTATTGGTAGTTATTTGATGGGTGGTTAATTTTGTTGGGAGATTAATCCCAAGTGGTTTCGAGTTTTTTTAAAATCACTTCATGCTTTTAGACAAGGAATGGAAGTGGTATTTGAGTTTCCCTCCATCTTCAATTTTGTAAGGAGGTTTATGCTCAAAGTTTCTTTTGCTTGGAAATTTGATCATTTCCAAAATATCCAATGATTGGTGGTAGTAGCGATTTGTTTGCAGAACTATTAGAGATTGCCCCAATCCACGGGCTCTTTAAAACCACTCACACACTTTTTGGGAGACTCAGTAGCTTGGGCATGATTTGTGGGTTGCATGCTACCTTTTTACTCCACCTTGAATGACTGTGTCTTTCCTTTTGTGTCGTCATGTGGCACCCTTTCCCCTACATCTTTGATACTATTTTGAAGTTGATGAAAGATCAACTTGACAACTTCCAAGAATCACCTGCATGCAAACACCTATCATAGAGAAAAAGAGAAGCAAAAAATTGTGGAGGCTAGAATTGCCAAATCCATAGATGAGACATTCTTGATGAGCAAAAAAAGAAACTGTTATTATCAAAAGGAAATTATCTAATACTTAAAAAGAGAGATCATCCTCATAAAGGAGATCAAAACCCTACAAAGGTCTAATCTAGGTTGCATAATAATAATTAAAAAAGAAATTAATTGTTAGATGCCTAAAGTTTAGCTTAAGTAGACTAGTGTTAATTAGGAAATATCTAATTACTCTAACATAAGGTTTGACATCAATGATAACATAACAATTGTTCCCATTGTAGTTTCCAACAACAAAATGTGATGGTGTGGATATGATTAGAGGATGTGAGTTTAATCAAAGTAGAGTAGAGATAGATTTGGTTGTTGGTTTTGAACTTCAATGGAATTATATTGGCAATTGAGTTGTAGTATTGATTAGTTTAGTACATTGGAAATTTTATCCCAAAGATCATGTTTTCATTGTTGATTGAAGCAATTAAGATAATGAGTTCAATTGTCTTCTAATTAGCTTTTAGTATGGTTTGAACCTTGTAATAAGGGTTTGAGGTTTCCTAATAGGGATATGTCTTTTAATATAGTTTGTTGTATTGATTATATTATATTTGGCTCCTAACAAGGTCACATCCTTTCACAAAGATCTTTTATATCAGTACACTATCTTGTGGGAGTTATCCCCACAAGGGTTTCCCTAGTCAACAACCATTATGTCTTTATGCATGGTTTATCTCTTTTTATATTTCATTATTAAGGTTATTGTATTTGGATCTAATTAGTTGGATACAAGTTCAATTTTATCACAAATGATTCACACCCCTCCAATCTAGTTCTCTAGGTGGACTTTACTTTCTAACATGGTGTGCATGTATGTTAGTGAACATATTGTCCTCCAAAGAAATACATACAAATTAAATCCACATGCATTGAAAGGAAGGCTAAATCAACACCAATAGTTGGATCACTTTTCTACTAAAAAGCATAAGTTTCCTCTGAATTTATCTAGGTATAGCTCCCCATAGATGACTTACATTGAATCAACTACACTATGATTGATAATGCTTTTAACATGAAAGCAAGAATGGTTTACAGATATCTATCTGTAAACACGATATAGATGCAGAAAAACTAAGTAACTAAAAGAAATGGAAAATAAATGACACAAAGTCCATTTATCCAAACATTACATTACAGAAATAGCACAAAGAAAAGACAAACTATTCCTTCCAAATACACAAAAAAATCTAAGCACCAAGTCCAAGGGATAATAGTAATGATGATCAAATGTAACAAATACATGCTTAGAGAAAATCAATATCACTCCAAGTTGAATATTGATTAGAAAACAATCATTTAAATTGAAAGTTTTAATATATTTATTTTTATCCTCTCTAAACACAACAAAACAATGAAGATTATGTTGTTTCCGTACAATAATCACTATCTAAAAATAAAAATCTCCTTCCCCTGAATTACAATCAGAAAAAGAAAGTAGGAAAACTCCCCCTCTTGTAACACAAAGTCTGTGGAAAAGAGCAACCTCTCTCCCCAGAATTAGAACCCTCTTTTTTGCTTTTTCTGACTTATTTATCCTTCCTAATGGGATGTTTTTCAGTTATAAAAACTATTTCTTAGAAGTGCCCCCTTTTCTCTTCTATTCCTTGATACATAGATAATACCTTCATTTTTCAATAAATCTCCCCTAAACATCATATGACCACACTAAGGATATTATGAAATGACTAACTGCTTTCCTCTACAATTTAGGAAGATAATCTTTAAAGTTGGGAGTGATATAACTACATTAGGAAAAATGTCAATCTGAATAACGACTCATATTCTCAATAACCATTTTTTGGTTTAGTTGCGAGAGTATTCTAGAATTCATGGCCACCTGTCACTTCAGAGCTTGACACCTAGGCATACATTTTGGGCCAGTTGTTCTAGCATTCTGTTAAACAGTTTGCGATAATTCTTTGTGAGACTGGCTGAACGATACTTATTATCGATTGCCCCCGATGATGGAATTACTTGTGAATTGAGAGACATCCCAAGAGTTTGGGATCAAGCCTTCAATTTGATTGGGGTTGGAAAAGATGTTGATTTCTGAGATAAGCAAGAAGTGTGGACAGTTTTGAGCGACATATCAAGATTCTCAAGACTCACAACATCCTCTTGTCTTAATTGATCCATGCAGTGCACTTATTAAACCATCTCGGACTTGGATTCAAACTGATATCAAGCTTTTAGAGGAGTTTCAAATGAAATGAGGAACGTCCCTTTGTGACCCGATTCCTATCATTGTCGGCGTTCTATCAAACAAACATATGGACTCTCAGATCTGCAAGCACTCGATCATGGTTTAGATCTAATGGAGATTCATAGAGCTGTATGAAGGTCTGTTCAAACCCTGTGGTGACATGATGAAGTGGTTAGGGTTCATTATAAAGAGACCCCATTACTTATCGTGCCTTCATTTAAGCCGATTCCTAGCATCTTTCTCAATGGATCTCATGGTCTTTATTGGCCCAACGTCCCTTATACTTGAAACCCAATCCTTGATTCTTCAATGTTATCGCTGCACATGCCCTCCTTCATATTTGGTGTCTTCGTTCCTTTCGATAGGATAACATGGGTTGTTTGATACATTTGTGTACCATGTGGCTACAAGAGGTTACATCGTTCACAACAAACCTATCACTGATATGGTGGCTCTTGGATTTGGGCTAAGCATTTGGAATGCTCCCATAGACATTTGGAGGTGTGTTTTAATAACCATGCTGAACATGACACCCACCTTTATTACAAGCTTGAATATGGGAATCACCCCCAATGGTGATGAAGGAGTGTTGGTTGTGAGAGATTATCAAATAGCATGCCTTGTGAAGGCAACTTGATAAGCCCAGAATTCTCTTCACCATACTCATTCAAAATTCACCCTTAATGTTGCATGGGTTTAACAATTTTTCAGTTGGTAGGATATCCTTCTTATTAAAATGAGAGAGGGATGATACTTGGTTTCATTTCTACATGATTGTACTCAAGCCTGGGAAATTAGATTGAAACCATGAAAGTCATTTAGACCAGTGTAATGGCTTCATACATGTCCCTATTGCAGTGTTTGGTACTTGAATATCTCCATTTGTCATCCCTTGGGTTATGAAAACAATCTCCACTATTCCTGTCTCATCAGATCTTTGAATATAGTTAGTGCACCATTTTCATTTCAACATTGTAGATGCAGAGCTTTTGCTTTGAGAGGTATGATTTTGACTTAGGAGACCATTCATAATTATTATTTTTCTATCATCTTTTAAGAATGGGCATATCAAAGGCTTCACCAAAATGAATCTTTTGATTCAAGACTTTATATTATGAAATGAGATCATCTCATCAACATCTGAACCATTCAATCTAATCTAAAAAATTTATCACAAATTGAATATATGACTAGGAACCAATATGGACTAATTTGAACTTCAGCTTCAAACTTCCATACCTTTATATTGAACTCAATGAGCCTGAACTTTTGAACTTCTGAATTTATTCTCTAAAAAGGGTCTGAAATTTTGAATTAGTGAACTCACTTTTTGAATGGGCTAAACCTATGGGAACCATGACCATCTTTATTATAGATATCCAAACTAATCTAAACTTGGGGAGAGTTTACCAAGCCATCCCAACCCCAATCTGAAAAGTTTCTCTGTAATAACAAATTGTGACTTTAATTTTGAATTGTTGGAGCAAGAATAATCATAACAAGCCATTGAAACTGTATGGGAAAAATTGAGCCATTTCAAACTAATTTGAACTGCTTTGAACCACTTTGAACCATTGTTTAAAGGAGTTCAAGACCATAAATTGAAAATTTTAAATACTGAGTCTATATGGGTACCAACAATGTATTACAAAACGGCATTGGTATTATCTTGATTAGGAGGTAGTAATGAAAGAGTGGCTAAATCATTTTTTAAGGGCTCATGCTATGTAGGAGAAGTTTCAAGAAGCTCCCAAAGATAAATCTTTGATGCAGTATTATGTAATTGCTCTGCCAAATCACACCCCCTTTTGATATTTGGAGAAATATGGGGTAAAGGAGAAAAAATGGGTCAAGAAGGTGGGAGAGACGTAGGAATAACCAAATTAGAAGGTTGATAATCATTTCTTGTACAATATTGTCAGACATCACATAATAGTCCAAAAGATCTATATATTTCCCTTTGACAACTTTATCATAGGTGTGTACCATTTTAAAATGGAAGAACTTCAATTCAAGACCTTTTAGCACTCCTTAGAGTGGTTTGGTATATCGGGACCTCCTTTTTCATTTAATTACTTAAATCAAGGTCCTTTATTCTTCTAACTATTCTCAAAACTCTATGTTGGCACCAATTTCTACATTCTACTTCCTATTTATGCCACTATATTGGTAGAATATGTTGGTGATGACATTAATGATGAGTTTGTATACCATGCATGGTTCTCATTGTTGAAAAACCATTAGATAGGTGAGATAATTTTAAATAAGAATGTCAAGATTCACCAATTGATAAAAGGTTATATATAACTGATAAAAATATATACCAAGTAGTGAAAGGATTTAGATAAGGCAAGTGATGAAGGACCAAGTGATAAAGGGTACGTAGTGAAGGTTCAAGTGGGAAAAGAAAATAGTTTTTGAATAATGAATAGGAAAAACATTGATGAATATGAGGGTTACCAATACAAGTAAAAGTGAGAATTCTATTAACTTGTTAGTACAAAGAATAAGTAAGAGTTAACAAATTTTGATCAATTAGAAAATCAATCAAGAATGAGGTTGATTCAATAAATTTAGACAACATCAAAAATGTGTTACACCAATAAAGGTGTTGAATGGATCAATGCGCAGGTAGTTGTGAACAAATATTATTATGAATTCAAGACATGTAATCATAAATAGAAATAAAGAAATATTTTCACATTTAGAATAGAAAATTCATTATAATCTAGCTAACATGAATATAGACTTTAGTTTTCATAAATCACTCAAGGATTGGAAAGAATTTTTACATGGAATTGGAAAACCCTAATTTAGTTTTCATCTCAAAGTTAAAGAAAGTTTCAAAGGATACAATTTCTATAAAAAAATAGATCATGAAAGGAGAGTTAAAGTTGTGAAAAGTTGTTGAGGACTAGAGATGCAATTACATAGTAACTTGCAAAAAGGTTTCAAGATGATCAATGGCCAATAAAAAAGCATGAAGCATTTGATTAAAAGAGAGGAGTACATTATATAGGTCAATTATCTCTAGTTGTATTCAAGTTATATTTTTAGCAAGTGTTAAATCACTTAACTGGGTAGTCTCTAACATGACATAATTGTAAATCCTTTGACAACACATGAATAATATATAAGTGTGATTAAATGGTTTAATAAGGTAGTATGTAATTAGAATTGAGATACTTCTAACAAGGTATTAGTCACTCCTAATAGGATGAGTCACCTAGAAAGTGATGATTGTAAGCTCCTAATAGGAAACTATTTTCTACCATAATGATAAGATTGTGGATTCCATTACCACCATGATTTTCCCTCTAACCAAGGGTTTCTATAAGACCAAAATCTGAGTGTTATGTGTGCATATGTATTTTTTATGTGTTCATTGTAATATTACATTATATTTTACTTATATAATTTATAATTTTGAAAGTTATTTTTTCTACAGGTCAAGGGTTATTAGATGAAGTTGTAAATTGCTTTAGTACTGACTCACCCCCTTCTTAATATCTACTATTTTGAATAATTAGTATCAGGGCATAGATTCTATAGAGGAAAAATTTAATATATTAAGAGAAGATCCAAGTGTTAGAAATAGATAATACTGAGAGGGGGTAGGGGGGGGGGGAGAGAGCGGGGTGGCGTGAATCAGTATTATACAATCTTTTGCCCACAACTAGATATTATTAATTAGTTTACAACATGCATATGAATGTAAACTAATAATGCTAAATAGTAAATAAATCCATAAACAAAGATTTTGGAAATAATAATGGGAAAGTAAGTTCTGAGGGGGGGGGGGGGGGCGGGCATCAACACCTAAAAATTTCACCTCTAAAACATTTCACCATTCATCAATCTCATATTTTAACATGTAAACTAAAATAAGTAACCTTGCATCACATCCAAAGCATAATGTAAATCAACACATAACACATAAGATTTTGGTTACCTAGAAACACACCAATGAGAAGGTAAAATTGGGGTGGGGATGACACCCACAAATATTCACTAGTGCAGTTCTAAACTATGGCTACAAAGTTTTGATCATAATCTATGATCTACCTTACGAAAGGTTTGCCTTGTTAAAGGCTTACAAGACTATTATGTTTCACCTTGATTAAAATATTTAGACTCACAACTTAGTAAGCACTCTGTTAGGAGATTTACAAAATCCTATTAGGACTATTCTATTAAGAGATTTACTCTATATCACCTATGCTGCTTGATGTCAAATATCCTCTTTATTACTTATCTCATGATCCTCCTAATCAGATCTATCTTCTCTATAGTTTCACTACTTGTATCTATTCTTCTCAAATTGATTCTACATTGTAGGTCCATAACTTAGCCATCATATTCACCATGAAATGCTCTCTATGCTTTTAGCATTTCTCTCCTTGCACATGCAGTGCTTCTTTTCACATCCTTGATAATTCCCTCTTCAGGTTTACCTCTTTAAGTAGGCATTATGGAGATGGGCTAGGTCATAATCAATGGCTATGGTTGATCCTTGTTGCCACCTAACTCTCTCCTTTATCTAATTGGATACATATATTGGCATAGGGATTCGTAATATGACTAGATTCTTATTTATTAATATCAAAAATTGATGTTCATGTTAGCCAAAAATGGTTTACATAGAATTTTGTAACATAACAAACATCTATGTCAAAGACTGGTAACTCAACATTAATAGACTCTGATGCTCAGCCTTCACTATTCTCTTTCTACTATACTTGGCTTTTGAATGGCTTGACACTTACGCTTTCTCGACACTTGAATCACTCAACACACACTTTTTTTTGAATCCTTCTGTATGCTTGGCATTCGAGTCACTTGACACACACTAATTGTTTGGCATATACTAGTGCTTGACACTAACTATCATATTACTTGACATGTATTCTGTAGAGGCTTATGCTCAACATACACTATGCACTTGGTTTGCACTATTCTTTGCTAGACAATGACTAAGTGTTTTGTCACTACTTTGTCAAAACCATAATGTGATTAACAATCTCCCCCTTTGACATGAGTGGCATAAACACTTTGTCATGGCATATGCAATTTATTTTATGCATTAGTCAGACAATATATCATCTCTATTAGGATTCTATACAAAATTTCAAAACTTCAAAATTTGAAAAAAATGTTGTCTCCCATGCCTTATTATCCCCCATGAGTAAATATCTTGATAATTTTTTTTTAAATTTACAAAATCTTCAAAATCTCCCTTTTTTGAAACTTATGTCATTTGGGTGGTACACTTATAGTGTATTTGTCCCAAAATGGGTTATGTAGTTCCATTATGATTCTCAAAGTGGAATCCCTATTATTACTGGCTAAACTTAAAGATTGAATTTGTATTTCTCTATTTTCAGCCATATCTACTAGATCTTCTTGTGTAGAAATATGAGAATATGTTTTCATCAATGTTTATACAAAGCCTAGTTCCATTTTCAAAACTTCCATGCATGGAGTCAACATGGACTGAATGCTGATCAAAGTTGATATGATATTTGCATAATTTACTTGCAACTCGGCAAGCCTACTCTATGTTAGCAATAATATCTAAGAATGACCTTGACTAGTGCTAGGAGATTGCCTCAATGTCAACTCTACTTCTCAAAATATGAAAGGTTCTGTATTTAGGAAAAATTCTCCCTTTGTGATCATTTTCTTATCAAATTCAGGTATAACTTAAGTTAAAGTGGCCTCCCTACTTTTTTATTCTTAGTCTCCATATTGAACTTCCATTTTTTCTCAACTCTCTCATATAATATTTTGGGAATAGAGTTAGTAATCTCTAAAGGAGTTGCCTTAAAATTAGCCATCACATCACAAATATATTCTTCAATATTGTACTTATCTCCATTGTCTAACTTATCAAAACCAACATGTTGAAAACCTTAGAAATCTGCATTATTCTTTATATTGTCACATAGGTTTTCAATATCAAATGAAGGATTGTTGCTTACCACTTTGAATTGACTAATGTCTTATGATTCTATCCTTTCATCATCTAAATCATCTTGAACTTTTAGACTCCTCTTCAATCTCTTAGTAGGCATGCTTGGCTCTACTGTAATATCCATTTTTTTACCCTTTGTTGATTGAGCTTCCTTGGCTTGTACAGTGGAAGCCCTTGTACTTGACCTTGTCAAAGGTGCAACTATCTTCTGTTGTTCCTTCTTTGACACTTTCTTTGGTTTCTCTACTTTCTTTTGTTTTTCCTCCCTCTTCTTATCAGCTTTCTTTTGTTCTTTCTTGGCTTCCTCTTCATCCTCTAAAGCTTTATCTTCTCCTTGTCTTTGTGTAAGTTGTAAAGGTCCTTCTTCTTCTTCTCCTTCACATAAATTTTCTTTCAATTTCTTCACCATTTTGTTCTTCTTTTTGATGATGGTGGTAGTCTACAAGTTTATAGTTATCCTTGATTTGGTTTCATCATAATTCCCAAAGGATATAGCATCCTTGTCAATCTCTTCTTCCAACAATGGAGTGATGGTTGTTGATGCCTCATCAACATTTATCTCACATGGTAATGGTCTCAACCATCTAACCCTTGGAATAGCTACCTGAACATGGGTATAATTAGCATCTACTAGGAAACAAACATCATTATAATGTTTCTCTACTAGAGATACAAGAATTATTGATCTTTTCTTCATTTATTTCTTGAAATCTTAAAAATAAGTTATAATTACAAAATCAAAATTTTCTCCTAATTGGTTAATAAATTCACCTATCTATTAGGTAATAGATTGTATGAACTTCCATACTACCTTGCCAAGTCTAGGAAATGTGTTTTACACATAAAAGAATATATAGATAATCAGTGAACTAAACTTACATGAAGAACTCTTTTCCTTTTTGATAGCTTCTAGGTTTTCTGATAGTTGTTGAATTTGTAGCTCTACTATGTCAAATGAATGATCTTTATTTATGATCTTGTAACCTAGGTCAAAAATAATGCATGACACACTATTGAGTTGTCTTAGCTAGTAGAATTAGTGTGCCATCACTTTCACTATGAATGTAATAATAGGGTTTTCAATTGTATCAATTGGCATTCCCCTCTTGTTCCATATAGCTCTAGTATTCTTCTCACTCCTCATTGTCTTTGGCTTGTCTAGGATAGGATACCCTATTACTCTATGAATGATCCTTTTTTATATTCTAATAGGTCCATTCTCTAGCCATTTCTGATTGTCATGTATTTGGATCAATACAATCTTTATCCATTCTTTTTTGAAAAATTGGGGAAAATCTAGGGTACGTGTTAACCCTTTTTTCTCTATGAATTTTTTTTTTATTTCAAAATATTATTCTCAAACAAGTTTTGATAGGTCTCTATGATCTCTATCTCTCAAACCTATCCAACCTTCCATGTATAAAAACACCTCATATCTTGAATCATCAAAGTCTTGGGTAGAATAGTTGATAATGCACTAGATGGATCTCTACATGCAATCTTTGGAATAACATGAAATGGTGGTTGTCAAACATCATTACTCATCAATTGTACATCAGTAACCCCTTTACCTTTGTTTCTTACTTCCACTGATGAACTTTCTACCATTTTCACTTGCTAGGGTTTGTAAATGTAAAACAATATAACTTGACACAAGTGAAATACCCTTCAAATTGATATAAAATGTCATGTAGCAGTTGAGTCTAGTGTGCAGTTGCTAGAATCCTTTTTCTCAAATTGCCTTTTCACTCTTCGATCTTCTAGTAAATGCAATGACTTGAAAAATTGAGTATATAGACTTCAAAAACTTACAATTAATGACTAGTGCATATACATGTGCAAACTCAATCACTATAGGGTTTTCAATTCACTTAGCTATCATAGATAGCTCGACAATTAGTGCAATACCTCATTACTCAACACCTACTACAATTCTTCCAATACTTAGCAACAACAAAGAATATAACATAATGATATATTTTCTCTTTCTTATAATTAATTTTTTGCATCTTAATTCATGATGATAAATCCTTTTAATTACTTGAATTGTTGGAATTGATGCAAAATCATTCCAAATGTCAGTTGCACACATACCTTTGATTGCCTAGTTGGGGGTGATGTGATCACTTGATCCATTGGACAAAGTGACCTTATCTTGACTTGATGTTTGTAATATTCTTTATTTCTCCATGTCTTTTTCATATACATCTTTCTCTTTTCAACATCTCCCTATTCTTGGCCTTTGCTGAATTCATTGCTTGGTGTAGGTGACCGAGTTGGACAATTTCTACTTACATGACCAATTTTAAGACAACTAAAGCATACAATCTCATTCAACCATCTATTTTAATTACCTCTGAAATGTGCCCTAATGCAATTTACAACAACATGACCATAGTCATGAAAAATAGTGACAACTATACCTTGTATTGTAATCCCAATCATAAGAATTCCCATGATGATGTACCTTTTTTTTCTTGTTTGATGTCTACTTGGGTTTGGATCTACATTCATATGCCTTGTGAGCATGCTTCTGATAGTTGTAATAGTAATCTTCAAATCTCTAAGTGTTGGTAGTCTTTGTCCTGCATTAATGTTTTTGATGTCCTTGCTTCTTGCAATTATGGTTCAAATGTCTCATGAATTTATGCTTAGGACTTTGACTTCTAGTGTTGCTCCTACAAACATTTGATATGTGACCCAATTTTCCACAGTGATGATATGTGGGCTTGTTTTTCTTTCCCTTATTGTTCCTTTGTTCACCACTTCTAGATGATTCTCATCTCTCATTGGTAGAATATACCAATCTAGCAGTCTCATTTTTTGATCTTGGTGCTTCCATCATTTTTTCAAAGTACTTTATGGCTTCATTAGGCTTATTAAGATTTTCCCTTTCTATCTTCAATTCATTCTGCAATAGGGAATTCTGTGCTGCCAAGGTTTAAATCTCAATGTCTTTCCTATTTAGTTCTTGATTTATAATCATCGGCTAATTCATCAGATCCAATTCAATGCTTGATAACTTTTGCACATATGATGACTTCTCCTCAAGTCTATTAGCCAATAATAATTTTTCTTCTTCAATCATGACTCTATCTTCTCTAGCTTCCTTTTTCATGTCTCACATAAAAATATTGACTGAGTTTCTTGTTCCCTTTTCAGATTCTTGACTTCTTCATTTAGGGTACTATTATTTTCCATTAGATCTACAATTGCTACATCAAATTAATCTGGCTCTCTATCCTCAAACAATCTAATAGTGTCTTCTTCTTGATATTAAGTGTCATTTTGTTAAATGGCCAATTCCTTTCTTTTCTTTAATGATTGTTCTAGTTCATCTCTTATCTCCTTGAGTTGATGTAGAGAAAGCTATATTTCAATCTTCTAGTTCTCAATAGTCTTTCCCAATTTGTAGACCTCCATCATCAAGATCTTACCTCTAAATTTGTCAAATTGATCAAGGGTGATCCCCCTAATACCATAAACACATAATAGAAATGAAGAAGCTACAACAAATGTGAGAACAAAATAGGGACTTCTTATTATCACCACAAATGTAGAATTATAGAATTCACAATTACAATATGCTAACTCACATAGACACCTTTATTATAGTAATCTACAAGAAAAAGTTGTGAACTACCACCCAGAGCTATCCTAGACAATGTTCATGCATTTCTTAAATATGCAATTTTATGCCACCTAAGAAGGTTCTAGACATTCAAACTTAATACCTAGGGATGACAGATCATAACAATATATATAAAGTCAACCAAATACATTTTTGACATTTATTTTGGACATTTTGGTTGACCCAACTTCAAAAGACTATAACTTTCAAAATGTTACTCTGATTGGCTATTCACTTTTTAGAAACCCTAGCTCCTAATCTATAGATTCAAATTAGCACAAGTGCCCATCCATCAAGTTTTTGGACCTCATCTAGGAAATCTAAGGCCTCCAATGGTGAGCCTAAAGTTTATTTACCAAAATTGAAAACCAAATATCTACAATAAATCCATGAATACAAATGATATGTTACTAAGCTTCAACTAGTAGGCTAATATATCCAAGCTGAATATCCACCCCTAAAATTAGGACATTCTAAGCTCATATGAAAAACTTGCTAACGATAGTAAGTTGCTAGAAATAGTAACCCCTTGTCTACTAGTGCTTATTAAAATAGAAAAGGGTGAAAATAAAAATTATATTTGGGTGATGCAAGATTATTCTTACACCAAAGATCCTCCTACATCAAACATGCAAGGTAATTTGAGAAGTGATCCTATCACATCTTAGGTATTCAAAGGAAAACCATGATGGTTAACCTCCTCCCTTGCTAGCCATGATGAATCCTCTACTGGCTTCCCTTTCCATTGGACTAGTTATTCTTCATAAGTTATATTCCTTGCACTTTTTCCAACATGACTATCTAGTATCTCCTCAATCTCCTTTGTAGCTGAAGTAGTTGCTGGAATACTCCATTGCACTTCTACAACTGCATCTCCACCACCTCCTTCATAATATGTTGTCAAATCTAAACTATTAAATACTGGTGAAATATTTAATTCAGTAAGAAAATCCACTTCATTGGCATTTCTAGAATCATTCATTTTCACTATCTTGCATGGTCCAAACTTCTTAGTCTTTAGCTTATTATATGTACCCATTGAAAATTGCTCTTTTCTCAAATGAACCATAACTTCATCTCCAATCTAAAATTCCTTATACCTCCTTTTCACATATTCCTTAGCTTTATACTATGTATTCATCTTTATAATGTGCTTCCTCACCTCCTGATGGATGTTCTTCAAATGTTCAACAAATTCTTCTACTTTAACACTACTTATCTCTCCTTTATCCAATGTCACAATTTAGAAGCATTTCTAGGATTGTTCCCACATATCATCTAGAATGGTGATTTACTAGGACTCCTATTGAAAAAAGTATTATAGGAAAATTTTACCTATGGCAAAATGCAATCCCATTCTTTTGGTTTGTATCCAACTAAACATCTGAATAAATTTCCAAAACTATGATGCACAACTTCTATCTATCCATCAGTCTATGGATGATATGATAACCTAAACTTCAACTCTATCTTCAATTTCTTCCACAATTTACACCAGAAATACAAAAAAAATTTGGTATCTTGATTGGAAACTAGACTCTTTGGCAAACCACGTAGTCTTGCCACTTCTCTAAAAAACAACTCTACCACATGAATTGCATCACTAGTCTTCTTGCAAGGAATAAAATGTGGCATTTTTGAAAAACATATCAACTACCACAAAAATGGAATCATGCCCTTGTTGAGTCCTCAGTAATCCAAGAAAAAATCCATGTTGACATTTTCCCGCAACTTCTCTAGCACATGTAATGACTAATACAACCTTGTATTTAGCTTCACTCCTTTTGCCATTTGACATACTTTGCAACTCTGCACAAACTTCATCACATCTTGCTGGAACTATTGCCAGTAATAATTATTAGCAACCAAAGAAATGGTCTTATCTCTACTAAAATGTCTAGACAATCCTCCACTATCCTTCTCCTTGATGATATTATCTCTCATTGAACTTCTTGTAATGCACAACTGACTTCCTTTGAACAACATACCATCTTGGATTGTGAAATCCAACCACTTTTTCTTGTCAAGAGTAACAGGTTTTGTACAAGCCTTCCATGCTTCACCAAAATTAGGATCCTCTAGATACAAATTACTATTAACCCTAAACCCAACCACCTCATTTTATATTTCTGTCAGAAAATGTTGTCTTCTACTAAGAGTATCTCTAGCTTTGTTAGACTTTCCACTCCTATGTTTCAAACCAAATGTATACCTCTGCAAAAAATCAACCCACTTCAAATGCCTTTTATTTAATTTTCCTTAACTATTCATATATTGCAAAGCATTATGATCAATATACAAAACAAACTATTTAAGAAGAAGATAGTTTTTCCACTTCTTCAATGATTGAAATATAACATAAAATTCTTGAACATAAATAGAATATTTTATTTTTGCATCATTCAATTTCTCCCTAAAGTAAGCAACAGGTCTACCTTCTTGGCTCAAAATAGCTCCTAGTGTAGTACCATAGAATCATAATATACTTGAAACACCTTATTAAAATATAGAAGTGGTAAAATAGGTTTCTCCGTAACTTTCTATTTCAATAGATCAAAACTCTTATCATCTCCTACAACCCACTTAAATTCTTTCCTATCCCCTCTCATTATTTTAATTAAGGGTCCACAGCTACTGCTAAAACCTCTTATGAAATTTCTTTAAAAAAATAGCCAGTTCATAAAAATATCTTACCTATATAGCATTCCTTGGAGTAGGCCATTCAAGGATAGCCTTCACTTTCTCTAGGTCCATTTCTAGACCTTCCTCTAAGACTACAAACCCCAAGTACACCAACACCTTCTTCACAAAATTGCACTTCTTCATGCATATCAGTAACTTTTCTTCCTTCAACTTATCAAACCCTTTCAAATATGCATCAAATGGTCCTCCAATGTCTTACTAAAGATAAATATATCATCTAGGTAAACAATGACAAACTTACCCAAAAACTCCTTAAATACCTCATTCATGAGCCTCATGAAAGTTCTTGATGCATTGGTTAGCCCAAAAAGCATGACTAACCACTCATATAGTCCTTCCTTGTTTTGAAAGTAGTAAGAAAAAGTTCTACCTTCTTGGCTCAAAACAACTCCTATTGTAGTACCACTAGCATCAGAATCTATTTGAAACACCTTGTTAAAATTTGGAAGTGCTAGAATAGGTTTCTCTATAACTTTCTATTTCAATAGATTAAAAATCTTATCTTCTCCTATAGCTCACTTAAATTTTTTCCTATCCCCTCTCATTATTCTAGTTAAGGGTCTACAAATAATGCTAAAACCTCTTATGAACTTTCTATGAAATAATAGCTAGTTCATGAAAAGGTCTTACCTCTGTAGCACTCATTAGAGTAGGCCATTCAAGGATAGCATTCACTTTCTCTGGGTCCATTTTTAGACCTTCTACTGAGACTACAAACCCTAGGTACACAAATTCCTTCTTCCCAAATCTACACTTCTTCAAGTTTATCAACAACTTTTCTCTCCTCAACTTATCAAACACCTTCTAGATATGTATCAAATTCTCCTCCAATGTCTTACTAAAGATCAAAATATCATCTAGGTAAATAATGACAAACTTACCTAAAAACTCCTTTAGTACCTCATTCATGAGCATCATGAAAGTGCTCAATGCATTGGTTAACCTAAAAGGAATGACTAACTACTCATACAATCCTTCCATTGTCTTGAAAGTAGTCTTCCACTCATCACCTTCTCTGGTACAAATATGATGGTATCCACTCTTCAAATCTTTCCTTGTGAAATACTCTGCTCCACTCAAATAGTCCATAATATCATTAATCCTTTGCAATAGAAATTTGTACTTGATTATGATTTTGTTAATAGCACAATAATCTATGCAGATCCTCCATTCTCCATTCTTCTTTGGTGGTAATAATGTTGGTACAATACATGGACTCAAACTCTCTTGATTAATCCCTTCTACAGTAACTCATGAACTTGTCTAATTTGCTCTTCACTTTATGTTGGTGTCATTCTATGTGTTTCCTTTTTTAGAAAACTAGCTCTTGGAATCAAATCTATCTAGTGACTGATCTTCCTCATTGGGGAAAATCCATTAGGTACATTATCCAACAAACTATCAAAAAGATCTTCCATTATATCTACAACTTCTATAGGTACCTCCTCTACTTCTTCTTTACTATCTTTTGGAATTATAGCAAACAACATGTTATCATGCTTCATACCTTTGAGAAATACTTTTCCAGCAACAAAATATATTTTGGCAACACTACATACCTTTTCTTCTAAGTCCTTGAATGAATTCAACTTATGCTTCACTCCATCCTTGGTTACAATGTAGGTATTTTCTCCCCCATCATGTACAACATGCTTGTAAAATTGACACAACCTACCTAGCAACCTATGACATATGTCCATAGCTATGATACCACAAAGTACCTCATCTTAGTAGCTTCCAATCTTGAACTTTACTAAGCATTGCTCATTGACCATGATGTTGTGATCATCTTGCACCCAAGCAATATGATATGAATACGGTTGTTTCTATCTCTTTAGCTTCAAATTTGTGACCATTATTTTTGACACCATATTTTTAGTACTTCCACCATCAATGATCACATCACAACACTTATCTTCACATCTGCACCTTGTGTAGAACAAGCTCCTTCTTTGATTAGGTTCATTCTCACCACTCAATAGGACTCTTCTATTAACTATGAATTCTCTTCTTTCAACATCTTAAGAATGTGATGATCTGGAATCTTCATCAAAATGTGTAACTCTAGCCTAGATTTCTATTCTTCAATCTATCCTTCTTTGGCACTAGGAACATATGAATGCTCTATGCCTTTCTTCTCTACAGTGAAAACATTTCCCATGGAAGTCTCCCCTTCAAAATCCTTGTCCTTTGCCTCTTCATCTCTAGTCTCTATTGTTTTGATCATGAAAATGATTAGAATTTTTTCCCCTCTAGTACTAACTACTACTTCCAGTCTTATCCTTGTTCTTTTGATCATCATTATGACCTCCACAAGATCATCCATGGGATCTTCCACCATGACCTCTTCCACTATTCTTGTTATCAAACTTTTTTCTTAGTTTCTCCTCAACTCTTAGGAAAAATTGGTATGCCTCCTCAATATTGGTCACTCAAATAAGGCTCATATCATCCTAAATGCTTGGCCTTAACCCATTAAGATGACATGCAAGTTTCTCCTTATTGGATTATGCATGGCCAATTCTAATGGACTTAGTAGAACTCTTCAGTTTAATCTTGAACAAATTCTCTAGCTTGCTTCAACCCTTATAGTTTCTTTAATAGAACAAACTCATAATCCATGGGAATGAACTATCACTCCATTTTAGCTACCATTTGATCCCATCTATTTATTTTTTCATTTCCTCTTTTATTTTGATTCAACTAGATCTCTTACCACCATATTTTTGCATGACCCTTCAGTTTGTCCTTCGTAAACTTGACCCTATTTGGATTTTCAATATCTTCATATTCAAAGTACTCTTCCACTTCATTAATCCATTTGATCAATTCCTTTGAGTTGGGATTTCCCAAAAATGTGGGAACATCAAACTTAAGTCTCTTTCGAATACTGGAGATGGCCCTACAAATATTTTCCTCCTCTGGGTTAAGAATGTTGGAATGTTCAAATGGGAAGAGTACTTCTGAGAGGGGGGGGGGGGGTGTGAATTAGAAGTAACAAGTTTTTATCCTTTGAAACCCTCATTAATATAGAACTGAAAGTAAAGTACATGTATGTAAACATATAAACAAACATGAAATGAAATCATGCATCAACACATGACAGAAGAGATCTGGTAACCCAGAAACCCTTTATGAATAAGGTAAAACTAGGGTGGGGATGACACCCACAAAAATTACTGCAGAAATATGTTCAACCACTTTTGATGGTCTACCCTATTAAAGGCCTACCTTGTTAAATGCTTTACACCGTGTCAATAGTGACCTAGTTAGAGGATTTACATGCACTTAACAAGAAGTGTCACCCTGTTAAAGGATTTACAATAAGTTGTTAAACCCACCTAATTCAATAGGATTTTCATCACCTTCTCCAAAGTTTTTCCCACCTAGCTATTATGCTAACCTATCAACATAGGATTTTCATCATCTAATACAATGGTAAGAAAGTATTAGAACATTTGACCTGATAGAGTAAAATCTTCAATTGCTAGGTTCAGGTACTAGATCTACTCTTCCTATTCTGATCCTTGCTTGATCTGATCTTTGTATGTGTCCCATGTTCTACTCTAATCAACTAGATAAGTGATTGCTACTCCTTTCATGAAGTCCTTGACACCCTTATTGATTGCTCTATTCTACAACAATCTCTTGGAAACTTGATAACTTCAACAACCCTCGACATCATGGTGTCCAAGTTTCCTTATAAAGATATTGTCAACTTAGTGTTTGCAATGTAATCACAAACTTAAAATTCCTACTCAAATCCTTGGATTTCACCTATTGGTTGCATGCTATCTCCAATTTTCTAATTGGCTACATGTTGATATCATAGGTCAATGCAAAGGCTTGATCTTATCTTCTTATCCCATCACGAGTAATGCAAAAATGGTTTTACATCTTAGTTTGTGAAGGCACAAACTATTATGTTGATTCTATGTTACTTGGCACATATTATATTACTGGTGCTCGATACATGAATGTTCTTGTATTTCTCAACACATGTTACATTTTTGGATTGCTTAGCACCTATTACACTTTGTGTTGCTTGCCACTTGAACTATGACTCGATACCTATATACTACTCGACATCTATTACTTTCTTGACACTTGAAGTCACTCGACACTTGTTAAGATTCTGACTCGACAACTACTATAGCTCACTTGACATACATAGTGTACTTGGCATATATGGTGGAATTGGTTAAGTGTGTTGACATTCAAATGTCAAGACATTCTAAGACCAACAAAGAACTTCCTCTACCATAAATGGGTCCATATTTCCTTCTTCTCTTTCATCCTTGCTTTCATTCTCTTCTATGGAAAGATTTATTCCTCTCTGCATGTGTTCTTGTATTGTTTGCATTTTCCTCTCGAGGGTTCTAAAATCCTCAAGTATAACACCTTCAACTCTTCCACCACACTCTCTTTTTGGAGGCATTTTTGCACTTTGGTTGAAACCCTAGTGAAAATTGCCTCACAATTGCGGATCTATGTACACAATCAGCCCAAACCATGGTCTTGGTGTGAACTACCTCATCATCGGAGATCTATCTACACACTCAGGAACTCTAGATCTGATACCACTTGATGAAGGGTGCTCCCCTTAATATGATAAACACATAAAAAAACAAAGTAATGACATCAATTATGAGAATAAAATATTGACTTCTTATTATTTTCATAAAATTAGAATTAAAAAATTCATAATTACAATATGCTAACCCAAATGGGCACCTTTGTTATAGTAATATGCAAGACAAAGCTATGAACTACCATTCAGAGCTATCCCAGACAATAATCATACATTTCTTAAATAGGCAATTTTATGCCACTTGAGAAGGTTCTAGACATTCAAACTTAATACCTAGGGATGACAGACCCTAACATTACATATAAAGCTGCCCAAATAAACTTTTGACATTTGTTTTGGACTTTTTGGTCGGCCCAACTTCAAAAGACCATAACTCTTGAACCTTTGTTCTAATTGGCTATTATAACATTTTTTTGAAAACCCCAACTTTTGATCTAAAGGCTTAGATTTGTGCAAGCACCCATCCATTAAGTTTTAGGACCTCATCCAAGCACTCTAAGGCTTCCAATGGTGAGCTTGGACTTTTTTACCAAAATCGCAAACCAAAAACCCATAATAAATCCATGAATACACATGATATGACACTGGGCTTCAATTGGTAGGCTAATGTATCCAAGATGAATATCCACCCCTAAAATTAGGACATTCCAAACTCATATGAAAAACTTACTAAAGATAGTAAGTTTCTAGAAATAGTAACCCCCTGTCTACTAGTCTTTAGTAAAATAGAAAAGGCTGAAAATAATAAATATTTTTAGGTGATGCAAGATTGCTCTTACACCTAGGATGGTCTTGCATCACAAACTTTCCTTTCTAGACAACAAAGCTCTATGACCAATTATTGGAAATAACAAACTTAAAACTTTTACCTCTAAAATATTTCACGATTCATGCATCTCATAACTTAACATGTAAACTAAAATAGGTAACCATGTATCACATCCAAAACATAATGTAAATCAACACATAACACATAAGATTTTTCTTACCTAGAAACCCTCCAATGGGAAGGTAAATCTAGGGTTAGAATGACACCCACAAATATTCACTAATGTAGTTGTAAAGTGTGGCCAATTATGGCTATAAAGTTTTGATCATAATCTATGATCTACAGTATGAAAGGTCTACCCTATTAAAGGCTTACAAGACTGTTAGGTCTCACCTTGATTAAAGGATTTAAACTTATAACTAAGCAGTCTACTAGGATATTTTTAAAATATTGTTAGGACTACTGTGTTAAAAGATTTACTTTGTATCACCTATTAAAATGATTTAGTACTTGATCCTTCGATTAGCACCTTGCTGCTTGATGTTAGATCTCCTTTTTATTAGTTATCTCATGATCCTCCTAATCAGATCTATCTTCTCTATCCTTCCACTACTTATCTTTTTTTTCTCAAACTGATTTTGTATTGGAGTTTTGTAACATAGCCATCATTTACACCATGAAATTCTCTCTATGCTCTTATAATTCCTCTCCTTGTGCATGTAATGCTTCTCTTCACATCCTCTATTATTCCCTCTTAGGGTTTACCTCTTTAAGTAGGAATTATGGAGATGGGCTAGGTCATTATCAATGATTGTAGTTGATCCTTATTGCTATCTAACTCTTCCCTTTACTTGATTGGCTACATGCATTTTGCATAAGAATTTGTAATATGATTGGATTCTTGTTTATTAATATCAAAAATTCATGTTCATGTCAGCCAAAAATCGTTTACATATAAGTCTGTGCCATAACAAGCATCTATGTCAAAGACTCAAAACTCAACATCAATAGACTCTAATGTTCAACCTTCACTATGCTCTTTATACTAATACTTGGCATCTGAATGGTTCAACACTTACTCTTGCTCGACACCTGAATTTCTCAAGACACTATTTGCTCAACTCATTCTATTTTCTCAACACTTGAGTTACTTAGCACACAGAAACTATTTGAAACATACTTGTGCTCAACACTAACTATCATTTTACTCATCATGTATTTCTCAGAGGCTTATGCTCAACATATACTATGCACTTGGCTTGTAGTGTTCTTTTCTAGATAATGACTAAGTGTTTTCTCACTACTTTGTCAAAACCTTAATGAGATTAACAAAAGAAAACTCATAACACCATATACTGTTAACTAGGGAAATCTTAGCCAAGGGAAAACCTTGGTGGTGATGATACCCACAAAATGTTCCACTAAAAAAAGGAATCTTGTTATAGATATTGACCATATAAGGTGTTTATGAAGTACATATAGTGTCTTAGTCCTTGTTATAGGACTAGATCCTATTAATAGCCTTAACCATGTTAAGAGTTACTTCAACTCTATTAGGGGCTATTAATAAAATTATACATGTATGTAAGAAGAGCCCACTACTCTAATATGAAATTATACAATATAGTGCCTTTATACAAAATGAGATAGATACAATAAGCTCTTTACCATTGACTCGTGTACTTCAAATATGTACGATCTTACATCTGAATTCCCATTATATAGCCTTCACATAAGTTCACATGTTACATACATAGTTTACATCCTTATCATATATCTCACAAGTAATGATTTCTTACTTATACCTTTCCTTTTTGCAAAACATCGTCCAGTCAACTGTAATGGTTTCACACATTTGGATAAATACAAAATTAGGCCATGATAACTTAGGGTTAACATCTAGGATGTTGTCCCTAAATAACTATGTAATTATTTTGTAAGAAAAATAATTCCTTAATATGTTATTCACCTTTTACTATTGTTCTTTGTTCTGCTCTATTCACTACCTTTACCAATCAATTTGATATAACTGATGCCATATAGATTGTACTATACTATGCACTTAGCCACAAAATCTAGACTATCTTCTCTACTCATGCTTAACTACACATGTACCAAATATCATTTTAGCCTTTGCAATATCAAAAACTATCTCTGTATTGATATTGAAATTGTCCAACACTTACATAATTTTCTGTCTTAGACCATAGAATCTTCAACTGTACATTCTTGCTTCTATTCTAGAACTAGATGTTGCCATAAATGACAACTCTTACTCATCATACTTATACATATTGACAAATATCTCCCTTGAAATTGATGGAAACATTTGGGAAAATTGGTTAAGTCCTAAGATGTTTTTGATAAGAAAAGTAGGATTTAAAGGGAGTCTACAACTCTTTACATATCAAGAAATTTTCAAAGAAGCCCAAACCAAATAGCAGTCCAAAGGTAATATAGGTTACCCAATAAGATATAGTGACCAGGGTGGCATAAAAAATAAGACAATATTCATTAGCCACACAAACAAGTTTTGAGTGGGCACCTAAAACCCCCAACAGCTTCTGAAGGGTGCTTGAAACTCTATACGAAACAACTCAAGGTGAAACATGTCACCAAACAAAAGGTGACCAAGGTGGCAACACATAATAAAATAGAACACTACAACCACAAAAGAAAGTTTTGATCAGGCTCCTGAAACCCCATGGAGACACACACTACAAAGAACTATAGGCCAAAAGAGCTAGGGGACACTAAAGAGGACAAAAGCCAAAAGCCACGAGTGCCAAAAAAAGGACAAAAAAATCAAACTTTCCCTTTTGAATCCTTCTTTTTAGACCTTAATGCCATATCAAAAGAGTGTTTGGATGGCTTGACCTTTTTTCCTTTTACTGTGGTCCATCCATCCTCCACAAAACTAGCAACCTTCTGCCACTAAAAATCAGCACCGTCTCATCTAGTACCTGAAACCCATGAAGCTAGGGAAAAGGCAATAGAAGAGGAAGTGGTAGTAGAAGCTTGAGATGAAACAACAACACCTTAAAAAGGAACCATAGGAGAAACTACCTCAGAAAAATCAAAAAATGGGACAACAAAATCTAGAGGCAGACCAACTACCACCATAGAAGGAGCCAATGATGAATCCACCATCAAAATTCTTGGAGTGGATGGACAAACAAAAATAGTAGAAGAGTACATACCAGAAATTGGGGCAGCAAAATACAAAGATGAACCAACTACCACCATAGAAGGAACTAGAGGAGGGGATAGACAAATAGAAACTATGGAAAAATCCACACTAGAAGCTAGGATATCATAATCTAGGGAAGAACCAGCTTCCACCAAAGAAGGAGCGATAGGATGATCCTTCATCAAGATGCCTAGAGAAGATGATCTATCAAAGATAGTATCAGATTCCACCACCAAAGTATCTTGCAAAGAATCACCATTCCCTATAGAAGGGACCTTCTGGCCATCCTCCACAAAGGGGACATTGTAGACTATGTAGTGACATTTTGAGACCCCCTTCCACCAAGAAGGGGGCATTTTTGGTCTAGATTTACATGAAAAGCAACTTGCATTAGTGGCTAGTCATATGGTATTTCCTATAGCAGAATGGGATACCCTCATAGTCAAGAAAAAGATTCCAACATCGAAGAGGAGAAGCCAAAGAAATCATTTCCAAGAGTCCCTTAGAAATGTCAATCTCTACCAAAATGTGAGCATACGTCATTTGATACACTTTGTATGAATCATTATCAACCATTAAAAAGTCTCCAAGTGCATTCCCCACCTCCTCTAGGATAAGATCTACTCAAAGGTGAAGGGGGAGATTTGACAACCTAACCCATAGAGGGAACTTATTAAAAGGTTCCATCAATTGGTTGAAATCTTTATGTTAAGGCTTAGCCATGAAGGGAAACTTCTGTCCCCAAGAGAAACTTTGGCAGAGGATGGCATTTCTATCATCAATAGATAAAAATTCCACAATGAAAAAACCCCTAACCATAGGGTAAATATGGATAGTGTTTGAAATGACGGGCTCCCTAACATGGGTAATCCATGCATATAGATCCAAAAAAGAAGGACAAAAACCCTTAAAATGAAAGATAGTAGCTTTGCTAGAGAAATTAGCTATATAGCTAGAGATCACATCAACAGTAGTAGGTTTAAAATTTGGCTAAAGCACCCACAACAATATTCTCACTAGTAGCAAGAGAAGCCCTATCCTAAAAAGAAAAAGCTAAAGAAACCACCATAAAGTTGGACATAAGAATAGAAACCAAAAGTAGAAGATGGACACTAGATATAAAGCTAGATGTAGGAGTTGGGAGTTGGAGTCGAAGCCAGGTGTAGGAGCTAAAGCCAAAGCCAAACATAGAAGCTAGGATTGGTGATTTCTTTCTTTGTTTCTTATTACTTCACCATTTTCATTGAGTTTTAAAATTTTATTAACTATTGTTTGTAAGCACTATAGGTAAGAAGCCCCACTATTTCACCAAGGGTCAATGGAAAAACATTCTCAATTAAGATCCATAGTAGAGAATGGCCCTATGGGGACTTGAACAGTGGTTGTAGGCCCCACATGCAAGAAGCCCCACCATTTCACCAAAGGGACAAGCCCTTAAATTTTATTCACCCTTGGTTGTAAGCACTATAGACAAGAAGTCCCACTATTTCACCAAAGGTCAATGGAAAAACATTCTCAATTAAGATCCATAGTAGAGAATGACCCTATGGGGATTTGAACCTTGGTTGTAGGCCCTATAGGCAAGAGGCCCCACCATTTCACCAAAGGGACAAGCCCTAAAATTTTATTAACCCTTGGTTGTAAGCACTATAGGCAAGGAGCCCTACTATTTCACCAAGGGTCAATGGAAAAACATTCTCAATTAAGATCCATAGTAGAGATTGGCCTTGTGGAGACTTAAACCTTGGTCGTAGGCTCTACAAGAAAGAAGCCCCACCATTTCACCAAAGGGACAAGCAACTAAGTCATAAAATGTTACTCAAAAACTTCCTCAAAATCTGGCCTTCAAAACTTTACAAGATTTTAAAATTACAAAAATTGTGGATCATTACATTTATAACCATCTTTCTTTATAACTCCTAAAACTATATAATGCTAATCCCTCTTAGTATATTACTGTCACTCCTCCTAACATTATGCTCTAACCAATCTCATATAATTTTCTGTTCATGTCTCCCACTTTGACATCAATGGAAAAGGTGTGAAAACTTATTTACATGCCAAAATTTGGTTCTATGCCTCTACATTAGGCTAATAAGTGATAAATGTAGTCTACAAAATTGACTGCCATACTTTTCATGCTTTTCTCCTATGAGTGTTTTACTCCTTCTAGAGCACCAATGAGAGTGCACAAACCATAAGATGCAATCTCTATGGAATTTAGATCTGAGTAGATAAACTTGTCAAATGATGTCTTTGCTATCAACCATTCTTCTACTTATTTCTCAATTGTGCTTAAGTTCACTCATAGGAGTTCTCTTGGAAGTGAGAACCTTTTAATGATCTTGTCCTTGCTGACTTCTAGTAGAGTTATTGTATCATAAGTCTTGCTCACTTTTGTATTGATTCCTTCAATCTTGACACCAGGTTGACTTAGGTGATTTGTTAGTGCTTTTACTTCATCACACTTCTTTTTAAGCTCCTCATCAATGTCTTTGGTAAAAATGAAAGAAATGACACATTTAGCATACAAGGTTTTACCTTCAAGTTGACACCTTCCTAACTCCTTGATGTAGGCATCAAGAGATGCAAAATAATTTCTAATTTTCTGACAACCAGTGTTAAACATTTGTGCCTCATACTTTGTTTGAGCTTGTGCTATTGCTACCTCTGACAAGTTTGCAAATTCAGCATCAAATGTATAACTCATAGATTTGGCTCTATCCCCAGTGTTAGGATCTATAGTTAATGTTCCTTGTAGCCTTTCAATCCCATCCATAAGATTTTTCTAAAAACTCTTTACTTGCCTATTCTTACTCATGATCTTTCTTTAAGATCTTTCTTTAAGATGATATTAGCTCAGATTGATCATCATCATTAGAACTTGTAAGTGCTACAAGGCTCAGGCTCACTTGTTTCCTCTTCTTTCTTCTTCCTCTATTCTTATTCTATTTTATTTTTCTCATCCTCTTTCTTCTTTTCTTCTTCTTTCCTCTTGCATTCTTCTTCCTCTTTTCTCTTCTTCCTTCTTTTTCTTCTCTTCCTCTTCTCTCCTCTTCTTCTCTTCCTCTTCCTTCCTTTTATTTTCTTCTTCTTCTCTCCTCTTCTTCTCTTCCTCTTCTCTCTTCTTCTTTTTCTCTTCTTCTTCCTTCCTTATATTTTCTTCCTCTTCTTTCCTATTTTTCTCTTCCTCTTCCTTCCTTTTCTTCTCCTCTTCTTCTTTTCTCTTCTTTCTTTCTTCTTCTTTCCACTTCATTTCATTCTATATGTTTTTTCCTTTTCATTCCTCTCTTCTTCTTTTCTCTTCTTCTCCTCTACTTCACTCTTTCTTTTCTCATCTTCCTCATCAAAGATAGATTCACTAGAGATATTGTCAATAATATTTAGCCCAAGATCCTTGAAAGGATCTTGAGTGGTGTCCTTTGTGAAACCAATCTACACGATGTTAGTTCTAATTGTGATTTGGGGCACATCAATTGCTACTTTATTCAAATCTCCCATCATCTACACAATTTCCTTTTCTTTTCTCTCATTTACCTCTTGATAGTTTTTTTCCATTATTAGAATGGTTCTCCTTTTATTCTTTATATATGGATCAAGGTTTATCAATAAACTAGCTATATGTTAATTATTGTCAATTTGGCATAGTATGTTGAGTTGATTTTGTCTAATATTCTTATCTTGTTCAACAACTCTCTTTCTCCTATTTGTTATCCTCTTAGAGAGGTTTTTAAGAATGTCATCCTTTAGATCCTCAAACTTTTTGTTTTTATAAAATAATATGCCTTATGAAGGAATTCTCTAATTCTAGTATATTAGTACCAATATAAAAATTATAAAACTTGTTTAGTTGTAAAAAAAATTCCATCATTTATGATTATGTTGTTTACTTTCTCAATTTTAGGCTTCCAAGACTTGCTTCCTACTTTTTCACTTTTTGGGTCCTTCTCAGTAGATTTATGAGGCTCTATCTGACCACACATCTTCTTCCTTGGAAGGCTTAGCATGATTTCCTTTTGTCTCTTGCCTAGTTATGTAGCCAAGGCCTTCATTCTCTTCTTCCTTGGAGAATCAGGTGATTATTGGTTCACCTCTACAAGTCTAATTGACTTTCTCTTCACCTCAATGACTTCTACCACTTTCTTTTATGAATCCCTAGGGAGTGGAATGACAGGCGTAATAGCTTTCTGGTAATATGAAATTTCTATATAGGGAGAAATAGTAGTTGGAGTAGGAGGTGCAACCACTATTACATCATCACTTGGTCCTGCTAATGTTAAGGGTGGAATGTACATCATCTCTTGTTGACCAATTTTCTACATTTTAGTAAGAATCTACCTTATTGCACTCACTTCCTTAGCTATCATTCCATCTTGCTCCAATGATTTATTCATGACCAGCCAACCTTCTTCTTGGAAGATTTCTCTAGCTAGGTTTGACTGGTTAATTGCATTAGCTCATTACATTAGCTCCTCATATTTTCAAAATCTATCAAATTCTTCATCCTTTTTTCTTGCAAGAATAACTTGGGCATATCCTTCTATTTTTTCTTATGTTAACTCATAACCCAAGGTTTCAACATACAACATCTTTGGTTCAACAACTTCCATCTAGGAAAAATCTCTATCTACCATGAAGAAAATGTCCTCATATTTATTTCTCAAAATTGCTTATCAAATAGCCACTTACATCTTCTAGGTGTATGACATTCTCTGACATTCTTGATGATGTAGAACTAGGGTCACTACTAAGATTCTTGACAAGGTTAACCTTTAACTTAATTGTGGATTTATCATCCACATTGTGAATCATATATTTATCCATCCTTATAACTGAATTCTTGACACAAATTTGAGATATAGAAGTGAAATACCTTGATAAAAACATGTAACTAGGGCTTTTGTTCTTTACACTTGTCAACTCTTCAAATATCCTTCAATTCACTATCAAATTTCTCTTAATAGCTCCTTAACTCTTCACACGGTTGAATGATACTCAAAATTATTTTCTCCTAGCTTATATTTTTCTACGATGATCTCCACCTTGATTGCACAACTACTCAATCCACAAAAGCTGCTATCTATTAACTACTAAACTTGTCTTCATCCACATAGACTCATACAATATTTGAATGAGTTTCACTCTTAACTATAGCTTCCTTTTGATCTATTGAACCTTTCGTTAAATTTGCAACTTCTAATTTGAACTATAACTTTTATTTCTTCCTTCTTATACTCTATCTTTAATAGAAAGGTGTCTAATTCAAATAAGATGAATCACACACTATGGTTGATTTCAAACTTTCATCAAGTACATCAAAATACTATTCTTCTAATGACACATGTAAAGTTGATGGTTATTTTTCCTTCACAAATACTTCCTTGAATTCTTCAACATGTTCCTTTAGTGCCTCTTTCTGACTGTGATTTCTACTATCATTCCTGCTGATGTTCATTTTGTCCATTCTACAAAACCTCACTATGTGAGAAAAGTTATTGCATAGTTGACATACTAGTGTATGATTTCTCTTATTAAGTTAATTATTTATTAGTTTGATACAATTCCTAGCAATTTGTCCAAAATTGTTACAAGCATGCAATGTTTCTTCTTGTTCCATTAATTATTTCTTCATCATTGGATATTCTTGAGGATCTCCTTTCATTTTTTTGGAATAAAGGAGGGGTGAAAATTTATTCAAATTGAAAGAGAAACAAGTACAAATAGAGAAAGGGCATCAAATAGCCTTGTCAAGATCAACCAAGTGATCAAGTTGATGGGACAAGCCCATTGGAAGTTGAGCCTTATCAACAATGTTCCAGTTACACATACGGTTGAAAGTCCACTTCACCAAACAATCAACAACACTATTTCATTCCTTGGGAATATGAGTGAAAGTAATAGACTCCAAAGAAGTACAAATTTTTTGAATCTGGTCTACAATCAAAGTTAACTTCCAACTAACAACTTCAGAATGTTGTTGATTCAATAGAGATATCACAACTTTTGAATCAAATTCATAGATAAGCCTTCTCCAACCAAGGTCACAAGCATTCTCCAATAAAAAATAGCTATGGACTCCATCAGGTTGTTGGCATGATGACCTTTATAAATAGAAAACAAAAACTAGACATCCCCCTTCCTATCTCTACCAACACCACCAATGCTAGTAGGGCCTAGATTTCCCTTGGAAGACCCATTTGTGTTGATTTTAAGAATACCACCAATAACATGCTACTCATTTTTCACTCTTCTAAAGTGATGCCTTTTGAAAGGCCAAACCTATTAAAGGTTACAACACACACTTTTAAATATGACCTGGTTAAGGGATTTCAATCACCCTATTAGAAGTGAGCCTGGTTAAAGGACTTTAGGCCATTCACTTGGAACTCCACCCAATTAAAGGATTTTATAATGACTATTAGGTCAACCTTAGTCTAAAGGATTTTACCCTAACTAATAGAATTATTAGAGAGTAGAAGTAGAGCTTTGGTCTGATACAACTAGCAACTTATCTTGTAGATTTTAGATCACAATTCAGTCCTCAATTTTCTTGTCTTTCATTCTTTGAAGCTTTGACAACTTTTACACTCTTCAAGAATTTGTCTCCTTAAGCCTTCTTTCTTGGTATGCCTATGCAATCACCTCTATGGTCACTTGACGAAGAAGACTCCTTGACTTTGTCCTTTTCAAATTATTTCCCTTTCTATACACATTGCTTTAGGACTAGATATTCCTTAAATAGTAAATTATGGTACTTTTCCATTTTCTATCATCCAACTAGGGTTTTGATGGATTAGGTAGGATACAATGTATCTACCACATATCTTGTCTCTTCTAGAAACTTCTCCTAGAATCTATTTGAAATCACCTAAAAATAGTTTACCTCAAATTCTGTATCACTAGCTGAATAGTCTTATCTTCCACTTGGTTTATAGACTTCAAGAAAATGAACTTGTAATCTTAGATTTGGTGAATCTTTGACTTTTCTAATAATGTAGTAGCTTGGAATTATCAATCTTCTAATACTTGGCACATACTACATTACTCAACATCAACTGTGAATTCTCTCAGCATCAACTACATTTTACTAATGCTCAACACCTATTGTATTTTGCTTGGCACCAACTATGTTACTTGTCACTCACTAGAATTTCCTCTTACTCAGCACCAACTAATTTTCTACTTGGCTTGAACTAACTTTTCTCGGCACCTACTATCAACTTGGTCAAGCTTTGTAGATAGTCTTAGTATTACTTATTTCTCTAAAGTTCCTAAGTGTAGCCAACCTTTGTAACTTCAAGTGAATTATCAATACACCATTTCACTGTTGTCTTAACTCAACCTTTCCTTTAGGTGCTATTGTTACATCTTATTGATTAAATCCTCTTCATCGATCAACTAAGTGATAGTACTTAGATCTTATAAGTAATTGTCTTACCAAAAATTGGTAGGTTTGAAATCAGTGAAAAAATAATGATTGAAACACATGATCTACTTCAACAATCTTCCTCTTTCAATAATCTCTTCCAGTAATGATCTTTTCAATTAGATCTCAACAATCTCCCTCTTTGGTATTGACATCAAACCAAACTGATTAACCAAGTCACTTGAATGGTAAAACATTTTTTTTGACCAAACTAACTACGTTAAAATAGTAAGACAATACCAAAAAAAGAAAACTTGTCTCAAAATTGTTCCTTGCATCAACAACTTCCAACTTCTGATTAAGTTACAAAATTCTTTCTAATGACTCCTTTTGAATTTCTTTTCTCCCTCTTACAAGGTAGATTAGGATGTCTCCTTCATGATCTTATTAGCAACAATAGTAATTATCTCCCTCTTTAATACACTTCCTCTTGATTTGTCATCCTGATTAGTTTCTGCTATTTCTCTTTGTGCCATTTCTAGGCTTTTAATTCCTTCTAGGGTTTTAATCCCTCATAGCTTGATTAGTTTTTGCTATTTATCCATCTTTGACAAAAATGCAAAAAATATATATCAACTCAACATCTTAACATGCAGATATAGAATGTTATAGAATCATTAGTTTCTCCCTCTATCACCTTGCTTGTGACTGATTTGCAATTTCAACAATTTGATTACTTGAGGAAATACCTTAAGTAAGATCCTCTGCATCAATTTTTGACATTTTGCAATCAACCTAGTTGATGTAGGGTGGTCCATTTATTACTTAAGTAGCCTTTGATAGGGGTATCATCCCTAACTTACCTCTAAGATATTCATATGCATCCTTAGGTAATGGTTTTGTGAAGATGTCAGCAATTTGTTCCTTTATATTGACATACTCCATCTTCACCTCTTTGTCTTCAACTAGCTCTCTTACATAATGATACTTGATTGCAATGTGCTTAGTTTTGGTGTGTATCACTAGATTCTTTCATATATTTATAGCACTAGTGTTATCACAATAAATTATCATAGGTTATATTGTTTCTTCCTTCATTCTTTTGAGTAGATGCTTGATCCATACAATGTTTGTGTAGTTTATAGCAGTAGTAACATATTTAGCTTTTATTGTGGATTGTGAGGTACAACTTTGTTTCTTACTAGTCTAGATAACTAGTCTCTTGCCTATGAAAATTGCTCCTCCGTTGGTACTTTTCCTAGCATCTATATTGCTTCCCCAATCAGCATCAATGTAGGCTCTTATATTAAAGTTTTCATCTTTCTTGTAGTATAGGAAAAACTCTTCTGTCCCTTTCACATATCTCATTATTCTTTTTACTGCCATTAAATAATTTTCTCTGGGATTTGTAGAGAATCTTGGAACTATTTCCTATAGATAATATAGTATTAGATTTACTATGTACAACATATTGCAACTTACCAATCATTGACCTATATAGTGTTTGATTTACTTCAGCAGAATCATCAATCTTTGATAATTTATGTCCTATTATCATAGGTGTGCTTACTAGTTTTGAATCTTCTAGTCCAAATGTTTTCAAGATCTCCTTGATGTACTTTGACTGGGTGATATATATGCCATACTTAAGTTGATAAATTTGTAGTCCCACAAATAATTTGATCTCCCCAAACATTGACATTTTGAATTCATGTTTCATTTGATTAGAAAAATCCTTCCATAAAACATCTTGTCCTCCAAATATTATATCATCAACAAAGATTTCAAATAATAGAATGTCTTAACCTTTTTTTATTTTTATGTATAAATTTCTTTTGTCATCAGTTCTTTCAAATCCAATCTTCACAAGATACTTATGAAGTCTTTCATACCATGTTCTTGGCACTTGTTTCAAACCATAAAGAGCTTTGTGTAGTTTACATACCATATCCTTGTTTCTATCATCAACAAATCCTTCAAGCTATTCTATGTAGACTTCTTCTTCTAGTATGCCATTCATAAATGCAGGCTTAACATCCATCTGATAAACTTTGAATCCTTTGTAGGTAGCATATGCAACTAGAGTTCTTACTCTTTCCATTCTTACAATAGGGGCAAATGTCTCCTCATAGTCTATTCCTTCCTCTTGTGCATATCCTTTGCAAACCAATATGGCTTTGTTCCTTATAATTTCACCATTTTCATTTAGCTTGTTCCTAAATACCCACTTGGTGCCAATCATATTTTTTTCATCTAGCCTTGGAACTAAACTCCAAGTTTTGTTTTTCTCTATCTACTCAATTTCTTCTTCCATAGCTTTGTACTAGTCATCATCTTCTAGAGAATCTTTTACTATATTGAGCTCTTTCTTTCTTAGAAAGCATGATTCATTCCTTAGTCTATTCCCTGTCATTGGTCTAGCATCTTTGTTTCCAATGATTTGATCAGAAAGATGATGTTTTTAACATATTTGGACATTCTTGGCTCAGTTCTTGTTTCTTGTCTTTTAGCTTCAGAGTCACTATGTATGTTTCTATCATGTATATCAGCTTCTCTTTCATGCATACTAAATTTAGAATTAGAATGTGTAGTTTCTTTATTCTATAACTCAGCATCTAAATCCAGCTTGGTTCCTAAATTCAATTTGACATTCACTAGTTGTGACTCGATAGTTATTGAAATTTGTTATTGGTTTCCAACTTGATTGGAAGCTTCTTATTTAGTAGGAATTCCTTCATAGAGTATAAAAATGATTTGTATTCCTCTAATCCTTTGATTAGTTCAGCATCATGAGCTTCTGTATATTCATCAAAATTTATATTTGCACTTTCCACAATTTTTTTAGTGTTAGTATTCAAACACTTGTATGATTTACTTCATGTGGAGTTGCCAAGGAATACACCTCGTCACTTTTTTCATCAAACTTACCATTCCTTACATCTTTTAGAATATAAAATTTTCTCTCAATACCTTAAAATATTTTACATCGGGTGAGCATCCATACCATAATTCAAAAGGTGTTAAATTAGTACCTTTCTTGATTTGTACTCATTTCAGGGTATAGACAACTGTACTTACAACTTCTTTCTAATATTTTTCCATCATGAGTGTCCTAGCATAGTGCATTATTGACCTATTTCTTCTTTTCAGAATTTCATTTTGTGGAGGGGTTCTAGGTGTAGATGTTTGTCTTTTGATTCCTTTACCCTTATAGAACACCTCAAATTATTTTGATGTGAATTCTCCTCCTCTATGTGATCTTAAACATTTCAAACTTTTAGCTATTTCTTTTTCAACTCTTTCCAATAACCAGTTAAACATTTGAAAGGCATTTGACTTTTGCTTTAGAAACATGACTTTCATCATCCTAGAGTAATCATCTACAAATAACATTATGTATTTGTCTCCCTTGTAACTTTGTACTTCTATAGGTCCACACAAGTTAGTATGAACAATCTCTAGTATTTCTTTAGAGGTATAAGTTTTGCTCTTGAAATTTGATTTAGTCATTTTACCTAGCTGACATTGTGTGCATATCACATTATTAGGCTTTTTCAGCTTGGGAAAACCTCTTTCTTCAAGTTACTGATACTAATCAAGTTATCAAAGTTAATATAACACTATTTCCATCATAATGGTCTAAGGTAAGGAACTTACTTTTATCTCCTATCATGTGATGTGAGCATCCACTACGAATGATCCATTTATCATTTTTGTTTACATAGGTTACAAGTGCAATTGCCTCATCTTCATCAGACTCATCCTTCATTGCAACATAAATTACTTCATCATCATGTTCATCAGAAGTATCTTCTTCAATAATGTAGCACTTCTTTTCTTTGTCTTTGTAATCTTTGTTGTCATTTTCTCTTCTATTTTTGTACATGTTTCCTTCTTTGTAGTTCTTTTTTTGTGTACATCTTGTAGTAATATGACCAACTTCATTCTAATTGAAATAAATGATGGGTAACTTACATTTGAACTTGCCTTTACCTCTATAAAATATTCTTGCTAGTAGTGCTTCCAATTGTTCAACATCTTCTTCATTAGTATCACTATCATTGGACACATGCTTTATCTTTCTTTTCTTCTTTTGCTTCTTCGCATCAGAATCTTTTAAGAACAAGCTAGATATGAAAGTAGATTCAAGACTTTCTAATTTGTAATTGTCAAAGTTAGATAGCTCAAAATTAGTGAGTCTACCTACCAGACCTTCAAGGGTTAGATTATTTCCTAGTATAAATCTCAATTCGTGAATTGCAAAAATAGACAGTAATGTCCTCAAGACTTTAGTTAACATATTATCATCATTTATTTGAGTAGTAGCACCTTTTATTGTAGTAGCAACTTCTTTTATCCTAACAACATATTGAGCAATATTCTCACCTTCTTCCATTCTCATGTCATCAAATTTACCTCTGAGGCTTTCTAACTTGGCTCTTTGAACAATTTTGTCTCCTCCATAGATAGTTGTCAAGGCATCCCACATCTTATTTGCAGTGTCACATTCCTTGATGTCATCAAATTTTGAATACATGAGAGTAGAGGCAATCTACAATATTGCCTGATTGTGTTCTTTCTTCTTCTTAATATCTTCAGTAGTAGGAGCTCCAGTTGGATTAAAATTTTCTATTGAGATGGTGGATTGTGCATGATCTCCTATTCCTCTAAGATGCAACTTCATTAGACTTTTCCATGCAGGGAAGTTGTCTCAATTAAGCTTGGGCACTTCTCTCTTGGACATCTTGATCTTTGTGCTTCTAGTACCTTAAAACTAGTTTAGTTAGTAGATAGATTTGATATCAAATTTTAGAATTCTTTAGAATATATGAGAGGGGGGGTGAATTAGTTATTCAAGGTCCAGATGTACCAATAAAACTTTTCACTTAGCTTAGTGAACCCATTAAACATTCATGTATCCAAGCTTGTTACCAAAGCTTGCAAGTGACTATTAAATCAACATGCAACAATAAAAACATAAATCATGAAAATTCATCCACACACTTGACACAATGATTTAACATAGAAACCCAATTTGGGGAAAACCACTAGTAACATGCTACTCCTTTTTCACTCTTCTGAAGTAAGCCAACCCTATTAAAGGTTACAACACACACTGTTAAATGTGACTTAGTTAAGTGATTTCAATCACCCTGTTAGAAGTAAGCCTAGTTAAAGGACTTTAGGCCATTCACTTGGAATGCCACCCTATTAAAGGATTTTCTAATGATTTTTTGGTCAACCTTAGTCCAAAGTATTTTATGCTAACTGATATAATTGTTAGAGAGTAATAGTAGAGCTTTGATTTGATACAACTAACAACTTATCTTGCAGATTCCATATCACAATTTAGTCCTCAATTTTCTTGGCTTTCATTTGTTGCAGCTCTAAAACCTTGTTCACTCTTCAAACATTTTTCTCCTTAAGCCTTCTTGCTTGGTATTCCAATGCAGTTGCCCTGTGGTCACTTGACGAAGCAAAGTCCTTGACTTTATGTCCTTTTCAAAATATTTTCCTTTTTACATACATTGCCTCATGAGGAAATATTCCTTAAATAGGAAATTATGATAATTTTTCATTTTCCATCATCTAATTAGGGTTTAGATGAATTAGGTTGTATAAAATGTATCCACCCCTTATCTTGTCTCTTCTAGAAATTTCTCCTAGAATCCATTTGAAATATCCTAGAAATGGGTTACCTCAAATTCTATATCACCAGCTCATCAATGTTATCTTCCACTTGGTTTAGAGACTTCAAGAAAATGAACTTGTCAACTTAGAGTTGGTGAATCTTTGACTTTTCTAATAATTTAGTTGCTCGACATTATCAATCTTCTGATGCTTGACACATACTATGATGCTCGACATCAACTGTGAATTCTCTCAGCATCAACTATGTTTTACAAATGCTTGGCACCCATTGTATTTTTCTTGGCACCAATTGTGTTACTTGGCACTCACTAGAATTTTCTTTTACTTGGCACCAACTAATTTTTTTCTTGGCTTGAACTAACTTTGCTCAACACCTACTATCAACTTGGTCAAGCTTTCCAGATAGTCTTAGTATTACTTGCTCTTCTAAACTTTCTAAGTGTAGCCAACCTTTCTAACTTCAACTGAATTATCAATACATCATTTCACCATTGTCTTAACTGATTCTTTTACTTCATTACATAACCATAACTCAACCTTTCCTCTAGGTGCTATTGTTACATCTTATTAATTAAATCCTCTTTATCAATCAAGTGATAGTACTTAGATCTTATAAGCAATTGTCTTACTAACAAATAGGAGGTTTGACATCAGTGATAAAGCAATGATTGAAACATATGATCTACTTCAACAATATCCCTCTTTCAATAATCTCTTCTAGCAATGATCTTTTCAATCATATCTCAACATATGTCTACTAAAAGAGCATTGGAAAAAGAGATGAGAGATATTTTCTTCACTAGTTTGATAGAGAATAGACATTGAGAGACCTTAGAAGCTATGCTTGTGTTAATTATCCAATGCAAAAAAATGGATATGGACCACCAACCACATAAAAAAATTACATTTGGGCCAAGAAAACTTGTACTAGACTTGCTTCCACCAAGGCATCTGAATGTCCCCTAATGTCTATGAAAGAAGCTCAACATATCCTATAGACATTGAAAATTTTCCAAAAAAATCTTCGCTATCCCAAGAAAGAACATCATTACCAACCAAAGTAGTACACTCACGAGACTACAAAATCTAAAAAAACTTCTTCCTATCCTCCTCAGATCCTTTTGGAGACCATTCAGAAGGGTATTTCCAACAAAAGGAAGGAGCCAAACCTCTAACACACCCTATATTATAAAAATTAAATGTGTCCCAACTAGTAACACTAATTTTTTTATAGAGGGTATGTAGTTGAGGATGAGTGGTAAGAATAGGAGGGTGCCCATTCCAAGAGTCAAGCCAAAATAAAGCTTGTGATCCTGAATGACAAATCCAAAAGAGACCATCCTTAACCAACTAAGCTCCAAACTTTAGTGTATCCAAATCATGGATCCTGTCCCTTCTAGAGGAAAGTGGTGAACTTAAACCACATCAATATTTGGAAAATACTTATGGGTGAGAATATGAGCAAAAATTTGATGTTGGTTAGTACACCAATGCTAATAAAGTTTTGTAGTGAGAACTTGTCCATTTAAAATATCTGATCATAAGGCAAGGCCACCCTCCTTATGAGGTCTACACACTATTTCCCATTTAACCATACTCCATTTAGAAGTTGAAAGGTTCCCACTCCAAAGGAATTGATGAGATAGATCATCAAATTCCTGAAGAAAATATATTGGAGCAGCCTAAATAAAATACTTGTCAATAGGAAGGGCTTGAATAGTTGATTTTAATAGAGTCAGGCGAGCAATAGTTGATAGCCATCAATGAGTCAATTGACTAACCTTTTTTTGTAGTTTATCAAGAAAAACTTTCCAGGAAGATCTAGGATGTCTACCAATAGTAAGAGGAATACTCAAATAAACAAAGGGAAGAGACCTAATCTAAAACCTTAAAAGAGCAACAATATGCCTCTAAATAGCCTAGGGAGTATTGAAGAAAAAAATGGTGGATTTGTTCTTATTAACTTTCTATCCTGAAGTTGCAAGATAGACATCCAAAATATGCCTAAAAGAAGTAGCTTCCTAAAGATGAGCCTATCCCATAAATGAAGTATCATCCAAAAACTAAAGATGTGAAATAAGAGGCAAGCTAGCACCCCATTTCCACCCATGAATAAAACCCTGTTGAGCATGAAGCTTAAGAAAGTATCCTAGACCCTCAGCTAAAATGATAAAGAGATAAGGTGAAATAGTATCCCCTTGGTAAAGTCCTCTAGAGGCACCAAAGGGCTTTGAGGGCACACCATTCATCAGAATAGAAAAAGATGATGATGTAACACAACTCATAATCCAATTCACCCACTATTGGAAAAAACCAAAGGCCAAGAGCATCTTTTGGAGAAAACTCCATTTGACTCTATCATAAGCTTTAGCCATATCCAAATTAATGAACATAGCTCACTCTTTTGATGTATGCATAGAATGAATAACTTCAAAAGCAATAACAATTCCATCAATAATTTTCTTACCATCCACAAAACTACCTTGTTCCTCTCAAATCATAATTGGAAAGAATATCTTGAGTCTATTGGCAATCAATTTGGTGATAATTTTGTACACAATATTGCAAAGAGCAATGGGATGAAAGGAGTCAAAATTTTCAACACCTTCTTTCTTAGGGATAAGAGTTAGTAAAGTACAATTTAATGTACAAAGCATTTGCTTATTCTGAAGGGATTCCTTAACCACCTCCAAGAGATCCATATTTATAAATTTCCAAAATTCCTAAAAGAATTCCACATGGAAAACACCTAGGCCTTGGGCTTTACCTTTATTCAACCCAAACACAACCTCTTCCAGTTCAGATATCAAAATTGGATGAAGAAGAGGATCATTCATAGGATTGGTGATAAGAGAAGGAATCCATGAAAGAATTAAGTTCTCCTCCTTAGTTGTAGGCTAAGAGTCCTCAATAAAAAGTTAGAATAAAATTAAAGGGATTCCTTGGTCATAATAGAATGAGAAGAAATCTTAAGTCCTTCAGTAGTAACAAGAGAAGAAATATACCCTTTATTATGGTGAGCCTAAATAGAATGATGAAAAAAAGAAGTATTTCTATCCCCTTCCTATAGGCAATCAATGTGATCTTTTTGTTTCTAGTAAATATATTCCTAAAGTTCCCATTCTTTGACATGCTACATAGCCTAGGATTATGCCCTACCAAGACCCTCTGTAAGCCTACAGTCCCTAATTTGGTGAGTAATCATTGCAAGATGATTTAGAACATTTCTCTTTCTACATTGAAGGTTTTCAAAACAAGAAGTATTCCATCTCTTAAGATGATATTTGATATATTTAAGTTTCATCTCAAAGACCAACATAACCATGCCATAAGTTGGATCACCCTCTCTCCACCACTTAGCCACCAAATCATAAAGGGATGAGTCTTGGAGCCACATAAGCTAGAATCTAGATTGAGGGCTCTTAGGGAGTGTAATAGGAGAAGAAGATAACTTAATTGACCAAAGATCAAAACCTCTCCAATCAAGAATTTTAGAACTCATAATTAGGCCACTAACAACCCAATAACGTGAAGTAAGAAACCTATCCAAATGTTCTAAAATAGCTTCTTGACCACTCCATCTATTATTCGAAGTGAAAACCCCATTTGAAGGCTTAACATCATTAACAAAAAGAACATCCACCTGTGCTTGAAAGAGATCAGAAGTAGGGCCAAGCTTAGGCAAACCTCCTCTTTTTTCCTCAAGACTTAAAATAGAATTAAAATTGCCTTTTAAAATTGAATGAAAATAAGGAGCACAAGAACACACATACCTCATGTGATCCCAGAGATGAATCTTCCCATGGATGTCAATAGGGGCATAAACATTTGTCACAAGAATAGTCTCACTAGAGTCCAAAGTAGTAGCCACCATAAATATTGAGTAATGACTAGAAATCCACCAAAGGGGAGCAATCTTATGAGGGATCCAGAATAGAGACAAACCTCCATAATTCCCTTGTGAAGAAATAGTTTACACATAGTGACCAACATACCAAATGTGTGGAGCATGTTGATGCATAACCTCAATAGAAACCTTACTCTCTCGAATAGAAAAGAACTCCAGAGAATGAATTGCAATCAAATCATGAATAGATTTTTAATGATAGGTGTTATTCAAACCCCTCACATTCCAAGAGAGAATGATCATTAAGGGGTTTGAGAAAAGTGATCATCAATAGGTTTAAGAAACCTAGATTCCACCAATAGATCTCCAATCATGTTTATCTTTTCAAGGTTTGTCTTCCACCCTTTTGATGAGCTATTAGAAGGACTTTTCTTAAGGGGTTGTTATTGCACTCCCAATCTATGAGATGAACCCTTATTATTTTAAGATGAAACTAAAACTTCTCTAGCTAAATTTTCCAAAATAATACCATCCTCTATGGAATTATTTTAAGTCACCTAAGCCACTTGTTGTCCTTGAATAACTTGAATTGGTTCTAGTTAAAGAGTTGGTACAACCTCCATACTAACCCCAACAATACCAGAAGTGACCACATGTGGGACCTCTTCTTCCAAAGCTAATTTCTCCAACACCTGAAACCTGTTAAAACTTCCATCTATCTATCTACCCTTGAATGGCCTCTTTTGACCTCATCCTTTAGCCTTAGTTTTAATACGTACAAATCCTTCCTTGTCCTTTCCCTAAGGTTCAGCTATAATGGGAGCTTTCCCTTTGTCCTCTTTTCCAAGAGGAGGAGATGAAGAGGGGGAATGAGCATCCTTATGAACTTTAGGGCAATATCATAGGAGAAGGTCATACTCATGACAAAATTGACATCAAAAAGGTAGAGATTCATAATCTAACTGTTGAATCCATAATAAATATTCCAAATAAATTTCCATCAAATCTAGAAGGGGATTATTTAGATCTATCTCAACAAAAATTTGGCAAAAGAAATCACCTTTTTATAAAGGGTTTGTGTAGCAACTACCACAAGATTTCCCAAGAGACTAGCAGTTTTATGTAAAATGTCTTCTCATCAAAACTCCAAGGGGAGGTAAGGTAGATGGACCCAAATAGGAACTTGAGAAGACATCTCCTCAGTTGAATTAAAACTTGCATGCCATGGTTTAATAAATAATCCAACTTGATTATAAAAATATGGACCACCTTCAAAAACTCTATTGCAATCTGCAATATTTGAGAAAATAACCATAAAATAGCTATTTGCCGCAAGCATAATGTTCATATCTCCTTCAATCTACCAAGAACGTTGGATCCAAGCCTCATGAGTGGACAAAGGAATACAAATACCAAGAAACTTATAGATTAAAGCATGTCTACTCCAATATGAGAAATCTTCTTCAACCAAATCAAGAGGAATGTCCAAAACTAGGTGATCCTAGGTTCTAGGTAGACACCCATTAACCTTCTTCATATTAGGGCCAACACTTGTATAAAATGTATTTGCTTGCTAAGCATGCATGCTTGAAGAGGACCCATTGTGAGCCTTGTCCATGAAAGAAAGATCCACAACTAGTGCCATAGAAATCTCTACCATGCAAAGATTGAAACCAGGAAAATAAATAAAAACTAGAACAACTTCTAGAAAATTGAAAAATTCCCCATAAACACCAAATAGAAAAAATATCCACTGCAATTCACAAAAAACTACTCTACTACTGAAATGCTTCCACAAAACCCACACATGCAAACCTACAACAAAGCTAGGGCACCTCCATTCGTATCACCTATCCTACCATGCCCTATGAGAGTCCCATAAGAAACTACTATTGTCCATCTGCTTCTTTCATTACCTACAAGGTTAGTATCCCTATACATTTTTCCATTTCCATTATTACTATCAAACTTAGGTTTTCTACAATCTACTGCTTTATGTCAAAAACCATTACAATTATAACAATAGAAATTAGTAATAGGTTTGAAAGACTCACCTGTTCAATCTCTCTTCATATGACTAAAATCATTACATATGAAACATCTACCTCTAAATTCATGTCTTACTTCTTTAGGTGATTGAAATTTCTCTATTTGTTGGGGTTCATCTCATTTTTTAGGTTGACTTACTTGATTAGATTCTTTAGGTACATTTGTAGACTTTCTTGATTCAATCTTATTCTAATTAATATCCTTAGGTTTAAAGGTTTCAAAAAATGGATCTGGTTCCTTTCAAACTCTGGATTTCTTTTCTAATTTTCTACAATAAGATATTCAATATCTATCTTATCATAAGAAGATCTCTGATAGAATACTTGTTCATCAATTTTCTCAATATTAGAATGCAGGTTTTCTAACTATTTCTTAGCCTAGGTCAACTCTCCTTTCACAATGTTATTGTACTTTTCTAGTTTTGCATGATCTATTTTGACAGAGTCTAGTTTAGATGCCACTTTTGTCGAATGTGATCTTAAGAATGCATTCTCATATTTCAAATCTAATTTAGATTTATTATTATCTTTCTTTAGACTCAACTTTAGTTCAACAATATTTAAATCATGTTTCAAAATTTCATTTTCTTTCTTTAGGGTTGATAGCTCATCACTATCACTAGTCTATTCTTTAGAATCTTTCCTAGATTTGGATTGATCAATCTCATCTTTTAGTTTCCCAATGTAATTTTTAGCATCTTCATACCTATCTTTAAGTTTCTCTCTTTCTTCTATAAGAAGATCAATTTTCTCAAGGGCTTCTTCAAGGTTCCTCTTTAACTATTCCATATCCATAGGGATCTTACTCAAGATGTTAAGCCTCTTTTGAGTAACTGGGCTCTTATACCAATTGTTAGAAATAGATAATACTGAGAGGGGGGAGGTGGGGTGAATCAACATTATACAAACTTTTTTCTATAGTTGGATATTATTAATTACTTACAACATGCATATGAAAGTAAACTAATAATGTTGAATAGTAAATAAATCCATACACAAAGATAGCTCACAATACCATATTTTGATAACAAGGGAAACCCTGGACAAGGGAAACCCCCTATGAGGATGGTACCCACAAAATGATCCACTAAAAATAATCTTGTTAAGCATATTGGCTCTATTAGGAGTCTGTGAAGTACATATAGTGTCTCGGTCTTGGTTAGAGGACTATGCCCTCTTAAAAGCCTCAACCTAGTTAGGAGTTTCTTCAACCCTATTAGGGGTTGGTAAGACAATTTCAAATGTGTGCAAGAAGTTCCCAATACCCTAACATGTAATTATACAATCCAATGTCATTACGCAAAATGAGATAGATACAATGACCTCTTTACTAGTGACTACTGTACTTCACATATATCTCTAATATTACATCAAAATTCACATAAGTTTGCATGTCACATACATAGTTCTCATCCTTATCATTTACTTCATAAATAATGATTTCTTACTTATTGATGAACCTCTAAAAGGCCATTATTTTGAGATCCTTCTTATCTTGTTTTTAGACAATTATCTTGTAGAAACTTTTTATGACTCTATGATTTTAAGCAAATGAACTTATGCTTGTATGACTATGTTTTCTATATGTCAAGGGATGAAGTTGAAGAATAGATAGTTCATATATGCTATTTTTTTTTAAATATATATAATTCTATGATATAATGAAGGGAAGTTACATGTTAATAAATGTTTCCTCATCCATGCTATGTTTGGGTAGATTTCTTCATATAGTCATAGGATTTGCAAAGAGTGATAGTTTGAACATTATACCTTTTCTAACATTGATGATGAAATCAATATATGTATGTGGAAGTTGTATGCATTCATTTTTTTGTAGGTACTTGTCACACGTATTCAAAGTCAATATTTTAGTGCTAATTCAAAGCTAACTAGATTACTAAATCACCTCAACGAGTAGATTATTGTGTGATTTCTATTAGGAAGTGCATGAATATATCTCCCTCAACCTACTATATTGTTGGAGGAGTTAATCATGGTTAATAATATTTTTGTTGCAAACATTATGAACCTATAATTGATCCTCATTGATGGAGTGATCATAGAGTTAGGAAGTTATTGTAGTTTCCCTTTAAATAATTGTTTCTCTAGCTTTGCAAGAAGTTTTTGTCAAGAGAAAGATAGAATAGATTGATTTTCATAACAATAGCATGTGATCTTGTTTTTAATCAAATGTAATCTCTTACCATAAATGAATAGAATACAAAGTTCAAGTTTCCATCATCTATCTTCATTTTCTTTTCTATTCACTCATCTAAGGGGGCCCACTTGGTGAGTGAACTACTTTTTTAGAATAGATTTCATTTGCTTTTTTATTTCTTTTCAAGGTAGAACTCTACTATTCCTACAACCATTGACAACAAAATTAGTGAACTATTCCTATAGCATAAGTGCATAGAATGATTTATTGTTTGTAGAATTACTTTAAGCTCTAAGATAAGATGTCATTTTAGTTCCTAGCTTAATTCTCTGTCAGTATTCCCTTTGTTTTAGTTGTAATGACTTAAAGAGGAATTAGAGCATATACTTTGCAACCACCCTCTCAAGCTATTCTCTTTGGTTGACAAAATAAAATGAAGTCAGTATGTTAATTTTAGGAAAACACATAATTCTATCTAATCATGGAGTCACTGTGAAAGGATGTCCAATCCCTTTTTACTAAGGTATTAAACTAACTAGTCACTTATACCTTTCCTTTTTGTAAAACACTATCTAGTCGGCTTTCATGGTTTCACACGTTTGGCTAAATACAAAATTAGCCCATCCTAACTTAGGGTTAACATATAGGATGTCATCCCTAATAATTAAGTAATTATTTTGTAAACAAAATAATTCCTTAACATGTTATTCATCTTTTAATGTTGTAAATCTGACATAACTAACACCATACTGATCATACCATATTGTACACTAAGCCACATCATCTAGACCGCCTGCACTACATATCATTAAATGTACATGTAAAAATATCACTATAGACTTCACAATATCAAAAACTATCTATGTACTAATATTGAAACCATCCAATACTTAGACAATTTTCTATCTTAGACCATAGTATCTTCAATTGTACATCCAACCTTCTATTCTAGAATCATATATTAGCATAAATGACAAATCTTACTCATCCTACTTAGGTATATTTCCAAAACCAAGGAGATAGAAAGATATAGCAGTGAGAGATAGTTGGAGAGATCCTTGAAGGAAATGAATGAGACAATTAGAGTATTGAAGGATAATCTAATTTCTAGAATAGTTGAAGGAAATTGTGATTAGAACTTGTTAGTGATCTAAAGGGACTATCAACTAAGAGTAAAGTGATGCAACTAGATTAGATCTAATGGAAAAGAATAATGTACTAAGGAATTTACCATGATGAAAAGAACAAGAAATTTAAGCCCTAAGGATATGTGAAAAACTTGAATATGTGAGAGTTGTTTGAGATGAAAAAAGAACCTTGCAAACTATAAAGAAACATGTTGAAGAACTTATCTAAGATAAGGATGTTATACTGTAGAGGATGACATAGGAGGATCATGTGTTGAATGACAAGTTGAGTGAAATCAATACTGAGAATATGAAAATGGAAGCTAAAAATGAAGGAATGAGATAAGAAAATGAATAGATAAATAGAGAGAGAGAGAGAGAGAGAGAGAGAGAGAGAGAGAGAGAGAGAGAGAGAGAGAGAGAGAGAGAGAGAGAGAGAGAGAGAGAGAGAGAGAATTTACTAGTAGTTAAAGAATCATAGGAGACCTAGGGATACATCTAGCATATGATATACCAGTGACAAATGTTTTATGTATGAAAATCAAACAAGTTTGGTGTTGAACAAAAAACACAGATTCCTAAGGATTATAAAATCTTACAAGGTAAGAAGCCTACTACACCCACTTGTTACATTATGAAAAGTCTAGACAAATTGCTAATATATGTCAAAAATGACCAATGAATATTCTAAGAACTAATTATTTTGATGGTTATTATTACAACTACAACAAGTATGGTCATCAAGCTTATAAGTACATATTATGACCTAGTAGGAGATCATGTGAAGGAATTTCTCATGGATATTGTTATTATATCATCTTGAATTGGATGAAATCTGATTTAATGAAGGTTTAGAACCTATTTAATTTGATATCAACAATCTCCTTGCATGTTTCCTTCTTACTTCCCTTTTCCATCATTTTTCCTAAGTGGAAAACCTAATAGATCCACTTTAAAATCTCCTATTTTCATGTTGTAAATATCAAGGTAAGATCTATCCATGTAGGTGCTCCCTTCCCTTTATTTTATTACTTGGAATCTACTCTCCACACTAAAATGGTTAAATATTGAGTTTTGCACCTGATTTATAAGATTTGGGAAATAATCTAGGATCCTAAGGGACTCCTAAAGGTTCCTACCCTTGGTTGGAAAAGACATAGTGCATCCCTACCTAATCAAGGATATAATACATCCCTACCCAATAAGGATTTAGTGTATTCTTGTAGATATAATTAGAGATACAATAAATCCTTATAGGGCCAATTAGGGATGTAATGTGTTGCTATTTTTGGCCAAGTATGTTTGGTCCTTTGCTTAGATCCCACATTTGGTCAAATTTGGGGTGTTAAATCCTAAGTTAGCTAGCCTATGGGAGTTAGTTAATTCTGAAACCTTTATAATACCTTCGATTTCCTCCATTTCATAAAGGGGAGATCATACAATCTAAGCTCATACATGTACAAGAACTCTAGCACACAAACATTCATGTCTTCAAGTCTTCAAGCATCCTTCAAGAAATTTCTCTATTGAAGATCAAGGATTCAAGAATCCAAGTAAGTGAGGGGGCCATATTCAAGATCCTTTTTTGCCTCTTCCACATGCATTCACATTCATTTTCTTGATCCAAATCAATTGGTGAAGTAAGCACACTACATTAGATTTAAGAGACCCTACTATTGTGAGCTGAATTCATACATTTTCTTTACAATTATGCAATTTTAATTATTTCAATTCAATGTCAATTCTCAAACTAGGGTTTTACCAACACAAGCCCCTCATCGACAAAAAAACAACCTTTTTTAATTGTAGTTTGCAAATTTTTTATTGGCAAATAGGTTGTAGATATGAGTACCCATTTTGGCTTTTGGAAAAAATACAAAATTAGAAATAACATTAAACTCATTCTTGCAAGGTCAATTGGATCACCCTTGATGCACAAGGTCAATTCGGTCACCTCTAAGCATCTAGTTCAGTCCTCATAGATTGTCAAATGATTTTTGGGCTTTGTCCATCATATAGTTTCAAGGTTAGATCCATCCATTTTCATCTATTCTATTCATCAAAAAAAGCATAAAATGAGGTTTTAAAGGCATGTCTTCTACCTTCTTTTCCACTTAAGCATATCTACTTATTTCATTTACATATGTTTCCCTATCTTATCATCTCACAAGGGTTTTCAAGGACTTGGCTATCTTTTCCTCTATTCTACCCTAGACCATTAGTGCTCCTTTCTCATTTGGGTTAGCACTAATCTTTATAGATCTAGTTCTTAAGGATTGGGATTGAAAGGATCTATTTCCTTGACTTCCCTATATATTTATATATGTAGGTTCATGTGATAAACAAAGGCTTTCTTATCCTTGATTCATATTTTGACTCTAATTAATTGGTGAACCTATGATGGAACATTTCCTCTTTCTATTTTGGAACTAGATATTTGCATGCTATTGTGTCTTCTTTTATTAGATTTAGATTATTGTATTCCATTTAGATTATTTCATTGCATTATATTGAAATATTTATTTTCATGTTTTACATCTTTACTTTCATTGGACTATATTGTGTGCTTTTTGATTTAATTCATATCATAAGGTTTGATTTCTTTTTGTGTCTTTTTTCCTTGTTTGGTGTATGAGATTTATTACCATTAGCCCTACCTATAGTAAACTCATTAGAATAAGTTGAGAGTAGTGGATCCCTTTAATCTAGACTCTTCTTTTTCTCACCTCAATAACCTTAGAGACCATATGGTTTCTCATCATCCTACTTATTCTATGGAACATGACTCTTCCTATGCATCTCATGATAAGGATAAGGCTTTAAGGGTTTCTCCTAAACAAGTTTATAAGCTTGCTACTAAGATTGATATAATTCATGATTGGACTCTTTAGTTGAACCTCAATATTGATACTATTTCTTCTTTTGATGCTATTAAGGAAGTGATTCATAATGATGAACATGATGTTAATCTCTTGCTAGGTCTTACTCACCTTGTCCATACTCATGATAAGCCTTTTCCTAAAGTGACATCTAAAATGGGGATAGCTCTTCTCATTACTAGTATTGAGCCTACCTTGTCTATTTCTTCACCTATCTCTAGTATTCCTACTTATGTTTCTCCTATTGTGACTACTTTGGTTCATTCTAATAATCCTCCTACTAGTAGCCTTCCTATTCCTTCTTTGCCTTTATCTATTCTGCATACTTCATTTTGTACTTCATAGCTTTCATACAATAATGTTCCTTTTAGTTATCCTAATACTTCTACAATAGTTCCTAGAGTCCCACCTATAGTTCCTTCTATTTCATCTAATTCTGATACTCTTCCTAGTTTATCAAATTTGTCTATGCCACCTATTTCCTCTAATGATTCCATTATCCTTAGTCTTTCTCAAACTATTTCTTCTTTGCAACAACTTCCTTCCTTCCTTTACTTAATCTTACTTTAATGTCCCTACATATTTTATGGGTTTTCCTTTTTCTTTGGACATTATCTATAATATTTCTCCTCAATAGGAATATATGCCTTTCCTTTAGACTTATAATAGTAAACATGATCCTGTCACTCAAGACTTTCTAAGTTCTATGTAGTGATTATGCTCATGATAATAGGATTTTAAGATAACTTGTTTGCTTACACTTTCCATGACAAATATTTTCAATGGTATTTCTATATGACACCTTATTATATTTATTCCTTTTATAAAATTGCTAGTGCCTTTTTCCAACAATTTTAGAATAACATTGGCACTTCAGCATCTTTGACTAATTTAATGCATTGCAAACAAGGTCCTAAGGAAAATGTGTCTAATTTTATTGCTATATTTAAGAATTTTCATTCTTATATTTCTTATCCAATGATTTATATTGATATTCAACATATGATTATTGCAAATTTACAATTAAACATTAGAGATTAGATTCTTTTTACTGAGGTTACTTATGTTTCATAGCGTTGCATATTGCTTCATTATTCTTTATTAAAAGTGAGTTAGTTTGAGAGCACCACTCCAGTGACTATTGTACCTATTGATAAGCGTGATGCTTCACCTAATCATAAAAATCTCCAAAAACCTAACAACTATGTTAAAATAAAAAAAGCCACAAATTTATACATGAACAAGTAATTGCTTCATCTCGAGGTGTTGCTACTTCTTCCTTTTGGGGGGATAAATTGTAAGTTTACTCCTCTTTCTAAATCTTTGCATTCTATTATGGATAGGTTGGTTAGTGCTAATGTGATTGCACTTCCTCCTATTAAATAACTTCTTCCCTCTACTACATCAAGTCCACACTTTAATCCTAAAGTCTTTTGATATCATCATCAACTTGGACATGATACTAAGTTGTGTTATACTTTGAAACATAAGATTCAATATTTGATTGATTCTAATGCCTTCTTTGTTGATAGTCATGATTCCAAAAATAAATCTATAATGCCTCCTAATCAAAGCCATCAAACCTATACCATTCCATTGCCTCAACACACTACTAATACCATTGTTCAACATCATTCATCCTGTTCGACTTCTTTGAATATATGTTTCTTATGATACCTTTTCATGAGAGAGTGACAATATTGTTAATGTTGTGGAATGTGTAGTTCAATCTCCACCTCAAGCTAAGAACATGAGTGCATTTGTGGTTGGGTCATCTCCTAGCAATGGTTTAGTGAATTTTGTGTGCTTAACACTTGTGCATATACCTTATTTAATAAACTCTTATATACAAATGAAGGTTTTACATGATGAATATATTAAGAAAATTGTTGGTGGTAAAAAATTCTTGGTGGATTTTATATAGGGAATTTCTCAGCTATTTTTATTATAAATTTTTTAGTTTTTTATCTATTTGGATTTTCTTTCTTGTTGGCAATGTTGACCTTGCCTATAGGAGTCAAAATTATGATGTCAACTATAGCTTATAACTTTAAAAACCTATACAAATATGTAAAATACATGTAAACATGTGTTAGAAATTATGTTTTTAAGCTCAACCTATCGTCCATGCTTATGGATTGAGATTTCAATAATCTTCATGTTGCTTCATCAAAATTACTATGTGTGTCTATGATAGTGAAAGAAAAATTACTTGAGAAAGACCACTATTGATCTTTTATATTGAACTAGGGTCACCTCCTACATTTCTTGAAACCAAGGGATTAATGCAATATCATCATCATCTTATTTTTTTTCTTCTTCGTCAACATCTTTGTCAAGATCATCATAAAAAAAAGTCAACCATGATCATCATCTACATCATCTTCTACTTCTTTGGTATCTTTTTCTTCCATCACATTATATTTTATCAACCTTCCTCTTGGATCATGTCTAAGAACAAAAGACCAACCTAGTTTATTTAGAACCTTAGATTAAAATACTTGCTCACATTGGCTTGGAAGAATATAAGGTTCATCCCCAACTAGCTCAAAAAATGTAATATTAACCATTATAAATTCATTATCATGTTCAATAATAGTTCTATTATGATCATCTTCATTGAGTCATAACCTTTACCATTTTACAATAAAGATAACCATTTTGAAAGAACCAAAGTCATGGTTAAGTATATCATCAAAAACATCATAATATTGATTTTGATACTCTTGAGGATGTTTGTCATTTTGAATGAAATATTAGTCACCTCAAAGAGTGTAGTTATCCAAGAATCACAAGTTTTCTTTGTACCATCCAAATTTTGATGTGAAATTTATTACCATTGCACCACATAGTCTTGTGGTATTTGACCTAGAATAATATGTCAAAAATGTAAAAAAAATCATTGTGACTTGATAAACATATACGTCATTAATAAATTTATACATACCTCATGAGATCTCAAGCCATATGCTAAATTGATTTCCTTTTGCATAACATTAGAAGCTCCATTATGATAAGATTCTTTAATAATTGAAGACACACCTTCCCATGTTACCATGTGACTAGATTGTAAACGTCATTCAATCCTTACCATCATCTTATCAAATTTTTTTTGCAAGATACAAAAGGAATGCATCACACTCTTAACCAAATGTATTAAACATAAATACATGACTTAGAAATGATTTATTTTGAAGATTAAGAATTAATTAACTATAATAACATATTTTTTAAAATCTCAAATCTTCCTTTTCCCATAAATTAATCCCCCTCAAATTGGTTAATGGGGTTGGGATCCCAAATGTGATCTATATGCATATTTTCTACAAGCTTAAGAAGATAATAAATAACATACACCATAGTCAAGTATACCATATATCCCTCCACCATGGAACCCTTAGGACATGCCCTTTGTTGAACTAAAGTCTTTAGAAATTTCAAGTGTCTCTCAACCATCCACATTGACCTAGTGCATACATGTCCACACATTTAATTCTCCTCAACTTAGTGTATGAGGTAGTGTTCTTGTACATTGAAAAGAGTTAAAGGTAGACAATTTTTCATTTCACAAATTAGATGAGGAATTTCTCTATTCAAATATTTTTATTGTCTTCATGGATTTATCTATAAGACAACTACCTATAAGAGATTCAAGACAACAAAAAATATAGGTACAAGATTTTACAAAATAATATAAAATATATTACATAAGAAAAAAAATTTGTGAATATAATATATCTATACAATAAATTGAAAAAATATTTCTAGTTACTTCATGTATTTTCCTAGATCACATGTGAATTCCTTGAAATTATTATCAAAGTGGTATCAGAGACATAGGGGTAGCATGTAGTGCAACAATTATAAATTGAACATTTCATTATTTTCTACCACTATAGAATGAAAATTATGTAAAGTTTACAAATATATAGTAAAGACATAAAAGCATGAATTACCTTGATGAAGGTATGCAAATTATGTATTTTTCAACCTTGGGCTAATTAAATTTTTTTTTCTAAGAGGTTGTGTATGTTTGTAATAAATCCTATGGTAAATCACATTTTGTGTACAAGTTCTTTTATAGAATTGCTACGCTACTCCATTACTAACCAAGGAAGGGCACTTACATTTATGTGCTCACCATGAGTATTTGATTGAATGATATCTTTCATTGCATGAGTATATTCATGAATGTTAGTAAAAATTTTGATATTTTTTTCTTTTTCATGATTTCCATCCAATATTTCCATAATATCAATGTTATATTCTTTCTAATATGCATAGTATCAAACAAATACACAACTTGTAGTACCTCATAGTAGGAAAACTTCTAAAATTATATGGGATCAATTTTTAGTCCGTTTAGAAGCTGGTCATTGATGCTTTCATGAATTTCACGATCATCAATTATATTTTCAACAAAAAAATAGAATAGAAAAATATAAATTCCAAACATAAACCATTCTATACAATGACATTACCTTGATAATTAACTCTATTATATTCCAACTTCCATAGGTAATGTGTCATCCTTCATGACATTGATCTAGCCTCTTATTTCCTATTGAAAATATGTTTTTCATTACATTGGTACTTATTATTCCTATGGGGGAAGTGCCTATTCTCATTAAAAACCTTTCCTAAAGTTTTTGAATGATGAGACATCATATTTGGACCAAAATCTAGACTTGAAAATTTTCACCTTGTTTGAAGTCTTGTAAGATAATGATATAATTGGATTAAATATGATAATTTTTATAACTATAATTATCATTCACAACTTGAAAACATTAACATACCATTAAAATCTATTAGCCCTGGGGCATCATGTATCATCCATACTAGCATCGCATAAAATTAAATTTGTCTTTTTTTTTATTGGTCTAGAGATGTCATACATTGTGAGACCCTTCCATAACTCCAACTACTTGTTGCTAAGAGGCTCAATATATACATTCATATCCTTAAGTTATGACTTAACTAGTTGAATGAACAAAAAACATTACATAATTATTTTGACCATTTCATCACAAAATTTATAATTAAATGTACATAAATATTTAATGAAAATATAAACCTAGAAGAATCATTTCCAACATTATGTTCTCCCTCTTTATTGACATCCATGGAGGAATGTTACTATTGATTTAAAAAGACATGTTACACTAAATAAATAGATCTCATCTCTCCAAATGTATTCACTCCATTTTCTACCAATGAAAGCCTAAGATTCTAAGGTTCTTCTTTAAAGTGCAACCACTTTTTCTCTATGTCCATAAATGTAAAACTATCCGCATGAATCAGAATAAATTTATCTCAACTTCTATTGCAAGCATGGTAATCCATAAATTGATCCAAGCTCCTACATTGGAATAATAGTTGCATATGTGGAATAATGGGAATATAACAAATAATTTTGTGAGGAACACTTTTTGCTACTTGATCTATTTGATATCTACTTGTATGACATTCAATAAATTCTCATGAAAATTAATATTATTTATGATATATAATATGACCATTGGGATAATCTTCTATCGCTTGATACTCCATTCCAATATCTTTCATAATGGCATATGATTCTCACTATCAGTGAGGTAGAATATTTATTGGTGGTAACCAAAAATCACTTATCAATCTACAACAAAAGATATAATTTGCTCATATTAGCAATGTTAGTGGCACATGATTGACTCTTCATTAACTATAATGACATATATGACATATTGTAACATACATGAAATTGTTATGTTGGATAAACCATTAATAACCTTCAATTACCAATAAAAATACAATAGAGAGAAGAGTTGTTTGGGATCCTTTGTAAAGGGTCACATTTTCATTCTCAAGTAGAGGTATACTATAAATATCAAGATCAAATTATTTATCATCATCATCAACTATTCTGATACAAAATGTGTCATGAATTAATGCATTTGTATCATCATCTTTAAATTGGTTTTCTAGCACATGATCATCACTTTCCATGGAAACATTAGCTTCACTTTGATATTCACACCTCTATGTTCCTCCACTTCTAAAAGTGTATTCTCCATGGTGTGTTCGTCCATATCATGTTTTCTAGGAAGTTCAACCTATATAAAAATGATCAACATAAATAAATTATGATCATGATCACATAATCAAGAGATTTATTAAATCTCTATAATCTATTAAAAAGATATAATTAATAATATACCAATGTATGATAATCATGTCTTCCTTCAATGTGACCATGGTTGCTATAGTGTCTATTATCTATTTTATTGTTAACTCTTCTAATCTTTAGGCCCTTAAAATTTTAATAGGGACAATAACATTTTCCATCACCCCTTAATTTGAAGTTAGAGCACAATCTAGAAAGTGTCTTCCTATTTTGTTATTTACTTATATTATCTAACATGACTCAATGGGAAACATGAAAATAAAATCGAGTCATCAAAACTTTAGTCTATAGCCATCACAAACTAAGCAAAATTGTTTCACAAGTACACTAATTGTCTGTGACCTAGTTATATATGTAACTTGAAATATTTGTTACAAAATGATGTTTTTGTATATAATATAACAAATTGAAATAATTGAGGACAACTCCTTTATAAAAAATTGAGAAGATGGGGGGAAGTCAAAATAATTAGAAAAGTTGATGGACTTTATTGATAATCATTTGCTACATGACATGGATTTGCAAGGTATAGACTATATGTAGATGAATAGAAGAATGGGTAAGGATCTTATACAAGTTAGACTTGATAGAGCTCTTATCACAAATAATTGGTTTCAAAGTTATAAATATTCTTTAATGGCCAATATTAGAGTGGGATTTGATCACTATCCAATTTTTCTCTTGGCTAACCTTGTTTCTATTAAAAAGAACTTTCCTTTCCAAATTGAAAAATGTGGATTTTACATCCTGGGCTAGAAAACCTTATAAAAGAATGGTGGAGGGTCAAAGTTGAGAAAAATTCAAGTTTTAAAGTTGCCAAAAATATGAGAAATGTAAAGGATAACATTAAAATATGAAATAGAGAAAATTTTGGTAATATCTTTGAAAGCCAAAGTAAGATTCTTGAGGAACTGAAAGAGACATAAGACAACATTCATAGTGAGGGTTATGAGAAATCCAATAAAGTGGAGGAGGACTTGAAGTTGATTGAGTTACATGATATTATCATCAAGGAGGAGATTTACTAGAGGCAGTGATCTAGGAAAGACTTTATTAAAGAAAGGGCAAGAACACAAAGTATTTCTATATGACCACCTTGAAGCACATAATGATTAACAAAATTTCTAGATCAAAAGTGAAAGATGCTATCACTAAGCATGATGAGGCTATTAAAAGAGAAGCTATGATATTTTTCAATGGTCTTCTTGGGAGAGAACCTTATCTTGATAAGGAAAAATACAAGGAGTACTTGAATTGTATTCACAAGACCATAACAAAAGATTAGAAAAAATACCTCATTGCTATTCCTTCTGAAGAGGAAATAGCAAAGGTTATTTTCTCCTTTGATGGAGAAAAGGCACCTAGCTTGGATGGTTTCTACTTTCTATTTTTCCAAAATTATTGTCACATCATATAAGAGGATGTTATCAAAGGGGTTAAAGAGTTCTTTGGATCTATAAAAATTCTTAAAGAACTAAATGGTACTTTTCAGGCCCTAATACCCAAAAAGCTGAGGGTAGATAGTATGGATCAATTTAGACCCACTAGTTTATGCAATTATTTTTATAAGATCATTTCCAAAGTCCTAGATTTTTACTTTATTACCACCTCTAATTTTGAGACACCATAATGGGTTCATTCCAAGTGGGAAATTTCTAGATTCTATTATCTTAGTTCATGAAAATATTCACTCCATTACCAAATCAAACAAATACGGGTTCTTACTAAAACTAGATTTTTCTAACGCTTATGATGGGGTGCATTGGGATTTTTTGAGATGTGGATTGGAAGCCTTTCTATTCAATAATAGATTCTTGGGTATAGTTCATATCTTGGTCTCCTCTGCCACTTTTTCTATTTTGGTTAATGGGTTTTTGACTATTTTTTCCATGCATCCTAAGGTTCATGTGAGGCCTCACCTGATCTATCATAGTACCAATGAGATAATTGCATTACGATGATTTTAATCCTATGTTTTGATACACTTTTGATACTATAGGGTTATGTCATTTTACTATTTGCATTTTGATGATCTACAATTACTTTTGCATTTTATGACCTAATTGATGCATTTAATGATTTTATTCATGCTTTAAGCTATTAACAATGCTTTAATAGAAATTGAATGGTAGAAATGCTTGAATATAATGTTTAAAGTGGAAATTAGAGTTAAAAGATAAATTTTGTTATGCATTGAGACCTAACCCACATACTTAGGGATTCAATAGTTGTGAAATTCAGCATCTTGTTGCAATGAAAAAAAAATAGACGATGAAGTTATTTGGAATATTAATTTGACCATGTTATGTTGATAAGTAAAGTTTGATGTTATAGTATTTTGAGCATTTTACATGGAAATCATCAAAAAAAGTAATTTAATTAAAAAGAATGAAGTATGGAACTCAAATGTCAAATGTGATATGTAAGTTTTGATATTTTAATATTTGAAGGCTATATCTGAAATGATTAAGAAAGGGAAAGTTAATTTGAGATGATAAAATGTATGAAAGCCTAATATTGAATGAGATAATGAGTTATTTTACATATGCTTATATGATTTTCTTGGACTACTGACGCTCGAGTTTAGTGTGCAAGAATTTGACCATGGGTTTAAAGGGGAATTAAGGCTCAAACTACTACAAACATGACATAGCCAAGGTAGAATTAGTGGAAAAGATTCAAACCTCATTGTAATGTGTTTTACTCCGTATATGTGAATTTGTATGTAGTAGTCTAGTTCATGTATTATTGTAGACAAGTCATTTTTAATGTAATATGTTGTGTTGTGTGTGTCACTTGACACTTGTTTTGTCCATGTGGAAATGCCATGTCATTCAGGGTTTGACAAGAAGTAACCTAACCTAAACCTAACCCCAATGTAGTACCCAAGTTAACCTCACATAGAAAAATGCCATGAGGAGTCTCAATCCAAGGAAATTAGAATCTGGACTTGGCTAGGGTTTTTAGGGGTCATTAGGTGGTCCCAAAGTGTCTTTTATGTGAAAATAAGATAGCCATGTGATAGTATATCAAGTTAGGAACCTATTTTTGACCATGTGAGTGCCTAGACAGCCTAGAGGGCTCCTTTATCTGTGCATTCTTCCACCAATTCGAAAATGGACTTGTCACATGTGTTCCCTTCCATGTTCCCACTTAGTAAAAAATAAAAAAGTTAGAGGAGACAAGTTTGTAAGAAGTAGTGGCTTAGTGTTTTTGCTAAAATAATTTAGTGAGAAGGCTTTATTAGAGGGTTTTGGACAAACTAGTGTGGTGTTCACCCACTCTCTAATTTTAGAGACAACTAGACTTTGGAAGGAAAAAGGGAGCTCTACTACAACTATCTTTACCCTAGCTTTTATCGGGACACAACACACGCACAGAATGGACACACCAAGAAAGGGAAATTTTATTAACCTTGTAAATAAGCTAGTACATTCAATACAGAGAAAATAGACTTCAAAACACACCCTAAGGGCTTACAATAACATAAATATTGAGATAATTTCTCCTTTCAGTACCTCCTCTCAAACTCCACTCTGAACTGCCTTTTACAATGCCAGAAATGTCCTTAAATAGACCCTGGAGGGTTAAAGACTAGGAATACATTCTAGAAAGTGCTAGTAGGCATCCACCGACCAAGTAGAAGGCTCCAGAAGCTGCGTTAGAAGTTGGTGCAAATCTCGAAGAATCCAAAAATGGTAACCAAATTTACGGGAGGCATAACTTTTGAACTGTAGCTCCAATTGACAAACCATTTATATTTTTGGAAAGCTCTCGAAGCACTCTATAACCCTATGGATGAGCTTCAATCCTCCCCCATTTTTTGGCCCTTTTCAAGGTCATTTAATGCCCCTAACCTGACTTTGAAGCATTCTTAGGAGGTCTCCAAAACCTGAAAAATAGTGATAACTTTCAAACTATGGGGCCTTTTGACCTGATTCTTTTTCTTGAATGCTCTAAATTACAATTACATTCATCTAGCAAATTTACACCTCCTAGTTCACCAAAATGATGGCTCAATTACATACTCCTATTTTTTTTGCATTTACACGTATCCCAAGGTGTTCAAATACTCTATTCTTGAACACTGATAGTGGAATTGTGAGAGTTGGAACCTTTATTTGACCCAAATGGGTATCCAAAAATGAAAACACATGAAACAGAAACTAAGTCTAAGTACATTTTTTTGGGTGACACAAGATTGCCCTTATACCTCTGGATGCTCCTGCATCAAGCTTGGACCAAGGTTAGTGTTCCAAATCCATGTTTCATTCTCATTCTTGAGTATTGTAAAGTAGATTTGCAAGTATGAGGAATGTGTCAAGGGAGTATGCATTATAGTGGGAGTCTTGCATCTTGGATTGATGTTGTGTTGTGGATTATGAGAATATGTAGTGTTCTTGTTACATTATGGATTTTGATATTTTGATGTGGCATTGTGAGAATGTGATGTGATCTTTGAGATTTCTTCTTGGTTTTTGCTTTGCTTGTTTCTTCTCTTTTTTTTCTTGATTGAATGTAAATGTTGAATGTGCTTATGGGTGTGAAGGCTTCACTCACTCTTGGGAGGGAAGAGAAGCCTTGGGTGAAGGGCATAAGTTGGGCTTGACATTGCAGTTGAGAAAAAAATTACCTCATGATGAGGATTGTTAATATCATGGAGTATGGGCTCCATTAAGGCCATGAATCTTCTTTGTTTGGGAGGTACAAGGAGGTGTTGTTGGGAGGTACAAGGAGGTTTTGGTGAATGACAAGGAGATGATTTCTTGAAGGCCTTGAGAGGCAATTACAATGACAATATGTTTTTTATGTTGACCTTGAGAGGCAAAATGTCTTGGTAATATGTTATTTATGTTGTTATAATGTCTCCTCTTTGAAGAGCCCACCTTCACCCAACGTTTTATGATTCCAATGTTGAATCATTGTGCAAGCCATGGGAGGGTGTTGATTGTGTTTAATGTTGTGTATTCATGCAAAATTTTGTGATGTATATGTGTAACCTGGTTCGATCCTTGTTTCCCTAGCACGGGGTTGGCCTCTTTGGAGGCCTATGGTTGGGTGGAAAGCACCCCTAGTCCTTGTTGTTTATTTGTGATGCATTTGTAGATTTTGTGCTCAAGGGAGCAATGGAAAAATAAACTTGGAAGGATCACCTTGTAGATGTTACTTGAAGGAGGAAACTTTTCCATATTGTTCATGTGTTTGCAATAAATGATTGCACAGTAGAGAAGAAGGGGTATGCCATTTTTTTGGAAGGAGATATTGTTTTATGGCATCAAATACTATATTTGTAAAATTATAATTCCTGTTCTTTTTATTTTTTGTATTGAGCTATAAAACTAAATCTTCATTTTGTATATACCACTGTGATGTATGAGTTCATGGGACAGGGAAAAAAATTTGGAGGTTCTCTTAATTAATTGCATTGTAAGACTCTGCCTTTATGAGCTTTATTACAATATAAGGAGTTGATTATCTTCTCTGTCATATATGAGATAGTTTCATGTTAAGAAATAGTCATAATTATAGTTTAGAATAACAAATTTAAGATGCATCCTTGGAAGTATTAAGATATCATTCCTGACAAGTGGAAAAAGAAAAAGGAATAGAGAGTTTCTATGTAATATGTCATTTTGAATATGTTATGAATCTGAGTCTCTTTTGTTATCTCAACATGATGTAAAATGAAATCTTCAGTTTAATGTATGTTGATGAAAGCTATCATGGTTTTATTAAGAAGTTGTATATCATGATTATTATTTCCTTTGGATTTCAAGTTCAAAAAAAATACTATTAGAAAACACCATCCTTTAATCAAAATGATCACTAAAATTCATTGTAGGATAAAAGAAAAAGTACTTAGGAAAGGAAACTTATAGTCCAAATTCAAGAGAAAACCTTGCTGTAGGAGCCTTTTTACCTCTTTGGAAAATGTATGGGAGCGGAAAATAATGTGTGTCTAAAAAAATAGAATAATAAAATAATAAAGAATATGCCTTGATACCCTAATGGAAGTCTATCTAGTAGAGAGGTCATAATATCGGATGCAAATCAAAAAGTCTATTAAACACCCGTAAGGTCATGTGATCCTATAGAAGTGGCATATATGATTCAATGAATTTGTAAGAAGAAAACAAAAAAAAAAAAAAAAAAATCTATATATAAAAACAAAGTATGTAATAAACTAAACTAAATTTACTCCTCACATGCACCTAGCAACTAATGCAAAAAAAACCTAACTCTTGGGGAATGTCCCAAGGCCGGTCACCTTGGGAGCTCCCCATACCCTCTTTCTCCTCATAGGTGGGAGACAAATAGTATAGAAAAGATGACATCAAACAACTTTGGTGATAAGAAAAAAAAAACATAGAGCGGTCTTCAAAAAAAAGAATAAAGTTAAGCATCAAATCACCCCCCGCTAACGAGCACATGAACCAAAGACAATCCTAGGTGCCCAACATATTGGGCAATGTGAAAAGTTATGTTTGGACTTAATTTTTTCTCCACACATGTCTAGGAATCATCACATGCATGGAAGTAGTAGAGGCTAGGGAGATATTGGTAGGAGTGTACGTAGAGTTGGTAGCTTGGAGGGTGTTCCTAGGGGTATGTTATAAAACTTCAAAATTATGTGTCTGACTTGTCCAAAACTAGTAGAGATGATCAAGTTGACCTTATCTAGGAGATTAGTATATGCACATGAGCCTATGCTTGGGAGCTAGAAATTGAGGAAAAAGGAGGATTAGGAAAATAAAGTAAAGCAATTAATGATAAGGAAAAGCATATGTGATAGGATTTGAGTAACTTCTTAGGATGGTAATAAAAGTAAATAGATTTATAAAATTTAGAATTGTATTTGAGGATAATCAGCATGGGGTATATATATATATTATGATTTTAAACTAACCTTGTTAATTGTTAGAAATTAGATTATTGTTTGAGGAAGGAAATAAGTTTATGAATATAGTAGTAATAGTTAGGAAACATTATGGAAACTTGAGAATGTTGTTATAAGAAGTAAATTGTATATATATATATATATATATATATATATATATATATATATATCCATTTGGTTTTATTTGCAAATATGATTGACAATGAATCCAAATCTATACATCTAGAATATATGAATATAGTTTCTTTTGGAAGTTATTCGATGAGAGATAATCTCTTCGTATATAATCTAAGGAGAAACCATTAGGAATAAAGAAACCAAGTATTTAAGGATACATAAGCACTCAACTTAGTTAGAATAGTGGGTTATAGTTAAATTATTCTATGGTATATGTCTTAGTTATTACTTCAGCTTATTTATTTAACCACTAAATTCATTATCATCATCATCATATTTTTTTGAAAGACATTCAACTGATTTATAATATACCACATGGACAACTATTAAGAAGGCTTAAAATGAAGCTATAGATATTAGATAAGTTAACAGTGTATGGTTATAGCAATTTTAATTTCATTGTTGTCACGATTTAATAACATATGTATGTTCATGATTTGAAACTAAGAACTTAAGTTTTGATGTTAGTGAGTTAGAGTTAAATAAATAAATAATAATGAAAGAAGATATTATAAATAAAATGGAGTAACAGTAAAACAAATGGAATGAAGTAAGAATAGAGGCATAATTAAATAAGGACAATGTGTCTTTTAGAAGTAGCACTTTATAACATTAAATAAATAATAGATCAATCATATGTGAAGTACTAAATTATAACCTAGTTTATTAGGTATTAAGAGAAGGTCATGGAATTATTTTATTAATTTAATTTAAAATAAAAATAAAAATTGGTTCTATTTTATCTCGTAAACTTAGGGCATGACATTCTGGTATCAGAGCCGAGGTTTTGAAACATTGGGCATTAATGGGTCCATGAAATGAATGTACAACTTAAATGTTACCTTTAGAAGAAAGAAAACATCAATGAACTCATCTTGTGAGCTAGTAACTCTATAAGAGAAACACAACACCCTTATGGAAAACCCTCAGGGTTTAGTAATAAAGATATAATAATACAACAAATGTAAATATATCTCATTGCAAGAAATAATACACTCCTATGATAATAAAGCCATTTTAGATAATATTCTCCTAGTAGAAAAGGAAATTATAAACTCTAATGGATAATGTTATTTAGTCATAAATTCCAATGTTTTATAAAAAAAATAAAAAAATAACTTCAAAAGATTAAGATATGTTAAAAGTGGAACCAGATAAGAGTTAGTGTTGAGCGTGTCAATCTAACATCCTTAAATGATAGGATAATGGGGAAGCATACCCTAATAGCTATAAGATCTCTATGAACCATAAGACTATGAATAGCTACCCTACTATACGATTCTAGTGAAACAATTATCAAATATGATAATAAGGAAGAGTTAGGGTGCTAGTGTGGGAAAATGATAATAGATAATGGGCATACAATAAACATCAAAACATGATAGAATAATACCCTAGATAAGGATGCAAGTGTAATATTAAGATTTTTTATATTGTAGATAAGAGCAAGTATTGTCCTCAAAAATAGTTGATACTAAGGTGGTCATGGACTACCTGATATGTACAGTAGAGGAATTCTCATTTTCTTACAAGGGCTACAGTATTGAACAAAAAAAATTCGTCAAGAAGCCATTGTATAGTATAGTAAAAAATATAAGTGTAAAGGTGGGACATTTCTATATTAGATGAATCAATGGTTGGTGTTATTAATTCTAATCATGTTGAAACATGATTCCTTAGCATGATTGCTACTTAGCACATCATTGTATATAACTCTTAACTCTAAAAGGATATTTTTCATCTAGGAGACGTAATATCAATATACAATGGTAAATATGTGAGACTACTTATCATGTACATCCATTTGAATGCAATTCAAAATTATTAATCTATGTTTTAGGAAGAACTTACATAATACCATATAGATACAATTCTCACCCATAGGGATAGGATGCTAAACTAAAATATTGATGAGTGATATTGCTATAGCAAGGCCATGTAAACATACGTCCACTTTCGAGAACCATTATTACCAAAACCCAATTTCAACACTAGGAGCCTAACCCATTACATTTCAACATATGCAATAAATTGCAACCTTGTGTAAGGTGTGCTAGTGCACTCCATTAAGCCACAAACTAAAGATGATGCACTCGAAGACATAGGGGCTATGAGACTTTTTACTAAGCCATTAGTGCTATAAGACAACAATTTCCCCTCTTATCCATTAGGGAACTCTAGTATGGCCATGTTATTCCTATGAACTTGATATTTGATGTGAATTCTTGTTGGTCATTTGTTCATATTCTACATTTATATTATCTTTATTTCTACCAATAATTTGACACTTCACATTTCATTAGATTTCTTGAAGTTGGTCCCATTTTAGATCAGGGACATGTCTTGTGTTATTTGAAAATTTACTAATGTGGCCACATGCGTATTATTTTCTTGTAAATTATTCCTTTTATTTGTGAGTTTCTTTTGAGGCATTTTCTTGGAAATTGTGTTGAAATGACCATACCAAGGAGAATCCTTGACAAACCATTTAGGGAATTAATGTACCTATAAACCTTCTAGTTATCCATTGAAAAGCTACTACACAAGATTTCTAAGGCACTACCCCCTTTGTATGTCATAATTATGGAATAAGGACCAACCTCTTTTACCATAGGTATATTATGTATATTAAACTAGTTAAGACCATAGATGCCTATTATGTTCAGGACCCTAAGAAAAGACATAAGCAATTTAGTAGTTAGACCTTAGTAAAGGAAGGATTGGATTACTTAGCACTAATAGTAGAATACTCAAGTAGTGTCAGCTCTAATAAGTACAACCTAGGCAATAACACAACACTGGCACCTAGTTTATGAACTCTAGGAGGAGGTTCATGCCTAGGGGGGAAGGATGTGAGGCCTCACCCGATCTGTCATAGTACCAAAAAGATAATTGCATTACCATGATTTTAATCCTATGTTTTGATACACTTTTGAGACTGTAGGGTTATGTCATTTTACTATCTGCATTTTGATGATCCGCAATTACTTCCACATATTATAACCTAATTGATGCATTTAATGATTCTATTCATGTTTTAAGCTATTGACAATGCTTCAATAGAAATTGAATGGTAGAAATGCTTGAATGTGATGTTTAAAGTGGAAATTAGAGTTAAAAGATAAAAAAATTTATGCATTGAGACCTAACCCACATACCTAGGGATTCAATAGTTGTGAAATTCAGCATCTTGTTGCAATGATAAAAAAAAAAGACTATGAAGTTATTCAGAATATTAATTTGACCATGTTATCTTGATAAGTAAAGTTTGATGTAATAGTATTTTGAGCATTTTACATGGAAATCATTAGAAAAAGTAATTTAATTAAAAAGAATGAAGTATGGAACTCAAATGTCGAATGTGATATGTAAGTTTTGATATTTTAATATTTGAAGGTTATATTTGAAATGAATAAGAAAGGGAAAGTTAATTTGAGATGATGAAATGTATGCAAGCCTAATGTTGAATGAGATAATGATTTATTTTACATATGCTTATATGATTTTCTTGGACTACTGACGCTCGAGTTTAGTGTGCAGGAATTTGACCATGGGTTTAAAGGGGAATTAAGGCTCAAACTACTACAAACATGACATAGCCAAGGTTGAATTAGTGGAAAAGATTCAAACCTCATTGTAATGTGTTTTACTTCATATATGTGAATTTGTATGTAGTAATCTAGTTCATGTATTATTGTAGATAAGTAATTTTTAATGTAATATGTTGTGTTGTGTGTGTCACTTAACACTTGTTTTGTCCATGTGGAAATGCCATCTCATTGAGGGTTTGACAAGAAGTAACCTAACTTAAATCTAATCCCAATGTAGTACCCAAGTTAACCTCACATAGAAAAATGCCATGAGGAGTCTCAATCGAAGGAAATTCGAATCTAGACTTCGCTAGAGTTTTTAGGGGTCATTAGGTGGTCCCAAAGTGTCTTTTATGTGAAAATAAGATAGCCATGTGATAGTATATCAAGTTAGGAACCTATTTTTGACCATGTGAGTGCCTAGACAACCTAGAGGGCTCCTTTATCCATGCATTCTTCCACCAATTCGAAAATGGACTTGTCACATGTGTTCCCTTCCATGTTCCCACTTAATCAAAAATAAAAAAGTTAGAGGAGACAAGTTTGTAAGAAGTAGTGGCTTAGTGTTTTTACTAAAATAAGTTAGTGAGAAGGCTTTATTAGAGGGTTTTGGAGAAACTAGTGGGGTGTTCACCCACTCTCTAATTTTAGAGATAGCTAGACTTTGGAAGGAAAAAGGGAGCTCTACTACAACTATCTTTACCCTAGCTTGGACCAAGGTTAATGTTCCAAATCCATGTTTCATTCTCATTCTTGAGTATTGTAAAGTAGATCTCTAATTATGAGGAATTTGTCAAGGGAATATGTATTATAGTGGGAGCCTTGCATCTTGGATTGATGTTGTGTTGTGGATTGTGAGAATATGTAGTGTTCTTGTTGCATTATGGATTTTGATATTTTGATGTGGCATTGTGAGAATGTGATGTGATCTTGGAGATTTCTTCTTGGTTTTTTCTTTGATTGTTTCTTCTCTTATTTTTCTTTATTGAATGTAAATGTTGAATGTGCTTATGGTGTGAAGAATTCACTCACCCTTTGGAGGGAAGAGAAGCCTTGGGTGAAGGGTATAAGTTGGGCTTGAAATTGTAGTTAAGAAAAAAATTACCTCATGATGAGGATTGTTAATATCATGGAGTATGGGCTCCATTAAGGCCATGAATCTTGTTTGTTTGGGAGGTACAAGGAGATTTTTGTGAATGAGTAGGAGATGATTTTTTGAAGGCCTTGAGAGTAAATTACAATGGCAATATATTCTTTATGTTGGCCTTGAGAGGCAAAATGTCTTGGCAATATGTTATTTATGTTGTTATAATGTATCCTCTTTGAAGAGCCCACCTTCACCCAATGTTTTATGATTCCAATGTTGAATCATTGTGCAAGCCATGGGAGGGTGTTGATTGTGTTTAGGTTTGTGTACTCATGCAAAATTTTGTGATGTATGTGTGTAACCTAGTTCAAGCCTTGTTTCCCTAGCATGGGCATGGCCTCTTTGGAGGCCTATGGTTGGGAGGAAAGCACCCATGGTCTTTGTTGTTTATTTGTGATGCATTTGCAAATTTTGTTCTCAAGGGAGCAATGGAAATAAAAACTTGGAAGGATCACCTTGTAGATGTTACTTGAAGGAGGAAACTTGTAATTGTGTATTTTATCTTTAATGGAGAACTCTCCATATTTTTCATGTGGTTGCAATAAATGATTGCACGATAGACAAGAAGGGGTATGTCATTTGTTTGGAAGGAGATATTGTTTTATGGCATCAAATATTTTATTTGTAAAAGTATAATTCTTGTTCTTTTTGTTTTTTTTTATTGAGCTATAAAAGACAATCTTCATTTTGTATATACCACTATGATGTATGGGTTAATGGGGTAAGGAAAATAATTTGGAGGTTCTCTTAATTAATTGCATTGTAAGACTCTACCTTTATGAGCTTTATTGGAATATAAAGAGTTGACTATCTTCTCTGTCATATATGAGATAGTTTCATGTTAAGAAATAGTCATAATTATAGTTTAGAATAACAAATTTAAGATGCATCCTTGGAAGTATTAAGATATCATTCTTGACAACTAGAAAAATAAAAAGAAATCGGAGAGTTTCTATGCAATATGTCACCTTAAATATGTTATGAATCTGAGTCTCTTTTGTTATCTCAACATGATGTAAAATGAAATCTTCAATTTAATGTATGTTGATGAAAGGTGTCATGGTTTTATTAAGAAATTGTATATTGTGATTAATATTTCCTTTGGATTTCAAGTTCAAACAAAATACTATTAGAAAACACCATCCTTTAATCAAAATGATTACTAAGATTCATGGTAGGATAAAATAAAAAGTTCTTAGGAAAGGAAACTTATAGTCCAAATTCAAGAGAAAACCTTGCTGTAGGAGCCCTTTTACATCTTTGGAAAATGTATGGGAGGGAAAAATAATGTGTGTCTAAAAATATAGACTAATAAAATAATAAAGAATATGCCTTGATACCCTAATGCAAGTCTATCTAGTAGAGAGGTCATATTATTGGATGCAAATCAAAAACTCTATTAAACAACCCTAAGGTCATGTGATTCTATAGAAGTGGCATATATGATTCAAAGAATTTGTAAGAAGAAAAATAATAATAAAAAAAAAAAAATCTATATATAAAAACAAAGTATGTAATAAACTAAACTAAATTTACTCCTCACATGCACCTAGCAACTAATGCAAAAAAAAGCCTAAGTCTTGGGGAACATCCCAAGGCCGATCACCTTGGGAGCTCCCCATACCCTCTTTCTCCTCATATGTGGTAGAAAAATAGTGCAGAAAAGCTGACATCAAACAACTTTGGTGATAGGAAAAAAAAAACATAGAGCGGTCTTCAAAAAAAAGAATAAAGTTAAGAATCAAATCACCTCGCTCTAACAAGCACATGAACCAAAGACAATCCCAGGTGCCCAACATATTGGGCAATATGCAAAGTTATGTTTGGACTTAAATTTTTCTACACACATGCCTAGGAAACATCACATGCATGGAAGAAGTAGAGGCTAGGGGAATATTGGTAGGAGTGTATGTAGAGTTGGTAGCTTGGAGGGTGTTCCTAGGGGTATGTTATAAAACTTCAAAATTATGTGTTAGACTTGTCCAAAACCAGTAGAGATGATCAAGTCGACCTTATCTAGAAGATTAGTATATGCATGTGAGCCTATGCTTGGGAGCTAGAAATTGAGGAAAAAGGAGGGTTAGGAAAATAAAGTAAAGAAATTAATGATAAGGAAAAGCATATGTGATAGGATTTGAGTAAGTTCTTAGGATGCTAATAAAAGTAAATAGATTTATAAAATTTAGAATTGTATTTGAGGATAATCAGCATGGGGTATATATATAGATTATGATTTTAAACCAGCCTTGTTAATTGTTAGAAATTAGATTATTGTTTGAGGAAGGAAATAAGTTTATGAATATAGAAGTAATAGTTAGGAGACATTATGGAAACTTGAGAATAATGTTATAAGAAGTAAATTGTATATATATATATATATATATGTATGTATATACATATATATATGTATGTACATACATATATATATGTATATACATACATATATATATGTATATACATACATATATATATGTATATAGATACATATATATATGTATATACATACATATATATATGTATATATATATACATATATACATATATACATATATATATACATATATATATGTATATATATATATGTATATATATATGTATATATATATGTATATATATATCTATGTATATATATATGTATATGTATATATATGGATATATATATAGATGTATATATATATACATATATATATATATACATATATATATATACATATATATATATATGTGTGTGTGTGTGTGTGTGTGTATCCATTTGGTTTTATTTGCAAATATGATTGACAATGAATCCAAATCTATACATCTAGAATATATGAATATAATTTCTTTTGGAAGTTATTCGATGAGAGATAATCTCTTCGTATATAATATAAGGAGAAACCATTAGGAATAAAAAAACCAAGTATTTAAGGATACATAAGCACTCAACTTAGTTAGAATAGTGGGTTATAGTTAAATGATTCTATGGTGTATGTCATAGTTATTACTTTAGCTTATTTATTTAACCACTAAATTCATTATCATCATCTTCGTATTTTTTTGAAAGACATTCAACTGATTTATAATATACCACATGGACAACTATTAAGAAGGCTTAAAATGGAGCTATAGATTTTAGATAAGTTAACAGTGTATGGTCATAGTAGTTTTCATTTTCACGTTGTCACAATTTAATAACATATGTATGTTAATGATTTGAAACTAAGAACTTAATTTTTGATGTTATTGAGTTAGAGTTAAATAAATAAATAATAACGAAAGAAGATATTATAAATAAAATGGAGTAACAATAAAATAAATTGAATGAAGTAAGAATAGAGGAATAATTAAATAAGGACAATGTGTCTTTTGGAAGTAGCACTTTATAACATTAAATAACTAATAGATCAATCATATGTGAAGTACTAAATTATAAACTAGTTTATTAGGTATTAATAGAAGGTCATGGAATTAATTTATTAATTTAATTTTAAAAATAATAATAATAATTGGTTGTGATTTATCTCATAAACTTAGGGCATGACAATTCAAGACAAGGGAACCCTTTATCCCCTATCTTATTTGTTTTAATGGTTGAATGTTTGGGAAGATTCATGGAGAAAATAGTTTAAAAGGGGGAGTTTGTAGGGTGAAGACCTTCATCAAAGGAACAAATGTATTCTCACCAAAAATTTTTGGATGACTCGATTCTAATAGGAGAAGCTTCAGTTAAAAATTATACGAGTATCAAAAAGGAGCTTGATGATTATGGGTAGGCCATGAGACAAATTATAAATTGGAATAAAAACTCTATTTAATTCATAAATGTTAATGTGAAAAGACAATTTAAATTCAAAAGAGCTATGGGATGTGTGGTGGGAAGCTTTTTGGGGTTGTATCTTGGTTTAGCTCTTTTCTTGGACTCTCCTAAGTCTTTTTGGAGTTCTCTAATTTATAAGATACATACAAAGTTAGGTGGATGGAAAGGATCCTTCCTTAGCCAGGGTGGTAAGATAATTATGCTAAAATCTATTATTCAAAGCATCCACCTATATGATCTGAGTGTTTTTAGGATACCCAAAAAATATGCTATGGTTACTCAAAGAATTCAGAGAAACTTCTCATGGATTGGTATGGAAAAGCATAAAAGAATGACACTAATTTCTTGGACAAGGTTTGTAAGCCCATTGAAAAAGGAGGATTGGCATTAAGAAAGATAAGTAATATGAATGATTTCTTACTTTCTAAGCTCATTTGGAGACTCTATAATGATGAAGGAGAATGAAAAGATATATGAAATAATAAATATAATATGGAGAATAAAAGCTTTAATTTTTTCCTTAGAAATGATGATATTCAAGGGGGTCAACTATGTGGAAGTAAGTTTAGAAAAATAAAAAAATTATTAATAAATGGGTGAGATAGAAGGTTGGCAATGGCAGGACTGTTACATTCTAGGATGATATATGGATTCTTGATCATGCCCTGAGTTTTGATCAATAGTGGAATGGTTATATTATGCAATGAAAGCCTACTTTTGCAACATCTATTGGTGACTACTCGGAAGGAAATAAATGAATGGATCTTACTAGAGTGGATGATTCTCTAAACTACCTTAATAAAATGTTCAATGTTGTCTTTATAGTTAACGAGGAGGACTCTCTAATTTGGAAGTTTAATCCTAATGGACTATTTCTATCTCTTCTCTATATGGACCTTTGAAGATTGTCATGAACCTTGTTGGGCTAAAGCTTGGTTCAAAGGTTTGACACCTAAAGTTAAGATTATTTTTTTGGATTTTACCATAGGAAAAAATTCTCACTACTAATAATTTAAAGAAAAAAAGTCTTTGTCTTGTTAGAAAATATTATCTTTGGAAGGAAGACAAAGAGTTGGTTAATCGCTTGACCATTCACTTTTCTTACACGAGAATATTATAGGAAATTATTTTTAAACTTTTGGATATGGAGTGGATTCTCCCTTATAGTATACAAGATTTTTTCTTAGCTTGGAAGTCACCCTCTCGTAATGCTTTGATCAATAACTTCTGGAATCATATTCTACCTAATTTATGCTTGGGTATTTGGAAGGAAAGGAATGATAGGATCTTTAGGGGTAACGAGTCAAATGCTTATTAGATCTTTCATAATATCAAGGGTATGGTGACAAAGAATGTCAGGCTAAGTGGGAAAGTCCAAGAGCCTCATGATGAGTAGGAAGCCAAAGTTATTAAGAATTGGAAAGTGGAAGGGGCTAGTTACACTAAAAGTGAAAAAAGTCTTAGAAGCTTAGCTAGATAGAATTGTCCACCAAAGGGATGGTACAAGGTCAATTTTTATGGGGCCTCAAAGGGAAACCCAAGGATTGTGGGTTGTGGTATTATTATCAAAAATGGAAATGGGTATACTACTGGAGCAATGACAATTCCTATTGGAAAGTAGACCAATCACATAACAAAAGCTAGTGTGGTTCTTTATGGACTATTATATGTTAAGAGTGTGAATATGGACAAAATTTGGCTAGAAGGCGATTCTCTAAATATAAATTAATTATCTTAACAAGGTTGTATGCCCTCATGGAATATTCATAACATTATATGAAAAGGCATAAATTTAATCAATTCTTTTGCAAAATGTGTTGTTACTCATAATTTTAGAGAAACTAACAAAGTGGCTAATTGGGTAGCAAAAGTGGCTTGTAAAAGTCACATGAAGATGACTTGGAATAATGGAAATGACATCCCAATTGATGGGCTATCTATGATAGAGTACAATAGAATTGGAAGCAAAAAAAAATGTTTTAATAATGATGGCAATGGTAATTAGGAATAATTATAAGATGTGTTAGAGAGGAAGTGTCTAGATCATGATTGTGTATAACATGACTACCCATTTATTACCACATATATTGTGGGTGATTTTCCAAAAGAAAAAATCTCACTGTGACTTTGAAGAAGAGAATTTTAACTTGCTTTAGCTCACTGGTAAGAATATAAATTTCTATATAACTAGTAACATGGGAGATAGGAGAAAGAGGTGTGAGCTAGGTAATTGCAAGGAATGTAAGCAAAAACTAGACATATGGGACATTTTGAAATAGGGAAAGTTTATGGAATTTATAGAGAAACTAAAGGAAAGTAACCCATTTATTACTAGGGAATTTATCAAAAATTGGAAGAAGGGCAATCTTCTAGTTGGAAATCATAGAATGGAAGTCACGAAGGATATCATTACAAAAGCCACTAGCCTAGAAATGGAAGGGATTAACTTCTACAGAGACAAGAAGATTTCTAATAGAGTTGTTGATGAATTTGCGAAGTCGACCAAGGAGAGAAATAGGTTAGTCAAAATTGGTAATTCTTACTTTAGCCCTCATTCTATTTCTATACCTTGGAAGTTTATTATGTGTGTTATGATTGAGTATATTACCTTAGATGGTTGTTTTACTAAGATTTATGGTCACCACTTCATGCTGGCTAAGCACTTTAGACATAGGGTTGGGATTAACTTTGTTTTTTACCTTCAACAGTCTGTAGATAATACCATTTTAAACCTTTAGAATGACACATATGGAGATCATGCTTGTCATGAGGGTTTGATGGTGTTTATTATGAATTTTCTTAAGTTAAAAAAAGTGGACAGAACCCCTATAAGACAAAAGACTATGGAATGTGAAAAGTCAATGAAAAACAAGAGAAACAATCATACCCTTGGGGGCTCATCATCTAAGAGAAGGAAAATAAATGAGGTGGATTACAAGATCAAGATTGATGAGGAGACTGAAGAGGGAAAAGGTTAGAAGAATAAGGGTAAAACTAGTAGCAAAATTAAACTAGAAATAATATGAAAAAAAATGAAAGATGCATAAACATCCCCTTGAATGATGAACCCCTAATCCATAAAATTGAGAAGGCTATAAAAGGTAAGAAGATTGTACTTCAAGGGAAAGTTGGGGATAAAAATAGTAAGGGTGTTGACGTAGGGAATGATAATGTGGATCTGGATGAGGAAAGTAGGAATTAGAGAAGTACCCATGATGATCAAGGATATATGAAGGGTGTCTTGGGAAACCCTTGGGAGATGAGAAGGGACATTAATTTTATGAAGGAGAAAATGCAAGATATAAAAAGGGAGTTTGAGCATCTCAGTAAAAAAAAAAGGGTTAGATGACTTTAGGCCAGCATCTAGATAGGCTCTTGGGGGTGATTGAGAATGCTGAAGAAATTAAGAATATGATGAAGAGAGTCCCACCTCTTGAAGCTAAAAATAGAGTTACTGATCAAGTGGTGAAGGACATGCAGAACAAGATGGACATTTTGGAGAACAAAGTTGAGTGGATAGAGAATATTTTGAAAAAGCTTGCTGATTAGAGTTATTTCATATTGGAAGCTATTGCATCAAATATCAAGAATTTGCTAGATAAGCTGGAGTAGGGGAGAAATTAGGGTACAAAGGAGATGAAAGATGATCAAGGTCCCAAAAAATGAACAAGGGAAAACTTGAAGAAAATAAAGGTTATTGATGATAAAGAGATTAACAAGTTGAGGGCCTCTCCTATGAAAATGAATATTTCAATTAGTCAGGTAGCTAACCTATTGAAGACTTTATAGTTGTCCTTTTGCTATCTCTCTACTTTCTTTTTTCTATATTTTTAAGTTTCATTTCTTGTAGGGCCTTGTGTTTTGACATGTTTAGTTTTTTGGTGTTGATGCAAAGTTTCTCCTAGGCTTTTACTATTTATCTTGTGTTGTAGCACCTGCTTGGTTCTTTGTAAAAGGTTTTGGGTCCTTTCAAAATCTATTTTTACTTAATAAAAAAAAATTGAAATAATTGAACATAGGAAATTAAAAAATTAACCAAAACAAACATAGACATGGAAAAATAGATGACCAATTTATAAAAAAAGAGTTCTATTGAAAGAAAATTATATATCAAGAACTATATCAAATCATAAAAGACTAGGAGAAAGAAGAATAAAATCATAAGTAGACATTGCAATCAAAAGTATAAAATACAATGAAAAGTTTTATTATGTAATAGGTCTATAAAATATTCAAGATCCTCGATGTACAAATGCCCATGCTATCTTCATGTTCAACCACTAAGATACCCAACTCACTAATTTGTTAACACATATCATTATTAATAGTTGAATGGATCTGTCTCTTTGATTGAAAAACTAAAACATAATTTAAATTAGATATTTATGAGTAAATAAAATGATAGATTGTCAAAAAGTTCTATCATTAATGTTAGAACTATTATCAAGAATGATGTTCAAGAAAAGAACAATACATATGACTAATGTATTTTCTAGTAAATATTTAAACGACTCTATCATGGATTATAATGGACACCAACATTGACATGGTCACAGATTTTTCAAGGGAGGTAGAGGTTATTTCAAAGTGAGGGCCCATGTTTCTCTGGAGTGCATTTCCTTTCTTTATCAATACTTTGTCTACTTCGGCTAATATGGTTCTATGTATAAAAATGATAACCCATATTGGTAACACTTTTGACATAATCTTGCTGGAAGAAAATACATTGATTTGAACTTTCAACATTTATAATGGAAGTAAAATACATTGATTGTAATATTAATTTGGCCTACAATTTTTGTTGATGTATAGTCCAAATAGTTGGCCCACAATATTAGCCATCAATATATACTTAATGATTTCTATAGTGACTAAAACTTAATTGTTGATTGCATTCTTAGGAAAAATAAAGTTATCAATATCATTCACATTGGTGAGAGGAAAAGTGCTAATGTTGTTCTATTCCATGTTTATAATATTATGTATTTTAAGATCGTGCAACTCCAATTAAAGATCCTTCTTGCTAGTAGATTTTACTAATATACCCCACCACCACATACAAAATAAAATGTTTCACTAGCTAAGCTAGAAAGAAGTAAAAAAACATATTTATCTATAAATGCTTCTTACATATTAGAGCATGTCCTAGTTTCTTTATTAACATTTCTCATTACGTTTTGTGATCTACCATAGGATGTAGAAATCGATCTTAGTTTCTAATCAATATTTCATCTATTATTCTGATAATAGATCATAGCTAGCATGATTTAAAACTTTTATTAAAATATTAAGACACAATCTAGTCAAGAAATAATGATAATGTTATGTATATTTTGAATTAAGATATTCTTAACCTTAGATATACTATGTTATAGATAAAACTCTATAATCAAACAACCATAAATGAAAGTGATGTTATTATATTTGTAGAAACATAAGTAGTACCAAACAAGTTGTTTTATGTGTTAAGGGTCATCATGTTGTTTGATGTGTTTTCCTTTGGTTCCAATAAGGTCACATGGACCAAGAATCAAGTCCATGAATCAATGTTGGTCAAAGACCCGAAGGCCACTCTTTAAATAAATTAAATCAACATTTGGAAATACTCCTCTACAATAATCATCATTTAGAATTTCAACTTATTATATTGAAATTATTATTATTCTTAAAATTTAGAACTACTCCTCTACAATGATCGTCATTTAGTTGTTATGAGATGATCAAATGAGAGGAAATAGTCGAGAGCTTTGACTGAAATAAATTTTAGAACATCATATGAAATGAAATAGACATGCATGTGAATAGAAATAAACTAGAAATACATTGTTTATAGATGAAGGTATTAAATGGTTAATTTTGGATAACTCAGTACAAGCAGTCAACATTCAATATGCACATATCATTATCTAAGTTCAAATGAGTGTGCAGGATTATACACATACTAGAAAAAAAGGAGGGAACTAAATATACTAGGGAGGTCCAAAGGCTTACACTCATTGAGGTCTACTTCAACAATGACCCTTCTTATGAAAGTGTTGTCCAAAAAAAATTCTCATGAGATAATGTGTTATGAGCTCTTCATTAGTGGGATGGAACTTGAATCAAGGAGGCAGTTGCACATCATCATTATCATGATTATAACCAAATTAACATCCTTCATTATTTTATTCTCCTTCCAATCTAGCCACTCAACCTTTTGAATAATCTGATATGTAGGTTGTGGAAAGATGTTGTGTTGACTTCTTTTATAGGTGTTAGGAGAGGTAGGAAAATGGGATGAGAAGAGATGTGTCAAGAGACACATATCAAAGATGAATATGCCTACTATTGCTAGTATGAAATGGATTACCTCATCCTGGTGTGCACATGTTTAAGAAAAACATCACCATAAACATGTTTTCTTTGTGTCAAAAGAGTATGTGTATATATCATTATCATTAAGATGGGGGATGGGAGGCTTTGATATTATGGGGTGGGGGGAATAAAATCTCCTCCTATGATGTATCTCAAAATCCTAAGATAGAGAATGTGTGCACACATGAATATATGTGTTATTAGTAATGGTAGAAAGTAAGTGAATGCAAAATTAGGTCATGGGGGAACATAAAAGAGTTTGTGGGGTTGTAGCTAAGATTGATAAAGGATTATTTAGAATGTTTGATGCATGATCATATGATGGGCATGAATAGTCCTAGGCCTAGTTATTATTTATTATCATAGTCAAGGAAATCCATTATTAAGTACCTGGTCATTCATGATTGTTTATATTCTTACCCTGCACCTTGGGAAAATCCTAGCTATTTCTTATCAAATCCCACCTAACTTTAAAAATTAGAACCCCACAAACCAAAATTTAAAAAAATCATAATTAGCATCAATGGATATAGTATTTTAGTACATTAATTCCATGGGAATTAGAGTCTTGTACAATTACTCCAGGGGATTTCTTTTGTTTTGCAACTTAGTGTTGATAGGAAGTCATCCTGAAAAGATTAAAGCCATAAATTATGTTTCTTAAATACAAAAATGGTTAAAGTATTCTTAGGGTGTAATTGATTATATTTTTGCATAGATTTTTAATGGTTCAATAGATTTCATTTTCAAATGAAATCAAGTTTGAAGCTAGGCAATATCATTTTGAAATCATGTAAACCAAGTTTTAAACAATTTCATTTCCAAATAATGTAAATTAGGTTTCAAGAAAGTTCATTTTTAATCACATAAACTTGAATTAGTACACATTGTCATGTAGTGTTCATGAAATGTGGGCTTGTAGTATTGAGTGACTCATATGGGAATTTCCTACTCAAAACTCTGTTGACATATCAGTCAAGTTTGTTATTAGTGAGATACACTTATTCATATTGTAAGTATCTACTAAGCTTATTGTATATCTAACCATGTTTGTAAGGCATTTTAGCTGTCACTAAGTTCTACAGTTGCTACTAAGTCCTTTGGAAAAATTCCAATATTTATCAAGCAACTATAGTTATCATGAAAATCAGCAATGTAGACCATTCATCTCAGTGTATGCCAAGTTTACTAGTGCAAACCAAATTTTGTAGTGCTTACTGACTTCACAGTTTATGTGATGCAAGTCAAGTGTTAACTAAGCTACTCAGTGTTAACCAAGTGACTCATTTTATATTGAGCTCAAGGTGATAGTGTTTACCAAGCTATATAGAGGTAAATAAGTGATTCAGTATATATGAAAAGTTTCATAGTATCTACTAAGTCATCAGTGTAGACTGAGTTCAAGATTACTTGGAAGTGATTAGTATGGATCAAGCTTCTACATCTACCAATTGCATGATGACTCTGATCATTGACAGTGGATGTCGAGTATCAAATTTCATCATTTTAGTCTTTAAAGCCTTAGTGTCTACACTTGAGCTGACTTTGCAATATTTTTGTAAAGTTGTATAGTGGTCAACTTTTTAATTTGGATAATTGGATTGGTATATATGTGGTGTATTACATCACATCTAGTGTGTGTATGTATCAATGCAATAATCAAAAGAGTAGAAACTGAAAATTCTAAAGGCTACATCAGTATAAGAAGTATCAAAGATTCACCTATCATAGAAAGGTGATTTGTACACTTAAAGAATCTTATTCAACAAACCAAGTTGCAATTCAGAGATCAACTATTGTTTTATCCTAATAGGTGGATTAGTCAAATCCTTTAACAAGATAGACCTAATAGTCTTTTGTAAATCTCTTTACTAAGTGCATACTTCATTGCATTTTTGTAAATCCTTTCACATGGTGGACCTTGAAGTCCATATTTCTCCTAACAGGGCATATCATTACAAGTGATCAATTTAAGGCTTAGCAGGCCAACTTTGTATTGTAGTACTAAAAATTGTGGGTATCATCCCCACCTCAGTTTTACTTTATATTTGGAAGGTTTTTGAGTCACCAAATTTTTGTGTCAAAGTGTTATGAATGCTTTCCTATTTTTACTTTTTTATGCATACAATTAGACCAAATTATATGTGAAGGATTAAATGCTAATTTGACTATTAGATTAAAAGTTAAAATTGTAAAATTTTTAGAAGTTACTAATTCACCACTCCCTTCTTAGTAACTTAGTATTGTTGAGAATATTTCCATCAATTGGTATCAGAGCATTGTGATTCTCAGAAGAAATTTTAACAACTTGAGTAAATATCAAAGCCATGGAGATATTCAAACTTGACAAAGCTATTGACATTGAAAAGCTAGATTTGGAAATAGCTACTGCCCAACTCAATAAAGAAAAAGAGTACCTCTCTCAATCCTTGAAAATAAGAAAAGAACTTGCAATTCAAATGAGTGATCATCTCTACATTGAAGAAAATGTTGAAGATCTTCATTCAAGAAATCAAGATGAAGCCAATGAAGCAATCAAAGAACTCCTAGAAAAGAATGGTTCCCTATAAGAAGAAGCAAGAGAACTAGAAATTTAGTTAATAAGGCTATGTAAAGTCATGGAGCAAAAGAAAAAGATAAAAGAAGAGATAGAAGGAAAGAATAATGAAATCCAACACTAATCCATTCAATAAGCAGACCTTATTGATTAGCTCTCAAGTACAAATGAAGAAATTATGAACCTATAATCTGAAAATAAAATATTGCAAAATGATCTAAACTCTAAAAGGAAAATAAATGAAAGAATGATGAAATCCCAAGCACACATGTATCAATTGAATGAGGAAAATATCTATAGACAAGAGGGAAAAGTAGGATTGGATATACAGAAGAAGGAGAATCATCCAAGCAAGTAGCTCAAAAGAATCTAAGACCTACTTGCAATCACTTTGGTAAGATAGGTCATACATCAAAAAAATATTGGAGTAATAGAAAAGAAAAATTCAATGGAAAATTCTACAATTGAAATCAGCATGGTCATAAGGCTAATGAATGCAATGAGAAACCAAGATTTGAAGGAAAATGTCACAAATGTAAGAATCATGGAAACAAGTCATCATAATGAAAAACCAAGTTATTGAATCTAGTGGAGAAAATTGTGAAAGCAATTTTTGGTTGGGACTACATCACTTGGTGTAGATGTGATTACTGTGGAGAATTTGGAGACATTGGAATAAATTGTGTAAAACATCATATGAGGAAAAGAGACACCACTAGAAGATGTTTCACTTGTACAAAACTTGGTCATCTTGCCAAGAACTATATGAATACTAGTAGAATAGAAGATGAAAAGAAGTCAACGACTGATAACATCCAAAAATAGATGAAACAACAATGGGTTCCAAAGTCTACCAATAGTACAAGTCCAAGCAATGGTGATCAAGTCACTCAAGAATTGGGTGACTCTACCATTACTACTTAAATTGTCAAGGGAGAACTAGAACTAAGGCTATCAAAGAAGACATAAAAAATAGTTTCAGATTGAAAGAACAAAATGAGCCAAATCTGTATTTAGGATACAAAGAAATCACCAAGTAAAAGGTTACTAGTGTCTACCAAGTTACCTTCTCTACTGAGTGAGTTTGGGTCATAGACATTACCAAGTAAGGTTGGGAGTAACTAAATTAAATATGGTTACCAAATGATAGAAGACTCTACCAAAGCAAGGTTGGGAGTAATTAAGATGTATATGGTTATCGAGTCACAAAGACTTCATTGAGTGTTCAATGTAAAGAAGTGGATGACAGACTATCAACATGATGTCAATTAGTCTACCTTTTGTACTAAATCATTTATGAAGAAATTTTGATAAAATGCATGGAATCAAAGTCATTCTTACTATGAAATTCTTGAGAGCTATTGCAAAGTGAAATTTTTAGAGCATCCAAGCGATTTGAGAGAATTGTTAGTGAAAGATTTTGAATTCTCTCAAACTCTACTAAGTGAAGATGGCATCCAAAAACAACAAGGCAAAGTGAGGATTAGATATGTTGGTTCATGGTGAATGGAAGGCACCATACTTCAAGCTCACTCCTATAATTTCCGAAACCCTAGATCCAAGTGGAGCATAGTCTCAAATCCCTCCAAATGTACTATTGATCAATGATATTCACACTTACTTTAAATGTGTTATTCAAGAGATTGGCACTTTAGAAATGGATGATTCCCTAGATAAACTATGTGTAAATGGAGTTTTGAAACTCAAGCACCAACACCTAGAAACTAAAGGGTTAACTCACATTCCTCACATACTCTATGAATTCGAAGTAAAATGGATTAGGTTTATACTTAGTCGAGTACCTAATGGGTAGTTTTGGTTGGAACAACTAGTATTGATCACAAAGAAGATGATTCATCAAATTACTAGTCTCCCAATATTGGCCAAAGCTAAAATGACCAAACCCTAGGTTAGTCTAAACTAGAAAAGAAAACCTTAGTAGAATTGGGTGACAGAGAAATGAAGATTAGTAGTGTCATAGACATGGAGTTGAAATTTAGAATTCATATTATTGCATATAAGATTTACATCTTGAGTAGATTAAATAGTATATCATGTAAAGTAGTTGACATTGCATGCAAGGTAGTGAAGAACAATCTATCTTTCAACCTTGCCGAGCTACTATTGAAATAATTCAACAAGAATATGGAGAGCATCAAGACATCAAAGAATAACCCATGTAAGTTTGGATCCCTATTAACCTATTTATTCTTTTATGTTCAAGAATTCTTCGCTTTAAAAGGCACTATTGTGTGGAGAAAAGATGTGCCTATTCTTTATCAAATGAATGAGTATATTGTTGAGATGGGTGAGAACTATAAAATTATCATGGATAATTATTTTGATGCTTTCAAGGAGAAAATGAACAATAGACACCAAATCCACAAGAAACTTGTTGAAGATTATAAGGATGATGTGTGTTTCATGGTGGATAGTGACAAAGTATACATTCAGGTAGTTAGGCCTATAATAGCATGGGTAAAACCTCTTGGATATGAATTTATATTGATGAAATAAAAGATATCATTAATGCACTTATTAATGAACCATTTGATCCTAAGGCTGCATGTTTTGGTACCTATAATAAAGCAAAAGCCAGGATAGAACTTGAAATAAAGCTCCCTTAGGCAATTAACGAAGGAAAGAAAATAATTTATAAACTAAAAAAAATCTCTACCCTTTTGTTGATTGAAGGAAAAGGTGGGGATGAGGAAACAAAGGATGAGGAAGAATCTGAGGAAGAAGAACCATTAAAGAAGAAGGGAAAGGTAATTATCACCAAGCCACCAAAGCCATCCACTGTAGTATTTATAAGAAGATCCTCTAGGAAGAAATCTAAAAAGGAAGGATTAGACATTATATTCAAAAAACCTCCACTCACCTTCCAAGACAAATTGAAAGATTTGGAAGTTAGAGCTGGTATAATAAACTTTAAGGCATTAAAGTATGAAATTAGAATAGCTAAAGAGTAGAAGCAGATAGAAGATTTGGTAATGGACAAAATGGGTAAATGGAAATACTCACCAAACTAGCTTGCTTCTCAAATTCTTAATGTTTTGATGGAGAAAATTAAGCCAATATGGGAATTTTCCATGCAAATTGTCAAATAAATCTATGGGCAAAATTTGAGGTAGCCTATACCAAGCATATCAAATGCAGAGGTAAAAGAGTCACTAAAGAAAAATGAAGAAAAATTTACTTTGAAGTTCAACACTTGCCTAGTTCTGATGAAAGATATTGAAAATGTTGTAAGGAAAGCAATTAAAACTTGGAAAAATGTTTATAATCTTCATAAACTGAGTGATTTCCCTATGAATGTAAATGATGATGAGGATGAAGAAGGAAATGATGAAGAGTCAACACATTTTGACAAATTCGAAGATGAAGAGGAACAAGAGCAAGAGGCTACCAAGGAAGCAACATAAGATGATGAGGAAACTAATCCAATTAAGATAGTTGTAGCAGTCATTGCCTCAGTTCCTCACTCTCCAAGCAAACTAGTGACAACATCAAGTGCAGAGACAATCCCAACAAGACTGATTGTGACCACCAGTGACAAGTGATAACCCAAACATCCAATCACTCTTTTCTCCTATTCAGCTTAGCACATCATTGACTGAAGTGACCTACACTTCATCTACCGAGTTGCAAAATCTTCCCTCTTTTATCAAGTTGGCTACATCAATTTTGAGCAGAAAAGTTTTAGACACATCTATGATTGCCACATGAATTTTGGATTCTTTAGGTAATTCTGTTAGTATTCCTTCAATAAGTGTAGTATCAATTTTTATAGATAGTCCTATTATGTCTACAATTATTTCTATTCTAGTCACACAAGCAATTAGTGCAATGATAGTTGAGACCAAGTCTCAATCGAGCACAAAATTTTTGGGTAAAGGAAAAGAGATGAAGGAAGAGATAGACCTAGATGAGGAAATTGTAATCCCAAATTGGAACATTTCCGAGCTCACTCCAGACCAAATGCAGACATTTGGAGAACTCCTCTAGAAGAAAGACAAACAATAGAGATTAAGAGAGGAAATGGATAAAGAATTTAAAATTATTGAGGATGAAAAGAATATTTTGGCAGATGCTACAAGTGTAGACATTAATTCTTCTTAGCTAATTTGGTATCAACTAGCAAAGGTAGTTCTAAAGTTCAATGAAGATACTGATGGGCATGATAATATATTACAGAAGGCAAAGAAGAAATTTGAAAATAATGTGTTGGAGCAAATTGCTCCACAAATAGCTATCTATCAAGTAGAACTTTCTACAATTTTGGGTTCTCTGGAAATGTGTGTTACAAATGTATCATCACTTTTTGGTAACCTATGTGATGTTTCTAATGTTACCAACAAAATAGAGGACAAATTGTCCAAGATAGATGAATATCTCAAGGCTAGTGCTTAGCAGCTGCAACTTGACCCTAGTTCAAGTTCTACACACTTTAAAAAGATAAGGCTTTTGATAGATATGTAAGCAGAGTTTCTTAGAGAAGAAGCAATGATCAAATCTACATTGGTAGATATACAGAATATGATTCTTCCTAACATGGATGCATTGTAGAAACACATTGTACATTCTAAAACTCTCATCCATGACAACAACTTCTCCATAGTAGACCATATGGTAGAGTTGTCTGTAGAAGTGCAGATTGCACTTCACACATGTAAGGTCCTACAAGACAATGGGGATAAAACTTTGGCTATCATACTCAAGGTACATTTAGAATTTTTATCTTATTTTGGGATAACTATGTAAATGAATAGAATAAATCTTTGGCGGTAATGTCAAAAAGGGGGAGAAAGATATATGTATAAGGGAATAAGAAGATATGAGAAAGATGTATAGGAGGAGGTAGATGGACAAAGATGTAAATAATTATGGGTGAGAAAATGTAATAAGTTGTAAAAACAATGGGGAGAAAGATATGTACAATAAGTATATATTGTATATAGCAAGAAGATGTATAGTATACTATATGAAAGAAACTTACCATGTACAAATATATATATCTTACAAAACCAATTTTGAAAAATCTCAAAAATACTATACTCTATTGAGCTAAGAATCACCAGGTAATGGATAAAGGTATTTAGGAAACTTTTTGAATTCAGTTTTGGCTAATAAGTGTTTTTTTACTAATGCCAAAGGGGGAGACTATTGAAATATCAATCAAGTTTGTTATTAGTGATATACACTTATTTAGATTGTAAGTATCTACCAAGCTTATTGTATAGTTAACAATATTTGCCAAGAATTTTAGTTGTCACTAAGTTCTATAGTTGCTACCAAGTTCTTTGGACAAATTCTAGTGTTTATTGAGTAGTTATAGTTACAGTGAAAATCAATAGTGTACATCATGCATCTCAATGTATGCTGATTTTACCCATGAAAATTGAGTTGTGCAACGCTTACCAATTTCATATTTTATGTGATGCAAGACCAATGTTGACCAAGCTACTCAATGTTAATCAAGTGACTCAATTTATACCAAGCTTGAGGTGACAGTATTTACCAAGCTATACAGAGATAAATAAGTGATTCAATATATATGATGAGTTTCATAGTATCTACCAAGTCTTCAGTGTAGACTGAGTTTAAGACTACTTGAAGCTGATTAGTATGGAGCAAGCTTCTACATATACCAAGTTCATGATGATGCTAAGCATTGATAGTGGATGTTGAGTATCATAACTTGATCGAGTCAATCTTTAGAGCCTGAGTGTCTACACTTTAGCCAACTTTGTAATATTTGTGTAAACTTGTATAGTGGCCGACTTTGTCATTTTTATAATTAGATTGGTATATATATAGTGTGTTATATCATATCCAATGTGTGAGGGTATCAATGCAATAATCAAAAGAGAACAAAGTGTGAATTAAAAAGGCTACATCAGTATAAGGAGCAACAAAGGTTCATCTATCATAGTATGGTGATTTGTACACTTAAAGGAAAATCATTCAACAAACCAATTTACAAATTAGAGATCAACTAATGTTTCATCCTAATAGGTGAATCAATCAAATCCTTTAATGAGGTAGACCTAACAGTCTTTTGTAAATCTCTTTACCAAGTGCATACTTCATTATATGTTTGTAAATCCTTTCACAAGGTAGACCTAGCAGTCCTTATTGCTCCTAACAAGTTAGATCATCAAAATTGATCAATGCAAGCCTTAATAGGCCAAATTTATACTATAGTACTAAAGCTTGTGGGTATCCTCCTCACCCAAGTTTTACTTTGTATTTGGAAGGTTTCTGGGTCACCAAATCTTTGTGTCAAAGTGTTATGAATGCTTTCATTTTTTTAGTTTCTTATGCATACAATTAGATTAGATTATATGTGAAGGATTAAATGCTAATTTAACTATTGGATTAAAAGTTAAAATTGTACAAGTTTTAAAAGTTACTAATTCACCCCTCCCCTCTTAGTAACTTAGGATCATTAAGAATATTTCAAACAACCTGATGCTAACCAAATTGTGCCTTTTGTGCATATTCAACTGTAAAAATAACATTTTCTCTATCTTTTTTTTTTAATGTTAGTGCATGAGCATCATAATTATAATTGTATCAAGATATATAGTTGAGATTTTGATGATATTGGATGAAATAAAAAAAATACCAATTTCATAAAATATGCCCACTATATCAGAAATAGACATAAAAAAATTAGGGCCAAATATAGTAGTGTAAACTATTAGGAATAAATAAATAACTTTATGACATGTGATTACTTTATCAAAAATATTTTCAAACTCTTTAAGCTCCCCTTCTTCCTTGTAATTATTCTTCTCTATGATCTCTCTACTTGGTTCGTCTATTTTTTGACAACTCTCAAAAACCTTAAACAACTTATGTAATTTTTCTTGATCTCTATTTACCCCAACTTATAATTTACCTTGCATCTTTCTTAGCCTAATTAGAGTTTCTTGTAACTTCCTCTTGAATATTTCAAAATGCATTTGACATTACGTTATCTTCATCAAATCAATTTTATTATTCCTGAGATAACAAACTTTATTTTTATTTGCTAACTTTACTTGAATTTTGTAGTTAGATCTTTGAAAAAAAAATAATAAACCATTTCCTCTAATACTTTGATCCACATACTAATTTTTCTCTTTTTTCCATATTTAATGAATATTTCTTGACAACTGTACATCTAATTTTCCAAAACTATTCCTTCTTTTACCTATTCATCATGTTTATTGTTTTCCTACAATACTAGTTCATTCATAGTGTTCCTTACTCCTTTGTAGTGACAGTGCTGGGTAAATAGTTTACCAGTTCCATTACACCAATTTCATTTGCCTCTTTTTCCTTCTTACCAATAGTGGAAAGATTATCTATCTTCTCGCATTCATTGATAAGACCTATATGTTTTCCTATTGTCTCAAATTATTTAACTAATGGCTTATCTTCTCAATAGTGATCTTTTCCTTCTTTATGATTTTCAAAAAAAGAAAAACATGTTCCAAACTATTCATCAATATCCTATAAATGAAATTTTCATTGACAATATCTCTTCATAGGCTCATGCTACTTAAGATCATAGAAGCTTAAAATATTATGGTAAACTAGTATGCCATCCACTCTCCCTCACAATGCTAACATGCCCTCCCCACTATTTTCCTCCATGATATTTCCACCTAGTGGTAGTCCTTCCTCCTACTCATCCTCCTTCTCCTCCTCATCTCTATAGAAGGAGTTGAATTATGGACCTAGATCTCTAGTAGAATAGTCATCTAAGAATAAGGGTCTCATGCCCTGCACACTAATGTACCATAATTAGTATCCCAACACTCCTACATCCTCAACTGCAGGACATTCATTGATATCATCTAGAATCTTAGTGTCTAATACAATGAATATAATATGGAGTCCCTCTCCATATGAAAAACCACATATAAAAGAGGATTGTAGAAGATGGTTCCATTCATATTGGGCATCACTATTGTGGCAATAATATAAAGCATAAACCTCTTCAAAAAAGGAGTTAATCCAACAAGGGAACCCTTCAAGATCACCTGATCACATCTCTCTCTAGATATTCATGTAATCCCCATATTATGCTTGAAATATCCCATTATATCTTCTAGAGAAAGGTTGATGAGTGGTCTAACCATTGGTCCCTAGACTAGAAAATGTAAGATTCCATAAGCATCCTCCAAGGTGGCATTCATCTCCCCAATAGGTAGATGGAATATATAGGTGTCCTAGTCCCATATCTCCATCAATAAAAATTGAATATATGTGTATAAATGAACATGAGGTATCCAACCTATCCAGTAGTGCCAAGTGTCTCTTATAATCAATGTCTCTTCTACTCCTAGCTCTTGTATGTAATCCCAAACATATATCTTCATGTTTGACATGTAGTAGTCCCTCATCATAAGAAGCTCATACAATGACAACATGATGGATCTCAATTGGTATATTACATCAAAATAGTGATTCTAAACATACAAGTTTTCATTTTTTCATATCTTGAAATAGGTTGACTTCTTAGGAAGAGATTCACTTACTGGGAAGAGGTCAACTTGCACCCTAAGAAATAGATTGACCTCCTAGGTAGAGGTTGACCTCTTGAGAATAGGTCAAATTCTTGACCTAAATATTAAAAATCACTCTTCAGAAAATACAAACAAATCCTAAATCTACAAAAAGATATAAATGGAAGGAAAATGTAAGGAAATGAGCACAAGCATTGAGATCTACCTCCTTGATCTTTGCACCATTTTATACTTTTTACTGAAGAACCTTCATTTGCATTGGTAATAGTTCCTTCTTCCTTGACATCTTTCTCCTTCTTCTCCTTCACCTTCAATAAAATCTTATAAATAGACTTTAGTAAAGATGAATTTACTTTATATATGTTTTTAACTAGGGTACTTTTTTGAATTTATTTTCAAAAGTATTGATCTCATTTGGTTTTGCATATGAGTGACAATACACTTAAGTCGTTACTTAATAGTACTTAGTGCATGTTGAGTAAGTAGTGTATGTCAAGCATAAGTTTTTAGATAATGCATGCTAAGAAAAATATAGAGTATTTGCCAAGAACTAGTATGTGTTTTAAAGATAGTTAGTATCGAGAAACTCTAGTGACAAGAAAGCTAATACATGATGAGTGAGTTAGTTGTTGAGTGAATAGTGGATGCTGAGTCATTCAGAGGTCATATTACAACATTGAAGATATAGTGGATGCCAAGCACCAGAGGCTTCAAGTGTCAAGTAAAAAGTTTTGGACATAGTTGTTTGTAATAGCAAAAACTCCTATTTAAACCATTTTTGGGCTGACTTGAGGATTGTTTTATGATTGTAGAAAATAAGAATGAATCTACATTGAGAATCCCTATGTGATACATGCAACCAATTAGATAAAGGGATGAATTAAGTGGAAATATAGGTGAATCATATTCATTGATTCCTACCTAACCTTAGGTCACCTAATTATTCTTAAGGGGGGAAAACCATAAAAGAGTTAGTGTGTGAAGAGAGAGGTTTGCATGTGTAGAGAGAGTATTCATGGTGACTAAGGAGATGTGAGACAACTAAATTACATAATTAGTTAGAGAGAACAGAGGAAAGTAGAGAGAGGACATAAGTGATAAATATGATGAGATAGGATCAAGTATATATTAGGAAAGAGGATATCTAATATCTAGTAGAGAGGTGCTAACTGATAGATCAAGGCTAAAACATTATAATAGGTGAATCAATAAAAATCTCTTAATTCACTAGTCCTAGCAGGACTTTGTAAATCCTTTAATAGATTTTTTACTTTATTGTAAGTTGAAGTCCTTTAACCAAACACACTTTTAACATGGTGTTGAAATTCTTTAACAAGGTAAGATTTAACAGTCTTTGTAACCCTTTAATAGGGCAGACCTTTCATAGGGTAGATCATATAGTTTATGATGAAACTTATTGTAACCTTAATTGGCTACACTTTGCAACTATTGTAGTGAATTTAAAGTTTTGAAGTGTTGATTCACACCCCTCAAACCCTTAGAATTTTATTTCCCTATTGATATTTCTAACAATTCGTATTCAATCTTGTTCTCTGGAAAGGAAAGATCTTAAAGATGGAAGTCTACAAGTTGGGAAAGACTATTGAGAACAAAAATCTTAAATTAGAACAAGAAGTCCAATCAGTATTGTTATGTGAGGTGACCAAGTAGAAAAAGAAATTTGAGGAAGAAAAAGTCATGATTCAAGATGATAAAAGGACACTGACCAATTGACTAGAAGAGAAGACATTAGAGGTACAAAGGATTGCTAACATGCAGCTAGAAATAATGAATCAAGTGATGATTCACAATAATGAATTGAATAGCAAGGACATTGAGATCACAAACCTAAAGTTATAGAATGAAAAAATGAGAAATAAACTATGAAGAGAAAAATAATTTTCTGAGAGTTTCAACAAACCTTGTGAAGCCATCAAATACTTTGACAAATTGATGAGATCTCTTAGATCTAACAATGATATTATTGGATTGGGATATACCAGTATTAAGGAAAGAGAATCATCTAAAATTGGTGAACAAAGAAGCAATAAGGATAATAACTACAAACCCACTTATGATAATTGTGTAACATTAGGTCATACAACAAATGTTTGCAGGAGCAACAACACAAATAAGAAACCTAAGAAAAAATTCATGGTTTACTATCATAAGTACAATAGGCAAGGACATCAACACATGAATGCAAGACCAAGACTTTGTGTGCACAAGGATTTAAAGGAAATTTCCAACATTATTAGAAGTATGGACATAAAGCATATGCATGCAGATCTAATGCCAAGTGGACATCTAACAAGTAGATGAAGGTAAAACAAAATGAAAAATCCTACAATTGGGATTACAATACAAGGTATAGTTGTCACTATTGTCAAGAGTATCGACATGTCACTAAGAATTACAATAGAACACCTTTTAAAAGTGATTCCAATAGATGTTTGAGTCAAACTACATGCTTTAGCTATTTGAAGACTAGTCACCTTAGTGGAAACTATCCAACAATGTCAAAAGCACCTAGCAGTGAATTCAATAAAGGCAAAGAGAATGTTGATGTTGAGAAAGTTGAAGTGCAAATGAACAAAACATCAATGAAAAAGGAATATCATAGAACATCAAGTTCAAATAAGGTCACTTAATCCAATGGATTAGGTGATCACATCAGCCCCAACTAGGAAATCAAAAGGTATGTGGGACTAATATCTCAATGATATATATTTTGCATCAGTTCCAAGAATCTAAGTTCTAAAAATATTATATATGCATGAATTAAGATGCAATGTATTGGTTATAACCTAGAATAAATCTATAAGTTTTGTTATTTTTCATGTTGCTACCAAGTGAAAATGAAATTTTAGTTGATGTCAAGCTATTAAGGGTGATAGTATTGGTTGATCTCACTGTGATTACTGAGCATAGTAGAAATTATGTGTAAGCTGAGTGAATTGAAATTGGTATGGTAATCTAGCTTACAACTGTGTAAGCATTTAGCATTTATTGCCAAGTTTTAAGGGTTATATAGTTAATTTTTGAATCATTTGCATTCATCTAAGATCAAAGAGAGCATGAAGAGCATAAGGAGAACTAAGGAGAAAGATTCAAACATTTTAAAACTAGATTTAGCTACTGCTCATCACCAATCATAAGATTCATAAGGTATTTATCACATGGCAAGCTATGATGTCTAAATTATCACTAACCCAAGTTATTTATAATGGTGTCTAGCTCTTCTACTACTATTAGGAAGGAAGGAAAAGAGGTTTTAAATGTTCAATTAATAAGTAGTGAGATTAAACAACCACCCATCCAAGCTATTCCTAAGGTACCATACAAGGGAGATCCTTTTGGTGCATTATCGATGATACCACCATAGGTTTTGATCATACAAGATGTTAGAAGTTTCTACACTTGTAAGTTTGGTAGCATTGGAGACATGGATATTAGAGATGTGTATGGAAAATTGTTTATAGATGGAGTATTGAAGGAGGAAAAAGAAATTTTAGAGAGAAAAGGGTTAACCTGTGCTCTAGATTTTCCAAATGTATTCAAAATGGAATTGATTAAGATAGTACTTAGCAAAATACATGATCACTCGAGATGGTTGGAAAATGGCCATACAAAGATCACAAAAAGGATCATCCAATGAGTAATAAGGTATCCTAATCTAAATAGACCCAAGACCATGTAGAGTGATGCTAAGGAGGTAATTGAGAATAATATAGGGACTATATGCAATAAAAGAGAAATGACCATAGGCAATTTTAGATCCTCTAATTGCATTTGTAGTGAGAATAATCACTCACAAGTTTTTTCACTCTAGCAAATTGAAAAATGTTTCGTGTATGGCTGTGGATTTAGGCTAAAAGATAGTGAAGAAGGACCACACTTATTACCTTGCTAAGTTAAAAATTCAGTAGTTATCAAAAAACTAGGGGACCATAATTTAAAAAAAAGACTGCATAATGCAAATTTGGTTCACTACTAGTTTGAATATTCTTTTATCTATAGAATGCATTTCCTTCATTTAGAAAAGTTGCTTGGAAGACCAATAGGCCTATTGTAGTTCAAATTGGAGAGTTCATAGAGCAAATTGGGGACAACTTTGAGTCAATAATGAAAAGTTATTCTGAGGACTTTAAGAAGTTTGTGAAATAGAGACTAGGGATTCTAGTATCACTAGTGGAAAAATATTATAATGATGTTTGTTTTCTAGTTGATGCTGATCATACATATGCATGAACTGTAAGAATCTGAAAAGATTAATAACCCAGAAAACTAGTGCAAAGAGTAAATATCTAAACTATGAATGCAAATGATACAAAATCAAAATAGCATCATAGAGTTAGTCTCCAAGAGAGTAATGCGAATGCTGAAAGAAAAATAGCATTAAGAGGATGCAAAAACAAGAGATACAAATACAAGCCAGGTAGCATGCTTATATAGGCTAGGAAGAGGGAGGAGGTGGCAACACCAACCAATGAGTAGCAACCATCTATCAGACTAAAGATAGAAAAGTATCTTCCCAAGATAGCTAATAGATGCTCACATGTAGGAAGGTGACACCTCACAACCATTCACCTAATAAGACATGCTTTATTAACCTAAGCAAGATTATTAAAAGTGTAGGAAAAACTTAGCAAAATAGGAAAAATAAAAAACTACACTAACACTCCCCCATAAGCGAAGCTTAGGTGGATGTAGAAATGGGTCCTGACAAGTCAAGCCTGATGAAGCATCCTGCACCTCCGGCAAAGCTTGCAAATTTTGTCTAGTTGATCCACTTACATCGAACAATTTTTCTTCCCTTAGAAAAAGGGACAAGATCCCAAGTGTGGTTTCTCATCAAGGAACTATAGTCTTTCTGCATAGTTGTATCCCACTCAGAAATACCAGAAGCCTCATGAAAGGACTGTGGATTTGAGGTAGTAGCAATGAAGATATGTAGAGCATCCTAGAATTGTGAACAAGTCTGCTTGGTGTCTGATGGATCCCCAACCCAATCACCTGTGAACTGCAAGGTCTGTCTAGCCCAAAGTGGACCAGAAGATGGAGAATCTAGAGGAGAATCATCAACCTGTAAATGATGACTAGGAGAGGAAGGAGGTGAGTCCTCTGAATCACTCTCTGCATCAAAAGTGGAGGTAGAAGACTGCTCAAGTGAATCTGACCCATCAGAAGATCTATCATGTATTCCAAGTGACTCCAATGTCAAAGTTGAAGGCAACCCTATGACAATGCTCTGCTAGTTAAGCTGATGCAAGTAGTGGAAGTTAAGATGGTCAAACTGCTCATGCCATAATCTGCTCACATCATTAGAGTGAGTGAGTGAAACAGTCAAAGGAGGATCAGGAACAAAATGAGAAAACATATAGAGTTGTGACTGATGATCTGCTCTCCCAACTGCAACTGTAGAATCATTGTACAACTCACATATCTCCACTGAATCAGGAGTGAACTCAACCCGCTTACTTGAACCTATGTGAGTGATCTGGTATATCGATAGGAGATTAGTTGACAATGAGGGTATACAAGGAACATCATGGAATGTGCAAAACCCTACATCAACAGACCCTCTCCCACACACCTCAAAAGGAGTGTTATCACCCATGAAAATAGAAGGCATAGTACATGGCTCCAAGGATGCAAGTTCTTCCTTAGATGAAGCCATGTGGTGTGAAGCACCTGAATCAAGAACCCAAGTGGATGGTGAGGAAGAAACTGCAAAAAGAGCCTTGCCCTTTCCTTTCCCCTTGCTATTTTCTTTTTCTTTGTTGGACCCTTCAGTAGAACTTTGTTTGATAGACTCAGGAACACTGATATTATTCTTCTCAAGAATGTATGTCAAGTGATCAAGTTGTTTCTGCAAACATTTATGTTCATCATGACCAGGTCTTTTACAATAGGCATATTTGACCTTTTCTTTCCTAGGCTTATCGCCCTTGGAAGATGGTGTATCAATAGTTGCTTTTGAAGAAATCGATATCTGATCCTTCTTCTCCTCGCTATTCTTTTGTTTCTTATCCTTACTATTATTGTTACTACTTTGTCCTTGTTGTTCTTTTGTGCCTTGGTTGGCAGCCAAGGCATGTGACTTAGAGGACTTAAGAGTGCCCATCTGGATTAGCTTTTCCTGTTCTTGAGTGAGATTGATAGCAAAATCATCTAAAGATGGCATGGTGAATTGAGTACCAAGTGCACCCTTAGTAGCATAGAAGGTAGAGACAAACATAGAATATTCTGAACTTAGCTTAGAGAGAATACTAAGAATCAGTTGTTCATCTTTCTTTTCAATTCCACATTGTTTTAACTGCAACCTTAGTGATTTCAATTTGGTGAAGAAATCTTGGATTGTGTTGAAATTTCCTAGACTCAAACTAATTAATTCATTTTCCAACATATGACCCCTCATTGAATCTTATGTACCAAATAGTGTTTCTATCTTTGTCCATACTTCATTTGGTGTATCCAAAGGCTCAATGTGAAATAGCAAGTCAGGAGAAACAGACAAACACAATGTTCCAAATGCCTCATCACATTTGTTAAACCACTTAGGCTTATCTTCATCTTTAGCAGGTTCAGTTTCAAGTCCCATAGTTATCCTATTTAATCCAGCTTTCGTTAAGTGAATTGTCAAGGCGTAATTTCCACTCAAAGTAATTGTATGGAGTTAGGATGGGCATATTTGTTTGATCCATGATGAAGAAATGCAGAGAAGAAATGCTAGAAAGAAGAGAACCCAGCCACGACAATGCCCCCCCCTCTTTACTCAATCAAAGAACCACCCCCCTCCCCCCCCCAAATAAATATGATTTGGCACTTTATTTTAGTGCGTTTACAACTACCAATAGAAATAAATACTTAGTGGTCTTGATTTCAATGCATTACAAACCCTCATGAAGAGCATATTCTAGAAGTGAAACTTGGGCACAATAAAAAAGGAAACAAATAGCGCCACTGTGATCTACTCGAAAAATCATGCACTTTCAAAAAAAGAATCCCCTCGATACGAGGTCGTATGAGAAAGTTATGATCCTCCGAAGTTTCCAAAACGAGAACTGTGCATAGTCACGACAGAGAATCTGCAATTTCTAAAGAATTCATGCATGAAAACCAAAAAACAACTCCACTAGTGGATAGAGCACAAAAAAATAGCCAAGTTCATAACAAGAATCATCAAAATTGGAGTCTGTATGAGCAAGAACGAGACATTTAAAAACTGCATTCAAATCTGCGACTGCCAACGGAGAGGGGTATGGCTGTAGCTTTGTGTGCTCGATTCTAAAAAATATATAGCTTGATGCAAAATCTAAAAGATACCCAGATGGTTTTTCCAGGCTGCGAACAAAACCCAGAAAGAATTTTTCTTGCTGATGTACAGAAGATGTTGCTGTAGTGTAAATCAAATGCTTGTAATAGTAAAAAACGGCTCCAAAAATCAAAAAATGACCCCAGCAACCAGAATATGACATGCAAATGCTAGATCAGCTTCCTAAGTCCATCAATGGCATGCTGGAACCTGCAAAACTGATTGAAAACTCCAAATATGCAAGTTGGTTGTCAGATTTGAGATTGAAACCCAAGAGAAAAACTATTTTTGTCAAAACTTTTCTGATTCTCAGGATCATCCAAAGATGCAAGAGAAGATCATACTTCATTTTTCAAAAAACTACAATAAAGTTTATTAGCCCCCCCCCCCCGAATCTCTCAAATGAGGAAACTAAAATCTACTCTTGCACATAGAAAAGCTCTGATACCATGTTAGAATCTGAAAAGATTAATAACCCAGAAAACTAGTGCAAAGAGTAAATATCTAAACTATGAATGCAGATGATACAAAATCAAAATAGCATCATAGAGTTAGTCTCCAAGAGAGTAATGCAAATGCTAAAAGAAAAATAGCATTAAGAGGATGCAAAAACAAGAGATACAAATACAAGCCAGGTAGAATGCTTATATAGGCTAGTAAGAGAGAGGAGGTGGCAACACCAACCAATGAGGAGCAACCATCTATCGGACTAAAGATAGCAAAGTATCTTCACAAGATAGCTAATAGATGCTCACATGTAGGAAGGTGACACCTCACAACCATTCACCTAATAAGACATGCTTTATTAACCTAAGCGAGATTATTAAAAGTGTAGGAAAAACTTAGCAAAATAGGAAAAATAAAAAACTACACTAACATGAACAACTATTCCAAGGGTTAGATGGATCAGAAAATTACCCTATGAAATCAATGTGCATGAGGCATCAACTTCCATCACAACTTTATTGGCAGAAGAAATAGATAAGAGTGCAACCTCATTTGGAAATTATGAGGAAGCCAAGTGAAGAATAACAATAGAATTGAAGATAGCCTATGCTGAAACATTGATGATGAAAGATTCTCATGTTTCAACTCGTGAGGTCTTAGTAGACCTTGTTACCAAGCTAGATGTTCAATTTCAATCTCTTGAGGTAGCATGCAACAATTGGGATGCAACACTCAAGATTATAATGGAGGTCTATCAATTTTTTTTTGGACAAACAAACTATTAGTGTACCACCCATGACATAAGTGTCAAAAAAGGGGGATATAATTTTGAGACAAAAAGGAGAGAATACACAAAGGGGAAGTAAATGTGGAAATAAAGGAAGACAATAACTCAAAAAAAATTACTTATTAGGAGTATCAAATTCAGATACAACAAATAACAATCAACTCAGCGGAAGTTATGAAGATTTGAGGTATGACTAATAAGTCATCATTTTTTTGTGAAATTTTGACATTTTGAAATTGTGTATGTGAGCTAAGTAAAGAATATAGATTATCTGAGTTATGCTCATAAGTTAAGGTTATATATGCATGAAAATGTGCTTTTGCCACTCATGTCAAAGGGGGAGATTGTTAATCTCATTTTGGTTTTGACATAAAAGTGACAATACACTTTTGACATTTTGAAATTGTGTATGTGAGCCTAGTAAAGAATATAGATTATCTGACTTATGCTCATAAGTTAAGGTTACATATGCATGACAGACTATTTTTTCCACTCATGTCAAAGGGGAAGATTGTTGATCTCATTTTGGTTTTGACATAGGAGTGATAATACACTTAAGTTATTACTTAACAGTACTTAGTGCATGCTAAGAAAGTAGTATATATTGAGCATAAGTTGTTAGATAATACATGCTGAGAAAAATATACAGTATGTGTTGAGCACTAGTATGTGTCAAGTAGACAGTTTGTGTCGAGTCACTCAAGTAATGAGCAAGATAATACATGTTGAGTGATTTAGATTTTGAGTGAATAGTGGATACTGACTCATTTAGAGGTTGTGTTATAGTATTGAAGATATAGTGGATTCTGGGCATCAGAGGCTTCAAGTGCTGAGTAGATAGTTTTGGACATAGCTTTTGGAATGACACAAAATCCTATGTAAATATTTTTTTAAGCCAACTTAAGGATTGTTTTATAATTCTAGAAGATAAGAATGAATCTACATTGAGAATCCTTATGTAGTACATGCAACCAATTACATAAAGGGATGAATTAAGTGGAAAAATGGGTGAATCATAGTTGTTGATTCCTACCTAACCTTAGGTCACCTAAGTCTTCTTAAGGAGGGAAAACCTTAAAAGAGTTAGTGTGCAAAGAGAGAGGTTTGCATGTGTAGATAGAGAATTTAGAACAGAGAAAAGAAGAGAAAGGATAAAAGTGATACATTTGATTAGAGAGAATCAAGTATAATCAAGAAAGAGAAGATCTGATATCTAGCAAAGAGGTGCTAATAGAAGGATCAAGGCTAAAACATTCTAATAGGTGAATCAAAAAAATCTCTTAACCAATTAGTCCTAGTAGGATTTTTAAAATCCTTTAACAGAGTGCATATTTTATTCTAAGTTCAAGTCCTTTAACCAAGCATACTTTTAGTAAGGTGTTGAAATCCTTTAACAGGTAATATTTAATAGTCTTTCTAAGCCTTTAATAGGGTAGAGATTTTACAAGGTAGATAATAGTTTATAATCAAACTTATTGTAACCTTAATTGGCTACACTTTACAACTATAGTAGTGAAGATTTGTGGGTGTCATCCCCACCCTAATTTTACCTTCTTATTGAAGGGTTTCTAGGTAACCAAATATATTGTGTCATATGTGTTAATTGTTTCATGCTATGGATGAATATGTTTAGTTTGGTATTTAAGTTTACCTACAAATTGTGAGATGGATGTGTGGTGAATGTTTTTATGATAAGTAGGAGATAATGTCCATGGCAAACCAAATTGTGATATTGCTATCAAGAGTTGACCATGTGATTTTGAGTCAAACTCATTGACCCATGTTTCACGAGTCATGATTTAATATGAATCCATCTCCCATGAGAATAAACAGAACACTTAGCACTCATTGGATCTAGGTGATGCTCGCATGGGTGAAGCACTAGGACTTCTTGGGAGGTCACCCATCCCAATACTACTATAGCCTGATTGTAATTAACCATTTTTTTATCGTTAAAGTTTTGAAGTGTCGATTCACCCCCCTCCTCTCAAAGTTTACTTTCCCTATTAATATTTTCGAAAAAAAGATAACATATAATTATTAGATGTTAATACCTTCATTCACTCATTCTGATTTTGGTTATGTTCTTGGTGTTATATTTATGATTCAATTATGTTTCTATCCAAGTACCTTTAAAAAAATTAGGATTCATCTTGAATGGGTTTTAAGGCCACATATAATCATATCCCATACTTATTTTTTTGTGGTAAACATGATTTCTTATTTCACTTTTTATGAATGAGAAATTCAAAAGAGAACAAAATATAGCTACCACTTGAAATTCATCATATTTTCTTAGTAAGTCCTTGGAATTTTTTTATTATAACTAACTTGTGGTCTTGTAGCATGTGGTTACTAATATTTTCTTGTAGGAAGCATGTGGACTTGGCAATTTTTTTTTCTAGTTATATATATATATATATATATATATATATATATATATATATATATATATATATATATATATATATATATATATGTATATATATATATATATGTATATGTATATATATGTATATATATGTATATGTATATATATGTATATATATGTATATGTATATATATGTATATATATGTATATGTATATATATGTATGTATATGTATATATATATGTATGTATATGTATATATATATGTATGTATATGTATATATATATGTATATATATGTATATGTATATAAATGTATATATATATATATGTATGTATATGTATATATATATGTATATATATATATATGTATATATGTGTGTATATATATATGTATATATATATGTATATATACATATATACATATATGTATATATATATACATACATATATATATATATACATATATATACATACATACATACATACATACATACATACATACATACATACATACATACATACATACATACATACATATATATATATATATATATATATATATATATATATATATATATATATTCTTTTCTCACTTTAGGGTGCATATGCACATAATATCATAGACCACTGAAGTCGGGGCTAAATGTATTATCTTAAATTGGATGCACTATAAGTTATGAACTTTTATCTCTTATTTAGTGTGTTTGCATTGAACAATTTCACTTGGAGCATACACTTTCCTATTTCTTTCTCTCTTTCCTAGGTGAAATTGAGGTAGGATGCAACACATTCTCTATGATTTCTATTTTTATCATTCATGGAATATAGTAGGAACTATTCGTAAGTTAATGTTTTCAGTGGGGGGGGGGGGTTGATGGAGGATGGGTAAATTAGTACCATCTAAAACTTTTGACCTTTAATGAAAGATAAACCTTTGAGTATCTGATCTTAGCTTACATGTATAATCTTAATACCTTTTTCTGAATAAAAGTAAACATAAGTAAATAAATTAAATCATAAACACATTATAAAATTTGACATAGTGTTTTGGTAATGCAAAAACCCTTGATTAGGGTAGAAACTATGATGGAGTTGAAACCCACAATCCTTCACTACTGCAACATAAAGGTTACTTGGTTAGAGCATACAATAGTTTCACTTCTTCTAACTTAACTTGTTAGGAGTAATCAACACTATATTTCAAGTACTTATAGATACCTATTAAAGTCTACCTCATTAAAGGATTTTACAATACTCATTAAATGTGCACTTGATTAAGAGATTTACAATATAAAAGTTTGTTCAAGCCTACCCACACTTTGGGAATTAAGAATATAATAAGAAAAATGCACTCCATACAATATATGACCTAGTATAGTACATCTACCTATATGCTCAATAAGATCCTCTATTATCTAACTTGTTTCTTCACCTTTCACTTATTTGAATTCATAAATTCATCCACTTTGATTACTTAGTAGCTCTATTTTTCTCATCTATTCCTTAAGCTTCACATTGCCTTCAAACTATTTGTTCTATCTCTATATTTATGCTCTTTATGATCAAGACATATATATTACTTCCATAGCTTTCTCTAGGCTTAACCTAATTATGGTTTGGATCTTTCTAGAACACTCAATAGATTAGATCTAAAATCCACTTTGATCTTCATCTTTTTAGAAAATATTATTTCATATCATTGGTTTAATCCTTATATTGGAATCATAAACCATGTGGTTTTATTCTCAATAAATATTACCTAATGTGTTTTTTGGTCTTCATTAACCATTTTTTAGCTTAGTAGATGCCAATCACTCAAAATTTTGTAGATTAAAAATCATTTATGTTTTTCCTATGTCACTCAATATCCTTATTTCACATGTTTGATAATATTCTTAGTAATATTGCACTCAATAACTTTTGAGCTCAGTAAAATTATCATGTGCTTTGGTATATACTAACCAACATTGTTCACCAACCTATTCTATCTTTCATTCACTAATAGAATTCTTATTATACTTGCTTCATTGGCCTATATTTTCTTTTTCTAACAAAAAATTCTTGGGTTCTCTTACATTTGTTGACTTGAATATTTACTCCACCATGTCATAACTTTTCATTAATGACAATATTAATTAGGAGTACCATTTTTCTCCTTTGACATTAGTGACAAAAAATTCTTAGCAAAAATTTGATATCCCCACCTAAACTTATACTTCTTGTTTTGTTTTGAAAACCTTTTTCAAAACTTGTATTTATTACCTCTCATTTCATATAAGTTGCACCTATATTATATATCTTCATTTTTTCATAGGTTTGCTAAAAATAAATATAGATGTTTTACTTACAATTTATGAAATAATTCTTTATAAAATGACTTGACACCATCATAAGTAGTCTTCCATGCATCTTTCAATGCCTCGAGTGTCAGGAGTTGGGCTTGTAATTGTGAGGATAAATCCTCCATACTTTCTATCACATATATATTTTGTGTATTGATGAGGTCCTTTGATTTTCTAATATTCTTTTCAATAATCTCAAAATGGAGAATAAGAAGTGCTTGAAGTTCAAGTACATGTGTCTATTGGAAACTACAATTAAAACAATTGTTATGTTGTCATTGATGTCAAACCTTATTGGTGAGATAGTTTCTATCTAATTTGAGTGCAATATCTATATGATTGATGAAGAGGATTTGAGAAGCTAGTCATAACAAAAGCACTTAGAGGAAAGGTTGAGTTATGAGAAGAAACTAAAAATGAGAATTTGATTAGTTAAACTTTAACAAGATAAAGTGGTTTTTTGATCATGTTATAAGTGAAGAATGTAGTTGTGCTAAAGCCTTGAAGAAATGATCAAAGAATGACCAAATGCACAAGATTGACCAAGAAATGGAATAGAATATTATTAAACTTGTAATACATGTCGAGTAGTGCTAGTGTTGACTGAGCCATAGTGTGTGCTAAGAAAAAATAGTGTCAGTCAAGCATCAATATTGATCAAGTGTTAATATATGTGTTGGATAAGAAAGTTAGTAATGACCAAGAAACTCAATGATGATCAAGTGTGATAACATAGTGTTGGCTGAGGCATAACATTTCAATAGTTTATGAGAAATCATGATTTCCAACTGACAATGTTTATTTATCAGAAAATGTAAAGTGTGTTGAAGATAAGGATGGTTGACCTAGAGAATTTAAATCAAGGGAAACCATGTTTGCACATTTCTATGGAATGATTCGAGGAGAAGTTTGAAGAAGTTTCTATTGTCACAAAATCTTTCACCTTTGTTCAACATTTTTACCTAAACAAAACCTTGTGAAATATGTAAATAACCTCCAAGATGTGGGACTTTAACTATGAGGTTGGATCTCCGGTGAAGGCTGACTTCCTTTTCTATTAGGATGCACCTAAACTACAGTTGAAAAGGAAAAGGGAGAAGGAATACATGAAAGAAACTAAATAATATTTTCTAAGGAGGTGATGCACCAAAATAGAGGGTTCAATCCTACCTCTGCCCACAAATGTAGACTTGAACAATTATGATATCAAAGATATACAAATTTGCACTTGTTTAAATCCTACAATCACATGTAGATTAGACAACCAACATGAATAACACAAGGAAGAAGAAGGTTCACTTATATATCATTTATAGGTTGGAAGAGATATAATAATGCAAATTGTAAACAGCTACAAAACATTGAAGAGAGGTAAATAGATTCTTGCATAGTACATCAATCATTAAAAAAGATAAGGAAAAATACCATGAATAGCTCAGAGGGAAAAGGAATTTATGATGCGCATGAAAAACATGCCAATGAAAATAGAGAAGGATCGACCAAACCTAAAGAAGTTACCAAAATATGCTTTTATAGCTTAAGCATAACTAGAAATTTCTGACTGAGAACTACTTACAACCAGTACATCCAACCACTATTGAAAATATGGAAAAATATCTAATCATGGTATAAAACTAGATGCTAGAAATTTACTTGTCCACCAAACAATGCTCTAAGAGGTTAGGAATGATGACAATTAACTTTTGATTGAGTAGATAGATCAACATGTGATGATGGAGTGTTCTTTTGTATTTATCAGGCTTGGGGAATGATGAAAGTGATTGTAGGAGATCAAAAAGATCGGATCTATCATCAAAGGACTCATTCCTCTATAATAAGTGCACCAAATCAGCCATATCATTGGTCAAATAGAGTCAAACCTTAGGCCTTACATGTAGACCAATCATTCTTTATCATTCTACCATTTTGCCAACATCAAATATTATGTCTTATGTTTGATCGCCCATGATTGCAACTTCACCACCACCTTTCTTCATTAATATTTATTGCTTTTGAAAGTGTGACCAATTGTCTATCACTACTTTGTAGCCTATCTCCAACATTTCTTACTGACCATCATAAGCTTTCAAAATTGAGATCCAAACCACACTCACACTATCACTTCTTGACCCAAGGTTCACCTCCTAACCTTGTAACCAAGTGAAACAAAGGAGATCACTTGATCACAAATCTAGTTCCTTTCTTAACATGTTGTAATAGCATGTTGGCCATAGATTTTAAAAGATCTAAAGGTGAAAAATGCATTTTTGGAACACTAAAGATTTTTCCCTTACCGTACTATTGCAACCTAAACCATAGTTTGTCAAATTAATCTTGTGACAAAGTGAAAAAAAATGCAATCACCATGTCAGGACCTTGACCCTAGTTGAGCCAACTAACTATATGACAATGTGAACATAATGAAATCACTCCTTGGCCACTTGAACTCTAGTTAATGCTTAACCTACCATGACTGTGTGCACCCAAAATGTGATCACATGGTCACAAATTGAAATGTTTCAAAGGAATAACATGAAATATGGCCATGAGACTTAGGATAAAAGATATAGCTAAGGTTTAAATAGATCCTTATGTAACATTTGATCATTTTAAAAGGTATGATCATTAGACAACTCTACATTTTGAAATTAGTTTTCTTGTGGGAAGGCATTTTTGGTTAACATTTCTGGTGACTCAAAGGTGATGCAAGCCTACTTGGCATAAGACTAGTGACTGATGAAGATCCATTGGGCTATAAAGTCTCTCAACTTGAGAACATATCCATTTTATCACCTCTATCACATCCCAAGCCATAAAACAAACCTTGTTTCTCTACAACCTTGCAAAACTAGAGCCAAAACTCTCTACTACAAAATATGTGCTCATACACTTCTTGGAAAATAGGAAAGAACAAGAAGAAAACTAACTAACTATATACCTGGAACATTTATTCCTATTAGAAACAAGGCTTGAGATGTATTCCATTGACTAGAATAGGCAAGATTTCAACATTAGGCTTGCTTAACTGGTAAGCATTGGCTTTCTTGTAACTAATAATTACATAGTGAAAACTCCATAGTGCATCAAATTTTGAATGTCTTCTTGCCTTCACTTTGTCTACATCCCACTTTAGCACAAGATCACCCTTCCTAAAAATTATGAACTTAGTCCTCTTATCAAATATTTTCTTCATATGGTGTTGATGTGTTTCAAAGGTTTTTTTTGCTTGATGTCTCATCTCCTCCAACTACACCAATTTTTCTATCCTTACTATTATAGCATCATTTTCAATTAGTTCCAATTAATGGGATAATTCTAGAGATGGGAACTCTAATGAGATAGGAAGTCTTGCTTCTCTTCCATAAACCAACATGAAAGGAGAGTTTCCAATCACCTTCTTAGGTGTTATTCTATTAGCCCATAGATTTGTTCTCAATTTCTAGTTCCAACACCTTTAATTATCTTCAATAATCCTCTTGATGGTTCACATCAAATTATTATTGGAGGACTTAGCCAAGTCATTACCTTGGGGGTAGTAATTGGAAGAAGTTCTCAGGTATATGCCATGATCAATTGCCCATGCATAAATCTAAGCTACTACAAATGATTTTGAATTTTTTAAAATTATGGTGGAAGGGGCACGAAACCTTGTAATAAGTCCACCTAATAATTTAGCAACTAAATTCTTAGTAGCATATTTTAATGCAATTTCCTTTGTCTAACTAGTAAAGTAATCTAAAGTAGCTAGAATGCATTTGTGACTAGAGTTGGAACGTGGATTGATAGGGCCAATAAAATCTAATCCCCATTGATTAAAGGGTTGATCCACTTGAATGGGATGAAGTGGAAGGACCATGATTCTTTACTTACCTGAAGAAAAGGCACATTTTTCACACTTCCTTACATGTATGTGTTAGTCATTGAACAAGGATGGCCAATAGTAACTACCCCTTATTATCTTCATGGCAGTCATCCTTGTTGAAAAGTGACCACCATCATGACCATCATGAAGCTCTTTAATCATTCTCTCTACTTGATCTTTATCAATAAGTCTTAGCAAAGCTCCATTGAAATCCTTCCTACAAGAACACCATCAACTATAGCATAGGGGATTGATTTCAATCTAAATTGTCTACTTTTAGCCTTATCCAACCCTTGAGGATATCAATTTCCTACTAAGAATGTCTTGATGTCATCTATCCATTTTTTTGGGTTATCATCTCTCACCTCCTATTGTTCTATCAACACGAAGGCAACTTCTTCATTTGATTCAAGAGATGAGATCATCTGTCTGCACAACCCTTTCCCTCTTACCAACTTGGTGATCTAGATATTCACATCATGCTCCATCACCTTCATGACCCAATCTTCTCTTACCTCATTGATATCTTTTCTCAATAGGAAATCTTTAACACTTGCATGAGGGACTAATAGGTGGATCTTATTGTGGGATAGAAGCTGCCTGAAATTTTTCAAAACTCTTATAACTACAAGGGTTTATTTCTCTAGATAACTATACTTATCGTCATACTCCTTTAATCCTTCACTAAAGAAGGCAATTGTTTGTTCTTCATTCTTATCATTTTCTTGACTAAAAACAACATAAATACTTTACTCACCACCCAAGGTGTAAATGATGAAATCTTTCTCAAAATTTGGATTGATGATAGAAGGAGTTGAGGCTATAGTTGCTTTGATCTCTTCAAAACTTTCTTTCCCCTCCTTGGTCCATGAAAATACCATATTCTTCTTAAGCATAGTTGTAAGAGGTTTTACCATGGTAGCTAAATTAGGAATAAATCTCCTCAAAAAATGTATTCTACCAAGAAAACTTTACATACTTTTCTTGTGGTTAGGAAGAGATAAAGCAACTATGGCTTTGGTTCTTTTTGGATTAATAGTCAGACCATGCTTGGATACAATATTTCCCAATAGTTTCCCTTGATTAGTGGAAAATAAACACTTGCTTGGATTCAAAGATATTCCATATTCTCTACATTTTATGAATACTAGTCTAAGATGGCCAAAATGATCTACTACATTGTTTGAATGCACTATGATATCATTGAGGTAGACTAGCACAAACCTTTCAATCATGTTCTTGAAGGCCATTTCCATTGCCTTTTGAAATGTGATACCTACATTTTTTAGTCCAAAAGGCATTTTATTATAGGCATAGGTGCCCCATTTGGTGGTGAAAGAAGTCTTATATCTGTCAACCTCCTTGAACAACACCTGATTCTAACTAGAGAATCAATCCAAGAAAGAGAATCTCTCCAAACCACTAACCTTAAACAATATTTTTTCTATGGAAGGGAGGGGATGATTATCCTTAAGGGATGCTTGGTTAAGATCCCTAAAATCTACACATAGTTTGATTTCTCCACTCTTTTTCCTAACAGGGACAAGGTTAGCTACCCATGATGAGTACTTGATAGGAAAGATGATATTGGCCACATTTGATCTAGATAATTCTTTTCTCATTAATAGCTAAATCTTGGGATTCACTAGCCTCTATTTTTGCCTAACAGGTTTGACATTATCAACTAAATCTATGGTATGTTGAAACAATCTTGGGTCAAAACTGTCTAAATTATCATATGTCCAAGAAAATACATCATTAAATTTTTGACATAGATGAACAAAACTTTCTTGCTTAGTTTTAGAACATATGTTCCCCATGTTTAACTTCCTTCCATTAATTATTGTGACTAGTATATGATCATCTTTGTTTGTAGCAAGCTTCATGCCTCTATCCCTTGCTTGGTCATTAGGATAGAAGACACTCTCTAAGGTAATAAAACCCTTAGGCAACTTTTTAGAGTTGAGGTTGATGATTTGATCACCATATTGGTCATGCAATCTTGACTAATTTCTATCTAAGATCTTTACTTCATTCTGTAAGAAACTTACTATTTGTGCATTAGATTCAAAGACTTGCCAATTCATCATATTATTAGGGATAGGAGGTCTAACCACCACTTTAATTTTCTACTTCTTCTCATCTTCAAGGCTCCTTGGCACATCATAAGATGCACCCACTACTAGAAGCCTATCAACATGTCTATTTATTTTTCTAGGGATGCTTTGAATATTAAATGCATTGATACTTTCACGAAAATCCAATACTCTATGTTTATAAGACTTGAGCAAACTATTCTTTATGATATTTTGATTTCTCACCTAATTAACCACTAGCTCTCTATCTCCATATACACTAAAGAATTGAATTTCTCTTTTTTGAGCAAGTAGGAGACCTAAATTAATGCCTCAGACTTGGCCACATTATGGGTACAACTAAATTAAAGCCTAAATGAGAAGTAGTACCTTTCTAATGTAGGATAAACCAACATCACACCAGCCCATGATCTATTTTTATTTCTTGAACCATCAAAGTACATGCTTCATATCCCACTTGTATCCTCCTTGTCCATCATAGGGTTAGGGACAAGAGCATCCTTCTTTGATATACAATAAGTACCAAGGCCTGTCTCCAAGGTTTTTGATATAGGATCAAACTAATATGCACTAGCCCATTCATCTAAGAGAAAATCAGATATTTTTGCTAGAGAATTGGTAGGCTCATTCGTTATGTCATTTTCATCTCTCTCTAGGATGGTGTAGTTCATACTAATGGGACTAGGAGTGTAGGCTCAATATGATGGAGGGCTAATGGTTCTTCTTTGATTGAAGCTTTGGTTCCATACCTTGTTCTAAAAACATGTATGACCAATCAAAGGATATGTAACCATCTATTTGGGTAGTAAAATCTCTTGAAAGAGAAATAGAAATGTGTATTTTAACCTTATCAATTGATATATCTTGAACTACAATACAACTAGGGCATGCATGTAGGGCTATTTAGACATTCCTAAGGATTCCTATAGTTTTGACAGTACTATCATCCAACTTAAAAACATCCCTAATAGTGGGTTCATATTTCATTTCTAAGATATCAACAACATGCTTGGACATTACTAAACTACTAGCCCCTAATTCAATCATGCAATTGTGGACTAGCTTATCTCCTATAATCAGAAAAACATAAAATGGAGGAGGTCTAGCATTTTTACTTGTTTCTACCTATTTTTATGGTTGTACTAAACTTATGAAACTCTCCATACTAGGCAGCTGATCCTTTGATTCAATGTTCTCCAATTTTTGTTGTGGTAGCTTCTTTTGTGATGGTATAGTAGCAACAACATCCCACATAGAAACATTCACATTTGTCCTCTTTGTCTTCTCTACCATACTAAATGACGCATTAGGCACTTTTGTAGAAAACTTGGGAGGTGGATGTGTAGGAAGTTGAGATGGAACAACCTGAAGGTCATTCACATCTCCTCTACTATCATTTTGTCTTTGTTACCGAGGAGCATTAATAGGTTGATTATCAATGTGTTGTTGATCCACTACTTTTGTACGAGGTGTTACACTTGATGTTGAAGCCTGATTGGGAAGGGGAGGAGTAAGATCTTCAACATCTCTTCTTTTGCTCCTAGTATTGTAAGCACCTAAATCTCAGTTTACATTACAATTCTCTTCCACCTAATGGTTCATGGAAAAAAACCACCTTGCTAAAAAGTATCAATAGGCTGATTAGCATTGTGTTGTTGGGCAACCACTTCCTCTAGTATAGTTAATGCAAAGTAAGATTTTTCCTTCTAACACATGCAATATCCATAGGAGTAGTTATAAGAAGGGCATATATCTTGATATTGGGAAAGATTTTTTTGAGGGACTAAAGCCTTATTTAGGTTTGTGTTTGTAGTCTAGGTGTGGTTGATAGGTCTATTTAGATTGTAGAGGACATGACTTTGGTTTGGGGATCTATTATGTATGGGACCTTGATACTAGAGTTAGGAAGGCTTATTATGTTGAGCTTGTTGCCTCTTCATACTCACTAACTCATTGTCCATTTTTTGCACTGCTACACTATTGTTCTCCATCTTCTTTTCTTGATCCTACATCCTATTATCCACATTCTACATCAGTGTCTACATGATGGCCTCAATCCTATCAGTTCCATTAGAGGATGAGGAGGCTATTAGGACCACAACAAGAGGCTGACTTGGAGAAGAACTATGAATATGGGCTATAGTAGGTTGATGATTGGGTATGTCAAGGAAGAAAGGCATTGGAGGGCTTGGAGCTAACTTCCCTCCTTGTATCAAGATATTTTCTTCTCTTATGGCAACCTCATAAGCACTTCGTAGAGTGTCCCCTCCCATAGATTACAGAGTGGTAGCAATATCACTATTGAAGGCTCTGAAGTAATACAAGAATTCACTACTAGGAGAAGGTTTCATTACAGTAGATATTTTGTCCCATTTCTTTTGAAATATAAAATTAAATGAGTTATACATTCATGGGGTACCTTCTTGATAGTTGTCAGTTGTTCCAAAAGTGATAGGTGATCACTTTTGTCTTCAAAATTCTTGCATATTGCTGCTCCTAACCCATCGCAATGAGTAATAGAGTTATGAGGCAAGCCTCTATAACATTTTACTACTTTCCCTTTCAAGGATGAAGCTAGAAGCCTAACAAAAACCTTCTCCTAAGATATTCTATGTATATTACAAACCTTTGCAACCTCTTGGATATGTTCTAAGGGGGAGATAAAAGTTTCACCAGTAAACTCAGGAATACTTTTAAGATTTGATACTGGTATGTTATGTATTTGAGCCAAAAGGAGAGGACTTCTACCATTAAAGGTGGTGAAGGCATGAGCTCTAGGCATGTAAGAAAGTAATCTATTAATATGAGAATATGCTATTCTAGCCTAAGATCTAACAACATGAGGAGTGGAGATGGATCTTGTAGGGACATGTGTTACTATTATTCTCTTGATTGGTGGTAGAGATACCCTTGTCTTTCTTCTTAGATTAGGAAAGTTCATGGTAGTGGAACTTACCTTTAGAAGATACCCTTGTTTCAGGTTTGGGAATGAATCATAGCAACTTGGTCAAGAAACCAGATACAAAATGGAGTAGAGTTACCAAGTACTTGGATATGAGCCTCTCGAATGCCTAAAAATACTGAGAGCAACACTATCTTCTAATCACATATTGAAACTTTTCTTCTTTGACACCAGTGAACTTGTCATCTTCTAAATATTGTCCCACCAGGTGTGCCAAAAACTATTGTCACAAAATCTTGCACCCTTCTCTAAAGTTTTTACCTAAGGATAACCTTATGAAATATGGAAACAACCTCCAAAGTGTGGGAATTCAACTATGAGGTTGAGTCTTTAGAGAAGGATGACTTCCTTTACTATTAGGATGCACCTAAACTGTACTTGAAAAGGAAAGGGGAGAAGGAATACATGAAAGCAAGTACCTAATATATTCTAAGAAGGTGATGCACCAAAACAAAGTGTTCAATCCTACCTCTGCCCATATATGCACACTTGAACCGTTATGATATCAAAGATATATAGATCCAAACTTGTTTAAATCCTATGGTCACATGTAGATTAGAAAACGAACATTAATAACATAAGGAAGAAGAAGGTTCACTTATATATCATTCATAGGTCAAAAGAGATACAATTATACAAATTTCAAATAGCTACAAAATATTGAAGAGAGGCAAATAGATTCTTGCATAGTACATCAGTCCCTCAAAGAGATATGGTAGAATACCATGAATACCTCAAAGGAAAAAGGAATTTATAATGTGCATGCAAAACATGCCAAAGAAAATAGAGAATGATTGACCAAACCTAGAGAACTTACCAAATTATGCTTTTATAGCTTAAGAATAACTAGATATTTATGACTAAGAACTACTTACAACCACTACATCTAACCACTATTGCAAATTTGGAAAATATATAATCACAGTACAAAAATGGATGTTGGAAATTCACTTGTCCACCAAAAAAAGCTCTAAGAGGTTAGGAACAATAGCTATTAACTTCTAATGAAGTAGATGGATCAACATGTGTCAATGGAGTTTTCTTTTGTATTTATTAGGCCTAGGGAATGATGAAAATGATTGTAGGAGATAAAAATTATTAGATCTATAATCAAAGAGTTGCTTCATCTATCATAAGTTTACCAAATAAATTGTGTCATTGGTCAACTAGAGTCAAACCTCAAGCCTTTCCACATGGAAAAATCATCTTTTACCATTTTCCCACTCTGCCAACATCAATTTTATGTCTTATGTTTGACTGACCATGATTGCAGGTTTGCCACCACCTTTGTTCATTAACAGTTATTGCTTGCAAAATAATGACCAACTGTCTATTGCTACTTCATAGCCTATCTCCAACATTTCTTACTGACCATCACAACCTTGTGAAATTGAGATCCAAACCATATTGGCATCATATCCACTTGACCCAAGGTTCACCTCCTATACTTGCAACCAAGAAAAGCAAAGGGAATCACTTGATCGTAACTCTAATCATAGTTTCTTTCTTAACATGCTACAATAGCATGCTAGCCATAGATTTTAAAAGATCTAATAGTGAAAAATGTATTTTTGAAACATTGAATATTTTCCCTTACCACACAATTATGACCTAAACCATAGTCTATCATGCCTTCATCACTTTAACTCAAATTAACTCTTAACCCACCATGACTTTGTGAACCGATAGAGTGATCATATGGTTGCAACTTGAAATGTTTCAAATACATAACATGAAATAAGGCCATGAGGCTTAGGATAAAAGATATAGGTAAGGTTTAAATAGATCCTTATGTAACATTTAATCATTTGAATATTTGAAAAGGTATGACAATTGGATGACTCAACATTTTGACATCAACTTTTTGGTGGGAAGGCATTTTTGGTTAACAGTTTCTAGAATAGAAAAGAAGAGACAAAATGTTGGAAGGATTTGATGAATTTGACCTAATCCTAAGATCTAAAATGATGTTTAAGAGAAAAAAGATCAGGATTACCTATTTAAGGACATAGAAGGGATAATCTAATTAGGTTGGAGAAGGTTTTTTTTATTGATTGGTGAAGAGTGGTTCCTTGAAGGGTTGCCAAGAAAATCAGAGATTGAGATGATAATGAGGACTATTCAGTGGATCAACATTTGATCTAAACTAAGATTTGAATTTGTAAAGTGAGTTGTATTTGCTAGATAAAAACCTACTATTATTTTTCAATCATTGTATCAGTTTGAAATCCTTTAATCAAGGCTGACCCAATAGTCAACTGTAAATCCTTTAATCAAGGTGGCATTCTAATGGAATGTTCTAAAGTCCTCTAACAAGGCCACTCATAACATGGTTATTAAATCCCTTAATAAGGTCACATTAAATAATGTATTCTATAACTTTAATAGGGTTGGCTTGCAATAGATCTCACTTTAGAAGAGTGAAATGATTAGTAAAATATTACTGGTGGTTTTTTGCAAATTGGGTTTCCGTGTTAAATCCTAGTGTCAAAATTATATGGATATTATTTATGATGATTTATTGTTAATGTTTACATTTTGCAAATATATTATATTTAGGAAAATGGACTACTAGTTTATGTTAAGTATAAAGTCTACTATAAAGACTGAGCTAATGAATGAGAAGATCTCAAATATTTTAAGTATTTATTTGTTCAGATGGTACATCTTGACCTTGGATAACTAATTATTGCCCCCCATTATTAGTTATTCTAAACATTCTAACAATTGGTATGAGAGCATTGGTTCTTGTGGAGAATATTTTGAGTATAATTGAAGCTAAAAATCATGATGTACAAAAACAATGTGCCAAGATAGAAGAAAAGAGAACTTCCCTACATGACAAAGCTTGATGAGGCTACATCTAGTAAGAATTGGTGATGGTGCATACATTTTGTGGATAATGCATTTGTGTAGATAAAAATAGTTCCTCTTGCTATGGTCCTACAATGTACACCCCATTTTGAGTCACAATATGCCCCCCTTAGTTCCAAAATACTTCTTCAAGGCACCTAGTTAGGCACCTTAGTTAGTTACGACCCTCCTATGGGTCTAGGTTAAACCCTAGTCTTAGACTAGGTAGTGTTAGGTAGTCAAATAGGGAAAAAAGTAATTAATATTTTTAAACTCCTTAGTGCATTAAGTGTGCATATGCACATGCACTATAACAGCACACATGCACATGTGTGTTAAAAAACTAAGACCCCCCTAAGTGAAACCCACAGTTGTGCACATGTGCTTCTGGCACATGAGTGCACTATGTGTGCAACTCAACACATTGTGATATAGTGTAAAAATAAAAGTGTGTGCTAGCATAGTATGCACACTTGTGCAGGTGCACTAGTGCACATTTTAGCCTCATGAGGGGTGTTGGTTTTAGTTTTTTTTTACTCAATTTTTTTGTTAGTTTGCATCTTGTCTTTCCGTCCTAATGATCTTTTGACATCAAGATACAAATGTTTCTCTTTTTTGTGTTGATATAATGGCATCATCATCCTCTATGGTGGAAAAGATGGCACCAAATCCAAGAGCATTCAAGTACCAATGAGCTCCTAATAAATATCAATTCCAAGACAAGCACACAGAGATCTAGGACACAAAATTATGATGCATTGACTGGAACATCTTCTTGACCCTCTGGCACAAACCAAAAAGAGAAGAGATCAATGATGGTATCATCTATGATCTGGAGTGGGTTAGTGAATGTTTCTTCACACCATACATCAATTCAATCCTCTAACTTAATTATGACACTAGCCCAACACTACATGCCAAATGAGAAGGTCGTGAAGAGTGTGATAGGAGAGATAGTCCTAGAGCTCAAGCCAAAAAATATTGAGAAGTTTTTCCACCTCCCAAGGGAATACCAATGCCTCCAGATATCCTATGAAGATGTGGAATTATGTTTTATTGAAAATTATAAAGAGGCCAACGAATTGGTGCAATCTACATTATTAATTGACAGGACAACCTTGGGCTAGAGAGTAAGAAAGATGGATATGATGTGGGGATACAAGAAAGATGATATCATATATTCAATTATTTTCCTTAGTAGAGCCATGTGCCTTCCTATAGTAGGTCACTTAGAGACATGGATAGTGCACTTCATTGAGACCATCAAAACAACTGAGATGCCTATTGAGTGGCCCACCATCCTCATTGATAATTTGGACAATCAACCGATCTCATTCAATAATGATCCACACTTTTACATGACTTCTTACATGGTGTATCTATTGGAACTAAGAAACACAAACTACCTAGGGTTGTATAGGTGGTGTAAGATAAAACTCCTAGGCTTAGTTTTCCACTCCTACCAAGAGATTTCTCTTATCTCCTAGTATCCTATGCTTCTATAGGATCTCCTAATAGGATTAGATCATTAACTAAATCATATTCACTCTTTACTACAAGATTCACACCTCAAAAACTCCACCTTGGATGATCCACACCTTAATTTTGGTTCTCTTTCTCACTTTCACTTAGATGGATCTAAGTGCCAAATCCACTAAAACCTCACAAATTTCAAACTTCATTGTGGGAACCTTCTTCACATTGAATTCATTCATATTCCATCCCATTTGACTGATTTTGGAAGGTTCTTGGCTCATGGGTTTATCAGATTCAAGATTTCATCAAAAGAGATCTTAAAAATAAGCCTATTTCTAGTAGCCTTTACCAGTCCGTTTTTCCCCTTTTTAGTAAACTTTTCCCAAACAAATCAGAAAAATAAAACTTGATTTGGATACCCTTTTGGAAGTTTTAAAACTTTCATTAAGGGTTCTGGGTCTCAAAGTGACCGTACGCCTCCTTCCTAATATCAAGGAGAAACAGGGCTAAAAGGCCTAGTTTCTAGGACAGTTTGTCTAGGATTGATGAAAAATGCTCAAGACCTATCCTAATGGACTGGTACAACTTCCCAATGCTTAGGATGGATGAATAACATGAAAACCTATCATAAAAATTCCTGGGGACATGCTTTACTTCCCATTCCCCACATGAAATGATTTGATTTCCCCCTGTCAAGCCTCTAACCGGGTATGTCAAACTCGCCTAGGGCCTGATCATAAAGCTAGCTCCCTTGCTCATGATGATTCCTAAGTTTAGATACAATATTTACAGAGGCCCCACTTGAATATTCAACCACTTATTCAGTGTTTCCATGGTTGAAACTCATGTGGGAGCCATTTTTACAAAATCTATCACAGTGTGACCAAAAGAAAGGCCTGAACTAAAACAACTTGAAAACTATGATAAATCTACTCTAAACCCTTAACACATAAAATGAAAAAGTCTTCAAAATGACTATAGAACACGCCTCAACCACTGTATCAACACGTTTTTGGCTTCAAGTATGACTGTTCCTTCAAAAACCAAAATATCACTTCAAAAACAGAGTTTTTCCAGCACTTTATTAACTCAAAACTTTTTTACAAATATACAACCAATGCTTGGAGATTCGATCCATAACTCCATTAGGTGTTTTCTCCACCATTCTAGGTCCCATTTGGTCAAAAATAACCTCCCACAATCAAAAGAATCCAAGGCTATCCATGTTGCATGGAATATTTGCAATAAGTGCAAAATGCTTTTATGACAACATTCTTACAACACTTGGCAACTTTGATAGATGCCTTAATCCTATATTATAGGCTTCTTATCCTCACATATTCTAAGGATCCAAGATCATTCATGATCATCATATTTATAAAATAACCATTAACCATTCTTAGGCCTAAGACATATTAATGACTCAATCTCCCTAACTCCTAACATTAAGAAATTAAATGACAACTAACAAAGGCTATTTGTGTGACCTTAGTCTTAGTGACTAATTCACCTAGCCAACATAAAACAAGACCTTCCAAGGTCCTCAACCAAATTACACTAACTTCTTAACTTGGCTAGAGTCAAGTACAAGCCAAAATTGACTAACTAGTAGAGGTTAGCCTAGGTGCTCCTGCACCATCCTCCCCAAGATAAGTAGTTCAATCCACCCTTGGATTGATGATGTTAGGATCAACTCCCATCTTTTTGAACTCTGATTCTTTTATCCAAACAGCATCAGCATCATTCTGTCCATGCCTTTTAATGAGATGCTCCTTGTACTCTTAAGTCCTTGTCTTTTTATAGACTCTTGTATCTAGTATGATGTCTGGGCCTATGACTGTAGCAGTAGGTAATTGGAGATCCTCCACATATTTGATCACTTCATGAAGAGTCTGATCCATGTCTTGCTGTGGTCCTCTATAATGGACTAAGTCAGCAATATTAAAAATGGGTGACAGTCCACTGTCTTCCGGCAGTTCAACCTTGAATGCATTGTCACCATACTTAGCCAATATAGGACAGGGTCCTATCCTTCTCATTTGTAGCTTGTGGGGTACTCCTTTTTGTAGTCTTGACTTGTTGAGATGCACCATAACCAAGTCACCAACATTAAAATCAACTGTCCTTCTACTTTCATCCACTTTGGCTTTATGTTTTATGGTGTTCTCTGTCAATGTCTTTCTCACTGTTTCATGAACTTCTTGCATAGCAAATGCAAAGTCATCAGCATATGCACTTGCCTTGACTCCATATTTTAAATCTCTCAACTCATAGACACCTCTAGGATGTAGGCCATAGACAATTTCAAATGGACTCTTCCCGATTGATCTATTTATGGTGTCATTATAGGCATATTCAGCTTGCCCAATCAACTGATCCCATTGCTGTCCATACTCCTTAGTTAGGCATCTTAGAAGGTTTCCAAGACTTCTATTAACAACCTCAGTTTGACCATCGGTTTGGGGATGGTAGGCTGACCCAAAGGATAAGTTAGTTCCCAATCTTTGCCAAAGAGTCTTCCAAAAATGACTCATAAATTTTGTGTCTCTGTCTGAAACAATGCTGATTGGTAGTCCATGTATTCTCACTATCTCTTTGAAGAATAGAGATGCTATTTGACTTGCATCATTTGTAGTCTTGCATGGCACAAAGTGAGCCATCTTGCTGAATCTATCCACAACCACATACACACTATCCATTCCTTGTCTTGTCTTGGGTAACCCAACTACAAAATCCATACTTAAGCATTCCCATGGCCTAGTAGGAATAGGTAATGGTTGGTAAAGACCAGCATTTGTTGAAGTGCCCTTGGCCTTTTGACATACTACACAACTCTCCACATACCTCCTAACATCAAGATTCATTCTAGGCCAAAAGTAAAACCTTGAAACAAGGTCTTGAGACTTAGTGATCCCAAAGTGACCACTCAAAGCACCATTATGCTTTTCTTGAATTAAATTCTCTCTAATAGAACCTCTAGGAACACACAATTGATTCCCTTTGAACAAGAGATCACTTTGCAAAGTATAATCAGCATATTTGCTATGAAAATGATTCTTGTATTCAGCACATACCTTATAAATGTCAGCAAAGTCTTCATCATCTACATATTGATCCTTGAAATGATCTATCCCCATGCTTTTCAATTGAATTTCTTGTAGTGTGAGGGCTCTTCTTGACAATGCATCAGCCACCTTGTTTAGTACACCCTTCTTGTGCTTGATATGGAAGGTGTAGGCTTGTAGGTACTCAACCCACTTCATGTGCTTGTGACTCAACTTCTCTTGTGAATTCAGGAAGCTAAGTGCTTGATTGTCTGAATACACAATGAACTCCTTGGGGAGAAAGTAATGCCTCCATTTTCTTAGAGCTTGGACCAATGCATACATCTCTAAGTCATATGAGGAGTATTTCCTCTTAGCCTCACTTAACTTCTCAGAATGGAAAGCCACCGGTCTACCCTCTTGGCTTAGAACAGCCCCAATTGCTACATTGCTAGCATCACATTCGATGGTGAATAGCTTCTCAAAGCTTGGCAGCACCAAAACAGGTTGGGTAGCTATTCTTTCCTTCAACAACTCAAAGCTCTTGTTAGCATCTTCATTCCACACAAACTTGGTTTTCATTCCTCCTTTGATAGTATCCAACATAGGAGCACAAATTGCACTAAATTGTCTTATAAACTTCCTATAGTATTGTGCAAGACCATGAAAACTCCTTACCTCAGTTGCTGACCTTGGAGTAGGCCAATTCATGATAGTCTCTACCTTGCTCTTATCCATTTTCAGATTGCCATGAGATAAAACAAACCCAAGATATACCAATTCTGATTTGATGAACTCACACTTCTCCAAATTGATCATCAACTTCTCTTCATGCAACTTCTTGAAGACAATATCAAGATGTTTCAAATGCTCACTCTTTGTCTTGCTAAAAATCAGTATATCATCTAGATATACAACTACAAACTTGCCTATGTAGTCCTTGAGTATTTCATTCATGAGCCTCATGAATGTAGAGGGGGCATTTGACAATCCAAATGGCATGACAAGCCATTCATACAGTCCTTCATTAGTCTTGAAGGCTGTCTTCCACTCATCTCCTTCATGGATTCTTATTTGGTGATAGCCACTCTTCAAGTCTATCTTGCTATAGTACTTTGCTTCACCTAAACAATCCATTAAGTCTTCAATCCTAGGAATAGGGAACCTATACCTTATGGTTATCCTATTGATAGCCCTTGAATCAGTACATAGCCTCCAATTTCCTCCCTTCTTAGGTGCAAGTATGGTGGGTACAGCACATGGACTAATACTCTTTCTAATTAGGCCTTGATCTAAGAGCTCTTGTATTTGCCTTGCTATTTCCTCATTTTGTTGAGGGGTCATCTTATAGGCTGCTTTGTTAGGTAGGGTAGCTCCTGGGATAAGGTCTATCCTATGACTTATGGCTCTTTGAGGAGGCAAGGCTGAAGGTTGACCATCACTTACAATGCCTTGGTAAGTCTGCAACATACCTTGAATCTCCTTTGGTAATTCAGTCTTCTTAGTCACCTTGTCTTCATCTCCTTCTCTTGGTTTCAACATCAATGCATACCCTATACCTTCACCTTCTTCCATGGTTTGTAGGAACTCTTTTTCACCTACCATAAGAACATTTGGACCTGCTGTCCTTACTTCAACATCCTCCAACAATGATTGAATTTTGTAGGTAGTATTATCCTTCTTGAAAGAATAAGAATTCTTTCCTCCATCATGTATGGCTTGATGGTCAAATTTCCAAGGTCTACCTAGGAGCAAATGACACGCATCCATAGGCAACACATCACATAAAACTTTGTCTTTGTACCTTCCAATGGAGAACTCCACCCATGCTTGTTCATTTACTAACACATGTTGACCCTTATTGAGCCAAGTAACCTTGTAAGGATTGGTATGGGATATCCTTTTCAATTTGAGCTTGCTGACTGCTTCTTCTGACACTATATTATCAGTAGAGCCTGAATCAATAATGATCTTACATACTTTTCCCATTATCTTGCATTTGATTCTAAACAAAGATCTTCTTTGGCTTGGCTCCTCCTTCACCGGTTCCTTGATTAGAGTTCTCCTCATCATGAGGTTCTCCCCTTCCTCTGAATTTAATGGAATCTCAGAATGTTTATCTGCTGCATTAGTGTCTTCATGAACAAGGTTAGCTCTCTTATCACCTCCTTGTGATGAGCCACCTTTCTCAGGGCATCTATAGGCAGGGTGCCCCATTTGATTGCAATGGTAGCACTTCATATTGGAAAAATAATTGCCTCTTCCTCTTTATGAAGAACCACCACTTCTTCCTCTAAAGTTAGAGTTAGAATTCCTTCCTCTACCACCTCTACTTGAGCTTCCTTCTTGCTGCTCACTGAATTTTACCTCACCTTGAGCTCTAGAATCAGAAATTCTTCCACCATAGCCACCTCTTTGACCTTTGGTATCTTTTCCTTTGCCTTTACCTTTGGAGCTATCTTGCTTTCTCTTGCTCTTTTCTTCTATCTTCAAGGCCATTTGATAGCATTGCCTAATGGATTTGAAGTTCACTAGGCTCATCTCTTCTTGAATAGACCATTTGAGGCCATTCAAATACCTTGCTAGCTTGATGCTCTCATCTTCAACCACCTTGGACCTCAAACACAATTTTTGAAACTCCTCAGTATATGCTTGGAAATCCAAATCTTTTTGCCTAAGATTTTGTCTCCTTCTATGCATTTGAACTTCATAGTCATCAGGAAGATATGTTTGCTTGACTTTGGATACCATACCCTTCCATGTCACAATAGGACCTTTACCATCCTTTTCCCTCTCGGTTTGTACAAACTTCCACCAAGTAAGAGCTGAACCTCTTAGTCTAGACTTGGCCACCATTACCTTTTGTGCTTCAGAGATACCATCACATTCAAAATGGTTCTCAATGCTGTCTATCCAATCCACAACTGAATCTGGATCCATTTGTCCACTAAAAAGTGGAACACCTTCTAAAGCCTTGCCACTCAGTGCCTTCAATGCTTTCAAGAATGGCTCTTCAGGAAGAACAGGATCAGGAGTTGGTGCTTCTTCCTCCAACTCTAATTCCTTCTCCTTTGCTTCAGCTTCTTCTTTAAGGTCAATCTTCTCTTTGACCCTATCAGCTTTGTCTTGGACTTCACCCAAGAGCTGCTCCATTTGAGCTATTCTTTGTCTTAACAATTTGTTATCCTCTTCTTGTTCCTCAACCTTCTTTGCTAGTTCAGCATTAGTCACCATGGCTTGGGCTGGTGTATTCTCTCCTACTGATTTAGAAGATTGATGCATTACCCACAAGCTTGATCAACCAAGCTCTGATACCAATATGGTGTAAGATAAAACTCCTAGGCTTAGTTTTCCACTCCCACCAAGAGATTTCTCTTATCTCCTAGTATCCTATGCTTCTATAGGATCTCCTAATAGGATTATATCATTAACTAAATCATATTCACTCTTTACTACAAGAGTCACACCTCAAAAACTCCACCTTGGATGATCCACACCTTAATTTTGGTTCTCTTTCTCACTTTCACTTAGATGGATCTAAGTGCCAAATCCACTAAAACCTCACAAATTTCAAACTTCATTGTGGGAACCTTCTTCACATTGAATTCATTCATATTCCATCCCATTTGACTGATTTTGGAAGGTTCTTGGCTCATGGGTTTATCAGATTCAAGATTTCATCAAAAGAGATCTTAAAAATAAGCCTATTTCTAGTAGCCTTTACCAGTCCGTTTTTCCCCTTTTTAGTAAACTTTTCCCAAACAACTCAGAAAAATAAAACTTGATTTGGATACCCTTTTGGAATTTTTAAAACTTTCATTAAGGGTTCTGGGTCTCAAAGTGACCGTACACCTCCTTCCTAATATCAAGGAGAAACAGGGCTAAAAGGCCTAGTTTCTAGGACAGTTTGTCTAGGATTGATGAAAAATGCTCAAGACCTATCCTAATGGACTGGTATGACTTCCCAATGCTTAGGATGGATGAATAACATGAAAAACTACCATAAAAATTCCTGGGGACGTGCTGTACTTCCCATTCCCCACATGAAATGATTTGATTTACCCCTGTCAAGCCTCTAACCGGGTATGTCAAACTCGCCTAGGGCCTGATCATAAAGCTAGCTCCCTTGCTCATGATGATTCCTAAGTTTAGATACAATATTTATAGAGGCCCCAATTGAATATTCAACCACTTATTCAGTGTTTCCATGGTTGAAACTCATGTGGGAGCCATTTTTACAAAATCTGTCACAGTGTGACCAAAAGAAAGGCCTGAACTAAAACAACTTGAAAACTATGATAAATCTACTCTAAACCCTTAACACATAAAATGAAAAAGTCTTCAAAATGACTATAGAACACGTCTCAACCACTTTATCAACACTTTTTTTGCTTCAAGTATGACTGTTCCTTCAAAAACCGAAATATCACTTCAAAAACAGAGTTTTTCCAGCACTTTATTAACTCAAAACTTTTTTACAAATATACAACCAATGCTTGGAGATTCGAGCCATAACTCCATTAGGTGTTTTCTCCACCATTCTAGGCCCCATTTTGTCAAAAATAACCTCCCACAATCAAAGGAATCCAAGGCTATCCATGTTGCATGGAATATTTGCAATAAGTGCAAAATGCTGTTATGACAACATTCTTACAACACTTGGCAACTTTGATAGATGCCTTAATCCTATATTATAGGCTTCTTATCCTCACATATTCTGAGGATCCAAGATCATTCATGATCATCATATTTATAAAATAACCATTAACCATTCTTAGGCCTAAGACATATTAATGACTCAATCTCCCTAACTCCTAACATTAAGAAATTAAATGACAACTAACAAAGGCTATTTGTGTGACCTTAGTCTTAGTGACTAATTCACCTAGCCAACATAAAACAAGACCTTCTAAGGTCCTCAACCAAATTAAACTAACTTCTTAACTTGGCTAGAGTCAAGTACAAGCCAAAATTGACTAACTAGTAGAGGTTAGCCTAGGTGCTCCTGCACCAATAGGATGGGAAGCATGCAAGACACACATTGCTTGGCCCTATGCGGTATATCCACAACTAGTGAAGAAGTAGCTCCAACCAAAAAGTTTGGAATATATGTTAGTAAATGATGGTTTCATATTTTCCATCATAAGATTTATGGAGGTGATTATTCCAAGAGGATTTCAGTAGAGGGTACAACAAGGATAACCAAATTATGTGCCTACTACATCCAATCTAAGACCTTTACCTATCTTTGTGTAGTTGGTACTCTTTTGTACCCCAAGAATCTCCCATGATACCCATCATATGAGCTCATCCTATTGTAGGATGTTTCTACAACTGGAACAAAAAGTGATCAACATGGAGATACTCTTAAAGGCCTAGGACAAGGATGTCCCTAAGAGAATGGATCCCTTGTACAACAAGGATAAAATCGATGATAGGCCCATCATGAATTCAGAAATTGGGTGTGAGGAAAATGATGATATTCATCATTGAGACTAACATGTAGTGGAAATTAGAAGGGAATGGATTAGGGAACCATTCTGGATGGATCCAATTCCATAGGCCATGCCTCTTCAAGCTACAACTAGGCTCAAGAAAGGAAAAGGAACCAAAGTTTCAATACAGACCTACCCTACCAAATCACTAGTGAGGCCTGAAATGGTACACCAACATGAGTGGGAGGTCAAGTATTTTGAGACCAAAAAAGGAAAGGGTGAGAGGAAAAGGGAAGCCCCTAAGGTAAGAAAGAAAGTGGCCAAGGCCCAATAAGAAAAAGCCTAGCAAGAGTTGGAGAAAACTGAGCAAGAACAACAACAAAAGAAACATCAAGAGCAACCATAGGTAGAATCACCATAAACCTTAGAGGAAGAAGCCTCATATTTGGTGCCTAAGAGAGCCCAAACATAAAAAAATGGTGTTAGATGCAAAAAGGGGGAAATCGAAGAAGAAGAGAAATCGCTCACAATAGGTTCCAGAAACTATTCTTGAAGTAAAGGATGAGGAGGAAGGGGAAAAAACTAGATTTATCCCCTTGAATAAAAGAACTTGCTTAGATACTACGACAAAGGAGAGAAGAAGAAGCACAAATCAAGCTCCTCCATCTATTCCTAGGGATCCTATCTAGGTTGAAACTCATGAAGATGAAAAAAAATGGATAGAGGAAATGGAAGGTGAGGAAGTCGATATTTTTGACCTCTCAGATTTTGATTTCATTCTCGTAGGACCGCTCAACATTTTTACACCATCAACACAAGACATGGCCATACTAATGGATAAAGGATAAGTAACTCCACCTCCTCTAACAACCTACAAAGAAATAAAAAGTCAAAACATAGAGGAAGGAGAATATGAATAGTTGCATGCAAATGAAGTATCTAAAATGGATAGATAGTAGAATAAACTCAATAAGTTCCTCCAGATACCAAGGATAGGTCTTTAGCCCAACATAACATAGAAACTCCCTCCAAAGATCTCCCTCAACATAAGAAAACTCTAGAGAGGAGTGATAAGGGAGAGGAGTCTATTTCTAAACAAAAATCTTCAACAAAGTACATGTCACCAATGGGGACTATACCATCATGGCTAGAGAAGGAGGTCATGTTTTGATAAAAGTAATAGATGGAACTAACAAAAGAGGAGGGAATGATAGAATTGATAAAATTTATAAAGAAGTCAAGTCACCTAAGGGTGATGGTAGAACACTTGCCTTCATTATGAAGAATTAGAATTGGGACCTTCTAGAACATATCTCCATTCCTCCTCATGATGACATGGAAGAATTGACTCCAAAAGACTATCACATGGAGGAGATCATGTTGGGAAAGCCCATAATGGATACAACAAAGGTTTTGATCATCGTAGGCCTCAAGAAAGTGTTCAAACTCATTGATCAAGATGAGTAAGAGTTGATAATTCTATGAAAGTAGAATGAGCTATTAAGAGGCTACCTAAATGAAGTGGTCAGACCCATAGACTTGAATAATCCTAAGATTACTCTTGGATCAACATTGGAAAAGAAACAAGCAGGGCAAATGATGGATTCATTTTTGGGAGTATGTTAGTGATGACATCATTATTTTAATGAGAATGGAGAGAAAATAATATAGGCTAGCTTGAACCTACATTAAAACACTTCTAGACTAATGCGGATAAATTTGTTTCCATTATAAACCAAGATTTTGGGTTGATGGATGAAGTGTGTACCTAGGCAATGATCTACAAGCACTCAGATCTATAAAGGGGAAAAGTTAGTAGATGTTGATAGAGATATACTCAACAAAGAAGCTAAAAAAATTGGATGATTGGATAGATGAGATACATCGGGCAATTAGGTCATGGAGAGATTACATGAAGATATTGAAGAAATAAAGAATAAAGCTCAGCAATAAGTTTTGGAAGGACATATGTATTATAACACTGGTAGGCTTGAGGTTTTTGAAGACGAGTCAAAGACAAAGATTTTTTTAGTACAAATAGTGGTTCAATGGTATAGGGATACATTAAAAAATTCTTCATTGGGAGATGATGTACAAAAAGTATTTAAATTTGAAGAAGCATTGTTGGAACTAGATACCAAGCTTGAGGGTTTTGCAAATACCACAATATAAGTAAGAAACTACTGAAAAGTAGTTAAGAATAATTATGATTCATTGGATTTACCAGAGGCTAGAGTGTTGTGATGTGGAGCCTAATTAGACTTGGAGGTTTATTTGACGTGGTCTTTTTTCCCATATTATTTTTATGGGGGTTTGGGGGCAGTGCCCCCAAAATGGAGTCACTGGGCAGTGCCCCTACAAGGTCTTGAGGCAGTGCCCCAAGTGTACTCCCTATCACAGTATAGGGTGGAGTTGAGGGGAAATGCTCTCGTGGGGGTTTTGGAGGGTAGCACCCCCGAAGCCAAAAATGCACTTATTTTGTAAAAGGCGTTAGCTCCTATTTTTCTATTATTCTAGCCATAATTTTGTAAGCAACAAAAGCTTGTATAAAAAGGCTTAGTATTAGGGATTCCATAATGAAAGGTGATAATGTAGCTTCTTTCTATAAGAGATTACAAATTGTAATCAGGTTGTAATCACTAGATAATAATAATATTGGACTTGTTGTTGGTGGATGTAACCTAAGGATTGGGTGAACCATGTTAAATATTGGTGTCTTGTGTTCTCTCTTATGTTATCTACTATTTTCTAGTATTGGTTATATTTGCATGTATCTATTATTTCTATCTAAGGTTAAATCTTAACAAGTGGTATCAAAGCTAGACGATCATCTTTTTTTTTTTTTTTTTTACCTAGATCATCACTATGTTTTTTTAGCGATCCTCTGTAGGAAGGTCTCATGGTTGAGTGGAATTATCATGATTGAGTGGGAGTGATGGAAAATGAGGGTAATCTGACAGTTGACAAGTTTAATGGGAAAAACTTCTAGTTATGAAATATGCAAATGGAGGACTATCTCTATAAAAAGGATTTATGGAAGCTGTTGGAAGGAAAAACCAAGAATCAAGGATCTATGTCAAATGATGACTAAGATCTTTTAGATAGAAAAGCACTTGAAAGAATTTGATTATACCTATGACCATCAGTGGCATTTAATATTACAAAAGCAAAGATGATGGAAGAGTTGATGCAAACCCTAACGAAATTGTATGAAAATCCCACCACTTTAAATAAGGTATTTCTCATGAAGCATTTATTTGATATGAAAATAGCAGAACCTATGGATCTGTTGCAGATCATTTAAATGAGTTTAATACTATTACTAGTCAATTATATTCTATGGGTATCAATTTTGATGAAGAAATTAGGGCTCTGCCGATTTTGTGTTTTTTGCCTAAAACATGGAATGGCTTGTTAATGGATGTGAGTAATTCTATTCCTAGATCTAGTACCCTAAAATATGATGACGTGATCAATGTTTTTCTGAGTGAGAAAACTCATAGGAAATCCTTAGGTCGATCAACATCAAGAAGTTCTTTGAACACACAAAGTAGAGGTAGAGTGACTAAAAGAGGAAATAATTTTGGAAATCATGAGAAATCAAGTGGAAAGTCAAAAGGGAGGAGGTCTCAATCAAGATGACCAAATGATTGCTAGTACTATGGGAAACCTTGCCATAAAATGAAAGATTGCTAGACTTGAAAAATCAATGAAAGAGATAAAAAAGAAGGGAACAAGGAGGAAAATGTGGCAAGTGAAAAATTTGAAGAGGATGCTTTGCTTCTATCTTTAGAAAGTGTTGTGATTCATGGGTTTTAGATTTTGGTGCTTCATTTCATGCTACACCTCATAGAGGTTATTTCATTGATTATGTCTAAGGAGATTTTTAGCTTGTTTATTTGGGAGATAATTAACCCTATCAGATTATTGGAAAAGGAAAATTTAAGATTAAGTTGAAATGGGAATCATTGGCTACTACATGAGGTAAGAAATCTTCCAAGGCTGGGTAGGAATTTAATTTAAGTAGAGCAACTCAGTGATGAGGGTTCTGTAGTTACTTTTAATGATAAAATTTGAAAGGTTTCAAAAGGTTCCCTCATAGTAGAAAAAGGTGTGAAAGTAGGTACCTTATATCTTTGTATAGGTCATATTGTTCCTTCTACTTTAATTGTTTATGAGAAAAATAAATGTTCATGAATAGTTGCTACAGTTGAGTAGGGAGAACAAATAGCTACTACAGATTCTGATACAATTTTGTGGCATAACAAACTTGTTGAGAAAGGTATGAAAGTACTTCATTCAAAGAAAGTTTTAATAGGTCTAAAATGTGTTAATATGGATTTCTCTGTGAAATTTGTGTGTACAGAAAACAAAAGAGAGTGATTTTTGTGAAGTCTAAGAAGGAAAATAAAAGAGAGAAATTAGAGCTTTGTGCATATAGATGTATGAGGACCACCTCAAGTATCTCCCCTTAGTGGCTCTCATTATTATGTTACGTTTATTGATGATGCAACTAGAAATGTATGGGTTTATTTCCTTAGAAATTTGATGTATTTCAAAATTTTAAGAAATGAAATTGAATGGTTGAAAATGAGACTAAAAAAAAAATTAAAATGTCTTAGATTTAATAATGGTGGTGAATATTGTAGTAATGAATTTGAAGATTATTCCTCCACTAATGGTATTTGTAAATAGAAAATTGTTCCAAGTGTTAAGATTAACCTCAGATAGGAATAACAGTTACATACAAATATAACCAATACTAGAAAATAGTAGATCACATAAAAGAGAACACAAGACATCGAGATTTAATGTGGTTCACTCAATCCATAGGCTATGTCCACCAACAACAAGTCCAATATTTTTATTATCTAGTGATTACAACCTGATTACAATTTTTAATCCCTTATAGCTCAATAACACTATGAGAAGCTATAATATCACCATTACATTATGAAATCCCTAACCCTAGGCCTTTTTATACAAGCTTTTTGTCGCTTACAAAATTAGGGCTAGAATAATAGAAAAATAGTAGCCAATGTTTTTTACAATATAAGGGCACTTTTGGCTTTGGGGATGCTACCCATAAAAACCCCAATGGGGGCATTGCACCTTGACCCCACCTTGAACTATGATAGGGTGCATAGACCTCGTAGGGGCACTGCCTCTTAACCCTATCTTGGGGGCACTGCCCCCAAACCCTCAAAGAAATAATATGGGGAAAAAACCACATTGAATAAACCTTTGAGTCTAATTAGGCTCCACATCACAACAATCTCTCACTTGAAGACTAATTAGGCTTGAAAACAATAACCTCCCACTTGGAGACTGATCATACCACTACTAAACCTATAGCTCCCACTAGAATATCAAACCACCCTAGATGCTTTTGTTCTTTTATTCTATTTAGTCTAGAAGACCAACCAATGTTGAAGAGAAATGTAACTTCTCCATTGTTACTACCTTTGTAAACATATCCACTAGATTTTCATCTGTATATATCTTCTCCAACTTTAACTATCCATCATCCAAAATTGACCGAATGAAATGGTACTACGACTATATGTGCTTTGTCTTTAAATACAAAGCTGAATTCTTTGCAAGATGAATGACACTCTAGCTATCTGTAAACAAATGATTATCCCTCTAAGGGTGTTCCAATTCTTCCAAGAAGAACTAAAGCCATATCATCTCCTTGGCTGCCTTTGTAGTAGCAACATACTCTACCTCTGTAGTGGATAAAGCATTAACCTTTTGTAACCTAGAAACCCATCTCACAACTGTCCCACTAACAGTGAATATGTAACCTATAGTACTCCATATGGTACCAATATCCCCTACCAAATCTAAGTCAACATAGCCCTATAAATTAGTAGTAGAGCCCCCAAAGTGTAAACACTTAATAGATTGTTGTGATATTCTAGAGGAAGCATGGACTAGTAAGAAGGTGAGTTATTTTTTTCTCAAGACTTTTGGTTGTGAAGCTTTTGCTCATATAGATTTTGAAAATAGAACCAAGCTAGAAGTTAAGTCAAAGAAATGTGTATTTTTTGGATATGGCATTAATGAATTTGGTTATATGCTTTGGGATTTTAAAAATCATAAAATTGTAAGAATTGAGGATGTCATATTCAATGAGAAAGTGTTGTACAAGGATCTATTGCAGCAACATGAGAAGAAAGAAGATGATTATGTAGTGTTGGATGATACTCCAAATGTTGATGTTCCAACCATTCCTCATGTTGTGCAACAACCACAACAAAAAATACCACACACATTGGTGAATGTTAGATGATGGACAAGGCAAATTAGACCTTTAGAAAGATTCTCTCCCTCTTTGTATTCTATTTTACTTATTGATGCTGGTGAACCTAAATGTTATGATGAAGCTATGCAGGTGGATACTAAGATTTAGTGGAAGTTTGCAATGAAAGACAAAATGGACTCTTTGCTAAAGAATAAGACATGGGATTTATGTAAGTTGCCTATAGGTAAAAGCGTTTTATAGAATAAGTGGGTTTATAAGTTGAAAGAAGAGGAAGGAGCTAAGAAAAGATTTAAAGCTAGATTAGTTGTCAAAGAATTTACATAGAAAAAGGGCATTGATTTTGATGAGATATTTTCTCCTATTGTTAAGATGACTTCTATCTGTATTGTTTTAAGTCTTGTGGCTACTAAAGATTTTCATTTAGAGTAGCTTGATATTAAAACAACCTTTCTTCATGATGATTTGGATGAAGAGATATATATGGCTCAGCCAAAAGGATTTGCAGTCAAAGGTAAGGAGAACTTAGTGTGCAAATTGAAGAAAATTTTATATGGCTTGAAGCAAGCACCTCAGCAATGGTATCTGAAATTTGATGGTTTTATGCATGAGCATGGATATCACAGGTGTCATTCAAATTATTGTGTTTATTTTAAGAGGTTGAATGATGAAAGCTACATTATTTTATGTTTATATGTTGATGATATGCTTGTAGCTAGGTCTAACATGGATCATATTAAGGGGCTAAAATGCCAGTTAGGACATGCATTTGCTATGAAGGATTTGGGGGAAGCAAAACAAATTTTTGGTATTAAGATTTTCCAAGATAGGAAGAACAGAACATTGATGCTATCTCACATTGATTATTGGAGAAGGTGTTGCAACGTTTTTCTATAGAGAATGCTAAAGCTATCAGCACACCTTTACCTAGTCATTTGAAGTTTACTAAGGAGATGTGTCCGAAGACAAAAGAAGAAGAGGATAAGATGTCCAAGGTACCCTATGCTTTAGCTGTAGGAAGCTTGATGTATTCTATGGTATGTACTAGATTAGATATTGCACATGCAGTGGGAGTTGTTAGTAGGTATATGAGTCATCCAGGAATTGAGCATTGGAATGCAGTCAAATGGATTCTCAAATATTTCAAAGGAACATCCAATAAGTGCTTACACTTTGGGGGCTCTACTACTAATTTATAGGGCTATGTTGATTTAGATTTGGTAGGGGATATTGATACCAAGTGGAGTACTATAGGTTATTTATTTACTGTTGGTGGGGCAGCCATGAGCTAGGTTTCTTGGTTACAAAAGGTTAATTCTTTATCCACTACAAAGATTGAGTATGTAGTTGATACAGAGGCAACCAAGGAGATGATATGGCTTTAGTTATTCTTGGAAGAATTAGGACACCCTTAGAAGGATAATTATTTGTTTATAGATAGTCAAAGTTCCATTCATCTTGCAAAGAATTCAGCTCTACATTTAAAGACCAAACACATACAGTTTCAGTACCATTTCATTTGGTCCATTTTGGAGGATGGACAGTTAAAGCTAGAGAAGATTCATATAAATGACAACCCAACATATATGTTGACAAAGGTAGTAACAAGGGAGAAGCTAAACTCCTCTTTAGCTTTAGTTGGTCTTCTCAATTGTACATGAATAAAAGAATAGTAGAGTCCACGGTGGTTTGATTTAGTGGGATCCTCATGGAGTAGCAACATAGCTATAGGATTAGTCTCCAAGTGGGAGGATTTTATTAACTGTGGAGCTTGATCAGTCCCCAAGTGGGAGATTTTTAGATTGTGGTGTCTGATTAGGAAAATACTATACATACTTCATAAATTCTTTGGGGCTCAACATTTTTTTGGGCCTTATTTTATCAAGATTTTGGGCTGACACGTAATTATTAATTATAACCCTAAAGCGGTAAAAATACTTGTATAGAAGAGCTTAGGGTTAGGGATTGTTTTATAGTTGTGATGCAAAATTAGTTCTTGTAGTGGTATTGAGTTGTAAGGAATTACAGATCGTAATCAAGTTATAATCATTAGATCATAATAATATTAGACTTGTTTGGTGGATGTAGCCTAAGGATTGGGTAAACCATGTTAAATCTTATTCTCTTGTGTTCTTTTCTATGTGATCTACTATTATTATTTTGTTATTGGTTATATTTGCATGTAATTTTTATTTTTTTGTGTGGTTTAATCCTAACACAATGGAGGATGGTACATCACTTAGTCTATGAGATTCATGATTATTGTACTACTATTTTATAGAGATACACATCTAGAGACTACTTGAAGTCATAAGGATCTTGAGCATAATGCATCTTACTCCTTCCTAGAAATGTGTCTTCACCTACCTAAATTTTATGGACATATTGGTGACTACAAGTTATTCTTTCACTCTATCATCTCTTCTTTGGTAATGAAGGTGTATTATTTCATGCAATGGATACATCTTATTCTCACCAAGATAAGATACTATAGTTGTTGGGTGATGCGACGCACTCCCCTACCCACAAGTGGTTAATTATGTGGTGTTCCATGTTCATTAACAGTCATGGCTTTTGGTGTAATGGAAAATGGGCCCCACAATTGGTATCAGACCCTAGTTTTGGCATGGTCATGGGTTCAAATCTCCCCGGTGCCGTCCTAACCTGCGTACCACCTAGTATGCACGTTGAGGGGGAGATTGTTGGATGATGCGACGCGCTCCCCTGCCCACAAGTGGTTAATTATGTAGTGTTCCATGTTCACTAATACTCATGGCTTTTGGTGCAATGACAAATGGGCCCTACAATACCTTCATATGGTGACACCATAGAGCAATATGTCTTATGATGATTGAAATTTTTATGAGTAATTCTTTTAGCCAAGTGTGTCAACATGTGTTCCTAAGTTCTGTAAGAAGCTTCTAGGTTCAATGACATGAGATAAATAGATCAAGATTGTTTCTATGGGAAAGTGGTTATTATGCTCAGATTAATCTTGGCCATCATTTCCAGTTCATTATGCAATCCAATTTCAATGGTGCATTTTGTTAGGACATGGAACAAACTCAGGTTTTTAATGTACCATTTTTCTTCATCCATTTAAGGATTTATATTTCTTTGGTCATTCTATTTAGTTACTCAAAAATGAAAAAAAAAAGATCCAATAATGAAAACCTTTGGCCCTTGTTGGCCAATTTGTTAGAAATGCTTTACAATAACTAGGGGGGGGGGGGGGGGGGGGGGGGGTGAATCAGTTATTCAAAGTCTAAATGTCCTATTCAAACTTTTCACTAAGTATAATGAGCCCATTCAATCATTTATTCATCCAAGCTTTAACTTTTCTAACCAACACATTACTATAAATCAATATGCCAGCATAACACATAAGAAATCAACACATAACATAGTGATTTACGTGGAAACCCAATTTGGAAAAACCACCAGTAACATGCTACTCCATTCTCACTCTTCTAAAGTGATGCCCTATGAAAGGCCTACCCTATTAAAGGCTTACAACACACTGTTAAATGTGACCTTGTTAGAGAATTGAACCACCCTGTTAGAAGTGGGCTTGGTTAGAGGACTTTAGAACATTCACTTGGAATGCCACCTTGTTAAAAGATTTACAAATGGCTATTAAACCAACCTAAGTCCATAGGATTTTTAGATCTAATACAATTGCTAGAAATTATTAAAAAATCTTGACTTGACTACAACATGCAACTTATCTTGCAGATCTCATATTTCTTCTGAGCTCATACCATTGCCTGGCCTTCAATCTCTACAACTCTAATAGCTTGCCTTCTTTTCAAGCTTAGTCTCCTTGAGTCTCCATGCTCAATGTACTAATGCAATCATCACTTCATGACCACTTGTAGAAGTAGAGCCTCTATGCTATTCCTTCTCCTAGATCTCTTATCCTTGACACCCTTCAAACCACTTTGTAAATTTGGCTATTTAGCAGCAACAATATCAACAAAATTTTCTTCTTGGTCTATGACTCCTTAAATGGAAGTCTTGGAGTTCCTTTTCCCACTTGATTCTTCCATTCTTTAATTTCAATTCACATGGATTAGGTAGGATTCATTACATCTAACCCATATTTTTTTCCGCTAGAAACTTCTTGAATAATCCTTTAGAATTCACCCAAAAATGATTTACATAGATTTTTGTGCCACCAGCTCATCATCCTTATCTTCCAACTTGTTCACAAAATTCAAGGTAACCAATTTTTTGGCTCAAATTTGGTGAATCTTTATCATTTGAAATAATGTAGTAGCTCGATGCTATTGAAATAATGATGCTAGACACATACTATGTTACTCGGCATCAACGATGTTTTTCCTAATGCTCGACACCTGAAGATCACTTGGCACCAACTAGGATTTTTTGATGCTCGACACTTGATCTTCACTTAGCACCTAAAGAGCACTCGACACACACTAGAATTTCTTAGTAATTGGCTCCAATTGAGAATTTTATCAGCCTCAACTAACTTGCTTGACACCCACTAATGATCTTAGTTTAACCTTTGCAGTCAACCTTGTTACAACTTTTTCCTCCAATGTTTATAAGTGTGACCAACCTTTGTATCTTTGAGTATGCTATCAATACATCATTTAACCATTGTCTTAACTAATCCTTTCACTTCATTACAACATCATAACTCAACCTTTCCCTTAGGTGCTCTTGTTACATCTTGTTGATCAAATCCTCTTCATCAATCAACTAATTGATAGTACTTGAATCTTATAAGAAAATGTCATTCCTACAAATAGCAGGTTTGACATCAATGACAAAACCATGATTGAAAATATTCTTTTAACAATAATCTTCCTTTATTGCAACAATCTCCCTCTTTGATCTTCAACAATGAGCTTTTCAATCAGATTTCCAACAATCTCCCTCTTTGGCATTGATGACAAACTAAACTAATTAGCCATCAAACTAAACTATTCGGCCACAAGCTTACTAGGTTAGAATAGTAAGTCAAATGACAAAAAGTAAATTGTAACTTCACATCTACTTCTACTATTCTAATTGTTTCATTTTTTCTTCTCCCCTTCTCTCTCTTGGCTGCTATATCTTAGTGAATTGTTTTGCTATTCTGATCAACTTTTGATTATGTCTATCAACTTCTCCCTCTATCTTCATTTGATCAATATCTTCCTCATTCTTCTAATCACCATATCATTAGCATGTGATCAATTTCTCACAACTTCTCCTATTGATCAGTAATCTCCCTCTTTGACAACAATGCCAAAGACATATTAGCATCTTAGTATGCAAGTGTAGCTTTTGCAAGTTCATTCAATTTCTCCCTCTATCACCTTACTTGTTACTAATTTGGAACTTTAGTACTTTTACTACTTTAGGCATGAATCCTAAAATAAACATCCTCTACATCAATGTGTAAAATCTTTAACATTTAGCTCATTTGATGTAGGGCAGTCATGCTTTTGTTTTAAGTAGCCCTAGCTAGGGTTATCACCCCTATCTTACCTCTAAGATACTCAAAAGCATATTTAGGTAGTTCTTTTGTGAAGATGTCAGCAATCTATTCCTTTGAGCTAAAATATTCCATCTTCACTTGTTTGTCTTCCACCAACTCTCTTACATAGTGATATTTGATTGCAATGTGTTTGGTTTTTGCATGCATTATAGGGTTCTTTGATATGTTGATAGCAAATGTATTATCACAATAAAATATTACAGGCTTAGTTGCCTCTTCCTTTATACCTTGCAACAAATGTTTGATCCATATAATATTGGTACAATTTATAGCAACTATAACTAACATATTCAGCTTTAGCAGTAGACTGTGAGGTGTAGTTTTTCTTTTTCCTAGTCCATGCAATCAACCTTTTTCCTAAGAAATGTACTTCTCCATTGGTGCTTTTCCTATAATCAATGTTACCTCCCTAATCTCCATCATTTTAGGCTTTTAGCTCAAAATTTTCACTCCTTTTGTAGTACAAGCCAAAGTCATCAGTTCCTTTTAGGTATATTAGTATTCTCTTTACTTCTATTAAGTGATTCTCTCTTGGATTTGCAAAAAATTTGGCAACTATTCCAATAGCTAATGCAATGTCTAGTCTACTATGTACAACATATTGCAGCTTTTCAATCATTGATCTATACAATGTCTAATTTACTTCAGCGGACTCATCATTCTTGGATAGCTTATTTCTAGTTGCTAGTGGTGTGTTGATTGGTTTTGAGTCTTCTAGCCAAAATGTTTTGAGTATCTCCTTAATGTATTTGAATTGGGTCACAAATATACCATGCTTCAATTAGTGTACTTGTAAACCAACAAAGAATTTGATTTCTCCAAACATTGACATCTTAAATTCATGTTTCATTCGATCAACAAAATCTTTGCAAAGAACATATTTTCCTCCAAATATTATATCATCAACAAAGATTTTTGATATCAAAATATCTTTATCTTTTTCAGCTTTTATATACAAGTTGCTATTGTCATCTATTCTCTCAAATCCTATCTTCACAAGATATTTGTGCAACCTCTCATACCATGCTCTTAGTGCTTGCTTCAATCCATAAAGTGCCTTGTGCATTTTGCAAACCATGTCCTTGTTCTTCTCATCAACAAATCACTCTGGTTGTTCTATGTAGAATTTCTCTTACAACATACCATTTAGAAAAGTAGACTTTACATCCATTTGGTAGACTTTGAAACCTTTGTATGTAGCATATGCAAGTAATGTTCTTACTCCTCCCATTCTTGTAATAGGGGAAAATGTTTCTCCATAATCTAGTCCTTCTTCTTGTGCATAGCCTTTGCAAACTAGCTTGGCTTTGTTTCTTGTTATCTCACCATTCTCATCAAGTTTGTTTTGAAACACCCATTTGGTACCAATCACATTCTTATCAACTAGTCTAGGAACTAGGGTCCATGTTTTGTTCTTCTCAATTTGATCTATCTCTTCTTCCATGGCTTTATACTAGTCATCATCTTGTAGTGCATCTTTCACTATTTTAGGTTCAACCTTGCTCAATAGACATGATCCATTCCTCAATCTATTCCTTGTCATTGCTCTAACATCCTTTTCACCAATGATTTGATCTACAAGGTGATGTCTTCTCACATACTTGGCTAACCTTGGTTTTGTTCTTCTTTCCATATTTGGTCCTTCAACTTTAGAATCATTTTGTTCTTCTTCATCTAACACTTCATCATTTCTTTCATGTATACAATTTTTAGAACCAAAATGTGCATTTTCTACGTTTTATAGCTTGGTTTTTGAATGCAACTCGGTATTTAGTTGTTGAGACTTATCAGATACTAAAATTTGTTGCTGATTCCCAACTTGATTTGCAATATTGTCTTCAATAGTCATTCTTTCATAGAAGTATGCAAAGGATCTATAATCCTCTAATTGCTTGGACTCATTAACTTGGACTTCTACATGCTCATCAAAATTTACATTTGCACTCTCCACAATCTTGTTAGTGATAGTGTTCAAACACTTATATTCCTTACTTCTAGTTGAGTACCTTATAAGGAATATGCCTTCATCACTTTTGGCATCAAATTTGCCAATTCTAATATCTTTAAGAATATAGCATTTTCAACCAAATACATTGAAATGTTTAACATTAGGTGAGTGACCATACCATAATTCAAAAGGTGTTACATTTGTATCTTTTTTGACTTGAACTCTATTCAGTGTGTAAAATGCAGTACTTACAGCTTCTCTCCAATATTTGAGTTCAGCATTTTTCTCTATCATCAAGGTTCTAGCAAAGTCAATCACTGACATATTCCTTCTTTCAGCAATACCATTCTAAAGTGGATTTCTTTGTGTTGATGTTTGTTTTTTGATACCTTTGTTATTACAGAATATTTCAAACTCTTTTGATGTGAACTCACCTCTTCTGTCTGACCTTAGGCATTTTAGGTTCTTACCTATTTCCTTCTCAAATTTGGGCAAATACCACTTGAAAAATTGAAATGCATCAGGTTTTTGCTTTAAAAAAGGCAATCATCATCCTGGAATAATCATCCACAAATAGCATTATGTATATGTCTCTTAGGTAGCTTTGCACTTCTATTAGAACACATAAGTCTATATGGACTAGTTCCAGTACTTCTTTGGAAGTGTATGTTTTTTTTTGAAACTATACTTAGTCATCTTCCATAGTTGACATTGTTTGTACATTGTATTTTCAGGTTTCTTCAATTTGGGCAACTCTCTGACCTTGTTCTTCTTGCTGATGCTAATCAAATTATCAAAGTTAACATGACACAACCTTTTATGCCACAAACACACATCATCATGTCTAACAAAAAAACATGTTATTTTTTTCATATCTAGGGAAAATAGATTAATCCTAGTTTTTTCACCTTTTCCTATTAGATTTCCATTAGTGTCATAGATCTTGGCAGTTTTATTTTCAAATTTAACTTTGCAACCTATATTGCCTAAATATGATACACTGAACAATTTGTAATTCAATCTCTTAACATAGTATGCATTATCACATGAAATTTTCTCTATGAGTTTAATAGAGCCTTTTCCTTTGATTTGAAATGGAGCATCATTACCAAATTTAACACTCTTTCCATCATATTGAGTAAAGGTAATGAACTTACTTTTATCTCCTATCATGTGATGTGAGCATCCACTTTCTATGATCCACTTATCATTCTTATTCACACAGGTAACCAATGTTATTGCTTCATCTTCATCTTTATCTAATTCATCCTTCATGACCACATAGACTACTTCATCATCGTTCTCGTCAGAATCTTCTTCAATAATGTACCATCTCTTGCCTTTCTCCTTGGAGTCTTTTCTATCATCTTTTCTTTTGTTCCTATACTTATTTCCTTCTTTGTAGTTCTTCTTCTATGTACATCTTGCAGCAATATGACCTACTTCATTACAATTGAAACATATGATAGGGAGCTTACCTTTTAATTTATCTTTGCCTCTATGGAATCTCATAGCCAGTAGTGCTTCTAATTGTTCCACATCTTCCTCATCTATGTTGCTATCACTAGGTGCTTGTTTTTATTTTCTTCTCTTCTTGCTTGATGTCTCCTCCTTAGTGTCTTTTATTGTCATCTTGGCCTTGAAAGGAAATTCAAGGTTCTCAGTTCTATAGTTATCAAAATTGGACAATTCAAATGCAGTAATTCTTTCCACTATTCCTTCAAAGGTTAATGTGTTTCCTTGTACACATCTTAGCTCTTGGATGGTTGAAACTCTAATAGCATAGATATGGAGAAGAGTTCTTAAGTATTTGCTAATGATAGTTTCTTCTTGCAATTAGCCACTTAGACTTCTTATTGCACTTACCACTTCTTTCATTCTTGTAGCATATTGAGTAGTATTTTCACCTTTATTTTCATGCCATCAAACTTTCCTCTTATAATTTCTCTCTTTTCTCTCTAGACATTCTGATCTCCTCCATAGATATCTGATAATGTAGTGTCACAATCTTTGATGTCATCATATTCTGCATAATTGAGTTCACAAGCAATCTCCAACATTGTTTATTGTGCTCCTTCTTTTTATTTAAATCATCTACAGTAAGAGGTCCTATTGGACTTACATGTTTAGTTCCAATTGAGGTCTATGCATAGTCACCTATTTACCCAAGGTGCAATTTCATCAAACTCTACCATGCAACAAAGTTGTCTTTGTTGAGCTTGGGAAATTCTCTCTTGGACATCTTGATCTTCCTACTTCTAGTACCTTGAAACTAAATCAGCAGATGGCTCTAATACTAATTGTTAGAAATGCTTTAGAATAACTAAGAGAGGGAGGAGGGGGGGGGGGTTGTGAATTAGTTATTCAAGGTCCAAATGTCCTATTCAAACTTTTCACTAAGTATATTGGGCCCATTTAATCATTTATTCATCCAAGCTTTAACTTTTCTAACTAGCAAGTTACTGTAAATCAATATGCAAGCATAACACATAAGAAATCAACACATAACACAATGATTTACATGGAAACTCAATTTGGGAAAAACCACTAGTAACATGCTACTCCATTCTCACTCTTCTAAAGTGATGCCCTGTGAAAGGTCTACCCTATTAAAGGCTTACAACACACTATTAAATGTGACCTTGTTAGAGGATTTAACCACCCTATTAGAAGTGGGCCTAGTTAGAGGACTTTAGAAAATTCATTTGGAATGCCACCCTATTAAAGGATTTACAAATGGCTATTAAACCAACCTAAGTCCATAGGGTTTTCAGATCTAATACAATTGCTAGAAAGTATTAGAAAATCTTGACCTAACTACAACATGCAACTTATTTTGTAGATCTCAAATCACTTCTCAGCTCATACCATTGCCTAGCCTTTAATCTTTGCAACTTTGACAACTTGCCTTCTTTTCAAGCTTAGTCTCCTTGAGTCTCCATGCTCAATGTACCAGTGCAATCATCTCTTCATGACCACTTGTAAAAGTAAAGCCTCTATGCTCTTCCTTCTCCTAGATTTCTTCTCCTTGACACCCTTCAAACCACTTCATAGATTTGGCTCTTTAGCAGCAACAGTATCAACATCATTTGCTTCTTGGTCTATAAGTAAAATAGAAGTCTTTGAGTTCTTTTTCCTACTCAATTTTTCTATTCTTTAATTTAAATTTGTATGGACTAGGTAGGATTCATTGCATCTAACCCATATTTTTTTTCCTCTAGAAACTTCTTGAATAATCCTTTAGAATTCACCCAAAAATGAGTTACATAGATATCTATGACATTAGATCATCATCCTTATCTTTCAACTTGTTCACAAAATTCAAGGTAACCACTTTGTCAGTTCAAATTTGGAAAATCTTCATCATTTGAAATAGTATGACTCAACACTATTGAAATACTAATGCTTGGCACATACTATGTTACTCGGCATCAATTGTGTTTTTCCTGATGCTCGGCACCTAAAGATCACTTGACACCAACTAAGATTTTTTGATCCTCGACACCTGATCTTCACTCGACATCTGAAGATCACTCGGCACACAGTAGACTTTCCTATTACTTGGATCCAACTAAAAATTTTCTTGGCTTCAACTAACTTGATCGGCACCCACCAATGATCTTAGTTTAAGCTTTGTAGTAAACCTTGTTACAACTTCTTCCTCCAATGTTTATAAGTGTGACCAACCTCTATATCTTTGAGTATGCTATCAATAAATCATTTAACCATTGTCTTAGTTGAGTCTTGCACTTCATTAAAACATCATAACTCAACCTTTCTCTTAGGTGCTCTTGTTACATCTTCTTGATCAAATTCTCTTCATCAATCAACTAAGTGATAGTACTTGGATCTTATAAGAAAATGTCATTCCTACAAATAGTAGGTTTGACATTAGTGAAAAAACAATGTTTGAAAACATTCTTTTAACAAAAATCTTCCTTCATTGCAACAATCTCCCTCTTTGATCTTCAACAATGAGCTTTTCAATTAGATTTCCAACATAATTAATGTCTAAAAATTAGTTTCTAGTAGATGTTAACTGTAAAATAAATTCTTAGTGGTGAAAATTGTTTTTATAGCATTATTAAGTGGTAAGTGGTTGAAAAATAACTTGCTAGTGATCACTTTTCATTATATAAAAAAAGAAGAGAATATGAAAAAAAGGCAAAAAAGAAAAGAAAAGAAAACAATGGAATAATTGGCTTGAGCTAACCTTTTCAAAAAAACCTGATTATTTCTTTGGCTCTTTCTCTCTCAGTGTTTCTCGCATCTCATGTTGCTTCATTGTGTGGATGTTCTTGAATTTCTAGTGATCACCATAATATTGTTCATCCATCCTAAGTACTACACATTCAGTTGAGGCACTATAGAAAATGGCTCAAGCTCCCTTCCATGTGCTTTATATTGCTTCTTTATGATGGCAATCTTTTCTACAATAGTCATTCCAATCAACATTTGTGGTTCCTTCATTGTTTGAGCTTCACAATTGTGGTGATATTTTGTCTTCTAGACCTTGGCATCTACAGCTATGTATGTTGGTAACACAATCAATTTTATTTTTCATTATTTTACCTTTTAACTTTATTAATATTTCTTATTATATTGATCATATGTGCAACATCCCTACGTTTCCTCTCCTAGTTTCCCAAGGATGGTCAACACTTTAACTTGGGGGGAGGTATACCATGCTCATTACATATCCTTTCCCCCATTATTTCACTCTATCCTTCATCATTCCATCTTTGAATCCATTATTACATCCTGCAAGAACCCCATTATTTCACACTTGCTAATTGTTTAACCCATAGTGATATAATTTTCTCATGACACTTCATATATATGAGCATTTGAAACATGATGCTATAAAAAAAAAATGAAAAGAAAAAAAGAGATAAAAACAATGAAAACAATGAAAATGAAACATTACGGGAGGTAGCTATATTAGCAAAAAAACTGAAGTAATGAATCTTGTCATGAGAAGCTCAGAAACATAAAATATAGTTTTGCATGATCTATAATAATTAAGGGTGACAAAGAAAGCAATTTACATACATTCAAAATACTACTAGTTCAAACACCTCTTGATCATAATGGTTTCATGAGGATGTGCAATATGCTAAGATGGGGGGATCGATGAGAGACATTTATGTCCTAAATTATAACACCATTTATCCATCTCATATGCCTTAGTTTTCATTGCTATATTCCACTTCAGTAACATTTTCCTATTTTATGTTGCATATATTTAAATATTTATAAGTAATATTTATTTTATTTTTTAGATAAAATGTATGAATGATTAATATTTGTATTTACTAACGTCTATTGTGCCAAGAAAATCAATATTTTATTTGGAAGGAGAAACGTTAAAATTCTTGTCAATGCTCAAACTTCCTACCCCATGTCAAATAGGAATTAAACTTCCTATCACTTGTCAAATAGGACTCAAATCTTCCTGACACATATTTTGACGAAATTGATGCACATGATTGGTTGATTATCATATATAACTATTTTAAAGCCATGGATGATTTACTATTTTGTAAATATAGAAATCCATGTGATTCTTATTTGAGCTTTTTTTTGTAACTAAATCATTTTAATATGAGGACTAAAATGCATGCCATAATATTATTAAGATGGCTAAACCAAAATAATCTTATTTTAGTTAGCTATTGTTATAATATGGAGCTATATATTTTAGCTCTATCATAGCTTTTTGGAGCATATTTTAATATCAGCAAAACACTTTTGCACATAGATCTTCTTGTCGTAGAATTCTGTGTGAGTTCAACATTATTTATGGCTAGATAAAATATCACTATTATGATAAAGGAAGAGTAGAAAGTTGTTCATATTTCATCACCATGCATACTTAGGAGGTAGGATCCACTTCTTGGAATGACTAGTGATTAAGTCTAGATAGTTTGTGTGTTTTTATTTTCATCTGATTAATTGTGTGATTCTATTTGTGTTTATACAATTTATATTTCATTTATATGTTTTATTAGATTAAGCCTTGATTGTAAAAGTAGAGAATCTATAAGTGCATGAATGCTGAAATATTTTATTTACATATTAATGTATGTGATAGGGGGAATATAATTCATATAATTTTTATCATATTTAAAATCCTAATCATTTAGTCTTGTTCAAAGAATTATTCATCCTCCAAATTATTGAATTGCTCTTATCTCACTTTCATCCATTTCACTCCATTGTTAATTTCCCATCTTTTGCACACAACAAACTTGAACTTCATGTCGCACTTCCTTCCATCACCTGCTAGCCAAAGTTACTGTCGTATTATTTTCTTAGTCTTATTTATTTTAGATTTCCTATAACAAATCAACCTCCCCTCATAGATTGTGCCATGCATTTTTTACATTGTATTAAAATTTTTCTAGAATATTAAGGGTATGATTCTCATTTCATAGTAGTGCATTTTTAAAAGTATTGAAGTAAAATTAATTTGCTGTAATTAGAATTGTGGGTTGTGTAATGTAATCAAGAGCTTTTGTCTATTTGTTTGGTTTTGATATATGAGTGACAATATACGTCATTTAGGTATTTCATGCTGAACAAGTAATACATGTTGAGCATAATTTGTTAGATAGTATATGCCAAGCGACATATATTTTCTATGTGCCAAGTAACTAGTAAGTATCGAGTCACTCAAGTGTTGAGCAAATAGTATGTGCCAAGCTATTCAAATGTCAAGTGATCGGTGGATGCCAAGTCATTCAAAGGTCAAGTTACAACATTGAAGTTGTAGTTGATGCCAAGCATTAGGGACTTCAAGTGCTGAGTTAAATTATTTTGTCATTGTTATTTGTAATGGTACAAACTTCTACATAAACCATTTTTGGGCCAACTTAAGGATTGTTTTATGATCTTTGATGATAAGGATGAATCTTAATTGTGAATCCCTATGCATTACATGCATCCAATTAGAAAAAGGGAAGGACTAAGAAATAATTTGGGGGAAACACAACTGTTGATTCATACCTAATTCTAAGTCACCTAGATTGTCTTAAGGAGGAAAAACCCTAAACCTTTTAATGTATGTATAAGGAGAAAGGAGAGAAGTTTACAAGCACAAATAAAGCATTCATGGTGACTAAGTAGTTATGATTTGAGTTACATTGAATGATCAGTTAAAGGATAATAGAGGAAAGGAATCAAAAGACAACAGAGGTACATATGATTAGGAATGATCAGGTACACATAAGAAAAGAGGTGATCTTATATCAAGCAGCAAAGTACTAATAGAAGGATCATTGCTAAGACATTCAAATAGGTGAATCAGTTAAATCTCTTAATAGATTAGTCTTGATAGGCTATTGTAAATCCTTTAATAGGGTGCTCACTTCATTATAAGTTGAAGTCCTTTTACTAGGCACACTTCTAATAGGGTGTTGAAATCCTTTAATAGAGTAAGATCTAACAATCTTGTAAACCTTTAATAGGGCATACCTTTCATAGGGTAGATCATGTTTTATGATCAAAATAGTGTAACCTTCATTGGATACACTTTATTATTGTAGTAGTAAAGATTTGTGCGTTTCATCCCCACCCTAGTTTTACCTTCTCTTTGGAGGGTTTCTGAGTAACCAAATATCTCGTGTCATACATGTGTTGAATGTTTTACTTTCATGCTATGGATGTATATGCTTAATTTGGAATTTTAATTTATATGCATAGATTGTGAGATAGATGTGTTGTAAATGATTTTGAGGTTGAAAGTTTTAAGTGATGATTCACCCCCCACCCCCTCTCTCAAATTTTATTTTCCTATTGTATTTCCAACATTAGGGAGTGACTTTTTCAGCAATCTTGAGTGTGCAATTTTCTAGTTCTTAGAATATTTTTTCTTTAAGAGTTTTAATTTAACTCTTGTTGCTAGGAAGTGATAGTTCCTATCACTTGTTTTGTTTTGGTTTGTTGTAGGTTTCCTTCCATGTGTTCTAGCTACATCCATCTCCACTTGGCATGCTATTTTCATCCCTTGAGTAGATAGCCACTATACCTTTCATGTGCTTATGACCCTAGATTGACATCTAGATGCAAGACAAACTAGCTCTTATTCTTATCAATTATCCTTAATATTTGAACTATAGTTTGTGTATACATAAAAACTTATATGCATTTCTCCTAGAAGAAAATTTTGGGAATATTCATTCATCTCCTTTTGAATCAAACTTTCCATTTATAACTGTTTGTGTAAATAAGTATTTACTTATTACACTTACTTAAGTTTACTTAGGTTAATGCACTATTTAATTATTTTGCATTATTTTATTTATTAGTCATCTAGGAGTATGTGCACTCTTGTGAGTTGTCATGATGACATCACAAGGGGTCCGCACCTCTTTTAAGCACATATTGTCTACAACACAGGAATATTCTACACACATATGACACTTAGTCATTCTTATCCATTCATCTACAATGTTGGATAAGGTGCTTAGTTGTCTTATCTTCTAGTTGTTTCTAGAGACATTCTAGGTGCTTCTTGAGAGGCCTTTATATACAGACACTCCTAGTGTGTTTGAACATCACATTTTGAATAGAGCAATGTATTTAGACAAACTCTAATTAATTGATCATATCTCTTTGGTTTACTGTGTGCTTGTGTTTTAGTTCTTGGTTCCTAGGTGAATTTTTCCCTTAGGCAAATTCTTACATGGTATCAGAGTAACTTGGAGATTTTCTCATCACATAGCCATTTTGAGACCATGCTTTCTTCATCACCTTAGCTTGAATTTGGAGTGTTGTAGAGATCGAGAGTGTCTAGAGCCAAATCTAACCTCGCCATTACATCCAGAATGCTGATTTGGTGAAATTTGGGTACAAAGCTGCCTACGCTAGGCCAAAGTCGATTGTGAGTTTTTTTTTTGCAAACCAGCACTCGAAGGATCGATTTATAGAATTGGTATGATCATTTCAAATCTATACATTTAATTTTTAAATCTATATTTTTTTCATCTACATCTTTGCACTTTTTTTTTGGATCTGCATTATTTTTTGAAATTTTTTTAGGACCATAGGAGAGATTTTTTGCAGGTGAAGATTGAAGCTTGTTGGTACAAATTTGATATTTGTATCACATTCAGAAGGTCCAAAAACCCCCAGATCGGATTTTGTTTCATCCAAATCGGACATCTGAGGCAAAATCTAGAGCCATTTGTTTTTTGGAGGCACGATGATGATTTAGAAAAATAACAGCAGCAACGATTTTCAAACAATGATAACTTCCTCATATGGACTCTTTTTTGTGAGAATTTTTTTTTTTTTGGGGGTAGGATTTCATGATCTACACATTGGTGCAGGTTTTTTGAGATCTCTATTTCTAAATTTGTTTGCAACTCCAAAATCTCAAATTTTGCCACTTAAAATGCTTAGTACAGGCTCATCTGGACTCCAAATCAGTTTCTATTTTATTTGAAAGTGCATTTTTTTTTGTCTACAATCAATTTATAAAAAGTCCTGGAAAAAAAATAAAAATAAAAATAAAATAAAAAATCCAAGTGGTGAAAACCTGGAAATGGGCGCTACTTGAGGCCTTTGCAACCCTGTTTCTTAGCACATGTCCTCGAAACTTAGCCTTTCTCCACCATGCCTTGTCCTTGTTACCTTGGTTTGGAATTGGTCTTTGTCTAGGGGGAATAACTATGTTAGCTTTGGTTTCTTAGATGTGTGAGTCTTTAGGACACCTCGCAAATGGTGTTTTTCAACACCCATTGACATCGAGTGTTTTTCAACACTTATTGGTTTGGTCTTACCCAGTATCATCATGTGATCTTACCTTCCTACAAGCATTTGATCCTTGTCCTCAGAACTCAGTATCAGTTAACACACTTAAATTTTTAAACGCAACACTTAATGCTTGACTTATGTCATGATTTTTCTTTCTCTGTGTACTAACTGTTATTGATTTTTGTTGAGTATCTTTGTCTGATAAGTCTCTCTATGATGCATCGCTAGAAGACTTGGGGCATGAGACATGTTTTTATTTATTTTTATTTATTTTTTCTTGTGGGTGTGGTCTTGAACTCTAGAGTGTCTTTTGTTGTCCCCTTGAAACACTTAGGAGATTTGAGACATCATCCTTGATTGTTTTTGCACAACCATTCTTATAGTCATCTTGGCATCTATGCCTTGATGCGAGCATAGTTTTTCTATATTAAATTGGGTAAGCTAACATCGAAGTCATCTTGACCTTTATGTCTTTGATTCTTATGTTAGAATCTTTCCACATTTCAATCCAATATAAATCGCATTCATATCTTCATAGTTGCATTTGTAACTAGTGATGATTGTGTGATTTTTTGATGTCCGTTAATAATGGCCCACTGATGAAAATAAGTTCTTTTACATTCTCTAATGAATGATGAACACAAAATCCTATGTTACAGTTTCTCTTTTGCAAGTACACCATTGCATTTCATGTAGCTTGCATTATTAGACTTCATATTAGTTTGCATTTTTAGGGTACATTATGAGTTTGAGAGGGTTCTCCTTTCATCTTTATTGTGGAAATTTAATCAATTATGGTCACATTTTGATCTTCATTTCCTTATTTTCTTTCGTGATCTCAATTGAAATTTCTATCTTAAACAATTGATTGATTTTTGGAGCATTTTCTTTTCTTATTTCTATTTCTTTCCATATCTTTCAAACTTCTATCTTCCATTTTCTTTTTCCCCACTTCTTTTCTTCTAAATCACCTTTGGGGCATAATATTTCATGCTTGATGATCTACCTTGGTTCTATGATTCTTATATCTTTCATCTTACATCAAGAACCTTATCTTTTGTTCGATTTGATAAAATTTATCAATTTGTTGTTTCTCCTCTATCTCATTTCAATTTCGATCATGAGGGGGCAGTAATTATCAATTTCAACCCTTGATTCAGTTTTATCAATTTTATCCTCGACTTTTTCAAGTTAAAATTTATTTGTATTCTTTGTCCTGATGTGTTCCCGAGTCGACCACACATCTGGGTTGTTTTGTGATCCCAAATTGACCTCACACTTCAATTTCTTTCTTTGACTACATGTGTTCCCGAATCGATCACACATTAGTCAAAGAGGGGCAAATGTATGCACCCAAAAATGGTCGCCTAGACTATGGGCCCCCATTATTCAATTTATCAATTTATCAAATTTTCTGAATCAATGGTTTGTAATATTTTATTAAATCAATTCAAATCAATTTCCTTGATCAAATTCAATTTATTTCATTTCTAAGATTGATCATTTTATTCCAAGTCTTATTTAATTAAAAGAAAATCTTCTCTTTTAATTAAATAAAATAAAATCCCCATTTAATTAAAAGAAAACCTCTCTTTTAATTAAACAATTCATCCACATTTAATTAATTAAGAGAAAAACCTCTCTTTTAATTTAATTAAATATCTTCTATTTAATTAAAAAGAACTTGCTCCCTTTTAATTAAATAAAAATCCCACTTAAATATCTCTTTTGATGAAAAAAAGAAATAAAATAAATTCTTTTTATTTAATTTCTCTACACTTAAAAATGTGATCTAAGTGGGATTTATCTTTCCACTTTCTTCTCAACCACTCCTCTTTTCTCATTGGTGGAATTTTGTCTCACATGGATCAAGCTCTATTATCCTATATTGGTTGTGAGAAGCCTCTCACCTCCATAATTTCCTTTATAAGGGAGAGCCCTCTCCTCATGTTAGACACCCATGATTATGCTATCGTTATGCTGCAGGTTTGAAGACCAATTTTTGAAGGAGTTTGAATACAAAAGATTTTTGTGGAGAACTTCTATTTTCTTTTCTTTTTCTCTCTTGCACCCATCATGGGCTTTTAGCTTAGATCTTGCATTTATAGATTAGATTTTGATTTCATAGATTAGATCTTATTTTCATGCATATTTGAAGATCATGGAGACTAGCATTCTTGCTTTTCCTCTTTGAATCTCTCATCTCATGGTGTACTTGCATGGGCACAAAAATAGGTCAAACTGAGGGCCTCCATTGCAAACCCTTGCACTCTATGAGTAGAGAGCTATGGATCAATTTGTAAGGGCTCATTCTTGAGTTTTCTTACATGTAATGATTCATAGAAGTGTGACAACATTTTAGCACACAATATTTAGTTGGTAATCTTAGTTAATAATTTTATTTATGTAAAGTTTTTTTTGTTAATTGTAATTTATAACTAGTTTAAGTTTTCTTTTGTTTGTTTGTTTGTTAATAACATTTAATTAATCTAAGTATTAGTGTTTTAAATTTTATTAAATTAATAGTGAACAAGAGTTTAAAGATATTGTCTTATAATTTTCAATTGATTAGTATGTTCTAAATTAAATATATATTATAAAAAAAAGATTAATTAAATTTTAATTTTGGTGTTAGAATGTTGAGTTATTTGTATGAATTAGAATTAGTAAGAAGTGTTTAGGATATAAGATGAAGTTAGAAATTAGTTCTATTTTAGTAGAAATTTATCAATATATTCGAGGTGTTTGTAAATTTCATATGAGCTAATAGGTTGCCTTATCATGATAGTATATGATAGACTTTAGATAATGTTTGTTAGTTTTGTTAGTTAAAATCTAAGTTCAATTTGTATTGTCATTCAATTTATTTCAATATAGTGTTATATCTTATATAATAAAAAATCAAATGTCGATATCATTTTAATAATGAAAATAATAATTTATCAGTATAGAGAACCTTTGCTTAAACTATGATCGCAACTTATCAAACTTGAGCTTTTTGATTGTTTACTTTAAAAAAAAAAAAAAAGATTTGTGTGTTTTTGCCCTCGTAGTTTGGGCATGACATTTTTGTATCAGAGCCTGTGTTTCAAAACTAGGAACCTTAAACCATTGTGCTTCCTAAACTTAACTCATGCTTTTAATTGTGTAGATGTCACCTGTTACTCGTAGCCGACGAGGTAGAGGTCGTAGGGCTAAGGGTGGTAGAGTGAGACATGAGGATGGACCACCTCCACCACCACCACCAAACCTGAACCAGGATATTATAGATGCACTTTAGACTTTGATCGGTGTAGTTCAGTAGAGAGTAGTACCTGTAGTTCAGCCAGTTCAACAGATTCCAGTAGTGGAAGCAAAGGGACCAGGAGGAGGTCGGCCTAGAGTCAGAGAGAGGACTAGGAGTCCCCCATCGAGGTAGTTAGAGGATTTGGGTGAACACAAGGAAGAGTCCATACACTAGAGAGGACCCCCTTTTGATAGACCTCCTATACATGTAGGAGATGACATTAGGGAATTGATTCGACTCAGACCGCCATTGTTTACCGGTACCACTGAGGGTTTAGTAGCAAAGGCATGGTTGTAGAGCCTACAGCAGTGCTTTGGGTTATGCCCTTATGGGAGTAATCTAAAAGCATGCCTAGTAGTTCATCAGTTGAGAGGGGATGCCTCCAACTGGTGGCATCAGGAGGAGATCATAGGTGGAGTGAGGATGGACACCCCCACATGGGAATCTTTCCTAGAAATATTTTGGGAAAGGTACTTGTTAAAGCATTTCCAGCAAAAATAGATAGAGGAGTTCCATTCTCTTTATCAGAGAGGCCTTACAGTGGCACAGTACAAGAGCAGGTTTCTCAAGCTCCTTCCTTATGTGGAATACATGAAGGACAAGAAACTTTGAGTGCATCGCTTTATCATGGGTCTGAATTTCTCATTTCAGGGCCTAGTTAGGATGGCATTCCCTACCACCTTTAGACAGGCAGTGTAGATAGAACTAGTTGCTGAGGATACTCGAGGTAGGTAGGAGTCACGAGATTGGTCTCAGAACCAAAACTCTTCCCAGAAGAAACACCCTAGGAAAGGGAATTAGAACTATACAGAACGGTCCTCTAAGGGCCAGTAGTCTCAGCAGCCAAAACCCCAGCAATAGCAACAGCAAAAACCTTCTTAGGGTTATCAGGGCTCCAAGCCCAAGCAATGGCAGTCACAGGGACCTAGGTAAGATTAGAAAGTGTAAGCCCCACAGTCTCAATCAGTGAAGACTCAGCAGTCTTCTAGGGGTGGATACAACAGATCTAGCAGGACAGGAGGCCCACAACAGTCTAGGTCATAGGATACACGATCTTATACTCGCAGACCATGCTACACTTGTGGTGAAATGGGTCATATAGTTGGGGAGTGTCTGCAGGGACAGGCATCCAGTGGTCAGAGCAAGGTTTTTTCAGAGTCGACAGTTGGTGACCTGGGTAGATCCCATAGACTTTTTGCAGTAGTTGACAACTGCCAAGCTGAGCATCAGAACATAGTTATCAAGGCTACAGGTATTATACAGGGCCGTATGGTTGTAGTTTTATTTGATTTCGGGGCTATTGCCTCTTTTATATCTCCATTTGTGGTGGAGCATTGCGGGCTAGTGGCAGTTAGACAGGATGTTAGTTGGGAGGTAGAGTTAGCCTCAGGAGCTAGAGTGTTAGTTAGTTCCTTGGTGCAGAGTTGTCAGATGCAGATTGGAGACATGTCCACTAGGGCTGATCTACGCATTACCCCTCTAGGTTCTTATGATGTTGTTCTTGGCATGGATTGGCTTTATGCCCACAATGCCAAGATGGATTGTCGACAGAAGAGAGTGGAATGTGTGGATGATGATAGTATCTCTAGGGAGATCTTTGAAGTGAAGAGGCCAATGTCCCTTTGTATGATTTTTGCTATGCAGCTTAGACAGTGCATGCGAAAGGGTTTTCAGTTGTTTGCTATCACTATTATTGATAGAGAGGAAGATTCAGAGAGGGAGCCATCCCTTGATGATTTTCCAATCCTTCAGGAGTTTGCAGATGTGTTTCCTTCAGAGCTTCCTAGTATGCCTCCACCTCCAACAGTGGATTTTCATATAGACCTAGTGCCAGGAGCTGAGCCAGTTTTGAGAGCACCATACAGGATGACTACTCATGAGCTTAGTGAGCTAAAAGCTCATTTGGAGGAACTCTTATAGAAGGGGCATATTTGACCTAGTGTGTCACCTTGGGGTGCACTAGTGATCTTCGTAAAGAAGAAGGATGGATCACTTAGGTTGTGTATCGATTATCAGCAATTGAACAAAGTGACCATCAAGAATTGATATCCTCTTCCCAGAATTGATGACCTCTTTGATAAGTTGCAGGGTGCCCAAGTATTTTCAAAGATTTACCTAAAGTCGGGTTACCATCAGTTGAGGATTATGGATAGTGATATCCCCAAGACAGCTTTTTGTACTAGGTATGGCCACTACAAATTCACCGTGGTACCTTTTGGCCTTATGAATACTCCAGCTGTATTCATGAGCCTCATGAATGGAGTATTTTGTACCTTTTTGGATAAGTTTGTGGTTTTGTTTCTTGATAACATTCTAATTTATTCTCATAATGAGAGAGAGCATGAAGAGCACCCAAGACAGGTATTGCAGAGGCTGAGAGAGAATTAGTTGTTTGGCAGCTTGTCAAAGTGTGCATTTTTTAGACCCGAGATACATTATTTTGGTCATGTCATATCAGGTGATGGTATCTTAGTAGACCCATCAAAGATTAGGGCTATCATGGATTGGCTAGCACCCACCAGTGTTACTGAAATGAGGAGATTTATGGGGCTAACAAGATATTACAGACGCTTCATTTCAGGATTCTCTAGATTGGCACACCCCATCACATCTCTTCAGAAAAATGGGAAGAAGTATGAATGGACAGAGAAGTGTGGTAGAGCTTTTGAAGAGCTCAAGAGAGCCATCACGAGTGCACTGATTCTTGTAGTACCAGATCCTATTGTAGATTTTGTGGTGTGCACTAATGCATCTTTAGATGGTTTAGGGGCAATCCTTATACAAGAAGGACAACCTATTTCCTTTGAGTCTAGGAAGTTGAAGATTCATGAACTCAATTATCCTACTCATGACCTAAAACTAGCAGTAGTGGTTCATGCCTTGGTGAGATGGTGACATTTCCTTATGGGTCATAGATTCGAGCTTCATTCTAATCACCAGAGCTTGCAGTACATATTTTCTCAGCCGAACCTTAATGCTAGGCAAAGAAGGTGGATGGAGTTCCTGTGCGAGTATGATTTTGATGCTAATTACATCAAGGGAAAGGAGAATGTGGTTGTAGATGCCTTAAGCAAAAGGTGCCATGAGCTTTCATTTGTGACTACTTGTACTGACTTGAGAGAGCGGATCTTACAACACTTACCAGCTGATGAGCTTTATGCAGAAGTTAGTCAGTTAGTACATTCTCAGAGACCCTTGGAAGGGAAGTTTGCAAAGTATTCTTTGGAGTTCGATGGACTTTTGCATCATAGGGGACTACCTCGTCTCCTTCTTCTTGTTTTGGGGGGGGACTTTTTCCTCATAGAAGGTTTTTTTCCTTCTCCATTCTTTCTTGTATATACATGGATGTATATTGTAATGGGGGGGTCTTGATTACTCCATCCATCCATGCATCTCTCTTTATCTCTCTTTTTGGGGGAGGGTTTTTCCCATGAGGTTTTTCCTCTTTCCTCACTTTATGGGAGATTGCATCTTCATTATGTACATGGGTACCTAACATGGCCTAGTAGTCGGGACCAATTATGCATCTTCATCCTAGTTCATAAGCTTAAGGGCATTCCCCTAAGTTGCACTTAAGGGGGGGTGTTGGTGTAAATAAGTATTTACTTATTACACTTACTTAAGTTTACTTAGGTTAATGTATTATTTAATTATTTTGCATTATTTTATTTATTAGTAACCTAGGAGTATGTGCACTCTTGTGAGTTGTCATGATGACATCACAAAGGGTCCCTACCTCTTTTAAGCACATGTTGTCTACAACACAGAAATCTTCTACCACTTAGTCATTCTTATCCATTCATCTAGAATGTTGGATAAGGTGCTTAGTTGTGTTATCTTCTAGTTGTTTCTAGAGACATTCTAGGTCCTTCTTGAGAGGCCTTTATATACAAGCACTCCTAGTGTGTTTGAACATCACATTCTAAATAGAGCAATGTATTCAGACATACTCTGATTAATTGATCATATCTCTTTGGTCTACTGTGTTCTTGTGTTTGAGTTCTTAGTTCCTGAGTGAATTTTGCTCTGAGGTAAATTCTTACAATAACATCCTTATGAATATAACATCTACTTCCAAAGATTTTGAAATATCTTACATTCTATGTGTGTCCATACCAGAGTTCATAGGGTGATTATTTTGAACCTTTCTTAATTGAACTCAATTGAGGGTGTAAACATCAGTACTTATAGGCTCTATTCAAAACATTTGTGCAACTCATTTGTCAATCAAAAGTGTTGAAGCACAATCAATAATGGCTCTATTCCTCCTTTCAATAATGTCATCCTGTTGTGGTATTCTAGTTGTAGATACTTGCCTTTGAATTCCATGCTCATACAAAAGTTAGTAAACTCACCAGACATGAATTAACCACCTCTATTAAATCTTAAACATTTTAGTTGCTTACTAGTTTCCTTCTCAACTCTTTCTATATACCATTTGAACATTTGAAATGCATCAGATTTCACTTTTAGAAACATCACAGTCATTGCTCTTGAATAATCATCAACAAATAGAGTGAAGTATCTATCACCATGATAACATTCAACTTTCATAGGATGAAAAAGATTAGTATGAACCAATTCCAATATGAATTTTTTAAGAAGATTGAGTTAGTCATCTTACCGAGTTGACATTCTTTACACATAATATTTTCAAGTTTATGCAAGCTCAATAAAAACTCTCACTTTCTTTTTCCTATTCACTTTAATCATATTATCAAAATTAACATGACAAAGTCTCTTATGCAATAAACAAACATCTTAAACTCTATCAAACATATATGTTATTATAGTAGGATTCATGTAAAATAGGTTATCTCTTGTTTGATTACCAATCCCAATTAGTTTTCTATCAACATGAAATATTTTTACCTTTCAATTTAGAAACTCCAATCCATTACCTATGTTATTTAGCTATACAACACTCAAAAAATTACATTTCAGTGCTTGAAACTAATAAGAATCATCACATCTAATCTTGTCATTCAACATTAGTGAGCCTCTTCCTTTTATAGGACATGGAACATCATTTCCAAGCTTAAAAAATTCACCATTATACTCCTCTAGTTTATCAAACTTATCAATATCATGATTCATGTGATGTAAATAGTCACTATCAATAATCCAAGAATTATTTCTTCCAACATGAGATATACGAGATTTTTCTTCTTCATATCTTTCCTTCTCTAAGTCTTCTTTCACATCAATATACACAACTTCCTCACATTCATTTTCACCATCAAATTTTGACTCGTTGTTTTCTTCCTTTGCTAGGTAACAATACTTCTTTTCCTTCTCTTTATAATCTTTTTTCCTTTTTTATTTTATCTCTCTTTTGTCATTCTTGTCATTGCCACTCTTGTTTGAACATCTAGATGCTATATAACTAATTGCATTACACTTGAAACATATCAAGGATAGTTTACATTTGAACATTCCTTATCCTCTTGGTAGGCTCCTAGCCAATAGTGATTCAAGCTCATCTTGATCTTCATCATCTAAATCATAATCAATTTCATATTTGGTACTCTTATCATTCATTAAACTTCCAATAGTTAGAGATGACTGGAAATCATTTTCTACCTTAGGTAAATTGTTATCAAAGTTTCTCATCTCGAAAGTAGTCAATATATTTACCAAAGCATCAAGAGTAAGAACATTACCAAGAATAGCTCTGAATTCTTCAATGGTTGATACTTTAATAGCATAAATAAGCAACAAGGTTCTTATTATTTTACTTAAAACATCTTCATCCCTTATGATTCCTCCAACAAACCTAATGGCACTAACCACTTCCTTGATTTGGTTACCATACTATGCAATATTCTCTCCTCCTTTCATCCTTATATCATCAAACTTTCCTCTTAGGATCTCAAATTTTTCCCTTAGCACATTCTAATCTCCTCCATGAAAAGTACAAGTCTATACCACATCTCCTTTGCAATAGAACAATCCTTAATATCATCAAATTTAACATCATTAAGAGAAGAAGCAATTTCTATAATCAGATTATTATGTTCTTGTTTTTTTTTTAATTTTCACAATTGTCATAGGATGGATTAGAGGTGTGTATTGATTATCCAAATAATATAATGTATAGTCTCCAATTCTTGATAGGTACAATCTAATCCTGATTTTCCATTATATAAAGTTCTCTTTGTTCAGCTTAGGAACCTCTCTCTTATACATCTTTAGATATTTAGCTTAAGTTCCTTCAAAATTTCCTCTTCAAGAACACAATTCTAATACAAATTGTTAAATTACTAAGAGGGGGGCTGAATCAGTCATAGTTAGTTACCCTATAGGTCCTTAAAATAATTTTCAACACTCTAACAACTTCAACTTTAAATTCACAATCTTGATAACAATATCCAACTTCTTAATAATATCCAATTCAACCATTAGAAATAAATTGGTAACTTCATATATTAGGTATCAGAGAAATTAGTTATGTGTAGTGTTGATCTCAGATTGGTTTTGAAAAATGAAAGTCTACGCACTTAAGTTATTTACTTAGTTCATGTTGAACAATTAGTACATGCCGAGCACAACATGTATATTATAGAGGATGCCGAGTCAACAGTGAGTGCCAAGCCACTCATGTGCCAAGTCCCTCAAGTGTTGAGTAGATAGTGCATGACAAGTGATTTAGGAGATAAGTGAATAGTGCATGCTAAGTGATATAGATACTAAGTCACATCATAGAGACCAGTGTATGCCAAGCATCAGAGACTTCAAATGCTGAGTGATACAGCTTTGGCATAATTATTTGTAACGGTACAAGAAATTATGTAAACCATTTTTGAGCTGACTCAAAGATGAATTATGATATTTTTGGAGATAAGGATGAACCTTAAGTAGGATTTCCAATGCAATTACATGTAGTCAATCAAAAAAAGGAAAGGATTAAGCAGCAAAATGGATGAGTCATAGTCGTTGATTCATACTTAACCCTAAGTCACCAAACTCTTCTTAAGGAGGAAAAACCCTAAATTCTCTAGAGTGTGTAAGGTGTATGAAGGAGAGAAGAGAGTAGTTTTTATGTGCAAATAGAGAATTCATGGTGGCTAAGAATTTATGAAGTGAGATTGCATTGCAAAATTAGTTAGAGTAGAATAGAGGAAAGAGAAGAGTATACAACAAAGAGAGATTTGATCAAGAAGGATCAAGAAGAATACATTTTAGAGGTGATCTATTATCAAGAAACCAAGTGCAAACCACATGATCATTACTACATCATTCTAGTAGGTGAATCAGTCAGATCTCTTAAAAGAGTAGTCCTAATAGGCTGTATTAAAATCCTCTAATAAGGTGCTTACTTAATTGTGAGTTGAAGTCCTTTAACAAAGCACACTTCTAACAGGGTGTTGAAATCCTTTAACAAGGTCGGACCTAAGAATCTTTGTAAGCCTTGAACAGGGAAAACCTTTTATGGGTAGATCATGTCTCATAATCAAAATATTGTAACGTTCATTGGATACACTTTATTACTATAGTACTAAATATTTGTGGGGTGTCATCTCCACCCCAATTTTACCTTCTCATTGGAGAGTTTTTGGGTAATCATATCTGGTGTCATATTTGTGTGAATTTTTACTTGATTATATGTTTTAGATGTGCATGCTTTACATGATATTTCAGTTTACTTATTAAATGTATGAGATGGATGTGTGGTGAAAATTTTTATAGGTCCAAGTTTAAACTACTAATTCAACCTCCTCTCATAAGTTTTCCTATCCTATTGTAATTCCAACAATTGGTATCAAAGCTTAGTTCTCTAAAAGATAAGCTTTGAAACTTTGAGGAAAGATTTGGAAATGGAAGTCTACAAGTTGGAAAAGATTATTGAGAATCAAGAGATTGAAATATATCTCATTTTACATCAACTGAATCAAGCAAGAGAAGACCTAAAGAAATCTTTGAAGAGAAGAAAGGAAATTGCTATTGAGGAGAATGACACATAATACAAAGAGATGGACACTACTAAACTATTTGTAGATGGAGACTCAAATGAATTTGATGCAATAGTTGTAGATCTAATGGAAAATAATAGAGCCCAAGCTAATAAAATCAAAAATCTCAAGTTAGAGCAAGAATCACAAGTCATACTACTATATGAGGTGACCAAACAAAAGAAGAAAGCCATGGAAGATAAAGTCATGGTTGAAGAAGATAAAAGAGTTTTGGCCAACAAATTAGAAGAGAAGTTATCAAAGCTAACCAAGATTTCCAACATGTAATTGGATACTCTAAGTCAAATGATGAATGCCAACTATGAATTGAATGTCAAGGACATTGAGATAACAATATTAAAGCTACAAAATGAGCAATTGTAGAGTGACCTACAAATGGAAAAGGAATTCGTTAAAAGTTCCAACAAACTAAGTAAGCCATCAAATACTTTGAGCAATTGATGATATCCCCTAGATCCAATAATGATACATTTGGAGTGGGATAAACAAGTATTGAAGAAGGAGAGTCATCCAAAAGTGCTAAAAAAAGGAGCAACAAAGGTAAGAATTCCAAACTTATTTGTCAAAATTATGGTAAGAAAGGACATACTACTAATGTATGTAGGAGCAAGACTATAAATTAGAATGTCAAGCATTAGAGCATGGTTCATTTCCAAAAGTGCAATAAACAAGGTCATCAGGCACATGAATGTAGAACCAAGACCATGCACACACAAAGATTTGAAGGATATTGCTACAACTATCAAAAGTATGGACATAGAGCTTTTGAGTACAGATCCAAACCCATGTGGTTATCAAACATGCAAATAAAGGCAAGGAACAATTACAACTCTTATAACTAGGATTATAATACTAGGTATAACTATCATTATTATCAAGAATATGGAAATGTTCCTAAGAATTGTATTAGGACACACTTGAAAAGTGAGGACAAACATGTGGTTGAGTCAAACCACATGTTTCAGTTGTTTGAAGACTGATCACATCAGTTATTATTTTCCAACTAGGTCAAAGGCACCAAATTGTGAATTTGATAAAGGCAAAGGCAAGACAGATGTTGAAAATGTTAGAAATGAAATGAACAAGACATGGAAGAAAAAAGGATGATTTTAGCACATCAAATGAAGAAGGGATCACTCCACTCAATGGGTCAGGTGATCACACCTCATCAAGCTAAGAAATGAAGAGGTATGTGGGACTGATATTCAAAGGTTATATCATACATCAATTCCAAAGGATTTAGTACTAATATTACATTATCATGAATAAAGATGCAAGATGTTGTTAAGAATTCAAGGAAAATCTTCAAGTTTTTCATGTTATTGCCAAGCGTGAAATGTTTCCTATGGATGCTAAGTAAAATGCTAGAAGATGCTGAGCTAACAAACTGGCTAGTCGATGTCGAGCTCATAATGGATACTGAGTGAATGGAATGTTAATGAATGTCGAATGAACTTGAAATTGATTGATGTCAAACTTATAGCCATGTAAGCACTCAACATTAATTGTAGATTTTCAAAGGGTATTTTATCAATTTTCATCTCATTTCACATCATTTCAAAATCAAGAAAGAGAAAGGAGAGAAGAAGGAGATCTAAAATTTCATTCAAAGTAATTGTAGAAGGTTTGAGCAATGATTCATCACTAGTTCATCAAGTCTTATAAGGTATTTATCAAGAGCTGAGCTACGCTATTTATATTTTCATAAACCCTAGTTTCACACAATAAAATATAGTTCAAAGAATGTAGAGAGTAAGGAGGTTTTAAATGTTTAGCTAGTTAGTAATGAAGTTAAATAACCTATATTCAAGGCCATACCAGACATTGCTTACAAGAAAGACCCCTCCAGTGCATTATCCATGATATCACCAAATCTTTTAATGGTCCAAGATGTTAGAAAATTTTACAACTACAAAATAGGAAGTATTGGGGATATGGAGATCAAAGAAGCATATGAAAGATTATGTGAGAATGGTGTGTTGAAGGAATAATTCAAAATTGTAGAAATGAAGGGTTAACATGAGTCCTAGATATCCAAAATGTGTTCAAGATTGAATGGATTAGGATAGTGCTTAGTAAGATTCATGATAGCTCATTATGGCTAGATAATGGACCTATCAAAATAACCAAGAGGATAATCCATAGGGTTACTAGTTCTCCAACCCTAGATCGACCTAAGATATTGAGGAGTGACTCAAAAGAGGTTATTAAGAAGAATATCGGAGCTGTATGGAACAAGAGAGGCATGACTATTGACACAATTACTGATCCATTGATAGAGTTTTCTATAAGGGTCATTTCACACAAATTCTATCAATCCAATAGATTGAACAATGTGCCTTGTATAGTAGTGGATGTGGGATATAAAATTGTTAAGAAAGATCACACATATAATCTAGTAGAGCTACAACTACAACAACTGGTTGAAAATCTTGGAGCAATAAGGAAGATAAAGAGTGCACAATGTAAATTTGGTTCTATTCTGATATGCATATTCTTTTATGTTCAAAACACTTTTCCTACATGTGGCATAGTTGTATGGAAAACCAACAGATCAGTGGAAGTACATATTAGTGAGTATATTGAACAATTGGGTGAGAATTTTGAGTTTGTGATGACAAGATGGTTTGAAGACTTCAAGAAATTAATGAAGAAAAGATTGAGAATACTAGTATCTCTAGTAGAAAAGCATTATGATGATGTCTATTTTCTAGTAGATGCTGACTATATTTTTGTAAAAGCTACTACACCAAGGGTGAGATGGTTAAGGCCACTTGGATATAAAATAAATGTGGATAAGGCCACTTGTTGCTATAACAAATTTACTTTCAGAAGAGGTAGATAAAAATGTAAAAGTATTTGGAAACTATGAAATGACAAAGTCCAAATTCACCATGGAGCTGAAGATTGCTTCTATAATAAAGAGGAAGGATAAATTGGTGAAGATGTTGAAATCCAAATCTAGAGATGGTGCTAAGCAGGAAGAAGAATAAGAAAAGGATGAAGAGGAAGAAGACATCTAGGCACAAGCACCCTTTTGCACTTACTCAGGGTATGGGTGAAGATCGACCAGAGGAGGAGACTAAAATTGCTAAAGGTACTAAGGGAGAAGAAGTTGAGGAAGCATCTATACCCACTGATCTGAAGAAGAGGAAGGCTAAGGCCCAACTAGTGACAACATCCAAGAAGGTAGCCAAGCCAAGTCAACCCAAACCAACTATACCTACTATAGGGGCTAGTACACATGTGACTACACAAAAGGCTAAAGAGAAGACAAAACCAATAGAGCAAGGAGGTCAAGTGCAAAAAAGACATATGAGGAATATGTTGCACAAGTTGAATCAAATGAGGAGAAAATAGAATTAGATGAAAACAACCAATTCAAAGTGGTGAGTTACAATCCTCTATCAATTCTAGAGAATCTATGTGAAAATGTTGAGAATAGTGTAGATTTATCATGATTCTCTCATGTAGACTTTGATAATATTGGTAAAGTGGAGAAGAATCAAGTGGAGGAGGCTATACATGCCATGATGGAAAAATTCAATACTACCCCACTAGAGATTTCCAACATAATGTCAAAAGGCTTATACGATAGAGTTGAGTAGAAATGACACTATTGTCTGAACTTGGAGAGATAGATTAGAGAGACATCTCTTGCATAAGTGATGCCTGAACTTAGTAATGAATAGATTGCTAAGGCTATGAAGAAATATGTAGTTAGGTTTACACCTAAATACATAACCTTTATCATTTTTCAAAACAATATCGAAGATGTTTTTAAGAAGTCCACACAAACATGGAAGCTTACATATGGGTTTACTATAGTCAAGGAAGGTGAGCAAGAACCCATAAAGGTCAAGGATGATGAAGAAGATGATAAAAATGGTGACACTACTAAGAGAGGAACTAAAATGCACATAGATCACAAGGCAACTATTGAAGAAAACTAGCAAGAATAATAGAGTGTGCAAGACACACAATTGCCTAATGTCAGACCCCAACATGTAATAGGTCAGAATAATAAAATAGTAATAGTGAAGGATTTTTTTGATGTCACATCTTAGAACATCAATCCCCTTATAGAGGAAGATCTCAAGAAGATACTTGATGAGTTCACACTACATGCAAAACTTTGTGATAATCTTGTATTGGTGAGTGTGGATGAATTGCAAAAATTAGTGATTGAAACAACTAGGAAAGAGGTGAATACACAATAACCACCTACTATCATCCCTCAAGTCACTAATGTACAACCTTTGGAGAAAATACCTAAAGCTACATCAAAAAAGGTTCATATAATTACAAAGGACATAATGGAAAATCCAACCACTATAGAAGAATAGAGTGAAATAGGTTAGATAATATTATCTACACCTCCACCACAAGAAAAAGGTGCATTACAAGGCATTATAGAACACAAGGACAAGCCTAAAGAGATCGAGTTGACACCACAGGTGAAAGAGAAAGTAGCCATTCAAGCCTTGGTAACCTTATCAGTATTTGGCACTCCTTCAAGTCATACTCTTTAGAAGCCAAGCATAGATGCAACGCCATTGCAGATCTTAGTGCTGAGTCTTAGCTCCTTAAATGCTAAAGAAGTAATCTAATATGGAGATGTAAGCCTTGATGAATTTTTTTTTCTACCAAAGTATGATTATTATAAAATGACTATAGAATAGATGGGCATACTTTAGTAAGCCATAGCAAGGAAGAAGCATTAGGAAATGCTTAGAAGGGAGCACAGGCATAAGTATGCATTGAAAGATATCAAAGACATATTTTTAGATGCATTCAGTCTACCAACTCCAAATGAGACCAAGCCATTAATTGAAAAACTAACAAACATAGTGGAAAAGGTTAGTGGTGCAAACCTAGACACAAATGCCAAATTGTTAGAATGTTTAGAAAAGAAATTTTATAGCAAAGTAAATGAAAAGATATCAGGTGACATAGCACTGATACAAGTTGCATTGGAAACTAAAGTAGAAAGTGTAAAGAAGGTACTTGAGAATATCTTCTCATTATGTACACAAAATTATGCAATCCAAAACTCTTCACACAAAAGACTAGAAGTCACATTTTGAGCTTGGAAAGTCAGATTAGTACATCGGGTGCAAAATTGCTAATCACACTAGCTCAAAGTGAAAAGCACTTTAGAACATTGCTACAAACCCAGAGTCAGTTAGTTGCATTGTTAGCAAATGAGGCCAATATAAGGGCCAAACTTATTAGCATCCAAACAAAATTAACCCCTCACATGGAAATTTTTCACAAGGAACTAGGTTATGCTAAAACTCTCATGAAGAAAGACCAAAATCTTTCAACATTAGATGACCTTGCCCACCTTGCTATCGAGCTGGCCATCCAAATCAAGAATTTAGATGTAGCATGTAAAAATTTGAATGCAACTCTCAAGATAATCCTAGATGTCCATAAATCATTTTTGGAAAAACACACTATAAGTGTATAGCCAATTGACATAAGTGTCGAAAAGGGGGAGAGTATGAGAAAGGGGAAGTAATAAAAAGGGATAGTAAGAAGTGATAAAAAGGATGGATAAAAGTTAGATTAAGCTAATAGGGAGCAAGCATAAATAGAGCATGAAGTCAAAGAGTATTAGTTGAGATGCACTTACTTAGTAGGAGTAAAAAATTTTAGATATAGAACAAACATATCAACTTAGGGGGGGTTATCAAATTTTGAGGTATCTTAGTTGTTACAAAATTTTAAAATTTTGAAGCTTTGTACATAAGCCAAGTTATAGATATGTTATGCTTGTAAGATTAAGGATATTATTGCATACTCAAGTCAAAGGGGTAGATTTTTGATCTCAAATTAGTTTTGACAAATGAGTGTCTAGATGCAAGTATTTACTTAGTTCATGCTGAACAAGTAGTACATGCCAAGCGCAACATGTATATTATAGAGCATGCCAAGTCAGTAGTGAGTGCCAAGCCACTCATGTACCAAGTCACCCAAGTGCTAAGAAAATAGTGCATGCTGAGTGATTCAAGAGTTGAGTAAAAAATGCATGCCGAGTGATACAGATGTCGAGTCACAACACAGAGACCAGTGTATGTCGAGCATCAAACACTTAAATATTGAGTGACACAGTTTTGACATAATTGTTTGTAAAGACACAAACAACTATGTAACCCATTTTTGAGCTAAATTAAAGATGAATTATGATATTTTGGAGATAAGGAAAAATCTTAAGTTGGATTCTCAATGCAATTACATGTAACTAATCAAAAAAATGGAAGGATTAAGTAGAAAAATGGATGAATTACAATCATTGATTCATACCTAACCCTTAGTCAGCAAATTCTTTTTAAGGAGGACACACCCTAAACTCTCTAGAGTGTGTAAGGTGTATGAAGGAGAGAAGAGAGTAGTTTGTAAGTGCAAATAGAGCATTCATGGTGGCTATAAAGTTATGATTGAGATGGCATTGTAGAATCAGTTAGAGCATAATAGAGGAAATAGAAGAGTATACACCAAAGAGACATTTGATCAAGAAGGACTGAGAAAACAATAATTTAGAGGTGATCTATCATCAAGAAACCAAGTGCTAACTATTGGATCATTGCTATATCATTCTAGTCATAATAGACTACATTGAAATCCTCTAACAAGGTGCTTACTTAATTGTGAGTTGAAGTTCTTTAACAAGGTGCACTTCTAATAGGGTGTTGAAATCCTCTAACAAGGTGAGACCTAACAGCCTTTGTAAGCCTTTAACAGGGCAAACTTTTCACAGGGTAGATCATGTCTCATGATCAAAACATTATAACCTTCATTGGATACACTTTATTATTGTAATAGTGAAGATTTGTCAGTGTCATCTCCACCCCAGTTTTTCCTTCTCATTGGAGGGATTCTAGGTAATCATATCTAGTGTCATATGTGTGTGAATGTTTACTTGATTACATGTTTTAGATATACATTCTTTACATGATATTTTATTTTACTTATTAAATATATGAGATGGATGTGTGGTGGAAGTTTTTATGAGTCCAAGTTTAAACTATTGATTCAACCCCCTCTTAGAAGTTTACCTTTTTAATTATAATTCCAACAATGTATATATATTGAGTTGCATCATGAAATAGTAAACATGAAATAACATGCAACAAAATCAACTTCCACATATTTTGATACAAATATATTAACATGGAAATCTTGTAAAGGGAAAAACAACCTAGGAACCCGCAACCCAAAATTTTTACTCGTATTAAATGAGCTCTATTAGCAACCAAGCTTTGTAAAGGTTATATAGACATTGTTGATATGACCCTATTAGGGGATTTTCACCAAAGATCATCTAGACTTTGTCACTTCCTATTTGAGTGGCTTTCTCTAAAGTACTTACAAACATTCAAAGGAATGCCATCATACAAATGAATTTATAAATAAGATTGTTAAGTCCATTCGGTTAAGATATTTTATACTATAATGGTTAGAGAGTAACACTGAAATGATCTAGTCAAGAATACAACTACCTACATCTCCATTTCACCCATTCTATGTTCTCTATGTTAGAGTAATTAGATATTTTCTAATTATCTCTAGTTTTCTTAAGCTAAACTTTAGCCATATAATAATTAATTCTTTTTATTAATTATTATTATGCAACCTAGGTTAGACCTATTAGACATTTTTAGACCTTCTTAGGGTTTAGATATACTTTTTAAGGACAATCTCTCATTCTAAACATTCATTTGAAATTAATTCACTTTTGATTATAGTAATCTCTCTTTTTTCTCATCGAGAATGTCTCATCTATGGGTCTGGTAATTCTAGCTTCCATAGCTTTTGCTTCTTTCTTTCTATGACACGTGTTTGCATGTAGATGATTCTTGGGAGTTGTGAGTTTGATCTTTCATCAACCTCAACTTGGTATGAGAGCTCTAAATCTTTATGCCCCTATTCTATTTTTGAGAGATTTGACATCAGTTTTTAGATTTGAGCTTTCGACTTTTTTTTATTTGATCTTTTTTGGGGGGGGTGGGGGGGGGGGGGGGGGGGGTGTTCATGGATTTTTGTTGAGATCAGAGTGCTCAAAAACCCTCACTTCCATATAAAAGACATCCAATTTGGACACTGTTGAAATTTGAAACAATTATTTTTGCACCTAGGCTGATTTTTACCTGGGCACACAAATTGGGGCAACTATTTTTTGGTTGTTTTCAAATCACACCTCTTTGTTAAATTTTTTGGTGTCTTGGCATTTCTTATGGTGTAAGTGATCTATCATTGGCAAACTTATGCCTCCTATTTGTAATTCTAAAAGAGGAAACTTTGGTTTTATAAAGGAGTAACCATGTGATTGGGAGTTGTGGGAGTCCGATCTTTTTTGGGCTAGCCTTTACTGCTCCTATGACTTCATACCCTTTTCTTAGATGTCACCTTGGAACTCATACATTACCATTGAATTCTAGTCCTTTGATCTCTATCTTTGGCATGTGCAAGTCTTCAATAGAAGCTCTTGTTTAGCCGTACATTTTATTTGGAGATATGTGATCATTGGAGGGTGAGCAATTTTTTGGAACAAGAATTATTGGTAGGGTTCAATGCCTCATCATTGCATGGGGAGAAAATTATTTTGTAGGTTCTGGAATTATTTTTAAAATTGAATATAAATTGGGACACCCTTCATTAATGGCACCTTGGTCAAACCTCAGGCCCATTTCCCTTCATGATCAACCCACGTGTTTTGGGGGGACATGTTTTATGGTACCTCCACCTATGGTACCTAAGCCTTGATTGAAATCATGGTATTTGGTTTTTAAACCAAGACTAGAAAAGCGCAATCCACTAAATGTGATGTGAAATGCATGCACATTCATTAGAGTTGTACTTTGATATTGCCTATAAGCCTGCCAACATCAATGCATTTTTTTAGCAAGTTTGCAACTCCATATTTTAGCATCGTGACTCATGCCTTGGGTTTTTTGTGATATTTGGCATTTTCAAGGAAGCATGGGGAGGCTTCAATACCTCACAGTCTACGTGGAGATCCCACATGAATTAGTATATTACAATTTTCATTGGAGGCATATTTATCAAGGCAAACTCCTTCTTCATAGTTCAATTGATGGAGACTTGAAGAAATTAATGAGCATATGTGGGAGCATATGCATTATTTTTTGAGGACTGCAGCCTATGTGTGGTTTATCTATGGGTCTATGCAACTTTTATAAGACACATGGTGCACAAAGGAGGAGAATGAGTCTTTTCCTACACCATGGACTTTTTTTTGGGTGCCTGCATTGATTTTTGGGGCCACATGCTTGACCTAGTCTGCAACCCTTGATCCAAGCACTAATGGGGGGGTTATGTTGTTTGTTGGCATGATACATACCCAACTTGCACTTCATTTTTGGTGCTTGATTTGGAGAATTTTGGAGGATTCTCTTTCCTTCTTGCTTCGTCAGCTCTACCACCATCAATTGTTCATCTCACTATCAATGTGCTCTCCCTTTTTTGGGTAGTATGGTGCCATAATTTCTCTTTGATTGATCTCCCCCATGACTTCAAGCTCACACCTCCTCTTCATGCCCCATTAGTAGCATCCATATTTGGTGCCTTGAAAGCTTTGTTTATGGGTGACCAGTCTTGACATGCCTATTTAGAAGGTATATTTTGTTTTATGAGATATGCTCTTTTTTGGGAGCCACATGATTATTGGTGGGAGTAGTATCAATCACTAATCATGAGCTACATGTTTTTTGTTTTCACTCCTTGATGGTGTGAGGGCCCACTCTTGGAAATTTCAAAATGATTGTATTTGGCCCAACTTACAATAGTTTTGGTTTTAGAAATTATTGGCATTTTTCTTGTTAGTGGTTGGTGAATTTTTAGAACTTGTGATTTGTTGGCCACTGATTTTTGATCTAGCATTGACCCTTTTTTTTCGAGGAACATTTTTTTCCAGTATATTGGATGTTTTTTCAGACATTAGGGTTCATTTTTCAAGCTTTTTTTTGCCTCAACGACCATTTGACCATCAAATATGGGCTCATCACTTACTGATGTTAGCACCATGTTAGCAACACATTAGCAATTTTGTCACCTCCTTAGAATCTTTTTTGACCTAGTTTTACTTTTTTTCTCATATCTGAAGCATATGAACTCTGTTTTCCACAAAAATGATATCATTGGAAAGCTAGTTGAAAGGCTATCATAGTGATATAGTTAGTTTTTAGTTTTAATACTTTTTTGATGGCTTTTTTGCTATCAAAGTTAGAAGTTCCTTTTTGCACTCTAGGAGACATATCTTGAGCATTTGATCTTTGATTTGGGAATTCTTTATATCATTGAAAAACTATTTTAAAGATCTTTTCAATGATGTTGGTTTTTTTCTAGATTCTACTCTAGGCACATTCAATTTAGTCTTTTGCATTTTTGCATTATGGTGGATATCTTAGTTGTTTTAGGTCCAAGGATCAATTTATTTGCTTCATATGATTTTTCATGACTTTTACTATCTATTGTACTAGTTTTATGTCTCTTTTGGTTTATTTAGACATTATTGTATGAATTCTTGCAAACATACTGAGATAAAGTACCATATTGCATTTGTGTTTTCTTTTTAGTTGTTTTGCCTTGTTTTTCTTTCTAATTCAAGTAGTGTCATCTAAGGGTACTTATATAGATTATTATATTTTTGGAATTCACCATGTCTTGTACCTTATAGTAGATGCATTACTCATGATTAAAGTGCCATGGGGGGTAATTTTTTGCCTTTGTTTTCCATCTTCCTTTGTCCAATGAGTGTCTCTTCCATGACATTAACCTCATGACGTGTCTAAGATTGATCACCTCAATTAACACATATGTACTATTTTGTGCATCTTGATCATGGTTCCTTGACATGTAGTTCTTTTGGCCCACATTTCTACTTTACTATCACCTTACCCTTTTCTGGATTATGGGGGTTCTTCTATTGTTTCTCATGCTTCCTTGGTTTGATTGATTAGCTCTTTAGGCTTTGGTGTTTCATGCCATCTGTCTCTTTGTTTTTAGTTATTTGCCTTTGTGTGCTTCCTGATTCAATGCAGATTATAGTCTTCTCTACCTAGTCAGATTTTTATTTCAGTGGAGGTTCTTCAGATCAATAGTCACTTTTGATAGAGCTTTGCAACTTCTACATGCTTCAATGGTGTTCTTCATGATCATCTTTGGTTCATATCTTCTAGAACATTACCTATTTTGGAGGCTTCTTCAGTCATTCACTAATTTCTTTTAGCATGTTTTCCATCTCTTTTTGGAGTAGGGTTTTTCCCATGTGATTTTCTCTCTTTCTCCTCTCTTCAAAGATTTGGTTTTGCTTGGATACCTCATCAGGCCTTGTTTTTTGGGATCCAATTATACTTTTAGTAGTAATTTCTAGATTTTTAGCTGCTCCCTAAGTTTATATTTTCTAATTAACTCTAGTTTTCTTAAGCTAAGCTTTAGGCATATACTAATTAATTATTATTATGCAACCTAGGTTAGAGCTTTTAAGGGTTTCAATCTCCTTTATAATGATAATCTCTCATTGTAAACATTCAGATGAGATTAATTCACTTTTGGTTATAGCAATCTCTTTTTTTGGCTCATCAAGAATGTCTCATCTATGGATCTAGCAATTCTAGCCTCCATAGCTTTTGCATCTTTCTTTCAGTGATAGGTGTTTGTATGTAGATGATTCATGGGAGTTGTGGGGTTGATATTTCATCAACTTCAACTCTCTATGTGTCCTCTTTCTTCCTTTTGGATAACCCAATCACATACGCATCAACTTAGCACTTCACTTTCTATTCTCGAAATGTCACTCTGTTTGGTTTCACCTTCTATCTTCTTCTTAAAAAATAAATTATTAAAAAATAATAAAAATCTTGTTCATCCCTTAAATTGATAAATTTTTTCCACTTTATCAATTTCTTCAAGAATTTTTTGCCTAGTCACAATCCTTCGATCTTCATCCAACTCAAATTTATTGAATCTAAACAGTCAAGTATAATGCTTTAACGTTGAACTCTGAAACTCATTTCAAATCATTAAATCTCCTTCATCATATCTTCTTTGAAATTCTCCAGTCATAGATCTTATAATAAAATTCATCCTCATCTTCAAACCTTCTCAAACAATCCATATTTTTATAAAATATCGATCTTCAATTAAATCTTCTAAAAATTGTTCTTCTTTCCTCACTTGGTTAACACTACACTCACTCAATCAATACTAAGCTTGGTTAACAACATAAGAACTATATGCCTCTTCACATACATTATATCTTGTTAAAAACAATTATACAATTATATATTATCTTTGATGTTACACAAAATGTCAAGCCTTTCTGAGCAAGTCAATGATTGTCGAGCCCACTCAGGCATTGACGATACTTTTCCATGTATGTGAAGTATTTTACTTTTGAAATAGTTCTTACTAAACTCACTTAGAAATTGAAAGAAGATCATGCATTAACGAAGTTCACTTGGTTAAAAAAGGAAACTTAGAATGGATCTTGAGTTGACTGAGTTCACTTCGTTACGAAAAGAAAGTCAATTTAGAATTAGTATTGACTGAATTGGATTGGCTAAGAAAGACTTTATTTGAGTTGACCAAGTACTCTATTCAATATTATCTGATTGATAGCATATTAATTTTAATTGATTTATTGGTTAATGCTAGTCAACTTAAGGGATGCAAATTATTTTTTTAAAAGTATATTCAAGCTCACTTGACAATTTTATTCATATAATTATAAGGTTAAGTTCATGATTTAATTGTAAGAAGCATGGGATAAAAGAAGATAAATTAAGTGAATTTGAAGGATATCAAAGTATCTAAGTTGACTAAGCTATAGAGAACATTTTGATCAAGGAGGATCAAGTATTTAAGCCATAATAGAGATTTGAAATCAGCAAAGATAGTTGCATCAATAATTAGGTCAAGTCTTTTTTACTCTCTAATAATTCTAGTAGTGAATCAAATCTCCTAATAGAGTTATCCTAATAACTATTTTCCAAATCCTCTAACAAGGTGGCATTTCTAGATTGAAGTGTCTAAAGACCTCTAACAAGGCCACTCCTAATAGGGTGAATTAATTCCCTTAATAGGGTTACACTTAATAGTGTGTTTGGTAACCTTTAATTGGGTTAGCTCCTAACATGGATTACTTCAAAAGAGTGAAAAATAATAATTAGTTGAAATTGATGGTTTTCCCAAGTTGAGCTTCTATGTTAAATCTTGGTGTCTCTTGTGTTCATGTTATTTGCTTTATTTTTCTACAACTAAGTTAACAAAGGTTAATCACATTTAATATCTTAAGATCTGAATGTTCAGTGCTAACTGAGTTACAATAGTATATTTAGTGCTAAGTAAGTTACATCAGAATATTCAATGTTAACCAAGTTACAACAAGTTATTGGTTTTATATTGTGTTGACATCTTAAAGGTACATTTGGATTTTTTTTGGTCATAATTGATTCACCTCTCCCCTCTTAGTTACTCCTTTCCATTTCAAACAATTGGTATTTGAGCATTTGGTGCTTGTAGATAAGGTTTCAAGGACCTAAGATAAAGATCAAGATGTCTTATAGAAGGGGGATTCCTAAGCTGAACAAAGATATCTTCCAAGTATGGTAGGAACTTATGAAGCTGCATTTGGAAACCATTAGAGACACATGCCTAAAATATTTGGATAAAAAATATGTGGTACCTATTGAACCTTTTTCTGTGGATCAAATTGTGGAAAAGAAGAATCATAACATAATTATGATTGACATTGCCTACTCTCAATTATGCTAAATTTGATGAAGTCAAAGATTTTCCTACTACTCATGAAATGTGGAACAAGCTAAAAGATATCTATGGAGGAGATGAAAATGTAAGGAGAGCTAAGGAAAAAAGTATAAGAGATCAATTTGATCAAATGAAGATGAGAGAAGATGGAGACATTGCACAATATAGTGAAAGAATCAAAGTGAGTGTAAGTGCAATTAGAGCCTTGGGAGGGAAAATAGATGATGTGATAGTAGTCAACAAGGTACTCAAAAATATTCTTCCTATTTATGCAACTAAAGTGTTAGCTATTCAAGAGATGAGATGTGATCCTAAAAATGACATAACTTTGGATGGACTACTAGGAAGGTTGATAGCCTTTGAGTTAGATAACTTTGATAATTATCTTCCAAACTCTAGTAGCATTGAGTTTGCATTTCAAGATAAGCTATCACTCAAGAAGAAAGGTGGGAAATCCAAAAGCAAAAAATTCTAATAGTGAAGATGAAGATAATTTTGATGATGAACTTGAAGTCATTGAAGCCCTACTTGCAAGAAAATTCCTTAAAGGCAAAGGGATGTTTAAAGGTAAAATACCTCTATTTTTTATTTTTATTTTTTCAGGTGAAGAAGTTGGTCACATTGCTGCAAGGTGTCCAAAAAAAGAAGGCAAAGAAGATAAGAAGAATGACAAGTTCAAAGGAAAGAAAGATTTCAAAAGCTACAAAGACTACAAGGATAAAGGTAAGAAATCATGTTACATAGTTAAAAATTCTAATAGTAGTGATGAAGATGAAATGGTTTACATTTTTGTAAAAGATGAATTAGATGATGAAAGTGATAAGATGGCCCTCATTTATCATATTAGCAAGAATGATACATGGAGTATTAATAGTGGTTGTTCTCACCACATGATTGGTGATAAATCTAAATTTGAAAACTTGGAACACTATGATGGTGGGAGTGTCAGATTTGGAAATGATGAACCTTGTTATGCAAAAGGAAAATGTTTCATTACATTGATTGATGAACTTAGGTGTGACAGTTCTTATTTGGCTGAAGGATTGAAATACAATCTACTTAGTGTGGCATAGTTGAACAATAATCGATTCAAGGTAGAATTCATGAATGACAAGGTTGAGCTACTGGAACGAAAAGGAAATATAGTTGGGATTGGAAATAAAACCAAAGGTAATCTATTATACCTAGATCTAACTAAAAGTTCATGTTTCCTAGCTCAAGTAGAGGAAAGATGGTTATGGCATAAATAGTTGTGTCATGTGAAAATTGATGAGTTTTTTGAAAAGAGTGAAGAACAAAGTAGAAAAGAACCTAAGAACTACAGAAACTTTGTTTACTATGTAACTAATACCTTACCTAAAGTTTAGGAAAATGCATTTGGTAGTCAACAGTCTTCACCACCCAAGTCCCCTAAATCTCCAGTTCAACCTTAGTTGTAGCTAGTGTGACCTGATTCATAGTCTAAAGGACCCAAGTTTCAACAAATTGAGCCATAGTCTAATGGACTTGAGTCAAAAATAGTGGGAACCGAGCATGATTTAGAAGATCATTTTAAGCATGGTGAATGAAGTGAATTTAGAAAGAAGGTACCTATACTTTCTAGTTATGTCGAAAGGCATCATGCACCTAAGAAAATCATTGGAGATCAATCAAAAGGCACAATGATAAGGAATAAATTAAAAGGTACATGTTTGCTTATTGTGTTTGAACCTAGAACTATTAAAGATGCATTAGAAAATGAAAGATAGATTAAGGAAATGAATAAAGAGATTGATCAGATTAAAAGGAACAAAACTCAGACTCTTGTTCCTAGACCCAAGGACAAAATTGTAATTGGCACAAAATGGGTATTTAGAAATAAGTTGAATGAGAATGGAGAAGTTTCAAGTAACAAAGAAAGGTTAGTTTGAAAATGTTATGCTCAAGAAAAAGGTATTGATTATGGAGGGAATTTTACTCCTATTGCAAGACTATAAGGTGTTAGAGCACTACTTGCTTATGCTACACATAAAGGATTCAAGGTTTATCAGATGGATGTGAAGTCATCTTTCTTAAATGGAATTCTAGAAGAAGTCTACATTGAGAAACCTAAAGGTTTCATTTTTTCTAATAAAAGGGATATGGTTTGCAAGCTACACAAAGCTTTATATGGTCTCAAACAAGCCTCTAGAGCTTGGTATGAAAGATTGCAATCATCTAGTAAAGATTGGTTTTTAAAGGACAAATGATAACAATGGTCTATACATTAAGGAAGGACCAGATAAGAAGATAGTGTTGGGAGAAATTTTTGTAGATGATACAGTATTCATTGGACATGATGATTTATGTGAATCATTTTTTGAGGAGATGAGTAAAGAATTTGAAATGTCAATTTTTAGAGAGAATAAATTCTTTGTTGGCTTGCAAACTCAACAGAAGAAAGACAGTATCTACATTACTCAATCAAAGTACATCAAGGAGATATTAAAGAAATTTGGAATGGAAGATTCCAAACCAATTGGAATACCTATGTCTATTGGACATAAGCTTTCCAAAAATGATGATTCCAAAAAGGTAGATTAGACTACATACAGATCGATAATCGGAAAAATTTAGTATGTGGTACACAAAAGACTTGATATTGCATTAGTAGTTGGTATGGTGGCAAGATTCTCTACTAATCCAAAGGAAAACCATATGATGGAAATAAAAAGAATTATGAGATATCTAAAAGGTACTAAAGATTATGGTCTAAGAAAGGAGACAACTCTGAATTGAAAGCCTTCACCGATGTTGATTGGGTATGAAGTATTGATAACAAGGAAAAACACTAGTGGTGGAGCATTCTTTCTTGGAAAGAAGCTAGTGTCTTGGACAAGCAAGAAGAAAATTTGCATCTCTTAGTCAACAACAGAAGAAAAATATGATGCAATAGTAGTTAATTGTTCCAACATAATTTGGTTCAAGTAATTGATGGCAGGTATGAAGGAAGAAATCAAGGATTTGATAGTTATATTCTGTGATAACACCAGTGCAATTAACATTTCCAAGAATCATGTATACATACCAAGACTAAGAAATTTGTAGTAAAATATCATTTTCTAAGAGAATTAGTGCAAGAAAAAGAGGTGAGATTTGGATATGTCAATACAAAGGAAAAAATTGTAGACATATTCACCAAGCCATTACCTAAGGATGCATTTTTGTATCTAAGAGGTAAGCTAGGGGTGATTTCCCTATCTGAAGCTCACTAATCATATTTTAGAGATGCATCAACTGAGGACTTTGAAGATCAGACAAGTTGATGCAATATTATCATAGAAGATTGCATATGAATCAGTATATCAAGTACATGAAAAATATATTGATTGCTGTCTTTGGCATGAGATGTCAAAGAAGGAGAGTTTTCTACCATATCAGAGAAATTTTGTATTAGTAAATATGGAGACTTTTTTGTCAGAGGGAGAAATTGCAATTGGAGAAATCAGAGAATCATTCCAGAGGAAGACATTGATGTCAGAGGGAGTTCTTACTGATAAAGGGATTTCTCATAGATGAGAATCAAAATGAAACTAAGTATATTATCCTTACTTCTATTTTTCTCTAAAATTTTATAATTGTGCTATGACATGTTGTGTTGCCATCAATGCCAAAGATAGAGATTGTTGCAAATAATTATGCAATTGTATATTATCTTTGATGTTACACAAAATGTCAAGCCTTTTTGAGAAAGTTAGTGATTGTTGATCTCACTCAGGTGTTGAAGGTTTCTTGTGTATGCTAAGAATTCTAATTTTGAGTCAGTTCTTACTAAGCTCACTCAGGAATCAAAGGAAGATCCTATTTTAATTGAGTTCACTCGATTAACAAAGGAAAGCTAGCATGGATCCTAAGCTGACCGAGCTCACTTGGTTACCAAAGGAAAGTAAGTTCATTAGTATTGACAGAGTTGGGTCAGTGAATGAATAGTTTCTCTGAGTTGACTGAGTACTCAATTCAAGATTAGCCAACTAATAGCATATTGAGTTTGATTGATTTATTGGTTAATGCTAGCTAACTTAAGGGATAAAAATTGTTTGTTCAAAAGTATATTTAAGCCAACTTGATAAGTTTATTTATATAATTATAAGGTAAAGTTGAGGATTGAATTGTAAGAAGCATGAGATTGAAGAAGATAAATTAAGGAAGAAAATTGGAAGGATATCAGAATGCCCAAGCTGACTGAGGTAAAAGGAAAATTTTGATCAAGGAGGATCAAGTATTCAAGTGAGAACAAAGATTTGAAATCAGAAAAGGTAGTTGTATTAGCAATCAGGTCAAGTCATTGTTACTCTCTAATAATTGTAGTAGTGAATCAAATCTCCTAAAAAAGTTTTCCAAACAACTATTTTCCAAATCCTCTAACAAGGTGGAATTTCTAGATTGATTTCTTTGAAGACCTCTAACAAGGCCACTTATAATAGGGTGAATTAAATCTTTTAATAGGATCACACTTAACAATGTGTTTTGTAACCTTTAACAGTGTATTTTCCCAAATGGGGTTTCTATGTCAAAACTTGGTGTCTCATGTTTTCATGTTATTTTCTTTATGTTTTTGCAAATAAGTTAATAAAGGTTAATCACATTTAATATCTTAAGATTTTCATGTTTAGTGCTAACCAAGTAATGATAGTATATTCAGTGTTAACCAAGTTATGACATAATATTCAATGTTAACCAAGTTACAAAAAGTTATTGGTTTTATATTGTATTGACATATTAAAGGAACTTTTTTATTTGTTTTTGTAGTAACTAATTCACCCCTCCCCTCTCAATTACTCTTTTCCATTTCCAACATATCTTATATCTTCAACATTATCGATTGGTTGGGGCTAACGATATCTTGGTGTTTTTTTTGTTTTGGTGTTCCTTGTTCATCTCTAACTTTAGGTTTGTGCTCTTCTCTCGGTTGCTCAATTTGCAAAATTATTATAAATTTCATAGACTAATTCATGTTCTATATTATGTGTTCCTTGTTCTTCTCTTACTTCAAGTTTGTGCTATTCACTTGGTTCCTCAATCTGCAAAATCATTATCAGTTTTATAGAATAATGAATATTCTATATTATTAGGCCCTTGAATAGTACTTGCTTCACTATCAAAATAATAATCATGTATCCTTTCCTAGATTTTGAATTTCTCATCAATTTTCACATTTGCACTCTAAACTATTGTCCTCAATCTCTAATTAAAACATATATATGCCTTTCTTTTCAATAAATATTCAAGAAATATACCTCTATCACTTTTAGGATCAAACTTTCTTATGTCATCCTCTCTTTTGATATAACATTTTCTTCCAAAAATTCTAAATTATTTTACAGTGGGTGTATGCCTAAACCAAAGTTCATAAGGCATCTTACCAGTTCATTGTATAATCTTTACTTTGTTTATTGTATATATTGTAGTGTTAAGTGCTTCCCTCCAATAGGTGTATGCCACATTTCTTTCAAGTTTCATAGCTCCATCTACCTCACTTATTGACGTGTTCCTTCTTTCTACTATCTCATTCTATTGTGGTGTTTTAGTAGTTGAAAGTTGTTCTTTAATCCCATTGCCTTCACAAAAATTGTTGAACTAATTTGATGTAAATTCTTGTCCTCTATCTGATCTTAAATATTTTTTCTTTAATCTTGATTCATTCTCTACTCTAGTCTTGAATAACTTGAATTTCTCAAATACTTTTGATTTTTCTCTAACAAATGATACCCATGCCATCCTTGTGAGATCATCAATGAAAATAATACCCATAAATCTTATTCTTGTAGGGCCACATAAATCTTCGTGCACAATCTCTAATTTGTTTGATGTAGTGAATATCCTTCTTAGAAAAGAGTTATTGTTATGTTTATCCATTACACAATCCTTCCAAACCATGTTAGAGGGTTTCACAATCTTAGGTGAATCCTTTATTGCATTAGTAGTTATTAGAGTCATTTATATTACATTTTATTCAACATTTTATCCCATCTTATATTCCTAAATATTCACTTACACATACCATGTTTATACCATATTATATGATTTTTATCATCCTCTACTGCATATGGTTAAATATAAATAAGTGATATATAATATAGTTTTGAGATAAATATTTTCATTTTAGCTTTGGAAAATAGTTTGCATCATGCTATGGAGTGTTGATCTCTAAGCCCAAGTTTCCTATAAGTGTCCAACACTTAGCCATTTCCAAGGCAACGTTGGTCATTCATCATCATCATTGAGCCAACACACATTTTGAGCAAAAAGATGGAGACCAATTTAAGCAAAGGTTAACTTAAATGCTAAGTGAGTTAGTATATATTAAGTCTATAGAAGCTGAGAGACAATATGAATGTTAGTTATGATCGAGTGTCAAAACATTCAATTGCCATGTAAAGTAGAGTGAATTATGATTTTTTAATGGAACAAACATTTATGTAAATATTTTTAGCCTAATTCTACACAATATTTAAAGATTGCAAAGACAATCAAGGAGAAAATTATGCATTTTAGCATAAGACATTGATCCCAAGAAAAATAGATTAACCAATTAGAAAATTAGAAGGGTAAAATGACAAAAGGATGAAATAGAGATCATTGATTAAGATCTAGAAATTTCTATGATTATTTATTGAAGAAGGGTTCTAACCCTAAAATTTGAGAGAGAGAGAGAGAGAGAGAGAGAGAGAGAGAGAGAGAGAGAGAGAGAGAGAGAGAGAGAGAGAGAGCATAGAACATAACAAGGAAGGCTAAGTTAGATAGGAAGATTAGATAGAGAAACCTAGTAGTGAAGGACTAAACAAAACATATTAGATTGAGAAATTGAAGAGAGGAGATCAGTAAATAGCTTTTATAGCAAACTAAAGGATCATGTACTAAATTAGTTTTGACAGATTGAGTTAGGGAAAATCTCTTTACAAAGTGGTTGTAATAGATCTTATTTACATCTTCTAATATAGTCCTTACTTTATTATAAGTGTAAAATCCTTTAATCAAGGTGAGACTTAATAGTTTTGTAAAGATTTTAACCAAGAAAAATCATAATAGGGTGGGTCATCATAAGTGATCAAATTGTAGCCCTAACAGGTGAACTTTGTTGTTGTAGTAGTAAAGATTTGTGGGTTTCATCTCCACCCTAGTTCTACCTTCACCTTGGAGGGTTTCCGGGTTACCAAAATCTTTGTATTATGTGTTTATGTTTTCATGAATGTTATGCTTGGATATATTTCATTTTAGAATTATAGTTTATGATTATATGGTATGAGATCTAAGATGTGATATGGATTAGGAGTGAATAAAGTTAATCCGATATACTATTTAAGTAGTGAAAAAAATTATCGATCTTGATTCGTCCCACTCCCCTCTCAATATCTTGTTTTCCAATAAGACTTCCAAAAATTGTTATCAAATCTTGGGAAGTGCAAGAAGTTGGGTCCCACTTTTGGGCAAAAAGTGGAAGTGTTTTTCCTATTTTTAAAATTTCTTGTCAATTGATGTCAAAATTTGAGGCATTTAGAGATTAAATATAAAAAAGCTTTAAAAAATAAAATTTTTAGTGTTTAGAATTTAGTTTTTGAATACATAATTTATTTGTGAACCCATATGATAGATTTTGTTTTTGGTATGGATCTTTAAAAGCCACTTTTTCAAAATGCTTGTTTCAGGACCATACCACACTTGTATACGGACACCATAATTTGACATTAATTAATGAATTTTCATAAATCCTTTTAAAGGGAGTTACCTAATACACCTAAGATTGATAATAATATTTTTTCTTAATTTTTTATTGAATAATTATTAATTATTAATTTTTGATTGGCTATAAAGGTAAATTTTAAAACCTCTCATGTATGGACACATAATTTGATCAAAATTTCACTTTTTCCAAAAGTTCTTTTTTTTGACCTCAAAAGAATTATATGTAGATTGATGACATATAAATTAATTTAAGAAAAATTATAAAATAAAAAGTTATTAAAGTTTTAGTCAACTTCACTATTTTACATTTAGGTAGCACCTTTGATTAAAAAATAATAATAATATAGTAAATAAAATCATAGTAATCTAAAATTTATATTTATGAAATCAGGATAGTGATATCTCTAATGGGTTTTTGTTTCATAAAAAAATTTGATCGAAAAGACCCTCTAAAAATTATCTCAAGGTGTGAATTTGTTAGTTCAATGCCTTAAACAAATCTTGAGAGGTCAAAGCATAAGCTTGGTCTCACCAAGCCTATCTCGAACCAAAATCTAAGGTAGGAGAAAAAATCCCACCCCATGTTGTAAGAAATTGGCACCCATTATTTGAAATTCAAAAAATGAGTACCCATTTTGAAAAATTCAAATTGGCATATAAAATCTCCCTTGAAAAACAAAATTTTGAATGTTTAGAAATGGTTACCCATTTTTTAAAAGTAAAAAATGGGTACCCATTTTTTTCAAAATTAGGTACCCATTTCTAAAAAATTCAAGTTTTTTATGTTTTCAAAAATGGGTACCTATTGTTTGAAAAGTAAAAATGGGTACCTAATTTTTTAAAAAATGGGCACCCATTTTTTAAATTTTGGATCGGGTACCCAAGCCTAAAACGGGTACACATTTTTAAAAAATGGGTACATGTTTCTAAAAGAGCATGATCTCAATTCATGGACTTCCATAGAATTGAGACCCAACTCCTTGCTTCTACCCTCAAATTTGTTCTCTTGAAAGAAGTCTAACATCTTGAGAGTTCAGATCTTGGAAATGGAGGAATACAAATTGAGAAAGATTATTGAGAATTAGTCATCAACTTGTAGAAAAAAAAAGTTGAGTTAAGGAAATCCTTAAATAAAATGAAAAATATGGCCATTTAGTAGAATGTCATACTATATAAGGAAGTTGATTCAAATAATTGCTTAATAGTGGAAATACTGGTGATAGTGATGCAACACCAATATATCTATTGGAGAAGAATAGTGTACTAAGTAAAGAGGTCAGAGAACTCAAAAGAGAACAATAAATTCAATTAGTAAGACTATGTGAGGTGATTGAACAAAAGAAGAAAGTTGAAAAATATAAGATCATGGTTGAAGAAGACAAAAGAAAAATAGCTGCTAGATGTGAAGAAATATCATTTGATATGGAACCTTACAAACAATCAACTGGACATAATGAATTAGTCTCTATTTGTCAATTAGGAGTTGAACAGAAAGGACATGGCGATCACAAATTTGAGATCACAGAGTGACCAACTAAGAAATGAGTTAAGATCTGAGAAAGAACTTTTGGAAAGAATGAACAAACCAAGTGAAGCTATCGTATACTTTGAAGAACCAATGAGATTACCAAGGTCATCTAGTGATACTTCTAGTCTAGGACATGTCAATCACTCTTCATTTATTGAGGTGGGAGATTCATCAAAGAGTGGTGAGACAAGAAATGAAAAATGAAAGGAAAACTGACATGTCATCATTGTGGTAAACTTGGACACACATTGAACATTTATAGAAGCAAAAATGTTATGTAAAACCCTAAACCCAAGTTTATTGGTAATTTTTTTAATTGCAAGAAACAAGGACACCAAGAACATGAATGTAGGTCAAAGACAAGTGGTGCACCTACTACACCTATATTTGAAGGACATTGTTACAACTGTTAGAAATATGGACATAGAGCTCAAGAATGTAGATCCAAAGAAAAATTCAATTAGATATCTAAAAGGAAAGATCAAGCACCTAAGAAAGGTAACTTCTACAATTGGGATTACAACACATGGTATAATTGTCCTTATTATGGAGAGTATGGATAGATTCCATAAAATTGCATTAAGACACATTTCATATGCAACTATAAGAAATGGTTGAATGGAAACCTAGTTTTTTTTTTCTTCAGTTGTCTCAAAGTTGGACATGTTAGTAAGAACTATAGGACCTGAGCACCAAAACCAAATAGTGAAAGAAATAAAGGTAAAGGAAAGGCTAAGATGCATACAACATGGAAAAAGATAGTAGAGTTTGGAGGTAGTGGAGCAGGAAAAGTTGAAATCACCCAATCCAATAGATTAGGTGATCACACCACATCTATCTAAGAAAGAGGGTATGTATTTTAAATTTTATATCATACACTAGTTCCTAAAAATAAATATGATTAAGATTCCATATCAAAATGAATCAAAATGCATTAGGACATATTTAAGAGAAGAATTGGGCAATGAAATCAATCACACTATCAAGCGTCAAGCATTGGTAATATTGGTTACATTATTCAAGAATTGTAATATAGACCAAGAGCTTACATTGATCAAGTTTATCTATTGACTGAAAAAAATAGTATTGGTTGAGTCAAGTAATAGTGACTAAGTATTTGGAAGCGTGAACATAATGTGAATACTGAGATAATTGCCGTGCACCTACCAAAGTACATCACATTTGCTATAGATCTAAATAACAAGATTGAAGGTATATATCAAATTTTGGCACTCATTTTCATTTTACAAAGAAATTTTTAGTGCATAGGTGAGTCAAAGGTGATTAAGGAAGTTAAGGCAATTTCAATGACATAACAAGCCAATCACAGTGTGTCATTGGCAAAATTGGAAGAACTCAGTAAGTAAAATTTTAGTGTCAAGTTATTTATTGAATTTGTTGAAGCAAATTTTTCAAACCCTAGTTTAGAAATGACATCCTTTGTATCTACATCCACAAAGGAAATGTTGAAGGAGAGAAATGCACAAAAATTCAAGGAGTACCTTAACATTGGATTTACTAGTGATAAATTCTATGCCCAGTCATCAATTCCATCAAGAGTGTTGATGATTCATGATGTGAGATCGTGTTACATGTGCAAAGTGGTAGAAATTGGAGATTATGAACTTCGAGCAATATATGAAAAATTATGTGATAATGGAGTATTGAGAGATGAGTATAAGATTATTTCTGAAAAGGGTCTTACCATGCCATATGTTTTTCAAACGTATTCAAGGTTGAATGGATAGAGATTGTGTTGAGAAGAGTTCATGATATATGAAGATATGGTTAGAAGGTGGACCAATCAAGATAAAAAAGCTTATCATTTGTTGAGTTTTAGGTTACCCTACCTTGGACAAACCAAATACAATGAGATGTACCATAGAAGATGTCATTGAACAAATGACGAAGGAAAAGCGGAATGGTCATGGTATGTTGATTGATGAGATCAAAGATCTAGTTATTCAATTTGTAGTATATGTAATTACACACAAATTCTGGTAGCTGAGTTGACTAAACAATGTTTCTTGTGTTGCAAAGAACCTAGGATATAAAATTTTAAACAAAGATCATAGTTATGATCTTGCCAAGCTGCAAGTACAATAACTATCTAAGAATCTTAGAGTGATAAGGAAGATGAATAATACTCCATGTAAGTTTAGATCCTTACTTGTTTGCATATTTTTCTATGTACAAAATTAATTCCCCACTGTTGACATAGTTGTATGGGATAGAAGTAGACTAACTATTGAATAGATAAGTGACCTTATAAATCAAGTGGGAGCAGATTTTGAGGCTATAATGGATGATTCTTTTGAAGAATTCAAAAATAAGATGAAGAGCAAGATGAGAATGCCCAAGCCAATGGTAGATCATTATTTTGATGATATATATTTTATGGTAGATACAGATTTCATCTATGCATAGGTAGTACTACCAAGGGTTGCATGGATATGGCCAAGAAAAATGAAGTGAATGTAGATGAAGTTATAGTAGTAGCAACTACATTATTAGTTGAAGAGATAGAAAAGAATGCAGAGCTATTCAAATATTATGAAACAACCAAGATTAAAATGATGATGGAAAACAAAATTCCCAAGACAGATAGTAAATAAAAGAAAATGGTTCAAGGTCTTGAGGGAAAACTTAGCACATGTCAACTTCACATAACTAAAGGCAAAGGCAAGGATGAGAAACCTAGTGAAGAAGTAGAAGCTGGAGAGTCAAAGGGCAAAGAACTAGCTATTGCCAAGCTCGAGGCAATAAAACAAATGAAAGTGGTGATTTTTCATCAAAAAGTAAATGAAGATTTGAAGAAAACTATGAAGAAGGAATTCACACCTCCATAACTAGAACCAAAGAGGAGAGTGATCACAAGATCCAAGGAAACTCAATCCTCAGTTGCAAAAGAAAAAGAAAGCCCAACAAAGGGGAAGTTGGCCAAAGAACCAAAGAAAAGCTTACCAAAAAGGTTGAGAAGAAAACTGATTGTTACACCTGATAAGGAGGAGGAAGATGAAGAAGAAATTGAGTCTAACGATTTGAGAAAACTTCAAATTGTTCACATACTACCTCCAATGACTATTGATTAGGTATGTGAGAAGATTAGAGAATCAACTAATATAGAAGCATTCAAGATGATTAATTATGATTCTTTAGATAAAGATAATCAAGTGAAGCTCAAAAAAGCTATTATGGATATGATGATAAAGTTTAGATATACACCTATAGAATTAGGTGAAGGCATTTCTAAAGATTTGTACAATAAATTATATGCTAAGTGGAAGTGGGCATTATCCACTAAAAGATAGATAAGGGAGACCACTTTAGTACTAATAATGCCTAATTTAGGAAAGACACATATGTCAATAGCCCTGAAAGATTTTGTAAATAAATTTATACCTAAAAAGAGGGCTTACAAAATTTTGAAGAATAAAGCTTGTGAATTAGAGAAAGAAAGCATATTAATATGAAAGAAAGTCTTTGGATTTCTTTTTCCATTAGCTGATGAAGAAGGAAGAGATGCAATAGAGATAAAAGGTCAAGATAATGAAGGAGAACTTGTGAGGTTAGAAGAAGAAGTGAGAAAATTGGTAGAAGGGAGTGCAAAACAAGATGTTGTCACTATAGAGGACATTCCCAATTCAACACCACAAAATTAGAATGTATTAACTGATGAAGCTTTGAAAAATGCTACATCAGATGCCTTAGATACTCTCGACCATGCACCAATCTAGTTTTTTTGCAAATATAAAAGATTATCCAAGGATTGAAAGTGAAAAGGCTAATGATTTTCAAGTTATATTAGTTACAATGGTTTTTGACATGAGTGTTGAGCAATAGGGTAAGGCAATAATTATTTTTGCATAATTCACTCATGTCATAGTGCACCAAACATATGAGAAAGAGGAAGAAGAGGAGAAAGAGTAGGTAGAGAAACCCAAGGAACAAGAGCCTATTCAAGCTCTTATAAAACTACCAAGTTTTGTGTCAATAGAAACATTAGCTATTACACATGTACAATAGATAATATCAACTCTACATGAGAAGACACCTAGACTGAGTGCAAAGGGAAAACAACTATAGGTATCACTACCTAGTGATAACACCCCTCAATCATAGATAGTGGCACATAAAGATTAAATATCAAAGAAGATAGTAACTCTAGATGTGGTCATCACACTACCTATGTATAACCTGAATAATATGACTTTGAAACAAATGTACCATTTGCAAACTTTGCTGAGTCGCAAGACAAAGAAACAATAGTTGAGGAGAGAACAAAAGAAGAAATAGGTATTACATGATATCAACCATATGTTTGTTTATGCTTTTGAGATTCATGATTTTAATAAGAAACATAAAATTTGGATCACCTAGTGTATATAGTTGATAAAGTTCAAACAAAAGATATAAAGACTAGTGAAAAATTCATGAGATGGTTTGAGAAGAAATTTGAGCACAAAGTTTTGGAGAAAGTCTCAAATGAAATTGCAATCACATAGGTTGAGATTTCTACTCTTGCAACAAGTGTGCAAGGAATTTCGTCAATCATTTATTCTTTATATATATAAAACTTTGTGATGTTGATTTCTTCACATTGGAGAATCAACATGCTATTGATAAGATATAGGAAGATAAGAAGGCTTGTACAATTTCATTGAGCAAGAACGTAAGTTCAAGCTCATATTCTTATAATAAAATGACATATGATCAAGGGAGGTTAAGAGAATTGATGGCTAGAGACAATAACATAAGGAAAACATTAGTTTCAATTAAATTAATTTTACTACCCCATTTAGAGATAATTCAAAAGGAATTATTAGTGGCTAAGGATTTAACAAGGAAAGATCCCCATCTTTCAACAATAGAGAGTCTAATTGATCTAGGTACCTAGCTATAAATTCAAATACAAGTCATGAAATCAGTGAACATGAGATAGAATAAAGGACTTGAAGACATTTTGGCATCTCACAAAACATTTTTGGATAGATATCAACTGACCCCTACAAACCCCAAGCCATAAGTGTCAAAAACAAGGGGGAAATATTCTTGTTACATAAATAAAGTAAAAGGAGGAAATGTTAGAATAAACAAGGGGGAAAATATCCTAATGTGTATACTAAAGGGGTAAATGAGATTAGATCAGAAATTGAGTTATCATATGAGTCAACATCAAAGTTCATAGACATGTATATATTGTATAACAAAATGAAGTTTGTGAAGACCAAATCACAAGTCTCAGGGGGAGTGCTACATTTTTAATATTTTTGATTGCTAAGTCATGAGAAACTATTTTTGCCAATAATTTCAAAGTAGGAGATTGGTCATCTCTAAGACCAAGTTGCCTATTAGTGTCCAACACTTAGTCATTTCCAAGGCAACATTGGTCAGTCATCACTACAACTGAGCCAACATACATGCTAAGAAAAATAATGGACACTATAAGTGAGTCAGTATATGTTGAGCCTATAGAAGTTGAGAGACAACATGAATTTTAGTTATGATTGAGTGTTAGAACATTCAGTTGCCAAGTAAACTAGTTTTGACATATGAGTTTGTAATGGCACAAACTCTTATGCAAATCAATTTAGCAAACTTCGATGCGATATTTAAATATTGTAGAGATAGTTAAGGAGGAAATTAAGAATTTTTTTGAAGGCATTAATCCCAAGAAAAATAGATTAACCAATTAGAAAAATCATAAGGGTAAAATGACAAAAGGATGAAATATAGATCATTGGTTAAGATCTAGAAATTTCTATGATTATTTATTTAAGAAGGGTTCTAACCCTAAAATTAGAGAGAGAGAGAGAGAGAAATGGAAGTGTGAAGGAATGAGAAAGCATAGAATAGAGAAAGGATGACTAAGTCAGATAGGAAGATTAGACATAACAATCTAGTAGTGAAGGACATGATAGAGCATATCGTATAAGAAGATCAGATTGAGACATTGAAGAGAGGATATCCATACACAACTTTTAAAGAAAACCAAAGGATTAGGTACTAATAAATTTTGATGGATTGAGTTAGGAAAATATCTTAACATAGTGGTTTTAATAGATCTTATTTAAATCTCCTAAAATAGTACTTACTTCATTTTAAGTGTAAAATCCTTTAATTAATGTGAGAGCTAATAGTCTTGCAAATCTTTTAACTAAGAAGACCCCTCATAGGGTAGATCAATATAAGTGATCAAATTGTAGCCCAAATAGGTAATTTTTTTTGTTGCAGGAGTAAAGATTAGTGGGTTTCATCCCTACCCCAATTTTACCTTCACATTGGAGGATTTATGGGTTACCAAAATCTTTGTGTTATGTGTTTAAGTTTTCGTGAATGTTATTGTTAGATAGATTTCATTTCAGCATTATAGTTTATGATTATATGGTATGAGATCTAAGATATGAGGTGGATTAGGAGTGGATATAGTTAATTTGGTATATTGTTTAAATAATGAATTTTTTTATAGATCTTGGTTCACCCCCCTCCTCCTCTTAGTATCTTGTTTTCCAATAGGATTTCCAATAATGGAGAAGGAGAGAACAATTCCTACACCCCACCAATATATTTGGCAATAAATATTTCCAAAAGTTATTTATTTGTGTCTATTTTGTTGTAACTTGAAAAATAATTTATTTCTTGTTCTCATATGACATAAAATAGTATGAACCATTTGTTGTTGCAACTAATAAAATTATGGTGTACATAGGTGGGATAGTACCATCCACAAATTGTTGATGAGTGATATCTGGTAACGCATTTGTAACTTTAACTCCTGAGACTTTATTAGAATAATGGAATTTTTTTTATCATTCTCCCAAAGGCTTCAATCATCATAATGATAATAAAAGGAGGAAATAAGATCCCATTGTCTTGAGCCCATTAATATACCAAAGAAACCTTCTAGAGAACCATTAACTAGAACCAATATTTTGGGTTAGATGTGAGATAACATAAAATATTAGGTTTATCCATCTCTTTGAGAATCTAAAGGCTCCCAAATATTTACATAGAAAACACTAATCTACTTTGTCATAAACATTTTGAATATCTAGCTTGATGAACATGGCAGGATGTTTATTTTTTTATTAATGGAATTGATTAGTTCTTGTATAATAATCATTCCATCAAAAATGTATCTATCAGGGACAAGTCACATTTGTTCCTCTGAGATGATGTTTGGGAGGACTATTCTTAAACTATGGGCCATGGCTTTAGACATTGTTTTATATTTTGTATTACAAAGCATTATGGGTCTGAAATCACTAAATATTTCTTTTTTGGAGAATTAGGGTTATAAAATTATTATTTATCTCTTAAGAATATTCTCACATCTTCTAGTTTTTTCAATGGCCTCCCAAAGGTCTTTGCCTCAAAAGTGTCAACATTTTTGAAAAAAAAAGGGGGAAAACCATTAAGTCATGGTGCTTTATTAGGTTTCATTTGAAATAATGTTGATTTAATTATTTCCATTAAGAAGACTTTATTTAACATTATATTTTCCCCCTCAATTATAATCTTAGGTATACCATTTAGGAGTCAATTTTAGGATTATAAATTAGAGTATTCCCAATTATTTAACGTATTACGTAAGATGGAAATTGGCTCATTTTCTATCTTTGTGGGTTCTTCAATTAAGTTTTCTTAAGAGTTCTTAATTTTAGTTATCTTATTAATATTCCTCCTCATTTCTTTACTATTATGAAAAAAATTCCTATTTTTATCTCCTTCGAACAAACAAATTTCTCTAGATTTGAGTTTTCAAAATATTTCCTGTTTATGTAATATTGATTCTTGTTAAGGAAAAAGTTTTTTTCTTTAAATTATCTTTCATTATTCATTCCCTTATTTAGGATATCCTCATTCAATTCCCTAATCTGATTTTCAATACTATATTTTTCGTCAAAGATATTTCATAAGTGAGTTTTATTCTATTCCAATATTTAAGTTTTAAGGTATTTAGTTTTAGGAAAAAAAAGTACATCTTAGAGCCTTCAATAGATTTATATGAGCACCATGTTTCTCATAAGTTCATGAAAGTTTTTTCTAAATATCACATATTTTCAATTTGAAATAACATCTGGATGGTTTAGATTCATCAGTGATTTCTAAAGATACATGAAATTGATCTGACTAAAATGTGGGAAAAATATAAGTTTTAAACTCATATTCAAAACTAGAGAGATTTCTAGAGGAAAATAATCTATCCAATTTTTCTACTATATATTTAGTTACGTCTCTTGTATTGGACTGTGTTATATTTTTATTTTTAATATTAATATCAGTGAGCTTATTGTGGAAAATCCATTGATTAAAATCCTTTTATTGATTGTGGTGTGGTACTGGTAGCCCTTTTTTCTCACTTAGATTTTTGATAGCATTAAAATTCCCTCATGTGAAATAATTAGTGTTGGTGGTAGAAGAGGTGAAATTATTGATTTCATCCTGAAGAGTTAATTTTCCATGGGTGATGATAGGGCCATAAGCATTTATTAGGAAAATGATAAATTTTTGTGTAAACTTTTAACCCAACCACCCATCCAATGAGTATTTTTAATAGATATTTCAAATTTTATTCTTCTGGGATCCCATAAAATAGATAAGCCACGTGAAGTAGTATTTGTAGGAGTCCCTTCAATCATCCAAATTCCTAATATTTTACTAAGTTTAGCAAGCTCTTCTTTGTTTTGTTTAGTTTCTTGGATAAGAATTATATTAGATTTAAATGTGTTAAGCCAAAATTTTAAAATAAGTTGCTTGTTAGGGGATTTTATGCCCATAACATTCCATGTTGTAAGTCTCATTGCACTATGGGAAGTTACTTCCCCTTCCCAGGATTGAATAGGTTAGATTTTTTGGTTAGATTTTTTGCTTCATCATCCTTCTTTACTAGTTCAGATCTAGATATCCTTCCCCTTTTTTCAGGATTTTACCATAATTAGGGGTGTCCAATCCTAATTTATTTTGAGCAATACCAAGTTCTATATTCTCACATATTTCTATTGAATCAATATTTTCTATTTTTGGAGTATCATCCTCCATGTATTGTTGCAGACTATCAAATAAGGCTAGTTTCTTTTGAGAGGAAGAAATATCTTCATTGATATTCATATTATTCAAATATTCATTCATGTCCAACATATTGTAGACCGCTTCTAATTTTGGGGGAGTTTCATCTTCAACCTTGGATTCATGAGATTTTTCTAGATTTTTTTTAGTAGAGTTAACACAAGACCTTGTTTTTATTTTGGAAAAGTTCCTATTATTATTTTAGCATTTTCTATGTTAATAATTCTTGGTAGATGTCATTATGTATTGTTATGATATCGTCAAGTAGATTGCTAAGATCCTTCGTTTTCGATTCCATATTTTTTACCCATTTTCTTGTTCTAGAAAATTAGATAAGATTGGATTCTTATTAAAAATCATTTTCATTGATATAAACCCCTATGTTTTGGAGATCGCCATCCTATGAAATGACTAGATGGAAAATTGGTAGGATTAGGAAGTTCTAATGCTTGAGGAGAATCAATGTTACTTAAATCCTTTGAAGATGGGGAAATTGGGACTAAGAGGAGAAACTTGGGTTCTAGTTTTGTTGGGGACTTTGAGATTTTTGTGTCCAATAGGAGATTGCCGACTGGGTGCACAATTTGACTAATAGAGAGTTGTGGGGGACCTAGGGTTAAAGAGTCAAAGTCAATTAAATTTTTATCAAAAGAAGCTATAGCATTTGATTCAGGGTTATTAGTATTTAGAATTTGACTAGGGTGATTAAAGTATATTTGAGAGAAAACCCTTCATTATCTAAATAATTATATTTAAACCCAATTTTTTAGGAATCAAGTTTGGGAATTCACACTTGCAGGTAGGGAATGTGTAAAAGTCATCATTTAGTTTAGGGTTATTAAAAATAATATTGGTATCTACTTTATTGGTGTAAATCATATGTAAATTATAGATCTAGTTGTTTGAGATAAGTTTTAGGAGGTTTATGTTTTAGAAATTGGAACTTTTACTTGAACATTTGAGTTCTTTGAAGAAAGTAAAATTTCAAGTAAACTGTCATATCCTCCTAGTAGATTTTTTTTTGAATTATAGTTTACTATATGCAAAATTTCAATGGAAAAATTAGGTTGAGAAATCTATTTAAGAACATCAAGTGAGTTAAATTTAAAAATATTAAAATGAGGGCACCAATAATCATTTTTTACTTCAATACCTTTGCAAAAAATTGGTTTACTGGATATTGGCCTATCATTTAAAATCATATATTTGCATTTGATATATAGAATTCATCTTCTAGGTTAGTTATATTTAACTAACCCTTGAATTTGTTTTCAAACTAATTTGAGAAGTTAAACCTTGTAATTTAATTGTCATTCTAAAAGGCAAAGAGGCCATTTCTTTTGTAGTGATTCAAAAGGTTGTCAGAGTAAATGTTACTGATGATGAAGCTATCCATTTCTGTGCAAGGGTTAGGATTGGAAATTTGGGATTCCCTATCTTTTCCCTACATAATTTATGAAACGATCTAAAAAAATTGTTTCAGCTTGCTTTCATTTTCAGAGCCAATAGGAACCCTATTTTCTTTTGTGGTAGAAATTGGAATGCCAATCCTTATTTTCTTTATCCATTTATTGTGTTTGTTCTTCCCCAACCTTGATCCACTTCTTTAATGTGACCATTTGAAATTGAGTCTGTAGTAATCCATCATAATTGCCCTTCTCTAATTTTCCTTGAATTTCCTTCCTTAGGGTATTAAAGGAATTATTCAGTGAAACTGCATATTTTTCCTTGGCAAAAAGAAACTTTTGTGTATTTATGTCTAGGGTCTACTTTTTATAATTAAGTAGGTTTGGTTGACTTGCTTTTAGGCTTTGAAATTATGAGCCATTTTTTGTTACTTCTAATAAAACATATTATTTAATAGTTAGTAGTGAAATTGTATAGATTTTTTTATTTCAAATGTTTTATTTACTTAAAAAATAAGTAAAATTATTTTTTCTCTTACAAATATTTTATTTTGTTAAAAAAATGATTGTTTGAAAATATTAATTAACACTCATGCGTAGTGGCTCATGAGAACCCATCTCTCCTGTCATTGAAAGAATTGATTAATATCAATTCTACATAACCCAAGAAGAACCTGTTAACTAATAACCTGTCACAAGAGAAGAATAATGGTGATAGAAGAAAAGTTGCTCTCAAATGTGGAAAATGCATAAGAGATAATGAAAAAATTACAAGGTTCAACCTTATAAAGGTGAGATAGAAACCCTAAAGGAAAAAACTAGGTTGCACATTATTAATTAATAATTAATTAATAATGCACCTAAATGGAGCTTAAGTAACTAGAGTAATAGAAACTTATATAATTAAATCAATATAATTTAATTAATAAGCATAAACAAAAAAAACTCTAATACCCCCCTTAAGTTGAAAGCAGGGAGTAAGCTTACCTAGCAAAGCTATGAAAGAAAAAAAAATGGGTCCTAGCAACAAGGCTTGATCAGGTACCCATACCTAGTACAAGGAAATCTTTATAAACTAGAGTAAAGGAGAAAACCCAATGGGAAAAAGTCCTCTCCAAAAAGAGATGTAATGACTTCAAGAGACTCTCTCAAAGCCATAAGTACAATGTGTGACTTCAATTCCCCCCCTCCCCACAATGAGAGAGGGTTGAGGCTCCAAAGCCCCCCTGGAATGAAAGAACCCATGGATCAATGAACAAACCACTGTGACTCCAATGCAGAGGAGTGAAAGTTAGGGGACATTGTAGAGGGAGCCTCAAAAGCTGAGGTGTCACTAGAAGGGTGAGCTAATGCTCAAAGGAGTAGACACAAGGATCCTGAAAGGGAATCCCCAATGTAAGTGGTATGACACTATCAACAAAGACAAGATGAATGTCCTCTATAGAATCCTCAACAACTACACCTAGTGGCTCAATGAATGGAGCTAGAGGATCAGGCAGTGCTGAAGAACAACTCTTCTAAATAGAAAAGAACTCAAGAGGAGGTGGCAAGGTAGTCAAAAAAGTAGTCTCATGAACCACACAAAGGTTCAAGAAACTTGACTACACCACATGATGATCTCTCAAAGGAGGAGATTTGTGCTCTGGCAAAGGTGGACCAAATTGTGAAAAGGAGTAGATACAGGTGGAAAGATCAACTATCCCTATAGCTACAATACCTCCTAATATACTATCCCAGATGAAAATTGAATTTTGAGTGAACTCAACTATCTTCTTGGACCCACTGTGAGCAATTTGATAAACTAAGAGAAGGTTTGCAGACAAAGATGGAACATACAACACATCATTGAATGTGCCATCCTAAATGCATATAGTTCCTTTCCCATAGACTGTTATAATAGTGACATTCCCAATGATAATATGAGGAATAGGAGAAGCCTCAAAAAAAGAGAAGATCTCTCCAAAAGATGCCATATGGTGAGAAGCACCTAAATCCAGTATCCAAGGGATCTTTGAAGGGGATGTAAAAGAAGCCTGTAATGTATGACCCTTTCCAAGATCCTATCTAGCTGTAGGATTGATAGAAGAAGACTAATAAGTAGACCCCTATGGCCCAGAAGAGGATGGAGAGGAAAGATTTCTCTTCTAAAGAAGAGCTTGCAAATTTTCTATTTATTTCTCATAATTGTCAAACTTATTCTAATAGCAAAGTGACTCATTATGTGTTCCCTTTTGACAATAAGAACATGTAGGTATCTCAGTCTTCTGATTCTCCTTCTTAGAAGATGATGGTGGGCTAGTAGAGTGCTAAGAAGAGGAATCTGATATCTACTTCAGCTTCTGTGTGCTTTGAGGAGGCTTGGAAATCAATGCCTATGACTGTGAACTTGTAAGAGAATCCATTTGAGTGAGCTTTGATTGCTCACGAGTCAACCAGTCACAAAAGGTCTCAAAAGAGGGCATAATATGTCATGCACCTAGAGCATCTATAGTGGAGTACACGGTAGAAGTAAAAATTTGATAAGGTCCTTGAAGCTTGGATAGTATCAGGAAGATACACTCATTATCAAATTTTGTCTTTCCAACAACCTATAACATAGATCAAAGACACTTGAATTTCATCAAGAAATCCTCAATGCTGGTGAATGATTCAAGAATAAAGGAGGTAAAGTCCACATCTATCTGTAGAACCCTAAACTAATTCATTGTGTTAAATAAGGTTGAAAACTTGTACCACATAGCCCTGGGTTTATTCAAACCATCCAAGTGAAACAATAACCCATCTAAAATATTCATTGTAATGAGGCTCATTGCCTCATCCATTTTATTGTACTGCATAAGAAGCCCATAAGGCCTCTGTAGAACTGGCTGAGCCACATCGAGACATGACCATAATCCCTTTGCCATAAGCAATCTAGTCATTTTTCCTTTCCAAGTATGGTAGTTATGTGGTGTAAGGTAGGTGACATAAGAGTCTACCATTGAGAGAAGGAGACAGAAGTAGAAGGGTCTTATTCTGAATTAAAGTATAAAAATGAAAATGCCCCCCCAAAACAGATAATAATATCCCTAAAATACCAAAGAAAACAACTATAGGAAGCATAAAAACTGAGAAAAGAACCTAGATTTTGGATGCAGAGAAGAGGGAAATATAAGTCTCTACTTCAATGGAAAAATTGAAACCCCAAGAAAACTCAAAATCAAACAAAAATAGCACCATTATCTCCATCTCTGAACCAGCATTTTGTCACTTTTAGATAAAAAAGAGATCTCCATATGCCCAAGTTATGGCCAAAAAACCAACTGTAGATCCAAAAAGGAGCTCTCTGGAAAATTACAGACCCAGGAAAAAAATTGACGACCGTTTGCCTATCATATTACACTTTGATGATGTCATTGTTGATAGTGCACTAATGTGGTAGTTGACTGGGTGTTGACATCACTAGTTGACTGGTCACTAATGTGGCAGTTGACTGGCGCTAATGTCACTAGTTGACTATGCGCTAATGTGGCACCTCAAAATGCATGCCAAAAAAAAAAATTTCTTTTTGCATGTGCAAATGCAAAATAATCTTGCCAAATTTGGTGGATCTCCTAAAATGATGTCAAAAAAGGTGGATCTGATTAAATATCCACCAAAATGGCGAAGGAGATGGGAAAATTTTTTTGAATTAAAAAATGCCAAAAAAAATTGGCATGTATACCACTCAGTATGTAGGTGTACTGGTCTGCGAGCAAGTGTATGTTGACATAGGCTATACACACCTGCACAAGGGTTAGACTTTGTATGTTGATGCAAGGGTAGGTCAAATAAACTTTATCAAGTTGACTAAAAGCATTTTCAAACGCATGTAAAATCTTTTCAAATGAATGTAATAAAATTCGTAGTTCAACTTTTTTTTTAAAGTTTGAAATTAATTTAATTTTATTCTTTTTTAAAATGCAATTTTTTTTGAAATAATAAAAAACGTTTGACGTTTTTCAAAAAAGTTACCTTAGAATGTTTACCAATGGGTAAATTTTTTACAGATTGCTCTGGTAACCAAAATAGGTCAAATTTTATATCAAAATTCTCCCAATCGATCCTCTGAATCCATTGGTGAGGTCTATTTTGGCTCAAGAGGCCTCCAAAAAAAGTGCATCCCTGGATCCAACCAAAAGAACTTTTGAAAGATCAAACCCTTGAAGCTCTAGAAAATTCTTCAAATCAAGAACAAGTAGCCAAAGATATGAGCTTTGACACCATGAAATAATTGATTAATATTAATTCTACACAACCTAAGAAAAACTTGTTAGCCAATAACCTGTCACAAGAGAAGAATAATGGAGACAAAAGAAAAGTTTCTCTCAAATGTGAAAAATGCATAAGAGATAATGAAAAAAGTACAAGGCTCAACCTTATAAAGGTGTGATAGAAACTTTAAAGGAAAAAACTAGGTTGCACATTATTAATTATTAATTAATTAATAATGCACCTAAATGAAGCTTAAGTAACTAGAGTAATAGAAACTTATATAATTAAATCAATATGATTTAATTAATAAGCATAAACAAAAAAAACTCTAATAGTCATAAGAATGAATGGAACATTTTTAAGAATCTTCTCTTTGCCAAGGTCTCCCATCTCAATTTTTCTCCAACTCAAAGCATTTACTAAGAGAATTTCCTTCAAGGTTCAATTACAAATTTTAGATTACTCAAACTAAGGCATAATGCTATTCGTAATGTTGCTTGAATTGTAATAATCGTATAGTACATACCCAACAAATAGTGAGGAATATATTTTATGTAGTAGATTACTTATGCAAATCATTATTTTACATTGTCATAGACCAAAGCCATATCTCAACATTTATTCATTATAAAAAAATTAGACAGAATTATTTTTGCAACCTGTATGAACTCTAAGTAGGCTAATGTTTGGCATTCCTTGGGATTTTCTTGAAAACTATGTGATGTCTTGGAGTCCTCTTGGTTTGTTGTATTGTCCTTTCTTGTGTTTGTTTAGACTTGTGTTTTCTTCGTGGGTCTCCTTCTTTGTTTTATTTTTTGTTCTTTTCTTTTGTTTATTGCATTTTGTGTATGTTTTAGTTTGGCTTTCATTTCCACTAGCTTGGGCCACTTGTGTGCTCTAAGGGCATGGAAAATAATAATAAATATGAGTATGTTGAAACTTGTTGAACTTACAACTCTCAAAGGCATAAATAAAGGAGATTGGTGATGCTAGCACTTAGCACACTGAGATGTTGTCATTTATTAGCAATCAATAAACAAAGGGATTATGAGCATATTGTCTCATGACCATTGATAAACATACACATTGGTTAGATCAAGTGAGAAGTTGAAGGTAAGGCATGACTCAAATATAGGTAATGTGTTAGTCACAATCAACATGGTGAGTCACCATCAATGTGACATAGCTGCAAGGAATGCACAACATCATGATGTGATTGAAGCTTAGTTAAAGTGGCAAAAAGAAGCAACGAAAAAGGCTATATCTAGGTTCATAGAAGGACTAGGGGTAAAAGTACAAAGTTGTGTCACCTTTTAGGCTAACTTATCAGAATGAATGAATTTGAGTATTTCTATATAAAAATTAATTTTCTTTAAACATATGATCTAGACAAACTCATTCAAACTAAGTTATATCTGGTATCACACTTTTCCAATTGAAAATGTTTATTAAATGCATGGTTTATACTAGTTTGTACCCAATTACTAAAGAAATGAAATTATTTCAGCTAACTAACATTTCAATAAATCTTACTATTTTTTATGATATATTTTTAATAACATATAAACATCATTTTATAAAGCTCAAAGTCAAGAATATTCTCATATAGAGTTTATAGTGTTTTAATTAGATATTCTATATTGTAATTTTAAAAATTATACAAGCACATATTTTAACACTCAAAATGATGTCAATTTTGAGAACAAAAAAAAAAATCATATCAAAAAAATTTAGAACTCATATGACATTCTAGAGGAGAGAGTCCTCTTCTAGGATGTATAATTTTTCTTCTAGATAGAATAGATTTATTTTGAAAAATGTGGTGGGAGATGAAAAGTATCAATTTTAGGTGAGTTGAAATTTGAATCATTATAAAAGAGAAAATATAGCTCTAAAGCCAAATTTTTCTTTCGATTGTTCTAGCTATATATGTTATCTATAAAATAGTCTAAAATCAAAGGGTAATAAGTTTATTCCCATATAGTTTTGTGGTGGGAACTAGACCCCTAATTTTCAATGTTTTCTTGCAACTAAATTTTTTTCTATAAAAATTAGTAAAATATATAAATTCTTATTCCAAATAATTATTAATAATTATAATCCTAAACTTCATCCATTTATAGACATTTCATTATTTTACTTCATTTCCAAATTCTATATAATAATACTAGTTTTATGTCATTGAAGTTGAACATATATACTTTTCTTAACCTTTTCCTTTACAAAAGGGTGACACGAGTTTGTGCTTTTACCTCTAGTAGGGATACCAATCTAGACCCTTCTAGTAGGTTTCATGGGTTCATTGTGAATAACTCGGACATATGATTTAAATCTTGAATGCACTAAATTTGGGCAGGATAATTTTAGGGTTTTGACACCCAAAATATTATAAATATATGTAATATAGAAACTTCAAAGTTGGTGATGGTTGTTATAAAAGTCATTTTTTGAATAAGAGCTAAGTAGAGCTAAGTTAAATAGAGAAGACAATCAGGGAGAGAGGATCAATTGTAGACTAGTGATTGCAGATAGAGAAAATCGAATGATAAAAATGTGATACTATAGCTATCATAAAGGAAGCCAAGACAATGAGTAAAGCCTAGGATATATTCAAAGTATACACTAGAGATCTACTATATAAGGTGTGCCATTTATTTACATCACTCATTTAATTTCTCTCTTACCATTGTAATAATTTTGTAGCTCTTGATTGAGCATGCTTCAGTAGCAAGCATTTGTATATCCTTTAATAAGGTGCCGCCTAGAAGGTGAGTTTAAAATCCTTTAACAAGGTAGCTTTGAAAATATTTTGTAATCCTTTCAATTTGTTATCATTATAAACTAGATGTTTTCTCTAAAAGAACAATCATAGCCTTTTAACTGAGCAAATTTTATCTACGGTAAAAGGTTAGTGGGCACATTACTCCCACCATGGTTTTCATCCTATCATCGAGGGTTTCTACGAATCCATGTACAAAATCTTCATGTCACTTGATGCATGCATTTATTTGGGATATTTCATGCTTTTATCTTATTACTTTCATTATTGTGGTACTAGCTAAGTGATTTCTATCTAGCTTTCTCAGAATAAAAGTTTAGTAGACTAGTTGGAGAATTTATACCGATTCACCCTCCCACCTCTCAGTATCAGTTGGGAACAGTACTAGTGGGGCATGCAAAACATCATGATGTGACTTGAGTGACATAAAGAAGCAAGGAAAAATTTTATATCTAGGTTTATAGAAGGAATAGTAGGGCTACCAGTCTAGACCCTACTAGTAGGTTTCACAAGTTCATTGTGAATAACTTAGACATATATTTAAATTTTGAATGCATTGAATTTGGGTAAGATGATTTTAGGATTTTGACACCCAAAAGATTGTAAATTTATATAATCTAGAAACTCTGAAGGTGGAGTTAGTTGTTTTTAAAAGTCATTTTTAAAATAAGAGCTAAGTTAAACAAAGAAAACAATTAGAGAGAGAGAGAGAGGAGCCATTGTAGATTGGTGATTGTATATAGAGAAAAATAGAAGATAAAAAGGTGATACTATAGTTATCATAGAGGAAGCCAAGAAAACAAGTGAAGATCAAGATATCTTCAAGGTATATGTTGGAGATTTACTAGGAAAGGTGTGCCATTTATTTAGATTACTCATTTGATTTCTCTCTTACCATTGTAACTATTTTGTAGCTCTTAACAAATCATGCTTTAGTAGAAAGCATTTGTGAATCCTCTATCAAGGTGCCTCCTAGAAGGAGAGTTTAATTTTTTTTAACAAGGTAGCTTTGAAAAAGCTTTTGTAACCCTTACAAGTTGCTATCATTCCTAACTAGACGTGTTCTTAGAAAGAACAACTGTAACCTTTAACTGGGCAACCTTTTATCTATAGTAAAAGGCTAGTGGGTGTATTACTCCTACCATGGTTTTTATCCTCTCATTGAGGTTTTCCACATAAAAAATCATTATATCACTTGATATATGCATTTGTGTGTGACATTTCATGCTCTTATCTTATTTATTTTATCACTATGTTACTAGCTAAGTGGATTTTATCTAACTTGCTTACAATAATAGTTCAATAGACTGATTGGAGAATATGTACTAATTCAGACCCCCTCCCCCCACCCCCAATATTAGTTGGGACCAAAAAAATTATCATGGCAGAACTAGAACCAAATGATGATAAAATATGGTTTGAGATTAGTAAATTTGATAAAGGAAATATGGTGTTTGGTAGTCAAGAATAAGAAAAGCTCTCATATAAATAAGTTTTTTCAAACATTTACATGTTAGAGTTCCTATCATTAATAGGATTTGATGGAAATTTTTTAGGGCACCCACAACTAGTGGAAGTGGAAAAATGGGAGGGGGCACAATTGATAGATGTGGATGAACCAAAGGTGAAGATACCACCACTAGGGACCCTGGTGGAGGACATGATGATATGTCTTCTCCTCTAGGCTTGAAAACCTTGTTCCTTTCCCCTAAACAAGACATGGTAAAGGCCATTAATCAATAGCAAACTAGATTGAAACAATTTTTTGTGTTTTTTGTTTTTATGGATAGAGACACCTTACCATCGTATAAGTTTTTCAATGATTGGTTGGAAAATGTGTGGGGTAAGAAGCTTGGAACTCATGTTAGTTTCTATAGAATGTTATAGAAGGGATTATTTGTAGTTTTCTTTAATAAAATCACATTATGCAAGAGTCAATTTAAAAAAGAGAGTTATTAGAATGTGGGTCACTCCCTGTTTCATGCTTTTCCATGGTCTCCCAAAGGTAACATCGAACAAGTCATTGCAAGAGCTGCACCTAATTGGATAGAAATTAAAATGTTGCAAACAAAATTTTGGTTAATCACTGCATAAATATTAAAACCCCTAGGTTTTATGTTGCAGGTGGAAGCATGTAGGGTTAACCCTCTGCATTTAAATGCAAGGGTTTTGATTTCTATTACCCTTGAGATTAATTTTCCTAATGTTATTTCGCTAAATTTTAAGGGTGAATTTTTTTGTGGGAATCATCTTTGATGGGAAATTTGGGGGCATATTTTCAATGTAAATAAAATAGTTATAATAGGAAAGATTGTCCTTTGCCGAAGAAAAAACCCAAGATGCAATTTTTGACATTTCTCAAGCTAAGGATAAGAGTAATGAAATAGGTGTTAATTTTCAAAATAAGTCTAATCATATATTGAGTGTTTTAGTTATATTCAATAGTGCTCCCCTAAATTATGTCTTGTGTTCTAATAGCCTTGAGCATTCTAGTGGGCTTAATTCCTTTTCCTCCCTTGTGAAACCACTATATGAAGAAAATTGTCTTCCCCCATGCTCCTTGCCACCCTTGGCCCCTCTTGTTTCTCTCCCTACCTCTCTCAACCTGGGCCCATCTTCCAACCATCCTATTTCATTTTTTGAGACACCCTCAAGTTAAACACTCAACACATTGTCGTGACTTACATTAAAGAGAAGACTTCAAAATTTAGAAGCAAGATTCAAGTCATCGAGAAGAATAAGTCCCCCTCACCTAAGGTTATGGCTATTGATGAGGCTAAGAAATTTATAGAAGTGGTTGCCAAAAAAGGAAAGGTTATGGATAAGCATATCTCTACTAATATTTCTATATTTAAGAACAATGAAGTTCCAAAACATTTTAATAGGATATAGAATAACCAAAAACCTTCATCCAAATAACACATGATAATAAGCATAGATAGTTGGAATGTTGTGGGGTTGGAGATGATTAATAGGAAATACCAAGTTAGAAGGTCGTGTAATTATTTGAAAGATAAAGATTTTTTTTTTACAAGGTGGTGAGCTTTCAAGCCCTTTCTATGCTTAAATTCCTTTGGAATTAGTCTATAGGCTTTCACTCAAACCATGAAAGAGGTAAGGGTGGTGTTGTTATCCTTGTTTAAACTAGATTGAAATACAATATTATTTCTCATAGTAGCTCCCCATGTCGCATGAATCTATGAGTCTACTTAAGTTTAATAATGACATTTTTGGCATGTGTAATATTTATGCAAGCAAGAACTTAGTGGTAAACAGAGTCGTCTTCACACAAAACTTTCAAAATAACCCTTATTTTTCAAACAATGAAGACACAAAAAGCTACCAATAGTTGGGTCACTTTGCCATTGGATTGTGCAAGCGTCCTCTAAATTTTACAGGTTGCAACTCCTCGATTAGATATGCAAAGAATAAGATTAAGAAATGCTTTAAACATAAAAGCGAAGGCTACCCTCACTATTCTTGGACATGGGGAAAATAATTATAACATGAATGAAATTAAACAACCTGCACATAGGACAATGAAGATACACAGTCCCTCCACTCACACATACATTCAAGAGAGATAATGATAGACTAAAAATGAAATCTGCACAATATATGAACCCAGTAACAGAAAGCAAACCTACAATTCAATCTTAATTCAAGAATAAACCAACAAAGAGTAATCCAAGCATAAAATCTTCAAATAGATTGTGAAATCTTTCATTCATTTAGAAATCATTCCATTTTGATATATCATTGACAATTGAATACATTTGTAAAAAAATTAGAAAATAACTCTAAAATAAAACTAACAACTTTGATTACAATAAAAAAATATCCCCCTTACACAAACTACGTTTACCATCTTATGCAACATACAATCTGACAAAACAATGGAACCTCTCCACCGCCCCAACAAGAACCCCATTCCCTAAAACTTCTACCTTTAATAGCTCCTTCTAAAATTCGCCATTCTTCGATGGGCATTTTCAGTTATAATAACTAATCCTTTATTTACTCTTTACAACTATCCCACTTAATCACTTTACCAGGTTTCAATTTTTAATTAACATAATATTAAGTATATTTATCGGGCTCAAGTCTATGCACTTTTGAATAGGTGCCATTCTAATCTTCAAGAACTTCAATTCCCTAACCGACTTTGTTTATAAAGTTGGCTTGAGCAACGAATTCCTCTAGACACATTGCGGCCACAACCGAGTGTGTCTTCAAGCATATCCTTTCAAATTTAGGATTCAAACTGCTTCTATGTCCCTTGGTTCATTTAATTTATAAAGGATCATTTCTTGTGATGCTAGGTATCATTTCTGCAGATAGTGATTATAACCAACTCTAATGGGTAAAGCAATTAGCGATGCATCTGTCACCCAATTATCTCTTTCAAGCTTGAAAAAGGAACACTTCAATTGTCTTTTTGCCTTCCAAATGTGTCTATTGGGACCAAGATTTATTCGAAAGGGGTTTGTGTATTTCAAGCCATTAGATGTAAGATTCCCGATTGGCTGCACAGCCCAACTACGTATTTGGGCTTGTATCTTACTATACAGTTGGAGTGTATGATACTAAATATCTCAACTCATGCCCATACCAAACATTATGCCTCTGGGTATTTGAGAATGAACTTCAAGCATTCTCAAACATTTAGTTCACACTTTTCATGCTCGCTAGTTGCCTCTATTCTCATTATTTTCTCTTGATTTGCATCTCGACGATCTCTTTCTTATGTTGAGTCTGATCAACCCGTCTTGACTCTGCCTCTCTGACTCAAAACTTAGTGGTATTACGTGCATAAAGACTGGAGATTTCTTGTCATATCAAAGTGATTGATCCATCGTGAAGATATGTTACTAGTGAGTTTTGGCTTCACATGGGATGTTCAACTATGTTTGCACAACTAGATTTGGCCCGTAAGTCTCTTTCATGTCGATGTTGACACCATCATCCGCAAACTCTTCTTGATTCCAAATCTTTATTAACCCAATCGTTTAGTCATTTCTGCAGTATCTACCCGAAGATTTAACCCTCGCCTTTTTGCTGAATGAATCTCACATGGGCACTAGCTATATGGAGGAACTTGATGGGAATCTGTAGTGCATTATTTTTGTATTCATGGCTCAATGCAATTAACTTCGACCACTACGAGAGAGGATGCTAGACCTTCTATATACGCACGGGCCATCTTGGGATGAGTCAACAATTTTCATTCTTGAGTAGAAGATGACACCACGACTGCACTTGAACTCTATGATCTATCTTTTCCTACCACACTGTCGGTCTTCAAATATTGATGGAGGGATTCCTCTGAATTCAATTCTTGTTCCCATTTATGACCCAATAGCTTGCATGGGAAAAACCCGATAGTAAGCTTCTAAAAGGTCACCACTCCTTGAGACCATCAAAGTCGCAATCCTTCGTGGTGATTAGTCATGTATGTCTAAGCGCCACTGGTGAACTACTATTATAGTTGTATTATCATTTCATCGAACAGTTCACATGCATCCAATATACCATAGTGCATGAAGCCAATTGCAATGATGTTTTACCAATAAAATCTAATGCTGAAGATGGTTGATTATCAAAACATATTGCACCTTCAACCCGCATGTATGTTACGGGTTTAGACAAAAGGAAGACACAGAATGGTTTGCATGTGCTCGTAAGTTTCCACGTTGCCATTTTCATGGGGTCACAGTCCATGCCCATGGCTCAGGTCTGTGACAAACTGGCTTGTAGTGACCAAGCTTCACTAACATTGTTAACCATTGTCGGGTTCAAGTCTTTCATCACTTTTTCTTTATGCCTTTCCAAGTACTCATTGAACTCAAGCATTTTGTAAAACCAACTCACCCGAGTTTTCCACGCTTGGTTTCGAGCACCATCAACCTGCGCTCGCAGGTGAATCGTTGGCATGCCAACACCTGGGTCGGCCTTCATGGAGTTTTTATATTGGTTCTGTTATATGCAATTTACCAAATACGTCTTGGGTTTTTATAAGAAACATGTGTCGATCCTTAAATTACATCATGCCAGAATAAATTTACAAGCAATGTTGTCTATTGCTGTACCCGGTCAGTTAAGGAAGTTCACACTTTTCTTCTAAAATCAAGAGTAAACATTTGAAGATGATGCCCGACTGCACATTTTGGTTATTTTGGATCTGAGTTTCAAACTACGTATCTCAACTTTGGACTTTTGAGCATCCAGCTTTTAGTTAAAATCCTAACACCGAACCTCTGGATATTTGCCATTTGCATGTAAAATACCACTTTTGAACTTAGTAATGGTGAATTCCTTTCAAATTTGCACCACTTCAGGCTTCAATTTGGTAATCCTAATCTTGGTTGGATCATAATGGACCTGCAGCTTTGAGTTAGCAAGCTTGTGTTTCTGAATCTGAACTTTGAATCACTAATTTGGGGTGTTTGAAACTGTATGCTGAAACCTCGAACCTGTAAACTGAACATTGGTGTGCACTTCTGAACATATGAACTTTGAGATCTTAATTAATGATGGAGTCAATATAAACTTGAATCCATGAAGCATCGAATTGCATTTCAAATTTGACAAGGTGAACCTCTGAACTTGGTTTTATACTTCAAACCTTGAACATTGAATCATACATCTGAACCTCAAGAATCTGAATCTGCATCTTGAACTCCAAACTTGAACTTTGAACTTGGACCTCCAAACTTCTGAATCATTAAAACTGAGCCTCCAAAATGGGTTCTGCATTTTGCAAGTTTTTGCATCTTGGTTCGAAGCAAACCCACGAAACTTTTGAAACACTTATAATTAGTTTGATGGGTACAAAGTATTTCAAGAATTCTCTGTACCATTTGAACCTATTCGCTTGATGTTGCACTTTGGCACATGTGTCCTTTGGTTCGCTATTAGGACAATTAATCTGAACATTGCCTTCATAAAACAAGACTTTACAAAGCACTTTTAAAAATTGATAAGAGGATAATCAAATAAAACCAAGAGAAGGCCATTAGGAAGACTAGATTTTCAAGCTCAAAATTGGGGTCAAGACACCAACTAACACAACTATAGAGAAACAACTAGCTTATGGAACTGGTTTCTTCTAATCTTCCTAACATACATTTACTAATTGTTAGTGACTTTGATATGATATAACATAACTATGGTAAACAAGGTGGATTAAAAATTGTTGGAAAGGTGATCTAAATTAAGAATTCAAATTACGATACCAGGTGTAGAACCTACAGTATTGTGATTTAGTTGAAAACAATTAAAATGCAACAATAGATGTTTTTGCAAGCCAAAGTAATCTATTCAATTTGAAAATAGAGTGTTGTATAAGTTTGATGGATCCCAAGAGTCACCACTATCCCTTGGAAATGAAAATGAAAAATTCACAAGCCAATTAATTACAAAAATAAACTCTAACAACTATAACTACAAAAGTCTATATTACAAATTACATCTACCTGTAGAAGTCATAACTTTCTACTCATAGCTCAAAATCACGAACTGTTAGAATTTTTGGAAAGATCTTCTAAAGTTATTCATTTAGTGGTTGAAGATTTAAGCATACCTTCACCTACTTAGCACTAACAAAGCCCATAAATGCCGCAGAAGCCTCTTAAAATGCAAAATACTAGAACATAGAAAATACTAAAAAAATGAATTTCAGTCTTTTCTCATTTTTTCTTTTGCCAACATCCTCTGCATCTTCCTGGACCATGTTTTGATTAAAGGGAAATGGATTCTTCTTTTGGCAAAGAAAATTAAATTTGTCGGACCCTTTAGTTAATAATAAATCTTAATATTGTGATATATGGTTTACATGGTGCAACAATCAAAGAGGTCATCGTAGAGTTTATTATAGATTGTATAGATTTTATTGTAACCCTTTTTTCTCCTTTCTCTCTCATGATGGTCATGCCCCTATCATTGTTATGTCTTCTTATATCTCTAACCATTCCCCATTCAACTTCTATGATGCTCGATTATACTTTTAACCCTACCATGAGACCAAATTTTTTTTCCCCATTTAAGTTAAATACTTCTTTTCTTCAAGATGAAGATAATAGAAATGCTACTAGGATGGCCACTTCCCTAACTAAACTTTCAATCACCGTCTTCAACCAAGAGAAACGTGGGTTGTGTTATCTAGTGCATAGAATTTTTTTTCCAAGTTATTGGCAAGAAACTTGCTATGGAGAGAAATACGAAAGATGCATACTTGTAATTTGAACTCAGCTTGTTGAAAAAAGGGATTCAAACATATGAGAGTGACACCACATTTGAACAAAACCTCAGTAATGTGACAAACCAACTTAGGGTTATTCAGAGATACAAAATCTAGGGTAAAAAATTAATCAAAGCCAAAATTCATTGGATACATGACAAAGATATTGGATCTATTTTTTTTTCAATGTTATAAGTGCTAAGAATAAGAGAGAACTAATTGAGAATTCCTAATGTGGTTCAAGCACAACTATTGAGCCTATTACAATCAAAGAAGCATTTTTAAAGTTTCACAATGCCCTCTTCTTAACTAAGCATGGTAAAAGTAACTGTTAGCCAATTTTGCCCCACCCACCTTCATTTTCTTGACACCATCATAAAAATCCAATCAGAGATAACTTTCATGGTGTCAAAATTACCTAGTTGGTCAAAATCTGCTAAATCCTAGCTTTTTGCACCATATTTTGAATTTCATATCTTTACCAAGAGCTACGATCTTATGATTGAGGGTTTCATTGTCTAGTCATAATCTTTCATTTTGCCTCCCCTGTTGTTACAAAGTATATTGTTAGCAGGTCATTGTAAGGTCAAAAGCTAAGTCTCCTGATCTCACAATCTTCTTCTATTGTAGTGTTGCAGGTCATATTTTCTAAGGTCTCAATCCTACAATATACCCTTTTGGTCATAGTATCATGTGTTATATTTGTTACTCTCAATTTTACGATTTGCTTTTATGGTCATAGCATACTGGGTGCATATTTTGTGGATTGTAATCTTACAATAACTCTTTGTTGTATGATTAGAAGTGTTAAATGATGACCAGGCTTGTGGATGTTGCAATGTTATGACAAACTATTACTTGTGAGATCGTTAGGTGAGATGCCAGAGGTTTCAAAGATATGAAGGACTAAAAGGATCGTAGGATTGTAAGGATGGAAAAGTTCAACTATTTAAAGGGGTTCCAACACTATGACAAAGGAAAGATCATAAGATCTCAATGATAATTTCCTGGGCTCCCAAGGTTATGCCAAAGTATGATCGCACCATTATGCCATCGTAAGATCACAAGATAGTGAAATGTGTTAGAAGGGTGACAAGGTGGTGTGCTCTGATTGGTCAATGGTTCTAGCTATTCAAGAGGTTTCTAGTTTCATCATGACCATCTGATCTCATGTGTTCCTATTGTCATAGCATCATGACGAACCATTTTCAAAGTGATAATTCATCGAACAAAGGCAACACAGATTGAATCAAAATTTTCCATCAACATAGGAAAATAGAAAGGGTCTTCTGATCTCAGGATAAATTATGTTCATGAGATCACAAGGGTAAGTTGATAGACCTCCAAAGCCACGATGGGGGTTAGCTGACCACGGTCATAGGATCATGAGGGTTAAAGTTGTTGCTACCGATGTTACGATTAACTATGATCATAATATCATAGGGTCAAGGTAACTGTGCCAATAACATTGCAAGGAGAGTTAAAGGGTCTCATGACCATACAACAAACAATATATCATAGGATCTCAAGGGTAGATTGATAGGCTTCTAAAGCTACACCAAGGGTATTGTCATGAGATCGTGAGATCACAAGGAAAAGAAGATTTCTGATGATATGACAAGGGATGATCGAAAGATTGTAAGAGTTTAAATGCCTATCTCCGATGCTACACCAAAGTGTATAAACTGATGATCCTAAGATCATAAAGGTACTCTCCAAGCTGAAGATATTATGAAGGCTTTTGACTTTATTGACAACCATAAGATCGTAAGACTCTAAGTTGATGAAGATAAGGGTTTTCACTTGTTTGAGCTAGAAAATAAAAGGGTCTTCAACCAATAAGGTACATGATTAACTTTGAATATTGTTGACTTGCAGATCTTTCTGACTTGGCATGTTGATAATAAAGAAAAAGGGCTCTTTAATGGAAAATTAGATGTCTTTGATCATTTGCAACCACTTTTAGGTTCTCCATGTTTGTTTAATGTAGAGGACATGCCTCACACTACCTAGCTTATCCATCTACCCAATCTTGAGTTATGGTCATCATTTATATCCCTTCTAGAGTTGAATATGCACATGGGGATCATATTTCTACATATGGGTGCACACCTGATCAAATCCTTCTATATCAGCATTGATGTTTCTCCTGCAACTTTGTGCTAGTGATTGATTTCTTGGCTTCCAATAGAAGTTTCTCAGTTATGCTTGAACTATAAAACAAATTTTGTAACCCTTCGATGATATAGAGTGAAGTCCCTTCCTTATAGCATTCTTGTGGTTTCTCATTTGCATATAGTTATTGAGTTAAGCAAGGATTGAATCTATATATTTTGAGGTTATATTGATGAACTCTGCATTCTTAGGAAAAGAATAGGTTGAACATACTATTTGGTGTATCACCTTCTCTTAGATTAGAATAGATAGTTTGCTTTCATGCATTCCTTCTCCCTTTTCCTCTCAAGACTAGTTAGGTGCATCCTGATAGTAAGGAATAGGGTGTTTTTTAGTGGTTAATATTTGTAATTTTGCAAATTTTAAAATTTTCTTTCTTGTAATTTGGCTAATAATTTAAGATTTAATGCAACCTAAATTGCCAATTTTTTATTAAATTTAGTTCTAAAATATTTCAAATTGCTCAATAATTTATTTTATTAAAAAACTTAAACTCAAAGATTTGCCACAATATTCAATACATGGTCATATTTGATTCACCAAAATATTATATTATCAAAGAAATTAAAATTAATTCACCAATAATTATCATAATTATTAGTCACTTTAGGGATGTATTAGGTCAATATTTAGTTTTCACCCTTGATTTAAAATATAATGTAGCTATCCTCATAATTTCCATGAGATAGAATGTGTTCAATTTTGATTTTTAATATTCCATGATGATTAGTGAACTTCCTATTATTATTGAGATTTGCCAATATTTTCTACTGAAAAATTATGATTCCAAAATTATCGCCAATGTAAATAATATTTAAAATAAAAAAAATTGAGAGATTGTCAATAGAAAGAATTTGGTTTTTCAACATAATGAAAGATTCACCAATAATTTATATCTTTTTCTGGAGCGGGATTTCTTAAAGTTTACCCTGGTAAGGAAACTAACCTTTTCTAGAGAATTAATCTCATTGTTCAAGTCCCACAACTTGGAGATTGTTTCGATGTTTCACAAGGTTTCCTTTATGTCAAAACTTTAGGCAAGGGTGCAAGCTTTTGTGACAACAGTAAACATGATAACCTAAAAAAATGTCTTAAACTTATTCCAAAGAAATTGTTTCCAATTGAGATTGATTCACTAGCTAAACATATTTCCCTAATTTATATTCATGATCTATCAATACTTTATTAATGATAAATCACCTAGGCTCAGTGGTCTTCTTGCATAGTTTTATAAAATTAACATTGAGTATATTGGAAGTGAATTGTTGGAGGTTTATGAATATTTCTTTGAAAAAGGTGCATTAAGTGTAAACATTGATAGAGGGGTGATAAAGTTTCTTACCAAGATAGGTGACAAAACATAGGTAAAAGCCTAGAGACCTACTACATTGTTGAATGTGACATACAAAATATTAGTTAAAGTCTTAGCTAGAAGATTAATTCACAAGCTTAATAATATCATTTCAATTAATCAAACTATATTTATTCAAGATAGATACATACTTGAAAATTTAGTCACTAGGTGGGAGGCAATGCATTCGGCCAAATTTGAGGGTTAGTATGTTGCTATGGTACAAATAAACTTGAGAAGGCATATGATAGAGTGGAATGACCTTTTATGATTGGCATGTTTTGGGCCTTTGGGTTCCAAGAATTTTTTTCAAATGGATTATGATTCTCTTGCATAATTCATCCACAATGATTGATCTTAATGGTGAACTTGCAAAGCTCATTTCTATGGAAAGATCCATTGGATAGGGTTGTCCCATAGCCCCTTCTCTCTTTGTCATTAGTGTTGATGCTTTGCATTATATTCTTCTAGCTTATTGTCTTGGCCCTCCTGTTAACAATATTTCTCTCCATAATAATGACAAGCTCATTAATGCTCGATTTATAGATGACACCTTTTTATTCCTGGAACTTTATGAAACCATTTTTTCTTAGAAATAAGAAATATTGAGGGGGAGGGGGGGTGGAGGGGTGGGGAGTGAATCAGTATTTCATGAACTTTAGCCCAAAATTGGATATCTTTAACAACTTTATAACATGCATATGAAAGTAAACTAACTATGTTGGACAAAAAACATAACCATGCAATAAGAGAACCCATAACACCATTTTTGTTAACTAGGGAACCCTGACCAAGGGAAAACCCTTGTAGGGATGGTACCCACAAAAATGATTCACTATTGAAAAGTATCTTGTGAAAGATATATTGACTCTATTAGGAGTTTATTATATGCATATAGTGTCTTGGTCCTTGTTAGAGGACTTAGGCCTTGATAGAAGCCTCAACTGTTTAGGAGTTGTTATATACAATTACAAAATGTATGCAAGATTAGACCATTGCCCAAACATGCAATATAAAATACAATTCTTCAATACAATGAGATAGATACAAAAACCTCTTTACACTGCCACTGATATCTTCAATATTTGATACTACCTATGTTGCTCATCATAAAATTCATATTCCTTTGATCAAATATTAGAATTCACATCACAAAGCACTACATCAATATTGCATATACTCACACATAACTTCACATTTAGCAATCTTCCTTTATACCTTGCTAATTAACAAATATATGTTCAGTTGACCTTCATGCCTTTATACATTTATCAAAATACAAAATTAACTTTTTCCCACTTAGGGTTAACATCTAGGATTTCATCCCTAATTAGTTAAGTAATTATTTCATAAACAAAATAATTCCTTAACCTAAAATATCCATTTCCTCATCATGCTTTGTTCTGCTTGTATATTGTTGTAACTGGTAAACTTGTCATAACTATGTTTGTATAGTACATACTATCCTACACACTTGCATACATCATCATAATAGTCTCAAGTATTTGTATTAAACTTCACATGTCTATGATGTACCTGTGAAGCTTGCCAATCAAAAATCTATATGTTCTATCTAATAAATTGCAAAACACTTAGACAATATTCTAAGTACAACTGTCATATCTTTATCTTCTTGTTTTGTCCACTTCATATGATTGATACATTTCCATAAATGACAACATCAAAATGTCTGACCTAGCCAAGTTGTCAACAATCTCCCCCTTTGGCATTGATGGTAATATATGGGAAAATTGGTTAAGTCCAAAAATAAAACTTCAAAATTTTACAAAACTTGGCCTTTACAAAAATTTAAAAACTGTGGGTAATTACATATACCATATTTTCCTTATATATCCTAATTATATTATAACTCCCCCTTACTTAACTTTCCTTATCTCTCCCTTAAATATATATATATATATATATATATATATATATGCCCCTTTGACATCAATGACAAATGTCAAAATTTATATACAAGTTAGAATTTTTTGTCTTTACCTTAAAGGATGTTGTTAACTAGTAATTTGTGAGGTACAATCATCAGAGTTCTTTTTGAAGATGGAGAACTCCATGTCCCATTTTTCCTTAACTGCATCTTCAATGCTCAATATTGTACATCGAGCATAAGAACCAATCTCTACTGCTTCCATAAATGTATAGGTAAAATTTTCATATGATGCCTTAATTGAAAGGCATTCATCCAACTATCTTTGTACAAGATCATTCAAATCAAGGTGTTCCCTGAACAATGAAAATCTATTTTGTATTATCTCCTTTTGAAGCACCAAAAGCTTGATTTCATCATTGATTTTTTTGACTCTCTTTTCCAGATCAACAATCTAAATTGAGGGATTCCACACTTCATTTATAAGTGCTCAGATCAGCTAAAATATTGTTGATTAATGTGTGCTCCAACACACTTCCCATACACAATCTTCCTTTCCATCAAACATTATCTTAATTCCTTGATCTTCTCATCAATTTTTTTAAATCACCTCTGATATTGTCACTAACTTTTCTAAATATCTCCACATCATACGATGTATATGTCTTCAAAGTGGCTATATCAGATAAGTTAGTGAACTGTGTGTCAAAATCCCAAATTATAGCTTTTTCTCTATCTGGAGGATTTTATTATGTCATCCTTATTGATATGGCACCTTGAAGTCTATAAATTTCAGAATTGCTTGCTCCATGTCCTTATTCACCTTCTCATTCTTGGCTAGGTGTGGAAGTCATGCATTTTAGAATTTCTTGCTCCATTTCCTTATTTGCCTCCTCATAATTTCCAACCATTATCAAGATTGTTCCTCTTTTGTTTCTTAATAGGGGCTCAATACCCTTCATTATACTTTCAAGGTGGTCATCATTTGTGACTTCACATAATTTTCTTATTTGGTTCTATCTTATACTTGTGTCCCCCTCAATCACTCTTCTCCTCTTGTTTATTAGTCTATCATAAAGTTCTTTAGGAATTTGACCTTGAATGTCTTAAAATTTCTTATTAGACAAGACCATATGTCTAATAATCACATTCTCTAGTTCTAACCTTTCAATACCAATGTATTAGTGATAATATTTGTTCAGTTGTACAAAGTTGCCTTCATCAATAATAGCACAATTTACTCTCTCAATTTAAAACTTCCAAGCCTTTCTTCCTTTTCTCATAATCTCTTATTGTTCTTCTTCTTTCTTTTCTGGTCCACTCTCCTTAGGTCTACCAAATTGACCCCTCATCTTCTTCTTAGTTTCAAATGTCATTATTTCTTTGTGTCTCTTTCTAGGACTAACTGCTATAGCCTTCATCCTCTTCTTGCTAGGTGCATTAGTAGATTCTTATTTTACTTCAACCAATCTGGTTGATTTCCTCTTTACCTCAACAATTTATGTTTCTCCTTCTTCTTATGATGGCTGCACAAGTGAAATAATAGATGTATATTGTGACCTTACCAGGGATAGTGTTGCATAGGGTGCAATAGGTGTTTGTGCAGATGATACTACAATTGTAACTCCTTCTAATGGTTTTTCTACCAAAGGTGACACATACATATGTCTTATTGTCTACCTTTTCTCACCCTAACCTATTCCCCCCTACCAGCTCCCATGCCCAGACCATATGCCTTTCTCTTCATATCCAACTCCCCATCCTTTTCTATCCCTCAGTTGAGTGTTTGTTCCTCTCCCTGCCCTCCACCTGTAGCGGGAAAGGCATGGATGGGATCTCACCATGTCATCTATTATTCTCACCCTATTGGGGCCCTAGAATTTTTGAGGGGGTAGCATACTATTCTAAGGCTATTGCCTATATAATAAAAGGGCCAGTACCACAAACTGGCCCTCTCAAAATCAAGCTTATAGGTAGCCCAGTGCGTTAAGTGACTCAACTTTTCGGGGGTATAACTCAAGGCTATTTCATTATCATTCTCTAGGATTGGCCCGATGAATGGGTCACTTGAAGTTCTTGCCATTGAAAAGTGCCTACTATTTAGAAGGCTCTTACTATAATACCTCCTCGCCCATAGAGTAGTAGGGTTAGGTTTCTTTCTATTCTCTGCTAATTATTAATGTTTCTAACTTCAGATTACTACACTGACTTCTTCTACAGTCATCTATGATTATTCCATTATTCTCTTCATTTTTCACTCTACTTTGTTCTTTGCAAACTTTTCAAGTTTAATTTGATAGGTCTTCTCCAATATTTCATAATAAGTTCCAAATCTATCAAACTCTTCATCATTGTCAGATTTAAGAATAATATGAACATATCCTTCAATCTTTGCTTTTGTTATCTCATAACCAATTAACTCAACATACAACATCCTTGGTTTTATTTTGTCTATGTAGGTGAAATTTGTATCTACCATGAAGCAAATGTCATCTTGAAACTTTTCAACTATAGATGGTGGAATTCTATACCTTTGTTTCATCTTATTTTGAATCGTCCTTATAATAAGATACGTGTTATTGTCAATCTTATCAAATAGATACCTTCTATAAAGATCAATTTTATTCTCTATGGTACTCTTATCACTATTCAATAGTTCTGATATAGGCATAACTGGGAATCTCTTGATGAGATGGAAAAATATGTGTATAATCAAGGATGAGAATCTGAACTGACCTTTTTTTGACTTTCTTTATTCTCTCTAGGTTTTGTACCAACTATGCTCTCAAGATCTCACTCATATTAACCTTTTCTCTTTTTCAATGCACATTTTGTAAGCTACATGCATGATTCTTGTTGGCATGTCATCTTCCTTAGAGCTAAAACAAATCTTAGTGGTTATGATTTTTCTCACAAACCTAACATCATCTTGTTTGATCTTGGTGATGATGATTCCTCTCCCATTATATATAGATTTAGTGTTTTCCAAAACAAATTTCATTACATTCTTTTCATTTACAAATATGGCTCTTTCATTACATAGACCAGTGACCTTATGAATAAGGTTAGCTAAGATCTCTACCACATTATCTCCTAATGAAAACTTTCTATCATGAACTCTATTCAACATGATCTTAACTCACTCCTCATTGTCAAAGTCATAAGTGAACAAGTATTTAACTAGGCCATTATGCTCCATGTGTTTGAATTTATCTCTAGGACTCATATCATTTTTATATATGAAGTCAAACTCATTTCATATGCTTCTCTCTCCTATAGACTTAAGTTTTCTTTTAACATAGCTACCGAAATCCTCCAAATATAAAATTATGTTTGGTATTTTTCAAAATGCAATTGCGGGATTGTCTTCTAGAAGTTATATAGGGTTTACTTTCGTCTCAAGTTTTGATTCATCTTCCACATTATGAACTAGTGACATATCCATCTTTAAGTGAGAAATTTGAACTTAATTTTTACAATTTTGACCTTTATAAATTATAAAATACCTCAATTTTTCGCAGAATAGGATTTATTGTCAAATACTCTTTATCTTTGCCTTTAATTTGCTCCAAATCTATCCTTTAACACTTGCACAATTGAATGATTCTCATTAACTTGACTTGGACCTTTAAATCACATCAAACTCATCTTTACATTAATTATGCAAGTACATAATCAACAAAAGTTGTTTATGATTACAAGGAGACTTTATTTCTTTCACAAACTCACATATGAACTCCAAATCATCTGCATTCTTCACCATAGCATCAATACATCATGTTCTACCATATACTAACTGTTCATATCTTAACTCTTTCTCTAACACTTCTTCTACCTTTGTGATGCTCGATCTTTTATAAAAGTGCTTAATTCAAGTAAGATGAATCAATCATTACAATTGATTTCAATTTGCCTTCATGTGCTTCATTTGATTTCTCTTCCAAGACCACATTTGAACTAAATGGATCTTTTTCTTTGACAAATACTTCTTTAAATTCTTCTAGATGTTCTCTTATATTGTCTTTCTAGGTATCACTGGTGCTATCATTCCTATTCACGTTCCTTCTGAAATTGGGATTCCTTGAATTGTTCCTCATATCCAATCTACAAAATCTTTCTATATGACCAAAGTTGTTATGTAACTGGCACACTGATGCATTGTTTCCAAATTTGGGTCCAAGCTGGTTAACACGTGCTTTTCAATCTCTAGCAACATTTCCAAAGTTGTTACACTTGTAACACACACTATTTCTGCTCATTCCATTATTAACTTTGTTGTATCTTCTTCTTGTAGGGTTGGTACCTCTAAACATTCTACTATTGCTATTACTATTATCAAATTTAGGTTTCTTACAATTTACTACTTTATGACCAAAACCATAACAATTATAACAATAAAAATTAATATCCGGTTTAAATGACTTATTTGTGCAGTCCCTTTCATATGACCAATTTCATTACATGCATAACATCTACCTTTGAATTCATATCTCACTTCTTTAGGTGATATAGTTTGCTCAAGTTACTTAGGTTCATTAGCTTGCTCAAGTTTCTTGAGTTGCTCAACCTCCTTAGATGCATTATCAAACTAATTTGACTAAATCTTATCAGATCTTCATTTTCTTGCATAGGATGATGATTTTTAGGATTAGGTCCCTTTCTTGCTTCATATTTCTTAGTTGTCTTCTCCAATGAGATATGGGTATGTGCAAGATCATGGTGTACCAAACTATGGCCTTAAGTGGCAGTGAAAAATCAGCAAATCAAGTTTATGTCAACTTGACACATAATTTTGAAGTGGGTATGGACTTTATATCAAAAAGTTGTAAGAAAATAATTTGTATAAAATTGAATGTAGTTTCTAAACTACTAGGCCTTATCAGGAGAAAAAAATAATTGATTGGTCAAAAGTTTGAATTTTAATGTAGTACTAAGAAAATTTCAGGGTGAAAATAAAAAGTAGGTGTATGTCTGACCAACTTCATAAAAATCAAATCATAATATTTTTTTAATATAATTATAGATATGAAAACTAGACTCATGCCCGGATGTGACGCATATTTTTTGATATTTTTATTCCAAATAAATAATTAAATATGAATTTTCTACCAAATCTTTTTCGGATTAAAAAAATCTTGTGTCTGACCACCCTAACTAATAGAAAATTTGATCAATTTTTTTCTTTTTTCTTTTTTTCTTATACTAGGTGAAGTATAGAATGTGATGCAACTTTTAGATTTAAAAAATGTTATACTGTTTGAAAGTTATAGCTATTTTTCATTCAGTATGTCAATCAGCACTTTACAATAATCTTCATTGATAATTAACTAATAAATACTTATCGAACTCAAAATTTGACAGAAATTATATTGATGGAATCTAGAGAGCGATATTAAAAAACCCATTTTGTTTCATTCAATTTCGATCAAAATAACATTGTCAGACGGCTACCCAAAGTCTGAGTATCACTAAAACTCTCTATAAACACGTCTTTGGGGTTAACCGGGTAGGCTTGGTAAATACCAAGCCTGATCGGATATCCGATTTGACATCGGATATCCGATATGGCTCGGTAGTCAAATTCCAAAAATCTTCAAATTTTGGAGGGAAATTCGATTTAAACGTTCTAGTTTTTTATTTTAAAATTATTTCACTTATATTAATATGTAAAGGCATATTTTAATATATTATATATATATAATAACGTAATGTAAACATACAAGATATAATCTAGTAATATATAATAATATCTTATGTTAATCTTATTACAATCTATAAATATAATATATATTATTATTATTTTTACTAAATATAATAACGTAATTTATATATATATAAAATACGTATTATATATTATTATATTAATATGTATAATAATATAATATTTATATAACAGTGTAATATTTTTATTAAATATAATATATATTATAAATATTATTATATTAATATGTATGTTATTAATATATTTATATAATAACGTAATATTTTCATTAAATATAATAATGTAATATGTATATGTATATGTATATATATATTATTATATTGCTATGTATATTATTAATATATATGTATATTATTAATATGTATATTATTAATATATAAGAGTCAAAGGGGGTCATAGGGTGACCTATAACCCTCTTTGACCCATTAAATGACGATATATGTCTCTAAGGGTCCTAGGACCCCTAGGGACATATGTCATCCTTTAATGGGTCAAAGGGGGTCCCTTTGACCCATTAAATGATGACATATGTCCCTAGGACCCCCAGGGACATAGCCGAATCGTTCATATCGGTCAAAGGGGGTCATAGGGTGACCTATGACCCCCTTTGACCCATTAAATGACAACATATGTCTCTAGGGGTCCTAGGACCCCTAGGGACATATTCGAATGGGTATTATAGGTCAAAGGGGGTCATAGGGTGACCTATGACCCGCTTTGACCCATTAAACGATGACATATGTCCCTAGGGGTCCTAGGACCCCTAGGGACATAGTCGAATCGTTCATATGGGTCAAAGGGGGTCATAGGGTGACCTATGACCCCCTTTGACCCATTAAATGATGACATATGTCCCTAGGGGTCCTAAGACCCCCAGGGACATAGTCGAATCATTCATATGGGTCAAAGGGGGTCATAGGGTGACCTATGACCCCCTTTGACCCATTAAACGATGACATATGTCCCTAGGAGTCTTAGGACCTCTAGGGACATATTCGAATGGGTAATATGGGTCAAAGGGGGTCATAGGGTGACCTATGACCCTCTTTGACCCATTAAACGATGGCATATGTCCCTAGGGGTCCTCGGACCCCTAGGGACATATTCCAATTGTTCATATGGGTCAAAGGGGGTCATAGGGTGACCTATGACCCTATTTGACCCATTAAATGATGATATATGTCTCTAGGGGTCATAGGACCCCTAGAGACATATTCGAATGGGTAATATGGGTCAAAGGGGGTCAAAGGGTGACCTATGACCCTCTCTGACTCATTAAACGATGACATATTTCTCTAGGGGTCCTTGGACCCCTAGGGACATATTCGAATTGTTCATATGGGTCAAAGGGGGTCATAAGGTGACCTATGACCCCCTTTGACCCATTAAACGACGACATATGTCCCTAGGGGTCCTAGGACCCCTAGGGACATATTCGAATGGGTAATATGGGTCAAATGCACCCTATGACCCTCTTTGACACATTAAACGACGACATATGTCCCTAGGGGTCCTCAGACCACTAGGGACATATTCGTATCGTTCATATGGGTCAAACGGGGTCATAGGGTGACCTATGACCCTCTTTGACCCATTAAATGATGACATATGTCCCTAGCGATCCTAGGACCCCTAGGGACATATTCGAATCATACATATGGGTCAAAGGGGGTCATAGGGTGACCTATGACCCCCTTTGACCCATTAAATGACGACATATGTCTCTGGGGGTCCTAGGACCCCTAGGGACATATTCGAATGGGTAATATGGGTCAAAGGGGGTCATAGGGTGACCTATGACCCTCTTTGACCCATTAAACGACGACATATGTCCCTAGGGGTCCTAGGACCCCTAAGAACATATTCGAATGGGTAATATGGGTCAAAGGGGGTCATAGGGTGACCTACGACCCTCTTTGACCCATTAAACGAAGACATATGTCCCTAGGGGTCCTAGGACCCTAGGGACATATTCAAATGGTTCATATGGGTCAAAGGGGGTTATAGGGTGACCTATGACCACCTTTGACCCATTAAAAGATGACATATGTCTCTAGGGGTCCTAGGACCCCTAGGGACATATTTAAATCGTTCATATGAGTCAAAGGGGGTCATAGGGTGACCTATGACCCCCTTTGACCAATTAAACGACGACATATGTCCCTAGGGGTGCTAGGACCCTAGGGACATATTCGAATGGTTCATATGGGTCAAAGGGGGACATAGGGTGACCTATGACCCCCTTTGACCCATTAAACAATGACATATGTCCTTAGGGGTCCTAGGACCCCTAGGGACATATTTGAATCGTTCATATGAGTCAAAGGGGGTCATAGGGTGACCTATGACCCCCTTTGACCCATTAAACGACGACATATTTCCCTAGAGGTCCTAGGACCCCTACGAACATATTCGAATGGGTAATATGGGTCAAATAGGGTCATAAGGTAACCTATGACCCTCTTTGACCCATTAAATGACGACATATGTCTCTAGGGGTCCTAGGACCCCTAGGGACATATTCGAATCATTCATATGGGTCAAAGGGAGTCATAGGCTTGACCCATTAAATGATGATATATGTCTCTAGGGGTCCTCGAACCCCCAGGGACATATTCGAATGGGTAATATGGGTCAAAGGGTGTCATAGGGTGACCTATGACCCTCTTTGACCCATTAAACAACGGCATATGTCTCTAAGGGTCCTAGGACCCCTAGGGACATATTCAAATGGGTAATATGGGTCAAATGGGGTCATAGGGTAACCTATGACCCTGTTTGACCCATTAAACGATGACATATGTCTCTAGGGGTCCTAGGACCCCTAGGGACATATTCGAATCATTCATATGGGTCAAAGGGGGTCATAGGGTGACCTATGACCCTCTTGACGCATTAAACGACGATATATGTCTCTAGGGGTCCTAGGACCCATAGGGACATATTTGAATGGGTAATATGGGTCAAAGGGGGTCATAGGGTGACCTATGACCCTATTTGACCCATTAAATGATGACATATGTCCCTAGGGGTCCTCGGACCCGAAGGGACATGTTCGAATGGGTAATATGGGTCAAATGGGGTCATAGGGTGACCTATGACCCTCTTTGACCCATTAAACGATGACATATGTCCCTAGGGGTCCTAGGACCCTAGGGATATATTCCAATCGTTCATATGGGTCAAAGGGGGTCATAGGGTGACCTTTGACCCCCTTTGACCGATTAAATGACAACACATGTCCCTAGGGGTCCTAGGACCCCTAGGGACATATTTGAATCGTTCATATGAGTCAAAGGGGGTCATAGGGTGACCTATGACCCCCTTTGATGCATTAAACGACGACATATGTCCCTAGGGGTCCTAGGACCCCTAGGGACATATTCGAATGGGTAATATGGCTCAAATGGGGTGATAGGGTAACCTATGACCCTCTTTGACCCTTTAAATGACGACATATGTCCCTAGGGGTCCTAGGACCCCTAGGGACATATTCGAATCGTACATATGGGTCAAAGGGGGTCATAGGGTGACCTATGACCCTCTTTGACCCATTAAACGATGATATATGTCTCTAGGGGTCCTAGGACCCATAGGGACATATTCGAATGGGTAATATGGGTCAAAGGGGGTCATAGGGTGACCTATGACCCTCTTTGACCCATTAAATGATGAGATATGTTGCTAGGGGTCCTAGGACCCCTAGGGACATATTCGAATGGGTAATATGGGTCAAAGGGGGTCATAGGGTGACCTATGACCCCCTTTGACCCATTAAACGATGACATATGTCTCTAGGGGTCCTAAGACCCCTAGGGACATATTCGAATGGGTCATAGGGTGACCTATGACCCTCTTTGACCCATTAAACGATGACATATGTCCCTAGGGGTCCTCAAACCCCAAGGGACATATTCGAATGGGTAATATGGGTCAAATGGAGTCATAGCGTGACCTATGACCCTCTTTGACCCATTAAACGACGACATATGTCCCTAGGGGTCCTAGGACCCTAGGGACATATTCCAATCGTTCATATGGGTCAAAGGGGGTCATATGGTGACCTATGACCCCCTTTGACCCATTAAACGACAACATATGTCCCTAGGGGTCCTAGGACCCCTAGGGACATATTTTAATCGTTCATATGAGTCGAAGCGGGTCATAGGGTGACCTTTGACCCCCTTTGATGCATTAAACGACGACATATGTTCCTAGGGGTCCTAGGACCCGTAGGGACATATTCGAATGGGTAATATGGGTCAAATGGGGTCATAGGGTAACCTATGACCCTCTTTGACCCTTTAAATGACAACATATGTCTCTAGGGGTCTTAGGACCCGTAGGGACATATTCGAATCATACATATGTGTTAAAGGGGGTCATAGGGTGACCTATGACCCTCTTGACCCATTAAACGACGATATATGTCTCTAGGGATCCTAGGACCCCTAGGGACATATTCGAATGGGTAATATGGGTCAAAGGTGGTCATAGGGTGACCTATGACCCTCTTTGACCCATTAAATAATGATATATGTCTCTAGGGGTCGTAGTACCCCTAGGGACATATTCGAATGGGTAATATGGGTCAAAGGGGGTCATAGGGTGACCTATGACCCTCTCTGACCCATTAAACGACGAGATATGTCGCTAGGGGTCCTAGGACCCCTAGGGACATATTCGAATGGGTAATATGGGTCAAAAGGGGTCATAGGGTGACCTATGAACCCCTTTGACCCATTAAATGATGACATATGTCTCTAAGGGTCCTAGGACCCCTAGGGACATATTCGAATGGGTATTATGGGTCAAAGGCGGTCATAGGGTGACCTATGACCCTCTTTGATCCATTAAACGACGACATATGTCCCTAGGGGTCCTTGGACCCCAAGGGACATATTCGAATGGGTAATATGGGTGAAAGGGGGTCATAGGGTGACCTATGACCCTCTTTGACCCATTAAATGACGACATATGTCCCTAGGGGTCCTAGGACCCCTAGGAACATATTTGAATCGTTCATATGAGTCAAAGGGGGTCATAGGTCTTTGATCCAATAAACGACGACATATGTCCCTATGGGTCCTAGGACCCCTAGGGACATAGTCGAGTCGTTCATATGGGTCAAAGGGGGTCATAGGGTGACCTATGAACCACTTTGTCCCATTAAATGACGACCCTCTTTGTATTATATATTATTATATTAATATGTATAATAATATAATATATATATATAACAACGTAATATTTTTATTAAATATAATATATATTATAAATATTATTATATTAATATATATGTTATTAATATATCTATATAATAACGTAATATTTTAGTATATATGACGTAATATTTTAGGATATACTATGTATACTATTTTAGGATAATAATTATAATATAAATAAACACTAAATATTAATATTATTATATGTATAGTAATAATAATAATACTATTATAGCTATAATAATAATATATATTAATACTATATATTGTAGCTTAATATAAATAAACACTATATATTTACACTATTATATCTATATTAATAATATTAATACTATTATAGGTATAATAATAATATTGATACTATAGGTATATTAATACTATTTTATATTAATATTATTGATATTTTATACTAATACTAATATACTATTAACTTAGTTATAAATTAAAGTCATTTGCCTCCAAATATTTTCATAATATTAATATTATTGTGGCAAAGGAGGGAAACCTTAGCAAGTTTTCCTCCCAAAAGTCCTTTTCCTATGTCGGATATCCGATCCTGGATCGGATATCCGATATATTATCGAATATCCGATTATACTGGCATCAATTTCAAATATTATATAGGGGTCATATTATATTATAGTATAATAATAATTATAATAATATTATTATATTATAGTATAATAATTATTATAATAATAATATTATTATAATATAATAGTATGATATATTATTTAATATTATTATTATTATTTATATCAATAATAATAATATTAAATAATATATCATACTATTATATGATTTTAATTATTAGTCGGATATTGGATTTAAAATCGGATATCTGATATCAAATCGGATATCCGATATGATATCGGATATCTAATAAGGCTCGGCTTAACCTTCCAGGTTTAGTGCCTGGATAGGTAAAAAAAAGTTAGAGCGGATTTTGAAGCGCTTTTAGGCGTCTTCAAACTCTTTTTTTTTCACATCGCCACTTTTTGGCACACCATAATCCTGCACATACCCATATCCAAGACTAGTCTTATCATAAGAAGATCTTTGAAAGGACATTTTTTCATTAATCTTCTCACTGCTAAAATATAGTTTCTCAAGTTGTTGCTTGGACTAGGTTAACTCTCCTTTCACAATAGTGTTATACTTCTCAAGTTTTGCATACTATAACTTGGTAGCCTCAAGCTTAGATGTTACTTTGGTAAGGTTGGATCCTAGATTTGCATTTTTAGACTTCAAATCTAATTCAATATTATTGGTATCATCCTTCAAGCTCAACTTTAGATCTATAATCTTAAGTTCATGCTTCACGATCTCATTTTCTTTCTTCAGTCTTGAAACATCATCACTTTCCTTGATCTGATATTTAGGCTCTTTCTTTGATTTGAGATGATCTATCTTATCTTTCAGCTTTGAAATGTAGTCTTTAGAATCTTCATATCTTTCTTTCAAAGCATCTCTTTCTTCAATAGGAATATCAATCTACTCAAGAGCTTCTTCTAAGTTCTTTTGTAACGGTTCCATATCCATAGGGATCTTACTCAAATTGTTAAGCCTTCTTTGAGTAACTTTTCTTTTATACCATTTCTTAGAAATAAGAAATACTAAGGGAGGGCGAGTGAATCAGTATTTCACAAACTTTAGAGCCCAAAACTGGATATCTTTAACAACTTTATAACATGCATAAGAAAGTAAACTAACTATATAGAACAAAAAACATAACAATGCAATAAGAGAACTCATAACACCATTTATGTTAACTAGGAAAACATTGGCTAAGGGAAGACCTTGATGGGGATGGTACCCACAAAAATGATCATCTAATCAAAAGTATCTTGTGAAAGATACTGACTCTACTAGGAGTCTATTACATGGATATACTGTCTCAGTCCTTGTTAGAGAGCTTAGGACTTGTTAGAAGCTTCAACCCTTTTAGGATTTATTATATACAATTACAAAATGTATGTAAGATGAGCCCACTACCCAAACATGCAAAATACAATATAGTTATTCAATACAAAGAGATAGATACAAAAACCTCTTTACATTGTTACTGACATCTTCAATATCTAATACTGCCTTTGTTGGTCATCCAAAAATTCACATTCCTATGATCATACATTAGAATTTTCATCACAAAGTATTACATAAATATTTCATATACTCCTACATAGCTTCACATTTATTAATCTTCCTTTATACTTTGCTAATTAACAAATATCTGTCCAGTCAACCTTCATGTCTCTATACATTTATCAAAATACAAAATTAACTTTTTCCCACTTAGCATTAACATATAGGATGTCATCTCTAATTAGTTAAGTAATTATTTCATAAATAAAATGATTCCTTAAAGAAAAATTATCTATTTCATCATCATGGTTTGTTCTACCTGTATACCATTGTATCTAAAAAACTCATCATAACTCTATTTGTACAGTTTGTATAGTCCTGTGCACTTGCATATGTCATCATCATAGTCTCAAGTATCTGTACCTAACTTCACATGTGTATGTGATGTGCATGTGAAGCTCACCAATGAAAACTTTATCTATTCTACAAGATAAACTACACAACACTTTGACAATTTTCTAAGTACATTAGTCATATCTTCATCTTCATGTTTTGCCCACTTCATAGGACTGATATGTTTCCATAAATAACAACATCAAAATCTTTGACTTAGCCAAATTTTCAATTTTTTTCACAATGCCCTCTCTAGAGTGGATCCTTTTTGTTTAGCCTCTGGTGCCAAGCTGGCCCCACACAAATCAACTATTCTAGTTTGGTCTAATGGTTCTCCAAATTGGCTTTTTTCAAGGGGTTAGAAATGGGTTGGACCGAACCACATTGTGATGTATTTGGGGGTATTATTACTTATTGAGCCTAACATTAATAATATGTAGAACTAGGCTTATGATAATTTTAACTGTAAACATATCAAGTGGAAGACTTAATCTATCTCCTTAGTTTAGAAATCTAGGTTGTACACAAGGTATTGTCTTCCCACCATATATATTTTTCTTCCACTTGGTTGTTCCCCAATTATCAAATCAATGTGTTACAAAAGACTCTTCAGGACTTTCTTTGGTTTGATGGGTATGGTAATAGCATAAGGCACTTTGTTAATTGGGATTGGTTTAGTAGATGTAGGAAGTATGGGGGACTTGGCCTTAGAGATATCAAAACTCATGGAGTTGCTCTTGCTTTGAAATGGGTTTATTAAAATTTTTGGGGAGATGGAGAATGGAAAATCCTTGTCATAAATAACATTGCTTGGTTTTTCATTAGGAGAAGGAAACATGGAAGGATATACCCATGTGTGATATTAGCATGCAGGATTTTAAGATGAAGTTATTTGGTTCTTGTATTTTCTCTACTTTTTGGAAAGTATGGTATTATGTTAGAGGTATTATTGAATGATTTGAGAAATACAAATCTAAAAAGCCTAAAGAATACCTACACACAAGAACCTATCATGAGAAGAAAAAACAAAGAAGAGGCTCTAAAAAACATGTAAATTATATTATCAGATTGAAAAGAATGATAGAAAATTACAAAAGATCAATCCTTATAGAAGGAGATCAAAAACCTTAAAGGGAAACCCTAAGAGGTAAATAACAATTAATAATTACTATTTAATTATTAAATGGAAATACAAAATACGTAAAGTGAAATCTTAAGAAGGGAGTAAAGGTAATTTAATAATTGAAATTAAATTAACACTTTATTCTAACACCCCACCTTAAGACAAGGAACAATGTAGCTACAAACAATGCAGAAAGAGCAAGGAAACTATAATGCAATGCTAAAAGGAAACTTGGGTCCCAACAACAAGGCCTGATCATGTACCCAATCACAACCAAACCTCTATGAAATAGAGAACTAGAGAAAACCTAGTGGGAAAAAACCTTCTCCAAAAAGAGATAGTGAGAAAAGAAGGGAGGAAGGACTCATCATTGAGACCCCCAAAGGATTATTTTCTTCACCCCAAGCATAGATCACAACTAAAGATACTGTAGGGATGTAAAATGTTTATGTCTACAACTTGCTCAATAGCGAGAATATACTCTAAGCTCATAGCACCATTCTAAATAAAATGCCTAATGAAGTGCATGTGAAGCTCAATGTGCTTGGTCTGTTCATGTTCAACTATTTTTTGGTAAATGTGTATAGCACTCTGATTGTCACACCATAGAAAGGTGGGACTATAAGGAAGAAATCCAAACTTTTTTATCAACTGCCAAAGCCACAAAACCTCCTGACTAGCTAGTACACCTGCCTTATACTCTACCTCTATAGAGGATAATGTGTGAGCATGTTTCTTCTTGCAAGACCATGTGATACGAACAAAACCAAGATAGAAGACAAATCCACAAGTAGAATCGATATCATCAATATCACCAGCCCAATCTAAGTTTATGTAATGAACAATGTAAGGATCACTTGATGTGTAGTGAATGCCATAACATGTAGTACCCTAAATGTACCTCAAGATATATTTGGAAGCTTTCTAGTGAATCTCATGTGGATCATGCGAGAATCGAGAGACAAGTACAAAGGAAATACCAAGATGTGTTGGTTTCACGTACAAAAAACTACGCACAAGTTATCTGTATAAAGTGGAATCTATTGCGGGGGTAGTTCAAGTGGTAGATAAAACAACACCTAAATGAAAAGGTGTGGGAGTAGGCTTGCAATCAAGCATATTAAATCTCTAAAGCATATCAAGAGTATGGGTAAAAACACAAACCTGTGTCACCTTTTATAAAGGAAAACTGATATCAGAATTTGAACTCTTCAACTTTAACGACATAAAAAAGGCATTTTTGTTTAGAATTTGAAGATGATGTAAACTAATGAAATGTATAAAATTGGATGAAGTTTATGATTATAATTTTTTTTTTTTAAATTGAGTGAAAATTTTATTTGTTTTTGAATTTTTAAAGTGTATTTTTTAATTTCTTAAAAATACTAAAAATATAGAGTTTTTTTCCCGTCAAACAAATATATGAAAATGTTCATATTTTGGTTTGATTTTAGAATATGTTAGAGTTGACATGTATACCTAGTGCACCAAAAAGGAAAAATTGAAATTCAGCTAATAGTTTTGAAGTTATAACTTGTCAAAGTTAAAGTTATTAGAAATTGACAGTTTTTTTCTCCCATCAAACTTTTTCCATCAAATCTACATATTTTTTTTTTAAAATTACATATTCTTGAAGAAGACTCTCTCCTCTAGTGCATCATTAAAAAATAATAATTTTTTTACATGATTTACTATTTTTTCTCTTATTTTTGAATAGACATCTTCCTGAATCTTAAGATACCTACTCGTAATATTTTCAAATTATAACATATTATCCATAATCAAAATAAAAATAAATATATATGATCATAATTGTGACTCTGAGATCTACAAAAGTATATTTTTAGTTTTTAAAAAAACTTCAATTTAGTAGGTCAAATTGGCCTTTAAAGTGAGATGTTTATAAAAGTTCTAATTTTTGCTTGTTTAGCTGCCACATAGGATGCCACATAGACTGTTTCGGCTGGAATAATTTTGGCCGTAACTATTTCAGCTGAAATAGTTTTAGTCAAAACCCTTGTCGACCGATTAAATTGCTAGTAGTTAATGTCACTATTTGGAAATTGGAAGAGGATCTTCGAAAGACAATTAATTTTGAAGCAATTTTTAGCAACTATTCTGCAAATTTAATCAATATTGTAAAAGATTGAATATTTTGAAGGTTCTTTTTTTTTTTATCTAGTTATTTTTACTTTTATGTATTCTATATTGAACCATTAGCTGATATTTAGTCAAATCTAAATTTATTTATTTTTGTTTCTATAGATTGAAGTATTCAATGGGCAATAAAAGGAAAAGATCAAGGAAATATGATAGAATAAGAGATGACAAAATGAAAGGTCATACAAAACATAATCAAAACCAACGTATTGAAATTCCTAAATAGGATGAGATTCATGAAAAAAAATAAAAGTAATGAAGAGGAAGAAATTGGCAGTTCTACTGATAGAGACAAATTAGAAGCCATAAAAATTGATGGATTTCGATGAAAAACTACTTTTAAACCAAATTCCATCTAAAGATATGATAAATGATAACCCTATGAAAAAGCATTGTCAAAACATGTGGGATGAATATTTCAAGGATAAAAGTATATTTGGATAGGCACAATTATTTGTCAAGTTATTTAGGAGAAAAGATATGAGACCTGTTTTGGAGTTGTTGGGTGTTGATAACAGGAAAAGCCATGTGCATAATATTAATAAAACAATAGTTGAAAATTTGCAAAATGCTTATAGTAAAATTGACAACACAACTCGAGGAGGTGATTTGAGTAATGCACGTAGAGCATTGATGACTACTATATCTAGTAGAAAATTGACACATAGAAAATAGGTACGTGCAATTTTTGATGTACTACATATATCTAGAAGAATTGTCTAGAAATACATCAAGAGGAGAAATATGCTAGATGATAACATTGAGAATAACTGGGTGAATATTTGTAGAGTTCCTTGAAAAGACAAGATTTCTGAAGATGTAGAAAGACAAGTTATTGAATTTTGGACCACAAATTCTTGTTTTTCTTCCAACAGGTGTGATACTATACAAATTAAAGATCAAGAAACAGGGACCAAAATTGAACATCCAAAACATTTCATAGATACACCTCAAAGTGAATTATTTCAAACATTCAAACAAGAATTTTCAAATGTCAAAATATGTCAAAGAATGTTTGAGAGTTTACATCCTTCCTTTGTATGCATAAATAAGATGCATGAAACTTGTTGTTGTAGAAATCATGTTGAATTTAGTCTACACTTGCAATCATTTAAAAAAGTTATGGTAGTACTTGATCCTAATTTGGTCATCCCTAGTAGTACAACACAATTTGTGAGGTCCATATTATGTGATAAATTAGAAGATTCAGATGAATTCAAAGTGCAATGCATCAAAAATCAGTGTGAAGATTGTGGAGATTTAAGCAAATTTTTTGAAATTATGCAATCGAGAATATTAATGAATCCACACCAGTTTCATGGATGAGATATGAATATGAGACATACCAAAATAAGAGAGAAGATGAATTCATAAAAATTGTATTGAAAGAGAGTGAATTGCATTATGATGAGTTCATGACCAAGTTCCATCCATTGATATATTTACATATCCAACATTGTCATGGTGCACAATGGCAAGCTAAATAGTTTTGTGATTCCAAAAAAAAATTTCCACCTGGTTGTATACTTTCAGTTGTAGATTTTTCTAAGAATTATACATTTGCACCTCATACAGAGCTTCAAGGCCAATATTATCATTTTGAACAAGTTGCAATATTTGTGCAAGTGACCTATAAACATGCACAATTTGAGGTGGATCAGATACAAAGATTGGATGAAAATGAATGCATCATCATCAAAGAGGTTCATTTCTATATTAGTGATGATAGAGTTCATGATAGGAGTTATGTGGCTCATTGTTTTGCAATGTTCTCTAAAGATCTCAAAAATTGTGGAATAAATGTTTCAGAGCATTGGATTTGGTCTGATGGATGTGCAGGTTAGTATACATGAAGTAACACATTTATTTAGCTTTAATTTTAACTTATATTTATTTGGACATGTCTATTTCTATTTGATATATGTACACGGATAATTGTAGATACTTATCATGTTTCATGTTCACAAGACAATTCAAATCTACAAAAGCATTTAATTGGTTAGCAATGCAACATGCTAGATCCAATGTTAGGTTTTTATGGAATTTCTTTGAAAGTGGACACAAAAGAGGGGAGCATGATGGAGCAGAAGCATGTATAAAATGTGCACTTCGACAACATGAACTTGCAAGTAAATATATGCATTTTTTATGTGCATGTTTAATACTCTAGTAGCATATATTTTAAATTTTATATATCCATGCATATTGTATGTACATATAGGGAATAGGATAGAGAGTGCAAATCAAATTGTTGAATGGTGCAAAGTTAATTTTTCTATTTAATGACATGTCATTAAATGGAGTTAATTAAGACATTAAATATAGTTAGATTAAATATAGTTAATTAAGACATTAAATATAGTTAATTATACTTAGATTAAATATATTGAACTTAATTATACTTATATTAAGACATGTCATTAGGTATAGTTAGTTAAACTTAAATTACTTGGCATTAAAAATAGTAACATGTACATAAACATGAATATTGAAAACATATACATATGTATATTAACTTTTATTAATTAAATGTTGTAGTTCATGCATTCTTTCTAGGTGATCATAGTCTTTGTATGTTCTTATGTACATGTATATGTTATATTCTTATGTGCATGGACCATTAAAATTATATAGTTAATTACACTTAGATTAAGGTATTAAGATGAATAACTATCCATATACATGTAAACTTGAATATTGAAAACATGAATATAAGGCATTAAGATGAATAACATATATAGAAACATGTTCATAACACATACATAAGTTACATAAAAGATTAAGACATTAAAAGATCAATAAGATACACATGTGTACATTAAAAGATCAATAACATACATGTACATATATCTGGAGAATATAATGTACCCATATCAAAAGTATAAGAGTAGATCATGTATCAAATGTCTGGAAATAACATATAAAAAATCAAAGTGTCCATATAAACATGTATCTAGACATAACATGTGTGTAATAAAATAAAATGCCACATATGATAATCAGCTACATCACCCCTCCTGATCCTAGGCCTATCCCCAAAAGGGTCTATCAACTGCATCTGAACCCTATGTCAAATGATAACTTGGACCATTTAATTATGTGTATATACAAATTATATCAAGATCTACATGTATATAAATCAAATATATATATATATTTAAACTGTAACATACCTGGGACTCACAACGTGTAGGATCTATCGATGGCTACAGATCAACAAAACATAACATACCATCACTCAAACCCTATAACACATACATAAACACACACATATATATATAAATTTAAACATATAGATATATTATTTACCATAATAAAAATAAATTTAAACATATAGAGATATTTACCGTAGCATTATGTAATGCTTTGCTGATCTGACTAATATCTGAATCATGCAATGAAAAAATAGTATTAGCGTCCAAGTCAATAGTGTGACCCTGATATGAAAGCATTGAGGTAAATAGACCAAGCTATCTAGCACTGACATCCTGAGTAGGGGGGGGGTGTTGTAGGGTCCTGAGTAGTTGGGGCTGTTGCTATAGCCTGGGCCTATGTAGCAACAGGAGTAGTAGAAGGTGCCTGAATGTCCTCCTGCCTCTATAAATCCTCTGGGATTGATGTACATGAAAAAACATGACTAATATGAGAGCTCATGTCATGAAGTGGAATCCCTGTGAGTGTAGATAATTCTTGATATGCATCTAAAAGATCAGATGCTAAATATGATCCCAAAAAATGCAATGCATCCACCTCTAAGACTACAGAAATGTCTACTAGAGAAGGTATGTCTGCAACTCCATAATCATCATCAACAGGTGCACTAGATGATGTAGCTATGGGAGCAATACCTCGAGACTGTAGCATATATCTACCACACTAATAAGAAGAAATCTCATGTAACTATGTGGTGATGGTGGCGATGCTCAAAAAAACTTGTGTCCTAATTGTGTCATCAGGAACACTCTTGCCTGTAGCAGCCATCTATGGACCTCTCGGCATAATCAAAAGGTTTGGACCCACCATTGCCCATTTTTTAATATGCATAGGAGTGTTGATGGGTCTAAATCTGTCAGAAAGTCTCCCCTGACCCTACCCAACATGCCCTGTATAATTTGTATAGTCAACATCGTAGTGTAAATGATATTCTGCAAACAATTGTTTGTAGAAATATAGAGGGAACTCATCCTTTTGTGGCCATCTATGATGAGTGGCCAACTAATGAGGATACATCAATGGTGTGATGAGTGGATCAGTACACTTCATCCCAGAGTAGCCTTTGACTTTGCAATGATTTGTATAAGATGCAAACATGGATTTCAGCATGTCGGTGGAAACCTCAGTGTCAATTTGTATGTACTTCACAGTGCTAGTGACACTATGAGATAAAGAAGAATAAAATGTCTCAATGCTCATATCATCAAAAGGGTTGTATGATTCAATGGTTTGAATCATACAAAGTAACTCTCCTCGCATCGTTGTGACCTTCTCCCTATTAGGGAGGGTGGTAGAAGAGGAAAGTGAGGTATCCAAAAATTGCATAGCACAAGATAATCTCACAACTATATCTCTAAATAATTGTTGTCTATCCTTAGTGGAGAAGGTTGATCTGCATGCTATACCAGACTCAACACTTTGACCTGCACCATGAACACTAGCATCCCCTAGGATTGCAGGAGCAGGATCCCTAGAACTAAATGCCATAATGTATATATGAATATAAATAAAATGATATGAATGTGAAGCTATAATAGTGATAAATATCTAGAGATCTGCACATGCATATATATACAAATATAAACATACAAGTGTATTTAAATTAAAATAATTAAAAGTTAAATTTAATTTGAAACAAACGTACATATAAATACACAACATTAAATTTATGGTGCTATTCAATTATGTAACATGTATGTATTTTAAAACAAATTATCTTAGAGACCATATCTAATGTACATTGTAACATGCTCATGCAAATGTGAAAAATAAATATTCGTACATGTACATGTGTATATGTGATAAAAAAAAAAAATTTCTTGATTAAATGATAACTAACTGTACAAATGTATATGCAATAAAAAAATATAATTCTTGACTAAATTCTAGATTTTGATGTAAATGCTTTGATGATTATGGGGAGTGTAGATGAGAGTTAGGACATCGGGATAGAAAAATTTGTTACTAGATAAGAAAATGAGTTTAGTTGGAAAATATTAGTTTACAATTTAGAACTCATGACTTAATTTAGTAGTTTGAATTAGAGTTAAGAATGTTAATAAAGTAAATAGGATATAGATTTATTAAGGTTGATAGTAAGTAAGGTCTATTATGTTTTATTAAACATATGAATACCTATTAGAACCTACAACAGACATAATGACCTAGTAGGAGTCCCTAGGCCCCCTTAACATATATATGGATAAGAATACCTAGAAATGTAGCATAAGAGGCCGTTATGTGTCATTTGGTAATATATGAATCATCATTACCTAATAAGACCTATTATATCCTAATAATACATATTAATACTTATTAGAACCTATAAAAAATAGTATGACCTATTGCGACTCCTATGTCCCCTTAAGGCACACATGTATGGATAAAATGAACCTAAAAACGTATCATAAGTGATCTTAATGTGTTGTTTGGTAATGTAAGACTAATTATTACCTAAAAATACCTATTATGTGCTAGTAAGCATATGAATACCTATTAGAACCTATAATAGACATAATGACCTAGTAGGAGTCCCTAGGTCTCCTTAACATATATATGGATACAAATACCTAGAAATGTATTATAAGAGGTTGTTATGTGTCATTTGGTAATGTAAGAATCATCATTACCTAATAAGACCTATTATATCCTAATAATATATATTAAGACTCATTAGAACCTATAAAAAATAGTATGACCTATTACAACTCCTATGTCCCCTTAAGACACACATGTATGGATAACGTACCTAAAAACATATCATAAGTGATCTTAATGTGTTTTTTGGTAATGTAAGACTCATTATTACCTAACAATACATATTATGTGCTAGTAAACATATGAATACCTATTAGAACCTATAATAGACATAATGACCTAGTAAGAGTCCCTAGATCCCCTTAACATATATATATGGATAAAAATACGTAGAAATGTATCATAAGAGGTCGTTATGTGTCATTTGGTAATGTAAGAATCATCATTACCTAATAAGACCTATTATATCCTAATAATACATATTAAGACTTATTAGAACCTATAAAAAATAGTATGACCTATTACAACTCCTATGTCCCCTTAAGACACACATGTATGGATAACATACCTAAAAACATATCATAAGTGATCTTAATGTGTTGTTTGGTAATGTAAGACTCATTATTACCTAACAATAACTAGTTGTTAAAATGAACATTTTGAATATCTAAGTGTGGTTCATTCGGTTAGTAAAGTGCCTATGTTATGGTTAGAATGTGGTATAGGTTATGATTGTAGTTGATATAGGGTTATGTTAGAAGGTGTATTTAATGTCAAAATTAATTTCACCATAAGAGATTATTGTTTCACCTAGATCCATCAGGTTATGTTAGAAACTAAACAATGTGCCCTAAAGTTTTGCTACATTTTTTACTAATGTTTTTCTACATTTTAACCTCATTTTTTTCTACATTTGTAAACTAATTTTTTTGACATTTTTACCTAATATTTTTCTATATTTTTACCTAATGTTTTTCTACACTTTTAACTAATTTTTTTATATGTTTTTACCTCATGTTTAACTACATTCTTGCTAACAAATTAATTTAAATACCATTCTAAAACTATCTAAAATAATTTAAAACAATTTAATTAGTTAAAATAATTAAAATATATTAAAAAACAAACAATTCTAAATATTTCACTTAGAAAATAGGTAAAAAAAAACTACTTTAAGTACGATTAACATTTACTAATAAAAAAACACGTTAGAAAAATTTTTAAAATGGGAAAAAAAACCACTAACCCGTTACGGTTGAAACACCTAAACTGCTCTCCAAGAACCTAGGAACTGCAATAGTGAAAATGATAGTTGCAAGAGGTTTATGGCAGTTTTATTATGTCGCATGGGTTTCAGCTAGAACCATTATGGCCAAAATGCTTTCGACCGAAATGGTACATGCCATGTTGGCATGGGAAACTGCCATGTACGTTCGGCCAGAACAGTTCCAACTGAAATTGTTACATACTTTTTGATATCACAAAGGGTGACATAGGTTTGTGCTTCCACCCATATACTTCTATTGGAATATGGATATCCCATTTGAAGACTGAACAACTTGTAGGCCCAAAAAATAGTGCAAAAGTCCAAGGTCTGTCATCTCAAATTGCTCTCTCAAGGCTCATTGAACACTTTGTATCATGGAGGAGGAGCTACTTGTTGAACACTCTATATCATGTAGATGATGAGATCATCTACATAAAGAAAAAATATGAATAGGTCAACCCCATGATGCTAAATGTAAACTATAGGATTAGAATGACACTAAGTGAACTATGAAGCAAGCAAGAAGGAATCCATCTTCTCATACCAAGCCTAAGGGACCCATTTGAGACTATATAAAGACCTCTAAAGCCTACATAACAATGAAGAGTCCTGCAAAAAACCATGAGGATGCTCCATATAGATCTCCTCATGAAGGTCTCCATGCAAAAAGGCACTTTGCATGTCCATTTGAAAAACTATCAATCTCTATGAACCTACAAGAGAGAGTACAAGGCGAATAGAATTCATCTTGGCAACAAGGGAAAAGGTCTTGGATTAATCAATACCCTCAACCTATGAAAAAACTTTGCAACAAGATGTGCCTTGTACCTATCAATAGAACCATTTACAACATACTTGGTATGGTACACCCATCGGCAATGAACTGACTTTCTTCCCTTCAAAAGAGGACAAAGATCCCATGTGTGGTTCTTCATCAAAGAAGAATACTCCTCATCCATAGCTTTATCTCACTCTAAGTGTCTTATCACCTATGAAAAACTCTATGGATCATCTTAAATGACATGACTGAAGAGGCCAGTAGCAACAGTCTGAGAAAAAGTGTGATGAGATTCTATAGGATCACCTACCAGAGGTCTTGCTGCATCAATAGTATCATGAGCCCACTTGGGCATTTTTAGAAAAAAAGGTGGAAGTGGTAAAGGAGGATCAGTATCAAAATATTCTTTAGAGGATGCATAATCATGTAGAGGAGTAGAGGAGGTACTGGGTAGTGAGGAAGAAGTTGGTGATTGTGGCTCCATCACACAGAACATCTCGTAGAAACAAGACATCTCTAGAATTAGGATCAAACAACTTGTATACCTTCACATCCTCATAGAAGCCAACAAAGATGAGTGGTTGACACTTCTTCTCCATGGCTTTCAGCTGAGCATCTGGAATAAATGTCCACGCCTCACTACCAAAAATGCAGAAAGTAGAATCAATGGGCTTGCCATGAGTCCAAGTCTCCTCAAAAGTTAAATGTTGCAATGCCTTATGAGGCATCCAATTCTAAATGTAATTGGAACAATAGATAGCCTCAACCTAAAATGAAGAACTCATAGATCAAGATTGAATCATACAATTTTCCATTTCATGTTATGTCCCATTCTTTCTCTCTGCAACCCCATTCTGCTGAGGGGTATGGGTAGCTGTGAATTGATGTTGTAAACCATGCTTAGTGTGAAATTCTCTAAAATATTGATTCACATATTTTTCCCCATTGTTAGTGTGTATATTCCTAATAGAAAGTCTAGACTACTTCTCCACAAATGTCTTATAGAGTAGAAATAGATCAAAGACATTAGACTTGTACTTCAAAAAGTAAACCCATGTGCATCTAGAGAAGTCATCTATGAAGGTGAACACATATTGAGCACCTAAAAAGGATGGAGTGAGAAATGGCATAATATCACTGTGTATCAAGTCCAATGGTGCCTTTAGCACATATGAATCTATCTGCCAAAAATGGATATTTACGATGTTTTTCGAGTGCACAACCTTGATACACACTGTCAGTACAAGAGATCTAAGGTATTCCAATCACTAGGTCTTGTATACTCATCTGATATAGATATCTATAGTTAACATGGCCAAAATGATCATGCCAAAGCTTGCTCACCTTGTCTACATAAGCAATGGGAAACAGATGTAGAATCAGAACTCTGAAAGCCATCAGACTGATATAAGTGAGACTAAAGATCAACACTCCTTGTAGAAATAATCAAGTTAGGATGATGGAGGTCTTGAATAGCCACATTATGTGGTGAGAACTCAACTATCTTTCTAGAGCTCGAATGACAACTTTGAAAGATAGATAGGAGGTTCATACAAATGGAAGGAACCAAGAGAATATCCTGTAGTGAACCACCTTCTAAAGAGATAGCTCCTGAACATGTGACTAAAAACTATGTATAATCACCAACTACAATCTTTTTAGTAATACTTTGAGCAAGTGAGGTAACAAAATTAGGTGAGTGTGTCATATGGTGTGAAGCTCCAGAATCAAGAATCCAAGTAACTGTAGAAGACAAAGCTCATGTACAAACATTATATCCTTTCCCTAAAGGAGGAGGTGGTGGCTTTGGAGAAGCAATGCTATGTTTCTACATAGCCTCCTCTAAAGCCTAAAGACATTTCCAACACCTGGAAACTAAATGTCCTTCCTTACCACAAAAATTGCAAGGATCACCTATGTATTTCTTTGTCTTGGAGGAAGACTCACCAAAATTAGAAGATTTAACCTTTTGAGAGGGTTCATGAGCATTTGATTTAGGAGTAGGCTTGGAGGAACTCTCATGGCCTATTGAACTTACCTTGTGCTTTAGTTTCTACTTCGGCTTCCCTGTAGATGTCTGAGCAAACAATGCCTGTATCTTTGATTCTATGATAGCATCCAATTGTGTAAGCTTGGATAAATATCTAGTCAAGTGATCAAAAAAGACCTCAAAAGTGGGCATGACAAATTTGGGACCCAAGGCATCCATACTGGAATGGAAGGTAAAAGAGAAAATCTAAAAATTTCCTTGAAGCTTTGAGAGAATCAAATAAATGCACTTGTTATCTAGTATTCTCTTTCCTACATCCCTATAAAAATTTCCTTTACTATTTGAACCTCATAAGAATGTCCTCAAAATAGGGGAAAGCATCAATACAAGAGAAGTAAGCTTGGCCATAATCTAAAGTGCTATGAACTCGTTAATGGTGCCAAACATGTCATTAAACTTCTCTCACATCTCTTGAGGAGTGGAACACTCATCAAGATGAAATTGTAAGCTATCTAAAACACTCAAATAAATAAAACCCATGGCTTCATCCATCTTATTCTTATGCTGCAAAGTCTGGTATATACTCTAAAATATTGGTTGCACTATATCTAGACAAGACCACAAACCCTTTGAATGGAGAAGCCATTGCATATGGGATTTCCATGTATGATAGTTGTGTGGGTTTAGAAGTACTAGACAAGAAGAGGTCTCAGCCATTATTTAAAGAATGGGTTTTGAATTTTTCTGATATGTTGATATTAGAATAGAAAGTAATAAAAAATACCCTCCACAATGCAAAAAACAAACCAAACTTATAGAAGGATTGCATATACAAGAAAAGAGAAAAAATATTTAGATGTGTATCACAAATACCTAGCATAAACTATTTGTGAAATGACAGAGAATCTAGAAAGCTCTTGAGAAGAGCTTTCTAAAACTTTTTTGGATCAAAAAATAGAGCTATAACGAACAAGTTACACCCCTCAGAAGATTGAAAACATCATCTGACTTCAAGTGAAAAAATACGTACCAAACTAGAAAAAAATCCAAAAAATACTTGTATTATTCTCTCCATCTTTGAATCAAATTTTTGACACTTCTTTCGGATTGAAAAAAGACCCCTGTATGCTCAAGTTATCACCAAAAAATTGATAGGGCCTTTGGAATGTTTAAAAAAAATTAAATACCCTTAAAAAATTGCTTAGGGGCTACAATTTTGGCCCTTGCGCCCCACGTGATTGTGGGCTAGGCATAGAGGGGTAGAGTAGCCTAGTGGTAGAGCTTGGGCAGAGACAAGATGGAGGTGATGCGTATTGGTGGAGACATTGTCAGAGGTGAGGTCATGACAATGGCCAAGCGAAGGCTGGATGTGGGTGTAGGATCAATGGTGCAATAGGCAGAGGTCAGGCATGAGTGTGGAGATGCCCGAGCATAAGCTGCTCTTGGTGGCTAAGTGGTGGTTGCTCCACCCTCTATGGTGGTGAGACATTTTTACACCACAACATTATTTATAAAATGTTTTTAAATTATTTTTTGCAAAAATTGCATTGAAAGGTGTGTCAGAGGTCATACAACCCTAGTATGCAATTTTTTTTTTGTCTCCCAAGTCAACTTTGTCCAAAATTGACAAACTCTATATGAAAATAGGGGTTTTCATGCCTTCTGAATCAACTGTGAGGTCTATTTGGCCTCAAAGTGCTCTGAAAATCATAGACCCCCCTATTTTCATAGAAAATACCCAAAAAAATGTTAGATTTGTTTTTTCAAACCCTCGTTCATCTTTTTCTCCAAATATTAAACAAGCTATAGCAAATTCATCTTTGATACCATGAAGGATTTGAGCAATACAAATCCATAAAGCTTGAAGAGTACTTGCATGCAAGAACTTGTTGCAGAGAAGAAAAAGCAAAGAAGAGGCAAGGGTTTTGCTCTAAAAATATGTAAAGTATATTATCAGACTGAAAAGAATGATAGAAAATTACAAAATATCAATCCTTATAAAAGGAGATCAAAAACCTAAAAGGGAAACCCTAAGAAGTAAATAAAATTTAATAATTACTAATTAATTATTAAATGGAAATACAAAGTGCATGAAGTGAAATCTTAAAAAGGGAGTAATGGCAATTTAATAAATTAAATTAAATTAATGCTTTACTCTAACACTTATATCCTCTCATACTACATTGGGAGGCTAGCTGAGACATTATGTTGCTAAATGATCAATTTGGTGGGGGCTCTACCTAAATGACAAGCCCCTTGTCCAAAGTCAAAGTTGTTTAGCTAATATATGGAATTTGAAATGTATCTCTTTGATTGGTGATATTTTGGTTGATGAAAGGTTTGACACTTGGAAAAAAATTGTAGACAAATACAACATACCCCCATCTCAAAAGAACACATTTACTCTAATCTCTAAAGCTCTCAATGGGTTAATGTGTGGTGAAAGAATGGCCTCTTCTGAGTTTCTTAAAAAATGCAAGTGGAATTGATGGTACCCTTTTGATGGAATCTTCTACCAAACAGAAATATTGTATGCTTAAGAGTGATGCCTCTATTTTTTCTCAGGTTACTTTGGGAATTGAATTTTCCTTTCTTAAATTGGCAAATATTTTTCTATTATTTTTGGCACACTCCTTAACCTAAGAAATTCTATTTTTAATAGTCATCATTCTCAAGAAACTTGTTGTAGGAAGTAATCTATCATTTGTGGTTCTTGAACTTGTTGTATGTAGTTTGTGTAATGAGTCTAAAACTTTGGAACATATTTCCTTTGATTATTTGTATGCTAAGTAGATTCGGTCTATCATTTTTGGTCTTCTTATTAGGTGGATTGCAAAACCTGATCTTTCATGAAGTGAAATATTAGTAGGATATGTAGAGTCCTTTGATGTTAATCTTAATAAATTCTGGTTTTCTCTGCCATGTGAAGTCCTTTGGATCCTTTGGAAAGATAGAAATATATAAGTTTTTCAAATTAAGAGAAGGTGACCTAGTAATCTTAATCCTAAACTCATCCATTTTTCAATAATGACACAAGTATCTAGGGATCTAGCTGGTTTGAGGAAGATCATTTCAGATTTTGAAAGATGTTTGAGCAACTCATTATATTGATGCATATCAAAAATTTTTGAGTCCCAATAAAAAAATTGAATAGAATTAATTACTAACTAGAGATCAAAGTGGTACTAATGGTGATGTTCCCCAACATACCAAGATTCTTGATAATCAAAGAGTTGCTTCCTTGGATGCATGGGGGACACCCAGTCACAATGCTCATGTTGATCCTAATGCTTATGTTGATCATTATCTTTATCTCTTGGAAGGATGTCATTAATCCTTGCTACTCTTTTTGGCATGAAGTATAAATTTATGAAATATGTATCTTTTTGTATTATGCAAGTAAAACTATACATGTAGTGATATGATAGAGACAAATCACTATACTTAGTCTAGGATGTGATAGTTTTAGTACTCCTATATCATAACTAGATTAACTTCTTCTCACTTCTCCATTTTTTAATTGTATATATTTTTGGGGGTTTTTATTCCCATTTATGTTGGTTATCTTGTTGCTCAGAATCTAAAGTCAAATTCAACAATCTATTCTAAACTATCTTAATCAAAAAAGAAAATTACACACATTCTAATAGACACTCTAAGCTTCATAGGGCCAAAACTTTTGGTAAAAATTGATAGCAGATTGAGGTGAGCATTCCCTCATAACAACACATGTACTTTTGGGGATGTCCATAATCCTTGTTAGTAACTTAGCACAATTATCACTTGTACTAGACAAGCCTATTTCATATCACATTAAATTGTAACAACATTATAGGAATAATTCATGACAATAGTCACATTGACATAAAGGTGAAAGTTTGGAGCATGAACAATATCAATAGTAGTTAAAGAATATTTGAGATGATGAACCAAGACATGAAGATTGGGAACTCTTAGTGATGCACATAGACACATAGATGTCATTAAAAGAAAAAGAAGAATTCAACAAATGAATGCACTTATTTGCTACTAATGATTTGGTTAGGTTGCATAATAGGAAAATTTTGAAATTACTAAATTGTCCACTTGTAGTAAGTGTTGCAACAAGCATAAAAAATACAATAGAAAATAACACCATTGATGAACAACTAGAGAAGAAGATCCTACTTTGTGAAGGCCAACACATCAAGTTGACAACAAACATATGGACACAAGCAAGACTGGTAAATGGAGCTCTAGGAAAAATAGTTCATATTGTTCAAAACCCTGGATCTAGCCCAACAGATGTTCCAGAGCATGTTGTAACTAATATCAATAACTACTGAGATAGAATGAGGATGACCCCAAGACCATACAGTTAATTCCTATGTCATTAGGTAGTCAAAGGAAACTACAACTTACCATGACATTGCTACAACAATTCATAAATCCCAAGGGATAACACTAGAAAAAGAAACAATCATATTGGCAAAACAAAGAGGCAAGGCTTGACATTCACAACTATACCAAGAGTCAAATCATTAAACAACCTTCATATTCAACCAATGTTATCCTTCAATAGATACTAAAAAATGTAAAATAACTCATGCACGATTATAAGAAAAAAAGAGGAAGATAAACCGAAGAATCTTTCTTTGCAATAAAGAAAGGACTGAAATTTCAACTCAACTGCTTCACCAAGTAATTGGATTCATTAGCATTGTTTAGAATATCCTTCACTTAGAGGGAAAAAAAGAAACACAAAAATTCCTATTTGATGTGATATTGCTATAATGATTCAATTGTGTAGTTTATTGAGTCAAACTCATTGACCCAAGTTGCATGAGTAATGGTTAACATGAAACCCATATCTCATGAGGATGAATGAAACACTTAACACTCATTGGTTCTAGGTGATGCTCATAGAGATGAAACATTGAGACTTCCCGAGAGGTCACCCATCCCAATACTACTATAACTTAAGCATGCATTACCAGGAATGTTCTTCCATGTTTAAACCCACTCTACTTGCAACCCCATTTACAACACCTTCACTGAGTGTTGTGAGCATCTTCTAGATTCATTGAGTACTATGTGTTCCATTCATCCTCATGAGAGATGGGTTCATGTGAACCGTGACTCATGAAACTTGTACCAATGAGTTTGACTCAATATCTAATTTCTTTTTTATTAAAATAATATAATACTATATATATTTTGATACTAACTATAAAATTAAACCTCTTTTAGGTTGTCGATGGTAAAAACAAACAAATTTTAGGAGCTTTGGTTAACCAAAAATTTTTTGTATATTTTGGTGTTTTGAAAAATCGCTCTACTAAGGTTTCATGCATCACTTGAGTTTCCTTGCATATGATTCTCTATTTGAGCTTTCCTTTTGTGTTCTCCATTTGTCATACAACATTTAGTACGACAAGTTTATAATACCTCTGCCCAACTGTGACCAAGTAGTTGATATTGGTGCTCACACTATTGCTTTGGAAATCCATGGTGCCTCCATTGAACAAACGTCCTCGCAAGTTTGTCCCGAAGGTGTTATTAACTAGATTTGTTATTAACGCGATCCTTTTGTTCTCTAGCTCTTTCAAATTTATTACTTTTAAGGACTTTCCTAAGGAACAATATGGCATAATAGACTATTTGGTCAAATGAGCTTTCAATCAAATGCAAACCTACAGTAACCTCAAAAAATGTCACATATGTTGAATCATTTAGTAAATCCTGACAATTTTCTATAGTACTATTTCTTTGATAAACAATTTGTCCTTTGATTTTTGAAAATTTATTATTGTTGAATAAATATTTATACTTCTTGTTAACAAAAAACAAAAAAAAACCATAACATAAAACAAAGCGAGAATCACTAACTAGTCCCTTATATTCAAAGTCTCTCTTTTCAACCTTTTGTAAAGTCTAAAACTAATCATTTGAAATGTAGAATGCACCAAGAACCAAAAAAAACATAGGAAGGGTCATCCATATTGTTGGTGTACTTGAATGCTTAAGATTGAATATATTAAAAAGAAGACTCTATACATCTATTGGCACGCGATCTTCCTTTGATTGCTGGTGGGCAACATCTACCACCCTTAAACATCACACAAAGGAAAAAATTAAACTGGACTATTTAACAATTTTAATTTAGGAATCAAGTCTCTCTGTGTGTTTAAGCATTAGATATCTAAATAACAAACTAAAGTACATATTTATTTTTTAAAGATGACATTTAATTTTTTTTCAATCTCCTTTATAAACTTTAGTTGGCTATTTAATCACTAACCCACCTTGGCGTACTAAATAATAGAACGTACAGTATGTATACACAACTTGGGCAGTTGTTCAAGGTGGCGAAAGACGGAGGAGCCATTAAAGAAGCATACGAGGATCTAGGAATTTGTTGATTGAGTGCGTGCTGTTTTCTGGATCGATAATTACAACTATTTGTAGGCTATCATTTTATGCACTCATTTCCATCATTCTCTCAACTGAACATCGATGACATACCCTAACAAATGGCCCAGTTTGGTTATACTGTTGGCGTTTCATCTGGAGATCATCGTCTATCCTAAAACCCATAATTAGTAGCGGCAATTAAAAAACTATCAAGAAATCCGGTCTTAGAAAGCTATAGTCAATATTCATCAGTTCTGATATATTCAATATCCATATCACCTATATAGGCAAGGTCTTATTATCTGCCATTCTTGGCCGCAGACATTTGTGTTCATCTCAGCTTCAAATGATGAAATTATCAGGTAAACCAGCGTTATGTTATTCATTGTTTAACTTAAACAGCATTATGCAATTGATTGTTTTTTGTTGTTGCATTTTTTATTCTAACGCCGATTGGTGTGTTTGAGCTTGCAGATACGCAAGCGCTGTATCACAGAGTACGATGGAAGATTGCTGTGGAGTTTTTTGCTCTAGAATAGACGGAATTGGAAAGGTTGGTAAGAAAATTACTCAAGAATTGCTAAAATTTTCAAATATAGTGTGATTTTCAATTTTTTTTATAATACACAGCTATTAGTTTCACAAGATCCATGGAACGACTTGACAAGCTATTGGAGCTGTACAAATAGTAAAATGAAATAAGTTATTGTTCCTCCATATGATTTCTGAGATGATTTCTTAGGAATATTTTATTAACAAGAGTCTTTAAATATACTTTCATAGACCAATTCAGTGTATTATTATTTAATATGTCTCATATCTCTTTATACATAATCGAGTTAGAAATGTTTTCGATTCTTACTTTCATCTGGTTCACTTTTTGTGTAGTTGATCTCTTTTCCGTCTCCTCTATTTAATGAGGAGAATTGACTTTATTTTGCACAAAACTTTCCACCAAATTGGCAGAAGTATGTTTATTTAATTTCACATTAGATTTTCATTGTAGAGGATGTTTTCCTACTGTATTTGTTTTGTTGATATTTACAGCTGTTTGATATTTAGAACAACTTTATACCATGTGAGAAATTAGAACATAGGAGATTATTGCTCTGTTACCACATTAGAAAACATAAAATGCAAAGGCATTATTACACACAATTCATAAAACAGAGACGAGAGAAAAATATTCATTATATTCAAAATTCAATAGTGGGTGCCTAAATCTGAAAATTCATTTTTCTCAACTTTCTTATTTTTCTTCTTCTTTCTACTTTCTTATTTTTCTTCTTTTTTCTTGAAACTTTGACACTCAATATTGCTTCTTTGTTGGGGAAAGAGATTTGTGTCCATTTGGTTATTTTTTGCTATACTATTTATTTTGGCACACAACTGGTTCTCGTTCTATCTCTGCAGGATATAACATGTCTAGTTATCCCTCTGCAGGGCTGAACATGACTTGTTCACTCAAATCTTCAATTTCCTTCTTAATTGTTCAATCCTTCTTTCTTAAACTTTTCTTAAGACTTTTATTGTGCTCTTCTGCAATCTTTCACTTTCTCTTAGCCATTCAACAAACTTGTCTTTGTATTCTTTAAATCTTTTCCTCAACATTCCTACTTTTGTTTCAAAAACTTTTCACAAACTTGTGTTCCTTTAAACTTGCTTACCTTGAACACAAAATTTTGTTCTTTCTTTCTTCTTTTTATTCATTCGCTTTTTTTTTGGCTTTTTTTTCTTATCATTATTTTCTTTGTTTTTTGTGTTTTCTTATTTTTCTTATCTGCAGTCTCTTAGCATACACTTTTACATATTTTCATACTTCAACTTACACTTCTCAAATACAATCAACAATATACAAGCACAATGACACCTTCACTTTATTTATTATTCTCTTTTCTTGTCAACACATTCTGCATCATTTCTCTTCCTCTTTTTGATACTACTTTTATTCATTCACATTGTTCTTTCAAACACGCACCTTATTATTTTTGTGAGCTTACTTTCACAAAGATTTTTTCAGGTCTATTCTTTATAAGACACTTTCATTTCTCACTCAACCATTGACATACCCATGCAAACTTCTTTATCGGGTGCAATTGTATCTTCACTTCTTGGTATCTCTTCTCTTTCTTTCTTTTGCTCATAATTCTTAAATTCTTTTGTTAATTACTATTGAAATTATTTTCTCTTGGTTTCAACAATGCATTCGTTTGACTCAACATTTTCATCCATTTTGAATATTCAAACCTTTCATGACTTCTAACATTTTTCAGACATGAAAATTTATATAATATTTTAAATTTTTATGTAAGCTTATTTGAAATAGATTCATCAATCTACCCACTTTTTATTTTTACACACTCTACCACTGATTTCTTCTTCCATTCTAAACACATATCTTTGTTGTGACCTTCTTTGTTACAGTGAGAAAATTTGATCTCTTTCTTTTTTTGTGCTAATTTCATCACATGCATCATGTTGAACATTATTATCACTATTACTATATCCAAGACTTACATTTTTTTTTCTCCAAATGGGCTTAGATGACTCTCTCATTCTTTGTTCATTCTTCCCCAATCCTTTACCTTCATATCTCATTTTCTTCATTATCTTCAAGCCAATACTCTTCTCATCATAAACAATTTTTTCAAACTCCTTATCATTTTCTTGCTTAAACTCTTTATTATAAACACTTTTAGCTTCAACAAAATCGTATTTTTCAATCACGTAATCACACAAATCATTTATGTCACATGATACATCACATAAAGATGGTTTCACCTTAAAACATTCCTTCTCTTGTTTTAGATTAGACGATTCCTTCTTCAACATACTATTCTCCTCTTTCACTTTCTTCATATTTTCTTCTAAAACTTTATTCTTTTTCTTTATATCATCAAACGTTAACTTCTCTTCTATTTTTTCTTTTTTCTTTTTACATCATCACATAACTTTAACATTTCTTCTAATTTCTCATTTTTCTTTCTAACTTTCATCAACTATTTTTTAAATCTTTGAACATGACACAAGTACTCTTTTTTTTTTCTTTTCAACCCATTTAATTTTTTTAAACAAATTTGAATTGGATTATTTGACACTTATCAATTATTCTTCTACATTATCTTTTTCCTTATTTACTCTTTCTCTAGCTTTCCCCATTGAAACACAAGAAATTAAACCTAGTTTATCCTTTTTTAACAACTTACTATTGTATCCTTTCAAATTTTATTTATGTACTTAATAAATTAAGTGACAAACAAATTTTTACGCCTTCTAGTAACTTACACATGTAACTTCATTCACATTCTATACAAACTTCCTTGCTAGTGAATTCAACTCTAAGCTTCATAACCCATCTGAAACAAATTATTATACATTTTTCTCTTTGTAGAAATAATTCTTTAAACAACCATTCTTGTCTAGCCAAGCTTGTTGGTTATGGTATCAATACTTTCTTGATCTACTTATCCATTTTCTATTTTAACTATTCAACACACACTATTAATAAAAAGTGACCTTACCAACATTTTTCCAGATTCTTAAGTTTACACATCCAAATCTCTTAGCAACATACTTCTCCTTGCAATACCCAACTTTCATAAAGCACCATTACACATGATTTATTTTTTGCAGCCATCTCTTCTCATTATCTTTATCTTACCTCTTCAAAATCTACCCCAAGCTCTGTCTCTTCCTCTATTGATTCTTTCAAGACTCTCCAACCTTGAGTTTTTCTCCAACCATCAACAACTCTCTCTAGGATATTTAACCTTTGGCTTTGATACGATGTTTGATATTTGGAACAACTCTAATACCATGTTAGAAATTATAACATAGGAGACTATTGTCCTATTACCACATTAGAAAACATAAAATGCAAAGGCATAACACACAGTTCATAAAACATAGACAAGGGAGAAAAATATTTATAATATTAAACTATTGAACCATATCATTAGAAGAGTTACATTACATATATATATATAATAGGGCAATATATTTGAGTGCCAAAAACTCTACTTCAAAATTCAAAAATAGGCATATAAATTTGGAAACTTCATTTTCTTTGAATTTCGTATTTCACATGGTTAACATGACTGGTTAACAAACCTAAAAATGAAAAATGAAGTTAGTAATTACTTCTGACAACAACTATCGTGTTTAAGTTTTTTTTTTAATCCTATTTATTTTATGGTTCATATTTTCAATAGAACGATTATGATTATTAAACACTAAATGTCTTATTCTAATGAAAAAATTGCCACAACTAATGTATTCAAATTTTTACAAATATTATTATTTATATTTAATTTATATTTTACATTCTTTTTGAATTTCATTTCTTATTAGCATACAATTGTATCTAAATATAATAGCTTTAATTTCTTTCTTTTTATAATAAATCACATACTTATTTAAAATACTCAATAACAACATATATTTTATATTTATATACTAGCACTTGTAGCAAAAGGTGCAATGCGTACATCGATAGCAACATATGCTATATGATTTCTTCAATGTGATAGAAGAGTAACAATCATTTTTGTTGTAACTGATTGTTGTGATGATTGTATGATGTTGTCCTATTTTGTCTACAATAAAATCACCAATTTGTAAGCATTGTACATCATAAATTTGTCATTAATCCTACTAAATATGAGGCATTATTTTTGTAAAAAGAATATAATATAATGTATTGAATAAGTTTGGTTAATTTATTTTAGTAATAATAAAATAATTAAACCAAATTTGCAAGTGTGGGACAACTTACTTTTGGATTTTTTGGTACCACGAATTTGCATATAAGAATGTTCTTTCTTATAGTTTTCCAATAAAATGGTTGTACCCAAGGCTTATTCTACTGCTAAATGATGAAGAAAGATAATAAATAAATATTTGTGTTGCATACTTTAATTATTGACATGGCATGTTTTGTATTTGAAGTATCTTTCAAATGAGAAATGTGGTTGAATGTGAAGACCCTTTAATGATTAGACTCTAGATATTACTATGAATCTCAAGCCTTATCTTTCTATTTCACTAATGTCAATTGTTTCTTTTTGTAGTGTATGCCCCTGAGATCATGCTATTATTACTAGGATTTTTCTTCATGTGCCTAATGTCAAATGAATTATTTGTATGACTTTTGGACCATCTATGTTCTAAGGTGGGCCATTTTAATTATCAATCCGTACTGCAACATGTACTACAAGTTCTAGGGGTTTTGAATCTAGACCATAAATGCATGATGCATTTCCCTTTGCATATGAGAATTTCCTTTTCTAGTTACTCATTTTTAGTTACATAGTCTATGCTATTTTGGGTGGTTTTTTCTAGACTCATTGCAATTAGAGCATTCAAGAGTTTTAATATTTATTTGTTGTGTAGTTTGACAAGATCATTTGTAGAAAATAGATGTATTGACTTGTCAAATTCCTCATTTTCACTCGATAGAATGTGCTGGTTTGTACATATAGTAAGGATATCCCAATCTTCTTTTGTTTCTTTTGCATTTTGTTTGTTGTTTAGGAGTTGCCAATTTAACTATGCTCGTTTTTTATGATCACCTCATTGTCGAAAAAATTTGAAATGTCCCTTTTCTGATTTTACATGATATTTAAAGCCTCAAATCAGATTTTTAAAACAAAACAACCAATATTACAAAGATCCACCAATTTCTCAATAAATCCAAATCGGGTATGTCCGAAATAGTGCCAAAAAATCTTCACAAATTATTAATAAATCTGAAAATGGAAATTTTTACAGAAATTTCAGCAGTATAACGGCCTAAAAAATGACATTTCTAGATCTGTATAGCCTTTACACAACAGCTCACAAATGTAGGACAAAAACTATGCTCGTCGGGCTCTTGAAATTAACACAAAAATGCTCGGAAACACCACAAAAACACTAATAATCTATCTCAAAAGTTTAATCATGTACCATTACATATATTCAACTCTATTTTAACATCTTAAAGTCTAAAATATAGCAGCAACCCAAACTGATATGAAATACTCAATTGAAAACACCAAACTCATACCAAAAAACACACCCGAAAACCCATAAATATGCACTGTTCAGCACAAAGGCAAACTCTGTATGAGCATGCACATGGAATGGCTTCAAACTCCCATCCTTAGCCTTCCTGGAAACCTGTAAACTCCCGTTCTTGAGTCTCCCTGGAAACCTGCAAACTCTCATTCTTGGGTCTCCTTCTCCACAGGTTTGGTAGCCTCTGAAGAATAACAAAGAAATGAGCAAAAATCAAGTTCTGGAATGAGCCCAAAATGCCTCCAAACCCCTTAAAAGAGGGCATAACCCTAACTCATGTCCAAGAGGGGTTAATGAAACATATTTTAATAATAATTTTCATTTATTAGTCCATTCGCTTCCAAAGATTATCCCCCTTTGCTGAAACTTCACCTTTTTGGGCCTGCTTGCCTTAGCAAAGATTATTATTTTAAATTATTTGAAAAGGGGACATGAAAAGTCCTCCCCTCCCAAATATTGCTTGTCCTCAAGCAATGGATGAACAATAAACCAATCAATCCACCTGGATCCCAAATGTAGTCATGAATTATACTACTGCCAATTAACATAGGCTCCTACAATATCCTCTGCAATATGACCAAGAGGAATCCATAATCAAACTGACAATGACAGCTCAACCAAACTCCAAAATCACCACTGCCACAGTCAGAAACCCATGAGACATAAACTCTTAGAACATCAAAACCTAAGTAAAGTGGACAAATCAAACTACCAACACAGTAAATACCATCAACGCATCCCACTGGCCTATACAGAATGTACAATCCAACTCTGCAACAATGGTGAACACTTTCGAATGAAACTGTACCAAGTATGGAGAATCCACACACTGTACAAAAATTGCAGTCAACACAACTCTTCAAATCACCGGCCACTATCTCATAACCATAACTCCTATGCACTACTGATGGTGAAAAGACATTACAAGATAAAGTGTAAGAAATCGACCCCAAACCAAATTTGCCATGAATAAGTGATATAGCCCACTGTGACTGACTACTAGCTAAGCTAGGAGATTTCATAGCCAAAGGAGTAGAATTAGTAACAACAACTGCTGAAGCATCACTCCCAAACTCTTGCTCTAAGTCATGTATTATCAAACTATCAACTGCAGAACCTATCACCATGTCATACCCATCACAACTCTCATCTCGAGGCATCAAACTGTCCCATAACTTATGACAAGCACTAGGAACCAAAGTACATCTTTGTATCATCATCTCATCAACATGGTCATCAAAGGTAAATTGATGAGCGTACCTCATAGTGTAATGCCGATAGAATGCGCCAATCTCAGTCAGTGGCTCAGACTGTAATCCAGATGAAACTAACTACAATTGATCATTAACCATGTTGGAACTAACTACTACCTTCGAAGATATCACCAAGGGAGTAGTATTACTAGCAGGAACCATGCCAATTGCCAACTCACCAACATCACACATGATCTTTGATACATCTCTAGTCTCTATGCCATCAGTACCAGAGGCCACCACCATGTCAGGCATACAACAATCTGCTACAACACCCAACTCAACTGAACCTAACTCTAGTGGGAATGAGCCTGATATGCCAATGTTAGTATCAAGGATGGATGCATCCCCATCTCCACTGTCTCTGACAATCTTGGCCATGGACATCCTCAGATCACCAAACACCACAGCTTGTGACTGTATAGAATCAGGTAAAGACTATAGTCGCTCTAACTCCATGGTCACCTTAGCCAAATGAAACTGTGACTCCTTGAAAGCCAACTATGTACTCTCAAGAATCTCAGAAGTCACCTCAAGTTGCTCAATAAGCTCACTCACCTCATCTTCCTTGGCCAACAATGCATCATATGCTGTACTGCCCCACTCCATAAGATAATCTCTGTCGACTACCAACTGCATATAATTCTGTCTCAAAATCTGAATAGCCTCCCATAAAGAGTGGATCTATGTCAAGGAAAGATAACTGCCTTCTTGCTCATCACTAGTAGGAGAACCCTATCCATACACTACTAACAACTGACAAGCAGCATCAAAATGCTGGCAAGTGATAGCAATGTCTCGGTCACTAACTCTCAACTGATTAGACACATGATGGCACTAGCTTGACTATCTCCTACAAACCTCCTCTGATGCACTGTCTAAAGGAGTATCCTCAAAGTCACTAGTCTCTAGAGTATTACAATCCATATCCTGTGAATCAAATCTAAAGCTCATATAAACATACAGAGTATCAAAAACATTAGCACTGCTGTCCAACTCCTCTGTACCCAAGGAAACTAAGTCTTCAAAACTGCCCACTGCATCCTCCTGGATGTCATCAATGCCAATATGATCCTGGGACTCATCTGTACACACTACCAAATATGAAATATCATCAACACATTCCAGAAAGTATGGTCGACTGGATATATGAACAAAGCCCAACATCGGTGTATAAAAACTAATACCAACATCGAATAAGCTCCTGGCACAAGAAAAGACAACACCGTGCAATCTGCTAATCAAATCCATGATAGCACCCAAACAATCACTGCTACCAAAAAGTGTTAAAGATTTCTAGTCAACTGAATCCCAAATTCTAATATAACAATCTCGAGTCCATATCCATAAACTATAATCAGCTGGTAACTCAACCAAAATCCTCAGCTGAGTAATATGACCAATACCAACTAATTCCAAATACATGTCTGACATTATCCCTATATCCTAGATGTGAATGCAAGATGAACTCGCAACATTATCAATGTCCACATATGATCTACCATTCACAAAAAGTTGAGTATTAGGAGTGCAAGATGAAACTAAACTCAATTCCATGACATGCTTATCCCCATGTCTCTCCTAGTCTTGTAATGCCAATGGAGTATTCACCAAAGAAGCTCGAGTGTCCTCAAGCTCGTGAGAAAGCATGTCAACTTCCTCCTCCTTCCTCCTCAAGGCATCTGAATAGTCTTCGACAAGGCTAAGAAGATCATCATGATCTGATAGAAGATGTAAATAACTCAACTTCATCATTCTCATTCCTTCCCTAGTCACTTGTAAGTCAACACAAGGAGATTTTGCCTGAACTCCCTTATGTCTACCCTGTAACTAAATCATCTAAATGTGATCCTCTATCATATCCCGCATACTATCATGATGAGATAATGAAGTCACAATACTATCTTTTTTCACCTTTAGCTGCCTGGACAAATCATGTGGAGTACTACTTGCCTCAACCTCATGTGATGAAGCATCTAACTATGCCTGGTACTCTTTCTCAACAAAGTCATGAATGCTCAATGTCTACTCATCTCTACCAGGTATCTCACCATCATGCACAAAAACATCCTCATAATCATCATCTAAACCCACTACCTCTTGTGGTAGAGTAGAATCTGAGACCTTTGCCTGGCTATAAGCTAGTTTCTCAAAATCCTCATGCAAGTTCTTGGTAATTGTGTCATCTACCCTATGAGAAAATTTTCCAAATAGAAATCCAATCAACTTATCCACCTTATCTGGGTCAGACAACATGTCATTCATTATACGGTGGTGCTCAACCAACTGTTCAAACATGTCATGGCTTATTTTCTTAAGTTTATCTCGAATGTCTAAATAACCATCCTTTCTACTGTTCTGACTCTGGATATCAATTGTCCAAGATCGTGTCCTCTGAGACTCTGTACTATACTTGTCCATTATAGATAAAGTAAAGTGTAAACCCAATAGGTTATAACTTCTTCAAACACCAAGAACTAACATGCAATTGATTAGAAGTAGCATGCAACCATAGATTTTGACATGCAGCTGATTAGAAGCAACATGCAACCACCAAATTCACCAAGAACTGACATGCAAATGATTAGAAGTAGCATGCAACCATAGATTTTGATATGCAACTGATTAGAAGCAACATGCAACCATAAATTATGACATGCAAGATCTGGGTAGTTGTCAAAACTGACATGCAAACTTCTACAAACCCTCAAGCTGGCAAGATCATGGCTCTGACACCACTAAAATGTCCCTTTACTATTTTTGTATGATATTTCAAGCCTCAAATCAGATCTTCAAAATCAAACAACTATTATCAAAAAGCTCCACCAAATTTCTCAAGAAACCCCAAATCGGGTATGCCAGAAATTGTGCCAAAAGCTTCATAGCTTCACCTCTTATTAATAAATCTGAAAGTGGAAATTTTTACAGAAATTTCAGCAGCATAACAGCCTATAAAATGACATTTCTAGATCCATATAGCCTTTACACAATAGTTCTCAAATGTAGGACAAAAACTATGCTCATCGGGCTCCCGAAATTAACACAAAAATGACACCACAAAAACACTAATAATCTATCTCAAAAGTTTAATCATGTCCCAATACATATATTCAGCTCTATTTTAACACCTTAAAGTATAAAATATAGCAGCAACCCAAACTGATATAAAATACTCAATTGAAAACACCAAACTCATACAAAAAACACACCCGAAAACCCACAAATCTGCACTGTTCAGCACAAAGGCAAACTCTGTATGAGCATGCACATGGAATGGCTTCAAACTCCCATCCTTAGCCTTCCTAGAAAACCTGCAAACTCCTATTCTTGGGTCTCCCTGGAAACCTGCAAACTCTCGTTCTTGGGTCTCCTTCTCCACAGGTTTGGCAGCCTCTGAAGAATAACAAAGAATGAGCAAAAATCAAGTTCTGGAATCAGCCCAAAATGCCTCCAAACCCCTTAAAAGAAGTCATAACCATAACTCACGTCCAAGCGAGGTTAATGAAACATATTTTAATAATAATTTTCATTTAATTGTCCAACGGTTTCCAAAGATTAACCCCCTTTGCTGAAACTTCACCTTTTTGGGCCTGCTTGCCTTAGCAAATATTATTATTTTTAATTATTTGAAAAGGGGACATGAAAAAATTCCTCTAATGTGATAAATATTTTGAATTTTTTCCATAAGTTTTTGACAATAGAGTGTGATGTGTATAGAGGTTTATCCATCATGGGGGGTAGTTGAGAAAGGTCACCAACTAAGATTACATAGATGCCACTAAAGTAGAGTTGTTGATTTCAAAGAAATGCTTGTCATAATTTTCTATATATTTTTAAAAGAAAATTTGGGTCAATGAAGCTTAGTTCATCGACAAGTATGTATTTTATTTCATTTAAGTCCTCTTGAAATGTGGTCAATGCCTTTCATTATAGTGGTTGAGTTTTCTTGATATATATATTTAGAATTATATGTATTGTTGATTCATGTATGTTGAATGCTACAAAACCTATAGGAGTCATAGTTAGTATCTTTTTCTTGTTTTGGTTGTCATTACTATTTATTTTATTTATAATTTGATTAATCAAGTATGATTTTCCTATGTTCCTATTATTGTGCTAATAGCGGATAGTTTTTATGAATCATGGGGTGTTGAATATGAAATGAATTTGAAAGATAATGATAATGGTTTTCATGAGGATCTTGTTAGTGATGTGTGGTATACAAAGCTTGAAGTTTGACATGGCATTGTTGAGTTTATTACAAATGCATTTAATTCAATGAGATTGGAGGAGGACGAGAGTTATACTTGACAAAGTTCATTGTGGAGGAGTATTTTTAGCAATAGACATTTGTTCCACCTAGGTGTTGGAAAAGAAGAAAGAAAGAAATATATTGATAATGAATATTTATTCTAGCTAGGTGTTGGAAGAGAAGAAAGAAAAAAATGTCATTGTCAGCAGCTTGATTTTGTGAATTCATATCCACAATTTAATTCCTACCATGGGTGTTTGATGTAGGAGCATCTTCCATCACAAAAATTAAGGGGACATGAAAATTATTTAATTTTTTTATGGAGGAGAGAGAAAGTGATGAAAATTAGAGAAAATATTTTTTTTTTAAAAGGAAAAAGAGGGGAAAATGATATTTTATTTACCAAGGTGCATGGGTGACATAAAATAGAAAAATAAATAAAAATGGTTGTCATTTCATTTATTGAGGTGTGTAGGTGGCATTTTAGAAATTTTTGGAAAGTTCCTTAAATCATGCATTTAATATTTTTTGTGATCCAAAAAAGAAATGTAATTTTCTAATTGGGTCACATGGTTGTGCTTAGTTGTACTTGGTTGGGAATTTAATAGTTTTTGTAAGGTAGTTGTATTTACCTTTAATCACACATTGGTTTTATTTGAAACATCTTGGATGGTAAGTGCCTATTTAAGCAAGGCATCCGAGCATTTTTAATAAAGCTTGGAAGGTGTAATCTCTTGTAAGAAAGCTTTGGAGGTGAAAGATCTTAGTGTATGAGATCATAGTTGGGAAGTTCTTCTTGGAAAATCTCTTTGGGTTCAAGATCTTTTCTTGTAAGCTCTTCTTGTGCAAGCTTTCTTTTTGGAAGGTCTCTCATATTGTAAGAATTTGGAATTCTCTTATTTGGAGAATATTGTAATGAATTTCAAGTATTAATGGATGCTTTATGAAGCATTTATCTTGTCTTTTTCTCCATGTTATTATGTTTTTGGTTGTGATTTAAGGCTAGTGTGGCCCTTCATCAGTGGTATCATAGTGGCCCTTCATCATATTGCGTCAAACTTAGCTAGAGGAGATAATAATAGAAGAGTTGTCATTGATACTAGACAAGGGATAAAAGAGTTTCAAGAAGCCAGTAAAGGGAAAATAAAAGAGGAAAAGAGATTCATAAGAGTTAAGAAGCAAGAAAAGGAGTAGAAGGAGAGAGGAATCCCAAGAACTAGGGGTGTCATCAACATCAGAAGATGAGTGTGAACTCTATGATATTGGCTCAAAAGAAGCCATTGCCATCAAGATGCACACAATTGAAGATAGAGTCAAAGAAATGAGAAAGTGAGTTTGTAAGGTGAACTAAAAAATAAATGAAGAAATACACTCAACTCACAAAAAGATACAAATATATTAAGTTGAACATGATCCACAATATTGGGTGCCACTTTTGTGGCACAAACAAAATTGGAAATGGATAGAAATCTCCAATTTCCAAATTTCAATTGTTCGTACAACCATTAAGGAAAGGCGCACACAAACATTCCTTGCATTTATGTTCATGTGAACATAAATAAATATCAATAGGATTGTTTGCAAAAACATAAGTGCAATAAATGTTCATGTGAACATACAAAAGTTACTTTTTTCATTATAAAATTGCCATTTTTTGAAAACATATGTTCACGTGAACATATGTTTTTAAAAAAACTTTGCTATTTTCTTGAAAAAAGAAAAAAATGGTGTTTTGACCCTAAAAATTGGGATCAAATGATCTCGTATTATATATCAGTAAATGTCAAATTGTGCTTTTCGAAGAAAGCTTTCCAATGACTATAAATTTAATAGGTATTATATTCATTAAGAATTTCAAAAATAAGTTTAACTCATTATAGGTTTATTAATGATTGAACATCAACTGACTTTGACACTTGAAGAAAAATTGTGAACTAGGTCACAATTTTATTGAAAAATATCTAGGAAATAGGTTATTGAGATAACTTTCTATTAAAAAAAGGAAAATTTGATTTATGATATATTGAGTTCAAGTTATCCTTATGCAACTATTTTTTTGGGCCAAGATTGTGTAGAAAGTTTTTAATCATCAAGTTATCCTTGTCAAAATGAACCTGCATTTGAATTATGATTGATGTCACTTCAAAGCTTCATAAACTATAAAAAATTTCAACCAAATTGAATAAAACCAAATGCATCCTCTAGATATTGATGTTACAAATCCAACAACGAAAGAATTATCTCATTATCAATTCTAGAAAAAAGTTATGCTTGTCAAGTAGAGTGCCATTCTTTAAAAATTTTGATCTTTCATTTGTACCACTTTTTGAAGGAGATAAAAAATTGAATTAAATATTTTTTAAAAAAAATTTAAAATATATGATTACAAAGTAGGAATAGAGTACTAGAAATCACTAGTCTATGTAATCTTTAAATTATTCATAGTTTTAGAGATATAGTCATCGAATGTGAGGTTTGTTTCAAAAATATTGATTTTAGTGTCAAAATTGGTGAAAAAGTGGAACCCATTATTGTGGAATCACCCTTATGTAAAGAGATATGAAAGAGCTACCACTTTGGTAAATGCTCATGGCATCCTGAAAGGGCTTGCAAAAGGAACATCCTATAAGGATGATGATGACCTATTGAGTCATGTAGATGATGTCAATATTCATGAAATTACAAGTTCTAGGAAGGTCTCTTGAAGAAGAGGAGAAGTTAGTTGAAGAGAAGAAAGGTGAAATTATGGCACTCAAAGGTGAGTTGTCCGAAGAACTAAAAGACATCATGGTCCTGGTCTTTTAGGAACCAAGAATGTCACACACCTTAATAGGTGATTGAGACTAGAAAATAAGAAAGGCTCAGTTTGAGCATGATGATCTTGCTCAAACTTATGATCCACTTTTTGGATCATCCACATATCATATTTCAAAGATTTAAGATCCATTGTATCTAATACATAAATTGTGAGAAAAATAAGAGAGAAAACTAATCGACTAATGGAGATTCAATATTTATTGACCTAAATGACAAGTGTCATCAATGAGCCTATCAAGGAAGTGGATACTTAGGTAGTCATGGCACCCATAGAGACAAAAGATGCTATCTAAAAGTAACTAATTATGGATCTTAGTAATGTAGCATTGGCACTCAAACATATGAAAGAGACATGAGATACTCTACTAAACACAACATGAGAAAAATATAAAGGATACCTTTGAGAAGAAATAAAGAGAAAGAATAATAAATACAAACATTCTAGGGGGAGATTGTACACTAAATAAAAATCTTACAAGTACCCCAGAACTACATATAGTCATTGATTACAAAAAGAGAGAGAAAAAACTAAAAAGAAAAAGGGGAGAAGAAACTCAAAATGACAAGGGGAGAAAGTAACATGAGATGATGGATAAGAGAACCTAGGAGGAGTAGATGCAAAAAAGGAATAAAAGCATAAACAAAAGTAATCAGAAAGGCAAGAGTAGAATTGAAAAGTCTAAGGTCCCAGACATGCAAAAAGGACATGTTAGCCTAAACCTACAAAATATTGTAAGTCTTGTTAACCTACAAAAACTTATAGCTAAGTGTAAATGTTTTTCCATCAATTTCAAAGGTGGAGATTGTTGGGATAAGCCACATTAACTAGCCATATGGTGAAAGGAGAACCCAAGTATTAAGTAAGTATGAAGTTTTGTCATTTATTGACAACCAATTAACAAGAAGTGATCAAGCATTGGAAGTGCAATCACCTATAGATTGGTATACTAGTCATGATAGAAGAAGAAGGTGATGTGGAAGACTAAGTTTTACATTTGAGTCATCATTGATGTGATGATACAAGACAAGGTATGAATGTGACATGAAACATACAAAGTAGTGATGGAATGTGTTTGAAGCACATAAGGTATTAGGTCTAGATGTAGATGTTGGAATAGTTTAGAATTACTGAGGGAGGGGGGGTGAATCAATTATCCAAGGTCTAGATGTATAAACAAAACTTCTCACAACTTAGTGAACCCATAAAACATTCATACTCATGCATGCATCCATAAGATTATGTAATCACTAAAAACTCGTAGGTTACTATGAAATCAACTTGCAGAAATGTAAAGCATGAAACATAATAGATTCATTAATACACTTGATAACAATGATTTACATGGAAACCCAATTTGGGACAAAACACTAGTAACATGCTACTCCTTTTCACTCTTTTGAAGTGATTCCCTATGAAAGGTCAACCCTATTAAAGGTTACAATACACACTATTAAATGCGACCCAGTTAAGGGATTTCAACCACCATGTTAGAAGTGAGCATTGTTAGAGGACTTTAGGCCATTCACTTGGAATGCCACTTGGCTAAAGGATTTACAAATGACTGTTAGGTCGATCTTAATTTAAAGGATTTACCCTAGACTGATACAATTGTTAGAGAGTAAAAGTAGAGCTTTGATCCGATACAACTTGCAACTTCTCTTGTAGATTATAGATCTCTATTTAGTCCTTAATTCTACTTGGCATTCATACTTTATAGCTCTGATAGTTTGTTAACCCATCAAGCATTCATCTTCTTTAATCCTTCTTCCTTAACATGCCATTGCAGACTCTTCTTCTAGGTCACTTGATGAAGAAAAACCCTTGACTCCTTGTCTCCCTTAGGTTCTCAAGCATAAAAAATTTGCTTCATGACAAAACATTCTTATAAGTAGGAAATTAAGATATTTTTCTGCTCATTTTCCATCACCCAAAATTAGGGTTTACATAGAATAGGTAGGATACAATGTATATACCCCATATTTCATATCTCTTCTAGAAACTTCTCCTAGAATCCATTTGAATTCACCTAAAAATGGTTTACCTCAAATTTTGTGCCACCAAATCATCAACCTTATCTTCTACCTGGTTCACAAAATCCAAGAAAACAAACTTGTCAGCTTAGATTCATCAAATCTTCAATCTTTTAAATAATGTAGCGGCCTAGAATTATTAAGCTTTTGATGCTTGGCACATACTACGTTGCTTAGCATCCACTATGAAATTACTCGACATCCACTAAAATTTATTGATGCACGGCATCAACTATTTTGCTCAGCATATGTAAGAATGAACTTTTACTTGGCTCCAACTAATTTTCTGCTCAGCTTGCACTAACTTTGCTCGACACCTACTATCCACTCGGTGAAGCTTGCCAGAAAAACTTTGTATTACTTGTTCTTCTAAAATTTCTAAGTGTAACCAACCTTTGTAATCTTAAGTAGATTATCAATACATCATGTCATCACTGTCTTAACTAATCCTTATACTTCATTACATAATCATAACTCAACCTTTCCTCTAGGTGCTATTGTTACCTCTTATTGATCAAATCCTCTTCATCAATCAAATAAGTGATAGTACTTGAATCTTATAAGCAATTATCTTACCAGCAAATAGTAGGTTTGGCATCAGTGACAAAAAAATGATTGAAACACATAGTCTTTTTCAATAATCTCCTTCTTCCAATCATCTTTCTCAACAATGATCTTTTCAATCAGATCTCAATAGTAGACTTGCAGATGAATAGTTTGGCTTATTAGTATAGGAGTACATGGATCTAGGTAGTCATGATTGACTTGTGACTATGTTCATTGTGAAATTCAAATTTCAAATTTTTAATTTGAGTGGGATAACCTTTAGGGTTTTAATCTAGGAATAGTGGATATGATTTAAAATAGCACTTCAACTTCATTGAAAAAAAAATATTGGCAAGAAAGAAAAGGAGGCTCTTGTCAAGAGATTAAGGAAAAAGTCATTGTTGTTTCTATAACCATGTAATAGTGATCTATGCAGGAAAACCAAAATAGTTTTGAAGAAAGAGTAACAATACACATGCGTGAAAAGGAATGATAAGAAGGAAGAGGAAATGAACAGAGGAAGTTCACCAAGCCAAAATAAAGGAAGGATATTAGAGTATCTTTTAGGATTTTTTATAGAGGATCTACCTAGAAAGGTGTGCCAAGTATTTAGATCTAAACTATAGTCTACTTTAAAACCATTGAAACTATAGTAAGACTTTAACATGGCACACTTATAATAAGTCTTTTAAATCCTCTAACAAGTTATCTCTTGGAAGGAGATTGAAATCCTCTAACAAGGTAGCCTTGACATGATTTTGTAAGCCTAACATGTTACAAGCATTTATAACAAGATGCATTCTCAAAGGAACATATGTAAGCCTTTAATAGGGAACCCTTTTAATTGAAAGGAAATGATAGTGGGTATATTAATCTTGCCATAGTATTTTGCCCTCACATTAAGGGTTTCCACATAAAAATATCTTTGTGATTAATGTATGCATTTGTGTATGATATTGCATAGTTTTATCGTATAGCCTTTATCATTTCCTTAATAGTTAAAGTGTTAGTAACAAAGTGTGTGATAAATCTAGCTAGATTAACTCATAGATCTTATAGAAGTGAGGATACTAATTCACCCCATTCTTAGTACTAGTTAGGACTAACAAATTTCCAACCCTCTATCCAACTTGTTAGAATTCTTATTAGCATTTTTATCATTCCAACTAAAGTGTATAAATTTCACCTACATGAACTTTTTCATAATGAATAATGCTTGCATAATTGAAACAAATGACTCTTGTTTTGGTTCCTTCAACATCTATCAGGTCAAAAATAAAAAGTGGCCTCCTATAGAACTCTTGTACTATAGTATTTCACTTTCATTGTGACCCAAGATTTTATTGTTTGCCTAGGTTGATAAGGATTCAAGTTCCTAATAGATGCAATTGTAGCCATTTTTTTTTAATAAGAACTATACAAAAAATATTATCTTTTCATGTGCTACTAGTAGTGGTGGTGTAGTACTGGTAAATTGATTTGATGTGGTTGAAGGGACCACCATTTCTTTATTTTTTTTGTCCCTCTTTTTTGGATCACCTAAATATATGTTATTATTATCATTGTTAATTGATGACAAATCAAATAATTTGAATTTTTCTAAATAATGCTATGATAATGGGGTAAGAAAAGTGTCATTGTGCTAACATGTTTGTACTTATTAGTGGGTTACTATACTTTGTTAATTGAATAATTGTTCCAACCAACATATATTCGTTGAGTAAAAAATGGTTGCATCTTGTTAGTACTACTTCTCTTTGGCTATGTAAACAATCAAATATATATAATTTGCATCATTTGTTGATTTCATCTCTACCACCAAAATTGGTGATAACAAGAATTTTTACAATTGGTTCATTGATGAGTTGTCCATTGTGTATCATGGTTATAGCAAGTGAGCTCATTTATACAACCATGTTATCCAATATTGGCACCTCATCTTGACTGCTGATTATTCTATCTTCAAGTAGAAGAATAAGTTTTACAACTGTGAATCAATTTCTCAATTAATTTTGGATACAAGCATTAATCAACTCTCTTTCATTCTAATGTATGTACTACAAGAGCTTTGATTATGAGTAATTGCATTTATCCCTATTGCCATTTTTTTTCCAATATGCATTTTTATAAATAATGGTAGATAAAATTAAAATTATTTATACAATGGAATATATGTTTAGTGGGTTTTGAGAAGAGGAATAAATTTTTTATGAACCCAAATTAACATTATGGGAAACAATTGAGATATGTCAACATTGATACAATAGATAGAGATGTTTATAAAATCCATTTGACTCAATTGAGATATGTAAATATTGATACAATAGACATAGATGTTTATAAAACCCATTAGACTATAATAAGGTACTATTTTTCATAAAGTTAAATTGAATTTCAAAATGTCATCCATACATGATTTACATATATCACATACATAGTTTCAATAGTAGATATATTCTCATATCTTTTGCAAGTTACGATGCTGAAATATAACTAAACCATATATCTATGTTTAGCATATTTTGAGTTGAAGAGAAACAAATTTTGCATGAACCTAAATCAACATTTGGGTGAACAATTGAGATTGATACAATAGATAGAGATATTTATAAAATCAATTTGACTCGATTGAGATATATAACATCTTTAATAAAATAGATAGAGATGTTTATAAAACCCATTACAGTATAATAAGGTACTATTTTCTGGAATATTTATTGAATTTAAAAATCTTGTCCATACATGGTTTATAGATATCACATGCATAGTTTCAATAATAGATATATTCTCATACTCTTTGTAAGACATGATGCTAAAATATAAGTCAATTATGTATCTATGTCTATCATGTTCTGAGTAGAAGAGAAATACAATTTGCATGAACCCAAATCAACATTTGAGTGAACAATTGAGATATGTCAACATTGATACAATAGATAGAGATTTTTATAAGATCCATTTGACTCAATTGAGATATATCAACATCGATACATTAGATAGAGATGTTTATAAAATACATTTGACTATAATAAGGTACCTTTTTTTGGAATATTTACTAAATTTCAAATTCTTGTTCACAAAATGGTTTATAGAAATCATGTACATAGTTTCAATTGTAGATATAATCTCAAACTTTTTATAAGGCACAATATTCAACTATAAGACAACTATGTACATATGTTGTTGTCATAGAGGACTATACAAATTTAAAAAAACCTTTAGAATACAAATTTTATCTTAGAATCATTTCCTTGAAGGGAAGGGTAGATATTGGAAGTTAATCTTTCATCTCTACCTACCAGTTTTATATATACATTTACAAAATTATTAGATAATTATTATGGAATGATAACAATTTTTCTTCAAATAATCCATAACATTCCTTAAATTACCCATCTCTAATCAGCAATGTTACCTTTAAAAAAAAATTATTTTCAATCTTTTATCAACAAGAAACTATCTTTGGAAAACTATCTACTCATATAAACTCAATAAGCTAAATGCATCTCACAACATAGCCAAACATCCAAGATTCGCATGTTATTGAGTCTTGCACCTATGATGAATAATCCAAAAAAAAGAAAAATAGAATTAAAAAAATAGATTATTAGAACATAATTTGGGTTATTATATTTCTAATCTTAAGGCAGATTGATTTATTATGTTTACTTGTTAAACTATTACTTCCACCTAATCCCCTAAAACTTCTATCCAAAGAATGGTAGGAAATCAACCAACCAACCTCCAATCCTTGATTATTATAGAGATTTCAATGGAAAACTATGAGAAAATGGCTCCATCATCAGCTATAGTCTCTATGTCAAAAAACTTGATAGACCTAGCTAGATGTAATATTATGACACTCACAAATATGGTTCTCATCAGTTGTGAAGAAATCAATGACTGTGTACTAGAGACCATTCTCACTGTAAATAATGTGCATCATATCCAAATTGCAACCATATAAGATGCATCTCAAAAATTTCATGATATTTGCAAAAAACTTGAAGCACTTGCACCCTTTTGTAAGAGTTGGACAATAGAGAGATGTCATGCCCACAATTCAAAAGGTCAAAAACACAACTAATTTTTATTTGAATTTACTAACTAGGCCCCAACATTAATTATCAATAGTTTTGTTATTTCATTTTATTTCCAATTACTTTACTTCTTATTATTATTTTACATACTCATATCTCCCTCTTTACTAGTACCTATAGTAGAGTTGATAAATTATTAATTTTTCCTTATTAATCATTGCCTATACACTATAACATTATTTCTTTATAATTTATCATTAAATCCTAATAATCCTAATTTGATAGAAAGGATTTCCACTAGTTCCATACATCATTAGTTAGTCAAATAATTTTCAGCATCTTATATCTACATCCTACTTAATCCTTGAGTGACCTATATCTACCCCTACTTGAAGCATCAATAAAAAATAATAATGCTGACAATGTGTGTGTGTGTGTGTGTGTGTGTGTGTGTGTGTGTGTGTGTGTGTGTGTGTGTGTGTGTGTGTGTATTGTTATCATTATTACAATATAATTTACCATGTTCACTATTCTACATATACATCCTTTAATCATTATTATTATTTTATAAATATTATATTAGTTAGTTCTATAAATATATATCTTATTACTTTTAACATAAGCATAAGATAATACAATCTATGTTTTATACATATTTTTCAAAAAAAAACAATAATTAACCCATAACATTCCCTTATCATAATAAATAAACAAATAATTTTAACAAAAAAATAACAACATAAGAAAAGTACCACCCAAAACCCCTCTTACCTAAACCTACATCTATACCTACATGACACTTGTCCCCCTTCCAACTTCGCCATAATTCTCCTCACTTCTTATAGACCATGAGAATTTCATTAGAGGAAAAGTCACGTGCCCCAACACTTTTCCATGTGAATGGACAAGGTCCCCATTATGATTGTTTATGTGGCTGAACTAAATCTTCAATTCGGTAAACATTAAATGCACATTCCTTTTTCTAAGTTCCACTCCAAAACTCCTTCCAACATATGTTTCCCTCTCAACTTGGCATAGATAGTTGAAGTCATCAAATCTCACTTTTTCCCATGCCCCAAAACTATACACTAAGGATGGGATTCAATCATGTCAATCATGGAAATAAATACAATTCTTTAAACTCTCAAGTCAACTCATTTCCTTATCTAGCCACCTAGAGGGACCACATACTCCCTTTAATTACTTGGAATTATTATTTTTGATGGAATGAGGTCTAGTACGCTTAGGTGGGAGGATATAGCTAGCACATAATAGTTTATTTTCTTATTTATTATCTTAGGACAAGTAGGATTATAACATATTTCTTTCCATTTCTTATTCTTTTATAGGTTTTTTTTTTTGGTATAGGGTCATATCATAATTAAGGACTTCTCTTCTCAAGTTTGACATGTATTTAATATGAAATATTTGGAAATGATATATTTCTACTTACCAACTCAAGATATTAATATATTATTCGAGGCCTATTTTTTTATTTGACTGTAATAGCAAGGAACTTTTTTTTGCTTTAGTCCATACATTTTCTAGAACATGTAAATGCGTCTATAGGTCTTATATTAGCTTAACTTATTGGTCTAGTTCTTTCTATGTATTCTCTATGATTGTTAAGATTGAATTTGTGCTAGTCTATCATTGCATTATGCATTATAATTTTGTATTCTAATGATTAAATATAACATAAAGCAACTATCATATTACTAACAAGATCTAATTGCAAGACACACTAACATGGAACTCAATGAAATCCTTGAAACTATAATTTCACAAACATCAAATATTTAATATAATTTAATGACGTCCAATTCCATAATTTAAGCTATCTACAAATCCATTGCTATCAATTGCATATTCTACAACTAATTTGATTTCAATACTAAAAATCAAGAAACTATTTATTATTCTCATGAAATTTGAGGAGATAAAGATATCAAAATTAAAATGTCCAATTCATTCTTTCAAGGTATATCATGATACAAATTCTTTTCTTCAACACATTCCAAATTTAGGTAATGATAAGACAACAACAATGCAATGTCAAGCAAGCAATGGGGTGGTGGAATCATCAAATCAAGATACACAATAGAGGACCTCACAAACATGATGTTTCACAATCTCTCCATTTGGCATATACATTAGACCAATAACAACACTCCCACAATACAAGGAATTCACACAACAAGATAAAATTGTCCTCCATTTCAATACAAAAATGGTAGTATTCTCTTCTTCTATTTAAGAGTAAGAATTCATAATTTCCAAATGTGCAAGGATTCAAGAAAAAACCAACAAATAAAAGAAAAATGTAGAACCATGGTGGCTCACCTCCCAACCTAGGCCTCAAGGAGGCCACCCATTGAGATTGGGGAAACAAGGCACAAACAGTTGCATACTTCACATTCACATATCATGCATGATCACAACAATATATCAAACACTACATAATGCATTACAAGACAACCCATCCCAAGGCTTGCACAAGGATTCAATAATTGAATCAAGCTATAGGGTGAATGTGGCTCTCTCCATGAGGAGGATTTCCAAAGCTATGATTCACCATATACACATAATCTCATTATCAACATGCCCTTTCAAGGCTTACAATAACTTCCCTTCCTCATACCTACTTATATCTCCCAAAATGAAACTAAACAAGAAGATCACATTCCATTGAACATATAAAAATCATCTCCACACATGGGAGAATTTCTCAACTACATGTGTGAGCCCAACTAACCCCTTCACCCAAGCATTTCTTCCCTCCCAAGGGTGAAGTAATGCTTCACACCCATTACACAAAACACACATCATGGAAACATAGCAAGGTTCAAGGAAGAATTCACACAAACTTCTCACATGCAACACTCGAATAAAAAGTCTATTCCCACAAACCACATCTATAATACACCAATTTCATCATGGAATGAAGAACACCATGGATCATGGATACCAACCTCACTCCAAGAAATGGAAAATGAAAAGTTGTAGTAGAGCTCCTTATCCTCTTCCTCCAAACCCTAGTTGTCTCTAAAGATAGAGAGTGGCCAAGTGAGTTTCTAATTTCTCAAGCCTCTATATATCACTCTCATTTTCGGATTCAATATAAAATGCATTCTTTTTGTGGTCTCCTAGATCTTCTAGGTACCCTAGTGGTCATTATTAGCCCCCTAACTTAAAGTACTAACATGGATGAGGTTTATTTTTATCACAATTTCACCTTAGAGTTACTTTATGGCCCTCACAATATTAGGTAAGTTCAAATTTCAAATTTTCTGTGGTGGTAACCTTCTCCTCTTTACTAATTTAAGGCAATAAGTCAATTTTTTCAATTAAGGTATTTAACCTAGGATAAGGTGGCCACATGATCCATCATAAAAAAAAATTGTCATTTTCACATAATGAGTACAAGTGTCAAGTGACACACACAAAATTCACTATACATGATACATGACATGTTTAGAATGTACACATGAAATACATACTACACACATACATCCCATGTTTACAAAATAAACACATCAGAATGAGGTTTATGAATCTTATAAAGTTTCACCTTGGTAGTGTCATTTAACATGTGTTGATAACTTGTTTCCCCATTAGACTTCCATGGTTCCTTTCCTGCACACTAAACTTGAGCATCAGTAGTGGTCTGTCTCACAATAGGTGTATCATAGTAATGCTCTAGGCCATGCTTAGGAATAATATATTCAAACTAAGGACTATTTTTTCAATTGTGAGGTGTATCTAATATTGTCAACCTAGGGACGTATACTTGAAATGGTTGGCACAGTATGTGCACTATGTCTCTTAATGAGTCACTAAGCTTACGCTACAAGAAAGTAAAATGCAAGAAAAAGAACTTACACTATTGCTGCAGGAAACTAACATGCTTAATTCTATGAATACTAGAAATAAAATAAAAGGACAACAAATATTCCAACTCAGTTCATCCACTATAACTGTTCTCACATATGTTGCAAGAACATTCACAAAGTGCAATGCTAGAGGAAGGAACTTACAACTTCTAATTATGAAACCAAAAATGCTTGAAAATAAATCTATTCTATCCTAATATAATCCACCTCCCAAGTGGGCCCCCTTGGTTTCCTTCACTAAACTACTAACACAAAAGAGAAGCCAAAAACTATTTCATTAGATTTTAGAAATTCATTACATAACTCATAACTATAAAAATACAACTGTAAAAGTCAACAGTCTGTTCTCATAAACTATTTCTTCTAACTGGATAAAAACTAACACACTTGGTTGGATTCCTATATATATAGGAAATTAACACTTATTCCATAGTAGAAAATTAAACGACCTAGCTTTAAATCCACAATAGAGAAAATAGAAGGATAACAACTAAAGGTGGGAAGAAGGAATAATGACTTAAGGTGGGAATAATAAAGTCTAAACATCCACTTTCCAGAGAATAAATGTAGAGAAGGTAATAAGTCTTCATAGCTCCTCCTTACTCGCTACCATGTCTTCTAGAACCGTTGCAACTTTCCTCCATTGTGGCTGCTCCTTAGCATTCTCTTCTCCTTGAACGTTATTTTCGCTCAACTTTTGAATCCCTCCAATCATCTTTCAATCTTCATTAACAGGTTAGTTTCAATACAAAGACATGTTTGCAAAGAAACATTTATCAAATTAAATTCAAATATAAGAACATACATTTTGACAACTATATGAAATACTGCATACTATATTTAATATTAGCAAAAATGTGGCATAGTTTCTACCCACAGGTTTATCATAGGTTTGGTAAACATAGGTCCACAAATGTTTTGAAAAAAATAAAATATAGTATCAATAAAGTATCTTAAAACTATCATAAAATAAAGGAAAATTTTGGTCTCATCATTTGCCCCCTACTGAACTAATGCTTGTCCTCAAGCATTGCACTTCCTGGTTAATGACTTGAACCCCCCAATCTCTGTCCTTCCTTTTCTATTACTCTTGAAAGTGTAGGAAAATCCTCTAGTTCTCTCCCACACTTCCCTTCTATGATCCTCCTAAAGCTTGTCGAGTCTATTAGCATTGATGTCATATAAAGGCCACAAGAGCATTAGAGGCTACATGGTTAGGGGACACCACAACTCTAGTCTAACCTACTTTCCTAACTCTTAATATTTTGGAACCTCGTGAAGTGTTGCCTCCAAGTTGATGGGATTATGTGGTTTTGACTTTTTAAGTGATTCAGGCAATCTAGCCCATCTACTCCTAGCACCAGTCATAGCTCTTTGAAAAGAAAATTAGGGAAAATTTTCATAATCAGCATAAACCTTAGCTCTAGCAGCAAAGATCCTATCCCTTACTTCTGGATTCTACTTTCCATAAGTTAATGTGAATCAATCCCTAAGAACTTTATCTAGCTTGCTACACTCTACTTTGAAAGGCAAAGGTTTTGTCCTCTCCTCATCCCTATAATTATTTAGCTACCTATCATAATTTGCTTCATTGGAAATCCAAGACATGAGGGCTCTTAAGTTTATGTCTCCTATGTAAAGCAACAGATTCCATTAAGTCTCTAAAGGGATAGCAAAATTATGAACATATAATTCACAAAGTAAATTTTGCTACCAAGGTGATAGAGTCTAATATAGTCCATAAAATTCTTGTGCTGATTTGAACTCTGCATTAACATTCTTAAGAGTTACCATTAATTGAAACAAATGAAATTTATCTTTCAAATAGAGAGCATAGACTCTTGGTGGTGGTCTACAAGAAAGGGCCTAGTTAGCTAACTTGAGGGCATGATCCATTCATTGCTTTTGGCTTGCTAACTGTTCCTTTAAATCTGCAATTTCATCACCTTGAGATACTATAATCTTATTCTCTTCTTCCCATAAGGCTTCAAAAAATAGATGCTATCCATACAACTAAAAAGGGAGTTTCTACACTATGATAGAACTATTGTATTCTTCATGATCTCTTTTTCTCTTTCTCTATTCTTGGCATAAATGTTCTACAACAACAGTAATCCATGTTGATCTATGGGGAACTAGGGTAGTGTTTGGACCAACATATTCAAGAATTGTTTCATCCCTACAGTTGGAAGTATCTAGTAGGTTTTCTGAGGTATCATCTAAATTTTCTTTGCTTTCATCCCTACATTCCTTAGTAGGATTTTTGGAAATGCTTGTAATCTCAGGATGTGGAGGAGAGCGATCAGAAACAATTTGCACAAGGGATTCCTTGGTGGAGGTTTTAGACAAAGTAGAATCTTTAGAAACTTTCCCTCTCATCCTAGGGATTCTCCTTATGGGGGTTTCTTCTTGTATCACAAAATTTTGCCTACTTTTCCCTTTGGGTGTCTTTGCTATAGGAGTGGTTGTTGTAGGACTATTCTTTGTTCTCTTTTGTCTTACAATTGTAGGATTAAACTCTTCCTTTTCCTAAACAATGATTTCTTCCTATAAATTTCATTTCTTGAATCTGTTAGAAGTAGGTTTCAGGGTTTCTTGCATAGGTGAAGGCACATTTTCTTGAATAGAGATAGTTTATTGCACATTTTCTTAGGTCTTTTCAACTTTAGCCTCTTGGGTATTTTGTTCACTAGGCTCACTAGTGGGAGCTATTTTTTCCTCACTAGGTTGTTCACTAGGGGCAGCTTGGGGTTGCAGAGTTTAGGCTTGCACAAATTCATCCCATGGCATGGTAAATACATGCCTAAGTGACCTCTCTATAATAACTTGATTAAGGCATGATGAGTAATAAAAATTATCTTTTCCTTTCTTAGTCTCTTCTGCACTAATGCAGAGCATATTATACAAGAAATTTGGAATGTTTACTACAATATTATGCCTTGCACAACTAAGTAATTTGAAATGATGTACATGCAAGTATGAGAATATTCCTTCACATGTAAAATACCTAATTATGTCAATGGCTAATTCATTGTATGGTGGCGGTAGTAACATTTTCTTGCAACCTTGCTTGGTAATGTCTATTTGAGGATTAGGCAGTTTGGTAAATTGAGCTCTTGTTGACCTTGCATCATGTGTGCTGGGGTAATATTCTCCAACTACAGGCAACCTAGTCACTTCAGCAATGCATTATTCTATTGCACACACTCTTAAGCCCCAAATAGAAGCTTCACCCTCATCAAATATCATTGTAAGTTTTGTGGCTGACTCCTCATCAAATGCGGTCAAATGCAAAAAATACCCTAGCCATCCACATGCATTAAACCTTCTTACAACTTCTACGTCCAAGAGTAACATAGTGTGTTCCACTAGTTCTCTCCTCTATAACTATCCACTCATTCTCTTAACACTTCCTCTATTTAATCTATTTTTCCCCCTTTTGAATTCAAGCTTTAGACTGCTTCATTATTTTACAAACTCAACTCACACTTCTTTGTTTAAACTAGGCAATTAATGTCATAACAAATTGTTGTGTCCAATAATATGATTTTTAATGAAGGAAAAATCATGAATGTAAGGAAACTTGGCAATAAAGAATATAACCGTTTCCACATAACCCATAATAGATCTAAAATAAACACGAAATTAAAATCCACATGCAAGAGAATAGACAACATACCCACAAAATTGTGACACAAGATATACCCTGGGAAACCCTCCTTGAGGGAAAAACCCAGCCTCCAAAAGCATCCATCACCATGTATTATTCAGCAAAATAACCATTTACATACAACCATGGAAGCCTTCATGGCCATAGCCACAACCGAGCAAACTATGTGAACAAGCATGAATCCACACATCCCATGCCATGCTTTCAACCTTCGCAAATGCTCCCTTGGCTAACTTTTCAAGCCTTTTCCTGCTTGACTCTTGCCTTTTGTCTTCTCCGTGTCACTCTCTCTCTACAACAACTACCCTTGTGGTTGCTTATATAGTAGCAAGTCCCACAAAACCACCAAGTGGTATTACATAAACCATGTGCTAAAACCATGTGCTACCTAACCCACTGACTCCACATTTAATATTGGGCATTTAATTCTTTTTCCGAATATTAAATAATTACATGAAATATTTTCACAATGTTACAATACAACTCATCAAGAATATTCTATGGGAATCTTTACATGTTGCACGTCCATCTAGGCACAAAATTACATAATAAAATAACAATATTATGCAATGTGTGCAACACCCATTATCTCAACAATGAATATGTGTGAGAATCATTTGAAAATGGGGTTTGGATAACATAAAATTTAAACATAAGTCACATCATATCTTGACATAGAAAATCATTTTATAAAAAAGGGAGTATGACACCTCACTTGTGTACTTATAGCAATTAATTTTCATTAATGAAGGGAATGTGAAGATTTGGAAAAATCTTTATGAATAAATAGAAATGCCATTGAATATTAGTGACCTTCCCTGCCCCCTACTAAATTTAGACAAGTGTCCACACTTGTCAGACCTAATATGGGTAAGAGATTGGCATAACACTGGCATCATATAAATTATGTAGTATTGAATATAATTAACAAAATCTACAGACTATAAGTGAATGATAATTTGAAAATGCTATACCTGATTCTGATTATCTCATGTACCAAAAAGGTGGTAGAAGTGATATCAAGATTAGTAGAATCCATTAGCATCTCATGGGGTTTATTGAAAGTATGAAAAATTGATGGCATGGAAAGTGGATGGATGGAAGATAAAGAAATGAGACGAGGTGGATGGGTGGAAGGTAGAGAGATGAGGTGGAAGGAAAAAGTGAATAGAAAAATGAACTTTATGTGAACATAAAGTCTTTATTATTAGCATGCACAAAGAAACTAATGTTGAAAAGTGGCAGTCAGAAGGTTGAAACCTTCAGCTATAGGAAGAGTTTCTTGATTTGTATTTGAATCTAGCTACTATAACTACTGCAAGAAGTTTGCTTTTGTTTGGGGCCATTTGAATAATTTCAATTTGTGACCATTAACTAATAGTTTGAAGGGTACTAGATCAATGGTAGTTAGTTGAATAACTACATTATCAAAGACATGACTAATTTTATATGGTCCCAACCATCTTGTCTATAGCTTTCCTTGCATATCTTTCAATCTAGAATCATAGAGTAGTGCCCAGTCACCAACTTGAAATTTTTTAGTGATAATATGAGAATCATGCCATTGTTTCCTTTGTTTCTATATCAGTTTAGTATGTTCTAAAGTAGCTTTGTGAATCTCATCCAAAGAGTTAAGATGCAAAAGATGTTCTCTTTGTGCTACATGAAGTTCAATATCCAATGTCAATTCTATCCTTAGAGTTTTATTTTCAAATTCAATTGGAAGCATTGCTACCTTACCATATAAGAGCTCAAATGATGTGAATCCTATAGTAGTTTTCTAGGTTTTTTTGTAAGCCCAAACAACTTATTTTAATCTACTAGTCTAATCCCTATGGTGCAAATGGACTGCTTTTGTTAAGATGTTCTCCAACTCATGGTTTGTGACCTTTACTTGTCCATTAGCTTGAGGGTGATAAGGACTAGATTTTCGCTGCCTAATGTTATACTATTTCATCAAATCTAAGATCAGATTAGAGGTGAATTGCGCATGTTGGTCAGTGACTAGCTCTTTGGGTACACCATAGTGAGTAAAAATCTCTTCATACAGAAATTCAACAACTTTTCATCATGAGCATGCTTCATAGTCTTAACTTCAACCTATTTTGTTAGGTAATTAGCAAACACAAGAATATAGGATTTTCCATTAGATGGAGGATCAATTGGACCAATGAAGTTCATTCCCCATTTGTCAAATGGTGCTAATGCCATATGAGGATTAAGAGGCATTTCATCTGTTCTTATTGGCCAACCCATTCTTTGATAGTTGTTACACTTCCTTGTATAGTTGACTGCATCGTTGTGAAGTGTAGGCCAATAATAACTAGTTGTCAAAATTTTGAAAGCTATTCTTTTTGTTGCAAACTGCCCTCCACATGGTTCATTATGACATGCATGTATAATGTCATATGTCTCATCTTCTCTCACACATCTTCTCATAATTTTATTAGATCCAATGTAAAAAAAGAGATTATCTATCCAAGAAAAATGGAAACTTTTCTCTATAAGAAACTTCTTTTCCTTGTAAGAAAAATGTGTTGGTATTTTAGTGGCTACAATGTAGTTAGCAATGTCTGCATACCATGGATTTTGAACAGCAATATGAAACAAATGCTCATCTTAAAATGCATCATCTACCAAAGTAGTGTTACTATCATAATGATGGATTCTTGATAAATAATTAGCTACAACATTAGCTTTTCCAGGCTTATCAACAATATTTATATCAAATTCTTGCAACAATAGTAACCATCTTGCTAACCTACTTGTTATAGTAGGTTTTTTCATGAGATATTTAATTGTTGCATGATTAGTATGAAAAAAGATGGAATAACTAGTTATGTAATGCTGAAATTTGTTCTAGGCATAAAATACTGCTAACAATTCTTTTTCAGTCATAGTGTAGTTTAGTTCTGGTCCATGAAGGCTCTTATTGATATAATAGATTACATTTTCAAGATTTTGGGATTGTTGTGCCAGGACTACACCTATGGCATAATCAGATGCATTTGTATATATGTGAAAGATTAAATTCCAATTAGGGCCTTGTAAAACTAAGGCTATAGTCAAAAGTTTCTTAAGCTGTAGGAAGGCTTCATCACATTCAGATGTCCAACTAAATTCGGCTTCTTTTGTGAGTAACTTATATAAGGGATTGGCTATTTTGCTAAAATCCTTTATGAAACATCTGTAATATCTAGCATGACCTAGAAAAGATCTTACATCTTTTGACATTATAGGTATGGGCAATGTTTGAATTACCTCTATCTTAGCTAGATCTACTTGTATTCTTGTAGCGAATGTGAAATGACCAAGTACTACACCTTCCTACATGAGCATGAAACACTTTTCACTATTAAGTGCCAAATTATGTTCTTGACATTTGACCAAAACGTTTTCAAGATTCATCATTGCTTCTTCTAAAGTGACTCCAAATGTTGTGAAGTCATCTATCTATATTTCCATACAATCATGTGATATATTAGAAAAGATGCTAATGATAGCTCATTGGAACATTGCAAGAGCATTACATAGACCAAATGGTAAAATAGAGTATGAAAAAGTACCCCATGGACATGTAAATGTGGTTTTTTCTTGATCTTTAGGAGCAATACTAATTTGATTATAACCACTATACCCATCTAGAAAAGAGAAATACTTCTTTCTAGCTAGTGTGTCTAGAACTTGATCTATGAATGGTAAAGAAAAGTGATCCTTTTTGGTAACTTTGTTCAACTCTCTGAAATCTACACAAATTCTCCATTTTCCTCTCTTTTTATGCACTATGACTAGAGGTGACACCCATCTACTATTAGATATAGGATAAATAAAACTAGCATCAAGCAATTTTTGCAATTCAGTTTTAACTATCTCTCTAAGGCTTGGATGTATCCTTCTTTGGGGTTGACGGAGTGGTAGATAGCCTTCATTGATGTATATCCTATGATTGCATAGTCTAGGAATCAACCCTTTCATATAACTATAGTCCCATGCAAAGGCCTCTTCATGCCTTTGAAGAAATTATTTTAACTATTCCATCTGTGTGGGTGTTAATTTAGGATTAACATGGAGATTATGACCTTTAGTCAGTTCAATAGTAGTGGTGGACTCTATCATAGTAGCTTCAGAGATTGGACTTGCTTCTAATTCAGTAGGTAAAAGTGGATAAAGAATTTTAGGTTCTTTGAGAAAAGTACAATTCTTATCACATTCCTTATATGTGGTTAATTCCAACACAAAACTTTCAGATATATTTTTTTCTACCACACAAGTGTTAGTGAGAATACTCTAAAGTATTAAATCTTCCTCTTGCAATTTTAGAAAAGACTATCTATGCAACATCATGAATTTTACTATAGAGTTTAACTCTTCTTCTTCATCCCCTAAATTTGGGCAAAAAAATTTGCTTAAATTTGGTAATGGTTGGGCTAGAGGATATAAATCAAGTTTCTTTGTTTCTTGGCCATTTGATATGGTCGTATTCCCTGATTTGCAACTTATATTTGCATCAACTGTGGCTAACCATGGTCTACCTAAGATGACAGGGTAACCAGATAGATTAACTTTGGGGCATAAAATCATGAATTTTGTAGGATATTCTAGAGAATCTAAGGTTAAAACTATGTTTTCTATCATCCCATTAGGAGTAACAATAGAACTATCTACAAGTTGTAGAATTGTTGGTGTAGCCCATAGTCCTTCTATTTTCAACTTCTTCATAGTATCCTTGGTCATAACATTTATAGTAGCTCCAAGATCTATTAAAGCATATTTAACAAACTAACCATTTATACTAACATTCACTACTAGACTTCCTGGATTAGAATATTTTGGTGTAATCAATTTCTCTAGCATGATGTTAGCCAATTGTCCCACAACATGGAATTTGGTGGGGTCCTTTTTCTTCCTTCCAGGTTTCTTCAAGCAAGATTCCATAATAGCTTTTCCATAAATTGGAACATCTTTAATGGCTTGAAATAAAGGTATTTGGACATGCATGTTTTTCAATTGATCAACAATATTAAAAGGTTGTTCCTCTATTTGTTCAGGTTTCTTTTGTATCAACTTTTTTGAAAAGTGAGGTTCTACTACTAGTTGAACTAGGGTTGACATAATAACATTGGTTCTCAATAGTTTTAGCAACTGATGGTTTTGATGTTGTAGTAGAGTCTAGTATTTTAGCTATAAGAGGTGGTTTAGGCGCTGGTAAAGTTGTAGCAGATCTCAGATGTATATTAGCAACATTCAAGGCATAAGTAGGATACTACTAAGCATCAACACTATACATGGGCTAATATGGTTATTGGCTATTTGGTTCTGGCTAAGGTTGTGTAGGTAACTATGCTTACTTTTGAGGTCTAGGATTTGCAAGTGGTGGCATTAGAGTAGGTTTCTAAATTGGAGCTGGTAATTGTGGAGCACTAGTATTTTGGTTAGGCCATTGTTGAGATCCCCTCCATTGATTTGTAGACTACCAATTCCCTTGAGGTGGTTGCCATTGGTTTTACTAGTTTTGCCAGTAGTTCTATTGGTTCTGCCATTAGTTACTTCATTGGTTAGGCCAAGGTGGTTGAGAATTCTAAGGCCATTGGGATTGTTGTGGGTTGTTTTGCCTAGCATTGTTCCAATTGGGTTGATTTTGTGGAGAAATTTGGGGATTATGGTTTTGCTATTGATTACTATATGAATTTGAATTTTGCAAGGGGTCCTAAGGCATACCTTGACATTGGGCCCATGGTCAATGTTGAGCAACAAAGAATACTTGTTCATCATCTCCATCTATCTTGATGTACTTAGGGTTGGAAGATGCTAATTCTCCATTCTTGCAACCAATTTACATTGGCAATCCTTCTTCTACTTCTGGTAATGAGGGCAGTATTTAGCTAGTTGTAACTCAGCCTTAGCTTGCTTCTTCTTTGTAGTCATTGTGTCTAGATGTGTAGTGACATTTTTGATGATGTCTTGTTTTGAATCTGACAATAAGTTAGATATCTCAAGCTTTGAAATGCTTTGACTGATTCCTTTAGTGACTGTGGAATGAGGCCCTCGATCTTTCTTCATGGTTGACCTTAAATAGTTTTGACAGATCTTCTTGTGGTCATTCCAGGAAGCTTGATATACATCATCACTAGCCATCAGGTCCAATGCTTCTAAACAGTCATCATTCACACCTCTTAGAAAAACTAGCTTTTGTGAATCTTTGGACAATGTGTGTTGAGGGTTCTTCTACAGTGTATATAAGAAATGTGAAACATAATCTTATCCCAACTTCCTGTTGCATTGGCTCCTAAGCCCATGAACCATCGTAGAACTAATTCTTTCAATGTTGCTGGAAACAATTTAAGCTTATGGGCATCAATGTTTTAGTCAAAACTATGAAAAGTTTATATCAAATTCAAATAAGAAAGTATTAGGGACTTTAGTTACAAGGCCGTAGAACTTTGGAAGAGCAATGGGAGGTATGTTCTTAAGATTAGCATTGGTTACAAGACTTGGAAGAGGAAATGGAAAAGTAGGTTGTGCCATGACTGGAGGTATCAAATTATGAGGTTGCTACTTAAAAGGGACATTGGGTACTAGATGATTAACAACTAGTGTATTCAAAGTAGTGTTATCAAGAAAACTAGCCAATACTTTAGTGAAAGGTTGAAGAATGCTTATATCTATTGGTTCAGCTCTTGATGATGATGATGATGCTGTGGGAAAAAAAGGGCTTGCATCTTCAAAATGTAACTCAACTTCTTCAATTTCTTCATTTAGATTAAGACTCCCATGGAAGAAATCTACCATATTCATTTTGTCATCTTCCTCTTCAATGTATGCAATTAAAATTTTCACACTAGTGAAAGAAACTTCAAACTAGAGATTTCTAAAAAAACTTTATCTAAGAACTATGACTCAAAAATGCTCCTTGTTTGACACCATCCCTAGAAATGGTGCCAAAAATGGTCTGCCTCAAAATAGGTGTATCATAGTCCTGCTCTAGGCCATGCTTAGGAATAATATATTCAAACTAAGGACTATTTTTGTCACTATTAGGTGCATTTAATCTTGTCAACCTAGGGATGTATACTTGAAATGGTCAGCATAGTATGTGCACTAGGTCTCTTAATGAGTCACTAAGCTTATGCTATAGGAAAGTAAAATGCAAGAAAAAGAACTTACACTATTGCTGCAAGAAACTAACATGCTTAATTCTATGAATACTAGAAATATAATAAAAGGATAACAAATATTCCAACTCATTTCATCCACTATAATTGTTCTCACATATGCTATAGGAACATTCACAAAGTGCGATGCTATAGGAAGGAACTTACAACTTCTAATTATGAAACTAAAAATGCTTGGAAATAAATCTATTCTATCCTAATCTAATCCACCTCCCAAGTGGGCCCCTTTGGTTAGCTTTATAAACTACTAACACAAAAGAGAAGCCAAAAACTATTTCATTAGATTTCAGAAATTCATTACATAACTCAGAACTATAAAAACACAATTATAAAAGTCAACAGTCTATTCTCATAAACTATTTTTTCTAACTGGCTAAAAACTAATACACTTGGGTGGATTCCTATATATATAGGAAATCAACACTTATTCTATAATAGAAAAGTAAATGACCTAGCTTTAAATCTACAAGAGAGAAAATAGGAGGATAACAACTGAAGGCAAGAAGAAGGAATAACAATTTAAGGAAGGAATAATAAAGTTTGAACATCTTCTCACCAAAGAATAAATGCCGAGAAGGTAATCAGTCTTCATAGCTCCTCCTTACTCACTATCATGTCTTCTAGAACCATTGCAACTTTCCTTCACCATGGCTACTCCTTAGCATTCTCTTCTCCTTGAATATTGTTGGTGCTCAACTTTTAAATTGCTCCAATTGTAATACCCCAAAATTCGCTCATTGCCATTATACCAATTCTGGTCTATTTCTGATAATTTCTAAGTCCTATTCTAATAGGCAATTCTCATTCTCCTATTCGCTACTTGACTTAATTGTAAGATGCAAAAAAACCTAAATCTGCATTCATCATGCTTATTATTTAATTCTTATAGTATTTACTCATATTAGTCACATTAAACCTATTGATTAATATTTAATTTAATTATTAAGTATTTATACTTTAATTAAATTAAATTATATCCTAATGGCTAATGTACTATGGAATTAAATTTATTTAATTTAATAAATATGCCTATCTTGATTAATTAAATGTAATCATTTAATTAAATGGGAAAGGTATTTCTAATTAATTAAACGAAATTATTTAATTAAATGGAGTACTTACTTCTAATTAATTAAACAAAATTATTTAATTAAATAGGAAGACATTCCTAATTAATTAAATGAAGTTATTTAATTAAATAAGAAAGGTGTCTCTAATTAATTAAAGATTATTTAATTAAATAGAATAAGTAATTATGAGAGCATATCTCATTTTATTAAATTAAATATCTCAACAAAATCTCTCTTCAGGTCAAAAAGGGAAATTTCCAGTTCACTATTGATCAAAAATGAGTTAAATCAGTTAACTCCTTTTTCTACTCAAATTAAAATAGTTAACTCCTTATTTTACTCAAATTAAATATGTTAACTCCCTTTAATTTGGGAATCTCCCTTTATGACTGGACTTCGTCTTCAATCCTGATTGTTGATCCGAATTGATCTCAACCATTGATGGATTTCAGAAAAGTCTATTTAAGGGACCCTCATCTCTTCATTTTAGAGGATGAATTCGGAGAATTTGCATCGAATTGCTGCTGAAATTCATGCTCACATTTACTTACATTTCTTGCATACATTCTCATTCTTAGTTTAATCTCATTTTAGTTTAATCATGCATATGCTTAATCTAGCTTGCTTTATTTGTTCTTAGATTACATTGCATCTTTCATTCTAGATTAATCTGCATACTCATTCTTAGCTTAATTTCATTGTCAAATCCTTCGTTCTTAGAGGGTCTGGTTGCTTAAACACCTCGAATTTGAGGATATTTGACAAGCAGTTCCCTTTAGATAGAAGGCAACAGGTCGCTTTGCAGGCTGGTTTTCGGATGAACAATCCAATGTTCATTCTGGGATGAATCCGCATACAATGACCGTGTTGAAGTGTGTGTTTTAGCAGAGGCCACATATTCACGCATACATTTTTGGCGCCCAAAGTGGGGCCCAAAATCAGTTTTTCTGGCCTCTTTCTATATTTTTTAATCATTTTTTTGTTCTCTATTTGTACTGTTTCGCACAGTTTTGGGAATCTTTGCGTGAGATTGTTCATTTTCACGCGAGGATCCAGAATCTTCACGCAAAGATTCTTTCCACGTCGCATGAGAAAGTTTTTTGGCACGCGAAACTTCACACAAAACCTGTAATTTTGTGTGAGCTGAATTTGATTTCATGCAGGCTGTAAAAATTCTTCGCGTGGACTGTCAAGAATTTTGCGCGAAACTCTGCTGATAGAGACAATTTTTTGCATTTTCTTTTGTGTTTTCTAATTTTTCTACTAACTGTTCGTGGTTTCTAGTGTTTTTGTGTTTTCTAATTTTTTTTGGAACAACATAACAACAATTTGTGGGACAATGGGAAAAGTGTGCTAAATTTTCCAGAAACAAGTAAACATCTACTAAGCGCGTTGTGAGGATTACTAGGTAATTCTTTTTTATTGAGAACACTTCATTTAGAGCTAAAATGAACATCTCTTGTGTCAAGCTTGTGTGTGTATTTTCTTTCATGTTCTCAGTTTACAACACATGCATAATTTGATACTAGGTTGTGATCTCTATTAGTTTCATCTAGCAGGCTTAGTCTTTAGTGATAGATCTAATTAGCTATCTTGGGTTATTGGACTCGTTAATCTATCGGCCCCTCGTTCCACCCTGTGGTTGCAAGCTCAGCACCATGTTAAATAGGGGAGGGGTCTATATGACATAAGCATTAAAGGCTCCACAAGGCAACCCTTTTGTGCTTTCTAGAACTCACTAATTTCTTTGGACTCACCTCACATTAGTTAAAGTGTTAAATGTACCACCTTGTGCTTTTTGATTTCTTTTGGATAGATTTTTTTTTAGGAATTAACATCTGTACACACATAGTAATTAAGCCCCCATGAACACTATTTGTGGATCTTGAGGGAGGGTTCCTAGTGAAACTCCTCTCTAAGATGGATTCCTTATAGGTGGGGAGGATACTTTGAGCATCTCATAGATAGATGAATCTTCGACTTGTTGATCAAGGCATCCTTTCTTCGAAGAGGTAGATAGATCACGGGGAGATGATAACATAGACCTTTAAGAGATAATCTTAGTTTAGCGTGTCGAATTAATCTATCTATTTTGATTGGGCTAAAGGTGAAAATGTGTCAAAACCTTGAATCTAGAAGTTAATTCCTCTCGTGGTATACTATTGTGAGTTTGTCACCTTTAGAGAGGGTTAACTGTAGCAGACAATCCCTCTACAAGGAAAATTGCGTTGACGAAACCTCGAGCGGTAATAGCCATTTTTGCCATGGTAGTGATAACCGCTATATAAATGTCCTTGTGGAAGAAATCTCCACGGGTGTGGTTCATTGTGGGTTGTTAGATCTCCCTAGTAGCTCTTGAAGATTAAGTTCTCGAACTGTGTCAAAACCTTGGTGTACCAGGATTGGAGGTCACCCCTGTGAGTCATAAAAGTTGCAGAGTCAAACCATTACTAAATACCTTAGAGAGGCCAACTTTTATTTTTTAGGAATGTATGCGTGATTGCAAAACTCTTTGAAAATGTACACAAATAGCTCTCTTAAGGACTAGCACAAAACTAAGTCACTTGATTGTTCATGAGTAAGGTTGCTTTTTCCCTTGCTCATTGTTTCTAGACGTGCTTGAAATCACTTGCTTGCTGTTCTACGTGCCTGTTTATCTACCTGGTTCTTGGAACGATAAAAAATTTAATCAAAATTAGTCACTGTTGTGAAACTGTTCTATCCTTTCATGCAAAATTATTTGGGTCTCATGGGAAATCATCTGGCTCTCGTGCGAAGCCATTTTGTCCTCGCACAAAATTAAATTTATGTTGTGCATCTTCGTACGATCTGGTAAACATTCTTGCATGAAATTAAAAACTGTTACTTACCTTTGCATGAGACAGAAACATCTTTGTGCGGCCTGTAAAACTTCTTCACGCGACCCGTAAAGGTTTTTCACACAAGACTTTGTATTAGCATTAACAATATGGGTCTGTTCTAGCTATCTGTAGCCTACACACTATCCATTTCTGCATCCATTTATCACTCTCTGTTTGCAAACAGTCCTAAAATAGTGACAATTTGCTTAACTGAAAACTTGTGTCTTATACCTTGACTAGTCTCATCTCATAAGTAATTTTGGTCCTCGTCTTAATGCTTGTCATACTTTGTGTCACAGTGGTCATAATCTCTGGCTATTCTAGCCTTTAAATCAGACCATTTGTGCCTTAGTGAACAACATTCTTGCTACTATCTTGTCCTTTTTGAGACTCAGTCTTAGTGTAGTCCTTGTCCAAGTTCTAGCTTCTTGTCCTTGCCTATGACTGTCAAAACTAGAAGCAGCAAGTGTTTTATCCTGATAACATTAGACATGGTCATGCTACAGGTCATAATCATGGCAGAGGTAGCTTACCTTTCACTACGTAATCTATATCCAGTTTGGCTAGTGAGGCATCTTCACAGTCTTCCTCACCTACAAGGTCATCTCAAGTTCAACGAACATTTTCCAATTTGCAACAAATTAGGAATCTTTTTTACCAAGAGGATACTGAGACAGGTAGAAGTCCTGCATTCCCAAACACAATGTACGATCCTTTCTCCATAGACCCTTTTGAAACAAAACATACGAAAACTAAACAAGTTCCTATAATGATTAATCGTGAACCTGAATGGGGTAGTCATAGTCGATATCAAGAACAACCTAGGGATGACAAGGAGAAAGAGAAAGAATATGACACTGATGAGGAATAGGAAGATGTGGAAATCCTTCCTAAACACATAGCAAAATGTCAAAGAGACAAGAACTTTCAGAAGGTCATGGGAATCCTACTCCACGAAGAGAAAGAAAAGTAGTTTCTCAAACTCACCCAAGAGGGAGCTAAACTGCCCACACATTTCAATGTGGAGACCATTATCACACGTAAAGAAGAAACTAAGACCGCTAAACTCCAAAAACAACTAAAAATTATGCAAGACCAATTGGCTCAGATGATGCATGAGAAAGAGAAACCCAAAAATACATACACATTGGATGCTCTTTGTTCATTTCCATTTGACAAAAGTATAAACATGTCGCCTTTCCCAAGAGGCATAGAACTACCCAAATATGATAAGTACTTTGGTACTACTAATCCCCAAGATCACTTGTGAGAATTTGGTGCTTTGTCTATGGAGTTTTTACACAATCAAATGTACCTCATGTGTTTATTCCCTAGAAGCCTAGGTGGTCAGGCTTTGGAGTGGTTCTCACATTTACCTCCTAGTATCAAGATGTTTTACGAAATTGCTGATTCATTTGTTTAGCAATATTTTCATAACATTCAACATCCTATAAATATTTAAGATCTGTGCAACCTTAAATAGAAGGTTGGTGAGCCTTTTCTCACTTTCCTCCAACGATGGAGACAACTTTACACTAAGTATTCCCGTAAAATCCCAAAAATGGAGAAGCTTGACATTTTCACTGATAACCTCTTACTTGATTTCGGGTATAGAGTCCAACTACAAGGTCCATGTACCTTTGAAGACATGATTACATAGGCTATCTGTATCAAAGAATTTATGGTCAAGAAAGGTGAGCTCACTCTTCAGAGAAACTCAAAACAAGGTTCTACTTCCAACAGTGATAAAACCAAACATGTCAACAAGAACCGAGAAATTGTACATGATGGAGTTGTTGATAATGTCACACCAAAACCTGCTAAAGTAGCATTAATCTCACAGATTTTCTCAAATTGGCCAAAAATGCTGAGAAGTCTCCTCCTAACAATAAGGCATCTAGGAACAAACTGAGAAAATCATGGGTAGCACGACCCAAGCGAGAGTATATGCCTTTGGGAGAACCTTTGGATGTAGTTTACAAAACATTGCTACAACACAAGCTTATCTCACCAATGGATAACCCTCGTCCCTATGATCCACAACCACGTCCACCATGGTGGAATGAGACCTCATTTTGTGAGTATCACCAAAACAAGGGACACAAAACTAGCAACTGTATAAACTTACGTCATAAAGTCTAGGACATGATTGATGCTAGTGAACTTGTGGTAGATGGACATAACAAAAGCTCGAACCACAAGGCATTCAAAGAGCCTTTCCCAGCTTATGTAAAGGGAGAGACTTCGAAACCAAAACCCTACAATAAGGTCAACTATACATATTCCAACGATGATAATGTCATTCACATGGTTGAACCTGTAGATTTTGAATACTGCGATGTTATTACCATAAAGGGGAAGCAAGATAATGACAAACCCAAGACACCATTTGTCTTAAAAGGCCCTACTTCCAATAACATGGATAATGCATCTTCACATCATTGTGCTAACGCTATTACTCGCTCTCATGCAAAGTTGGTGCTCAAAGGCCCAACACCTCCTATGTCAAATCTTGAACAACACAAGGACAAAACCCTTGATGGTCCATCCGATAAAGGTCCAAAACACACAACGAACTTGACTGCAACCAGTTATAGTGTTCTAGATCAATTGAAATGAACTAATGCTCACATTTCCATATTTGAGCTGCTTAAGATCTCGCCTGCTCACAGGAAAATTCTAGACAAAGCCCTCACTGAGGCAAATGTTCCTCAAGATCTTGATCTTGAGCAATTTCAATCCATGGTAGGTCACCTAACCTCACCTCATCTTATGACGTTCTTCGAGGAGGATGAAAACTCACTGAATCACCCACACAATTAGCCTCTCCACATTGAGGTTATGATCCACCAGACACGTGTTCGTCGGGTACTCATTGACAATGGCGCTGGCCTAAATATTGTTTCTGCTGCTCTGCTTAGACAATTAAATTATTCTGAGGACTCTGTTGATCCTCGATGAAAGATCACTATTAAAGTGTACGATGAAGTAGAATGAAAGTTACTAGGCCTTGCAACTTTACCTATTCGCGTCGATCCTATCGAAAGGGATGTCACATGTCAGGTGCTTGACATTCCCTTAGCCTAGAACATTCTATTGGGATGGCCATGGATACATGAGATGCGTGTTGTGTCATCCACATACCACCAATGCATTAAATTCCCATTTTATGGCTCCAAAGTTACTATTCCTGCCACTACTAGCTACACTTGCAATATGCTCAAAGCTACTAATTCTTTCATCCCTGCTAACCGTGAGTTTGCTGATTGGCACAACAATAAGCTGAAAAAAATTGAGTAGTCATTTAAATTGAAAGAAACTGGTATGGGAGAGTATCACATGGAACTAGTGCTATCATTAACATCTATTCCAGAGTCCCCTTGACATTTTGGGAAACCCTCAGAAGAAAAGAAGCCATTCGTGTTGATAGCTCAGACCAAGTTTAATGGCTCTTTTGTCAAAGCTACAGTGCCCTTAGAAGATGAAAGCAAAAACAAAGCCATTTTTGCATGCCTTTACAAAGAAGAGGCTCTAGTAGACCTAACAGAACAAGCTCGAGAAATCACTCCTAAGAAGTATGGGCCTGGTCTTAAGCTTATGAAGCGTTTTGGTTACAAGGGAACCGGCCCTATTGGGTGCAATAACAATGGTTTAATAGATCCTATCAAAGCAATAGCTCAAAGAAAAAATGACACAACTAGCCTAATGTTTAAGAAGGTCCCTTTCCATTTGGGATCTAATAAATTCATACCCGTCCCTGAGAGTTCATCTTAAAATGAGTCACAATCTAAGTCAGGTACTCGAGAAGAAGAATCTGATGATGAGGATTCTTACCCTCATCCTATTCCTTATGATCTTGCTAAATTTTTTGCTAAGCCAAATGACTTTGTGCCACATGTTAGCACTGTGGATGATACTAGTGATTCTTCTGAGGACAATGCTGAGCAACTCAAATATCATTCAGAAAAGGGAGAATCTAGTCAGTCATGCCATATTGAGTATTTGTGTATGAATCCAGAGGCTGAAGGAGAGTATGTCCCTATCACTGTTGGGGAGTTCTATAGTCTCTCACCATGTAGCACCGATTCTCATGAATATGAATTTGACAATCTTTCAGAAGCGACTACTAATAAAGACATTGACCAAGTGCATGTCTATGAAAATCAAATCGAAGTGAGTGAAACATTTAGGGATAGGTTACAGGGGTCTGATCCAACTAGTGTCCTAGAGTCATCAATTACTAACATTTTTACTCTGAGGCATTTGAATACACCTGTGGGTGAGGTCGTCGTAGGTCTCGAATTGCTGGTCCATGAATTTAATGACTATACTATGAACATAATTGAACCAGCCACTACTCTCTCACTTGCACATCCCGAGCTTATAGACTAGAACCGCAATGCATCTAACAAAGTCCCCACATTCTAGAATGACTATGCTCTTTCTTGTTACCTAAACGCTAGCGAACCTATAAAATCTTCCACTAATGAATAGAGCATCAACATGACTGAGGCCAACATCAAATATCTCAGTCACATAATTAAAAAGAAAAAATGCAAGAGGTCCGATAATGAAAATCACATTGTGGTAGTGTTGGATCCCAAAAAAGTAAAAACAAAAGACATATCGAAGGGTGAAAACCTCTTTGAGGTTCCCGCGGATGAGATATTTGATGTCCTTCCCAGTCACTTTTAGGAGAGATCATCAGTGTTAATAGAGCTGACATAGCCAGTTAACCTGGGCATAGAAGAACATCCTCATGTGATACATCTGGCTCAGTCATTGTCAACTAAAGAAAAGGAACAATTCATTGCCTTTTTCAAGGAGAAAATAAATTTTGCCTAGACATATTCTGACATGCCAGGATTGGATCTTGATCTTATCATGCATCACTTGTCCATAGCACTAGGCATCAAACTAGTTAAACAAAAGCTTTGGAAAATGTATCCTCATGATGATGGATCATGATGACCCTGCACTTTCTTATCCTGATGATGGATCATATAGTGTGATCCGAAACGTTGCTGAAATAAACAAACACAATCTAATCTAGAAAACTTAGTACTTTACAAATGGATTGTGGAAATCTGTTACTGTTAAATGTATCCTCATGTTGCATTGCTAGTCAAAGCCGAATTGGAGAAACTTCTAAAGGCTAGTTTCATTTGTGCAATTGATTATGCTAAATGGATATCCAATATTGTCCCTATGTCCAAGCATGAAAAGTCTATCAAATTTTGTACAAATTTCCGTGATCTTAACTTGGCATGTCCTAAAGATGACTTTTTGCTCCCTAATATTGATATGATCGTAGACATGATGGTTGGCTATGAGATGTACTCACTTATGGATGGTTTTTCTGGATACAATCAGATAAAAATTGCGCTAGAAGATCAAAAGAAAATAGCTTTCACATGTGCATGGGGAACCTTTTGGTGGAATGTGATGCCATTTGGTTTAAAGAATGTTGGAGCTACATATCAATGGGCTGTTACTACAATTTTCCATGACATGATGCATAGAACCATGGAGGACTATGTTGATGATACCTTGGTCAAAAGCACTAAACGCAATACTCATTTGCACGATTTGGGTCCCATCCTAGATCGTATGGAAAAGTTTAGTATTCGGCTCAATCCTAAGAAATGTGCATTTGGTGTCACATTAGGAAAATTGTTAGGATATATTATTTCTACAAAGGGAATTGAAGTAGATCCAAAAAAAGTACAAGCAATAATGGACATGCCACCACCTCAAAACATCAGTCAAATGAGAGGACTACAGGGAAGGCTTCAATCCATTTGCAGGTTCATTTCACAATTGGTGGATAAATCACAACCCTTCAAAAAGACCTTACATAAGGGTGTGAAATTCAATTGGAGCTAGGATTGTGAGCAAAGCTTAACACAAATTAAACAATATCTTGTCAATCCACCAATCTTGATGCCTCCTATGCATGGGAAGCCTTTACTTTTATACATTTTAGCCACTGAAACATCTTTGGGAATCTTGTTGGCTCAGGAAGACAATGATAACAAAGAAAGAACTATTTATTACTTGAGCCAAACATTGGTCTCTTATGAGAAAAACTATAGCATTATTGAGAAAGCTTGCTTGGTAGTTGTCTTTGCTTCCCAAAAGTTGAGACACTACATGCTTGCCCATACTACATGGCTTGTGGCTAAAATAGATCCATTAAAGTACTTTCTCAGTAAGGCAGCTCTCACAGGAAGATTGGCTAAATGGGTCATGATACTAAGTGAGTATGACATCCAATATGTTGAATGCAAAGCTATAAAGTGACAGGAAATTGTAGACCAGCTGGCCGAGGCACCCATACAGAGTCTTCTACCAATAAACATTGATTTTCTAGATGAGTCAATTCTAACACTCACTCACCATACATGGGTTATGTTCTTCGATGGATCCTTCACACAACAAGGATCAGGTGCTGGATTACTTTTCATCACACCACAAAGATACTCATTGCCCAAAGCATACAAGATTATATTTCCTTGTACAAATAACATTGCTAAATATGAAGCTTTGATCAATGGTATGAAAATTGTAGCTGAATGGAGAGTAGATCAGTTGGATATCTTCGATGACTCTTAGCTGGTCATCAACCAAGTAAATGATGTGTATCAAACAAAGGATGAAAAACTAATTCCTTACAAATGCATGGTTGATGACTTGATGAAATATTTTGCACACATCACCTTCCAACAAGTTCCACATGCAAATAATAAAGCGGGTGACACCATGGCCACTCTGGCCTCCCTTCTACAAATGCCAAAAAAGATCTACGACATGAGTTCTTGGTGGAAGCGTTACACTACCCAGCCTATGACACACCTGATTCCAGGATGATCTATTCTATTATAGGACAAGAATCATCCTGCTACCATGACATCTATTCCTACCTTCATAATCAAACCATCTCGGAAGGTCTAACCCAGAATGAGAAACATTACCTAATCTGTAACGCTTCACATTATATCATTATTGCTGACGATCTATATAGGAGAGGTCTTGATGGAACACTCCTTAGGTGTTTAGAACCTGATGAGTCCAAATGTGAACTAATTGACATTCACGATGGCATTTGCGAATCTCATTCTAATGGCCTAACAATAGCTCGCAAACTCCTTCATGCTGGTTACTACTAGCCTAAAATGGAGCAAGAAGCTGTTAAATATGCTAGATCCTGCAAGCAGTGTCAGCTACACGGGAATCTCATTCATGCTCCAGCTAGAGAGTTGATTCCCTCTATTACAACATGGACATTTCAACAATGGGCCTTTGACTTGGTGGGGCAAATTCACCCAACCTCTTCTAATGGACATAAGTTCATTATCACCGCTACAGATTATTTCACGAAATGGGTAGAGGCAGTCCCTCTCACAATTGCTGATGGAAAAACTGTAGCACTTTTTATAAAAAACTACATCATTTGTAGATATGGTATACCATCCTCAATCATTACTAACAATGGAGGATAGGGTAAAAATAAAGACCTCAAGAAACTGTGCAAGAAATTCAAGATTACACAACATTGGTCTTCCATTTATTACCCTCAGGGTAATGGCCAAGCTGAGGCATCCAATAAGGCGATCCTCAAAATTCTTCATTGCACAGTCAGTAAGTCAGGGAGAGACTAGCATCTCCAGATCAATCCAGCCATGTGGGCATATAGGACAAGCATTAGAACTCCAATGAGCATGACTCCTTTTGCGTTGGTATATGGGGCGGATGCTGTGCTTCTGATAGAGGTTGAGATTCCTACCTTGAGAATCTCTATGAAAGGTCTTATCACTGATGATGACTATAGGATAGCTCAGCTTCAAGATCTTGTGTTGCTGGATGAATGATGACAAGTGGCCTGTGATCATCTATAAGCATATCAATAAAGAATGGCACGAAGCTACAATAGGAGAATTAGGCCACGTGACTTCCAGCTGGGTGATCTCGTCTTGAGAGAGAATCCTAAGAATCAACAACAAAAAATGCAAAAGGGAAAGTTTGAACCAAATTGGCTAGGTCCTTATATCATTACTGCAATATATGGATCTGGCACCTATCAACTTTCCACAATCAAAGGAGAAGTTCTTAAAGAGCCTATGAACACTCTCCACTTGAAGCGGTTTTATAGTTGATTCAATCTCAGTAAGCTCTCTGTACATATCTAAATGTCCTGAAACAAATCAAAAAAATTGGAAAAAGTCCTGAAAAAAATTGTTACCTTGGTGAAAACCTAGTAATAGGTGCCTTGGTAACACCAAAAAAAGTGAAAAATCTCAAAAATACAAAAAAAAATCAAAAAGAGAAAAATACAAAAAAATTGAAAAAAATAGAAAAGTACCATTGGTGAAAACCTGAAAACAGGCATCATGGTAGCAAAAAAAGAAAATCTTGCCAAGAAGGTGAAAACCTAGTAAATAGGCACCTCTTATTCCCAATGCTCCATCTTGCAGCACATCTTCTAGCTATTCTGTATAGTCACTTTCATGCTTTCCTACTTTCTACTCATGTATCCATGGATTGAGTCTTGTCATAGCTCAGGGGCATCCCCCCTTAGTGTCACTCTTTTCAAGATTCTCCTCATAGAATCTCCTTTGCAAAAATCACCAGTGGTCCTCACTACATCTGCCTACTGTCGCTAGTGTCACTCTTTTCAAGATTTTCCTCATAGAATCTCCTTCACGACAGTCACCAGTGGTCCTCACTGTGTTTGCCTACTATTGCTAGTGTCACTATTTTCAAGATTCTCCTCATAGAATCTCCTTTTTGACAGTCACCAGTGGTCCTCACTACATCTGCCTACTGTCACTAGTGTCACTATTTTCAAGATTCTCCTCATAGAATCTCCTTCGCGACAGTCACCAGTAGTCCTCACTGCGTCTGCCTACTATCGCTAGCGTCACTATTTTCAAGATTCTCCTCATAGAATATCCTTTGCGACAGTCACCAGTGGTCCTCACTGCATCTGCCTACTATCGCTAGTGTCACTATTTTCAAGATTCTCCTTGACAATCACTAGTGGTCCTCACTGCGTCTGCCTACTTTCACTAGTGTCACTATTTTTGAGATTGTCCTCATAGAATCTCCTTCACAATGATCACCAGTTGTTTCAGCTGTGTCTATCTACTATTCCTAAGTCATGTCTCCAGATTCCTTTATGGAAAATCTATTGCGTTAGTCACCAGTCATCTTGGTTGTTTCTGTCTACTTTCACTTAGTCCTTCTTAGGTTCTTCATCATGAAGATTCCTCTTTGACCTCAATCACCAGTCGTTCTAACTATGTCTGCCTACTGTTGTCACCCTACTGAAGAGATTTCTTTAGAACATGTTCTAGACATTAGCACTTGACATCAATCTCGAAAACATTGAACTCAAAAAAATGATATACTTGTTTGCATATGTTGAGCATTTTTTTTGTTTGCTTTGTTTTTCTTTATCATATCCCCTCGAGCAACTTGATGATGTCATCTTTGACTAGAGAAGTAATGATTGGGGGCATGATCTTTTCCTTTGCTTCCTATTTGCGGTTTAGTTCCAATAAGTTGATCTATTCCTATAATAGGGGTGTCCACTATAAGAGCCTCCATCTTGTATTGGATGTCCATGTGTACCTCAACTTCTTTTATACAGATACATCAATGACATTGGTTCTTCTCCTTGTTTGTTGGAGTGAACTCTTCATGCTATAGTACATACTGATACTTGTCTTATTAAGTGAACATATGGGTCATTGCGAGTATATCTAGCACACTTCTGTCTTAGGTTATGAACACAAGGGTCGTTGCGGACAGAATGAATACTAAATACTTAGCATAAGAGGAATCTCCCGTGTGTTTGGTGTGCTTGTCATGCAAGAAACATTCAGGTCATCCTAACATTTATGCTTTGATGCTTATGTTAACTTGCTACATTAAAAGGAACAAATGTTCTGGTTATTCTGGCTTCTTGTGCCTCGAATGCTTACATTTAATCCTGACATCCCAATAACGTATGTTATATTCATATTTTCATGATTGCAATGTTAGTGGGAGTTGTATAACATACGAGCTTTATTTTATATCCAATGATGATAAATCGTCGAGGCTTGGTAACCAGACCTAGGGTTGCATTTAACATAGTCTTGCATTACATACTTCATTTGCATTACCACATAATTCGATGGTAATTCTATTCATACTCCACATGCATTAGATTCCTCCATGACTGCACAATCATTTGGTTCATCGATTCTCGCTCCTCAATGGAATACCTGTGACTATCAAACAAAAACACGCAACACTACATACGATGTCAGTTCATACATATGCATTCTATCTAAGTACAACATACATCTCATGTACATCAAAGTAAAACAAAATAGACTGACATGTACACAAGAATACTCAACTCAAAATATCATATATATATATTTTTTTTTTTTTGTATTTATATCAAAGAATGGGTCAGTACAAAAATGGGTGCTACTCGACCGCAATCAATTAAAAATGATACATGTGGTGTTGGTACACCAATCAATACATAGCCAAAGATCAAAATCAAAACCTAGACATAGAGCATCTAACTTTGTCCCAAACCCTCGCCTCCAAGAGGAGCAGGAGGTGCAGGGGCAGCAGGTGGCGGAAGTAGTGGTGGCATATCTGGTCTGACAAGAGGTCGTGCACCTCTAGACTTTCGTGCATACTGAGAGAATCGCTGAACTTGCAATGTCTCATCAGGTAATACACTAGTATATGCTGCATAATAATATGTTGCCCGAGCTGACTGGAAACGAATCTCATCCTGTACTAGCTCCAATCTCCACTCTGCTGTCTCCATGCGCTCTCTCTAAAATTTTTTCTCTTACTGTCGCTCTACTAGTTGCGCATCCTTGACTGCCAATGCAATCTACAATTCTCCCAACTGTCAGGAGGCTGCACAAACCTGCTCTTGGTACTTCCATACGGCATCTTGTACTACACCTGTCAGTTGATCTAGCATATCCTCATTAACCATCTCAAGTGCCTACTACGGTGGAGGTACCTATGGTTGAGGGACCTGCTACTGTGGGACCTCCTACTGAGGGGCCTGATCCTTTTTCCTCTACCTTCTTCACCAACTGTGTCCTTCCCCATTGCCCCCGGCACCTGGGTCTGATCCCATCTGACATGGGGGAATAGGTATCTGCTGTACCCGGTGCTGGACTTGTGGTGGCAACTGTGGCTGTGCTTGCTACTGTTGGGGCACCTATCCTTTTCCTTGTCCCTGTACCTTCCCTTCCATCCCCAATGGATCTATAAAATGTGGTTATGGATGATTGATAAAAAATGCCTAATATGCAGGCATCATCCTGACATCTGCTATCGCCGGCAGGTAGTCCAACTAAACTATAGCTAGGCTACGGATGTCTATCATGGATTGTCCTAGATCCATGCATGGAGGCCATCCTTGCTCAATATCCCTCTGCAACCTAGCATAGGCATAATACTCAACTAAAATGTCCTATGGTTGGCCATACTACTGCCACACTCATGAGATCACAAATCTCTCTATGACTAATGTTGTCCTACTTGCCAATGGTCGAGAACTAAACATCCAGGGCAGCTCTCTAGGAGCATCATCCTAGTCCTCTGTCTCTCTCCAGGGTCACCATATAATAAACACTAGATCATCGAGATGTGTTCACCAGTGCTCAGTCTTACCCAGGTGGGCCTGGATAATATGCCCTCAATATCTGTAGATGTAGGGCTCCATAGGCTCCCGAGAATCCTCAAAAATTGGCCTACATACAAGGAGATGCTCCCAGGCCCAAATCTGTACAAAATAAACACCTGCTACCATTGTCTTCTTCTCATGGAAGATGACTTCATGCATCTCATGAAAAAGATGGGCCAAATGCACTAACCCCACCCAAAGATCTCGGGTGCCTCAACCATCCTATGAAGCATGACACTCCAACCCATGATGTCCCCTGTCAGGACATAGGAAGTAGCTCAAGAAAATACCTAGCACAGATTCCAACTTGTGTGTGGGTCCATAGGTATGCATCAACTCATCCTAGCTGATGGCCCTGCCTCTCAGTAGCTCTCTCCCGAATACAATGGAAAGTGCCTGTGTTCGTAATCAAGGCACTGTATCATAGACGACCCAGGTGCCATGAAATGGGATCCTCAGTAACCTCCATATATCCTCTAGGGTAATTTTCATCTCACCCATTGGCAAATGAAATGTGTTCATCTCTGAATGGAAATGCTCTACTCAAGTAGTCAGTAAGTCGTGATTCACCATCACAGCTGGAATTTGGCATAGTGAAGACAAACCCAATCGGGCAATGTGTGCTCGATCTATGTCATCCAAACTCTGCAATAACTCTCCATATGGCGGATAATGAGATATAAATGAAATGTCTCCAAAGACCTCCTGCACGCACAACAAAAAAATGACAAACAAATGATCACCATCAAGTCAAAATGAAATAAAATGCAATTTCTAAATACGAAATCACAAAATTGTCATGGAATTTCGCACGAGATTCATGAAATCTAGCGCGAAAACATTCAATTTTGCATGAAGAAATTCAGATTCACATGCAATAATTCTTTCTGTGCGTGAAAAAATATCTCATCTCTCGAAGATAGAACCTTCCACGCGAGAAAAGAGATTCTTGCGCAAAACGCGAATCGCCTCGTGCGAAGAATCACCATCCTCGTGCGAAACCAAATTTAACCCGCGCGAAGATTCTCTAGCCGTGCACAAAGAAATAGTGCATCCTATTTCTTCGTGCAAAGAAAGAATATCTTCGTGTGAGAAGAGATCGGTCTCATGTGAAGAAAGAATTGAAAATCCTAAAACATGCTAAAAACATGCAATAAATGACCTAAAAATGTGTGAAAACAAAAGTACTAAGATGGGAAATTGACAACTCACCGATGGTCCGTAGTTTGCTAGCCGACTGTGTCATCTGGAGCGCTCAAAATGATGATATCTCACGTTCACTGCCATGTCTCTATCAGAGCTCAAAATCACTACAAGACAAAAGCACAAATGAATTGAAAATGACCCTTCGAGCCCTTATATAGGTGTTGACTAAATTTTTCAAAGTTCTTAGATTTGCGTGAAAATTGTACCCCTGGCTAATTGGACCGTTCTGTATTCATTTTCAGGATCAAATTCAAAATTTGACACACCTAGGAGCCTCAAAAATGCATTTTAAAATTTTAGGGACCGATGCGATCTAACGCTTGTGCAGCCCAAATCTTTCTGATACTTTGTGATTCTTAGAATCCTTTCAACTTTACATTCTCCATATTTTCAAAATTCATTTTGAAAATAGTCGACTTAAATCAATTGTGGCTGAATCTTGTCAACTTTTAGTCAAACTTGGTTTTTGTGACTTCTTAATCATTTCAAATCAACCCAATCTTTAGATCATTCTGATCTCTTCTAGATTCTGTTGACATGATATACTGCTTCAAATCATATTTCTGGTGTGTCATCTTTCGATTTCACTCCCAAGGGGGCAAGATGATTACATCATTGAATACTTAATGCTTAGGGCATCTTGTTCCCTTTTATCTGGCATCTTTGCCATCTATCACTTGGGGCATCTAATCACTCGGGGCATCTTGTTCCTTTCTATTTGGCATCTTTGCTATCTATCCTATCTTTTCATCAACTGATCAATCTTATAACAACTCTTCTCAGAGTTTGATGGACAGGTATTGGGACAGTCTAATCCCTGACTCCTGAGGATCAAGCCTTGTTCTGGGGATGATTCTATGAATTATGATTGGACCTTGTTATCTTTTATCAATCTCAGATATCTAGGTGTTCTATCTAGATCCTTGAAGGTTAAGCTTCGTGCTAGAGATAATCTTCTAAATGCTTTCAATTCTAGGTATCTAGGTGTTCTATCTGGATCCTTGAAGATTAAGCTCTGTTCTAGAGATAGTCTTCTAAATGCTTTATCACTCTCGGGTATCCAGGTGTTCTATCTGGATCCTTAAAGGTTAAACTTCATTCTGAAGAAACCTTTTAAATGCTTATCAATTTTAGGTATCTAGATGTTCTGTCTAGATCCTTAAAGATTACGCTTCATTCTGGAGGTAGTCTTTTAAATGCTATCGATCTTAGGTATCTAAGTGCTCTACTTGGATTCCTTAGGATTAAGCTTTGTTCTAGAGATGGTCCTTAAAAAGCTTATCAATTGGTCTCCGTGTCATCAACTTTGAAACCAATCTCATCTTCACATCATGCTTTCTAATTTTCTTTGAATTGAACGTGCTACTCGCACATTCATTCAAAGAGGGCAAAATGTAATACTCCAAAATTGGCTCATTGCCATTATACCAATTCTGGTCTATTTCTGATAATTTCTAAGTCCTATTCTAATAGGCAATTCTCATTCTGCTATTCGCTACTTGACTTAATTGTCAGATGCAAAAAACCTAAATTTGCATTCATCATGCTTATTATTTAATTCTTATAGTATTTACTCATATTAGTCACATTAAACCTATTGATTAATATTTAATTTAATTATTAAGTATTTATACTTTAATTAAATTAAATTACATCCTAATGGCTAATGTACTATGGAATTAAATTTATTTAATTTAATAAATACGCCTATCTTGATTAATTAAATGTAATCATTTAATTAAATGGGAAAGGTATTTCTAATTAATTAAATGAAATTATTTAATTAAATGGAGTACTTACTTCTAATTAATTAAACAAAGTTATTTAATTAAATAGGAAGACATTCCTAATTAATTAAATGTTATTTAATTAAATAAGAAAAGTGTCTCTAATTAATTAAAAATTATTTAATTAAATAAAAAAAGTAATTATGAGAGCATATCTCATTTTATTAAATTAAATATCTCAACAAAATCTCTCTTCAGTTCAAAAAGAGAAATTTCCAGTTCACTATTGATAAAAAATGAGTTAAATGAGTTAACTCATTTTTCTACTCAAATTAAAATAGTTAACTCCTTATTTTACTCAAATTAAATCCGTTAACTCCCTTTAATTTGGGAATCTCCCTTTATGACTAAACATCATCTTCAATCCTGACCGTTGATCTGAATTGATCTCAACCGTTGATGGATTTCAGGAAAGTCTATTTAAGAGACCCTCATCTCTTCATTTTAGAGGATGAATTTGGAGAATTTGCATCGAATTGCTACTGAAATTCATGCTCACATTTACTTAAATTTCTTGCATACATTCTCATTCTTAGTTTAATCTCATTTTAGTTTAATCATGCATATGCTTAATCTAGCTTGCTTTATTTGTTCTTAGATTACATTGCATCTTTCATTCTAGATTAATCTGCATACTGATTCTTAGCTTAATTTCATTGCTAAATCCTTCGTTCTTAGAGGGTCTGGTTGCTTAAACACCTCGAATCTGAGGATATTTGACAAGCAATTCCCTTTAGATAGAAGGCAATAGGTCACTTTGTAGGCTGGTTTTCGGATGAACAATCCAATGTTCATCTCGAGATGAATCCGCATACAATGACCGTGTTGAAGTGTGTGTGTTAGCAGAGGCCACATATTCACGCATACAACAATCATCTTTCAATCTTCATTAAAAGGTTAGTTTTATTACAAAGACATGTTTGCAAGTAAATATTTATCATATGAAATTCAAATATAAGAACACACATTTTGATAACTATATGAAATACTACATACTCTATATAATTTTATTAAAAATGTGGCATAGTTTCTACCCATAAGTTTATCATAGGTTCGGTAAACATAGGTCCACAAATGTTTGGACAAAGATAAAATAGAGTATCAACAAAGTATCCTAAAACTATCATAAAATAAAAGCAGATTTTGGTCTCATCAACTAGTCCAATGAAAAGTCACATATAAAATACTTATGAAAGTAAAGCTAAATTATAATTTTATTATTCCATCATTCACATATAACACATTCCATAATCAAATTTCTACTCGCCATCAATTTACATATAAAGCATTTAATCATTAATCCTAAAAAATAGCTGCATGTTACTAACTTTCCTAACAAGATCAAATTAAGAATATGAGACACATCATATTTCCATTTCTTATCATAAAAGTGAAATACTGAATAAATATCCATTAATCCATCAACTATGTCAAATAAGGTCTAATACATATCATAATGGGAGACCACAAGGTAAATATCATCGGTTAAGTAGAAAAATTTACTATCCATCACGTATCAAAATATATATTGAGGTATCTAGTCCTAAATAAAAATGGAAATATAGTATCTATGCTATGATGGGTTGGGGTGAGACCTTATATCCTTGCCCCCTAGGCATGAACTTCTTCCTGGAGTTCATAAAAAATATGTGGGTACTGTGCTTTTATCTTTGCTAAATCCTCCCATGATGTCATGACCTCATCATAATAGTCTCACTAGACTCTAACCTAGTTTAGCTCTCTGCCCTAAAGTGAAATGGTTTGCCAAGCCAATAGGCGAATAAGCTCTAAGGCTATCTGTCCATTTGACTCCACCTGCAATGCATCCCAATCTATGAGGTGAGACTCATTATAATTATACTTCCACAATATAGAAACATGAAATACATCATGGATACATGACAGGCTAGGTGATAGGGCTAGACAATAGGTGACTGATCTTATCTACTTCAAAATCTTGAATGGTCCAAAAAAATGGGGTGCTAATTTAGAGCCCTTTCCATAATGGATTAGACTCTTATGAGGTTGCACTCTTAGGAATACTCTATCACCCACCATGTACTCTATATTTTCCCTCTTGGCATTTGCATACTTCTTCTATCTATCTTGGGCCTCTATGAGTCATTGCCTAATCTATGCCACCTATTGTTCCATGTCCTTGACCAACTATGGTCCAATGGACACCTTGTGCTCGGTCCTATCTCAACTCGAAGGTGTCCTGTAAGGTGTACCTTACAAGGCTTGGTACCTTGGCATACCAATGGAGGAATGATGCCCATTATTGTAGGAAAACTCAGTAAGATGCAAGTATTCCTCCAACTTAGCCTGGATATCTATCACATACATCCGCAACATATCTTCTAAAATTTGATTAACCCTCTCTGTTTGTTCATCTATTTGAGGATGATAAGCAGAGTTGAGCCTTGTGCCCAATGCTACCTATAATTCCCTCCAAAATGATTATGTAAACAAGGAATCTCTATCTGGGATGATCTAACGAGGGATACCATGAAGTTTGAAAATGTCTCTCAGGAACACTTATGTAACTACAGGGGTGATGAAGCTAGTCTAAACTAGAGAAAAATAGGCAACTTTGGTCAAGGTGTCAACTGTCACCATGATGGCATCATGATGATAAGAAGACATCAGAAGGCCAAAAATAAAATCCATAGAGATAGTGTCCCACTTCCACTCTGATATCTCATGGGGCTGCAAGAGTCCACCTACATGACCATTTTCTGCCTTAACACTCTGACACTCAAGACATCTGGCAACAATATTAGCAATCTACATCCTCATACTAGGCCAATGATATAGCTTTCTCAAGTCAACATGGAGTTTCTTAACTCCAAGATGTGCTATATAAGGTGCTTGATGAACCTCTAGAGTAATGAACTCACACAAGTCAACTATGGAGGGTACATAGATGCACCCTTTATGTCATAATAATCTCTTAGAATCCAATGAATAATCATCAAATTTCCCCTCAAGGGGTCTCTAGACTATTTGGCAAAAATTCTGCATAAAATTCATCCTCTGGTAAGTGATGCATAATATGCTCCCTCAAATCTATGCCTGTAACCATGGAAGCAAGCTCATGATTTCATTTACTCAAGGCATCTGCCTCTACATTCTCCTTACAATTAATGTAATGTACATCAAAATTGGACTCACATAGGAACTCCATCCATCTCCTTTGCCTAGCATTAAGATTTGGCTATGTGAAAATATACTGCAAGCTTTGGTGATATGAATGAAGTTCAAATCATTTCCCTAGAAGGAAATGATGCCATCATGCCAACACATGGACCACTACTATGAGCTCGAGATCATGAGTAGGGTAATTGAGCTCATGCCCCTTGAGTTTCTTGGACTTGTAAGCTGTGGCTCAACCCTCTTACATAAGAATAACTCTGATTTCATCTAAGGAAGCATCTGTGCATACTACAAAATCCTTTGAGGGGTCAGGTACTTCCAAAATGTGTGCACTAGTGAGTGCCCTCTTGAGCTTCTAGAAGGCCTCCTTACACTTTTTATCCACTTAAACTTCTTTCCCTTTCTCTGAAGAGAGGTAATAGGGTGAGCTACCCTAGAGAAACAAACCACCTATAGTATCCTGCCAAACCCATAAAACTTCTAACCTCCATGACACTGGTAGGTGCTAGCCAATCCATGATGGCTCAGATCTTGGATAGGTCCACATTTTGAAAACCTACCATAAAGCTAATTCTCCCTTAACCATTGTAATACCTAGTGTAGGTGCTCTTCATGTTCCTCCTCATCACAAGAATAGACCAGTATATCATCTAGGAGCACTACTACAAACTTGTCTAGGAATGTGTGAAATATTGCATTCATGAGGCTCATAAATACATCTAGGGCATCCATGAGACCAAAAGGTACCACCGTGAACTCATAGTGACCATATCTTGTACAAAATTTAGTCTTGTGGATGCCACTTTCCATGATGTGCAATTGATGCTACCCTAACTTCAAATCTATTTTGGAGAAAACTCGGGCACCCTATAAATGATCAAATAAGTCATCAATCTTGGGTAACAGGTATCAATTCTTGATAGTCACCTTATTTAGCTACTATTAATCAATGCACAATCTGAGTAATCCATCCTTCTTCTTAACAAAAATCACTAGTGCTCCCCAAGGTGATACACTATGTTGGGTAAGTTCCTTCTCCAATAGTTCCTCTAGCTAAATCTTAAGCTCATTGAGCTCATGGGTGGTCATCCTATAAGGTACTCTAGATACAAGTTTAGCTCTTGGTATGAGATCAATATGGAAATAAATTATCCTTGATGGTGGCATACTAGGAAGCTTTGATGGAAACACATTTGTAAACTCCTATAATATCAGATAGGCATCAAAGAAAGGTTCCTCTCCTACCTCCTCCTCTTTATCACTGATGGTGATTGTGATGGAAAAAAATTGACACCCCTTCTACATGCACTACTTAAGCTACATGGTGGAAATCATATGGAGGGATACTAGCCTCTAAACTCCTAAATCACACTAGGTGTACCATGATCATCTACATACTCAATCCTCTTCCATCTACAATCCACCTTAGCATTATGGGCGCTAAGCCAATCCATGCCAAGGACTATATCATAGGATCATAATGGAGTAATATGTAGGTCTAATGAGGTGATCATGTCCCCAATCTAAATTGGACACTAATGGATCAAATAATTAGCTAACACCCTAGCCCCATAAGCTAACTCAACCTCTTAGTCAACATCTTGTCTAGCTACCACTAGCTTGCATCGCTCCACTATAAATGGAGATATAAAAGAGTCTATAGCTCTGGAGTAAAATAGTATAGTAACCTCATATCCTTTAATCATACCTATAGCCTCAATCATTGTGGCTTGGTGTTTAGCCTGGTGGTTGTTGACAATTGCAAACACCCTGTGGGATCTACCCATATCACCTACTATAGGCTTTGAGATGGCTCCTTGCTGATTGCCTACTGTGGAACCTTGTGGAAACTCCCTTGCAATATTACCCATACCACCACAAGCATAACATGGTTCATAGGTTTGAATCTATACTCCCTATGGCCTAGACTGCTGCTGACCTGTAGTCCTACTAGACCCACTAAAGCCTCCACTAGAGGACTGGTGAGTCCTGGCTAGCTATGTTTACTACTCTATGGCCTCTAATCATGTCTAGGGCCCTTTGAATGCCACTATTTAGGCTTAGAGCCCTAATAACCCTAAGATAACCTCTGTCTAGTGTCCTTTTGGCCTTTCTACTATGTCTATGGGGCCTTTGGGGACCTCACTAAATGGCTCTAATTACCCTTCTAAGAGGGTTTCTGTTGTGCTAGCTATTGGGAGGGGTTTTGGTTATGGGACCTATCTTGAGATTCCTATCTAGTACAAATATATTTGGCAACCAATTTTGTCTCAACTGCCTCTCTAAAAGTGATAAGGAAAAGCCAACCACACTAATCCTTGGAGATATAAGTTAAGGCCCTTAATGAACTAATGGATGTGTAGCTTTTCATCTATCATGTACTCCACATAAGAAAGTAGCTCTAGGAACCTACTCTCATACTAGGCCACCATGAGACCCCTTTGCTAAAGATCATGAAACTCCTCAACCTTCTTCTGTCTAAAGTGTTTTGACAAATATATATCCTTAAAATGGTCCATAAAGGACTCCCATGTGAGTGTCTCTATGTCTACTCTCCCTACGGTCTCGTCCTACTACCACCAAGTGGAGGCATCCTCTTGTAATAGGTGTATGGTAAGTCATTCCTTTAGATTGCTCCCATGGGTACACAATTCAAAGCACCTCTATAAGCAATATAGCCATGTCTCTACATGTGTGCCATTTGTGGTACTAGTGAATGGAGGTGGCTTAAGTTATAGTAGGTCATTATATCTCGAGGTGCTCTCATTGGTGCTTGATCTAATGTAGGGAGTCGCTCGACCTAGTGTATTTATGCTTGCCCCCTAATCCTCTACAAGTCTAGGTGGGAGACTTCTACTTCTTTCCCTGATATTAGCCCCATGCCCCCTGCATCTTGCTATCCTAGATGTGGAATGGTAGGTGGTAATATTTTCTATACTACCCCAATAATATTATTGATAGCATTCAAAATTTGATCAAGATTTGGAGGTTGCCTTGGTGGGAGTCCTCCCAAATCCTATTGGGTTTGCTCTACAACCCTTGGCCCTCCAACGACTATTTTAGGTGACTGCAGGCATCCTACACAAATTTGCAATTTATAGGTTAGACGCAATGGGTTAGGTTCCTAGTGTTGAAACCTAGCTTTAATACCAGAATGTCATGCCCACAACTCACTAGGGCAAAAACACAACTAATTTTTTTTGATTTACTGACTAGACACTACTAACTAGGCCCCAACATTAATTATCAATAATTTCATTATTACATTTTATTTCCACTTACTTTACTTCTTATTATTACTTTACATACTCATATCTCCCTCTTTACTAGTACCTATAATAGAGTTGATAAATTATTAATTTTTCCTTATAAATCATTGCCTATCCACTATAATGTTATTGCTTTATAATTTATCATTAAATCCTAATAATCCTAATTTAATAGAAAGGATTTCCACTAGTTCCATACATCATTAGTTAGTCAAAGAATTTTCAGCATCTTATATCTACATCTTACTTAATCCTTTATTGACCTATATCTACCCCTACTTGAAGTATCAATACAAAAAAAAAAATTCCAAAAATGTGTATATATATATATATATATATTGATATTGTTATTATTATTACATTTTAATTTTACCATGTTCACTATTCTACATATACATCCTTTAATCATTATTATCATTTTATAAATATTATATTAGTTTTTTATTAATTAAAATAAGTTTTATAGGGATCTTGAAACCCAAAAGTATTACAACATATCAAAAATAGAATTATTCATAGATGTATAGCATAAATGAAACAACTTAACAAAAGCCGACCTTAAAAATTGGCCCGCGGCCAAGAACAAAAAACCAACAAAAAGGACCAGCTACACTAGGAAAGAATGAGGCAACAACCTAACTATCAATTCTCTTTCTTGAGAACCTACAGGGATTCTGTAGCTTCTATGCTCTTCCTATTGTCTGCATCCTCCTGGTCCTAGTTCTGAGTATCCATCTAGTCCCTAGTTTCTTTCAGATAATTCTTAGCCTGCCCACTTTCTAGATTGGATTTCTCCATAATCTCCCTACTAAATCCAACACTAATTAGTAATTCACCCAAGCTATTAATATTTTTATTCAGGGCACTCAAGGTGGCGATCACTTGATTTTCTAGGTTCTAGTGGAAGAACTCCATCCTTTGGACTCTTTGTTCAACCTTGGTGATTTTGTCCTCCTAGTCGACCCTGTGATCCTAGATGTTAAAATGTTGTTGGTCCTAGTTTCTATCCTCTTCATTGTGCCCCTAGTTGCTGCCTCTTTTTTAGTCACCTTCCTGGCTTCTTCTCTCCTTGAGATCTTAAATTTCATGGAACAACCATTTGATTGACTAGAAATTGTCTATCATGTTGTTCAAAAGGTTAAGCCTAGTTTCCATTGCATTATCTGAGATCATAACCAAACTAGGATCACTGAGATCATCATAATGTGTTTTTCCATCAATATCCTCCATCACTTGAATAGTCAAAGGCTCCCTAATAATCCCCAATTTAGATTTATTCAAATTAAAATTCCTCCAAGACCTCCTCCTATTTTTTGCTATCACCACCCCACTCTCTTTTCCCAGAAAGTCTATAGTCAGGGAGGAAGTGGGGCCAAGTCCAGGAATCTCAAGAATCTGGTCTTTGGTGTCAAAAGCCTCATCTTCTTTCCTTTTCATAAGATTCCTTGACATGTTGGTAGAATCCTCCTCCTCCTTTTCACTATCCCTACCCTTCTTCTCGTCCTTCTCATCATTCGCTTCCTTCTCCTTTTCCTCCAGTTCAATGTTCTCGTCATCCTCATTATCCTCCTCCTCCTCTTGAGTTTTAGGCTTAGGGGGAATGAGGGGTAAACCTCTTGGGCTCTTTCTATAGGGGATGTGGGTAGAGGTTTTCCTTTCTTCTTTGGATTTGGACTCCTCTTTTTTTGATTTTATGCTCTGCACATCCTCAGAATCCAAGCTCCTAGTTTCCTTGAAAGTACCCCCAACATCACCAAGGGATTTTCCCCTAGTTTGAGCCTTCAAATACTCATAAACTAGGAGGAGTAATCCCTCATGGAGAGCTGGATTATCAATGGGTTTCCTCTTGAAACCCTTGATACCCTTGCTCATGGAGGTGAAGAGGTAAAAAGGAAAAGAGATTTTGATTCTATGCCTAAAGTGATTAAGCAAGACAAAATGATGCATTCTTATCCTATCAAATTTGGGTTCTAGGGAAATATACTCAATGATGATCTTGAGAACATACCTCCATAGCTTTTTGATTGATCCCATCTTGTAGTACATTTCCACCTTGATGAGCTTATTCAACTCCTTTTCATCCTTCACAAAAAAATTGATAGTGTTTGTTGAAATTTTCTTATCTCTAAAGAAATTGGTCCCTTCCATAGGGATTTCAGCAACCCAGGCTATTAGTTTTTCATTGAGATGGTGAGAGACCCCATCGATTTTGACTCTCCCATTTTTCTAGGAATCCACCATAACCTTTGTTATCCCCACATCAAACCCATGGAGCTTCTCTAGGAATTGAGAAATTCTACCCTTTTCTAGTTTGTACTAGTCCTTCAGTTTCTCCTTCTAGTTCCCCACCTCTCCCGATGGCTCCCTCCTATTTCTCTCTCCCACCATTGTTTCCTCTGATACTAAAAGCCCTCACCTACTCATAGATTTCTTATAGAGATCGGCTTTCTTCAAACTAAAAATTTTTGAGATGTTTTTGAAAATACCAGTATTAATGGTAGTATTCAAATAACCCTTAAAATGTGTTGTATGTACACGCTATTATGTTTTGAAAAGTGTTTTGCATAATTTTTAATAACTCCCTCTCCTACGTGCAATCTTGAAAATCTTTCCATCATTTATTTTGGATTTTTCTAGTACTTCCCTAGATGTGATCTTCCAATAATAAATTATTTATTACCATCAAGAAGATGTCACCAACATACCATGCCATCTCTACATTATTGGCAACTACTTCATTACCAAACTAGTTAGCTACTGAATTGGCCTCCCTGTACATGTGGTTGATGTAGGTCTTTTTGAACTTGCTTAGGTTAGAGTTTAATTCCTCTATTATATTTGCAATGGTCCACAAGGGCCTAGTGTGACCATTGAGATAGTTAATGATGTTTAATGAGTCCCCCTCCAGCCATAGGTTCTCAATCCCAGAAGCTAGGGCTAGCTTAACAATGTGATTGGCAGCACTGGCTTTAGTGAAATGGTTCATTTGATGTCCAAGTAGGGAAAAAAAAGCCTAAACTCCTCCCACATAGCTATTTCTGATGATGTCTTCACTACCCACAGGTCTTGGGTTTCCCTTTAGCAACCCCATCAAAGTTGGCCTTGAACCAATTTTTAGGGGGAAAAAACTGCCTAGCCTCCTATATTTTCCTATCCCTTTCCATTTTCCTCTATTTTCTATTCCCTCCTTCTTCAATAGTTCCTTCCTTGGTGGTGGCAAAGTTCTCCTTCATTAGTCTTTTAATTTTCTTAGTAATAACAAACTTAGGGGATTCCCTGTCTCTGTAGATTCAGTTATTCAATTCTTTTCAAATACCCCAACAAAAATGCAGAAGGGACTAGGAGCCAATTAATTGGAAGATTAAACCAGTATGTGAACTCCTCCATTGGCTAAAGAAATCTTGAATGTTGGCCGGGGGGCACCAACTGACCCCAAAGTCCCTGGCAAGGAGGTTCCAAAATTTGGAGGAGTAGGGACAATGAATAAATAAATGATTGACTATTTCCAAAGCATGTTTGCATAAACTGCATCTGTTGGGAATAGGCTAACCTCACTTAGCTAGATTATCTAGAGTAAGGATTTTATCTTGGAGAAAAAGCCAAAAAAAATGTTAATTTTTGGTGTAAGAGTAGGGATCCATGCCTTTTCCCAGATGGGTTTCTCCATTCTATCCCACAAAGAAAAGTATCCAGAGGTGACCAAGTAATGGCCATTCAAGTTACCTCCCCAAATGACTTCATCCTTCTTATTATTTACTAGAATAGCATTTAGGCTAATCATCAGAGAATTAAGAACTAGGGATATCAAAGATAAGTCTTGCCATCCATTACCTATTTTTTAATCATTTACTTTCAGGCCATATCTTCTTATGTATGGCTCTGCCCATCTTCCATAATTAGGGTGATCAATAAGAGGTATCTAGCTAGTTTAGTCATCCTACCAAAATAAGATATTCTTGCCATTGCCAACTTTTCATTTCACCTTGGACTTACCCAAAGACATAGCCTTTAGGATCCTATTCCATATGTAAGATCCTTGAGGGATATCAGCCTCATGAAGCAAAAGACTAAGCAACTACCTTCTCAGATACTTTTAAATCATGGTTTCCTTCCATTCTCCTATACTCTGAAAGACGCACCAAATCTATTTGGCTAGAAGGGCATTGTTAAGATGTCTAATTTTTTTAATACCAAGGCTTCCATAACATTTGGGAAGGCAAACATGGTCCCAGACAACTAAATGGTATATTTTATGCTCTTCAACCCTTGTCCAGAGAAAGTTCCTTTGAATCTTCTCCATTCTTTTAGCTTGCTTAATTAGTATCCCAAAGAGGCTTAAGGAATAAGTAGGGAGGTTTTGAAATATTGATTTTATGAAAGTGCATTTACCTACCTAGTTGAGAGATGCACCTTTCCAGCTCACAAGTTTCTTGTTGAATCTATCTATATATGATGTTATTCCAAAAAGATTTCGAGGGTTTGGAACCCAAAGACATACCCAAATAACTTGTAGGAAGAGTGCCAATTCCACTTCCTAATATACAAGAAATTTTCCTCTATCTCTCTAGTGGAGTATTGATGAAGTAGACTAAACTCTTATCCCAATTGATAGCCTAGCCAGAATCATTGGTATAAGTATTTAGCAAGCCCTTGAACTCTTTGGCCTCCTGGACCATGGCCTCGCCCCCTAGGATAGTATCATCCACAAATTGTTGGTGGGTGAAAGAATGATGACCAGAGGAAGGCTTGAGACCTTGCAAACTTTGGTCCTACCTTTTTCTTAATTTAAGCCTACCTAGACATATAGTTAGCCAAAATGATGAAGAGAACAGGGGATAGGGAATCACCTTGTTTCAACCCTCTTGAAGAGAAAAATAAATTTGAAGGGGAGTCATTAACTAGAATAGATAAAGAATTGGAAGAAATAAATTGGGAGATGATTTTACAAACTTGGGAGTCAAAGCCAAAAGCTTGTAGGACCACCATCAGGAAATTCCAATTCACCCTATCTTAAGCTTTGGACATATCAAGCTTGAGCAAGAAACCTTCCCTCTTCCTAGCTTTAAGAGAGTGAATCACCTCGGGCACTACAATCATAGAATCTAAAATCTATCTCCCTAGAACATAGCTAGTTTTCTGAGGGGAGATAATCAGGTGAAGAACTCTAAGAAGCCTAGTAGTAAGGAACTTGGAAATGATTTTGTAAAAGGAGTTACAAAGGTTGATGGGCCTAAACTTGTCCATCGAGTCTACCCCTGGGGTTTTTAGAATGAGGACCAAAAAAGTGGCATTGAGCTCTTTCAAAAGGTTTTTGGCCCTGAAGAATTTTTGTACAGCCTTCATAATGTCCCCTTTGACCACTTCCCAATAGACTTGGAAGAAGAAAGTTAGGAAACCATTCAGGCTAGGTGCCTTATCACTTGGAAGAGAAGTGAGAGCTTGAAAATTTTCCTTTGGGGTAGGAATAGCTTTTAGCATAGAGTTATGGTGGGCTTGTAGAATAGTGAGAATAGTAGATAGAATATCCTCTTGATTAGACCTCAAGAGAGTATGATCCTTAGAGAGGAGAGTAGAGATAAATTGCACTGCTTCATCTACTATCTCATTGTCCTTAGATAACAATTCCTATCCTTTCCTAATGTTGGAAATCCTATTAATAGCCCTATTTTTTAAAGTGGTTAAGTGGAAGAACTTGGTGTTCTGATCTCCTTCTTTAAGCCAATTTACTCTTGATCTTTGCTTCCAAAAGTGTTCTTCCCATGTGATGATATTATGAAGGTCAGAGAGAATAGACCTTTCCTCCAACCAGTTCTGATCATTATATCCACCTTGCTATATCACTTCCTGGATAATGTGAAGTTGATCAGTCCTCTCATCCTTTTCCTAGAAAATGTGGCCGAAGTTAGTTTTGTTCCAAATTTTAATATTTCTTTTCATATTCTTCAATATTTGGGCCACCCTAAACATTGTAGTACCCTCCACCATGATGTTCCACCATGAAGAAATCTTGGCTTCCAAAGCTGGATGAGAAAACCACATTTTCTCAAAACAAAAAGGGAAGGACCTTTAGTTCTATAAATATATATCTTATTACTTTTAACATAAGCCTAAGATAATACAATCTATGTTTTATATATATTTTTCAAAAAAATAATAATTAACCTGTTGGTGTTTAAAACTACTGAACAATAAAATGCTCAAAATCAAAGTGACAATACTCACAAAACCTAAGGATTAGTCATTTCCTATTAACAATTACATGTGCAAACCACTTGGACCCAACTTCAACAAACCCAAGGATGGTTTTCTACTCTTTAGGCTCTACAAAACCAAGGTGGGTATATCTAGGGGATGATTCAAAATTGGATACTATTATATGAGAATTTTATTAGTTTCATTTTGATTCTCATCTTATATCCTTAGACACATCCATTTCTTGATATTTTGAATAAAATTCATCCTATATAACATATTTGGTCACAACTCTTCTATAGATTTGCAAGTATTCCCAGCAATAGCAGCTCACTAAGGCTAAAGCATTCCATGCAAGGAAGTGCTGACTACCTTTGAGAATCTTCAAGAATAGTAAAATAGTGTAGATTTTGATTTTAGACTTGATGCTTATTAATGATCTACCTATCTACAGAATGAATTAATTTGATTAGTGCCTATTCCATTGGGACTCAGAATCTACTCCAATTTATAGATTTAATTTGTTGCATTACAAAAAAAATTATCAACTATTCTTATTAGAATTCATCCTTATAGACATCCTTTTTACTACCATAACAATCCCATCAAATTCATCAAATCCTTTACTTAATTCATTGAATTAATAACAATAATGAATTGACATACAACCTAAATGAATTGCATTCAATTGGACAAGCCTTACTCACACAATCTAAAAATAACTTGGTAATAATAAAGGAGATAAAATTCAACAAGAACTGATATGGGGACAACTCAAATTTGTATTAATTTTCCTTGAAAATTGTATACAGTTATAGTAAACTTAGAATTACTCTAGAAAGAGACACAAGGATCGCACAACATTAATGTATTCTCAAAAAATTTGTAGAGAAGATACGTCATAAATTTTTCTCAATAACTGGATCAAAAACATCCTAAGTGTAAAACTAAAAAATGTATTAGAAATCAGACCCTTCTCTAGACCTAGAATCTCACTTATATAATGTGAGATGCAACAAGCTTCAAGCGTAGAGAATTGACAGGTGTCTTTTTACAAAAGATATTTACATTTTTCTTAACAGGAAAAAGACAAAATATTATGTAATAGAAAGGTAACATCATATCATTCTCTTGGTAGGCCCCTTTTTCTGTTACATCTTTGCATGCTACAAATCCCATGATTTCTCTTTATTCACTCTGAGTCCTTGGCATATGTGGCTATCAAACTTGCTAGTGACATGTTAGGCTCTGATTTATGCAACTTCACTTCCACTCTAGCATTTCCACTCATCATCATGTACTACCAAGGTGATAATTACATTTGGTTCCATTTCTACTATGTCATCGAACTAATCCATTGCATCTTTAGCATGAGATGATTGACCTTCTTTGTCTTCTTCTTTCCTAGGTGCTGATGGAAGTGAGTCGATGATTTATAATTCATCTTCATGTATTTCATCATCATCACTTTTAGCTTCTAACTATTCACCAAAAGCAATATCTACCATCTACTTGTCATAAAGTGTATCATCTACCAATCAAAATAAAGAATATCCTATTGTTTCTTGATAACATATTCATCTTCTTTGTCAATATCAACAAACTCTTGTTTCAAAGAATCAAAGAATATATGGGCTTTCACCATTTCTATTACTATGGTAGCCCACCACACATGTCCCTTTTCATTGATGATTTTATTCATTCTCAAACAAAATAATTCATCTAATTCCTTAGCCCATTCATCTTTTTTTTTTAATTTATTCTTTCTATCTAGGGCATGAGGGAATAAATCAAATTTTTGGCTCTTATATTTATTCAAGTAGCCTAGTATTCTTCTCTCTAGATGAATTCTTTTATTATCAAATTCTAGAAGATTAGTAACAATATTACAAATCTTTTCAACTTGATCATGCGAAAATCTTATGACAAAGTAACACAAAAATGTCATTTCTTTCCTTCTTTTTACCCATTTATTCACAATAGGCTTCAGAGCCTCATCATGGGATTTCATTTCATCCCATATCTTTATTGTCTTTGATAGTTGATCATAAAATAATGGCCATTCAATTTTATCCCCTAGATATGTGAGAGCTTTTCTCAATTTATCAGCATACTATACATTTAGCTCTACATGCAATGCCCATAGTTTTCTCTTTTCTTCTTCAAAGTCTTTTGTCATGTCCCCTTTTCAAATAATTAAAAAATAATAATCTTTGCTAAGACAGGCAGGCCCAAGAAAGTGAAGTTTCAGAAAAAGGGAGTTAATCTTTGGAAACCGTTGGACTAATAAATGATAATTATTATTAAAATATGTTTCATTAACCTCTCTTGGATGTGAGTTACAGTTATGCCCTTTTTAAAGAGGTTTGGAGGCATTTTGGGGGGATTCCAGACTTGATTTTCACTCATTCTTTGTTATTCTTCAGAGGCTGCCAAACCTGTGGAGAAGGAGACCCAAGAACGGGAGTTTGCAGGTTTCCAGGGAGACCCAAGAACAGGAGTTTTTAGGTTTCCAGGAAGGCTAAGGACGGGAGTTTGAAGCCATTCCATGGGCATGCTCATACAGAGTTTGCCTTTGTGCTGAACAGTGCAGATTTGTGAGTTTCCGGGTGTATTTTTGTAAGAGTTTGGTGTTTCCGGTTGAGTATTTCATATCAGTTTTGGTTGCTGCTGTATTTTATACTTTAAGCTGTTAAAATAGAGCTGAATATATATATTGGGACATGATTAAACTTCTGAGATAGATTATTAGTGTTCTTGTGGTGTTTCCGAGCATATTTTGTGCTATTTCGGGAGCCCGATGAGCATAGTTTTGGTCCTACATTTTTGAGCTGTTGTGTAAAGGCTATACGGATCTGGAAATATAAATTTGTAGGCTGTTATGCTGCTGAAAGTTCTGTAAAAATTTCCATTTTTAGATTCATTAATAATTTGTGAAGTTGTGAAGCTTTTAGCACTATTTTCAACATACCCGATTTGGGGTTTCTTAAGGAATTTGGTGGATCTTTGTGATAGCAGTTGTTTGATTTTAAAGATCTGATTAGAGGTTGGAAATATCATGAAAAATCAGAAAAGGGACATTTCAGTGGTATCAGAGCCATGATCTTGCCAGCCTGAGGGTTTGTAGAAGTTGCAGGTCAGTTTTGACAACTACCCAGATATTGCATTTCAGTTTTGAGAACTACCCAAATCTTGCATGTCATAATTTATGATTGCATGTTGCTTCTAATCAGCTGCATGTAAAAATTTATGGTTGCATGCTACTTCTAATCATTTTCATGTTAGTTCTTGGTGAATTTGGTGGTTGTAGAAGTTTGCATTTCAGTTTTGACAAGTACCCAGATCTTCCATGTCAGTTTTGACAACTACCCAGATCTAGCATGTCATAATTTGGTGGTTGCATGTTGCTTCTAATCAGTTGCATGTCCAAATCTATGGTTTCATGCTACTTCTAATCATTTTCCTATTAGTTCTTGGTGAATTTGGCGGTTGTAGAAGTTTGCATGTCAGTTTTGACAACTACCCAGATCTTGCATGTCATAATTTGGTGGTTGCATGTTGCTTCTAATCAGTTGCATGTCCAAATCTATGGTTGCATGCTACTTCTAATCATTTGCATGTTAGTTCTTGGTGCTTGAAGAAGTTATATCCTATTGGGGTTACACTCTACTTTATCCAGAATGGACAGGTATAGTACAGAGTCTCAGAGGGAACGATCTTGGACAATTGATAGCCAGAGTCAAAATAGTAGAAAGGATGGTTATTTAGACATTCGAGATAAACTTATGAAAATAAGCCATGACATGTCTAAACAGTTGGTTGAGCACCACCATATAAATGACATGTTATCTGACCCAGCTAAGGTGGATAAGTTGACTGGATTTCTATTTGGCAGATTTTCTCACAGGACAGATGACACAATTCCCAAGAACTTGCATGAGGAGTTTGAGAAACTAGCTGATAGCCAGGTAGTGGTCTCAGATTCTACTTTGCCACAGGAGGTGGTGGAAAAGGATATTACACAGATTGATAGTAACAGTCAACTTGATACTCAAATTGAGACAATTGTTTACAGGTTGTCAAAGGGTGATGCCACAGGTATTCAGGATGGTATAGTTACAACAGGCAGTGACTACAGTGTAGTGGGTTCAGATGATGATTATGAGGATGTTGTTGTGCAGGATGGTGAGATACCTAGTAGAGATGAGCAGACATTGAGCATTCATGAATTTGCTGAGAAAGAGTACCAGGCGCAGTTAGATGCTTCATCACATGAGGTTGAGGCAGGTAGTACTTCACATGATTTATCCCGCCAGCTGAAGGTGAGTGAAGATAGTATTGTGACTTCATTACCTTATCATGACAGGTATGTGGAGTTAGTTGGTATTGGTCATATTACTCAGGTGAGGAGTTTGCTTGAGTTACCAGTTGATTCTAGTTTACGGATATGGACACGAGATTGTTATATTGGTGTTTGGGATTCAGTTGACTGGAGATCTTTAACACTTTTTAGTCGCAGTGTTTGTTTGGGTGCTATCATGGATTTGATTAGCAGATTACACGGTGTTGTCTTTTCTTGTGCCAGTATCTTGTCTGATGTTGGTATTAGTTTTTATACACCGGTGTTGGGCTTTGTTCATATATCCAGTCGACCATACTTGCTGGAATGTGTTGATGATCTTTCATATTTGGCAGTGTGTACAGATGAGTCCCAGGATCATATTGGCATCGATGACATCCAGGAGGATGTAGTGGGCAATTTTGAAGACTTAGTTTCTTTGGGTACAGAGGAGTTGGACAGCAGTGCTACAAATTTTGATACTCTGTATGTTGATATGAGCTTTAGAGTTGATTCACAGGACATGGATGGTAATACTCTAGAGACTAGTAACTTTGAGGATACTCCTTTAGACAGTGCATCAAAGGAGGTTTGTAGGAGACAGTCAAGCCAATGCCATCATGTGTCTAATCAGTTGAGAGTTAGTGACCGAGACATTGCTATCACTTGCCAACATTTTGATGCTGCTCGTCAATTATTAGCAGTTTATGGATGGGGTTCTCCTACTAGTGATGAGCAGGAAGGAAGTTATCTTTCCTTGATAGAGATCCACTCTTTATGGGAGGCTATTCAGATTTTGAGACAGAATTATATGCAGTTGGTAGCTGATAGAGATTATCTTATGGAGTGGGGTAGTACACCATATGATGCATTGTTGGCCAAGGAAGATGAGGTGAGTGAGCTTACTGAGCAGCTTGAGGTGACTTTTGAGATTCTTGAGAGTACACAGTTGGCTTTCAAGGAGTCACAGTTTCATTTGGCTAAGGTGACCATGGAGTTAGAGCGACTACAGTCTTTATCTGATTCTATACAGTCACAAGCTATGGTGTTTGGTGATTCGAGGATGTCCATGACTGAGATTGTCAGAGACAATGGAGATGGGGATGCATCCATCCTTGATACTAACATTGGCATATCAGGTTCATTCCCACTAGAGTCAGGTTTAGTTGAGTTGGGTATTGTAGCAGATTATTGTATGCCTGACAGGGTGGTGGCCTCTAGTACTGAAGGCACAGAGACTAGAGATGTATCAAAGGTCATGTGTGATGTTGGTGAGTCGACAGTTGGCATGGTTCCTGATAGTAATACTACTCCCTTGGTGATATCTTTGGAGGTAGTAGTCAGTTCCAACATGGTTGATGATCAATTGCAGTTAGTTTCATCTGGATTACAGTCTGAGCCACTGACTGAGATTGGCGCATTCTATCGGCATTACACTGTGAGGTACGCTCATCAATTTACCTTTGATGACCATGTTGATGAGATTATGATACAGAGATGTACTTTGGTTCCTAGTGCTTATCATCAATTATGGAATAGTTTGATGCCTCGAGATGAGAGTTGTGATGGGCACGACATGGCGATAGGTTTTGTAGTTGATAGCTTGATAATACATGACTTAGAGCAGGAGTTTTGGAGTGATGCTTCAGCAAGTGTTGTTATTGATTCTACTCCTTTGGCTATGACATCTCCTGACTTAGCTAGTGATCAGTCACAGTGGGTTGTATCACTTGTTCATGGTGAGTTGTTGACTGAGGTTGGTTTTTTTAATCAACTTTATATTGCAAGGTATGTACATCAGTTAACAATTGATCCTTATGCTGAGGAGTTGATGGCAGGAAAATTTGGTTTGGGTTCCATTTCGTGTTGTTTATCTTGTGATGGCTTTTCACCATCAGGGGTGCATGGGAGTTATGGTTATGAGACAGTGGCCAATGATCTACAGAGTTGTGTTGACTGCAGGAGTTGTATAGTGTGTGGATTCTCCATACTTGTTATAGTTTCATTTGAGAGCATTCACCATTGTTGCAGAGTTGGATTGTACATTCCATATAGGCCAGTGGAATGCATTGATGGTATTTACTATGTTGGTAGTCCACTTTACTTGGGTTTTGATATTCTAAGAGTTTGTGTCTCATGGGTTTTTGACTATGGTAATGGTGATTTTGGAGTTTGGTTGAGCTATAATTGCCAGTTTGATTATGGATTCCTCTTGGTCATATTGCAGAGGATCTTGCAGGAGTCTGTGTTAATTGGTAGTAGTATAGTTCATGACTACATTTGGGATCCAGGAGGATTGATTGGTTTATTGTTCAGCCATTGCTTGAGGACAAGCAATGTTTGGGAGGGGAGGACTTGTCATGTCCCCTTTTCAAATAATTAAAAAATAATAATCTTTGCTAAGACAGGCAGGCCCAAGAAAGTGAAGTTTCAGAAAAAGGGAGTTAATCTTTGGAAACCGTTGGACTAATAAATGATAATTATTATTAAAATATGTTTCATTAACCTCTCTTGGATGTGAGTTACAGTTATGCCCTTTTTAAAGAGGTTTGGAGGCATTTTGGGGGGATTCCAGACTTGATTTTCACTCATTCTTTGTTATTCTTCAGAGGCTGCCAAACCTGTGGAGAAAGAGACCCAAGAACGGGAGTTTGCAGGTTTCCAGGGAGACCCAAGAACGGGAGTTTTCAGGTTTCCAGGAAGGCTAAGGACAGGAGTTTGAAGCCATTCCATGGGCATGCTCATACAGAGTTTGCCTTTGTGCTGAACAGTGCAGATTTGTGAGTTTCCGGGTGTATTTTTGTAAGAGTTTGGTGTTTCCGGTTGAGTATTTCATATCAGTTTTGGTTGCTGCTGTATTTTATACTTTAAGCTGTTAAAATAGAGCTGAATATATATATTGGGACGTGATTAAACTTCTGAGATATATTATTAGTGTTCTTGTGGTGTTTCCGAGCATATTTTGTGCTATTTCGGGAGCCCGATGAGCATAGTTTTGGTCCTACATTTTTGAGCTGTTGTGTAAAGGCTATACGGATCTGGAAATATCAATTTGTAGGCTGTTATGCTGCTGAAAGTTCTGTAAAAATTTCCATTTTCAGATTCATTAATAATTTGTGAAGTTGTGAAGCTTTTAGCACTATTTTCAACATACCCGATTTGGGGTTTCTTAAGGAATTTGGTGGATCTTTGTGATAGCAGTTGTTTGATTTTAAAGATCTGATTAGAGGTTGGAAATATCATGAAAAATCAGAAAAGGGACATTTCATCTTTTGCAGTATAATATTGTGGCCTTTGTGGGATATTTGGTAGTTCTATGAGAGGAATGTATTTAAAAGGTTCCACTGGAGGATGGGGATATGTTATTCTTGGCCTAGAAGACCTCCTCATTACTTTATTTTCAAGTTCAAATCTTCTTTGAACTTCTTTATTATAAGGCTCCAAAACACTCTCATCCTTACTCTATAGTTCAAAGATTGTTTTCTCTTCTTTCTCTGTAGTGGCCAAAACAAACTAAGAGGTTTCTACACCCATATGAGAGGCCTATACATAGGATGTCTCTACTACTCTTCTCACAATGATATTTTCCATTAATCCTAAGTCATCTGGCTATGATGAAACAACCCTAGATCTCTTTCTCAATGACCATATAACCAGAGTAGCATGGTCTTCACTGAATGTAGTGCCTATGAATTCCTTCTTACTTGGATCTTGTGAATCCAATTTATTTGAAATAGAATTAAAAATAAAAGCATCAACTATATCCCAATTAGGTAATAATAAAATATTTGAGACCTTTAACATCTGTCTCTCCTCTTTAAGGGTTATGTTTTGGAATTCTTGCATCATCTTTTCTTTTATTTGATTTTGCAAGGCTACCTCCTCCATCTCTAGATGCTCTATTCTCAACTTGTTGCATCTTTCTTTGAATTTTTCCATGTTAGTTCTCCATGCAAACTGGTAAAAGGATCAAGATTTGACAAAATTATCATCTGACAAAAATTGTTGACTTGCTTGCTCTAACATAGGGTCTAATTCTCTTCCTTTATAATCTACAAATGTCAACTCAAAACTTGGCACAAGAGGCTCTTGGGGGTTTCCTTCATCTATTTTAGTTTGAGTAACAAAAAATCCTCCTCGAGACCCCAATTGTTCAATTTTCTCTCTAGTGAGTTGTTCTTCCTCAATCCATAGAAGGGTCTATGGAGGTGAATATTCCTCGATATGAGGATCTTCTTCCCTTATTATTTTCTTCCTCTTAGGGGAGGGCTCAAGAGGCCTCTCTTCCTAGACAACACTAGTGGATCCAATTATTCGTTTACATTTGTCCACAGTGGTCCTTTTATTCTAAATGATAGTATAACCTGGCCTCTTTTGGATAGTCAATTGACCTACCCCTATGTTGGGAGTAAATCCTAGTTTCCTCATTGCCTCCCTGGCCTTATCTGGGAAAGAATTGATAGAATTTGTTTCTTCTCATTCATGTTTTCCATTGTTTAAGGAAAAGTAAGCATGAGCTTATTTATTCTATCTGTCGTTGTAATGGCATTGCCTAGAGGACTATAATCTGCATCAAAATAATGAATGAAATCCAAAAAAATTTAGAATATTCTCAATTTTTCCTTCTTAGTTTCTTGCTCTTGCAAGGAGTATTCATTTCTTATTATATCCTGAGGAAAATAGAATTCATGATCAATTTTACCAAGCTTAATTCTGTGCCTAAAGGTCGAATGATAGAATCCCCTAATGTCACAAAAATGAGGGTGAGAAATAGACATCTTATATTGATCTAAAATCTTGTATAGAGAAAGTCAACCCCTTTTTGTGATTACAAATTGATGGGCCATTGTACAAGTGGGGAATATTGACCCTCTTGATCTTTTCAGCAAATAGGTTTCTTCCAATCCTTTGAACTACCAAAAAATTCAGCTACTCCTACCTTTAAAGGCACTTGGTAAGGTAATACATGGGGGGTACCTCTGAAATCATAAATCCTAATGATAGTTGAGACTAAATATGGGATGATGTCTCCCCAATTATGTGAAACCTTCAAACCAATAGAATTTTTTGGAGGCCTAATAAGACTTTCCAATGCATTGGGTATTTTGGGATTGTCACTTAATAATAGGCATCTCAATTTTGAGGCAAAATATCTATCAAACCTGACAAAACTAGTCTTTTTTGCTTCCCAGGTCATATTTGCACTCCATAATTGGACCTGCAGTGCTTCCCCATCCTGTTCCCTATTTAATTTCATCTCATTTCCAAAATATGTTACTCCTTTGAACAAAAACATGTGCATTAACAAAGAATAGTGACCAAACATCTTTTCCACCTTGCCTTTCACAATCCCAACTAGGCCATTATGAATTTCTTTCGCTAAATAAGAAGAAAAATAAAAAATTATGTCCACACCAAAAGAGGAAATTTGAGTAATCATGTACATAAAACCCACAGGCATGAGCTCCTCTTCATCCTCTCCAAAAACTCTGCATAGATTTCTGTATGCCTACATGGCCCTAGTATTGAAGTATGCCCTTTTGAAAGGTTCCCTGGAGGATGTTGTTATTTCTAGTAGAGTTCCAATTTTTCCTATATGTTCCCTCAATGCACCTTTCCTAACATCATCCTTCTTTGACATGTATTCTTTTTCTAATCCTTTCAAATCAAGGGGCACATGATAATAAGTGAGAGGCCCTAAACCAAATACTTGCCTAATTTCCTCTAGGCTAATTATGATTAGAATTTCACCATCAACTCTTCTCACCACTCTAATTGCTTGGTCATAGTTTTTTGCCACAGCCTTAAGGAGGTCATAATCCATAAAGGCACTTGGAACTACTAATTTCTCTAAATCAAAGTTCCAAATATTGGCATGCAGGGCAAATAAATTCCTCTCTGAAAACTAGTTCTTGAATAAATCCAGACTAATCTGAGAAATGTTAGCATCCCAGACCCAATTCCCCTTATCATATAACCCATCTCCAACTCTGAGCCTAGGGTTTAACAAAGTTAACTTTTTAACTTGCACAGTTTTAGTGGTGGATTCAAGGAGCAATTCAAGCAGGTCATCATGGATATTCCTATCCAAATAATTCTCTTTCCCAGAAAATACTTTCTGTGGAGGCATCTTGACTATAATTTGTAGAAGTTGAAATGCTATAGAGGTTAGAGTATATGGGAACTTACTTGATTTTCTGCTTGTTCTACTCTATAATTTTGCAATATCTTGCAAATAATGGGAAACTGCTTCATGTTCTAATCAAGCACCAATTCTCACTCATTTCTTCTACTCTAAAAACTTGAAAACTTGTTTGTGTGGGATGAAAATGGTGAAATCTTCTGCAATATACTCTATTTTTTCTTGCACGCGAAGCCTTCATTCTTCATAAATGAACTATAAGGGAAATATAACGGCACCACCTTCTATGTTTAAATTTACATCATTGATCTTGAAAAATCCTACAATCCAAGAATGCAAATAGGGATGACTCACATTCCACTTGATATGTTGGCAGTCAATCCTACAAGATTTTACCATGTTTACCTTTCCTTCATTGCTGGTAACACAAATTGGACCCACTAATCATTGAGGACACATGTCATTGAGTTTCTACGTCACTATGCATAAGAAATGAGCATGCTGCCATAGCGATGAAGTGACAACCCTTGATCTAAGCTCAATCTCATGGCAGACATTTTAATGCATTTTTATTATTAAAGTGGTGGGTCCCTTCTATATTTTCCTTGTTCACTATGTTGTTATACATAAAGAGTGAGCAACTTCCAATAGCAACAAAGTGATGATCATTGATTCCATTTCGATCGAGTGGAGGATATTTGATGCATCATTTAATACAAATATGATGGGCCACTCTTTCATTTTCTTTACTCGCTATATCACTATCCTTAACACTCAAGAAATTTATCATAGCAATAAAGAAACAACTATAGATCTTAGCTTGATCTGAGGGCAAGGATACTACATTACTTAAATACACTATGGTGGGTCCCCAAGTCACTATGTCATGTAGGGTAAATAGTGTACATCTTCTCATAGTGACATAACAATGATCGTTGATATGATCTTTGATCAGATGATCAAAATCGTTCATCTAATTTTTGAATGGGGCATGGGTCCAGGTTACTAATGATGTGAGGATATCTTATCTAGCTGGAACATAAATCAATATTTTAATCCTAGTTGCATTACCACATAACTTAGGTCACACCACATGCACATTTTTTGGTTGGGCACTATGTCACTAACGGCGAGGTGCAAACATTTTTTTGTTGTGACATAGTGACCTCTAGTGTTCTTAGAACTTTTGGTGCATACGTTTCTTTAGCTGGATGCCATCGTGCCAAAGGTTGCATGATCCTGATCTGATGAAGCATAGTGACCTCACTGATATTGATGAAATTTGATGCTGGGAAAATTGTACCTTTAAATTATGATTAAAATAGTTAATACTTTAGGCATAGCAATAAAAGCACACATTCATAATGCCACTTATCAGCTTTTATGGTCACCCAAAAATTTAAAAGCTATGATCTTCTATATTCTCCATTAAGGCACCATGTCGCTAGTAGTGAGGTGCAAAGATTTTTTAATTGCAACGTAGCGACTCGTCGAAAAAACTAAAATCTGGTGATGCCAACTACAAACTATTCCAAGTAGTTTCTTTCTAACACTAACAATTTTGACACGGAGGACATGACTAAAACCTTTTGAGACAAAGTACTTTTTGGTCACTATGCCTCCATTTCATGACACTGCTAATTAATTTTGCAACAGTCACTATGTTGTTGTGGTTAAAACATTTGCATCTTTTTATAGCGATGATACGACTACTAGAGATCTTATAAGGAAAGGACAGTGTGAAACAAAAGGGAAAAAGGTTCTTGGGGGTGAAAAATATTTGAAGTGGGACATGGAATATTCACATTCTAAAAGGTTTTGTGCCTGAATAAATTCAAAAGAAATGAGACCTTGGGTTTGAGAAGGATTTTTCAAAGGTTATCAAAATTGCAAGACCAAAACCAAAAACCCTAGCCTCCAATAATGGACTCAATTCTAATTTTTTTACCTAGATTGGGAAAATTTCATCCTAAAAAAAATTAAACCAACATAACCCATAGCATTCCCTTATCATAATTAATAAACAAATAATTTATTTTTTAAAATAACAACATAAGAAAAGTACCACCCAACACCCCTCTTACCTAAACGTACATCTATACCTACATGACACTTGTCCCCCTTCCAACTTCCCCATAATTCTCCCCACTTCCTATAGAACATGCAAATTTCTTTGGAGGCAAAGTCATGTTCCCCAACACTTTTCCATGTGTGTGGACAAGGTCCCCATCATGATTGTTTATGTGGCTGGACTAAATCTTCAATTGGGTAAACATTAAATGCACATTCCTTTTTCTAAGTTCCACTCCAACATATGTCTCCCTCTCAACTTGGTGTGGGTAGTTGAAGCCATCAAATCTCACTTTTTCCCATGCCCCAAAACTAGGTACTAAGGATGGGATTCAATCATGTCAATCATGGCAATCAATATAATTCTTTAAACTCTCAAGTCAACTCATTTCCTTATCTAGCCGCCTAGAGGGAACACATACTCCCTTTAATTAATTGGATTTATTTTTTTGATGGAATGAGGTCTAGTATGCTTAGGTGGGAGAATATAGCTAGGACATAAAAGTTTATTTTCTTATTTATTATGTTAGGAAAAGTAGGATTATAATAGATTTCTTTTCCTTCCTTATTTTTTTTAGTTTTTTTTTTGGAATAGGGTCATATCATAATTAAGTACTTCTCTTCTCAAGTCTGACATTTATTTAATAGGAAATATTTGGAAATGATATATTTCTACTTGCCAACTCAAGATATTAATATATTATTCGAGGTCTATTTTTTTATTTGACTATAATAGCAAGGAACTTTTTTTGTTTTAGTCCCTACATTTTCTAGAACATGTAAATGCATCTATAGGTCTTATATGAGCTTAACTTATTGGTCTAGTTCTTTCCGTGTATTCTCTAGGATTGTTAAGATTGAATTGGTGATAGTCTATCATTGCATTATGCATACAATTTGTATTCTAGTAAGAAAATTTAACATAAAGATATTATCATATTAGTAAAAAAATTTAATTACAAGATACACTAACATGAAACTCAATGAAATCCTTGAAACTATAATTTCATGAACATAAATATTCAATATACTTTAATGACATCCAATTCCATAATTTAAGCTATCTACAAATCTATTTCTATCAATTGCATATTCTACAACTAATTCAACTTCAAAACTAAACATCAAGCAACTGAATTATTCTCATCAAATTTGAGGAAATAAAGATATCAAAATGAAAATTTCCAATTCCTTCTTTCAAGGTATATCTAATACAAATTCTATTCTTCAAAAAATTCCAAATTTAGGTAATGATAAGACAACAACAACACAATGTCAAGAAATCAATGGGGTGGTGGAATCATCAAATCAAGATACACAATGAAGGACCTCACAAACATGATGTTTCACAATCTTTCTATTTGGCATATAAATTAGACCAATAACAACACTCCTCCAATACAATGAACTCAAATAACAAGATAAAATTGTCCTCCATTTCAATACCAAAATAGTAGTATTCTCTTCTTCTATTTAAGAGTAAGACTTTATAGTTTCCAAATGTCCAAGGCCTCAAGCAAAAACCTACAAATAAAAGACAAATTTAGAACCATGGAGGATCACCTCCCAACCTAGGCCTCAAGGAGGCCACCCACCGAGCTTGGGGAAACAAGGCACAAATGGTTGCATACTCTACATTTATATATCATGCATGATCACAATAATATAGCAAACACTACACAATGCATTATGAGACAACCTGTCCCAAGGCTTGCACAAGGATTCAATAATTGAATCAAGCTATAGGGTGAAAGTGGGCTCTCTCCATGAGGAGGATTTCGAAAGCTATGATTCACCATATACACATAATCTCATTATCAACATGCCCTTTTGAGGCTTACAATAACTTCCCTTCCTCATACCTCCTTTTACCTCCCAAAATGCAAGTAAACAAGAAGATCACATTCCATTGAACATATAAAAATCATCTCTACATATGGGAGAGTTCCTCAACTACATGTGTGAGCCTAGCTAACCCCTTTACCCAAGAATCTCTTCCCTCCCAAGGGTGAGTGTTGCTTCACACCCATTACAAAAAACACACAACATGGAAACAAAATAAGGTTCAAGGAAGAATTCACACAAACTTCTCACATGCAACACTCAAACAAAATATCTTTTCCCACAAACCACATCTATAATACACCAATTTCATCATGGAATGAAGAACACCATATTTATTCTACATACAAAATGAAGAACAACATGGATCATGAATACCAAACTCACTTCATGCAATGGCAAATGAAAAGTTGTAGTAGAGCTCCTTATCCTTTTCCTCCAAACCCTAGTTGTCTCTAAAGATAGAGAGTGACCAAGTGAGTTTCTAATTTGGTCAAACCTCTCTATATAACTCTCATTTTCGGATTCAATATAAAATGCATTCTTTTTGGGGTCTCCTAGGTCTTCTAGGCACCCTAGTGGTCATTATTAGCCCCCTAACTTAAAGTACTAGCATGGGCAGGGTTTATTTTTATCACAATTTCACCTTAGAGTTACTTTATGGCCCTCCCCATGCTAAGTATGTTCAAATTTCAAATTTCCTATGGTGGTAACCTTGCTCTCTTTACTAATTTAAGGTAATAAGTCAAATTTTTTGATTAAGGTATTTAACTCAAGATAAGGTGGCCACATCATCCATCATCAAAAAACATGTCATTTTCACATAACAAGTACAAGTGTCCAATGACACACACAAAATTCACTATACATCACATGTGACATGTTCATAATTTACACATGAAATACATACTACACACATACATCTAATGTTTACAAAATAAACACATCACAACAAGGTTTATGAATCTTACAAAGATTCAACTTGGTAGTGTCATTTAACATGTGTTTATACCTTGTTTCCCTGTTAGACTTCCATGGTTCCTTTCCTACACACTAAACTTGAGCATTAGTAGTCCAATGAAAAGTCACATATAAAATACATATGAAAGTAAAGGTACATAATAGTTTCTTTATTCCATCATTCACATATAACACTTTCCATAATCAACTTCCTACTCTCCATCAATTTACATATAAAGCATTTAATTAGTAATCCTCAAAAACAATTGTAAGTTACTAACTTTCCTAAAAAGATCAAATTAAGCATATGAAACACATCATATTTCCATTTCTTATCAAAAAATTGAAATACTGAATAAATATGCATTAATCCATCAACTATGTCAAACAAGTCCTAATACATATCATAATGGAAGACCACAAGGTAAATATTATCAGTTAAATAGAAAAATTTATTGTCCATCAAGTCTCAAAATATATGTCGAGGTATCCAGTCCTAAATAACAAAATGGAAATATAGTATCTATGCTATGATGGGTTAGGGTGAGGCCTCACAAGAGAAGGGTAGACATTTGGAAGTTAATCTTTCATTTTTACTAACCACACACACACAGATACATGTATGTATGTATGTATATGTAGATATAGATACACACACACACACACACACACACACACATTATAGAACAATAACAATTATGCTTCAAATAATCCTTAACATTCCTTAAATTATCCATCTCTAATAAGAAATGTTACCTTTTTTTAATATTTATTTTCATTCTTTTATCAACAAGGAAATATCTTTGGAAAACTAATTACTCATATAAAATCAATAAGCTAAATGCATGTCACAACATGGCCAAACATTTGAGATTCACATGTTATTGAGTTTTTCACCTGTGATTAATAATCCAAACAAAGAAAAATATAATTAAAGAAATAAATTGGTGGAACACAATTTGGGTTATTATGTTTACTTGTTAAGCTATTACTTCCACCTAATCCCTTGTAACTTCTATCCAAAGAATGACAATAAATCAACTAACCAATCCCTTATCACTGAGTATTATAGATATTTCAAAGGATGACTCTGAGAAAATGATTCCACCATCAGCTATAGTCTTTGTCAGAAAACTTGGAAGGCCTGGCCAGATGTAATATTATAATACTTATAAATATGGTTCACACCAGTTGTGAAGAAATAAATGACTATGTACTAGAGACAAGTCTCATTGTAAATAATGTACAACATATCAAAATTACAACCATATAAGATGCATCTCAAAACTTTCACAATGTTTGCAAAAAACAAGAAACACTTTGCACCCTTTTGCAAGAGCTATGCTACGATGAATTTTACAACCACAAATATGGTTTTCATTTGATTCATATCCTTGGTTTTAAAACTCATTGTAGCATAGCTCTTGCAAAAGGGTGCAAAGTGGTTCAATTTTTTTTGCAAAAATCATGAAATTTTTTAGATGCATCTTATATGGTTGCAATTTGGGTATGTTGCACATTATTTATAGTGAGACTAGTCTCTAGTACACAGGTATTATTTTCTTCACAACTGATGTGAGCCATATTTGTGAGTTGACAATGGATCCATTTTCTCAGAGTCATCCATTAAAATATCTATAATACTTGGTGATCAGGGGTTAGTTGGTTGATTTCCTACCATTCTCCAGATAGAAGTTACAGGGGATTAGGTGGAAGAAATAGTTTAACAAGTAAACATAATAAATCAATCTATCTTGAGATTAGAAATATAACAACCCAAATTGTGTTCCACTAATTTATTTCTTTAATTATATTTTCTTTTTTTGGATTATTAATTGTAGGTGCAAAAATTAATAGTTCATGTGAATCTTGGATGTTTGGCTAAATTGTGAGATGGATTTAGCTTATTGAGTTTATATCAGTAGATAGTTTCCCAAAGATAGTTTCTTGTTGATAAAAGAATGAAAATGAATTCAAAAAAAAGGTAACCTTGCTTATTAGAGATGGGCAATTTAAGGAATGTTATGGATTATTTGAAGCATAATTGTTATCATTAGATAAGAATTATCTAATAATTATATAAATATATATATAACTAGTGGGTATAAATGAAAGATTAACTTCCAAATGTCTACCCTTCACTTTATCGCCCACATTCAACACCCTTCAACAACATTATTTATCACAAGAAAAATTAAGAGAGACACAAAAAACATCCTTCAAATACTATTCCAATACTTATGTTTCATTAAGTTTCACACACTATAAATCTTGATTTCATAAACATAAAACTAAGTTCAATTCAGAGAATCTCTATTTGCATTTCATACATCCCTATGATGTAATTAAATATACATAACTCTAGTATAAATAAAATTCTCTAGTGCCTTCAATAAATAAAAAATGGTGCCAACTTTATGAAATATCTATCACTAATTTCTTAACCAACTTCACAAAGGACATTCTTTATAATTTAGCCTAACAGTAAAACATAGGACATTAAAGTCTAGTCACTCTCTATTTTCATGACATAATAAGATGATATTATAATAATAAATTTAACCACTCTACACTTGGTTAGATGAATAACATTTCAAATATAACTTAATAGTTAGCAGATAGAGATCAAAGAATGACTTAATAACAATACAATGGTGAGACATTAATGCTAAATAAAATTAATGTCTTAGATATTAGGGAAACATATATATACATTGAAACTAAGAGGAACTCATACAAGTTTCTAAGGAAAAGTTGACTGCCTATTTTTTGTAATTCTTAGTCCTCTAATAACATCTTCCAACAAGACGAGTATATAACTTAAATGGAAAAAGAGAAACTCCTACAGAATGGTTATAATTTTTAGCATCGATGAATATGCTCGTGAAAGAATTAAGTACACAACAAAAGGTTTGAAAAAATAAAATACTATAGAAAAATGTTTGGGAAAAATAAAATAAGTATTTGTGTCTAGGTAATAATAAAATTTATTCAAACTAAAATAACATAAGGGTTACCATACTACTCAGGCCATTTAATATTCTATGGAACAATGTTGTTTGCAGGGATGATAGAAGATTATCTGTGAGTGTGACTTCTAAGTGGTGGTGAACTTGCTTATGTCACAGTAGCTTGAGGATGTTTGTTGGTAGCTAGCTACTATTGTTAATCATACTCTTCTCTTTTTTACCTCTCTTGATTTCATTAGGTTTACTTGCATTCCTTGTGAATGGAACAGAGTTGTTGACTATTTGGCCAAATGGGCTTCTATTTTTGCTCCAGGATGGAATATTATGGATAGGGGGCAGCTTCACCTTGATCTATTACAAGAATTTGATGAACTTTTTTCTCAAGATAGAGCTCCTCATTGAGCTTCCCTTGTTATAATCGTTGATGTCTTAATAAATTTTTACCCTTCTTTTTCTACAAAGATGACATAAAATATAAGAAACTCATTCTAAAAAGTGCATCAAAATTGTTTAACATACATATAAATTGATCCAATGTCATGCACTGATTTTTAATATCGAACTCAACTTTAAGAAGTTAATTTCATAATATACATCAAGAGAAAAAAGGGAGGTATCATATACCATAGACCAATTATTAAAAAAATACACAAGTTTATTGTTGATCCTAGACACCAAGACAATAACTATCAAGAAAAACTAATACATTCATCCAAAGCATCCTGAATTCACTTCCAATTGGTGTGAAAAAGTTGTTGGAAATAAAAAGAAAATGGGTGTCCAAAATTAATTTTACTTCTTAAAAGCATTTAGGTAGAGACGTAACTAGAAATAAAAGAAACAAAAATTGGATGCACCATGTGCTTCTAGAGTTCATTACCGAGAGTTAGAAATTTATTTCTCATACTTTCAATAACGATAAATGTAAGAAACCAAAGTATAATGAGCTGAGCAGAACCTGGACAGCATAGCACTTTTTTATTAAAAGTTTTTCCTTTCTCTATTTTTTTTAAACAATGGAAACATAAACAACAAAGGTTATGATGATAGAAAGGAACTTGGTATGTTTGCTACCAATCCAATCCTCCAAAACCCAACTTTCCTATGACTTCAAGTGTCAATTTCCATGCTAATTTTATAGATTGAGGATTCCTAAACATACTGAATTTCCAACTACTGGAAGTATTTACAAATGAATCCCAAAATAATTATAATGGTCATAAATGAATACTTTATTAATATTGAGTTCATATTCCATACACCCATATATTATTTTTTGATATGGATAAATAAGATTTTTTTTTTTTTATGAATAGTCCTTTTCTATTTAAAAAAAATACTAAGAATACAATTCACAAAAAAGGGCCAGGGGATACAAGATCACCCCATGAATGAGTTCACACAGTTGTAGCCAGAGAAAAAACACATAGCCATAGTCAGAATCAAACACTATTCATAAAAATAAATAAATAAGGCAACCTCAAGCAACTAAAGTAGTGCCAACCAAGGGTGGTGGTTAATATCTATCATGGAAGCCCCAATAATCTTTGGGATTGGGGGGCAGGCTAGGAATAGTCCAGCCATCTTCAGTAGTAGTAGCAAGAGGATTAGTGGCAACCTTCACATCTTTGATCTCTGGCCATGGAGGAGAAATTACTAGATCTAGGTGAGGCCATTTCCTAGAAAGTGCCTAGCGAGCACCAGAAGGAAGATTCAAGGACCAACTAGAACCACCATGGGGTAGGGAAGCTAAGAATTGCCTTTATCCACCATCGAGATCATTGAGAGAGTGGTGATGGGAAGCCTAGGAGCACGAGGTGTGGGAGTGGTGACCTAAGGAATGGTATTGTGGACAGTGGCCATGAGGCATCAAGGTTTCTACTGAGGCATAAGGAGGAACTCTAGCAATAGTGCAGGGGACATTGCCTCGATGGTTCAGCAACTCCTACAGGTGAGCTACCTCAAGGGAAACTTTGTTAGCTTGTACCTAAATCTACATGATTACATTATTACAAATGCACACCTTAGTGTACATGGCAATATTGATATCCAAAAAATTGTGTGAAAAGAAAAATATTCCTATCTTTCCATAGAGTAAACAAAATTTTCATCCTAAAAGTATGCAAAATCTAGGTAAATTTTTGAGGGATTCTAGGAGAATCACCTAGCAAAATCATGTGCTAAGAAAAAAATTCAAGCCTGAATGGCTTGAAAAAATAATGAATCCAGTGCCAATAATTTTGGGCATGCTTAAAAAACTAGAAGATATGTAAGAAAGACTCTAGGTGACCACAAAAAGGGTATCTAGTATTTGGAACCCTAATATGCCTAAGCTGAGGCCCCAGGGGAAGACCTTGGAAGGCAAGGTACCAAGCAAAATGGGCAATCTTGGGTTCTGTTATAGCACTCGAAATGGTATCAAAGCATTTTCTCCATTGAGAAAGAGAAGATTACAAATGCCATCTTTGGTTGAGCATGCCCACCATGAAAAGATGGGGTGAAAGCTATCAATATCCTAGACTTGGCTTATAATTGAAAAATGGAGTGGCAAGATACCACTTCCAATTATGCCACCAATGTTGAATAGACTGAATACTCACTTTATGAATTAAGTGGACTAGAATTGAAGAGAGCAATAGGTCAAAGGTCTGTCGATCTAAATGGATAAGGTACTACTAGATTTGCATATCTTTCAAGGACTTGAAACTCATGGAAACTATCGAGAAGAGGTCCTTGGGAGTTCTGATGCCCTATTTGAAAAAATGTAGAGCACTAGCATCATGAGTCTTGGCAAGTGGAGTACCTTGAATGGAAAATAGGGGAGACCACCAAATTTTTTGTTGATTCAAGGAGAGGCCATTACAGAACTCATCCCCAACCCATCAAATCCAAGGCTTAATAGCTTCCTAGGCTTTCCATATGCTCTTAATGAAATGAGCCCTATATGGTCACTGGCTCACACATGATGAGAAGGGTGTGGAAACCAATCCCCTTCCAAGCAGGCCTATTGATAGGAAAGCTAGAAGATATGCAATGTCTAACCAAAATCTTCCAGGCTTCATCTGTAGTGATAGCATGAATAATCCATTTAGCACAAAGTGAAAGGCGTTGTTTCTGTGTGGAAAGCACACTAAGACCACTAGATTCTTTTGGAAGACAACAAAAATCCTAGGCAACTCTGTGAAACCCATGATGATCAAAACTAGAAGCCTAGAGAAAATCCCTGAGAAATATTTTCAATTTCTCATAAGAAGCTTTGGAGGGAGCCCAACAAGAAGAATAATAAACATGAGTAGCTGCAAGAACCTTTGAGAAAATCTAGAATTTGCCAGCAAGGAATAGTAGTTTCATAATACAATAATCAAGCTTCTTGGTAATCTTGGCAAGTACAACATTCCAAAGTTCAATAGGAAAATCCTAGAAAGAAAAAGGGTGAGAGCCTCAGAGGCTTTTTGGAGCGCAAAAGTGTTGGCTTCATATGACTGCTATCTAAAAATTGCCAATTGGTGCCCATAGATGTGCATAAAATGAGTAGTTCTAGAAATGGCATCATTCCACCATTGAATCCATCCCTTTTGATAATGTGGATGTAGCTCCAAATTCTAGACATGTAGGATATGTGTGATGGTGGAAGCATGCATCGACATAAACATGTTGAGGAAGAACTGAGACTTGGCAACTTTTAGGATAGATGTTTGCCATGAAATGACAAAATAAATGGGATATTGGTTAGATAAAATCACATCTAGTAGGGGAATGATAGGTAAATCTTGATCTTTAGAAAAAGAAAAAAAAAGATTGTGCAGTAATCATGGCACAATCGAGATTCTTTAAAATGCAATCAGAGCTAGCTCGAAATTTGGACCAAGTGTGCCAAACCCCACTATCCTAGGGGTAGTTGATATTGGGATTAAAAAGGCCCAATTTATTGCTCATTTAGTAATAGGCTTCCCTTCACCCAACTATTCAGCGAAAGGGTAGAATGCCATCTTTGTTAGAGGCCACTTCAACCATATTGAAGTCACCACACATGACCCAAGTAGCTAGAGGCAAGTTGTTAGCCAGCGAACCCAACATCTAGTATCTCTCCATAGCATCATTGGAAGCATAAACATTAATGACTCTAAGAGAATGATTTTTAATGGAAAGTAAAAGCTAAATAATTCTATGTGTGGGGTCAAAATCATGTGAAATAATAGCAGAATGATGACAAGGTGACAAGAGAGTAACTACACCACCTCAGCTAGCTCTGTGCTGAGAGGAAAACATAACTCCATCCTTCCAAATGATGTGATATGCAGGAGAGAGCATGAAACAAAAAATCTTAACTTCTTGTAGACAAAGAAAATCTAAATTATGAAGTCTATAATGGGTATCTTGGACATAGTACTTTCTGGAGAGGTCTATAAGACCTCAAACATTCCATGATAAAAAATTCATGAAAATTCTTCCATATCGTCCTCATCCTCAGGAGAGGAGAAGCTATTCTGCAAGAAGGTAGAAAATTGGTGGAAGTTAGAAGAAAAATCCTCTAAACTTATAGCCTGTCATTTCACATTTGGTATCTCTGCATGTCTAGGAGGACTGCAAGAATGTTGCATCGCTTGTGGTGCTATGGAAGAAGCAACAAGAGGGGTATGAACTATAGATGAGGTAGAAGCCTTGGCGGCTACCTTAATCCCTTATGTACCAACAGGGTTTGAAACCTATGAAGCACTAGAAATAGGTGCTATAGAAACTACTTGCATCCCTATGTTGGCTAGAATTGACACTCCTATGGGGATAGGAGAAGCCACGATGACTACCGCATAGGACTATTTAGGGGGTAAGGGATTCAAGGTAGCCTTACCCTTGCACCCAATAGTAACCCATTCTTCATTTTTCCCTTATTTTTTTCCTTTGGATGTCTTGGTAGGCACTTCTTTAGGTGTGGGCTTAACCCTAGGCATAGCCAAAGGAAAATCTTGATCTTGTGTTCCATAGACTGGTACCTATAATAGGTGTTGGGACAAATAGAGCACCTTTTGAGAGAAGGCTTGAGCCCCAATCTGGATTTCCATAGAATCCTTAAGATCCTTGGAAAGATCAACCTTGATGCAAACACATCTCTATGGGCGAGCATTAAAAAAATTCTTAGGTTCCTTTGTGACAACTTTGCCAAGGGTTTTGGCAATGGACTCAATGAAAGGCCAGCATGGCAAGGGTAAACTTGGGGACTCGACCCACATAGGAACCCTAATCTTTTTATCATCAGAGACTGTGAATTCTCACAACCATTTTTGAAAAATAAGTAGGGACAAATGCATTGACTAAGGTTTGTTGTTAAAGACTGCATCTTCTTGTGACGAGTTAATGAAGTGAAAAAAAAATCTTTGGTAAGGTTTTGCACAGTATCAAGGCGGACTCCACGAGGAGTCCATCTCTCGTTAACCCATTCTCAGAGAATAGCTTTAGGAGGAGTCCTACCCACAAAATAACTTATTAAGGTATGTTGTTCTAACCAATCACATGCAGCATCAAATTCTTGTAAAGGAAGGATAATATCAAGATTACCTCATGAAAAACCTTTGGAACAAACTTGTGAGGGTGTTTGTTTTGTGGCGGTGCCATGGCAATCTAAAATAGTAGCCTGAACACCAGAAACAATTATTTCACCATTGGCCAGGGCCATTATATCCTAACCTAAAAACTCCTATAGTAAATGTGGTCTGACAAGTGGAGACTACAAAAGGAAATCTTAGATAGAGAGTCGTATGCAAGAAAACTACAAGTTCACATGAAGCAAGAAACCCTAGAAAAGAAAAAAATTGAACATCCTCTTTGATTAAGTAAAGTTCAAAAAATTAATTTTTTAGATGAGCCCAAATCTCTTTTGAAATGAATAGAATGCAAGCAATTATCCTATTTTCACACTAACCTTTCAAGCTGATGATTGATCCAAGAAGTTTTTATCTACACATACAAATCAAAACAAGGAATAAATTTGTTATCTACTATTACTTATTACTTATAATATTTAAGAAGTATGAGAATGGGAAAAAAGTAAACTTTTTTGTTACAATTAAAATTGAATTTCTAGTTACCATAGACATAGATATTCTAGTGTAAGACACCTACTACAATGGGAGCTGACTAGAATTTCAAAAACAAACATATGTCACAACATAACTATGAATTGAATTTCAAAAAAAAACATATGTGACAACATAACTATCAAAACATAGTATAAACTATATAAAACTAGCACTTGCACCTTTGAAGGGTGCAAGGGTTAAGCCTATATTCTTTTATACATTTGATGATACATGAACATTCCTTTCTCATTCCCCATCTCTATTATATCTTACCCATCTTTACCATTCGTTCATATGTATAAATCCATTTATCTATAAATTGTCTTTCCCTTTGTTTCCCTATCTATTTTTATCTCTATCAATCTTTCTATCCATATGTCTCTATTTAACTCACACTTTTCCCATCTACCTCCTTATCTTTTCTTGTATATCTTTCCTTATCTCCCATTATAATTTTCTATCCCTCTAAATATCATTTCTAATGTGAAATGGACAACCTAGCTATTTGAAATCAATAATTCAAAATTGTCTTTATATTTTCCTCTCCATATTACTCTATATTTATATATCTCTATGTCTCCATATCCATGTGTCTCTCTCTAATTCACACATTCTCCCTATCTACCTCCCCTTCCTTTCCCTTATATTTTTTTTATAAAAACATTCACTCATTTATTCATCACTATCTCTATCTTATCTTACCCCTCTTTACCATTCACCTCTCGCTATTCTATGTTCTATTTGCTCTATCTCTTTAATCATTTATATGTATCTATCTATATGTTACCTATCATCTCAAATATCTTCATTTTATCTCAACCTAGCCTTTTAATATACACACCGTATATAATCTTTTCATAAAATTAGATATAATAAACACTTACAATATATTGATTAATATAAGCTAGGTTAACATGGGGTAGCTGTGTTAGGTGGCCAAAAAATATTATCTTGAGCTTTGGATGTATTTTTGTTGCCTATATGTTGAATGTAGAAATCCCTATGGGGCAAGTTTTAATTGGAAATTTTTTTAGGTCTTTTACTATTAAGTGCATCTCTGATGAGTGCAATTAAATAGGATTTTCTTGTATCCATTGTACCTTGTACACCCATGTGTAGTGATTTCTATGATCGATATTGGTTGGGATTTTCAATTATTTGGAGTATTAACTTTTTCTCAAGGGATAATGTGTATTGAGTATGTTTGGAAAATACCAATATGGTATTAATACAATTGCTACTTTTATATCCATATACAAAATGTGTAGATTTTTAATGTAAATATGGTAGAATTTTAGTATGGTCTCATTTGTTGCTTGTGTCAAATTCGTGCCTTCTAAGCATATATAGCTCATAAAGTAGTGCATTACTTCATGGTCCCATTTATGAAAATGGTTCTAATGTATAGGTTTCTATCATGCCATCAATGTCTTTATCATTTTTGTTTTCTTCTTCATTTTCATCTTTCTTCTCAGAGTTGATTTCCTTAATTAACATACTATACATCATATCTAGTTATGTTCATTTGCTTCCAATTACTAATTATTTTTCCTTTTGTGAGGCCTATGTCCACTTCTATATTATGTAAATGCTTATATAAGAGTAGTTCACTTTGGAAAAATGTTTCAAAGTGCTCTAATTCAAGTCTTGGGATATTGCAAATTTTAAATGAGCATTGACAATAGCTATCTTTGGTCATTTTTTCCATTTGCATCCTGTATGATTCATCGCATAAGAATAAGATCTTGCATATTCAAGTGGAGTCATTATTTTAAGCTCAGGTAGATGACTTGTGTAAGAATGCAAATAGATAGGTCGGATCTTAGTGTATCCTAGCCTATTTATTCTCAATGAAGCATTTTCTATCCAACATTTAAAGATACAAAAGCTTGGCTATAAATAACAAGTGGTAGTTTATGTAACATATGACATGTTTCTTGTGGTCCTATTTTCACTTTTATTATTACTTAAAATATAGATGATAATCTTTTTTCTTTATTTAAATCAAGTATCTCTTCTAAGCTACAATTTATTCCCATATATGCATTTTGTAATAGAAAAATAAATTAAAATTAACTAGTTCATTACGAAAGACAATTTTACGAGAGAGAGAGAATCAATTTAATTAGAATGAAAAAATCTTAAATAATTTTATAATCTAAGTATAAAAGTTATTAGAAATATATTTAGAAACTTAGGTAGCTCATTGAAAAAAATGATATGATTACTATTAAATATGTATTTGTTGTCTTTATTGACTAACACCACAATTTTCCTAAAAAGAAAATAAATAGTTCTTGGCAATTTCATCTTTTTTATAATTTAAAAAAAAATCATACTTTTTAAACCTAAAATATCAAACTCCTTAAAACCTCTCTTATGATAATTAATTTACCTAAATTATATATTGTTAAACCAATAAATTTAAGTATCCAATGTTTGTAATACATATAATAAAATTAATTAATTTCATCTAATCATCAATTGAGGAAATCCAAATGCATGGAGTACATAAATAAAATAATAATAAGAATAGTAATAAAGATAAAGCCCAAGACCCATCTGATTATTCAACAACTAGTAGTGTCATTTCCCTAAAGTTGTCATGGCATGTGATAGAAATATAATCTTCCCTTCCACTCTTTGTAGATCTATGCATTTTTATTTTGGCCACAATGATGTGAAGATTCTTTTTTAACTAGTGTATGAATCACTAGGAGGTCATGTTGTTGGCATTATGATACATTTTTGTCATTAGTTACAACACTTATTGGATTCTGAATGCTTACCGAGCTCTCACCAGAAGCCAAGCTTTACCTAGTTCTCAGTGTTTACCGAGTAATCAAGGTGAACAAAAAATTCAGTGTTTATCGAGTAATCAAGGTGAACAAAGAAGTCAATGTTTACCGAGTAATCAAGGTGAACAAAGAAGTCAGTGTTTACCGAGTGATCAAAGTGAACAAAGCAGCCAGTGTTTATCGAGTGTTCAAGGTAAAGAAAAGAATCAGTTTTGACCGAGTGAAGATGTACTAAGATGTAACCGAGAACTTCGTGATAACGGAGCTCCTGAGGTTATCAAGGAAATTATTTTTTTTTACTGAGCTCAGACGGATATCAAGGAAACTAACTATCACCGAGTCACAAGGTTCTATCAAGTGTTTCCTTTGATCACCAAGCACCAGTTCAGATAGAAGTATTCACCAAGTGACATCTCTTCTACCAAGTCTCCAGTGGTTACTGAGTTCAAAACTACTCGAAGTGTTTAGTATGAACCGTGCCTTCACTTCTACCGAGTGCATGATGATGCCGAGTAACGCAGTGGACACTGAGTATCAGAAGGACACCGAGTCAGTTCAGTGAACCCAAGTTTTTACCTTGGGCCGACTTTGTATAGAGATTTGCACTTGTTGTTTTGACCGACCTTGCCTGCATTGTTTATTTGGATGGTATATATATGTAATGTATTGTATCATTCAGATGTAAGGAAGTAAGAAATGAGATGAAAAGCAATTGCAATGGCAATAGAAATTGTAATTAATGAAACTGCGAAAGTGTGAAAGAAATACATGCGTGCGAAAGTATGTGTGCTGAGTTGTGAAGGTATTCAGCAAGGTCAAATTTTGGAGTAGGAAAGTTTTATCTATCACATCAAGGTGAATCAGAGCATAGCGGATCTTATCAGCAATCAGTTGTAATCAGATCCACTGTTTCATTCTAACAGGTGAATCAGTTTTTGTAAATCCTTTAACAAGGTAGACTTAACAGTCTTTTGTAAATCTCCTAACAGAGTGCATACTTTATTGTATGTTTGGAAATCCTCTAACAAGGTGAATCTAGCAATCCTTTGTGCTCCTAACAGGGCAGATCACCAGAAGTGGTCATTGTAAGCCTTAGCCGGCCAACTTCATACTGCAGTAACGAAGCTCGTGGGTTTCATCCCCACCCCAGTTTTACTTTCTATTTGGAAGGTTTTTGGGTCACCAAATCTATGTGTTCAAGTGTTGCAAATGATTTTGTTTCATGCTTACAGTAGGTTACTTGGATGAATGATGAATATATCAGTATGCAGTTTTATTGTTGAAGTTTTAGAAGTTACTGATTCACCCCTCCCCTCTTAGTAACTTGTCATATCTTGAATATTTACAACAATTGGTATCAGAGCTTTAAGGTTCTCAAGATAAAAGTTTCACAGCTTGAGAAAAGATCAAAGACAATGGAGATATTCAGACTTGACAAAACTATTGAGAATGAAAAGCTAGATCTGAAAATGGCCATGGCTCAACTCAATGAAGCAAAAGAGCATCTTTCGCAATCCTTGAAAAGAAGAAAAGAACTTGCAAAGCAAATGAATGACCATCAGTATGTTGAAGAAAATATTGAAGATCTCTCACCATCAAATAGTTCAGATGAAGCTGACAAAGCAATCAAAGAACTTTTACAAAAGAATGGATCTCTGCAGGAAGAAGTAAGAAAGCTCAAAAGGGAACAAGGAATCCAGTCCATCAGGCTATGCGAAATCTTGGAGCAAAGGAACAAGGCAGCCGAAGACTTAGAGGTAAGGAATAATCAATCCTCTCATCTTGAAAATCTTGTAACTCAATTATCTAATGCAAATGAAGAAATTATGAATCTGAGATCTGAGAATGAGAATTTGAGAAATGACTTAATTACTGAAAGACAAATCAATGCAAGCTTACAAAGTGATCTAATCTCTGAAAAATAAGTCAATGAGAGAATGGTAAAATCCCAAAAGGACATGGATCAATTGAATCTGCAAAATGAAGAAAAATTTCATAAACAAAATGGTAAAGCAGGCCTTGGATACAAGGAAGAAGGTGAATCCTCCAAATAGGGTACTCAAAAGAATCAAAAACCTACTTGCAGCCACTGTGGTAAGTTAGGTCATACATCTAACGGATGTTGGAGCAATGGAAAAGGCAAATTTAATGGAAAGTGCTACAATTGCAATTAGCATGGACACAAAGCCAATGAATGCAAAAAGAAACCAAAATTTGAAGGTAAATGTCACAAATGCCAAAAGCAAGGTCATAAGGCATCACAATGCAAATCCAAATCATTTAATTCAGTTGAACAACTTGTCAAAGCAATATTTGGTTGGGACTACAACACTTGGTGTAGATGTCATTATTGTGGAGAATATGGTCATACTAGCATAAACTGTGCAAGGCATCACCTAAGAAAAAGGGATACCACTGTAAGATGTTATACATGTACAGAACTTGGTCATATATCCAAAAACTGCATGAACATAAAGAAAGTCGAGGATGAGAAGAAAATCAAAGTAGACAATATTCGGAAACAAATGAAGCAGCAATGGATTCCAAAGTCTACCGAGCTAGATAATTCAAGTAATGGAATGGTCACTCAAGAAGTGAGTGACTCTCCCATTTCCAATTAAGACTCATCAAGATAAGACCAGGACTGTATCTACAAAGCAATATCCTAAGCAGTCCTAGAATGAAAATATGATCAAATTAGTATTTCAGATACATCAGGATCATGGTCGGTACATGACCTTACCGAGCTCAGTCAGGTGCAATAAGGCCTCTTTCACCAAGTTGCACTTACCGAGCATGGTTGGTTCTTCTCTTACCGAGTTAAGGGCGGTTTAACCTATTTTCTTTTGGTCATCGAGTTGCGAAGTTTAAACCTAACTAGTGGATGACAGTCTGTTGATCACAGCTACCTCTGTACTGAACATTAATGGCAAATTTTTCATCAAAAGGGCAGATTTCAACCTCATTTTTCACCGCAAATTCGAGATTTACAAAAAGAGGGCTTTCAAGCGAGTTCAAGTGAGTTAAAGAGATTTTCCAGCAAAGTATTCTTACGAAATCTTTTCACTCACCGAGTAGCAATGGCTTCCGCAAGCACCAGCAGCAGCAAGGCGAAGAAAGGATCCGAAATGCTTGTGAAGGGAATGAAATGGAAGGCACCTACGTTCAAGCTTGTTCCTGCCATCGCTGAATCACTCGACCCGCATGGAGCTCAATCACAGATCCCTCCAAAGGTACTTCTAATCAATGATATTCATACTCATTTCAAGTGTACTGTGCAAGAAATAGGGACACTAGATATGGATAGCACCCTAGCCGAGTTATGCGTGGATGGAACCCTAAAACCTGAGTTCAAACATTTGGAAACCAAAGGCTTAACCCATATCCCGCATCTGCCAAGAAGTTTCCAAGTGAAATGGGTGAGGTATATCTTGAGCCGAGTGCATAATGGTCAGTTGTGGTTGGAACAACCAGTTTTGATAACCAAGAAGATGATTCACAAAATCACGGGTCTCCCGATGCTCAGCAAAGCCAAAACCACCAAAACCCTAGGACGGGATGAGTTACAGAGGAAAACCCAAGCTGAATGGGATGGTAGAGGTTTAAAGCTCAACAATGTTTCAGATATAGAACTGAAATTTGGTATTTATGTTATTGCATACAAACTGTATAGTTCCAGCAGGCTAAATAGTGTACCTTGCGAGGCTGTAGATTTGGTATATAAAATTGTAAAGAAAAATATGGAGTTTGACCTAGCTGATGTGCTATTAAAACAATTCAATAAAAACATGGAAAGCATAAGGACTGCAAAGACAAACCCTTGTAAATTTGGTTCTTTGCTAGTTTGTTTATTTTTCTATGTACAGAAATTCTTTCCATCTAAGGGTGCAGTTGTATGGAGGAAAGATACTCCAATTTTGTATCAAATAAATGAATTCATAGTAGAAATGGGTATGAATTTTGACAAAGTAATGGATAATTATTTTGAAGATTTCAAGGAAAGGATGAACAACAGATTTGGAATACCTCCAAAACTTGTTGAAGAGTATAAGGATGATGTCTGTTTCATGGTTGACTGTGACAAGGTATACATACAGGAAGTTAGACCCCGAGTTGCATGGGTGAAACCTCTTCCATATGAGGTAAATATTGATGAAACAAGGGATATCATTGAAGCACTGGTAAATGAGCCAGTAGACCCAAGGCAAAGAATTTTTGGTACTTATGATGAAGCAAAGGCCAGAATTGAACTGGAAATCAAAATTCCACAGGCCATCAGCAAAGGTAAGAGGAAAGTGGCCAAACTGAAAACTGAAATGAGTCCTCTTGTGCTCACTGAGGGAAAAGGTAAAGATAAAGAAAGTGAAGAAGAAGAAGAAGGAGAAAAAGAATCAGAAAAAGAGCAACCGGCAAAGAAGAAAGGCAAGGTAATCATTACCAAGCCCAAGAAGTAGCCTACTACAGTATTCACTCGGAGGACGAGAAAAGGTATTCAGGAACCTATATTGGTCAAACCTGCACCTACATTCGAGCAAAGGCTCAAATCATTGGAAGAAGGAGCTGGCATCGCAAATTTCAAGGCATTGAGATTTGAGACAAGGACTGATGCAGAGAAAATGCAAATTGAGGAACTGGTACTTAACAAAATGGGAAAATGGAAATACTCCCCGGACCAGATTGCTCCTCATATCTCTAAAGAACTACTGGAGAGAGTACAGCCAAGATGGGAGTTAGCCACCAAGACGGTAAAAGATATATATGAGCAATCCCTGAAGAATCTTCAGCCTAGTCTCACTGGAGCAGAGGTAAAATCTGAATTGAAAACCTATGAAGGTAAAATGATGATCAGATTCCACACTTGTTTGATTTTGATCAAAGATATAGAGCATGTTGTAAATGATGCTACAAACATGTGGGAAAACATCTATCATCTACATAAGCCCAGTGTAGACCCTGTTGAAATAAAGGATGATGACAGCAGCAGCAGCAGTGATGAATCAAATAGCACTCCATCCATCATAGTTACACCAGGAGAGTTGCATGCAATGATGGAAGAGAAAGAGGAAGAAGACAAAGAGGAAGAAGCTGAAGAGGAAGATAAGGAGGATGATACGGTAAAAATTGCAGCAGCGGTTATTGCATCCCTTCCTCACTCCCCAGCCAAACCTGTGACATCATCAAGGTTGGAGTCAGCTTCAGCAGGTTCATCTACACCAGATTTACCATCTACACCTGCCATATCTCAGCTCCAGGTATCATCAGTGGAAGTGACTACCACTTCATCTACTGAGCTGCATCCCTCTTCGTCTACCGAGCTGCACCCCTCTTCATCTACCGAGTTGGCCTCCTCGAATCCATCATCATCAGTTGGTATTACTGTGAGTTCTCAAATTTTGACTACTCCAATTTGTTCTACAATTTTGTCGCCATCTACTTCAGGCACAGTGAGCTTAGATACTATATTACCAAGTGTATCACCATTTTTGGCCAGCACTCAAATTTTTAACCCTGTACATACTCCTATTGGCACTCAAACCTCAAGCATCCTAGTTTTTACTACTAGTCCTTCTATCTCTACTGTTGTGTCTATTCCAAAGGTCAAACCAGTCATCTCAGAAGTCAAACAAAAGCAACCATTCAAACTTATGATCACTGGAAAGGAAATTCTTGAAGACATTGACTTGGACACAGAGATAGTAATTCCAAAGATTGACTTTGATAATGCTACCATTGAAGAAATGAGGTATGCTAGTCAACTTATTGAGAAAAAGGCTACTCAAATGCAGTTAAGATTGGAAAGGGATAAGGAATATAGGATAATTGAGGAAGCCCGGAACATAATTACTGAGGCTATAGGTGTTGATGTTGATACTTCTCAACACATTTTGATTAAATTGGAAGAGGCAGTTAATAAATTCAATGAAGATGCCTCTGGACAAGAAAAGCTAATTGAGCGTGCAGAAAAGAAATTTGATAATAAGGTATTGGGGCACATTGCCCAGAACATTGCAATAAATCAGGTTGCATTAACCTCAGTTTTGGCAGATATGGAAAATTTTTTTAATAATGTAACATCTCTTTTTGTTAAGCTTTGTGATGTTACCGAGTACACTAAAAGAATAAGAGAGAAACTAAATAAAATTAATAAAGATCTGAAGGTGACCGCACAGAACTTGAAGCTTGACCCCAGTTCAAGCTCATCTCATCACCTCAGAATCAAATTTTTGTCAGAGAAGTAGGCAGAGCTGTTGAGAGAAGAGGCAAGGATCCGATCTACTTTGATAGATATCCAAAACATGATCCTTCCCATCATGGATTCAATGCAGAAGCACATTGCACATTCAAAGACATTAATCCATGATAATAACTTCTCCATTGCAGATCATGTGATTGAACTTTTGGCTGAAGTTCAAGTAGCTCTTTCCACCTGCAAAATTTTGCAAGAGAATTGGGATAAGACTCTCCAACTTATTCTCCAGGTACATTCAGAGTTCATCTCTCATTTTGGTGTTTCTATATAAGTATATATATTCTTTTATTCTTTGGCATTATTGTCAAAAAGGGGGAGATTATTGTTGGATATGTATACTATGGGTGAATAAGTGTTTTCAGAAAAATTGTACAAAGGAAGAGATATACAGCTCATGTAAATAATGTATGTACATTCTATGGGGGAGTTGTATATAACAAAGCTATTCTATGGGGGAGTTGTATATAACGAAGCTATGTATATTTAGAATCAGTCATCAACATGTCAGATAAACTTTGTCTCATAAGTGTTTTTGTCACTAATGCCAAAGGGGGAGATTGTTGGCATTATGATACATTTTTGTCATTAGTTACAACACTTATTGGATTCTGAATGCTTACCGAGCTCTCACCGGAAGCCAAGCTTTACCTAGTTCTCAGTGTTTACCGAGTAATCAATGTGAACAAAGAAGTCAGTGTTTACCGAGTAATCAAGGTGAACAAAGAAGTCAGTGTTTACCGAGTAATCAAGGTGAACAAAGAAGTCAGTGTTTACCGAGTGATCAAGGTGAACAAAGCAGCCAGTGTTTACCGAGTGTTCAAGGTAAAGAAAGGAATCAGTTTTGACCGAGTGAAGATGTACTAAGATGTAACCAAGAACTTCGTGATAACCGAGATCCTGAGGTTATCAAGGAAATTATTTTTTTTTATCGAGCTCAGACGGATATCAAGGAAACTAACTATCACCGAGTCACAAGGTTCTATCAAGTGTTTCCTTTGATCACCGAGCTATAGTTCAGATAGAAGTATTCACCGAGTGACATCTCTTCTACCGAGTCTCCAGTGGTTACCGAGTTCAGAACTACTCGAAGTGTTTAGTATGAACCGTGCCTTCACTTCTACCAAGTGCATGATGATGCCGAGTAACGCAGTGGACACTGAGTATCAGAAGGACACTGAGTTAGTTCAGTGAACCCGAGTTTTTACCTTGGGCCGACTTTGTATAGAGATTTGCACTTGTTGTTTTGGCCGACCTTGCATGCATTGTTTATTTGGATGGTATATATATGTAATGTATTGTATCATTCAGATGTAAGGAAGTAAGAAATGAGATGAAAAGCAATTGCAATGGCAATAGAAATTGTAATTAATAAAACTGTGAAAGTGTGAAAGAAATACATGCGTGCGAAAGTATGTGTGCTGAGTTGTGAAGGTATTCAGAAAGGTCAAATTTTGGAGCAGATAATTTTTATCTATCACATCAAGGTGAATCAGAGCATAGCGGATCTTATCAGCAATCAGTTGTAATCAGATCCACTATTTCATTCTAACAGGTGAATCAATTTTTGTAAATCCTTTAACAAGGTAGACTTAACAGTCTTTTGTAAATCTCCTAACAGAGTGCATACTTTATTGTATGTTTGGAAATCCTCTAACAAGGTGGATCTAGCAATCCTTTGTGCTCCTAACAGGGCAGATCACCAGAAGTGGTCATTGTAAGCCTTAACCGGCCAACTTCATACTGCAGTAACGAAGCTTGTGGGTTTCATCCCCACCCTAGTTTTACTTTCTATTTGGAAGGTTTCTGGGTCACCAAATCTGTGTGTTCAAGTGTTGCAAATGATTTTGTTTCATGCTTACAGTAGGTTACTTGGATGAATGATGAATATATCAGTATGCAGTTTTATTGTTGAAGTTTTAGAAGTTACTGATTCACCCCTCCCCTCTTAGTAACTTGTCATATCTTGAATATTTCCAACACATGTAAATTAATAAAAACTATTTATAGATAATCTAGAAAGGTTCAGAATGCAAAAAAATGTCCAGCCTATTCCCAACACTATTAGAATATTTTAAAATAAAAAACTTCTATAGTTTGAAATATAAAATACAAAATATCAAAAAATTGAAAGAAGAAATTGCTTTCTTTCATCAGATCGCAATTCAAAGGATAAGCATTAACCATGAAAATAGGATTAAACTATAGAAATGAAAGTGATGAACATGAAGTTTCAAGATAATGGGTATCCCAATCTATTAATGAAAAGCATCTGAGCAAATAAATAAATGTAATGATGCCTTTATCACCGCAAGAAGTGTCTAAAGTGTTGATCATGGTAAAACCTTATTGAGCTAGAATTTTCTTCTTTTGCAACATCCAACAATGTTAGATTGTCATAAAAATGCGGCTACAAGTGTCCTAGAAATAAGCCTATCAGCTTAATAAATAAAATAAAATTTAAAAAACAAAAAAAACCAAAAAAAACTAACTAACTAGCACACCATAGTCGAAGACATAAAGGGCATAACATGAAAGATTAAATCTTGTTATGCCCTTTACATCTTCAGCCACTCTATGATAGTTATGGTGTAGGCCTTTGTAACTTAAAAAAATTCAAATACATCTTAATTCAAAATTTCAAAATTGACATTGCATTGCAGACTATGATTTGTTTGTTAATCTACTAAATACTAATGATTATGCTCTTTACTTTAATAAAATATAAGTGACACATTCATTTTTTCTTTTTTTATTTCCATTAAAAATGTTTTAAAATGTAGAAAATCCCCAACATTACTATCCTTTGGAGGTTCTATTTTGATTTCTAAGAAGAGAGAACTATCCTTATACCAAAGACTGTGAAAGCATGTTCTATGCTCTGTAAAGAAAAAATTGCCTGTTCAATATTTTCAAGGATTCCTGAATGCAAGCAAATAATTATAGTGAAAACAAAGAAAAATATTGTTAAAATTTCAAAACCAATGTGGCAATGTCATTTCTTATTTTTTCAATGTATTTGGAATCTAATAATGAACATACATTTTAATCCAAGGAGGTGAAGAATTTTCCCTACAAAATTTATTTATCATTAATTACTAGCTATATATATCATATATTTATAGAAAAATCCGAGAGATATCAAGACTTCAATTTTTCAATGTGGTGCTATGGTTCAAAATAAATTAAAGTCTCAATATCTATATGATTTTTCAATAAATATTATAAAAATATATAGCTAGTAGCATTGGGAGATGAGTTGTAAGAATAAAATTTGAATATTTATTATTATATATTATTATATTAGTACATTAATTTGATAATATAAAATTTTATTTTTATTGTATATTTAATTTTATGTAAGACTATTTGTTTTTACTTGTAAAATAGGTCTCATTTAATGTAGGGTTATGGTTGGAGTTGTTTAGTTCAATATTAACAAATGGTCAACAATTTTAAGAATTTTTAATTTAACATTAGGATTATAATTAAATTAAATTTTGGGTTATGGCTCATTTTTCTTTTGTCTTAGGGTTGGGACTATATATAGAATTGGGTTTCTATAGGATTAGATATAGAATCAAACTTTTAGATTAAGATCTTAAATATAATTGAATGTATGGGTTAGGGCTCAATATGGTTTATTATTCAATTGGGGTTAGGGTTATCTTTCAATTTGGTTTAGTGGAAAACTTATTGTTCAATTAGGTTTAGGAATATGATTTGAATTTATTACAAGGTCAAAATAAATTTATTTTATGATTATAATTTTATTTCATTTAGTGTAAGTAGAGTTAATTTATCTTTATAGTTATGGTCCAAATTAGTTTAGTATCAAGGGTAGAGTTCCATTTTTTTAAAGTGATAGGGTTAGGGTTCATTCTTGTTTACTATTTTTTTCAGTTTAAGGTTATCACGAGTTGATTAGATGCAAGGGTAAATATTATTTATTATTAGAATTTAGCTTTAAATAAAAGTTAGTTTTCTTTTAGTTAATTAATTAGTCATAACGTTATTTTATAACTTTTGTCAAACATCAAATTTAGGATCTCACTAGTTTTTCCAAGGATTCCCATTAATAGGATTTGATCTTGTTTTTTATAATGATTTAATTCTATGTAAGTGCTCAATAGTAATTGATCGTGGTTTAAAATGAATAAGGGTTTATTTTGGTTGCATGTTAGATCTATAGTTCAATTTGGTTGTATAATGAATTTGGATAAAGCTTAGAATTCAATTCAAATCAATATTCATATTATGATAATATATTCATTATGGTTTCATATGGTACTATGATAGTTTTATGGTACATTTGAATTTATAGTTAGGTCAAGATTTTTGTTGATCATGATAATCAGTTATAAATAAGGATAGACCTAAGTTTACCTTAGGGCTACAATTTTAAGCCAATTTCATTTAACCGTAACATTTAATGTGGAACAATGTCATTACAGATTGTCAAACTATTTTATAGAGAAAGTTATGGTTTAGATGTGGTATTAATTAATTTTTTTCACATTATGGTTTGATTTAATTTCATGTTTGACTTTATTTTTGTTTAATATTATTGCTAGAAATGATTATAGATAGGATTGGGGTTCAAGTTTTCTTGTAGAGAGATATTTTATTGGGTTTCTACCTAAGAGTAAGTTTCATATAACATAATCTTATGGTTAGAGTTAAATTTGGTTTGGTTCGTTCTCTCCCCTCTCTCTCTCTCTCTCTCTCTCTCTCTCTCTCTCTCTCTCTCTCTCACACACACACACACACACACACACACACACACATTTACATACATATGTGTATGTGTGTGTGTGTGTCTATAATAACGAATACATACACACATATACGTATACATTTATAGATAGAAACATGTGTTGGAAGTATATATAGATATTTAGTATTATCTCATTTTCATTAATATCAAATTCTATGGTCCAAAAGTATTTTCCAAAGACATGTTAAAAAATATTTGGTGATCTAGGGGTAAAAGCACAAACCTATGTCACCTTTTATAAAGGAAAAGCAATATTAGAATTTAAACTCTTCAACTTTAATAACATAAAAGTCACATTTGTGCTTAGAATTTGAAGATGATGTAAACTAATGAAATGTATAAAATTGGATGAAGTTTATTTCTCTAAATCGTTTTTAAAAAATTGAGTGAAAATTTTATTTATTTTTGAATTTTTAAAGTCTATTTTTTAATTTTTTTAAAATACTAAAAATATAGAGTTTTTTTCTCGTCAAACAAATATATGTAAATTTCATATTTTGGTTTGATTTTTGAATATGTTAGAGTTGACATGTTTACCTAGTGTACCAAAAAAGAAAAATTGAAATTCGGCTAATATTTTTCAAGTTATAATTGGTCAAAGTCAAAGTTATCAGAAATTGACAGTTTTTTTCTCCCGTCAAACTTTTTCCAGTAAATCTACATATTTTTTAAAACAAATTATATATTCTTGAAGAAGACTCTCCTCTAGTGCAACATTAAAAAATGATAATTTTTAAACATAATTTATTATTTTTTAAATTTTGTTTTGAATAGACATCTTCCTGAATCTTAAGATACCTACTTGTAATATTTTCAAATTATAACATATTATCCATAATCAAAATAATAATAAAATTATATGACCATAATCGTGACTCTAAGACCTAAAAAAGTATATTTTTAGTTTAAAAGAAAACTTCAATTTAATGGTCAAATTGGCCTTCAAAGTGAGATGTTTACAGAAGTTCTATTTTTTTCTTGTTTGGTTGCCACATAAGATGCCATATAGATAGTTCTAGCTGTAACTATTTTGGTCGTTACTGTTTTGGTTGAAACCCCTATTGGCCAATTAAACCACAAGTGGTTAATGTCGTTGTTTGATATAAAATAAAGTTTTTTTTTCTTTTTAAAATAAATAAATATACAAAATAGTGAATAGTGGAAATTGGAAGAGGATTTTTGAAAGACAATTAATTTTGAAGCAATTTTTAGCAACTATTCTACAGATTTAATCAAGATTGCAAAGGATCAAATATTTTGAAGGTTCTTTTTTTCCCATCTACTTATTTTTATTTTTATGTATTCTATATTGAACCATTAGCTGATATTTAGTCAAATCTAAATTTATTTATTTTTTCTTCTATAGATTAAAGTATTCAATGGGCAGTAAAAGGAAAAGATTAAGGAAATATGATAGAATAAGAGATGAAAAAATGAAATGTCATACAAAACATAATCAAAACCAACCTACTAAAATTCCTAAATAGGATGAGATTCATGAAGAAAATGAAAGTAATGAAGATGAAGAAATTGGTAGTTCTATTGATAGAGATAAATTAGAAGGCATAAAAAATTTGATGGATTTGGATGAAGAACTACTTTTAAACCAAATTTCATCTAAAGATATGATAAATGATAACACTATTAGAAAGAATTATCAGAACATGTGGGATGAATATTTCAAGGATAAAAGTATATTTGGACAGGCACAATTATTTGTCAAGTTATTTAGGAGAAAAGATATGAGACCTATTTTGGAGTTGTTGGGTGTTGATAATAGGAAAAGCTGTGCACATAATATTAATAAAACAATAGTTGAAAACTTGCAAAATTCTTATAACAAAATTGACAACACAACTCGAGGAGGTGATTTGAGTAATGCATGTAGAGCATTGATGACTACTATATCTAGTAGAAAATTAACACATAGAAAATAGGTACGTGCAATTTCTAATGTACTACATATATCTAGAAGAACTATCCAGAGATACATCAAAAGGAGAAATATGCTAGATGATAACATTGACAATAATTGGGTGAATATTTGTAGAGTTCCTCAAAAAGATAGGATTTTTGAAGATGTAAAAAGACAAGTTATTGAATTTTGGACCACACATTCTCACGTTTCTTCCAATAGGCATGATACTATACAAATTAAAGATCAAGAAATAGGGGCAAAAATTGAACATCCAAAACATTTCATAGATTTAACTCAAAGTGAATTATTTGAAATATTCAAACAAGAATTTTCAAATTTCAAAATATGTCAGAGAATGTTTGAGAGTTTGCATCCTTCCTTTGTACACATAAATAAGATGCATGAAACTTGTTGTTGTAGAAATCATGTTGAATTCGGCAAGCACTTGCAATCATTTAAAAAATTCATGGTAGTACTTGATCCTAATTTGGTCATCCCTAGTAGTACAACACAATTTGTGAGGTCCATATTATGTGATAAATTAGAAGATTCAGATGAATTCAAAGTGCAATGCATCAAAAACCAGTGTGAAGATTATGGAGATTTACGCAATTTTTTTAAAATTATGCAAGTTGAGAATATTAATGAATACACACCAATTTCATGGATGAGATATGAATATGAGACATACCAAAATAAGACAGGAGATGAATCCAAAAAAAATGTATTGAAAGAGAGTGAATTGCATTATGATAACTTCATGACCAAATTTTGTCCATTGATATATCCACATATTCAACATTGTCATGGTGTATGATGGCAAGCAAAATAGTTTCATGATTCCAAAAATTGGTTTCCACCTGGTTGTATACTTTTAGTTGTAGATTTTTCTGAGAATTATACTTTGCACCTCATACAGAGCTTCAAAGCCAAATTATCATTCTGAACAAGTTGCAATATTTGTGCAAGTAACCTATAGACATGCACAATTTGAGGTGGATCAGATAGAAAGGTTGGATGAAAATGAATGCATCATCATCAAAGAGGTTCATTTCTATATTAGTGATGATAGAGTTCATGATAGGAGTTATGTGGCTCATTATTTTGCAACATTCTCTTAAGATCTCAAAAATCGTGGAATAAATGTTTCAGAGCACTAGATTTGGTCTAATGGATGTGCAGGTTAGTATACATGAAGTAACACATTTATTTAACTTTATTTTAACTTATATTTATTTAGACATGTCTATTTCAATTTGATATATGTACACAGATAATTGTAGATACTTATCATGTTTCATGTTCATAGGACAATTCAAATCTAAAAAAGCATTTAATTGGTTAACAATGCAACATGCTAGAACCAATGTTAGGTTTTTATGGAATTTCTTTGAAAGTGGACACAGAAAAGGAGAGCATGATGGAGCAAGAGCATGTATAAAATGTGTGCTTCGACAACATGAACTTGTAGGTAAATATATGCATTTTTTATGTGCATGTTTAATACTCTAGTAGCATATATTTTTAATTTTATATATAGATGCATATTGTATGTACATACAAGGAATATTATAGAAAGCACAAATCAAATTTTTGAATGGTGCAAAGTTCATTTTGCTACTTGAGATATTGAATACAATAAGCATTACTTTTAGGAGGTGAAAGGTGAACTAAGTTATATAATTTATTTTTAATTTATTTTTAATGTATTTTTCAAATCAAGTTAAGTTTTTAATTAAATATTTATTTTGAAATATGACAATTATTTTTTGTATTCATAACAGATATAGATCAATCTAATCCTTACAATTCTAAAACAATTCCTAGTATTAGAAGTTTACATCAAGTGATGACTACAGGAAACCATAAACCTCTAGTAATTAAACTAAGAGAGAAAACATGTTTTTGTGATGACTACATTAAGAAAAATCTAGTGAGTGCATGTGAAAATATTGTGAATGGATATGTTTCACATTGGGATTTGAAGGAGATAGTTAGAAAGCCTCCTTTTGAAGATGCTGACATTGGCATTGACATTCATGATCTTGTATATTCAGCTAATTACGAGCGCATTTCTGGTTTAGTTATGGCAAGTTTGTGTGCATATAGACATATATATAAATTAATATACATGTATATTAATTTTAAAATTAATTTATATTTATCTATATTTTTATATACATGTAGGAGATATTTTTGTAGTTCAAGCCTTACCAGATAATGCAAAAAATGTGGACAATTATCTTTTAACATGCACAAAAGTAAAACACAAGTTGTTAGAAGGAACTATAGATGCTGATCAACAATCATATCCAATTGGATCAATTGTTATTAAAGGAACATATTATCAACAAACAAGAGTAACTGATAGTGGTATTGAATTTATTGAATACAAGCTTGGAGGAAAGGTTTTATATTACAGTAACTATGTTATAGCAACCAAATTAAAATTTGAAGCAATACAAAGAAGAGGACATCAAGGAAATCAAAAGTGAAAATTTCTTATTGAAGAACATGAAAAACTTCTAGAGATAATAAAAACTAGAGAGAATCCTAACAATACATTATTTGTGGAGCTCTAGTTTACCTATGTACTTATTGTGGAGCTCTAGTTGAGTTATGCCTACATAGCTCTTATACTTTCATATTTAATAGTGACAAGATATTTGTTTTATAAATTTGTGTACATTGGATCATTTATCTTGGATATGCAAAATTAGACATGTTTTGTTATTTTTATTTAAATTTGACATGGATATCTCATTTAAGACCACCTCTTAGGACCTCCGCTTAAGACAGTCTCTTAGGACCTCCCCTTAAGACCACCTATTAAAACATCCCCTTAGTACCACCTTTTACCTCACTTCTCCTTAAGACAACCCCTTTATTATTTGTATGTATTTATATGTACATATTTTATGTTTTCTTACATATGATTTTTAATATTGTTATGTATTTATGTACATATAATCTTTATATGTCCTTATATGATACATTCTTTATGTTTGTATATAATCATTATGTTCTTGTATGTATTAACTTTTATCAATTAAATATTGTAACATGCATTCTTTAGGTCATACTCTTTATATGTTCTTACATGTATATGTTATATGAACCATGTTACATATTACATATATTACATTTTATTAATTAAATGTTTTTAATTATACTTAATTAAGACATGCCATTGAATATAGTTAATTATACTTAGATTAAATATAGTTAATTATATACTTATATTAAGACATGTCATTAAATATAGTTAGTTATATTATAAATAGTTAATTATACTGAGATTAAATATATAGAACTTAATTATACGTATATTAAGACATGTCATTAAGTATAGTTAATTAAACTTAAATTAAGACATTAAAAATAGTATCATGTACATAAACATGAATATTGAAAACATATACATACATATTAACTTTTATTAATTAAATGTTGTAACATGCATTTCTAGGTTATCATAGTCTTTATATGTTCTTATGTACATGTATATGTTATATTCTTATGAACATGGACCATTAAAATTATATAGTTAATTACACTTAGATTAAGGCATTAAGATGAATAACACATAGAGAAACATGTTCATAACACATACATAAACACAAAAGGTTAAGACATTAAAAAATCAATAAGATACACATGTGTACATTAAAAGATCAATAACATACATGTACATATATCTAGAGAATAATGTACCCATATCAAATGTATCATAAGAAAAATCATGTATCAAATGTCTAGAAATAACATATATAAAACATCAAAATCTCCATATAAAAATGTATCTAGAAATAACATATAAAACATCAAAGTGTCCATGATATAAACATGTATCTGGAAATAATATTTATAAAACATCAAAGTATCCATATAAGCATGTATCTGAAAATAACATATAAAACATCAAAGTGTCCATATAAACATGTATCTTGACATAACATGTGTGTAATAAAATAAAATACCACATATGATAATCAGCTACATCCCCCCTCCTGATCTTGGGCCCTGTCCCCAAAAGGTTCTATCAACCGCATCTAAACCCTATGTCAAATGATAACTTGGACCATTTAATTATGTGTACAGACAAATTATATCAAGATCTACATGTATATATATATATATATATATATATATATATATATATATATATATATATATATATATATATATATATATATATATATATATATATATATATATATATATATATATATATATATATATATATATATATATATATTGTAACATACCTAGGACTCATGATGCGTAGGATCTGTCGGTATCTACAAATCAGCAAAATGTAACATACTATCACTCAAACCCTATAAAACATACACAAACAAACACATATATATAAATTTAAACATATAGACATATTATTTACCATAATAATTTTTTTTTAAAACATATAGAGATATTTACGGTAGCATCATGTAATGCTCTTCCGATCTAACTGATATCTGAATCATGTAATGAAAAAACACTATCAATGTCCAAGTCAATAGTGTAGCCTTGATCTAAAAGCATGGAGGTAAATAGACTAGGTTGTCTAGCACTAACATCCTGAGTAGCTAGGGCTAGTGTTGTAGCCTAGGCTTGTGTAGTAGCAAGAGCAATAGAAGGTCCAGGAATGTCCTCCTACCTTTGTGAATCCTATAGGACTATTGTACATGACAAAATACGACTAATCTGAGAGCTCATGTCATGAAGTGGAATCCTTGTGAGTGTAGATAATGCTTGATATGCATCTAAAGATTACAAGCTAAATATGATCCCGAACGATGCAATACATCCATCTCTAAGACTGCAGAAATGTCTACTGGAGAAGGTATGTCTACAACTCCATAATCATCATCAACAGGTGTGCTAGATGATGCAACCATGGGAGCGATACCTCAAGATCATAACATATACCTACCACGCTAATTAGAAGAAATCTCATGTAACTTTGTGGTGATGGTGGCGATGCTCAAAAAAATCCGTGTCCCAACTGTGTCATCAGGAACGCTCTCACTTGTAGAAACCATTTGTTGACCTCTCGACATAACCAAAAGGTTTAGACCCACCATTACCTATTTGTTAACAAGCATAGGAATTTCTGTGGGTCTAGATCTATCAAAAAGTCTCCCTTGACCATGTCCAACATGACCTAGATAATCTATATACTCAACATCATAGTGTAAATGAAATTCTGCAAATAATTGTTTTTAGAAATATAGAGGGAACTCATCCTTCTATGGCCATCTATGATGAGTGGCCAACCAATGAGGATACATCAATGGTGCAATGAGTGGATCAGTACACTTTGTCACAAAGTAGCCTCTAACTCTATGAAAATCCTCATAAGATGGAAACATGGATTTCACCATGCTGGTGGAAACCTCAGTGTCAATCTGTCTATACTTCATAGTGCCAATGACACTATGAGATAAAGAAGAATAAAATGTCTCAATACTCATATCATCAAAAGGGTTGTATGATTCACTGGTCTAAATTATATGAAATAACTCCTCTCGCATCGTTGTGACCTTCTCCCTATTAGGGAGGGTGGTAGAAGAGGAAAGCAAGGTATCCAAAACCTACATAGCATGAGATAATCTCGCAACTATATCTCTAAATAACTGATGTCTATCCTAAGTGGAGGAGGTCGATCTGTGTGTTGCACTAGACTCAACACTCTGACCCCCACCACGGGCACTAGCATTCCTTGAGGATGTAGGAGCACAATCCCTACAACTAGATGCCATAATTTATATATGAATATAAATATGAGGATATTAATGCAAAGCTACAAGAGTGATAAATATCTAGAGATCTGCACATGCATATATATACAAATATAAACATACAAGTGTATAAATTAAAATAATTAAAAGTTAAATTTAATTTGAAACAAACGTACATATAAATACACAACATTAAATGTATGGCACTATTCAATCATGTAACATGTATGTATTTTTAAACAATTTTTATCTTAGAGACCATATCTAATGTACATTGTAATGTGCATGCAAATGTGAAAAATAAATATTCGTACATGTACATGTGTATATGCAATAAAAAAAATAAAAATTCTTGATTAAATTATAACCAAGTGTACACATGTATATGCAATAAAAAAATATAATTCTTGACTAAATTCTAGATTTTGATGTAAATGCTTTGATGATTATGGGGACTGTAGATAAGAGTTAGGACATAGGGATAGAAAAATTAGTAAACTTAAACAAATAAACTACATGATGAGGCGATCTAAGTATGCTTCAATGATACATGGATTAAGTATAAGTTATTAGGGATTGTGTTAATTAGTATTGTAGTTATTACTTAATCAAAACTATATTTGTTACTAGATAAGTAAATGAGTTTAGTTAGCAAATGTTAGTTTACAATTTAGAACTCATGACTTAATTTAGTAGTTTGAATTAGAGTTGAGAATGTTAATAAAGTAAATGGGATATAGTTTTATTAAGCTTGATACTAAGGTAGGTCTATTATGTGCTAGTAAACATATGAATACCTATTAGAACCTATAATAGGTCCATAATAACCTAGTAAGAGTCCCTAGGTCCCCTTAACATATATATGGATAAAAATTCCTAGAAATGTATCATAAGAGGTCATGTTATGTGTCATTTGGTAATGTAAGAATAAAAATTACCTAATAAGACCTATTATATCCTAATAATACATATTAAGACTTATTAGAACCTATAAAAAATAGTATGACCTATTATGACTCATATGTCCCCTTAAGACACACATGTATGGATAACATACCTAAAAATGTATCATAAGTGATCTTAATGTGTTGTTTGGTAATGTAAGACTCATTATTACCTAACAATACCTATTATGTGCTAGTAAAGATATGAATACCTATTAGAACATATAATAGACATAATGACGTAGCAGGAGTCCCTAGGTCCCCTTAACATATATATGGATTAAAATACTTACAAATGTATCATAAGAGGTCCTTATGTTTCATTTAGTAATATAAGAATCATTATTACCTAATAAATGGTAATCTACAATTGAATTGCATGAGTAGATTAGAATATTAAGTCCTTAAACACTTTGTAAGTGATATGTCATGTAGACTACACTATTGAATCCTCAAGCACTCTATTATGACTTGTGTACGTGGTTTATTAGAAAGGAATCCTAAGAGTTCTTTTGAGTGACTTGTTTGAGCGATGTTACTCCATACACTTATCACTCTTGTTTCAACATTCTTATAGTTAGGTAACATTTAAAAGATCATTTTATAGATTATTAGATTGTCTATTGGGCACATATCTTACCTTATTTTGTATTTTGCATTTATTTGTTTCCTTGAAGTTGGTTGATTCTCCATAGTTTGGTATAGTTATATGCTTTATATGTGTGTGTTCATGCATGTCTCTATCTTGTTATATGATTTATTATTTAAGCATAATACTATTAAGCATAAATATATAGGTAAATTACTTTATTGAAAGGCATCATTGTATTCCTTCCACAGTTGTCTTTCTTGTTCTCTAACTCATATTAGTAAAAGTTTTTGGGATTTTATTATTATGATTTAAATTTTAAATATAAATAGATGCTTTTTAATTGATTGAGTTTTACCTCAAAATATTTATTGTTCTACTAATATGGTGTTGGAAATAATTGAAAAGATCATGAATGAAGAGAAATGGAACTGGTAAAGAATGTTTTCAATCATTGTTTTGTCATTGATGTCAAACTTGCTACTTGGAAGAATGATAATTGCTTAAGTGATTCAAATACTATTAATTGATTGATTGACAAGGAGGTGGCAATCAATAAGATGTAACTAGAGTACCTAGAGAAAGGTTGAAGTTATGATGTTGTAATGAAGTATAAGGATAAGCTAAGCCATTGATGAAAAGTGTATTGATGACATACCCTAAGAAATAGAGGATGGACACACTAAAACATATCAAAGTTGTAAGGATTAACTAAATTTCTAGTTAGTGTCGAATAGATACTCAGTGTGTGCCAAGCATTCTTCAAGTGCCAAGCAAGATTCAAGTGCCAAGTAGTCTTTAAGTGCCGAGCAATCTTCAAGTGTCAAGCAGTCTTGAAGTGTCGAGTAAGTCTTCAAGTGCCGAGCAAGAAATAGGTGCCGAGAAAAAATGCTATAGGTGCCGAGTGCCAGAAAAGAACAATAGAAGCCGAGTAACACAGAAGGAGCCAAGCATTAGTAAACCAATAATGCCGAGTTCCTACATTATTTTGAAAATTCAAAGATTCGCTAGATTAGTAGCGATAAGTTTGTTACATCGAATTTTGTGAATTAGTTGGATGATAAGGGTGATGAGTAGATGTCATAGAATTCTATGTAATCTATGAAAACCATTTTCAATGCGAATGCTAATGGATTCATCATGAAGTTTCTATAAGAAACAATTTGGAGGGAAAAACAATGCCATTTTCTCAAGATCAAATTAATATTTGAGCGAGAAATTGAATAGAACTTCCTTATAAGGAGTCACAGGTAAGAGATTAAAAGAATGCATGAGAGGGAATTGGTCATAAGTGTGGTCATGCAAAGAAGCCAAGAGGAGTAAAAATAGAGTATCATGATTCTGAATTGATCGAGTGACTAGAGAAAGCTCTGGCATAACGAGTGGAAGAACTCAAGGAGATAGATCTTGAAGGGTGAACAAGTTGTCAGCACTGCAAGGGAGAGAAGCCAAGAAAATAAAGGAACTGAAGAAGTGATATGAAATCTACATAGTTAGGGTTGCAAATATGTATCAGGTCAAAATTCTTCTAATACTTTCTTACCATTGTATTAGATATTGAAACCCTACATTGCTAGGTTAGCTTAACAGCTAGGTGGATAAGCCTCAAGAAAAGGATAGTAGATCCCCAGGAGAAGGATAAAGAGATCCTCAGGAGAAGGATAAAGAGATCCTTAGGAGGAGGATAGGAGATCCTTAGGAGGAGGATAGGAGATCCTTAGAGAGGGATGAAAGATTTTTTTGCGAAGGTGACTGAAAATACCATAGACTTGGGTGAGCCTAATAGCTCTATGTAAATCCTTTAACAGGGTGACATTCCAAGTTGAATGTTCTTAAATCCTTTAACAAAGTCACATTTAACAATGTTTTGTAGCCTTTAATAGGGCAGACCATCAGAAGTGGTTGAAATCAATTGCACAGTTATTTTGTGGGTATCATCCCCACTCCAGTTTTACCTTCTTATTCTTGGAGGGTTTCTGGGTTATCAAATCCTTGTGTTATGGTGTGATGCATGTTTACTTTTCATGGTTGTTTAATGTTCTATTGCATGCATGATAATTTTAGTTATGTGCCATTAAGGATTTGAAGAAAAATTATTATTGGACATCATTGGACCTTGGATAACTGATTCACGCCCCCTCTCAGTTATTCTAAATAATTCTAACATATGGTGCCTGATTAATTATATTAATCATACGTGCTATAAGATCAAACTAGTTAAAATGAACACCGTGAATATCTAAGTGTGGTTCATTCAGTTAGTAAAGTGCCTATATTATGGTTAGAATGTGGTATAGGTTATGATTGTAGTTGATATAGGTTATATTAGAAGGTATATTTAATGTCAAGATTAATTTCACCATAAGAGATTATTGTTTCACCTAGATCCATCAAGTTATGATAGAAACTACATAATGTGCCCTAAAGTTTTGCTACATTTTTTATGAATGTTTTTCTACATTTTTTAACTTTTTTTTTTGACATTTTTCCCTAATGTTTTTCTATATTTTTACCTAATGTTTTTCTACACTTTTAACTAATGTTTTTCTACATTTTTACCTCATGTTTGACTACATTCTTGCTAACAAATTAATTTAAATACCATTCTAAAACAATTTAAAACAATTTAATTTCTAACATATTAATTAATTAAAACAATTTAAATATATTAAAAAATTAACAATTCTAAATATTTCACTCACAAAATAGGTAAAAAACAACTACTTTAAGTATGATTAACATTTACTAATAAAAAAAAACATTAATTTTTTTTTTAAATGGGAAAAAAAACCACTAACCCATTATGGCCGAAACCCTTGAACTACTCTTCGAGAACTTAGGAACCACAATAGTGAAAATGATAGCCACAAGGGGTTTTCAACCCTTTTATAATAACACAAGGGATTTGGCCATAAGCATTTTAGCCGAAACCCTTTTGGCCAAAATGGTACACATGACATCGATGCAGAAAACGGCCACTATGTACGATCGGAATGGTTTTGAACATAACCTTTCGGCCGAAATTGTTCTAGCCAAAATACCTTTTGGTATCATGAAAGGTGACACAGGTTTGTGCTTCTACCCCTAGATATGTTTGGAAAAATTAAGGTTTATAATCTAGGAGATCATGTAGTAGTGATATTTGTCATTACTTTAATGATATATTCTTAGGCCTAGAAGTCAATGATTTAATAACATAGACAAATAATTGACATTCATATTTATCCAATGATTTTTGTATAAAAGGTTTCTTCTCTATAAATAACTTATATTGATGCACATAATTAATAATGCATTTCAATTAGGTATTGGTCTTGGTTGTGGTGTTTCATGGTTAATTTAAAAACAATTCCTGATGATCTAAAAAAATGTTACTAGGTGTTGTGATGATTATGATTAGTTTATGTTCATATCGATAAATCTGTGATGGATTCTTACATAGATATTTGGAAGGTAATATTTTTTGTAACATTTATTTTGGAATCTTGCCATATCATGTGGCAGTTTGGAGATAGCTTAGAAGTGATGTGGTTGTTTTTAGAGAGCGACACTACATATTTGAGATAACTATGGAAATTTTTCTAGTAATAGTGAGTTTAGTTTTGGGTGATGTTTAATGTGTTTTTACCCCATCTCTATCATTGAATGAATCATGGTTTATTTTTTTATTTGAGTATTGTATTAAATTATTCATCTCTTGTGTAGAGAGGTCCAAAATTTTCCTAATTTATTTAACTTTTAATGTTTATCTCTTGTTTAGATTGGCTCATATCTCAAGTGATCTTTGTTTTATTTGAGATTCTTTTTTATTGGCACCTTATTGTAATTTGTATATTTTATGTTTGGCTATTACTTTTTTCTTGACCTTATTGACCTTGTTGTAGAATCTAATAACCTATATAAATTTCATTATAGTATATGTTTTAAAGTCAAGATGTACATGAAGAGTTTTAGAAGAGAAAAATTTAAGTCTATGTAGTAGTTATTTTTCACTATGGTTGAGAAGTAAATGTTTTTCAAAGGTTGATGTATTTGTATAGGAAAACTACATAGTTGTAAATGTTTCTCTCTCTCTCTCTAATACACACATTTTTTTTCCCCCTAATTACTCTCTTTCATTCTCTCTAATTCCTCCTCTTACCATCTAATCCCCCTATTTACCACCTCTCTCTCCCCCTCATTAATATATATATTTTATTGGTGACCTACTCTTTCCATATTCCCCTTATTCACCTTATTTCTCTATCTCAAATCTCTCACCTTGTCCCCATTGTCTCTTATCTACCCCCAATATTTTCTCACTTTATTTCTCTATCTCCCTCTCCCTCTTCCTCTCCCTCCCTAATTTAATCATATTTTCTCCATCAATCTCTCTAATATACTCACAAGTATGTCCCCAAAATTACTCTCTTTTATAGTCCCCCCCACCTCTCTATGTCTCTACCTCTATGTGTGTGTGTGTGTGTGTGTGTGTGTGTGTGTGTGTGTGTGTGTGTGTGTGTGTGTGTGTGTGTGTGTGTGTGTATCATTCCCATATCTACCTTATATCTCTCTCTTTAAAAAAATCATATATGTCCCCCTCACTATTATCTTTCACTCTCTAATTCCTTCTTTCACAATCTAATCCTTCTATTTGTCTTCTACCTCAATTTCATTAATGTCACCCTATCCATCTACTCTCACACTTTCTCTCACATGTCCTCTTTCTTGTCTCACATGTCCCTTCCCTACCCCCTCTCCCTCTTCCTCCCTCCCTAGTTTAATGAACATTAAACTCTTTCTGCATCAAAATATTGCCATCTCTCTCTCTCTCTCTCTCTCTCTCTCTCTCTCTCTCTCTCTCTCTCTCTCTCTCTCTCTCTCTCTCTCTCTCATATTAATCTATAATATTTTATTGTCTACCTTCTCTTTCCATATTCCCCTTATTCACCTTATTTCTCTAACTCAAATCTCTCACATTGTCCACATTGTCTCTTATCTACGCCCTATAATTAATCGCTCTATTTCTATATCTACCTCTCCCTCTCCCTCCTCTCCCTAATTTAACCATATATTTCCTATTTTTCTCTCTAATTTACATACATCTATGTCCCCATAATTACTCTCTTTTATAAACTCCCCCCCTTTCTCCTTTTGTATCAATCTCTCGGTGTGTGTGTGTGTGTGTGTGTGTGTGTGTGTGTGTGTGTGTGTGTGTGTGTGTGTGTGTGTGTGTGTGTGTGTGTATTCCCCATATTTACCTTCTATATCTCTCTCTTTCAAATACACCTAATTACTTCTTTCACAATCTACTCATTCTATTTGCCTTCTACCTCTATTTCATTAATGTCATTCTCTCCCTCTTCTCTCACACTTTCTCTCACATGTCCTTTCCTTTTCTCACATGTCCCTTCCCTACCCCCTTTCTTTCTCCCTCCCTCCCTAGTTTAATCCTATTAAACTCTTTTTGCTTCAAAATATATTACACACACACACACACACACACACATAGGTACACACACACACATATATATATATATATATATATATATATATATATATATATATATATATATATATATATACATATATATATATGTATATATATACATATGTATATATATGTATATATATACATATATATATATATATGTATATATATATGTATATATATATACATATGCATATATATATATATACATATATATGTATATATGTATATATATGTATACATATATGCATATATATATATACATATACATATATATGTATATGTACACATATATATATTTATACATGTATACATGTATACATATATATATGTATACATGTATATATATATATATACATATATATATATATGTATACATATATATGTATACATGTATATATATATATATACATATATATATATATGTATACATATATATGTATACATATATATATACATGTATACATATATATATACATATATATATACATGTATACATATATATATGTATACATATATACACATATATGTATACATATATATATACATATATATAGATATATGTATACATATGTATACATATGTATATATATATATATATATATATATATATATATACATATGTGTATATATATCTATACATATGTGTGTGTATATATCTATACATGTGTGTGTGTGTGTGTGTGTGTGTGTGTGTGTACATATTACTAGGAAGCTAGTTTTGAGCCCATATGAGTGCTACAAGTAATTTTTAGTTTTGATGTTTTCTTATAGTTTTTTTGCTATCAAAGTTAGGAGTTCTATTTTTTACTCTAGGAGACATATCTTGAGCATCCAATCTTTGATTTAGGAATTCTTGATATCATTGGGAAGGTCTTTTAGAGCTCTATCCAATGATGCTAGTTATTTTTCTAGATTCTTCTCAAGGAACATTCTATTCATTTTATTTTTTATTTTTTGTATTTTTTCATTATGTTGGATATCTTGGTTGTTTTAGGTATGAGGATTCATTTTGTTTCTTTAGATAATTCATCATGGGTTTTACTATATATTGTATAAGCCTTATTTCTCTTCTGGTCTTTGTAGAATTTATTTGTATGTATTCTTGCAAACTAATTGAGATAAAGTGCCATATTTCATCCATATTTTCATTTTAGTTTTTTTTGCCTTGTTTTTCCCTCTAATTTAAGAAGTGTCATTTGTGGACCCTCATGAAGATTATTGTATTCTTGGGATTCATCATATCTTGTGCCTTATTGTACATGCACTACTTTGATTAAAACTGCATTGGGGGTCGATATTTTTCCTTTTTTTGTCATCTTACTTTATGTAGTGATTTTTCCTTTTATGGCATTAGCTTCATGATGTGTCTAAGATTGATCACCTTAGTACACACATATGCATTATTTTGTGCATCTTGATCATGGTTGTGTGATGTGCAATTCTTTTGGCCCACTTTTCTAGTTTCTTGTCACCTCACCCTTGTTAGCATTAGTGGGGTTTTTTAGTTGTTTCTTATGCTTCTTCGGTTTGATGGAGTGAGCTATGTATTCAGTATTTTTTGATATGTGGTGGTTGAAAGTGTGATGATTCAATGTTGAAAAATAACATCACTAAAATTTCATCAAAGTTTTGATGCACTCCATGGATGTTGATATATCGACGGACCACTTTATCTAGAATAATACACATCTATATAACATGGAAACATTAGACATCAAGTTCAAAAAATCAAAATATAGATGATAGCCATAGATGATTTGATCAATTTGTCATACCATCAATGATAGGTTGTGTCAAAATATCGACTCCCATTAGAGAAGATTTGTTGGGTTTGTCAAATCATCAATGTCTAGATGCATCAAAATATTGACAACATCTAGAGATGATTCAATGACCTTGTCATACCATTGATGATAGGTTGTGTCAAAATAATGATGACAACTAGAGTTTAAAAAAAATTCAAATAGTCTCACTGTATATGACACTTATAATAGGCTCATTTAACATCATTACTATACACTTATGATTGTTCACTCTCTTTTTTGGTTATACTAACATCATTGTTGATATTTATCATTACTACACCTCTTGGTTTTACCACTTTTTGAAGCTCATATTGTGTTACACGTAGGTGAGAGGTGGATTATTGTAGTTGAATATAGCATGCAACTTCAATCTCCAGTACAAATATCAATCCCTAGAAATCAGCATCTCAATAGCTTTATTATTAAGGCCATTTTAAGGTGTTCACTTAGAATTAGGTCTCTTTTAGACTTAAAGTGGAGAGTTCAAATCTTGGAGGAAGAATAGGTTTGGGAACCTTAGTATTTTGCATCGAAATGACTGATGAGAATAAGATCTTGGGGGTATACCCATGCCTGAAGTACTAAATTCTTGTTTTACTACTTAGTGGAGAGGAGTATATACTCAAGGGATAATGATCTTTGGATCTTGTCACACAAATAGTTAAGGGGTTGAACTTTGAGTGTTGCAGTATGAAAGAGGGCTTTATAAAGTTGTTTGCATTTGAATTGGCTTCAAGAATAGTTGGGTTTTGAGTTACCATATCAAGGGGTATGAACCTAGTTGGCTATTTAAGATTTTTTGAGGGCCCATTACTCAAGTGCACATAATCTAGTCTGATTATCTCCTCATCACTATGAATATGAGTATGTCATTTTGAAATGAGCTATATAAGAATATAAATAGGGTGAGGATAGGCTATGTTTAGGCATGATGTGGATATATAACCTGAGGTAGAGCTTCCTATTGGATATAGATAAAAATCATACCATGTGAGCATTACCTTATACTTCAATATTCACACCTCCATGTTTCACTAGTTCAAAATCCACATTCACTAAAGGAAGAAAATCCTTTCCCCCTTTAATGTGATCATGTTGCCTACAATGTCTCTGACTTGTTGTGAATAGAATTCTTTGATTCTTTAAGCCCTTGCATTTTTTGCAAGGAAAATAACACTTCTCATCACCAGTTCTTTTGAACTGAGACCATAATCTAGCAATTATCGCCTTATTTTGTTTTGGGTTCATATTGTTAGGCATGGAATTTATTCACAAGAAAAGATTTAGGCTATAAAATTATATCAAATATAAAGATACAAGCATTAGTAGTATCTTTAATATAATCAATAATAATAAAATAATAAAATAATACCATCTCTTTAGTAAATATGACATCTAAACAAATAAAATGAATTATACAATATAAATATGGGCATTGATTTTGAATAAAAATTATTCATTTATGTATTTTGCCACTCTAAATATGTTGCTACAACAAATGTGAGTAAAGGTATGGATTGTTTTGGCAAGATCGGGTTAGGATCAAGAAACATTGGGTGATGGTGGTGAGGGGGCATGAATAAGTATTGTAGCACTTTCAAATCAATGAAGAATTTTTAACCTAACCATAAATTATGCTACACAAGGGTTAGCATATACTATATCATCCCTACTATGCCAAGAAATTGAAATGATTTTACAATGTATAATCAAATAAATCAATGTTGAATGTTCAACAAACAATGATAAAAATCAAGAATGTTAAACAATGTTCTTCTTGTTGGGAATAAAAAAAAATTGAATATGTATGCAAGGTTTCTTTGCATGTCAAATAGTAAAATATGGGAAGAAAATCATAATGTATGATGTCTCTAAACTCTTCTCAAATATTACACAAAATAATTACACAACCAAGTCATGTATAAGCCTAATTAGTGAAGATGGTGACAAGATAAGGCCAAGTGAAAGCTAATGAAAACCAAGATCAGAAATGAGGTAGCACTTATGGTTGAGTTGTCATGAAGGAGATGAAGAATGTCCTCGAGTGTATCGGTCAAATCTGCAAGATGAGATTGCAAAACAAACCTACATTATTTGTCAAGATTTCATCCCACTAAATTAAATCTAAAAGAGTGATTAGTACTTCTTGCAAAGAATGATTAGAATAAACTATTGTTGGAGAAGTGATCTCAATATATGTCATGCTACTAGACTACCTATCCAATGATGATTTCTCCAAAAAACATATTTGAATAGAAACACCTCAAATTAAATTTGCCAATGTTTAAATGCAAGAGTTCTTGACCTTATAGTACTAACTCAAAAAAGAACGTGAACCTTTAAATCTAGATCAGGACTGATTAAAGTTAAAGAACTATCAAGACATGTCTCAATGTCATTAAAAATATCAAGATTCACCAACTCAGAAGTTCCATTTGTGTAGTGCTAAATGGCAGGTTATCACCATCATCCATAAAAGGGTCATCACAATTTTCTATCTTGTTTCAATTTTTTTAATCTAGATCAGGATTGATTAAAGTCAAAGAACTATCAAGACATGTCTTAATGTCATCACATTAAATCATGGATAAAGTATGCACATATACATTAAAGATCCTTAAAATATAAGAATATGCAGAATGCTTATTCTAAATCTATGTTATTTAGAGAAAGTTTTGTCAATATGAAAAATATCTAGGGTTGTCCCCTAGGTGTTCCCTATCCCTAGGATAGGGATGCCTAAAAAAAAATATGGGATGCATCCCTAGATAATCAAGCTCATTTTATAATACGACCCTTAAAAGTATCATATCAAATTCATCTATATGCATGTAACTAGATGTTATTTCAGATAAAGTCAATAAGTTAATTACAGGGGCAGAAAAGACAAACTCAGAACATAGATACTAATCCAACAAAAATAAAATAGAAATGATAAGTTAAAGAAAGAAAGTCATGTATAGAAACATTTAGGCTTACATTTTTGGGTCCAATGTTGAGGCTTCAAGCGATTTGCTCCTTTTTTCTACCTTCCCTATTAAGAAAAATGTAAAATTTAGTAAATAAGAAATAATACATCGATAAGTTTCGAAACTAATCCATAACATATAAATTTCACCATATACAATAGTCAAAGTAAAATTTGAAACACTTAAATGTAGGAGCCATAGTATGAAGGATAAAAAAAATCTAGTTACCATTATTTCTAGAAATTTTCTAAGTATCTTTAGGAGAATGTATCAAAACCCATTTTGGAATACCATTTAGAGGTATCAATTTACCTACAAATTCAAATCAATGGTTTTGAGTTGATTGGTTATTTTCAAAATAAGGATTCAAACTTTAGTTTTCTTGCTTGAATTCCAAATTGTAATTAAATGGCTCATTTATCACTAATTACTAATTAGAAATAACCTTGATATTGGAGTAAGATCCTAGATAGTTCAACACTGAATACATGTTATAATTTATTATTGTAAAAATATGCCAGACAATTCATTTCTATCTCCCATTGTATTTATGTATAATTATCTACCAATTGGGTGTTCATCGAGTGACAGTTTGTCATTTTGGCATTGACATAATTTCACTTATGATCAATCAATTTGGCACTAATCAAAATTTATACAACATTATATGCCATTTTTCTATTGATCAATTTTGCTATCTTCTGCTAGTTTTTCATTATTTTGAATCTAGATAGCTTGCCACCAATTAGTATATGATTACTTATTCTATCATAATCTGATTTCTATATGCTTTTTCCTTGAGTACTTTCAGATCTTAAAGGGTAGAATGAATGCATATTTCAAGAGACTTCTCAAACTATCACATTGCCTTGTTCTCACCTTACAACCTTCATCAACTAATCATATTCTATTCCATTGTAGAACATTTGACACCTAGAACATTCTTTTCTTTCTTCCTAGGGCATTCACTTAGGTTGGCCACCAATGACCTTTAATTAACAACCCCATAATGGTCCCTATTTATCATCCTAATTTGAGTCTCAAATCTTGAATCTTGTTTGCAAAGTTTCGAACATTCTTACAAAGGCCTCTATAGAAACCATTAAATACCAATGGGCTATGAGAGAAATTTAATAAGAGATGAATCCAAAACATTCTGAGAAAGTGACTATGTTGATTCATGCTAAAACATATCTAAAAAGCTAAATTTTGTTAAATATTGTAAGGCATGGGAGACATTCTTGATTGTGCTAGTTATTTATTGAGCATGGGTTTCACCTTATGAATTTTCTTTTATTGATGTGCCAAGTCAAACCCTACAATGTTGTATATGCATGAAATGACTCCAAAAAAATAGTTCCATTATGCAAGATCAAAGCCAAGAAACCCCTTACCTTGAACGACTCTTCATCATGCCTCTAAAGCTTCCCACCCACACTTTGCCATGTGAATAAATGAAGTTTCACTTTTCTTTTCTTTTTTGTTTATATCCATGACAACGTCAAAATTTTGATGATAAACTTAACTGCCATCAAAATTTCAAAGATAAACTTAATTGTCATCAAATTTTGACATTATCAATATCATATTTTTTTTTAAATGAATTTGACAAGCCAAATTGGCCTACTATCAAATATTTAGGTTAAAAATGTTACCCAAATGTACTAGTGTTCCTATGTGTTAGGAAGATGTAGTGGTTGGGTACCTATGAATTTTGGTACTATCCCTCTTAGTTATCCAAGACCCTAGAAGATATTGGTTTAGTTGATTTTTGTTTCGAACACAAAGTGGGTGTTTGAGTGATAGATATGAACTTGAGAACAATTCATTATGGGGTAGTCACATAAGTTCTTTGCATCTCTATTGTTGGAATGGGTTTTAAATAGGATGAACACCAAAGAAACCAAAGAAGATTCACCATTGAGAAACTTTCAACTAAGAAACATTGAAATTTTTTGAACTAATCGAGATTGATTGCCAAATGGAAACCAAGTAGATTATCCCAAAACTAGACTACATGATTGTAGGCCTTTTAAAGATGTTCCTTGTTCACTACATAGTTTCCCTAACAACCATCATGATAGTTGGAAAATAACCCTCCAAAAATTACTTATTGATTTGGTATAGTGCACCTTGGGAACACTTAGGTCTAACATGCATCAAAACATTGTTGATGCTACATTGGAAAAATGAGGCCTCCACTACCATTTACTTGACCATTTTTTTCCAATGGAGGAGACATTTTTGACCCATTACAAATGGTTTGAAAGATTCAGCATGAAGCACCTTTTAAAAAAGCAGCATTGCCACTTTTTGCACCAACTGCGATCGGGTCACCAAATGGAAACCATGTGGGATATCCAAAAACTAAGATACTTACTTGTAGATCTTCCGAATATGGTCCTTTCATATTTAAAACATCTCTAATACTCCTCATAATGTCCCAAAAATCACCCTTTTAAAAGTTCTACATGATTTGGCTCACTACATATTGGGAACAATTAGGTTTGGCATGTGTTCTAACATTGTTGATGCTACATGGGTGAAAAAGATGTTTAATGTCTCCTACTACTTCATTCCTACAAATTCACAAAGAAGTTTCCTTCTTGGATTAAGGACCAAGAGAATATTGTTTTTGCTTTGAATGCTATATCAGATACCTACTATCTCCTACCAATTTTTGACTTTTTCATTTCAATGTTGTTGCCAAATTTTAGTATAATAAATTTATTATTAGTATCATTTCTATTTAGTAATATTGCTCTTATATTTAGAATTGAGCATCATATTAATATACATATATTATTATTTTTTAATTTTATTAAATATATATTAGTATTGTGTTATGTAAATTAATATGATATTATTGTTATTTATGTTACATGCTATATTATATTATTAAGTTGATATTATATACTATACAATATTTTATTACATTACATATTTATATTTATATTATATTAATAAATTAGTATTATATTATATACATGATTCTCTCTCTCTCTATATATATATATATGTGTGTGTGTGTGTGTGTGTGTGTGTGTGTGTGTGTGTATCTATGTATGTAGTAATAGGGAAAAAGTACAAAGCTAGGTCGCCTTTCAAGCTGACTTATTAGAATGATTAAATTTGAGTGTTTCTATCTAAAATTCAATTTTGTTCAAACATACTATCTAGATAAATCCATTCTAGCTAAGTTATATATATTATCACACTTTTCTAATTGGAAATGTCTAGTAAATGCATGCTTTATACTAGTTTGTGTTCAATTACTAAGAAAATAAAATTATTTCTAAAAATTGGCATTTCAATAACTCTTACTCTTTTTAATGATATATTTTTAATAACATATTAACATCATTTTATAGAGCTCAAAGTTAAGTATATTCTTATATAGAGTTTATAGTTTTTTACTTAGATATAGAATATTGTAATTAAAAAACACTACAAGTACATATTTTAACACTCGAGAAGATGTTGGTTTTTGAGAGAAAAAAAAGTTTATTTATAATTTTAAAAAATAAGAAATCATATTACATTCTAGAGGAGAAAATCCTCTTCCAAAATGCATAATTTTTCTTTTGGTTAGAATAGATTCATTTTTAAAAATGTGGTGGGACATGAAAAGTAACAATTTTAGGTGAGTTGAAATTTGAATTTTTATAAAAAGAAAATATAGGTCAAAAGCCAATATTTATTTTTGATTGATCTAGATATATATTTCATTTATAACATAATCTAAGATCAAAGGGAGAGAGGTTTATTTTCATATAGTTTTGTGGTGGGAACTAGACCCCTCATTTCCAACATTTTTTAGCAACTAAAGAATCATCTTTAAAAATTAGGAAAATATATCAATTTTTGTTCCAAATAATCATTAAAAATGATAATCCTAAATTTAGTCCATTTCTACAAATTTCATTATTTTACTTCATTTTCAAATTCTAAATAATAATACTACTTTTATGTCATTGAACTTGAATAGTTATACCTTTGTTATCCTTTTCCTTTATAAAAGGGTGACACAAAATTGTGATTTTACCCAACAACATAAATGTAAAACTAAAACATTCAATATTTACATATTTGTACTCATGTCTACACAATCCCTAGATATATCTCTAGTCATGCTTCCTAAGCCTCTGGGTGGATCGCTTGCATTCAAGAGAGAAGTTCTCAATTATTTTACTATCTTCCCTAAAATTGACATTTGGGTGAATCTTCGTATCCCTCTATGAGGAGCTTGGGAATTTTCTTCCAAAATGATCCTTGATCAGTTAGCCTTCCTTTTGAAGATACTCCTTAAGATGTACATGATTGTTTTACCAAATCTATTATATTTCCTTGCATATTAAATTTAAGTATAAATTAATGTCATTCCCTACATTTTGGAATGATATACATTTTTATTATTGTATCTATTTAACTTATCTTTAATTTTATTATAAGTCCTAATAGTGCTCCCTTTAAGGATTCTTCTCTAATGATATTATAAATCATGTAAATCGAATACTATTATAAATACTATTACCTCCTAATGAGTAAAGTAACCTTTATACACATTTACTTCATATAAAATAAATATTCTTAAATAAATACTATTACTCCCAAATGAGCAACATGACATTTATACCTATGTACATGTCGATGACATGGGCCCCTCACATGTTTCTATCAATCCAATTATCATGTGATGGTTTCTTTTCCCATATAACTTGTTGTCCTTCTTAGTCTTGTTGATCACTTTTATAAGAACTAGCACTTATTCCTAGTAGGCCCAAGGATTATGCTTATTTTTTAATCCATTATATTGATCATTGTCTATAATGTATATAATAATTGATTGTTAGATATTTAGGAAAAATCAAACAAAAATTGGAAATTCACCTACCAAGATAGTTTTAAGAAATAATATATTTGAGAATTTTTCATGTTTTATGCATGTCTATTTTGTAGGTCAATGTATCCTCAAAGACATAAAAATAAACCAATCCACTTGACAAGGTCCAACTGAACATTTTTTGATGATATAGAAACATACACATGTAGAGTTCCTTGCATCATGCCATTAAATGATGTAGCCTATACCAATCTAGGGGAAATGGAAATATATTATTCTATCAAAAGCTACATTATTTAATAGGAACCGACTACTATTGTGTGTGGGTGGTTGACTCCTCCAATTAGGTGTTGATAATTGACTTTTTTTGATTGAATTTACTCTAGTTTGATTGTGTAATCAATTCAAAATGAAAAAATAAAATAAAATTGATATGCTCAATTAGAAATTATGTATGCATTTAATTTATTAGTAAATTGTCTTTCGGTTTTGTATTACATGGTTTATAACTATTATTAGATGTTTTATATCAATTACAAAACTATAATTAGGATTGTTCTTATCAATGAAATGCATATAATTGTCCTACTTGTAGAGTGTAGTGATCGAGTCTAATGACATTAGAGTTTACAAAAATGACAACATGAAATATGTAAAATGAGGTCTAGAGTAGAAAAATTTTACAAGATACTTTGATAGTAAGTCATTTGTTTTCATGAATGTGAGAATCATCAAAAGGGCAAGTAGATCATATTTTCAAGATACTTTGATAGTGACAATATTTTTAAAATGAATATAAGTTCACTACATTCAAGATTTATTAGTGGTATTATGATATTTTTAAATCCTTGAAGAGACATGAAAAAATTAAGAAGATAGTGAACGATGGGTGGAGCTTAGCATGCATGGTTTAATGAGCTAGGGAGACAAGGTATTTCCATGAGACACACATCAACGGTCACCCTTAAAGGTAGAGTGATAGAAAGAACAATAATAGGTAATTCATAGAACTTTAAGAAATAATAGCATTGAGATAATATTTCAAATAATTCTAATGTTTTATGTATGGTTGTTCTAAAGACCAATGCATCGACAAGGATATAGTAATAAACTAGTGCACTTGACAAGGTCCAATAAGAGGATTTTTATATAACATAAACATGCATGTATAGTTTCATTACATTGTGTCATTTGATGATGTGGCCTATATATTTATCTAGGGAAGAAGGAAGTATTTTATTCTATTGAAAGCTTCATTATTTTCTAGGCTTTAACTACTATTGGGTGTGGGTGGTCTGCTCCTCCAACTGAGTAGTGATAATAACCTTGGTTTTATTAAATTTATATTAGTTTGATTGTTGATCAATTCAACATGGAAAAAATCCAATATTGATATTTTCAAATAGAAACTGAGTACCCATTTAATTGATTAAATAAAAAATGTGAATTATCTTTTGATTTGATATTGCATGGTTCGTAATTGATATTAAATGGTTTATAAATTTACAAAATTGTAATCAAGATAGTTCATGTTAGTGAAATGCATGTTTATCCCACTCTTATATATTAGAGTATTTATTTTTCCTTCTAAGAATGTATATTTACAAACTTACATTTATTATTTGTAAGTAGAAATAGATCTAATTTTGATCTTCTAAGAGCATAGTTTGGCATGTTTGAGGAATATAATACATAATGAATAATTGATAAGGTCTTAAAATATTAGAAGAAAAATTTAAATAACATGAATATAAATTATTTGTAGAGAGAAGAAGGTTCAACTATGGGATTTTGAGAGAATAGTCAAGCATGTTTGAAAAATCTACATAATTAATAAAAGTTAATTACAAAAGCTCAAATAGTAATAAAATTATCAAAAAAAAAATTATTTGTTCCTATGAGTGAGGATATTAGATCAAACATTAATCCACATATTTGTCCTCCAAACATGTGTACTTTCTTTTATTTTTCCTAAGCATGATGGAAAATACTAATCATCAAAAAAGTACATAATTAAAAATATTTTGATAATAGATCATAAAATGATGTGATTTTTATTAAACCTTACATAATCATAATTATTTTGATAATAAATCATAAATATGATTTATAATGTTAGTATTATTCAGACCCAAAAATGTATTAATTTCCATTGATAAGAAATTAGGTACAAATAATAAAAATAAGTGCCACATAGTAGCCTATATTTTTTGTGGATTATAATAGTTTTAATTAAATAGAATAATAAAATTATAAAATGATAATATTTGATATAATTTTTGTAATAATTAATTAATATTTTATTATTGATTAATATTTTGTAAAAAATAGTTAGAATAAAAAAATCTAAATTTTAATTTATAAAGATAAAAAAATTATTTTATTTTAAATATTTGAAAAATAATATTTTTAGTATAAAAATATTTTCTAATTTATTGTATTAATCTAATGATGCTATTATAACTTATAACTTCATTGTATGTGTGTGTGTGTGTGGGGCGGGGGGGGGGGGGGGGGGGGGGGGTAAATGGCTGAAGCCTTGTATTATATTGAATAAAATAAATTTGAATTTACATAATTCTCCATTCAAAATAGGTATTGGTAGGAAAGAACAGAGCAAGAAGACCTCCAGTCTCACCTGGGACTGAAGTCCAATATTATACAATTTAAAAGGGGCATACCCCAATTCATATGAAACTTTGTACAAGTTTATACACAATTTGATCAAAAAATTAATAAAAAATAGACTTCCTTTGAAAAAGAGGATATAAATGAAAGAAGAGGCAAGGCTATGAACTAAATTCATCAAGGATCATACTATGAAAAAGCAGTCCACCAACCATCAGCATGAAAAAAAAACCTATCCTCCAATATGGGATTTGTATCAAATCAATGTGATTAGAAAAAGTGTGAGGAGTAAAAAGACCAATCAACATACTGAGAGAATCTTCATACAATAAGAATCCTAAATTTTACCAATGGTGTTAATCAAAAGAGTTTTATAATATGCTTTAAATGAATCTTTATCTAAAATCTCATCCCTTTTGCTATTCAGTTCACTATTTTTACCTAGAGTGGATTAGATATTTATGGTTCTTATCTAGTTCGAATGAATAAATCAATGAAGATTATATTAACTAATTTTAATAATTTAATATGTTCATTGATTCATCTTATTCTTATCATATACTTATGAGTTTAAGAGGAGAGTCCAAATCAGTATCCAACTTGAATTCATTCATATTGCCTAACTCAGGTTATAAAATAATCAGTAGTAGAGGAATCAATAAACACCTTGCTTTGCTTACAGCATAATGAAGTGCAAAATAAATCCATAATGATGAAGGAGAAGAAGTAGAGTAGTGGTAACTGGACATAGCAAATTCAAGCATACAGGCCCAAAAGATTTATTTTAAATACCTCACAAATATAGATTGGCTTAATATTCTATCTAAGTCTCCTTCATTAATTAAAAATAAGAAAATGAAATCAATAAAATAATAGATCAAAAGGGAACATAACAGGCTTCAATCCAAGCTAGGGTAAGACAACAATTAAAGTAATAAAAAAACCTAGAAACATCATCTACTGGGTTAAGGATCCTATTCTACCTCTCCTATTTGATAGCCCCTCTAAATGCCATTGTCCTCACTTCCAGGGTGTGAAAGAGGGCAATTGAAGACTTCATGCACATAGAGAAACTATAGGGTTTATTAAGAAAGAAGAGCTGTAAAAAGATTTAGTAATCTGAGCGTTAAATCATAGATGATGACTCTCGAGTCGTTAAGCATTGATTGATGCCTACTCATATGTTCATAGAATTATTAAAATACACTAAAAGAGACTATACTTAATGTTTCATGATTGTATCTTAGATGCCTTATAAATGTAAATAGATTTACTTGCTATGAATGTTTGTCTAATAATTACTTCTTACAAAGGTGCATCATACTTCTACTAAACTATCCTTTGCTCTAATCTTAGTATTCTACTTAACTTAATTCTATCCTGCTAAATATATAAAGTCTTCTCCCTCCACTCCTTTATTTTCCAATTTATTAGTTTCTAAATTCCCTTCACGATAAATATATTGAATTAGATAATCTCCTCAAATTGATCTATAAGATTAAGTACACTTTCTAAATTAGCATTTAATATCCAACTCCATGTTTGTCACTTTCTAATTACATTAAGGATTATTTATGAATCACCTTCAATAATTAAATTCTTAATATTATTTTTTATGATTAATTTTAATCCTTCTTTTAATGCTTCCAATTCATTTATATTATTATTTACATTACCTAATGGTTTATCCAATCTCTATTTTTTGATCTAACTATACAACCCAATCTTGCTTTCCTAGGATTACCTCTAGAAGCTCCATCAAAGTTTAATTTCTTCCATCCTATCAGAGGTGCAACCCATTTATATTCTTTCCTATCTATATTATCCTTTTTAGGTTAAACTAAGGGAGGATTAATCAAATATAGCCAATTTTTCCTACTGAGAATGTACCTTCTGTCTTGGGTGTGTTCCGAAGACGGTAACTCATAACTTCTGTGATGGTTTCCTAGACTTTATTGAAAAAGTTTATCTTACTAAATTCTAAATTTTGAAATATTCATCTATTTTTTCCTTCCATATTTTCCATATAATGATTGCAAGTGTGATATTCCATACTTTCTCATATACGCTAACCCTATTCTTAATAGGCCAACCCCTAAGAAATCCCTCGATATCTCAAGGCATAGGGACGTCCAATTCAATTTATTCTTAAACCAATACCAATGATCTTGTGCAAAGGGGCACTTAAACAAAATATGCTCCATATTTACAGATTTATTTTCAAATAGACTACATTTGGATGGTCCTTCAAACCCCATTTTAGAGAATCTATTAGCTATAAGAATCTGATTCTAAATTGTCACCCAAAAAAAGATACTAGCATTAGGTAGGCATGCTGAATCCCAACATAGATCCAAGGGTATAGCAATATTATCCTAGCTTAACTTTTTATATTCCATCATTAGATGCTCCCCAGATGAGTTTATCTTCTTGATTATTGTGAATCACAAATCTACCCTTGATGATATTTTCAAGGTTAGTTTTATCTATACTTTGAATATTAATATTATCCAAAGATTTCCATACCCAAGTCTTGATCTCATCAATCCCGATAAGTGTTTTGGCATATGAAACTTTGGATCCCCAAATATTAGTAATGACATTGATGTTGTTCTGGATATTTTAGAATTAATAATTAGGGGTCAACCATCCCAAGAATCATCCCAAAATAATGCCTCATGACCTCTACCTAAATCCAAAATTAGATATTTGCTTACCAGAGGCCTACACTTCATCATAAACTTCTAGTTTTCTAAACCACTTGGTGGATTTTTGATTCTAAAAAGAGAGGAAGGGTCTAATGGATTAAGATATTTATTGTAAAGTATTTTTTAAAAATCTTTTTCCTTGTATAGACACCATACTAACTTTGCTCCTAATGCCTCATTTTGACAACTGAGATTTTTTTTACCCAATCCTCCTTTATTCTTAGGACAACATGTCTTATCCCATTTTATTAGTACTTGTTTCTTTTTATTTTCTATTCCATTCCAGAAAATTTTTCTATGTTTTCCTTCCAATTTTTTATTAACATTATTTGGCAGTAGAAGGCAAGATAGGATAAGTAGGAATAGCTGACAAAATGGATTTAATTTTTGTTACTCTCCTAGCTTTAGTTAGCCATTTTTCTTTCCATGGTTCTATTTGTTTTTCTACTCTTTCTAAGATATTGTCCCATCCTAACTCCTTTTCCTAAGTATATCCCTAAATATTTGCATGGAAAGTTACTCTTTTTGTATCTCATATAATTGCATATGTATTCCTCCATGTTCCTTGGAGAGTTTAAAAGGAAAATTTCCAATTTTTCTTCATTAACCTTTTGTCCTGATGCTATTGAATAATCTAATATAATTTGTTTTAAAACATTGATTTCTTCCTTGGTACTAATTTCTGGAAGAATGGTATCATCAGAAAACTATTGATGGGTAGCATTTAGAACATTCTTAGTAACAGTAATGCCTTTAATTAATCTTACACCTTGTGCCTTTTTAATAGCTCTACCAAATGGTTCCACCATAATTATAAAAAGAAAAGGTGACATGGGGTCTCCTTGTTGGATACCCATTGATATCTTGAAGAAACCTTTAGGAGTACCATTAATAAGTAGTGAGATTTTTGGAGTAGATATATAGTTAAAAATTATATTTGTCCATTGTTTGGAAAATCCAAACTTTTCTAGGCATTTACATAAAAACCTCCAATCTATTCCATCATATGCTTTTTGTATATCTAACTTCATAAACATATAGGCTTCTTTGTTTTTAACTATTGAATGTATAGTTTCTTGAATGATGAATATTCCATCAAGTATTGATCTACCAGGTACAAACCTAGTTTTTTCTTCTAAGATTAGTTTTGGAAGAAAAGTTATAATCCTATTTTCTATTTCTTTTGAACAAATTTTATATATTGTATTACATAATGCAATGGGGTGAAAATATGAAAGTGACACTATTGCAGGTTTTTTTGGTATTAATGCTAAAAAAGTATGATTAATTTCAATTAAGATTGATCCCCCATTTCTAGTTGCCTCTATTTCTTTCTATAATTCTTCCCCTAAGATTTTCCAACATTTTTGGAAGAAAAAATCTTGGAAACCATCAGGCCTTGGAGATTTATCTGGGCTAAGCTTAAAAGGGCTAATTTGATTTCTTCTTTTGTAAAAGGTTTATTGAGCTCTAGGTTGTCAAATTGTGATAACCTTAGGTACATTATTAAGCATATTTTTTTGGGGGTTAAATTTTATGAGTCATAATTGTTTAATAGATTCTCATAGTATGTAACAAAGCTTTGAACAATTTTTGCTAGATTATCGATAGTACTACCATTATTATCTTTAATTTGAGTAATGTTTTTAAAAGCTCTATTGTGCACATTGTACTCCTATGAAAGAATTTTGTATTTCTATCTCCTTCTGATAACCATTTTTCCCTTGACTTTTGTCTCCAAAATACTTCTTCTTTTGCTAAAATTTCTTCTTGTATGATTAATAGTTATTTTTCTTTAATGAATTTTTCATTGTCCATACCATTTTTAATAATTTCATTATTTATTTTTTAAATATCTTCTTTGTTATTTAGTTTGTCTTGGAATATATTATTTAAATGTGTTTTATTCCATTTTTGAATGCTCTCTTTGAGCATTTTGAGTTTTGATACAAAACAATACATTTTTTATCCTATAAACTTGTCTTCATCCCACCATTGTTTAAGGTTTTCCATGAATGTTTTATCTAAAAGTGACATATTTTCACATTTGAAGGGATTCCTATTATGTTTTATAAGTTCTATTAATACAATTTTGATTGGACAATGATCTGATCCTGCAATAGGCTGAATGGAGGCAGTGATTGTGAGATCTAATTTTGCTAATTCTCCTTTGAAAAAGAAGTTTTGCAATTTTTTTACAATATAAGTAAAGTCTTTTCTTCTATTATTCCATGTGAATACTTTGTTGTTGGTTGGTATTTGGGTAGAAGCAAGGAGTTGGGTGTCAATTCCACGAAAGTTCACAGATTGAGATCATGCTCTTTTAGATATGGGTACTTTTTTTTTTAAATCGGGTACTCGTTTTAGGCTTAGGTGCCCAATCCGAAATTTAAAAAATGGGCGCCCATTTTAAAAAAAATATGGTACCCATTTTTGAAAACATAAAAAAAAATTGTATTTTTTTAGAAATGGGTACTCGTTTCTAAAAATTTAAAATTTTGTTTCTTTTGGGCGGGGGGGGATTTTATATGTCAATTTAACTTTTTCAAAATGAGTACCTATTTTTTCAATTTAAATAATGAGTACCCATTTCTTACAACATTGGGCAGGATTTTTTTTCTCCTACCTCAGATTTTGGTTCGGGATAGGTTCGGTGAGATCAAGCCTATGCCTTGACCTCTCAAGATTTGGCTAAGGCACGAAACTAAAAAATTCACACCTTACCATAATTTTTAAAGGGTCTTCCCAATCAATTTTTTTTATAAAACAAAAACTTAGAGCTCTCACTGTCCTAATTTTAGAAATATAAATTTTATAGTACTATGATTTTATTTACTATTTTTGCATTATTTTTTAATGTAAAGAGGTACCTAAATGTAAAATAGTGAAGTTCACTAAAACATTAATAATTTTATTTTTTTTAAATAATTTTTCTTAAATTAATTTAAATGTCATCAATCTACATACAAATATTTTGAGGTTTAAGAAAAGAATTTTTGAAAAAAGTGAAATTTTGATCAAATTATGGTGTCCGTACATGAGAGGTTTTAAAATTTACCTTTATAGCCAATTAATAATTAATAAAAAAAAATATTCAATAAAAAATTAAGGAAAAATATTTTCATCAATCTTAGGTGTATAAGGTAACTCCCTTTAAAATGATTTATGAAAATTCATTTATTTGTGTCAAATTATGGTGTCCTTACATGAGTGTGGTATTAAAACAAGCATTTTAAAAAAGTGGTTTTTAAAGATCCATACCAAAAACAAAATCTATCATATGGGTATACAAATAAATTACATATTCAAAAACTAAATTCCAAACACAAAAAAAAATTATTTCTAATTTTTTTTTTAATATTCAATCTTTGAATGCTTCAAATTTTGACATCAATTGACAAGAAATTTCAAAAATAGGAAAAACACTTCCACTTTTTGCCCAAAAGTGAGACCCAACTTCTTGCACTTACCCATTTCTATCAATTTATTGACTCTAACCCATTCTCTAAATTTTACTATGTTTCTTGTTAAAATCTGAGAACATCCAAATTTTTCTTTGAGGTCAAGTATGGCATTGAAGTCACCACCTATGATCATGTTTGTCTTAGGTTATAACTCCATAAAGGCAGATATATCATCCCAAACTTTTTGTTTATTTGAAGTTTGTATTGGATCATAAACATTAATAAGAATGAATTGGAGATTATACTTACTACTTGAAACCACACTCCCCATCCAATTGTTATTTGATACTATAATTTTAACATTTTCTATTCTAGTATTCCAAATGATTCCCATTCCACCTGATGCTTCATCTGATTCCTTCAATTTTGCATTCCATCTTCCTAGTCTTTTTCTTAGATTTTCCCCTTCTTCTTTGTTAAGCTTAGTTTCATGTATCATAATTATATCTAACTCAAAGAGTGTTAGGTTATGTTTTAACACTTTTTTTTTACTAGGAGCATTCAAGCCCATAGTATCCCATGTTATGATCCTCATTGCTCTTCAGGAAGGCACTTCCCCTTCCTAGATTTAAGAACCTTAAATATCTTTTTTTTGTTCCTTGGATTGACCATCTACTTGTCTTAATTCCTTAAGTGATTTTCCTCCTCTTTTCACTTTTTATTTACCACATTTTGGAGTTCTAAATTCTTCTTGGTTAATTGAAATACCCAAATTATCTATATTTATATGGTTATTGTTTTCTTTTGTAGTACCTTCTTTATCTTCTTCCTCATTTATTAAATCTTCTAATATACGTTATATTATTTCATTTTCTTCTACACATGTATCTGTATCTTTTTCTGAAATTTCCTTTTCCAATGTTTTTGGGGTATTTTTTAGTACCCCAAATTCCTCCCAATTCTGTGACACTTCAATAAGTTTAGTCTGTGATAAAATCTTCCTAATTGTACATTTCAGACTCCTTTAGAAAAGCTTCAACTTATGGAGGGATACTATATTCCTCTATTTTGTCCTTCACCTCTGTAGATTTAATTCCAAAGATATCTTTCCCATCTATTGGTGTTTGCCAAAATTCATAACTTTTCTTTTTTGACTTTTTTCTAATTGTTATATTACTGCATTATTATAAATCTTCTACTAGAATTATATATTCTTCTTCTTGATCTTCTGTACATTATATTGGCTTTAAACTTTCTTCTTTTGTGTTTTCCATTGCCAATTCCGCTTGTTGGTTCATATCGTTATTAATCGCCATGGTTTAACTATCCCAATGTATCTAACTAGTGTCTTCCTCAAAATAGTTTATATCTAATATGTTTACCATCCTATTGTCCATATTGACCCCAATTTCTATCTTAGAATTATAATTCTCCTTCTCTCTTCTTTGATCTGTAAGTTGTTGTCTTACCTCATATTCCTGATGAAATTGTTCTCCTAAAATAACATGATATTCAATGTCCACTTGTAGTAATTTAATCTCATGCGTCATTTTATAGCATTCTTTAATGCTTCTTTCTATTTCTTCCAAGTTATCATTCTCCTTGTGACAAATATTGCATTCTTTCAATGTTGCTACTATTGTAATTTCCTTGTATATACCTTCAATTCTCTATTCTAGTACTTTTGAACATTCTAGTTGACTTTGTTCTTTACTCTTTTTTACTATAGGTGTATTTTATGTTTGTGTGCTCTACTCAAAAATTTTCCTTTCATCTAGTTTTTCGATCTTCTTATTTTTGTCCTTATTAATTGTCTTAATCTTCTCTTTCTTCATCTTTATTCTAATACTTCTAAAGGATTCCTCTATGGCTGACAAATTATGATCAATTTCTAGAATTTTTTTAATAATGCCTTTAATTTCCCCTTCATATTTCTTAAATTCAATCTCATAAATGGATCTATTTGTTATAATCTATTTTCTCCTAATCATTTTTTGATTTGGTTCCTCATCCATTAGAAATTTAACATTACTAGTTTTGTCATACTCTAAGTCTATACCTATAAGTTTACCAATTGATTTACCTATTTGGAATAATGTATATAAATGTTTAATTTCTATTGGAAGATTACTACATTCATACCAAGTTGGTATCGTATGCTCTTTCTCATCATTCCAATTAGGTATCCAAGTTAAAAATTTAAGTACATGCCTTCTATAATAACATTTTGATATCAAAAGTATTTTATTTCTAATTTCTATATTTTTTCAATGAAGACAAATTGACGATTTTGAGGAAGTACTAATACTTACCTGTTGTTTGCACATTTTCTCCAATTTCTTTGTCAATTTCGATAAATGCTTGTTTGGTCCACTCCAGTAAAAATATATGCCTAGCTCTGAGCATTCCTTCCACTTTTCTTCTGTGTACCTATCACTAATCATTAGTATATCAGAATTAATAGCAATTAGTTTCCTTTACCTTGTCTGGTTGCGGGGTTGTCATACTACTTTTATGTGTTGGTAGCTTTGTATAATCTGAATTACCATCCTCTTGTTTATGTGGTGGTATATAGATTTTTTTATTTTTTTGTAGAAACCCTTGTTACTTTTTCTGAGTCTGGTTGTTGTCATTTCCACCCTAGCAAAATATAGTTAGCCTCATAAATTTTGGTAGGTTTATATATTGTTTGCTTACAATTTTTGTCCGCTTTTGCTGGGAAAGTTACCAATTTTGCCATTCACTTTTCTTCCTCTACAAATTTGATGAGTTGGGTGGACTATTTCTAGTGATTTTTATTTTCTTCCATCATTGGCCTCTTTTCTATTGTGATGTGTTTCTTCTTCGATTCTTATTTGAAATTACAACTTGCCACCCATTATTATTTTTGCATGGATCTTTATTTAGCTTTATCATCTTCCTATCCCTAGCTTCATGTTGTTTAACCAAGGCACTAAATGTGTTTGACTTTGAATGATCTTTGTTTAAAACTACAAATTTGTTGCTAATCAGAATATAGGGGATTGCTTGTTTTCCTTTCAGCCTACCTTCTTGTTGCTTGTATGTTGACTAGGAAAAAGTTGAACTCTTATTAGGGAAAAAATTATTTTCCACTGATTTTTAATGTGTCAGTGTTTTCCAGAAAAATAATGATTTATGAATCTGGGAAATGCTAATTTATTTGCTTTATTCGCAGCTTCTGTAATTCTTTTCATTTTTCTATATTTTTCCCTCCTTGTCGTGAAGTTCTTTGAGATCTAGAGGGTGATGGATATCAATGATTTAGAATTGCAATTTATTAGTGACTTGTAGAATCTCTTCTAAGGGCACCTTCCAAAATTAGTGTAGTTTCCTAAGAAATGTATATCATTGAAAGGCTTCTGCACTAGGAGCACACCATTACAATATTTATATCATTTAATGCATGTACCCATCGAAAGCTCGACAAAAATATGATCAGGTATTGAGTTGATACTGCCAATGTGTTGTATATTCATTTTAAACTCTATTATATATTATTATATTATTATTTTAGATAAATTAAAAAATTGTTCAATATATCTTCTTGTAGATAACTAATTGATTTTAGCCTAGTAAAAAAATATTTTAAAAAATATATATTATTTATGTAATATTTTTATCTTTTCATTTATTATTATATCCTCTCTGACAAATACAAATAATATTAAGCATTATAGTTTCCTTGCTCTTTCTGCATTGTTTGTAGCTACATTGTTCCTTGTCTTAAGGTGGGGTGTTAGAATAAAGTGTTAATTTAATTTCAATTATTAAATTACCTTTACTCCCTTCTTAAGATTTCACTTTACGTATTTTGTATTTCCATTTAATAATTAACTAGTAATTATTAATTGTTATTTACCTCTTAGGGTTTCCCTTTAAGGTTTTCGATCTCCTTCTATAAGGATTGATCTTTTGTAATTTTCTATCATTCTTTTCAATCTGATAATATAATTTACATGTTTTTTAGAGCCTCTTCTTTGTTTTTTCTTCTCATGATAGGTTCTTGTGTGTAGGTATTCTTTAGGCTTTTTAGATTTGTATTTCTCAAATCGTTCAATAATACCTCTAACATAATACCATGCTTTCCAAAAAGTAGAGAAAATACAAGAACCAAATAACTTCATCTTAAAATCCTCCATGCTAATATCACACATGGGTATATCCTTCCATGTTTCCTTCTCCTAATGAAAAACCAAGCAATTTTATTTATGACAAGGATTTTCCATTCTCCATCTCCCCAAAAAGTTTAATAAACCCATTTCAAAGCAAGAGCAACTCCATGAGTTTTGATATCTCTAAGGCCAAGTCCCCCATACTTCCTACATCTACTACACCAATCCCAATTAACAAAGTGCCTTATGCTATTACCATACCCATCAAACCAAAGAAAGTCCTAAAGAGTCTTTTGTAACACATTGATTTGATAATTGGGGAACAACCAAGTGGAAGAAAAATATATATGGTGGGAAGACAATACCTTGTGTACAACCTAGATTTCTAAACTAAGGAGATAGATTAAGTCTTCCACTTGATATGTTTACAGTTAATATTATCATAAGCCTAGTTCTACATATTATTAATTTTAGGCTCAATAAGTAATAATACCCCCAAATACATCACAATGTGATTCAGTCCAACCCATTTCTAACCCCTTGAAAAAAGCCAATTTGGAGAACCATTAGACCAAACTAGAATAGTTGATTTGTGTGGGGCTAGCTTGGCACCAGAGGCTAAACAAAAAGGATCCACTCTAGAGAGGGCATTGTTAAAAAAATTCAAAATTTGGCTAAGTCAAAGATTTTGATGTTGTTATTTATGGAAACATATCAGTCCTATGAAGTGGGCAAAACATGAAGATGAAGATATGACAAATGTACTTAGAAATTTGTCAAAGTATTGTGTAGTTTATCTTGTAGAACAGATAAAGTTTTCATTGGTGAGCTTCACATGCACATCACATACACATGTGAAGTTAGGTACGGATACTTGAGACTATGATGATGACATATGCAAGTGCACAGGACTGTACAAACTGTACAAATAGAGTTATGATGAGTTTTTTAGATACAACAGTATACAAGTAGAACAAAGCATGATGATGAAATAGATAATTTTTCTTTAAGGAATCATTTTATTTATGAAATAATTACTTAACTAATTAGGGATGAAATCCTATATGTTAATGCTAAGTGGAAAAAAGTTAATTTTGTATTTTGATAAATGTATAGAGACATGAAGGTTGACTGGACAGATATTTGTTAATTAGCAAAGTATAAAGGAAGATTAATAAATGTGAAGCTATGTAGGAGTATATGAAATATTTATGTAATACTTTGTGCTGAAAATTATAATGTATGATCATAGGAATGTGAATTTTTGGATGACAAACAAAGGCAATATTAGATATTGAAGATGTCAGTAACAATGTAAAGAGGTTTTTGTATCTATCTCTTTGTATTGAATAACTGTATTGTATTCTGCATGTTTGGGTAGTGGGCTCATCTTACATACATTTTGTAATTGTATATAATAAATCCTAAAAGGGTTGAAGCTTCTAACAAGTCCTAAGCTCTCTAACAAGGATTGAGACATTATATCCATGTAATAGACTCCTAGTAGAGTCAGTATCTTTCACAAGATACTTTTGATTAGACGATCATTTTTGTTGGTACCATCCCCATCAATGTTTTCCCTTAGCCAATGTTTTCCTAGTTAACATAAATGGTATTATGAGTTCTCTTATTGCATGGTTATGTTTTTTGTTCTATATAGTTAGTTTACTTTCTTATGCATGTTATAAAGTTGTTAAAGATATCCAGTTTTGGGCTCTAAAGTTTGTGAAATACTGATTCACCCCCCCTCCCTTAGTATTTCTTATTTCTAAGAAATGGTATAAAAGAAAAGTTACTCAAAGAAGGCTTAACAATTTGAGTAAGATCCCTATGGATATGGAACTGTTACAAAAGAACTTAGAAGAAGCTCTTGAGTAGATTGATATTCCTATTGAAGAAAGAGATGCTTTGAAAGAAAGATATGAAGATTCTAAAGACTACATTTCAAAGCTGAAAGATAAGATAGATCATCTCAAATCAATGAAAGAGCCTAAATATCAGATCAAGGAAAGTGATGATGTTTCAAGACTGAAGAAAGAAAATGAGATCGTGAAGCATGAACTTAAGATTATAGATCTAAAGTTGAGCTTGAAGGATGATACCAATAATATTGAATTAGATTTGAAGTCTAAAAATGCAAATCTAGGATCCAACCTTACCAAAGTAACATCTAAGCTTGAGGCTACCAAGTTATAGTATGCAAAACTTGAGAAGTATAACACTATTGTGAAAGGAGAGTTAACCTAGTCCAAGCAACAACTTGAGAAACTATATTTTAGCAGTGAGAAGATTAATGAAAAAATGTCCTTTCAAAGATCTTCTTATGATAAGACTAGTCTTGGATATGGGTATGTGAAGGATCATGGTGTGCCAAAAAGTGGCGATGTGAAAAAAAAAGAGTTTGAAGATGCCTAAAAGCGCTTCAAAATCCGCTCTGACTTTTTTTTACCTATCCAGGCACCAAACCTGGAAGGTTAAGCCGAGCCTTATCAGATATCCGATATCATATCGGATATCCGATTTTAAATCCAATATCCGACTAATAATTAAAATCATATAATAGTATGATATACTATTTAATATTATTATTATTGATATAAAATAATAATAATAATATTAAATAATATATCATACTAGTATATTATAATAATATTATTATTATAATTATTATTATACTATAATATAATAATATTATTATAATTATTATTATACTATAATATAATATGACCCCTATTTAATATTTGAAATTGATGCCAGTATAATCGGATATCCGATATAGGAAAAGGACTTTTGGGGGGAAAACTTGCTAAGGTTTCCCTCCTTTGCCACAATAATATTAATATTATGAAAATATTTGGAGGCAAACGACTTTAATTTATAACTAAGTTAATAGTATATTAGTATTAGTATAAAATATCAATAATATTAATATAAAATAGTATTAATATACCTATAGTATCAATATTATTATTATACCTATAATAGTATTAATATTATGAATATAGATATAATAGTGTAAATATATAGTGTTTATTTATATTAAGCTACAATATTATAGCTATAATAGTATTATTATTATTACTATACATATAATAATATTAATATTTAGTGTTTATTTATATTATAATTATTATCCTAAAATAGTATAAATAGTATATCCTAAAATATTACGTTATATATACTAAAATATTACGTTATTATATAGATATATTAATAACATATATATTAATATAATAATATTTATAATATATATTATATTTAATAAAAATATTACGTTGTTATATATATATATATACATAATATTATTATACATATTAATATAATAATATATAATACAAAGAGGGTCGTCATTTAATGGGTCAAAGGGGGCCATAGGTCACCCTATGACCCACTTTGACCCATATGAACGACTCGACTATGTCCCTAGGGGTCCTAGGACCCCTAGGGACATACGTCATCGTTTAATGGATCAAAGGGGGTCATAGGTCACCCTATGACCCCCTTTGACTCATATGAATGATTCAAATATGTCCCTAGGGGTCCTAAGACCCCTAGGGACATATGTCGTCATTTAATGGGTCAAAGAGGGTCATAGGTCACCCTATGACCCCCTTTGACCCATATTACCCATTAGAATATGTCCCTTGGGGTCCAAGGACCCCTAGGGACATATGTCGTCGTTTAATGGGTCAAAGAGGGTTTGACCCATAATACCCATTCGAATATGTCCCTAGGGGTCCTAGGACCCCTAGAGACATATGTCGTTGTTTAATGGGTCAAAGGGGGTCATAGGTCACCCTATGACCCCCTTTGACCCATATTACCCATTCGAATATGTCCCTAGGGGTCCTAGGACCCCTAGCGACATATCTCATCGTTTAACAGGTCAGAGAGGCCTATGACCCCTTTTGACCCATATTACCCATTTGAATATGTCCCTAGGGGTCCTAGGACCCCTAGAGACATATATCATCGTTTAATGGGTCAAAGAGGGTCATAGGTCACCCTATGACCCCCTTTGACCCATATTACCCTTTCAAATATGTCCCTAGGGGTCCTAGGACCCCTAGAGACATATATCGTCGTTTAATGGGTCAAGAAGGTCATAGGTCACCCTATGATCCCCTTTGACTCATATGTATGATTCGAATATGTCCCTAGGGGTCCTAGGACCCCTAGAGACATATGTAATCATTTAAAGGGTCAAAGAGAGTCATAGGTTACCCTATGACCCCATTTGACCCATAGTACCCATACGTTGTCGTTTAATGCATCAAAGGGGGTCATAGGTCACCCTATGACCCCCTTTGAACCATATGAATGATTGGAATATGTCCCTAGGGTCCTAGGACCCCTATGAACATATGTCGTTGTTTAATAGGTCAAAGAGGGTCATAGGTCACCCTATGACCCCATTTGACCCATATTACCTATTCAAATATGTCCTTTGGGGTTCGAGGACCCCTAGGGACATATGTCATCGTTTAATGGGTCAAAAAGGGTCATAGGTCACCCTATGACCCCCTTTGACCCATAATACCTATTCGAATATGTCCCTAGGGGTCCTAGGACCCCTAGAGACATATGTCGTCGTTTAATGGGTCAAAGGGGGTCATAGGTCACCCTATGACCACCTTTGACCCATATTACCCATTCGAATATGTCCCTAGGGGTCCTAGGACCCCTAGCGACATATCTCGTCGTTTAATGGGTCAGAGAGGGTCATAGGTCACCCTAGGGACTCATATGAACGATTCAAATATGTCCCTAGGGGTCCTAGGACCCCTAGGGACATATGTTGTCATTTTATGGGTCAAAGGGGGTCATAGGTCACCTTATGACCCCCTTTGACCCATATGAACGATTGGAATATGTCCCTAGGGTCCTAGGACCCCTAGGGACATATGTCATCATTTAATGGGTCAAAGAGGGTCATAGGTCACCCTATGACCCCATTTGACCCATATTACCCATTCAAATATGTCCCTTGGGGTTTGAGGACCACTAGGGATATATGTCGTCGTTTAATGGGTCAAAGAGGGTCATAGTTCACCCTATGACCCCCTTTGACCCATAATACCCATTCGAATATGACCCTAGGGGTCCTAGGACCCCTAGAGACATATGTCGTCATTTAATGGGTCAAAGGGGGTCATAGGTCACCCTATGACCACCTTTGACCCATATTACCCATTCGAATATGTCCTTAGGGGTCCTAGGACCCCTAGCAACATATCTCATCGTTTACTGGGTCAGAGAGGGTCATAGGTCACCCTATGACCCCCTTTCACCCATATTACCCATTCGAATATGTCCCTAGGGGTCCTAGGACCCCTAGAGACATATATCATCGTTTAATGGGTCAAAGAGGGTCATAGGTCACCCTATGACCCCTTTTGACCCATATGTATGATTCGAATATGTCCCTAGGGGTCCTAGGACCCCTAGAGACATGTGTCGTCATTTAAAGGGTCAAAGAGGGTCATAAGTTACCCTATGACCCCATTTGACCCATATTACCCATTCGAATATGTCCCTAGGGGTCCTAGGACCCCAAGGGACATATGTCGTCGTTTAATGCATCAAAGGGGGTCATAGGTCACCCTATGACCCCCTTTGACTCATATGAACGATTCAAATATGTCCCTAGGGGTCCTAGGACCCCTAGGGACATATGTTGTCGTTTAATGGGTCAAAGGGGGTCATAGGTCACCCTATGACCCCCTTTGACCCATATGAACGATTGGAATATGTCCCTAGGGTCCTAGGACCCCTAGGGACATATGTCATCATTTAATGGGTCAAAGAGGGTCATAGGTCACCCTATGACCCCATTTGACCCATATTACCTATTCGAATATGTCCCTTGGGGTCCGAGGACCCCTAGGGACATATGTTGTCAGTTAATGGGTCAAAGAGGGTCATAGGTCACCCTATGACCCCCTTTGACCCATATTACCCATTCGAATATGTCCCTAGGGGTCCTAGGACCCCTAGAGACATATATCGTCGTTTAATGCATCAAGAGGGTCATAGGTCACCCTATGACCCCCTTTGACCCATATAAACGATTCGAATATGTCCCTAGGGGTCTTAGGACCACTAGAGACATATGTCATCGTTTAATGGGTCAAAGAGGGTCATAGGTTACCCTATGACCCCATTTGACCCATATTACCCATTCGAATATGTCCCTAGGGGTCCTAGGACCCTTAGGCACATATGTCTTCGTTTAATGGGTCAAAGAGGGTCATAGGTCACCCTATGACCCCCTTTGACCCATATTACCCATTCGAATATGTCCCTAGGGGTCCAAGGACCCTTTGAGACATATATCATCGTTTAATGGGTCGACCTATGACCCCCTTTGACCCATATGAACGATTCGAATATGTCCCTAGGGGTCCTAGGACCCCTAGAGACATATGTCGTCATTTAATGGGTCAAAGAGGGTCATAGGTTACCTTATGACCCCATTTGACCCATATTACCCATTCGAATATGTCTCTAGGGGTCCTAGGACCCCTAGGGACATATGTCGTCGTTTAATGGGTCAAAGGGGGTTATAGGTCACCCTATGACCCCCTTTGACTCATATGAACGATTCGAATATGTCCCTAGGGGTCCTAAGACCCCTAGGGACATATGTCGTCGTTTAATGGGTCAAAGGGGGTCATAGGGGGTCATAGGTCACCCTATGACCCCCTTTGACCCATATGAACCATTTGAATATATGTCGTCGTTTAATGGGTCAAAGGGGCTCATAGGTCAGCCTATGACCCCCTTTGACCCATATGAACCATTCGAATATGTCCCTAGGGTCCTAGGACCCCTAGGGACATATGTCATCGTTTAATGGGTCAAAGGGGGTCATAGGGTGACCTATGACCCCCTTTGACTCATATGAACGATTCAAATATGTCCCTAGGGGTCATAGGACCCCTAGGGACATATGTCGTCGTTTAATGGGTCAAAGGGGGTCATAGGTCACTCTATGACCCCCTTTGACCCATATGAACCATTCGAATATGTCCCTAGGGTCCTAGGACCCCTAGGGACATATGTCTTCGTTTAATTGGTCAAAGAGGGTCATAGGTCACTCTATGACCCCCTTTGACCCATATTACCCATTCGAATATGTCCCTAGGGGTCCTAGGAACCCTAGGGACATATGTCATCGTTTAATGGGTCAAAGAGGGTCATAGGTCACCCTATGACCCCCTTTGACCCATATTACCCATTCGAATACGTCCCTAGGGGTCCTAGGACTCCTAGAGACATATGTCGTCGTTTAATGGGTCAAAGCCTTTAACCCATATGTACGATTTGAATATGTCCCTAGGGGTCCTAGGACCCCTAGGGACATATGTCGTCGTTTAATGGGTCAAAGAGGGTCATAGGTCACCCTATGACCCCCTTTGACCCATATGAACGATTCGAATATGTCCCTAGGGGTCCGAGGACCCCTAGGGACATATGTCGTCGTTTAATGGGTCAAAGAGGGTCATAGGTCACCCTATGACCCTCTTTGACCCATATGAACGATTCAAATATGTTCCTAGGGGTTTGAGGACCCCTAGGGACATATGTCGTCGTTTAATGGGTCAAAGAGGGTCATAGGTTACCCTATGACCCCATTTGACCCATATTACCCATTCGAATATGTCCCTAAGGGTCCTAGGACGCTTAGGGACATATGTCGTTGTTTAATGGGTCAAAGGGGGTCATAGGTCACCCTATGACCCCCTTTGACCCATATGAACAATTCAAATATGTCCCTAGGGGTCCAAGGACCCCTAGAGAAATATGTCGTTGTTTAATGAGTCAGAGAGGGTCATAGGTCACCCTATGACCCCCTTTGACCCATATTACCCATTCGAATATGTCCCTAGGGGTCGTAGGACCCCTAGAGACATATATCGTCATTTAATGGGTCAAAGAGGGTCATAGGTCACCCTATGACCCCCTTTTACCTATATGAACGATTGGAATATGTCCCTAGGGGTCCTATGACCCCTAGGGTCATATGTCGTCGTTTAATAGGTCAAAGAGGGTCATAGGTCACCCTATGACCCCCTTTGACCCATATTACCCATTCGAATATGTCCCTAGAGGTCCTAGGACCCCTAGGGACATTTTTCGTCATTTAATGGGTCAAAGGGACCTATGACCCCCTTTGACCCATATGAATGATTCAACTATGTCCCTGGGGGTCCTAGGACCCCTAGGGACATATGTTGTCATTTAATGGGTCAAAGGGGGTCATAGGTCACCCTATGACCCCCTTTGACCCATATGAACGATTCGACTATGTCCCTAGGGGTCCTAGGACCCCTAGGGACATATGTCATCGTTTAATGGGTCAAAGAGGGTCATAGGTCACCCTATGACCCCCTTTGACCCATAATACCCATTCGAATATGTCCCTAGGGGTCCTAGGACCCCTAGAGACATATATTGTCGTTTAATGGGTCAAAGAGGGTTATAGGTCACCCTATGACCCCCTTTGACTCTTATATATTAATAATATACATATATATTAATAATATACATATCAATATAATAATATATATATATACATATACATATTACATTATTATATTTAATGAAAATATTACATTATTATATAAATATATTAATAACAAACATATTAATATAATAATATATAATACATATTTTATATATATATAAATTACGTTATTATATTTAGTAAAAATAATAATAATATATATTATATTTATAGATTTTAATAAGATTAACATAAGATATTATTATATATTACTAGATTATATCTTGTATGTTTACATTACGTTATTATATATATATAATATATTAGAATATGTCTTTACATATTAATATAAGTGAAATAATTTAAAAATAAAAAACTAGAACGTTTAAATCGAATTTTCCTCCAAAATTTGAAGATTTTAAGAATTTGACTACCGAGCCATATCGTATATCCGATGTCAAATCGGATATCCGATCAGGCTTGGTATTTACCAAGCCTGCCCGGTCAACCCCAAAGACGTGTTTATAGAGAGTTTTAGTGATACTCAGACTTCGGGTAGCCGTTTGACAATGTTATTTTGATCGAAATTGAATGAAATGGAATGGGTTTTTTAATATCGCTCTCTAGATTCCATCAATATAATTTCTGTCAAATTCTGAGTTCGATAAGTATTTATTAGTTAATTATCAATGAAGATTATTGTAAAATGCTGATTGACATACTAAATAAAAAATAGCTATAACTTTCAAATGGTATAACATTTTTTAAATCTAAAAGTTGCGTCACATTCTATACTTCGCCTAGTATAAGAAAAAAACAAAAAAAGAAAAATTTGATCAAATTTTCTATTAGTTAGGGTGGTAAAACATGGGACTTTTTTTAATTCGAAAAAGTTTTGGTAGAAAATTCATATTTAATTATTTATTTGGAATAAAAATATCAAAAAATATGTGTCACATCCGGGCATGAGTCTAGTTTTCATATCTATAATTATATTAAAAAAATATTATGATTTGATTTTGATTAAGGTGGTAAGACATACACCTACTTTTTATTTTCGCCCTGAAATTTTCTTAGTACTGCATTAAAATTCAAACTTTTGACCAATCAATTATTTTTTTCTCCTGATAAGGCCTAGTAGTTTAGAAACCAAATTCAATTTTTTACAAATTATTTTCTTACAACTTTTTGATATAAAGTCCATAACCACTTCAAAATTATGTGTCAAGTTGACATAAACCTGATTTGCTGATTTTTCACTGCCAGTTAAGGCCATAGTTTGGTACACCATGATCTTGCACATACCCAATATATAAATCTTATATTTTAAAAATAGATTAATATTTAATATTTTCTAGTATTTTGAGAAGATAATAAGATTTAATCTTTTACTCAAACCCAAACCTTATTTCTGAATCTAATTTTAATCCAAATTATAGCTTAGTGCTAATCACTATATATTTATATATGAAATTAAATATGAAAGTCTTTTCTTAAACATATCTAAATATTTTTTACAAGAAATAGAAGGTGTTGCATATATATGTGAAAATTTGGCAATTTCCATAGTTCAATCAATGTATCGCTTGCAATATATGTATCACATTGCAAGTAAGGATTACATGGTGTTTCTAGTTGCATTCCAAACCATTCCTCTTTCTTTCAATCTACCATTCATTTCCTTGTAAAATACTTATCTTTTAAGCAATATAAACTGTTTCCAGATCATAGAGAATTACCTTTTAAGAACCACATATTTATTGTCATGTGAGGAAAGAAATTTTATCCTATTTAGATTAAATTGATAATGTAGGTACATCTCCTTAGCCAATTTTAAATGATGTAGAAAAGGTGTGTCGATAGCTTTGTCATTCTCCATAGAGAAATGCTGCAACACCTTCTCAATATAATCAAACTAAGATAATGTCTATTTGGTGTTCTTCCTTCCTCTGCAAATTTTAATACCAAGGATTTGTTTGGTTGCACCCTTGATCATTCATAGAAAATGAATGTGCTAATTGTTGTTTCAATCACTTAATACAATCCATGTTAGACTTAGCTACAAACATACCATCAACATATAAACATAAAATAATGTATATTTCATCATACAACCTCTTAAAATAAACACAATGGTCGGAATGACACTGAGTATAACCATGTTCATTCATAGAACTGTTAAATTTGAGATAGCATTACTAATATGCTTTCTTTAACCAATATAAACTTTTCTTTAATCCACACACTAAGTTCTCCTTACTTTTGACCTCAAATCCTTGTGATTGTTCCATATAGATTTCTTCATCAAAATCACCATGAAGCAAATTTGTTTTAACAACAAAATTTAACAACAAACTACTCCAATTGAAAATCTTTAGCAACCACAATACTTAAAATAATATGAATAGTTCAGTCATTATAACAACTAGAGAAAATATCTCTTCAAAATGAATGTCTTTTTTATGTGCAAATCCTTTTACAACTAACCTAGCATTAAATCTTTTCTTACCGCCATCATCTTCTTTTAAAGGTTGTAAACATGTTTATTCTGTCAAGTCCTTTTACCTATAGGTAACTTGCATGTAAATCCCAAGTTTAATTTTTCAGGAAGGAGTCAATTTCTTTTGTCATTGCATACTCTAATTGAATATGTTATAGTAGTAAAATTTTTCCTTATCCATTAAATCAGATTCATTTAATTATTAAGTCACTTATTATCTCTAGTTTACTTAAGCTAAATTTTCGGCATATAATATTAATTCTTTTATTAATTATTATCATCCAGCCTAGGTTAGATTCATGTTAGGGTTTTGATCTCCTTTATAAGGATTGATCTCTCTTTGTAATTCATTCATTCAATACAATTACAATTTCTCTATTTGCTCATCAAGAATGTCTCATCTGTGGATCTAGGAATTCCAACCGCCATAGTTTTTTCTTCTCTCTTTCTGTGATAGATGTTTGCATGCAGGTGATTCTTGGGAGTTGTGGAGTTGATCTTTCATCAACTTCAACATGGTATTAGAGCTCCAGATCTTCATGACCTTATTCTATTTATGAGAGATTTGGCTTGGGTTTCAAATGTGTGTTTTTTCTTTCACATGGTTTCATTTTTCAAAGTTTTTCTTTGTATTAGATTTGGTGGGTCACCTTTTTTGGGTGCACTTTGAGCCCAAACACATATCACCATTGAGCTCAGAGCACCCAAAAACTTTATTTTCATATATAATTTGTCTAATTTTGATAGATTTGGAATCTTAGGCAAAAATAAATTTCTCTTAGCTTGGGCAGATTTCCTGAGGTAGCAATTTAAAGATTTTTGGTATGCAAATCAAAAAAAATTGGCATGTAAAACTAGTGAGATCTAACACTTCCACCATCGTAATATTCTAAATATTAAAATTTGGTTTTATCACCAGTCATGTGATGAGAACAACCACTATCTATGATTCATATATCATTTTTGCTAACATGAGAGATTTATGTGCCATCTTTTCATTTTCCTCATTATCAAATTCATCTTTAACAACAATATAGGCTACTTCTTCATCATCATTACTGTTAAAATCTTTAGCTGTGTAACAAGATTTCTTACCTTTGTCTTGGTAGTCCTTGTAGCTCTTGAATTATTTCTTGTATTTGAACTTGCTGAACCTTTTCTCATCTTGATCTTCTTTGTTTGGACACCTTGCAACAATGCGACCAACTTCTTCACTTGAGAAACAAATCAATGGAATTTTACCTCTAAATTTTCCTTGTCCTTTTGATACTCTTTTTTATAGAAGGGCTTCAATGACTTCAAGGTCTTCATCTGAATCATATTCTTCATTGCTATCAACCTATTTTCCTTTTGAGTTTCCTCCTTTTCTACCAAGAGTTAGTCTAGCTTTGAATTGAGATTCAAGATTTCTAAAAGTAGGAGCATAGTTATGAAAGTTATCCAACTCAAAAGCAGTTAATCTTCCCATAGAGAATATAAGGTTAAATCATTTGCAAGATTGCATCTCATCTCTTCAATAGCTAAAGCTCTAACTACATAAATAGGAAGAAGAGTTCTTAGTACCTTGTTGATTACTATTTCAACATCAATTTTTCCTCCTCCAACTTTGAATGCACTTACACTTTCTTTTATTCTTTCAATGTAGTGGGCAATGTTCTCAATACCTTCTTTCATTTTCAATCTATTAGACTTAGATCTTAAAATTTCTTCCTTGGCTCTTTGAACATTTTTATCACCTCCATAGGCTTTTTGCAACTTTTCGCACATATCAAATATAGTAGGATAATCTTTGACCTCATCAAACTTAGAATAGTTCAAAGAGGAAGCTATATCAGTCGTCATTGTATTGTGATCCTTTGTCTCTTTCATTTCCTCCATAGTCATAGGTTTAAGTAGTAGCACATATTTATTCTCCAAGTAGAATAGACCAACATCACTAATGCTTGATAGATGCAGTTTCATCAACTCTTTTCATGTTGAAAAGTTATCTCTATTAAGCTTAAGGATCTCCCTTCTGTGGGACATCTCCATCTTTAGCTTAGGTCCTTGAAACCTTTCTTACAAGTATCAAATGTTCTGATAGAAATTATTAGAAATGTAAGAGTGTAACTGAGAGGGGAAGGGTGAATCAATTACCATAAAATAATTTCTTGTCCCTTAGATGTGAATATAAACTTTCACTGATTTAGCAATACTACCCAACTTGGTTAACACTAGAATATTACTGATACTGAGTTAATAAAGTATTCTAATGATTATTAATATATTTTAAACTTTAGTAACTCAATTGGAGAAACATAAAGCATAATAAAATAACACGAACACAAACGACACCAAGATTTACTGTAGAAACCCAATTTGGGAAAACTATCATGCAACTAGTTATAATATTTTTCACTCTTCTAAAGAGTTCCCTATTAGAAGCCAACCCTTTTAAAGGTTACAAAACACATTGTTAAGTATGACCCTATTAGAGGATTTAGATCACCTTATTTAGGAGTGACCTTGTTAGAGGTCTTCAAACACTTGAATCTTGAAATATCATCTTGTTAGAGGGTTTACAAAAAATGACTATTTAGTCAACTTTGTAAAGAGATTTCTTTTCAACTACAATGATTATAAAGTTATAGTAATTTGACCTAATTGAAGAAGCAACTAAACTTACATAGATCCATATTTCTATTCTAGCTTGACCTTTGGATCCTTCCTAGTCATATATTCTTTGCATCTTATCTTTCACACTTTCCCACTCTTCCTTCACTCACACGTTGATCTTTTATTTCATATTCCACTTGTACATTTTATCCTCACAACTTGACCTTTCTTATATATCATAAGCTAGGACAAGTCTACTTGAGTACCCATCCAAATAATCAATAAACATCCAAATAGTTGGCTTTAATTAATTAATTATGAGACAAATGCATTCTTTTGTCACTCAATCAATACTAGGATTGAACGCTTGGTCAACACTACAAGTCCTTTGATGCCTAACCACTCAGTCAATACTACAAGAATGAATCTCTTTATTAACCAAATCCTCTTTTAATACTAGAAAATTCTCCTTTATCCAACTATTCACTCAGTTAATACAGAGATATATAAGGTTAATATTACAAACTATACGTTGCTTGGTTGATATTGATATTTGTGTAACATCAATGACAACATACAATTGAAGAATTATTTCCAATAGAAAACACTTCTTGATGAATATTTATCTGAGATTTTCCTAGAATTTTCCTCACTTAGAATAACACCAATCACATCATAAAATTTTAGGGTATTAGATCTAGAAATAGAATTACTCATAACCATTACCAAGTCATTCTATCTTTCGGGAAAGGAACACAAAAGAAAGAGAGCCCTAATTTCTTAATCAAAATTAATATTTACAAAAGATAATTGACTCGTAACCATATTAAAATTATTAAAATTATTTAAAATAGATCCACTTTCTATCATCTTCATATTAAATAGACCCTTCATGAGAAATACCAGATTTGAAACAAAGGGCTTTTCATACAACTTTGCTAGGGTTTGCATCAACTCTTCAATTGTCTTCACTTTTGTAATATTAAATGTCACCGATTGTGTCAGACAGTTGAATACTTCCTGGGTTCTTTCAATCCAAAATATCCTAGGCCTCATCTATCATAGCAGTCAATTTCTTGGATTTTCCTTGCAATGACCACCATAAATCCTTTTGTTAAAGATAGTCCTCCATTTTCAGTTTCCATGACTTAAACTTTTTCCATTAAACTTCTCAACCTTCAACTTACCCTCATCTAACATTACTCCCACACAACCATGAGACTTTCTAAAGCATAGCTGAAATAGTCTCATTTTAATACCACTTGTTAAGATTAATGAGACATAAATAATAATTACATGCAAATATAACCAATATTACAAAATAATAGAGCACATAGAAGAGAACACAAGACATAAAGATTTAACTCAGTTCACTTAATCCCACAGATACATCCACCAAATAATGAGTTCAATATTATTATTATCCATTGATTACAATCTATAATCCCTTACAACTCAATATCGCTGCAAAAAGCTACAAACTCATCATACATTATGAAATCCCTAATCCTAAGCAATTTTATAAAAAAAAGTTGTCATTTACAAAATTAGGGCTAGAATAAGTCATCCAATTGAAAAATAGTAGTTGACACCTTTCAGAATATTAAATTTGGTTGACCTTTTGGGGGAGTTGCCCCCCAAAACCCCCACAGGGGCATTTCCCCTCAACCCCACCCTATACTATGACAAGGGGCACACTTGGGGCTCTACCCCAGTACCTTGCAAGGGTGCATTGCTCTTTGATCTTGTCTTGGGGGAAGTGCCCCCTAACCCCCATAATAATATCGAAGGGGCAAACTACACCAAATAAAGGGGATTTTTTTTTACCTTCAAGTCTAATTAGACTCCACATCGCAACAAGAGTGTCATAAAATCTAATCATACGAAGTGCTTGTTGTAGTTCCCTAAGTAGAATTTTTGAAAAAAAAGTGAAGAGGTTGAATCCATTGTTTAAGTTATATTACTATGCAATATATAAATTATTTTAAATTATTTTAAGAGGTATTAAATATTTTTTATTAATGATATTATTAAATTAAAAAATATACACATGTAGATAAATAATAGTTAAGAAATATAAATTATTTTATTTTTATTTTTATTTAATTACTTTTAAAATGATTTAGTCTTATTGTAACAAAAAAATTAAGAACATTATATTAAATATAAATTAGTAAAATGTTATAAAATTATTCTTATTATCTTAAATTCTAAAAATAACAAAAACTATACTTATGAATTACATTATTTTACTTACATACAATTTAATAGTTCACATAATATATATATATATATATATATATATATATATATATATATATATATATATATATATATATATATATATATATATATATATATATATATATATATATATATATATATATATATATATATATATATATATATATATATATATATATATGAAACTTTACTGAAGTAATATATAAACAATCAATATATTTTACTTGGAAAAATTATGCAAACAAAAATCATAAAATGAAAAATATTATTCTTAATTCCATCTTCTTTAAGATTATAAATGATGAATTTGATAAAAATAATAATTTATAGATTAATGGTAAAAGAAAAAATATATAATGAAAAAAATAATGCTCCTTTCATATCAAATTTCTAAAACCCTTAATATAAAATTAATTAATTAGATTCCCTTCTCTAAGATAGGGCAAAATCATTATTTGAGAAGAGTGGTAAAACTTGTTAAAGAAAATTTGTGGAAAGTGTTACAAATGTAGTAAAGTAAAAGGATTTTAATCATTTCTTAATGCAAGATATTAAATTCATCAACACATTTATATGAAGAATGAATCAATTATTTCTAAATAACGTATACTTTTTGATAAATATTTTATGATACTTAATTAGTATACAATATGTTAATATATAAAATATATTATTCTTATCTATTATCTGTTCAACTACTAAAATACAAATGTTTTAAAATTAAAAAATAAGAATAAATTTATAGATTTTTAATTAATATATTTTTCTTAATTTTTTTATTAAAATATAACACAACATAAAATATAGTATAAATATACTTATAAAAAAAATATAGTATAAATATTAAAAATAATTATATGATTTTAAATAAGATCTAGATAAATATTTTGACTATAAAATCAATCTTTTTTAATATGAAAAAATATATATATATATATCATAGTAATGGACTTATATAATACATCTTAAAATAATTTATATTATATTCCTATTAATATAACTAAAATAACAAATTAAAATACATATTGTACATGAGGGGGACACTTAGTCTATTTAATAGTGGATCTATTCTTCCATTCAATCTTACTTGACAGAAATATGACTGACACACAAAATGATTGGACTTTTTCTTATGCTACTACAATTGGACTTCATGTTCTACTACTCTTTTACATCATGATGATGGATCATGAAGTGTGATCTAAAATGTTGATGGTAACAAAATCTACACAATTGCATCCAAAGATTATATAGTATAGGTACAAAGGACTAATAGAAAATTGACACCAGACATATTGATGGGTATTTGAGCATAGAAGGGACGACACCCACCCATATCAAATGATATGGTTCGGTGGTTGTTGTCATCACAAGTATCCTAGCAGATAAGCACACACTCTTGGTACCAAGTATATTTCTTGATTAGATATCCCAGTAACCTCATGTAAATTTTTTGCTTGAATGCATATACTTGTAAGGTACAAACTAGTAAGCTTTATCTCTAGTATTTGGTTAGCTTTTGGTTTAATTGTGATAGCATTCTCTAGCCCCATGAATATACCTCTCTCCTCCTCCATCCTCTACACAGTATATGGCAATGGTGTATAAAATAAATTGCACCCTTTATGTTAGAGCTCACCGTGCTAGAAATCATGCTCAACAACATCATCCTAACTAGGGGTACTCGACCATGCAGTGTAGATCTCTCCATGCAAGGGCGTGTCCTCCATGAAAAATTAAACATATTTGTTCCTCATCAACATCTTCTATACTCTTTCCTAGATGTGGTCACATTCTTAGTCCTCGAATTGGTAGTCGTAGGATTTGGTAGATATCCTCCAAAGTCATTGCCATCTCTCACAATGGAAGTCTAGGGCTACATGTATCCTCATCCTAAGTAGCATCTCCTTATATAATCTAAGATGTGGTAGGTGGCATATCCAATTGCAGTGTTACATGTCTCATGAATTGGACCTTGAGTGGTTCTAGCACAATATTGTACTCATAGATGTAGACATAATCTAGGTTATATAGTGCTCTCATAATACTAATAGGTCTTGCAAGTACACAAAAAATGCACCTTTCATGATTCATTCATCTCAAATTGGTCAATAAAATCAAAATTGACTTCTTGGGTTGAGGTCAATATAGTTAGTTCGGGTTGATGTTCCTAGTTCCTAACACATGTTGACCCTCAATACTCCATCTAGTGTCTACTATAACAAGTACATAAATGTTAAGAAAGTAAAGAAATGGGCATAGAGATCAACGAATAGCTCACTAAGTACTTCTTCCTCATCTTCTCTTCTCCACAAGACCTCCATCCTGATCAAATGTAGCAATTCTCTCATCAACATCTCCTTACACCTATTCTCTCCTTCACCACCATTCAAAAGGTAAAAATTGGAAAATGAGTTTTTCAAATGAAACTCTTGTTTATGTATTTCAAGGTAGGTTACCTTTTGCATAAATAATAACTTTTAATTTACATAAACAAATAGTCATGATCACTCATTTACTCATAATGTGAGTTATGTAGGTCCAATTGCAGGACATAATAGTGTACACAATTTAAATCATGTGTATGTTATACAAGTGCGAAACCTACATAGATAACCCCTTTATATTGTAGTGAGCCTTTCAGGTAGTTAAGCTTGTTGTACAAAATCATCTTAACTAGCATTTTCATTTCATGACAATTAGCTTATCCATTATTTTTCCCAATTTTGATTTTCCATGTAAATCCTAGATTTATTGTGTTGGTGTTTCTCTTCATTCATGTTTATCTTTACATTGAGGATTTACTATGTTTTAAATGATAGATTTTAAGTTGTGGGAGTTGATTATTATGTATTGACTAAAATATCAAAAGTTTTTTAACAAGTGAGAGGATAATTAATTTACTCCCCTCTCAGTTATTTGATGATCCATCATAGACTATAAGAGAGCCATATGAAGATAGTATTTTATTGAAGTTGCAATATCTATTTATCTTGCACTTAAATGGCCATAACTACAATTTACTCTAATTGAGTAATATTTGAACTTTCTATTGATAACCTATAAAACACTCTTGGAACATATTTTTAACAAATCAATTCACTAAAGATGGGCAATAAATACTCAATCATGTCAATCAAGTATTGAGCTGAACAAATTTTACAAATCAATTCACTCAAGATGAGTTATAGTAAAATGGTTCAATTTTGTCATCAATGTTTTTATTCTATGTATTTTGTGAGAACTTGGAGCAATACTACAAATTTATATTGACTTCTTAATTAATTTCTGAGCATGAGCTGTAAAAATTCTGATAGTGGGTTCAAGATTATACAATACCTTTTTGTTAACAGCAATTAGTTTTGCACTCAAGAGTCTACAAATTTAGTCTTAAGTTCGAAAATATTTGAATTTACTACAAATTTCAAAATTTGACTACAAATAAACTGTCACAAAGATAAATATTCTAATATTCTAAAAATAAGACTAACCAACAACATATTATAAATAACCTCAAATATTCCAATATTTATACATCATTGAATATAGAGTTGATAAAAAATATTAATATAACATATTGAATTCCAACTTGGACTAATCACCATTCCATTAAAAAATGGAAATGACTTAGTATAAATACAAAGGCTAAATGTTAATTTCTATTAGTTTCACAAATTATGAGCGGACATTCACCATAAACTGCTCTTTCAAATTTATAATACTGCAAGTATTAAAATACAATTGATTTACGGATTTGAGACTTGAAAATATCATTAGTCTTGCAATAATGATCTCTTCATCCGGATGAGAACTACATTAAAGGATTATATGGGAGCTGTTCTCTGCACACTGCTTGGCTTACATGTAGAACTAGGAAAAGGAACTGTAAATCGAAAGATCCCATATCGACCAGCCAAAGTATAACTACATGAAACCGAATAGTGCTTCACCATCAAATTTCATAGCCTGGACATTGCTGAATTATGAAATAGATTTTATGAAACAAGTCAAGGCTTCTTTAACATCTTTCTAAACATAATCACTGAAATGTAAGAAAGCTTACAGTCAAATACTTGTGGAACAATGCATATATTTAAAAAGTATGAATTTCAATTTATTACAATGTGACATTTACAAGTCTCTCCATCATATAATTTTGAATAAGCACATTGAAACCTTAATATTCTAACAGTTCGGACAAGACTTGATGCCTCATAAGGTTATTCACTTTCATTCCTATTTCAGAGGCAACCCATCTGAATCATCATACATTATTGTACTGTCTCTAATTTCATTAAACTTGACCCCTGGCGGCCACAACCTTTGTTCAGTCAGGAAAAGAAGCTCAGTAGGCTCATCACAGGAAAATCTTGCTGGCTTGGATGGACTTGAATTAATCTATAGCTTTTCATCCGTGTTTGTTTTGGGTAACATGTAATTCTTGAAGGTTTCCGAAAGATCTGAATCTTCATACAAGAATGGAAATGCTTCTGTCCAAGTTTCTAAATCAAGCTAGACATGTTCCCGATATCACTTGGAATGCCTTCAAAACCATCGGTGTATGCCAGGATACAAGTGAAATAGATGCCAACAAAAAACCAAATAGAGGTGAATTGAAATCTTCAAGACTAAATCTGCAATACGACATATTCTCTGATGTTTAATGAAAGTCAAAGTATTTTTCATAAAGTTCTTAATGAAAGAAGCAATATCGCACAAATTTACTTAACCCTGAGAAAATCCAGCAGCACAAGGTTGCAATCAGTTTTCACAAAGTTAAAAGGTTGCAATCAGTATGTAATGAAATGTATATATAGAAAACAGCTTCAGAATATCTCAATCGGCGGTGGCAGGCATGGAGTTGTAGGGGGATGCTTCTCCAGATCTCCAAGGCTTAGAAATGTTCCAATATAAAATTGTAGTATTTTATGTGGGCAGACATTGTTGAGATTGTTGTTTTGGTATTTAGTGCTCAACACTTCTTTGGAGATTTGTATCATGGATTGAGTTAAAATGTGACATTTGTATCGAGCATTAATAGTTTGAACTTTTGGTGCAATGACAAATGCTTCCAAAAAGTCATATCAGACCCTTGGGTCACAAGTTCAAATCTCAACACTTCTTTGGAGATTTGTACCATGGATTGGGTTAAAATGTGACATTTGTATTGAGCATTAATAGTTTGAACTTTTGGTGCAATGACAAATGCTTCCAACAAATCGTATCAGAGCCTTGGGTCACAAGTTCAAATCTCCCTTTAGTGGGTACCAAAAGCTCTGAAAGCTTGCTTGGTGTTGACGGGAGAGTGTTGAGATTGTTGGTTTGGTGGCAGCACCTCTTTGAAGATTCGTGCTGTGGGTCAGATTAATATGTGGCATTTGTTCGGGTAATAACAGTTCGAAAAGCTTTTTATGCAAATGCTTCGAACAGATATATCCCTGTAGAGCAGTAAAAGTCTCACAAAACTATTTTTTAAATTATGACTGTTCAACTGAAGTCAAGAATTTCTACACATTAACATTTGTATGAATCAAAGATCTTACCATAAGCTATTTTTCTAACACAAATCTGAAACCAAATAATTTATTTATTTAGTAGGAGTAACTTACACCAAAAATCTCCGACCTATAAATTCATAGTTTCATAGTGGGGTACTAAATAATTGATTTATTTAGTAGGAGTAACTTGCACCAAAAATCTCTGACTCATAAATTCATAGTTTCATAGTGGGGGTGTTGGGATATGAAACTGGAAATCAAGGTTCAAATTTGGGAATGGTGGAAGTCTAGTGGTGAGGTGGGAGGAGGCAGTACTGATATTCAAATTGAAGCGAATTGGAATCTTCGAAACAAAATGTCCAATACAACATCCCCCTGCGAAGCTTTCAGAAAGTTAAAAAGTTGAAATCAAGCTTTCAGAAAGTTAAAAGTTGAAATCAATCAATGACAGCATCTCACACTGATATACAAATTAGAAGTGAATTGAAATCTTCAAAAAAAAATCTGCAATATAACATCATTACCTAACTTAGAAAGTTAAAAATTGAAATCAATCAATATATGATGACGGCATCTCGAACAGAGATGGCGCACATAATGCTATGGGGATGTTTATCTAAACCCTCAATTCTGAAAAGCATCCCTATTGCTATAGGGGATGTTTCTCCGAACCCCCAATTCTGAGAAACATTCCTATACAACACATTGCCATTGAAAAGTGAAAATTTAAAAAATCTTGGCAGCATTCAAATCAACGAATTTTAAAAATCTATGTAAAAGGAGAAAATGACAGTCAAAAGGCTGTTCAAGTGAGAGTACTATTACATAAGTACGCACTATTGCCATTGGGAATGGACTTTTCTTTTTCCCTGTTTGACCCATTCATCTCTTCCGTATGAACAAGAAGCAGCCATGAATTTTCTGTGCCATCTAGAACCCATATGACCCTACTTGGTTTTTTGTTGGCATCTATTTCACTTGTATCCTGGCATACACGATGTTTTTAAAGGTACTTTGAGTTCCTCTGCCTCCTGGTTTAATCTGATAAGGCAAAGGAAGAAATGCAAATGAAACTAGATGAACCAGCAGCGATGCAAACTGAAATAAGTGGGAAACAAAAAGATCAGTAGAGATTGACCATTTTGAACGTACATTGGTTCTCTCTTCAACTGATATTTTACTACTAAGATCGTCTGCTTTCCGCTTACTCTGAAACCCTGAGGAATTTGCACTTTGCAAGAATTCAAACACTCTGACTTTAGAAGGAAATCTTTTGTTAGTCACAGGATCATAGTAATACTGCATAAACCCCCAAAACAGAAATGTCAATAACTGCAGTAAATGGTATCTTCAGGTTAACAAGTTTACAATACTTGATTAACATTGAAAAAAAAAGGAAAGAACAAACCCTAAGTAAAATCTGAAACTAAAACAGAGCTAGTCAACCGTCATGCTTGAAACCGTATCGGTAATGAAAGACATCGAAATTGATAAATTACAAAAATGGGTATTATGTAATAAGGGTTGCTAAACACTTGCCTTATCAATTGCGCCAGCACTGCTACCAGTGACTCGAGTTTTAACCTCAGTAATCCATCCTTTGGGCAACCAATCTGGAGATTCAATCACTTTGGCATTTCTTTTTAACCTGCGTCTGGAATTAATAGTACTCGAATTACAGACCCCATTATCAGGGCTGGTTTTTTCCTTACCCCGACTCTTCATTGATGTCGATTTCTACCTTTCCTCAAGTTTCCAATACTTCCAGAACAACATATCGATGAAAAAGGGCAAAAATCCGCCCCATTCTTCGTAAAGTCATATAGAAGAACTAAGTTTAGAAATTTCTGAGCCGTAATTTTGCCGCTTTAACTGTTACAGATTATCATAATCACCTTTGCATGCCCTCCTCCTCTATCTTCGCTACAGCTGGCTAAATTTAACCTCCACTATGCAAGACGCCTCTCCTGTGCGCTCCTGCAATACTGTTATCGACATAATAAGCTAACGGTTGCACCCCCAACGAGGTACAATTCATGATCGTAGAAAGATATATTGGAGCAATATATTAAAGAGCGGCAGGATATTTTATATTTTTCTATCTTATTGTACTTGTCCTAGAAATACTATTGCATTCTGAAAATTCAATTAGTTGTAGCCAATCACATATAATTATTTTTTAATTAAACAATATAGCCAATCACAAATAATCTTGAGAATATTTGCAATTGGCAGCCTATTACCCTTCTTAATGTGTTCTATAATAGATTTTGCTAAAGCCTATGACCGGATTGAATGGCTTTTCATTTTCGCTATGCTCTAGGCTCTTGGTTAGGGTCCCAATTTTCTGTAGTATGTGGAAATGCTAATGCTTGCATTACTATCAATAACTCCCAATCTAATGCCTTTGGGCTTTTTTGTTCCAATAGGCAGGGTTGCCCTCCGGCTCCGGCATTATATGTTCTTGCTGCTGAAGGGTTTGGTTATTTGCTAGCCCACTCCATATCTTTAAGTTTGGTTCATGGCATTTCTTTACTAGAGTCCTCTTCCGAGTTGGTCAATGGTCACATTGGTGATGATTCTTTTCTCACTCTTTTGGAGGATGAAGAAAACATCAATAATGCCTTGAATTGCCTTGACACTTTTTGTCAAGCCTCTGACTGTACTATTTAGTGGCATAAAACGCTCAGTTATTGTCAGTCTTTTTTGCTAGGTCCACCTTGGCTTAACTAGTTTGAATGGAAATGGGTCACACACGGGGAGATTTTCTGCTTTTTAGACATTCCTTTTGCCTTTCAAGCATTGCCAGTGGATCTGTGGAAAATTGTGCTTGCCAAGATTACAAAGAAGTTGGACTATTGGCTTACAAAACTACTTTCTCTTGTAGGCAAATTTCAGATTTGCTCTAAAGTTCTTGCAGCTACACATCTCTATTATTCTTCCTATTGGGCTCCTTCAAAAGCCTCTTATTAGAAATTAGAGTGATTTTCTTTGGGCTTCTAGTTTCGGCCAACATAGCTTTTACAGAGTTGCTTGGGATTGTCTCCCCAAAGAGTTTGGAGGCCTTGGCCTTCTCTCCACACAAAAGCAAGGCCTTGCTCTCTGTGCAGAATGGATTATTCATGCCATCACTGGAGATGAAGCTTGGAAGATTCTGGTTCAGCATTGCATTTCCTCTAGGTTTCCTATTAATAGACCTTCATGGAAGGGGATTGGCTTTCAAACCCTTCTCATCATGTGAGAACCCATGGACATATAGGGCTCTTTTGTTATCAAGAGCACATGGAAAGCTTGGGATACTATTAAGCCTTGGCTTTGCTGGTCGGGTGATGAGTACTATGATGGGCTCTCTTTGAACCAACTGAACAATTGGTCGTCTCCTCTATTTGCCATCCAGGGTATTCCCCTACCCAAGACTCAAGGTGATAGTGCTCTACAATTTTTGGAATGAGGCATCAAGACTCCTAAAGATCTTTTCTCTAGGGTCTCAATGAGTCTTAGATCTTGGGAAGATATCTTGCCCATTTAGATTGGCAGACTTTTGACTTGTTACTTTCTACAAGCCTAGGGCACTTAATTCATAAAGTGGGTATCTACTCTATTCGACCTTTGTGGACTGACTTGAAGTGGTATCCTACCACTACTTTCACCAGCTACAAGCCAAGTTTGAGATATAGATGGCTTTCTCCCCATCCGTCAATGGTGGATACACTCAATCAGAGATGGCATTTGTAATCTTCCCTTTCTTAGTGGAGAAAGTGCTTTGACACTATTTGGAGTACTATTTGGAAGCAAAATACATTGAAAAAATAAGTCTAAGACATAAGATACTATTAGTTTAATGCAAAATGGTTGGTAAATCAATATCTAACATGTGGTTGTCAATTATAACTATTGGAGTACAAGCCAAGCAATTCACACTAAGCCATCTAAGTACACATCTAGTTAGTGACTTAATAGCACTCTATTTCTTGTTGAAGAGAATGGATGCTCCATATGACTTCAATACCATGAGAGAACAATTGAGTCAGGCTACCACTATTAAAACATATAAGTCAAACTCTCATCTAATGAGATTAGACATACATTTATGAGTAATTTCTATTACTACTACTAGAACATTAACAATATTCAACATGACATACCCATGCATCTTGAAATTTCCTAAAAACTATTACTTGAATGCATCTTTGATATATACCATGGTGTCCTTACTAGTTGAATTCCAAGTAGAAATTAAACTCGAAGGATAGTCAAGTCTTGCAAATCCGATTGCATCAATAAGCCTTATTGGATAGTTGTTCCTAATCCTTTCAAGGTTTTTTTAAAAAACAAGTGCATGGTGAAGGATAATGCATTCCAAATTTCATTTAAGGGTTGAAGACAACAAATACTATTGAAGATAACTAACAATTTAAGAATTATAAAATGTCATCATCATTTGAAAGTATTCAATTTAGTCTGCTAGAGTGAAAATTAAAAAGTGGCGGTACCTTGTTAAATGAAGTGATTTTTCTACAAATGATATTTACACTTCCAATATTTACCTTGGTAGAGAACTTCACTCCTTCCATGATCATAAAAAATATAATTGCATAAAAAATAACAAAATATTAGTATCCCTACAAACTTTTCAAATATACAACTCAAATAAAATGCCTATTTTTGTATTTATCCTATACTTCAAAACAATTCACATCAATAACAAGGTGATGCATGATCAAGGTTGTATAACCATACAACACCACCTTGCCTTCCCTCACATGAATCTTTCTACAATACAAATTTCACTAGCATAAAACTATATATGCATTTAGTGCAAAATATGATGACCCAAACTAACTAACCAAACTTGGATAAGTGTATCCCCAAATATGGTGTCATGCAATCATCCTATATTTTCAGGATAATCTCTAGTTTTGATTTTTTAAATTATATTTCCCTCTTTCAAAATCATAACCTTAGCCTGGGTTAAATCATACACAACAACAAAATACCAGCTCACAAGCATGTTTACAACAACATGAGTTCATAAGGGATAGATTTCTCACTCTTTGGCCTAGGGCCAAGCAAAAATCATCTAGAGAAATTCTTGGAAAAAAACAAAACTTACATTTTCTAGCAAAATTGTGACTTTCTATTTCCTAGGACAAGAACATGTTCTTTACAAAATTAATTGTTCTAGGCCAACCTTTGTAAGAACACCCCAATATTTTTTTGAAATTTTTTACCAATGTAACTTGGTAATAATCAAAATGATTGAGCATGTAAAATAGTAATTCTTGCTAATACAAATATGATATGATTTTGCAATATGTATTTCTTTGCAACTATAATTTTAAGTTATTTTACAAATGATATTTTTTAATTTTTGCATATAGAAATAGATGAATATCTACACTTAAGTTTATTTTATATTAAGACATTGAAACTGAGAGCATAATGAAGAACACCTTTGAGTAGGACTGGTATAAATACAAACTAGGTGCTACCATTTACAGGTTCTGGAAATGTGAGCTATTTACAATGCACTCCAATCAACCAAAGATTGTAATATGATAGATCATGTTCAAATAGGTCTGATTAGATTGTAATAGGCTCAACATGACAAGATTCACTCCTTTTGGTTAGTTCCAAATTGCATAGGATATTGCTCAAAGATCACCACACATGCAATAATGACCCAAAAACATAAGGAATTGCACCAAGGACTTTTAGATCTACAATGTAAGATATCCCCTTGTAAATGGATTCCAATTCACAAAATTCCTTTCACAACATCACTTAATGTCTTAACAATCTAGGTTAGCCTTAGGATATAAAAGACAATTATTGGTTAGCAGTTAAGTTTGGTATTTCACATGACTAGCTATAATATGTATAACACACATGATATATATCACTCACATGCATTAAGACAAAATCTAAATCATCAACCACCATGAATAGATTGAAATGGGGTCTAATGAATTTTTTGTCAATGCCCTTTACTGTAGCACACCAAGGAGTAGCAGTGGAATCATAAATAAATTGTAGACATGAAAAATTAGAATCTATTTTCCCCCAACAACTTTAGTGGTAATTTCTATAAGTCAAAATACCTATAGTAGAGATAAGTCAAAACTTGGTAGCCACGCCTCATCCCCATTTCAAGACAAGACCACTAAGGGTACAACTTATTAGGTAGTTTGATTTCTTTAAAAAAAATCTAGTAAGTAGTCACAAGAAAGTGTCCAAGAATGATCACCTAATGATAAAAAATCCAATTATGAAATGCCTACAATGAGTCAACCAATTTTATCTTTCATGTTTCATGCAACCTTCATTATGAGCTCAAATAATATTCCACTTACAGGGGTCAATGAGCCTAAATTATCAATCTCTAATGAATATACCCTCTCCCAATTTTTTTTTTTTTTTTTTGAGTTACTACTAGAGTTAGGGGAAAGATGAGCCCATCAAGAATTTAATTGTGTGTATTTTCTATGTTTTAATATTTAGTAGACTGAAGTTAATGAGTAGAGGGCACTAAGAAAACTCTATTATTATTTTTATCACAAATCATAAAGTAATGCATTTCTTAGCACTCTATATCATTTCTTTGTTGTACTATGCCTAAAGTGGAGACAACCAACTCAAAACTAATTGTGGATGCCTTTTGGCCTGTCGCCCCTATGATATTTTATAGGATTGTGGTTGTGTCTTTCTAGGACTATATAAAAATTGATGGATGTCTACCTAGATGATTGGACTATATAACATGCTCAAGAACCATGTTGTAAAGCTTTGCTTTATGTTGGACAAGTTTTAGAAATGTAGTTGCAAGGACTTGGCACAAGGCATTTGCAATGCTCATTAAGCTGCAAACAACTATTGTTATACCCATGACTTGGGATCTACCACAGTAAGCCACGGTCATCACTCATATCAAGATTTTGTTATAAGAGAACTTGACAATACTTAAGGAAATTATTGGTAATTACAAGTCAATGGTAGGGATCCTATGACTTGTGCTATCACTAAAGGACACTAAGAGTCAAAATGTTGATGTATTTTGGATATGTTAAAAGGAAAAAAATGTTTCTTCCATATTTCTTGCACTCCACAGAAATTCAAGTATGGAACCCTAGGTTATTACACATGCATGGGTTTGAATGTACACTGATTTATTACCCTTCAAAATTCCTTAGTTAATTTTGCAAAATCTTGGATCAAATTAGAGTGATTAAAATTTAATATTTTTTGTATTGCCTCTCATGTTTGCAGTCTATACCTTGTCTATTTTGTTTTGTGAGATACTTGATGCTCTTATTTTATGTACCTTGAGAGGACCTAAGGGTTGGATGTTATACTTTGATTCAATCTAAGTTTAGTCATATAAAAGAACTAAGTTTAGAAATTTCTGAGCCGTAATTTTGCCACTTTAACAGTTACAGATTATCATAATCACCTTTGCATGCCCTCCTCCTCTATCTTTGCTACAACTGGCTAAATTTAACCTCCACTATGCAAGACGCCTCTCCTGTGCGCTCCTGCAATACTGTTATCAAAATAATAAGCTAACAGTTGCACCCCCAACCAGCCCTTATAATGTGGTCTGTAATTCGAGTACTATTAATTCCAGACGCAGGTTAAAAAGAAATGCCAAAGTGATTGAATGTATGCCTCTCCTGTGCGCTCCTGCAAGACTGTTATCGACATAATAAGCTAACGGTTGCACCCCCAACGAGGTACAATTCATGACAGCTGGCTAAATTTAACCTCCACTATTCAAGACGCCTCTCCTGTGCACTCCTGCAATACTGTTATCGACATAATAAGCTAACAGTTGCACCCCCAACGAAGTACAATTCATGATCATAGAAAGATATGTTGGAGCAATATATTGAAGAGCGGCAAGATTTTTTTTATAGTAAAATCTTATATTTTTCTATCTTATTGTACTTTCCCTAGAAATACTATTGCATTCTGAAAATTTAATTAGTTTTATCCAATCACATATAATTATTTTTTAATTAAACAATATAGCCAATCACAAATAATCTTGAGGATATTTGCAGGTGGAAACGTACAAGAGTATCAAAAATATTAATGTATAGTGTTTTTAACAATATTTAATGCAAGTACTTGCATATTCATATTTGAAGGGTGGTAAGGGTTATAATGATAGTGTGATACATATCAAATAATCTCACTATATTGATGTATATTGATGATATAGAAGGATTTCTTGTAATATTTTTTGTTATACATTAAAATATTTGATGAAATAATTTCATTTTTTATCTATATATACAAGATAACTACATTTTGTTTTAAGTATTATTTAATCTTATTGTTTTCTATAATATTGTGCATGGATTATTATGTAGTTAAGAATATTTGTGGAAAATACAAGTAGGTTGAATATAGAGACCATCTAGACATTTTATTTTAAATATTAGTGTATGCCCCTCTACTTTGTCAATTTCGATTATTTCTACCTATATCTATCTCCCTATCCCTACCTATATATCTTTTTTACTCGGACGTATAGACATTTATTATGTCTCCCGACTTACCTCTCTCTTCTATTATCCCAACCCCTCCCTTTGTCACCCCCAACCTCCACCCCCTCTCTCTCCTCTTCATGCTTCTTGTCCTCCTACTTCTTCCTCTTTATATCTCCCTTCACAACTGAAATGTCCCTTTTCTGATTTTACATGATATTTCCAACCTCTAATCAGATTTTCAAGATCAAACAACTAATATCATGAAGATCCACCAAATTTCTCAAGAAACCCCAAATCGGGTATGCCAGAAATTGTGCCAAAAGCTTCACAGCTTCACCTATTATTAATAAATCTGAAAGTGGACATTTTTATAGAAATTTTAGAAGCATAACAGCCTACAAAATGACATTTCCAGATCCATATAGCCTTTACACAACAATTCTCAAATGTAGGACAAAAACTATGCTCTTCGGGCTCCCGAAATTAACACAAAAATGCCTGGAAACACCACAAAAACACTAATAATCTATCTCAGAAGTTTAATCATGTCCCAATACATATATTTAGCTCTATTTTAACACCTTAAAGTCTGAAATACAGCAGCAACCCAAACTGATATGAAATGCTCAACTGAAAACACCAAACTCATACAAAAAATACACCCAAAAACCCACAAATCTGCACTGTTTAGCACAAAGGCAAACTCTGTATGAGCATGCACATGGAATGGCTTCAAACTCCCGTCCTTAGCCTTCCTAAAAACTTGAAAACTCCCGTTCTTGGGTCTCCTTCTCCACAGGTTTGGCAGCCTCTGAAGAATAACAAAGAATGAGCAAAAATTAAGTTCTGGCATCTGCCCAAAATGCCTCCAAACCCCTTAAAAGAGGGCATAACTGTAACTCACGTCCAAGAGAGGTTAATGAAACATATTTTAATAATAATTTTCATTTATTAGTCCAACGGTTTCCAAAGATTAACCCCCTTTTTTCGAAACGTCACTTTCTTGGGCCTGCCTGCCTTAGCAAAGATTATTATTTTTTAATTATTTGAAAAGGGGACATGACAAGTCCTCCCCTCCCAAAAATTGCTTGTCCTCAAGCAATGCATGAACAATAAACCAATCAATTCACCTGGATCCCAAATGTAATCATGAACTATACTACTACCAATTAACACAGGCTCCTGCAATATCCTCTGCAATATGACCAAGAGGAATCCATAATCAAAATGAAAATTATAGCTCAACCAAACTCCAAAATCACAACTTCCATAGTCAGAAACCCATGAGACACAAACTCTTAGAACATCAAAACCCAAGTAAAGTGGACTACCAACACAGTAAATACCATCAATGCATTCCACTGGCCTATACAGAATGTACAATCCAACTCTGCAACAATGGTGAATGCTCTCAAATGAAACTATACCAAGTATGGAGAATCCACACACTGCACAACTCCTGCAGTCAACACAACTCTGTAGATCATCAGCCACTGTCTCATAACCATAATTCCCATGCACCCCTGACGGGGAAAAGCCATCACAAGATAAACAACAAGAAATGGAACCCAAACCAAATTTTCTTGCCATCAACTCCTCAACACAAGGATCAATTACTAACTGATGTACATACCCTGCAATATAATGTTGATTAAAAAAACCAACCTCAGTCAATAGCTCACCATGAACAAGTGATATAACCCACTGTGACTAATCACTAGCTAAGTCAGGAGATGTCATAGCCAAAGGAGTAGAATCAATAACAACACCTGCTGAAGCATCACTCCAAAACTCCTGCTCTAAGTCATGTATTATCAAGCTATCAACTACAAGACCTATTGCCATGTCGTTCCCATCACAACTCTCATCCCGAGGCATCAAACTATTCCATAACTGATGATAAGCACTAGGAACCAAAGTACATCTCTGTATCATAATCTCATCAACATGGTCATCAAAGGTAAATTGATGAGCGTACCTCATAGTGTAATGCCGATAGAATGCGCTAATCTCAGTCAGTGGCTCAGACTGTAATCCAGATGAAACTAACTGCAATTGATCATTAACCATGTTGGAACTGGCTACTACCTCCAAAGATATCACCAAGGGAGTAGTATTACTAGCAAGAACCATGCCAACTGTCGACTCACCAACATCACACATGATCTTTGATACATCTCTAGTCTCTGCGCCATCAGTACTAGAGGCCACCATCATGTCAGGCATACAACAATCTGCTACAACACCCAACTCAACTGAACCTAACTCTAGTGAGAATGAACTTGATATGCCAATGTTAGTATCAAGGATGGATGCATCCCCATCTCCACTGTCTCTGACAATCTCATCCATGGACATCCTCAAATCACCAAACACCACAGCTTGTAACTGTATAGAATCAGGTAAAGACTGTAGCCACTCTAACTCCATGGTCACCTTAGCCAAATGAAATTGTGACTCCTTGAAAGCCAACTGTGTACTCTCAAGAATCTCAGAAGTCACCTTAAGCTGCTCAGTAAGCTCACTCACCTCATCTTCCTTGGCCAACAATGCATCATATGCTGTACTACCCCACTCCATAAGATAATCTCTATCGGCTACCAACTGCATATAATTCTGTCTCAAAATCCAAATAGCCTCCCATAAAGAGTGGATCTCTATCAAGGAAAGATAACTGCCTTCCTGCTCATCACTAGTAGGAGAACCCCATCCATAAAATGTTAACAACTGACGAGCAACATCGAAATGCTGGCAAGTGACAGCAATGTCTTGGTCACTAACTCTCAACTGATTAGACACATGATGGCACTGGCTTGACTGTCTCCTACAAACCTCCTCTGATGCACTATCTAAAGGAGTATCCTCAAAGTTACTAGTCTCTAGAGTATTACCATCCATATCCTGTGAATCAAATCTAAAGCTCATATCAACATACGGAGTATCAAAAACATTAGCACTGCTGTCCAACTCCTTTGTACCCAAGGAAACTAAGTCTTCAAAACTGCCCACTGCATCCTCCTGGATGTCATCAATGCCAATATGATCCTGGAACTCATCTGTACACACTACCAAATATGAAATATCATCAACACATTCCAGCAAGTATGGTCGACTGGATATATGAACAAAGCCCAACACCGGTGTATAAAAACTAATACCAACATCAGATAAGCTCCTGGCACAAGAAAAGACAACACCGTGCAATCTGCTAATCAAATCCATGATAGCACCCAAACAATCACTACTACCAAAAAGTGTTAAAGATCTCCAGTCAACTGAATCCAAAATGCCAATATAACAATCTCGAGTGGATATCCGTAAACTAGAATCAACTGGTAACTCAAGCAAACTCCTCACCTGAGTAATATGACCAATACCAACTAACTCCACATACCTGTCATGATGAGATAATGAAGTCACAATACTATCTTTGTTCACCTTCAGCTGGCTGGACAAATCATGTGAAGTACTACCAGCCTCAACCTCATGTGATGAACCATCTAACTGTGCCTGGTACTCTTTCTCAGCAAAGTCATGAATGTTCAATGTCTGCTCATCTCTACCAGGTATCTCACCATCCTGCACAACAACATCCTCATAATCATCATCTGAACCCACTACACTGTAGTCACTGCCTGTTGTAACTATACCATCCTGAATACCTGTGGCATCACCCTTTGATGACCTGTAAACAATTGTCTCAATTTGAGTATCAAGTTGACTATTACTATCAATCTGTGTAATATCCTTTCCCACCACCTCCTATGGCAGAGTAAAATCTGAGACCTCTACCTGGCTATCAGCTAGTTTCTCAAACTCGTCATGTAAGTTCTTGGGAATTGTGTCATCTGTCCTGTGAGAAAATTTGCCAAATAGAAATCCAGTCAACTTATACACCTTAGCTGGGTCGGACATCATGTCATTCATTATACGGTGGTGCTCAACCAACTGTTCAGACATGTCATGGCTTATTTTCATAAGTTTATCTCGAATGTCTAAATAACCATCCTTTCTACTGTTTTGACTCTGGATATCAATTGTCCAAGATCGTGTCCTCTGAGACTTTGTACTATACCTGTCCATTCTGGATAAAGTAGAGTGTAACCCCAATAGGATATAACTTCTTCAAACACCAAGAACTAACATGCAAATGATTAGAAGTAGCATGCAACCATAGATTTTGACATGCAACTGATTAGAAGCAACATGCAACCACCAAATTCACCAAGAACTAACATGCAAATGATTAGAAGTAGCATGCAACCATAAATTTTTTCATGCAGCTAATTAGAAGCAACATGCAATCATCAATTATGACATGCAAGATCTGGGTAGTTGTCAAAAATGCAAGATCTGGGTAGTTGTCAAAACTGACATGCAAGATCTGGGTAGTTGTCAAAACTGACATGCAAACTTCTACAACCACCAAATTCACCAAGAAATAACATGAAAATGATTAGAAGTAGCATGCAACCATAAATTTTGACATGTAGCTGATTAGAAGCAACATGCAACCATAAATTATGACATGCAAGATTTGGGTAGTTCTAAAAACTGAAATGCAAGATCTGGGTAGTTGTCAAAACTGACATGCAACTTCTACAAACCCTCAGGCTGGCAAGATCATGGCTCTGATACCACTAAAATGTCCCTTTTCTGATTTTGTATGATATTTCCAACCTCTAATCAGATTTTCAAGATCAAACAACTAATATCATGAAGATCCACCAAATTTCTCAAGAAACCCCAAATCGGGTATGCCAGAAATTGTGCCAAAAGCTTCACAGCTTCACCTATTATTAATAAATCTGAAAGTGGAAATTTTTACAGAAATTTCAGCAGCATAAAAGCCTAAAAAATGACATTTCCAGATCCGTATAGCCTTTACACAACAATTCTCAAATGTAGGACAAAAACTATGCTCTTCGGGCTCCTGAAATTAACACAAAAATGCCCGAAAACACCACAAAAACACTAATAATCTATCTCAGAAGTTTAATCACATCCCAATACATATATTCAGCTCTATTTTAACACCTTAAAGTTTTAAATACAGCAGCAACCCAAACTGATATGAAATGCTCAACTGAAAATACCAAACTCATACAAAAAATACACCCGAAAACCCACAAATCTGCACTGTTCAGCACAAAGGCAAACTCTGTATGAGCATGCACATGGAATGGCTTCAAACTCCCGTCCTTTGCCTTCCTGAAAACCTACAAACTCCTGTTCTTGGGTCTCCCTAGAAACCTGCAAACTCCCGTTCTTGGGTCTCCTTCTCCACAGGTTTGGCAGCCTCTGAAGAATAACAAAGAATGAGCAAAAATTAAGTTCTGGCATCTGCCCAAAATGCCTCCAAACCCCTTAAAAGAGGGCATAACTTTAACTCATGTCCAAGAGAGGTTAATGAAACATATTTTAATAATAATTTTCATTTATTAGTCCAACGGTTTCCAAAGATTAACCCCCTTTTTTCGAAACTTCACTTTCTTGGGCCTGCCTGCCTTAGCAAAGATTATTATTTTTTAATTATTTGAAAAGGGGACATGACAACAACTATCTTCCTCCCCCCCCTTCCTCCTCTCTCTTTGACACACACAAAACACAATTCTTAAAGATATGGTGTAACGATGTCCAAAATTTATCTCTCCATAGTAAACTTTAGTTGTGTTGTAACTCAGATGACTAAGCAACATGATGTGTCCACTTTATTGCACTAGAAGATGTGAATTATATGATAACAATTTTACCTATAAAAGTATTATTAAAAAATAAGAATTATATTGTATTCTTTTATCTAAACAACAATAAGTATTAATCTATAAACAGCTTCTCTATTTCCTCTAATAAGCTCCTACTAAAATTCTTACTTACATTTAACAAGTATTAATCCATAAATGGCTTCTTTATTTCCTCTAACAAACTCCTACTAAAATTCTTATTTACATTGTTTAACTATAATAATTGGAGATGTAAAAAATCTTACATAAAACTTAGAAACAACAATTGTTAGAATTTTTTTATTATGTAAAAAAATATTTTATATATTTAATAAGTCTAATCTTATTTTTCTAAATTAATGTATAAATCTTATATTTTAAAAATAGATTAATATTTAATATTTTCTAGTATTTTGAGAAGATAATAGGATTTTATCTTTTACTCAAATCCAAACCTTATTTCTAAATCTAATTTTAATCCAAATTAAAGCTTAGTGCTGATCCCTATATATTTATATATGAAATTAAATATGAAAATATTTTTTTAAACATATCTAAATATTTTTCAAAAGAAATACAAGGTGTTGCATATATATGTGAAAATTTGGCATTTTCCACAGTTCAATCAATGTATCACTTGCAATATATGTATCACATTGCAAGTAAGGATTACATGTTGTTTCTATTTGCATTCCAAACGCCTCCTCTTTCTTTCAATCTACCATTCATTTCCTTGTAAAATACTTATCTTTTAAGCAATATAAAATGTTTCTAGATCATAGAGAATTGCCTTTTAAGAACCACATATTTGTTGTCATGTGAGGAAAGACATTTTATCCCATTTAGATTAAATTGATAATGTAGGTACACCTCCTTAGTCAATTTTAAATGATGTAGAAAAGGTGTATTGATAGCTTTGGCATTCTCCATAGAGAAATGTTGCAACACCTTCTCAATATAATCAGCTTGAGATAATGTCTATTTTGTGTTCTTCCTTCCTATGCAAATTTTCATACCAAGGATTTGTTTGATTGCACCCTTGATCATTCATAGAAAATGAATGTGCAAACTATTGTTTCAATCGCTTAATATGATCCATGTTAGACTTAGCTACAAACATATCATCAACGTATAAACATAAAATAATGTATATGTCATCATACAACCTCTTGAAATAAACACAATGGTTAGAATGGCATTGAGTATAACCATGTTCATTCGTATAACTGTTAAATTTGAGATAGCATTACTGATATTCTTTCTTTAACCAATATAAACTTTTCTTTAATCTGCACACTAAGTTCTCCTTACTTTGAACTCAAATCCTTATGGTTGTTCCATATAGATTTCTTCATCCAAATCACCATGAAAAAAACTTGTTTTAACATCAAACTACTCCAAATGAAAATCTTTAGCAACCACAATACTTAAAACAATACAAATAGTGTTGTCATTATAACAACTAGAGAAAATATCTCTTCAAAATGAATGTCTTCTTTATGTGCAAATCCTGTTTCAACTAACCTAGCATTAAATCTTTTCTTACCACCATCATCTTCTTTCAAGTTGTAAACATGTTTATTCTGTCAAGCCCTTTTACCTGTAGATAACTTGCATGTAAATCTCAAGTTGGATTTTTCAAGAAGGAGTCAATTTCTTTTATCATTGCATACTCTCATTGAATCTGTTAGTGTAATAAATTTTTTCCTTATTCATTAAATCATACTCATTTAATTATTAAGTCACTTATTATCTCTAGTTTACTTAAGCTAAACTTTGGGCATATAATAATTAATTCTTTTATTAATTATTATCATGCAACCTAGGTTAGATTCCTATTAGGGTTTTGATCTCTTTTATAAGGATTGATCTCTCTTTATAATTCATTCATTCAATATAATTACAATTTTTCTTTTTTCTCATCAAGAATGTCTCATCTATGGATCTAGGAATTCCAACCTCCATAGGATTTTCTTCTCTCTTTTTTTGACAAATGTTTTCATGCAAGTGATTCTTGGGAGTTGTGGAGTTGATCTTTCATCAACTTCAACATGGTATCAGAGCTTTAGATCTTCATCCCCTTATTCTATTTATGAGAGATTTGGCTTGGCTTTCATATTTGCTTTTTTTCTTTCACATGGTTTCATTTTTCAAAGTTTTTTTTTTGTATTGGATTAGGCCGGTCACCCTTTTTTCAGTGCACTTTGAGCCCAAAAAAATCTCACCATTGAGATTAGAGCACCCAAAACGTTTATTTTCATATATAATTTGTCTAATTTTGATAGAGTTGGAATTTGACACAAAAATAAATTTCTTTCAGCTTGGGCATGTTTCCTAAGGTAGCAATTTAAGGATTTTTCTACTCAACAATTGAGATTTTTGGTATGCAAATCAAGATTTTTTGCCATGTACACTAGTGAGATCTAACACTTCCACCATCATAATATTCTAAATATTCAAATTTGGTTTTATCACCAGCCATGTGATGAGAACAACCACTATCTATGATCCATGTATCATTCTTGCTAACATGAAAGATTTATGTGCCATCTTTTCATTTTCCTCATTATTAGATTCATCTTTAACAACAATATAGGCTACTTGATCATCATTACTATCAAAATCTTTAGCTATGTAACAAGATTTCTTACCTTTTTCTTGGTAGTCCTTGTAGCTCTTGATTTCTTTCTTGCCTTTGAACTTGTTAAACCTTTTCTCATCTTGATCTTCTTTGTTTGGACACCTTGCAACAATGTGACCAACTTCTTCACTTGAGAAACAAATTAATAGAATTTTACCTCTAAATTTTCCTTGTCCTTTTGATACTCTTTTTTTATAGAAGGGCTTCAATGACTTCAAGGTCTTCACCTAAATCATATTCTTCATTGCTATCAACCTATTTTCCTTTTGAGTTTCCTCCTTTTCTGCCAAGAGTTAGTCTAGCTTTGAATTGAGATTCAAGATTCCTAGAAGTAGGAGCATAGTTATGAAAGTTATCCAACTCAAAAGTAGTTAATCTTCCCATAGAGCATCTAAGGTTAAATCATTGTAGGATTGCATCTCATCTCTTCAATAGTTGAATCTCTAATTGCATAAATAGGAAGAAGAGTTCTTAGTACCTTACTAATTACTATTTCATCATCAAATTTTCCTCCTCCAATTTTGAATGCACTTACACCTTCTTTTATTCTTTCATTGTATTGGGAAATGTTCTCACCTTCTTTCATTTTCAATTGATTAGACTTAGCTCTTAAAATTTCTTCCTTGGCTCTTTGAACATTGTTATCACCTTGATAGACTTTTTGCAACTTTTCCCACATATCAAATATAGTAGGAGAATCTTTGACCTCATCAAACTTAGAATAGTTCAGAGAGGAAGTTGTATCAATCATCATTATATTGTGATCCTTTGCCTCTTTCATTTCCTCCACAGTCATAGGTTTAGGTGGTAGCACATATTTATTCTCCAAGTAGAACATACCAACATCACTAATGCTTGATAGATGTAGTTTCATCAACTCTTGCCATGTTGAAAAGTTATCTCTATTAAGCTTAAGGATCTCCCTTTTGTAGGACATTTTGATCTTTAGCTTAGGTCCTTGAAACCTTTCTTGCAAGTATCAAATGTTCTGATGGAAATTATTGGAAATGTAAGAGTGTAACTGAGAGGGGAAGGGTAAATCAATTACCATAAAATACTTCCTTGTCCCTTAGATGTGAATATAAACTTTCATTGATTTAGCAATACTGCCCAACTCAATTAACACTAGAATATTACTAATACTCGGTTAACAAAGTAATCTTATGATTATTAATCTATTTTAAACTTTAGTAACTTAGTTGGAGAAACATAAAGCATAAGAAAATAGCACAAACATAGATGACACCAAGATATAGCGTAGAAGGCCAATTTGGGAAAGCCACCATGCAACTAGTTACAATATTTTTCACTCTTCTAAAGAGTTCCCTATTAGGAGCCAACCCTTTTAAAGGTTACAAAGCACATTGCTAAGTATGACCCTGTTAGAGCATTTAGATCACCATTTTAGGAGTGACCTGGTTAGTGGTCTTCAAACACTTCAATCTTGAAATATTGCCTTGTTAGAGGATTTACAAAAAATGACTATTAAGTCAACTTTGTAAAGAGATTTCTTTTCGACTACAATGGTTAGAAAGTTATAGTAATTTGACCTAATTGAAGAAGCAAATAACTTTACATATCCATATTTCTATTCTAGCTTGACCTCTAGATCCTTCCTAGTCATATATTCTTTGCATCTTATCTTTCATACTTTTCCATTCTTCCTACACTCACATGTTGATCTCTTATTTCATATTCCACTTGTACATTTTATCCTCACAACTTGACCTTTCTTATATATCATAAACTAGGACAAGTCGACTTGAGTACCCATCCAAATAATCAATAAACATCCAAATAGTTTGCCTCAATTAATTATTATTAGACAAATACATTATGTTGTCGCTCAGTCAATACTAGGATTGAATGTTCGGTCAACATTACAAGTCCTTTGATGCTTGACCACTCGGTCAATACTGCAAGCATGAATCTCTTTATTAACCAACTCCTTGGTTAATACTGGAAAATTCTTCTTTATTTGACTGCTTGCTTGGTTAATACAGAGATATATAAGGTTAATACTAAAAAATCTATGTTGCTCGGTCGATACTAGCATTTGTGTAACATCAATGACAACATACAGTTAAGGAATTATTTCCAACAGAAAACACTTCCTAATGAATATTCACCTAAGATTTTCCTAGAATTTTCCTCACTCAGAATAACACCAATCACATCATCAAATTTTAGGGTATTAGATCTAGAAATAGAATTACTCATAACCATTACCAAGGTATTCTATCTTTTGGGAAAGGAACACAAAAGAAAGAGAGCCCTAATTTCTTAATCAAAATTAATATTTACGAAAGATAATTGTCTTGTAACTGTATTAAACTTATTTAAATAATTTAAAACAGATCGACATTCTATCATCTTCATATTAAATGGACCCTTCATGAGAAATACCAGATTTGAAACAAAGGGCTTTTCATACAACTTTGCTAGGGTTTGCATCAGCTCTTCAATTGTCTTCACTTTTGTAATATTAAATGTCATCGATTGTGTTAGATAGTTGAATACTTCCTAGGGTCTTTCAATCCAAAATATCCTAGGCCTCATATGTCATAGCGGTCAATTTCTTGGATTTTCCTTGCAATGACCACCATAAATCCTTTTGTTAAAGATAGTCCTCCATTTTCATTTTCCATGACTAAATTTTTTTCCATTAAACTTCTCAACCTTCAACTTACCCTCATCTAACATTACTCCCACACAACCATGAAGCTTTCTAGAGCATAGCTGAAACAGTCTCATTCTAATACCACTTGTTAGGATTAATGAGACATAAATAATAATTACATGCAAATATAACCAATATTAGAAAATAATAGAGCACATAGAAGAGAACACAAAACATAAAGATTTAACTCAGTTCACCTAATCCTTGGGATACATCCACCAAATAATGAGTCCAATGTTCTTATTATCCATTGATTACAATTTGTAATCCCTTACAACTCAATATCATAGCAAAAAGGTACAAAATCATCATACATTATGAAATCCCTAACCCTAAGCAATTTTATACAAGTTTTTTGTCAGTTACAAAATTAGGGTTAGAATAAGTCATCCAATTAAAAAATAGTAGTTGATGCTTTTCACAATATTAAATTTGGTTGACCTTTCAGGGGAGTTGCCCCCCCAAAACCCACACAAGAGCATTTCCCCTCGACCCCACCCTATACTATGACAAGGGACACACTTGGGGCTCTACCCCAGTACCTTGCAAGGGTGCATTGCTCCTTGATCTCGTCATGGGGGAAGTGCCCCCTAACCCCCATAGTAATATCGATGGGGCAAATTGCACCAAATAAGGGGGAATTTTTTTTTTAACCTTCAAGTCTAATTAGACTCCACATCACAATAGGAGTGTCATAAAATCTAATCATACTAAGTTCTTGTTGCAGTTCCCTAAATAGAATTTATGAAAGAAAAAGTGAAGAGGTTGAATTCATTGTTTAAGTTATATTACTATACAATATATAAATTATTTTAAATTATTTTAAGAGGTATTAAATATTTTTGTATTAATGATATTATTAAATTAAAATATATATACATGTAGATAAATAATAGTTAAGAAATATAAATTATTTTATTTTTATTTAATTAATTTAAAAATGATTTAGTCTTATTATAACAAAAAAATTTAAGAACATTATATTAAATTAAAAATTATTTCAAATCAAACTAGTAAAATGTTATAAAATTATTCTTATTATCTTAGATTCTAAAAATAATAAAAACCATATTTATGAATTACATTATTTTACTTACATAAAATTTAATAGTTCACATAATTAACATTACAATACTTATATATATATATAATAAACTTTACTAAAGTAATATATAAACAATCAATATATTTTCCTTGGAAACAAAAATTATAAAATGAAAAATATTATTATTAATTTCCATCTTCTTTAAGATTATAAATGATGAATTTGATTAAAAATTAATTTATAGATTAATGATAAAATAAAATATATATAATTAAAAAAATAATGCTCCTTTCACATCGAATTTCTAAAACCCTTAATATAAAATTAATTAAATAGATTCTCTTCCTTAAGATAGGACAAAATCATTATTTGAGAAGAGTGGTAAAACTTGTTAAAGAAAATTAGTGGAAAGTGTTACAAATGTAGTAAAGTAAAAGGATTCTAATCATTTCCTAATGCAAGATATAAAATTCATCAACACATTTATATGAAGAATGAATGAATTATTTTTATATAACATATTCCTTTTGATAAATATTTTATGATACTTAATTAGTATAAAATATGTTAATATATAAAATATATTGTCTTATCTATTATCTTTCAAATACAAAAATACAAATGTTTTAAAATTTAAAAATAACAATAATTTTTTTTTTTTTAATTAATATATATTTTAATTTTTTTTAATTAAGATATAACATAATATAAAACATAGTATAAATATACTTATAAAAAAAAAAGTATAAATATTAAAAATAATTATATCATTTTAAATAAGATCTAGATAAATATTTTGATTATAAATTCAAATATTTTTTAATATGAATGACTATATATATATATATATATATATATATATATATATATCATAGTAATGTAGTTATATAATACATCTCAAAATAATTTATATTATATTCCTATTAATATAACTAAAATGAAAAATTAAAATACATATTGTATACAAGGGGGACACTGAGTCTATTTAATAGTGGATCAATTTTTCCATTCAATCTTACTTGATAGAAATATGATTGACACACAATATGATTGGACTTTCTCTTATGCTACTACTATTGGACTTCATGCTTTGCTACTCTTTTACATCATGATGATGGATCACAAAGTGTGATCTAAAATTTTGATGGCAACAAAATCTACACAACTGTATCCAAAGATTATACAGTATAGTTACAAAGGACTAATAGAAAATTAACATCAGACATGTTGATGGGTATTTGAGCATAAAAGGGATGGCACCCACCCATATCAAATGATATGGTTGGGTGGTTATTGTCGTCACAAGTATCCTAGCAGATAAGTATACACTCTTGGTGCCAAGTATATTTCTCGATTAGATGTCCTAGTAACCTCTTGTAAATTTTTTTCTTGAATTCATATACTTGTAAGAGTGTACAAACTAGTAGGCTTTATCTCTATTATTTGGTTAGCTTTGGGTTTAATTGTGATAGCATTCTCTAGCCCCATGCATATACCTCTCTCTTCCTCCATCCTCTATGCAGTATATGGCAATGGTGTATAAAATAAATTGCACCCTTTATGTTAGAGCTCACCATGCTTGAAATCATGCTCAACAACATCTTCCTAACTAGGGGTACTCGACCATGCAGCGTAGATCTGTCTATGCTAGGGAATTTCCTCCATGACAAATTAAACATATTTGTTCCTCATCAACATCTTCTATACTCTTCCTAGATGTGGTCACGTTCTTAGTCCTCAAATTGGTAGTCATAGGATTTGGTAGATATCCTCTAAAGTCATTGCCATCTCTCACAATCGAAGTCTAAGGCTACATGTATCCTCATTCTAAGTAGCATCTCCTCATATAATCTAAGATGTGGTATGTAGCATATCCAATGCAATGTTACATGTCTCATGAATTGGACCTCGAGTGGTTCTAGCACAACATTGTGCTCATAGATGTAGACCATAATCTAGGTTATATAGTGCTCTCATAATACTAATTGGTCCTACAAGTACACAAAAAATGCACCTTTCATGATTCATTCATCTCAAATTGGTCAATAAAATCAAAATTGACTTCTTGGGTTGAGGTCAATATAGTTAGTTCAAGTTGATGTTCCTAGTTCCCAACACATGTTGACTCTCAATACTCCATCTAGTGTCTACTATAGGAAGTACATAAATGTCAAGAAAGTAAGGAAATGGGCATAGAGATCAAGGAATAGCTCACTAAGTATTGCTTCCTCCTCTTTTCTTGTCCACAGGACCTCCATCCTCATCAAATGTAGCAATTCTCTCATCAACATCTCCTTACACCTATTCTCTTCTTCTCCACCATTCAAAAGGTAAAAATTGGAAAATGAGTTTTTCAAATGAAAATCTTGTTTATGTATTTCAAGGTAGGTTACCTTTTGCATAAATAATAACTTTTCATTTACATAAACAAATAGTCATGATCACTCATTTACTCATAGTGTGAGTTATGTAGGTCCAATTGCAGGTCATAATACTATACACAGTTTAAATCATGTGTATGTTATACAAGTGCAAAGCCTACATACGTAACCCCTTTATATTGTAGTAAGCATTTCAGGTAGTTAAGCTACTTGTACAAAATCATCTTAACTAGCATTTTCATTTCATGACAATTAGCGTATCCATGGTTTTCCCCAATTTTGATTTTCCATGTAAATCCTAGATTTATTGTGTTGGCGTTTCTCTTCATTCATGTTTATCTTTACATTGAGGATTTGCTATCCTTTAAATGATAGATTTTAAGTGGTGGGAGTTGATTATTATGTATTGACTAAAATATCAAAAAAAAATTTAAGGAGTGTGAGAATAATTGATTTACCCCCCTCTCAATTATTTGATGATCCATCATAGATTGTAAGAGAGCAATATGAAGATACTATTTTATTGAAGTTACAATATCTATTAATCTTGCACTTAAATGGCCATAACTACAACTTACTCTAGTTGAGTAATATTTGAACTTTCTATTGATAACCTATAACACACTCTTGAACATATTTTTTACAAATCAATTCACTCAAGATGAGTTATAGTAAAATGGTTCAATTTTGTCATGTATTTTGTGAGAACTTGGAGCAATACTACAAATTTATATTGACTTCTTAATTAATTTCTAAGCAGTGGGAGTTCTTGTATGTGTTTGGTCTTGATCAATTGATTTGAACATAGAGCTTGAGGTTGCAATTTATGGGTTGGTTATGTTGCTGGCATGAGTTTTCTGGTGTTCGATACCTTTGAGGTATGGGTGATTGGATGAGTTAGCATTTACTGTGGATGCTATTTTCAATCTCATGGGTTTATCAGTTGGATTGGACAAATCAGTTTGGTTGTTGTTCTGGCTGATCTTTTATCTTGTTTTCTAGAGGATGACTTCACAGTTTTGTCCGGCTAAGAAGTTGATATTTTTGATGCTTCTATGTAGCTCATGAGGACAGTGGAGTGGTGGCAATGTGTGTAGCCTTTTTTATCGCATGGATCTTATGCTTGTGTTATTTGGACAGGTGTTTAGTTGGAGCACGAGAGCACATGTTATGATTTATGTTGTTTCATGGATGGCTATGATGATATAGTTTCATCGGTTCTCATGCTTGTAAGGAAGCCATTTGGCTTAAGAGATTGTGTTCTAATGTTGGTGTTGATGCAGAACAGATTACTGTTTGGTGTGATAGTCAGAGTGATATTTGCCTTGCGAAGAATCCAACTTTCCATGCTAGAACAAAGCACATTGATGTGCAGTTTAACTTTGTGAGAGATATGGTGGAAGATGGAAAGGTAAATTTGGAGAAGGTAGATACTGTGAAGAATGTTGCAGATGCATTGACGAAACTAGTGGGCACTAAGAAGTTCAGATGGTGTTCGGAGTCTATGGGCCTTTTGGCCTATAGAAGTTAGTTCCTGTTATGTTCCTATTGCTCTTACAAGGTGTTCGACAAGTGGGAGAATGTTAGGAATAAGGTGTCTCAACCTTGTATAATTTCTATTCTTATTATTATTTGTTTTGTAAAATGTATTTTTGCAAATAATATGTAAATGTGAGTGTACATGTCTAGTTGGCATGTTGATCACTTACATGTGTCGGCATCTTGAAGTGTATGAAGGAGGTCATGGCTGAAATGGTTATGACAGATTTTTATGACGCGTAAGAGCTATTTAAAGAATGAGCTATGACAAGTGTAAGAGCATCTTATGGCATAAGGCCTATTTGGGTGCCCAAGAATGAGTGGTTGGTGTGTGTAAGAGAATATGCCAAAAATAGATTTGTATGATGGATTCCCTTACACTTCTCTTGTGACCACTATTTTTGGCAGATTCTATGATAAGCTGTCATTGCCTATTCAAGGGATGGATGCCCCTTTCTTGGTATTGCATGTACATGTGGCATTGTGCATGGTTCTTGGTGGTTGAGCCATGAAAAATGCCCAACTCTTTTATGGGCATTTTGTTGGGCCTTAAGATGTTCATAAAAGGAGTATTGCATGTTGTAATGCAATAGAGTGTGAGAGTGAGAGATGAGAAGATATTTGCACAGGGTTATGCTGCCGGATTTTCTCTAGAATGGATCAAGATGTAAATCTCCATGTGAAGGCTGAAAATGTATTGTAACTTGTCACTAAATAATACGTTAGCTTGATGGTTTGGAGGGTGGGGTTTTTTACTTGGAAAGGTTTTCCCCACATATATTTGTGTTCTTTATTCTGTCTAATTCTTCTAGTTCTATGATTGTAGAGTAATAATCTGTATGTCGTAATGCTGCTGAATTTTGTTTAGATCGGTAAATTGCAATCACTTTCCTTTAAGGTTTTAATTGTGGGAAATCAACTATGTCTGTTTCCGCTTTTATGGCATAGTAGTATGCACTTGTATTTGCTGATTAGAAGTTGTACCAAAAACTATTGTATATAGAATGTGCATACTGATCTTAGATGAATTTCTGAGTTGCTCTCATTTCCCTTCAAAAAATTCTGATAGTGGGTTCAAGATTATACAATACCTTTTTGTTAACTACAATTAGTTTTGCACTCAAGAGTCTACAAATTTAGTCTTAAGTTTGAAAATATTTCAATTTACTACAAATTTCAAAATTTGACTACAAATAAACTGTCACAAAAATAAATAGTAACTTAATGCTTTTTCCCTACTTCTAATATTCTAAAAATAAGACTAACCAACAAACATATTATAAATAACCTCAAATATTCCAATATTTATACATCATTGAATATAGAGTTAGATAAAAAATATTAATATAACATATATAATTCCAACTTGGACTAATCACTATTCCATTGAAAAATGGAGAGGACTTTGTATAAATAAAAAGCCTAAATGTTATTTTCTATTAGTTTCACAAATTGTGAGCGGACATTCACCATAAACTGCTCTTTCAAATTTATAATACTGTAAGTATTAAAATACAATTGATTTACGGATTTGAGACTTGAAAATATCATTAGTCTTGCAATAATGATCTCTTCATCCGGATGAGGACTACATTAAAGGATTATATGGGAGCTGTTCTCTGCACGCTGCTTGGCTTACATGTAGAACTAGGAAAAGGAACTGTAAATCGAAAGATCCCATATCGACCAGCCAAAGTAGAACTACATGGAACCGAATAGTGCTTCACCATCAAATTTCATAGCCTGGACATTGCTGAATTATGAAATAGATTTTATGAAACAAGTCAAGGCTTCTTTAACATCTTTCTAAACATAATCACTGAAATGTAAGAAAGCTTACAGTCAAATACTTGTGGAACAATGCATATATTTAAAAAGTATGAATTTCAATTTATTACAATGTGACATTTACAAGTCTCTCCATCATATAATTTTGAATAAGCACATTGAAACCTTAATATTCTAACAGTTCGGACAAGACTTGATGCCTCATAAGGTTATTCACTTTCATTCCTATTTCAGAGGCAACCCATCTGAATCATCATACATTATTGTACTGTCTCTAATTTCATTAAACTTGACCCCTGGCGGCCACAACCTTTGTTCAGTCAGGAAAAGAAGCTCAGTAGGCTCATCACAGGAAAATCTTGCTGGCTTGGATGGACTTGAATTAATCTATAGCTTTTCATCCGTGTTTGTTTTGGGTAACATGTAATTCTTGAAGGTTTCCGAAAGATCTGAATCTTCATACAAGAATGGAAATGCTTCTGTCCAAGTTTCTAAATCAAGCTAGACATGTTCCCGATATCACTTGGAATGCCTTCAAAAACATCGGTGTATGCCAGGATACAAGTGAAATAGATGTCAACAAAAAACCAAATAGAGGTGAATTGAAATCTTCAAGACTAAATCTGCAATACGACATATTCTCTGATGTTTAATGAAAGTCAAAGTATTTTTCATAAAGTTCTTAATGAAAGAAGCAATATCGCACAAATTTACTTAACCCTGAGAAAATCCAGCAGCACAAGGTTGCAATCAGTTTTCACAAAGTTAAAAGGTTGCAATCAGTATGTAATGAAATGTATATATAGAAAACAGCTTCAGAATATCTCAATCGGCGGTGGCAGGCATGGAGTTGTAGGGGGATGCACCAAAAATCTCTGACTCATAAATTCATAGTTTCATAGTGAGGGTGTTGGGATATGAAACTGGAAATCAAGGCTCAAATTTGGGAATGGTGGAAGTCTAGTGGTGAGGTGGGAGGAGGCAGTACTGATATACAAATTGAAGCGAATTGAAATCTTCAAAACAAAATCTGCAATATAACATCCCCCCATGAAGCTTTCAGAAAGTTAAAAAGTTGAAATCAAGCTTTCAGAAAGTTAAAAGTTGAAATCAATCAATGACAGCATCTCATACTGATATACAAATTAGAAGTGAATTGAGATCTTAAAAAAAAAATCTGCAATATAACATCCTTACCTAACTTACAAAGTTAAAAATTGAAATCAATCAATATATAATGACGGCATCTCGAACAGAGATGGCAAACATAATGCTATAGGGGATGTTTATCCGAACCCTCAATTCTGAGAAGCATCCCTATTGCTATAGGGGATGTTTCTCCGAACCCCCAATTCTGAGAAACATTCCTATACAACACATCCCCATTGAACAGTGAAAATTTTAAAAATCTTGGCAGCATTCAAATCAACGAATTAAAAAAAAACTATGGAAAAAGGGAAAATGACAACTGAAAGGCTGTTCAAGTGAGAGTACTATTACATAAGTATGCGCTATTGTCATTGGGAATGGACTTTTCTTCTTCCCTGATTGACCCATTCATCTCTTCAGTATGAACAACATGCAGCCATGAATTTTCTGTGCCATCTAGAGCCCATATGACCCTATTTGGTTTTTTGTTGGCATCTATTTCACTTGTACCCTGGGATGCACCGATGTTTTTGAAGTACTTTGAGTTCGTAGAGATTGACCATTTTGAACGTACATTGGTTCTCTCTTCAACTGATATTTTACAACTAAGATCGTCTGTTTTCCGCTTACTCTGAAACCCTGCGGAATTTGCACTTTGCAAGAATTCAAACACTCTGACTTTAGAAGGAAATCTTTTGTTAGTCACAGGGTCATAGTAATACTGCATAAACTCCCAAAACAGAAATGTCAATAACTGCAGTAAATGGTATCAGGTTAACAAGTATACAATACTTGATTAACATTGAACTAAAATTTGAAACCAAAACAGAGCTAGCTAACCGTCATGCTTGAAACCGTATCTGTAATGAAAGACATCGAAATTGATAAATTACAAAAATGGGTATTATGTAGTAAGGGTTGCTAAACACTTGCCTTATCACTGGCGCCAGCACTGCTATCAGTGACTCGAGTTTTAACCTCAGTAATCCATCCTTTGGGCAGCCAATCTGGAGATTCAATCACTTTTGCATCTCTTTTTAACCTGCGTCTGGAATGAATAGTACTCGAATGACAGACCCCATCATCAGGGCTTGTTTTTTCCTTACCCTGGTTCTTCATTGATGTCGATTTCTACCTTTACTCATGTTTCCAATACTTACAGAACAACACATCGATGAACAAGGAAAAAAACCCGCCCCATTCTTTGTAAAGCCATATAAAAGAACTAAATTTAGATATTTCCGAGCCGTAATTTTGCCGCTTTAACTGTTACAAATTGTGTCTTGATCACCTTTGCATGGCCTCCTCCTCTATCTTCGCTACAGGTGGCTCTCTGCTCAATGCGACACTGCTATAGAAATAAAATTTTGTTTAAAATAAGCCGAGAGATATCCAATTTCAATAAATCTAAAATGATATCTAATTTATTTTTTATTATACTTAAATTAGTATTAAGATTGAATTATGATTTAAAATCTAAAATAAATTGTGTGTATACATTTATCCTATTTAAATCACAATCCACCAATTAATATATATATATATATATAATATTTTTCTATAGTTATGTTGTGTTTTTCAACTTTTTTTAAAAATCAATTAATATTTTTCTATAGTTATGTTGTGTTTTTCAACTTTTTTTAAAAATCAATTTTTAAAATTGTTAGAATTATTTATTTATTAATTTCTTGCATACTTTCTAATTTTCAAACAAATATTCTCGCTATAATTAAAAAAATCTAAATTTTCTTTCTTAAAAAATCTTTTACTAAATTGTTAAGATATGTTTCTATCATAATTTTTTTAAAATCAACTAAAACCTCTGAATTGCTACTATGACAACCATAGAGTCTATTACTATCATTTTTATTAAATATTGTTATTTAAATTAGAATTGTCATATGCCTTCAAATTTATCCAAAAAAGCTGATTGTTTACATTGAAGATTGCTACCATAGAAACATGTTGTTTTCTCAAACCATTAACCTTTCAAGAATTTTTTACTCTTTTTATATTTATTTTCTTTCTATCATATAACATTTTTGGGCCATTATTCTAGGAGACAATTTTTATTAAGATAATTACATGTTTCGTGTTTATATTTTAATGTTTTATGCCTTCTAGAGTATTATAAGCATAATATAAAATTGTATTTCATTAAAGTGTGAAGCAATCTATCTATGACGTATATTTATGCTTTTGTACTCAACTCAAAATGAAGGATTGGGAAATGGTCGGAGATTTCATTATGCATTAATCAATTTTGAATGGTGTGTTAAGGTAATTATGAAATGAGTTGACAAAGTTAAGGTGGGAATAATGATATTTGTTGTTTGAAGTGAAGATATTATAAACATTATTTCACCCCATTGTTTGATTTTTTTCTTTATATCTTCTTATAAGGATTTTTTTTTAAGTTCTACATGTGCAAGGCAATCTTTCGGTAGGAGCTTCTTTGGAGCTTCTTTTGTGTGTGATTGACATCATGTTATTATTTATAGCTTTGTGTTTATTCTTGAATGCAACCAATTCCAATGGTAGAGTTGGTGTGATACACTTATAAGCATGGTGATATACAAAAGGGAGCAAGAAAGTATTTTCTGTCTCAAATTGAAATAACAAACTATAAATTCATTAAGGTACTCTACATTTTGATAGATTGTCTTGGCCACAAAAGTAAATTAATTACATTATTCTTGTACCATGTAAAAGATGTATTCAATTTATTATCTCAAGAATACATACAATAATGATATAAAATCTCATAATGATAAATTGATGCAAAATTTCCACCTTTGAAAAAGATGGGTTTGCAAATAGAAGTAACGGAGCTAGTCCTGAGATAATAGACATAGTTATTTCCTCTCCTACAATAATTTCTCTCATAGTTATAATGAATATTTATTTTCCCACCACCACATAGAATCAAGGGTTGGTTGAAATAAGTTTCAATTTTAAATATTTTTTGACATTTATTGTTAACCCTATCACTCACATAGCATAATAGTTAGAATACAATCTATAGATTAAGGTGATTGAAAAATAATTTATCATGATGAAAACGATTTTTATTTGAAACAATGTTCCTCCTATAACAAAACATACTTTATGTAGAAGGAGAAGAGGAAGGAATTGCCTTTGCACACACCTCCATGTCCCCTTTCCCTATACAATTTTCTATTGAAATTGTTAGATTTTCATTCAAATTGTCATTACCTCCATTTAGGTTTTGTTCTTCTTGTAGACAAAGACTAGTGAGGTACTTCATCAAAGGGCTTGTAATAGATGAAAGGCTAGGAACTGCATCATTATAATTGGGAATCAAGAGAAAGAAACAAAGCCCACAAAGTAAATTGAGAAAGAGCCATTGTAATAGAAAAATTACTTAAGCACGAGATCTCAACCTTGCAAGTTTGGTGAATTTCTTGTTGATCTATTTAATTTTTGTTCTATTAGTGTCAAACACTTAGTCATTTACTAGGCCTGAAGTCAAACGGTCATCACTACAACTGAGCTACTCTATATAGGCCAAGTCATGTATACAAACTTGTATATACCAAGCTCTATAGGAGTCAAGCAAGTATGCGATTGTTAAGTATTTTCAATGTAAGTCGAGTGTAATGTTAACTGAGTAGTTCAAGTATGTTGAAGCCAAGTTATACAGAAGGTACCAAGCATATTAGAGACTAAGTGACAACAACATAAACAATGATTACTGAGTATCAAAAAATAGTATGTGCCAAGCAACGCAAAATTTACATTTTATTTAGGAATGATGCAAGCTTTGAAGTAAACCATTTCAAGCCGACATGAATGTGATATTTAATACCTATTGATTTTGTTACAAGGAGTTTTACACATTTTATGATGTGGATCACAGATCCCTATGTTTTATGATGAATGAATCAAATGAAGAGGAAAAACATAGAAGCATCTAGAAAACTCTTTATGGAATATTTAAATAGGGAAAAAATTGACCTAGTTTGATATAGATGAGAAGAGTGCGGTATGGTGTTATGGAGGAGCAAACAGAGAAAAAAGAAAGTGACCTAGTCAAGTAATGAAGGCCAGAAGAGCCATACTAGATCAAAGATTAGATCAGATTGGAAAGAGGAGATCCAATATCATCTTATTAGATCAAATTGAGGATCAGGTACTGAATTAATTCTAACAAGTTGAGACAAGGCAAATCTCTTAACAGAGAGGTCTTAATAGATCTTTGTAAAACTTCTAACAGATTCCTTACTTTGTTGTAAGTGTGAAATCCTCTAACAAGGTGAGATCTAACAGTTTCAAAAGATTTTAATAGTGCAAGTCCCTCATAGGATAGATCATTGGATATGATCAAACAATGGTACCCTATCAAGTTAACTTTATTATTATAGTATTGAAGATTTGTGGGTGTCATCACCACCCTAGTTTTATCTTCCTTCTAAAGTGTTTCTGAGTAACCAAAATCATTATGTCATGTGATTACTTTTCATGCATGTGATTTTTAGATTAGATCTATATGATATTACAGTTTGATTATAAGTTATGCATGCATAAGAAATTTGATATGAGATGGTAAATGTGGTGAATGCATTTTAGAATTATTGAAAAGCTTAAAGTTTTACAGATCTTGATTCACCCCCCCCCCCCCCCCCCCCCTCTTAGTATCTTGGTGTCCAATTAAGACTTCAAACAATTAGTATCAAAGAAAAGTTCTCTTGGAGAAGTTTAACAACTTGGAGTAAAGATCTTGGAGATGGAGGCTTTTAGATTGGACAAAACTATTGACAAGCAGGTGATTGACATCAAACTCCTACTACATAAATTTGAGACCACTAGACAAGATTTGAAGAAATCCTTGAAGAGGAGAATGAAATTGTCTATCTAGGACAAACAATTTTCTTATGAAGAAGTTGAAACTAAAGGATTGTTTGAACTAATAAACTCAAATGACATAGAAACTATAGATTTACTAGATAAGAATAGACTCTTGAATGAAGAAGTTGAAGGACTAAAAAGGGAACATGAGATTCAATTAGTAAGGTTATGTGAAATAACTAAGTAAAAGTAGAAATTCGAGGAAGACAAGACTATGGTTGAGGAAGACAAAAGGAAAATGGCAACTAGACTTGAGGAAATGATATCTGATGTACAAAAGCTCACAAAAACTCAACTTGACATGATGAATCAACTGATGCTTGCAAATCAAGAGTTGAACAAAAAGGACATGGAAATAACACATTTGATATCATAGAAGGATTTATTGAAGAATGAACTAAAACCTGGAAAAGAATATGTGGAAATATTCAACAAGCTACATGAAGCAATGAAGTACTTTGATGAACTTATGAGGTCATCTGGCAACATTATTGGATCGGGACATTCATTGGACAAGCAAGGAGAATCATCTAGAAATAGGGAACTAAGAAATGCAAAGTCAAAGGGAAAACCAACATGTTATCACTATGGAAAACTTGGTCATACTGCAAACATCTTTCAAAGAAAAAATGGTATGCAAAATCCTAAATCTAAGTTTATTGGTTTTTGTTTTTATTGCAAGAAGTAAGGGCATCAAATACATGAGTGTAGGTCAAGAATGAAGAATGTATCTACTGCACCTAGATTTGAAGGTTATTTCTATAGCTATCAAAAGTATGGACATAGAGCATATGAATGTAGATCATAGACAAAACCCTATTGGACTAATCAAAGGAAGAACCATGCACCTAAAAATGCATGTTCCAAATGTCACAAGTTTGGACATTCGATCAAATATCACAGAACTCAAGAAAATCACAACACCAAGGGTAAAGGAAAAGTGGGCATTGATCAAATAAGAAAGGAGACAAATCAAACATGGAAGATAAAGATAGAAGATGGAAGTAGTGCAACAAATGGAGATAAGGTCACCCAATCCAATGGAGAAGGTGATCACATCATCTCAAACTAAGTGAGAAATGTATGTTTGGAAATGTATATATAATGATACATCTTACATCATTTACTAACATAAAATGTGCTAAAGTCCACATTTGCATAAGTAAATATGGGTAAGAAAATATTTATGAAAAGAATAGTGTAAAAGAATTATGTATTCAAAAAGTGATAAACAATAGTAAAATTGTCTATATTGACTTAGTTGTTGCAATATAGACTAAGTACTTTAGAAACTAAAATAATGTAGAAATTGAGCTAGATGGAAGAAACTAAGTTGTATAATGGAGACCTAGTTTGAAGACACAAATGTTGATCGAGATAGTTGGCTTCCACCAACTTGAGTACATAGCATTAATGGAGACCCAAAATCAAACAAAAGGGTTTATTTATCAAAAATTGAAGACATTATTTCATACCTTGCATAAATAATTTGAGGGCATAAAGAAATTTGAGAGAAAAAGAGATTTAAGGTGATACAAGAAAAAATCTAAGATGAGAAGATTGATCAACTGAAAATCTGATCTGCGTCGAGTGATTCAAAGGAAAGAAAAGTTTTCAAACCCTAACAAAGAGAAAATGGAAGCTTCATCATCTACATGAAAGAGTCAAGGAATATAGGTTAGTAAGATTCAATTGGAGAAGACTGATACTTGTCCTTCACCCAAATTTCATGCTATTCTTGAAATTGCAATGAGAGGTGACTTAATGGTTGTGTTGTCTTCAATACCACCCAAGGTAATCATGATACACAATGTATGGAGTTGCTACATATGTAAGATTGGAGAAGTGGGAGGTAATGAAATTTAGGAAGCATATGAGAAATTATGTGATGAAGGAGTTTTGAAGGATGTATTCAAAATTATTGAGAAGAAAGGGCTAATTCATGCCCTATAGTTCCCAAGGAATTTTAAGATCGAATGGATCAAGATTGTGTTGAGTAGGATTCATGACATGAAGTTTTGGCTACATAATGGACCAGTTGAAATAACTAATATGATGATTCAAAAAGTTATCGATTATCCTACATTGGATAGGAAGAAAACCATGTAAAGTTTAAGCCATGAAGAAGTTGAGGCAAACACAAGTGTCAAGTGGAATGGACAAGGGTTTTCCATCACACACATTTCTAACCCACTCATTGAATTTTTAGTGAGAATTATTGCTCGTAAATTTTATCAATCTAGCATATTGAATAGTGTGCAATGTATGGTATTGGATCAAGCATGGAAGATAGTCATGAAAGATCATGAATATGATCTTGATGAGTTGCATAAGATACAATTAGCAGAAAACCTAACATCAGACAAGAATGCAAAGAATTCAATGTACAAGTTTGGTTCACTTGTATGTATTTTCTTTTACTTTTAGAAATATTTTTTGAGCATTGGAAACATCATTTGGGAACAAGGAAAATCTATCACAAGACAAATCAATGATTATATAACTCAATTAAGAGAGAATTTTGAGAATGTTATGGACACATATTTTAAAGAATTCATATAGAGAATGAAATTGAGGATGAGGATACCAAAGGAATTGGTAATGAAACATTGTGATGATGTATGTTTCTTGGTAGACATAGATAACACATATTTGAAGGTAGTTAAGACAAGGAAGGCATGGTTAACAAAATTTGACTATGAGATTGATAGTGAAACTGCAAATGCAAAAATTGTTGCATTATTAAAAGAAGACACTGATACTAGTGCAGAACCTTTTGGGAAGTATGACAGAAGCTAAGGATAGAATTACTACAAACATCAAGATAGCTTTCAAAGAAAAGAAAGGAAAGATAATTATCAAAGACCTAGAGGCAAAGCTAGGCACCTAAGGCAAGAGTGAGGAACCTCTATAAATAACACAAGGACTTGGAGAAGATGAAGAGGGTAGTGGTGATGAGGAAGATGAAGGAGAAGGAGTTAAGGGAAAATACCTAGAGATCAAAGAAGGCTAAAAGAACCACAAAGAAACTAGTGGTGACACCCCTCTCTCCTACACCACCTACCAAACCAAGGACTAGGGCAACAACTAGTGCCAAGCATATTGTAAAACAAAGAGTAGTAGAGAATACTAAGCCCAATGGATCAAAACCAAATAGAAGAAGATTGATCAAAGGACCACCCAAAAAGAAAAGAAAAATCTATTGATGAGGTATGTGCCAACCTTAGAAAATCTTCAAGATTATCCTATTTTAGATTTGTGTAATATGACACATTGGATTTAATAGTGATAGAAAAAATGTTGAGGAGGCTATGATAGATATGATTGTAAATCATAAGCTAGCTCCAAAAGAAGTAGAGAGTAAGATACCTATAGATTGTATGATAGACTTGAAAGAAGATGGTTGTAGGAAAAAGTAGAAAAGAAAAAGATAAGAATTGACTCTTTAGTCAAGGTAATGTTTGATCTGTCATAAGATTAGAAAGATTTTTTTAAAAAGAAATACATGAATAGATTTGTTACTTTGGAAGAGTATATTTGGTCTCACAAAAAAAGTAAAAGACACTGAGATGATTACTATTGTAGATAATGAAAGTGATGAGATGAGTTCAGGTGTGCCAATTCCACAAGGTAGCATGTCACTAATTCATGCTAACACTCTTGACATTTTAGAAAGGTCCTTAGACATAGGCAAGGAGGAGCTAGAGGCAGTAGAGCCTAATAAGGATAATAGTGTAGAAATTTCCACAAAAGGTCAAGAAGGATCACAAGTGTTAGAACCTCACATTGAGGTAAACAAGGATGAAAGAAAATAGAGTTGAGTGTTACTATTGTTTTCTCAAGCACTAATGCAAAGACACAATCGAGTGGCAATACCCCCTCACCATCTTCCAAAGTAGTGTCGAGAAGTAACACTTCAACCCCTCATGAAAAGAAAGTAATAAAGGACCTCTCTCTAGATATTGAAGTTAGTATAGATGAGGTTATTGAGATGCCACAATTGGATTTGGAAAGTCTCACTCTTGACAAAACAATTTTGTTGCAAGAAGTTTTGGTGAAGAAGAAGAGATAGGAAGAACTGAGGTAAAAACATCAACAAAGGAAAGTCCTACATGATGTTAAATATATTTTTTTTGAGGCATTTGCTACTCATAATTTTAATGGGCAAGCCTCAATAACTTCCCAACTTGTGAGTATTGTTGAAAAAATAATTGTTGGTGATATAGAATCCAATAAAAAGTTGTTGGATTGGTTTGCAAAGAAATTTGAGAGTAAGACCATAGATAAAGTTTCTACAACAATGACCTAGTAGAAAGTGTAATTGGAGGAACGTGTTAAAAATTCAACTAAACTACTTCAAAGAGTACAATATTTGTACACTATTTTGTGTGATGTCCCAAGATTCATAAGTGATCTTCAGGAAAACATCTAGTAGATTCAGGCTAACATAAAGAAAATGAGAGACACCATTTTTTAACCAATTGAATCTATTACCCAGAATTGTAATAAGTTATTAGATGCTCAAGGCAAATTGACCAAGCTATAGGCAACTAACAACAACATGAGATCATAGTTGATTTTTATTCAAAAAAGTTGATACCTCATTTGGAGGTTATGCAAAGGGAAATCAAATAAATCCAAGATCTTATCAATGAAGATTATAATCTTTCAATCATTGATAGTTTAATTGATTTAACAACTAGGCTCTAATTGCAAAATCACACTATGGAATCAACAAGAACCATTTGGGGTTTACACTTACTATGATCATCCAAATACACAAACCTTTTCTTCACACATATGGTTTGGTTATACCCATTCAACCCCAGCAAAAACCATAAGTGACAAAAACAAAGGGGAATGTAATGATGAATACATATCTTGAATGGAGAAAAGATGCAAAGAAGAGATAAATAAAAGGGGAATATAATCAAAGTTCAAAGTTTAATCATAGTTTAGAGTTCATAAATCATAAGGAAATCAAGGAAAGAAAGAATACAAAAGATAATTAGGGTGTAAAATTGAAGTAATAAGACTATTAAGTGTCGTGTATATATTGTTCATTATTTGTTTATTCAGCATAAGTTAAAGTTTCAAAGTTCTATCTTTGAACTAAGTCATAGGATTAGGAGGAGTACTCATATTAGCATTGTAACGATTTAATCATGAATTTTTTTTTGCCACTAATATCAAAGGGGGATATTGTTGATCTCTTTAACTATTGTTGTCTATTAGTGTCATACACTTAGTCATTTAATAGGCAGAGTCAGACGGTCATCACTGTGACCAAGCTACTTTATATAGGTTGAGTCATGTATATAAACTTGTATATAATGAGCTCTATAGGAGCTAAGCAAGTATGTGGCTAGAAAGTATTTTCAATGTAAGTTGGGAGTAATGTTAACCAACTAGTTCAAGTAGAAGCTAAGTTATACATAAGGTATTGAGGATAGTAGAGATAGAGTGACAACAACACAAATAGTGAGTGTCAAGTATAGCAAAACAATATGTGCTAAGCAATGCAAAATTTACATTTGAGTTAGTAATGATGTAAAATTTGAAGTAAACTATTTCAAGCCAACATGAATGTGATATTTAATACTTGCAGAGTTTGTTAGAGAGAGTTTTATATGTTTTATGACATGGATCACAAGAACCTATGTTCTATGATGAACAAATCAGATGAAGAGGAAAAACCTAGAAGCATATAGAAAACTATTTATGGAATCTTTAAATTGGTAAGAACTTTACCTATTTTGATATAGATGAGAAGAGTATGGTATGGTGATATGAAGGAAACAAAAAAGAATAGAGTAAGCGACCTAGTCAACTAGTGAAGGACAAAAGAGCCATATTAGATTAGAGATCAGATTAGATTGGAAAGAGGAGATCTAATATCGTCTTATTAGAAAATGTAGTGCCTACCCCTAGTTTACTTTTGATGTTATATTTTCAAATTCTTTTAGGCCATCTTTATGGTTATGTTTTATGATTAGTGGTACTTGGTTACCCAACTTGATTGGATGTTATTTTATACTTTGTTGATATATTTGATGAGCTACTTGATACTCAGTTATTTCATTTGTTCATGACTATTCTTTTAGTGATGATGCTTATATGTTCATATGGTGATTTCAGTTATTTCATGATGATAGATGGATAATTTATACGTAGTTACTATAGATACTTACCCCATATTTGCATGTGTATGGTGGACATGTATGTTATAATTTATGTTTGACATTTTTGATGTGGTATACATGATGAACCACTCCCTACCATTGCCTATTTGGTTCAGATATATATGTATATGTATATGCTTGACTTTTATGTAGATTGTAAGTACTAGGAATTGACTTCCTTGAATCGCTAGGATGAGCATGCTCTATAACAGTATCTCAATGGTAAAGAGGGGAGATAGTTCTTGAGTCCAAATTCTAATCTTAAGCTCTTTGTCCTAGAAAATAGGACAAGTATCTAAGTTATTTACCCTTTTGAAGTAGTCAAGTGATGAGAATTCAAGATTTCAACCTTTGAGCTTGATTTAGTACTTTGTCTTTAAAATGATTTTTCTTATTTAGTTTTGTGGGACAGTTGTGGCTTTCAGTTATAATTAAATTAAATTAAATTATATTAAATGATTTAATTTAACAAAAATATTTATAAAGAAAAATCAAATTTTATTATATTTAATTAATTCAGAAATTAATTAAATAAATTAATTAAATTTAAAAGATTTAATTTAATTTTTAAATTTGGCATAAATATATTTATTTAATTTTAAAATAATTTATTTAGGAGTTTCATTTTAATAATAAAATCTAAATATCATTATTATTAGTCAAATTAATAAATATACTATTAAAGATGTCTTGTGATTAAATAAAAGAGAGAGAAGATAACTTTAATAAAGTTTATTTTAATTAAAAATGCAAAATGTTTGCACATGAAATTAAAATAAAATAAATTAATAAAGAAAAGGGTTTGCATGATTGTAAAACTGAAACCCTAAAGGAGAAAGCTCTTTATTTAGAAATTAGAGCTTGTTTCTCCACACACAGGTTTGGAGGAGCAAATTTTGAGAAAGAGGGTTTTAGAGAAGATGTGAATTCTTTTGAGTTATGAGCATTCATCTGGTTAGCATCAAGTCTAGGTAGGATCTTGTTGAGATTTGCATAGTAATTTTCCTTTGAAATTTCTTTAACTTCTCTGTGTTTGTTATGGATATGTTTTAAAAAATAATTATGGTTAAAACTGTTGTTAATTTTTTTTTTCATTATTGAATTGTTTATGAGAGAAATCAATTGAAATTTCTTTTGGAAATCAAATTGTTTTAGAAAAGGGTATGTGTAGGATCATGGTGTGCCAAAAAGTGGCGATGTGAAAGAAAAAGAAATTTGAAATGTTTAAAACCATTTCAAAATCTGCTCTGACTTTTCTCCACCCATCCTGATACCAACGATAAAAGGTTAGGACCAAGCCTTTTTGGGTGTCTGATCAGTAATCAAGTATCCAATATGAAATCAAATACCCAAAACCTGTAACATAGATTTTAAAAAAAAACCTAAGAGCTCTTTTTACATTGCACTTTTTTTGGCTTGATTGTTGACCTCCATTTAGGTATTGGATTTCAGAATGAGTATATGATAAGGGTAAGTTTTTTTTTTGTTTTTCTTAATTTTTTGAATGAATATTATTATAAATTAGTTATTTTAAATTTAATTTGGTAAAAATTAGGTTTTTTCTAATAGAAATTGTTGAAATTTAGGTTTTTTTAATAGAAATTATGTTTTGCAAATTAATAGGCATGGCTGACCCAAATGATGATACTGAGGCAGGAAACAATGTTCCTCATAACCCTCCACCAAATGATCCAGTACCCCCTCAAAACTATCCATCAAACAATCCCCTACCCCCTCAAAACCCTCCTCAAATTGAAGATTTGATATTTGAAAATCTCGCTAAACTGAGGGTTTTGTCAACCACATATAATACTATACTAGCATTGGTTCCCATGTTATCCACATTAAACACCATAGTGGATAATATTGAAACACTTACCAATGAACAAAATGTTGCTCTTCCTTGGCATGACCAAATGCATGCCATATTTGATGATGAGTTGGACTATGATGAGATTGTAGCCCTAAATATAGCTAAAGATGATATGGTTAGCCTTTTTGTGAACCCAAAAATTGGTAAACAAGTAGAACACACAAAGCCCAAACTATCAATTAAATTGTGCACAAATGAGGCTATGCATGCAAACTTTTGGGATCATTGGTGGATGGTTTTTGATATCCCTCCACATAGCAACTCAGAGGTGCCATTCTTATTTTTTTAGAAAATTGTATGCCGAATTTGCTTTGGGCCTCAAGGTGAACTATTGGAGCATGAGGCCCGAGATGGGTGTAGGAGGAGAAGCTCCTCAGGATAGACCCTTTGCCTAGTAGAAGAAAGCTGGCATTTTTGTCCCCCCTACTAATGTCTCCCCCCCTCCTCCAGTGCAACATCTTGATATCATTGTAGAGGCTAGCTCTTAGACTATTAGAGCGATCCATAGTTTGAGTAGCCTATTGATATCCCGGACTAGGTCAGTGTTGCCTCCCCGTATTGATGATGTTGGTGTGAGTTCATCATCGAAAAGTTCATCCCATGTTTGTGTGCCCCATACTTGCATAATATATAAGAATATTTTTCTAGGTGCCATGGGTGATCTTTTTGAGTATCAGTTTGTATTTGAGGAGGATACACCAGATGTGTGTATAGAGGCTACACACCCTAACATGAGAGAGGAGGGGCATGCAAAGGCATGAAATCCTTCTATGTAATTATCTGTATACATTTTTTTGTTATGACACATGCAATTTAAATTTAATCTTTGTAATAGAGTAATTTTAATTTTTAACCTATACTAACTTATACATGTATGTGATCTTCATTCATGTTAAGTTGATGACTGAGGAGGAGCTCAGATAGGTTGATAATGTCAAGCTCTCAGCTATTTTATTTGGCCTTGAGACATCTACAGTATATTATGTTGTGTTCTCATTGTTTTTTCTATTTGATATTGGATCATATATGGTTTCTAATCTTTCTTTTCTCTTGCAGGTTTCACCTGTTAGTGGGGGTAAAGTGCGAGGGATGAGGCACAATTTGTTGACAAGGGAAAGGTAATTAGGTGCTTTTAAAGTGATTAATTATTGTTGCATTCTTGTAAAATGTTTGTGGTAATGAAATTTAATTACATTCTTTATTACATAGGGCATGGCTACTAGTGATGAGTCTAAGCAGATTCCATGTCATAGAGCCTCTAGTGTTTCCATTCATATTGAGAGCCCCATCACATGTATAAGCATCATTTATTTTTTATTTTCCTTATTTTCATAAATAAATTCAAAACTAATTTTCGTGATATTAACAACTAGCATTTTGTATCGCATAGGAAACACCTAGTGCATAGGAGGTTGGAGACCAGAATTTTGTATCTTTGCTGACGGAGTTGTTATATCCAGAGGAGGAGTTGACATAGGTAAGTTGTAGTTTGAATTCTTGATTATATGCTATAAATTTGACATGCTATGAATTATAATGTTATAGTTTAAGTTTTAGATTCATCTGACAAACATACTTGAACATACATAGGCCACAATCAACGAGGTTCAAGCATTGCCAAGGACATATGAGAGGACTCCTGACTGGTGTAGGAGATCGATGAGAGAGGTATTTATGATGAAATTTTAATATTGTAAATCTTCATTAAAAAAAAGATCACTACGCATTTGAGTAATTCAATGTTAGATACATAGAATCATATAAATTTAGTAGTCTAACTTTGGGTTTTCCTTTTTTGTTTATGTAGGAGGCATCTGATCCACCTAGTGCAGTGAAGAGGTTGAATTTTAATCATCCACTAGCAACATAGGATAGTATAGTTGTCATAGGATGCGTCATGAGACATTTTGAGATGGCATATGCCACATTGTATATAGAAACATTGATATTATACACATTCCGATGGCATGATCAGCCACATTTTGTATATGGATCTATGTATTTTGATAAATATTTGCATAATTTGTCTATGGATACATGAAATTATATATATATGTGTGTGTGTGTGTGTGTGTGTGTGTGTGTGTGTGTGTGTGTGTGTGTGTGTGTAATTTGTCTATGGATACATGCATTTTAGTATATATTTTTATCATTTATGTACACAATGATATACCTATTAATTTAATATAGTATTGTTCAATTTATCATGGATCATGTGTATTGTTCATGTTTATGGAATATCATTCATTTTGATCATGTTTGTTATATTCAATTCAAATGAAATAATTTGTGAATAACATTTTAACAACTTTTATTATCAAATTTTGATGTAATTTCTAATTTGAAATGCTATCATATATGTTTAATTTGAAATAATCTCTGCAATCCCTTAAGATGTCACTATAATTCACCTGCCCAAACACACTTAGAGGACCTTGGAAATGAGATAGTTTATTATAGGCCTTGGCATGACCATCTTATAGCATTCAATGTTTCATTGATAGCCCTCACAAGCTCTGAGTTATAACCCTTAGAAGATTGACCTCAAAACACACTTAAAGCACCTTGGAGACTCTTTGGTATTGGGTGGCCATGAACGATGGAGGCTCTCTATGGCTAGAACAAGGGTGTCACTAGGATTCATCCCCCTATCCAGAGCTAATGGTGCTGATGATTCAATGCCAAGATTAGCAGTTTCAGATGCACCTATGAACTAAGGCACATTGTAAGCTTTGGCATCGAGCGAGATCCCTGTGTTGAATCCAAATGAAATGTGATCTCTCAAAAATGAGATAGTTTATTTTAGGCATTGACATGACCGTCTTTTAGCATTTAATATTTCATAAATAGCCCCCATGAGCTCTGAGTTACAACCCTCAGTAGATTGACCTCAAAATGCACTTAGAGCACCTTGGAGACTCTTTGGTATGGGGTGGCATGATCAATGGAGGCTCTCCATGGCTAGAACAAGGGTGTCACTATGGTTCACCCACCCATCCAGAGCTAATGGTGCTAATGATTCAATGCCAAGATAAGCAGTTTAAAAGCTACATTGTGATGCACTTGTGAACTGAGGCACACTACGAGTTTTGGCATCGAGCGAGATCATTGTGCCGAATTCAAACGGAATGTGATCGCTTGAAAATAAGATAGGTTATTTTAGGCCTCAAAATGACCATATGTTAGCATTTGACATTTCATCAATAGCCCTCACGAGCTCCAAGTTACAACCCTCAGAAGATTGACCTCGAAACACACTTAAAGCACCTTGGAGACTCTTTAGTATGGGGTGGCCACAAATGACGGAGGCTCTTTGTGGCTGAAACAAGGGTGTCACTAGGGTTCACCTATCCATCTAGAGCTAATGGCACTAATGATTTGATGCCAAGATTAGTGGTTTCAAAGTTACGTTGTAATGTACCTATGAATTGAGGCACACTACGAGTTTTGGCATCGAGTGAGATCATTGTGCTGAATACAAATAGAATGTGATCTCTCAAAAATGAGATAGGTTATTTTAGTCCTTAGGATGATTGTCCTATAGCATTCTATGTTTTAGTGATGGCTAAGTGCACCAAGTTGTGGTGCCAAAAGGGGGGTATAAGTGGACACCTTTTTCCTAAAATCACTAATTTCTGGACTTCAACAAGAATTTGAAGATAGTTACGCTCAAAATTTTAAGATATGACAAAAAAAAAAGTCATAGTCCTCTGAATCTAGTTTTTAAACTACTAATTTTTTTTCAAAATGGTTTAGTTTTAGGTCCTCAAAAAAGGGATCCACAAAAAGTGGTACTGTTTATTCCAGAAAAAACATAACATAGTACAAAGTGTGGCCCCCCTAAAATTTTAACTTTATTTTTAAAAATATTTAATCGCTCCAATCAAAAGTTACCTAACACTATGTAGTTTATCCCATATTTTTTGGGTAATTTTATAATGTGTATTTTTTTTAATGAATTTTTTAATCAAACACATCCCAAAAACGTGAAATATCTGTGTGCTCCCCCTAGAAATAATTGAAAACTAATCTAAAATCAAAACTTCTTTTTCTCAAAGTGTGTAGAATGGAGTCTAGTTTCTAAAAAACTAAGTTTTTGCAAAATTTGATGAATGAGCTAAAATCTACAGCCCAATTAGTACATGTTGGTTTTTGACAAAAAATGGACATACATTCAAAAGAAATTATAGATGAAAAGCTTTAAATAGTTCAAATAAAAAACAAATTATATGGTTGTGTAGCTAACATAGAGACCTACAATGTCATGTAACCTAATTTTATTGATGCTCAACCACGAGGAAACTGGAAGGAGAGCACAGAAGAAAAATCAATCATTTTTTTTTATGTTTGCAACAAAACACATCTCAGACCAATTTATAGACTCCAAAGCTTTGGGTTGGATCCCCAAGGCAAAGCCAAACATTAGGCTTGGTAGAATGTAAAGCTTTAAATAACATGTGAGCCCTATAGTGCATGTGCACTATAGTGTGCACACGCTATTTAAAGCCTTTTAAATTTACTTTTAAATAGCATGTACGCGCTTTTTAATTTTTTTTTTGAAAAGTGCACACGTGCTTTAATGCATATGCACTATAGCGCGTACGCGCTATGGCTTGGCACACCCAAGCCATAGTGCGTACGCACTATAGCACGTGCACGCTTTGCAAAACTAGAATGAGAAAAAAAGGTATCATCTTTTTGGCACCACAACTTGGTGCACTTACCCTAATATCCCTCACAAGTTCTAAGTTACGACCCTTAGAAGATTGACCTCAAAATGCACTTAGAGCACCTTGGAGACTCTTTACGGGGTGGCTGCAAATGATGGAGGCTCTCTGCAGTTGGAAAAAGGGTGTCACTATAGTTCACCCACCCATTTGGAGCTAATGGCACCAATGATTCAATTCCAAGATTAGCAGTTTCAAATTTATGTTGTGATGTACCTATTAACTGAGGCACACTACAAGTTTTGAAATTGATCGAAATCGCTGTGCTGAATCCAAATGGAATGTGATCTCTAAAAAATGAGATAGGTTATTTTAGGCCTTGGCATGATTGTCCTATAAAATTCAACATTTCATTAATAACCCTCACAAGTTTTGAGTTATGACCCTTGGAAGATCAACCTCGAAACACACTTAGAGCACCTTGGAGACTCTTTGGTACGGGGTGGCCACGAATGATGGAGGCTCTCCATGGCCAAAAAAAAGGTGTCAGAAGGGTTCACCCACCCATCTAGATTTAATGGTGCTGGTGATTTGATGCCAAGATCAGTGGTTTCAAAGTTATGCTATTATGCACCTATGAACTGAGGCACATTGTGAGTTTTGGCATCGAGCGAGATCGCTGTGCCAAATCCAAATAGAATGTGATCTCTAAAAAATGAGGTAGGTTATTTTAGGCCTTGGCATGACTGTCTTGTAGCATTTGACATTTCATTGATAACCCTTACGAGATCTAAGTTACGACCCTTGGAAGATCAACCTTGAAATGCACTTAGAGCACCTTAGAGACTCTTTGGTATGGGGTGGCTGTGAACGATGGAGGCTCTCCGTAGATGGAATAGGTGTGTCACTAGGGTTCACCCACCCATTTAGAGCTAATGGCACTAAAGATTCAATACCAATATCAGTGGTTTCAAAGTTATGCTATGATGCACCTATGAGTTGAGGCACACTGTGAGTTTTGACATCAAGTGAGATTGTTGTGCCAAATTCAAACATAATCTGATCTCTCAAAAATGAGATAGGTTATTTTAGGTCTAGGCATGAACCTCCTATAGCATTTGATTTTTCATTGATAGCCATCATGAGCTTCGAGTTATGACCCTCGAAAGATCAACCTTGAAACACACTTAGAACACCTTGGAGACTCTTTGATACAAGGTGTTCGTGAATGATGGAGGCTCTCTACAGCTGGTACAAGGGTGTCACTAGGTTCAGTATTAAGTAAAAACATTATTTTTTATCTCTCTCAAGTTTTTAGCATTGGACACAGTGCAAGTTTGGTGTTAGTATGTATTAAAATCATTATTTTTTAGGTCCCTCCACTTAAATTGTATTAAGTAAAATCATCTTTGTTTCTTACATTAAATCAAAAAATTTACATTTACAATATCTCAATTGTTTCATCATTATTACATCAATACACAACTACCAAAAATAGTAGTGTAAAAAATCGAAGAGACTTTTCTTCGTTCTGCTCCTTATTTAGTTTTTTATCTTCATGCATGGTTACTCTTCATGATGTACCTACATTCCAATATTATAAAAAAATTAGTAACTTATTGTATTAGACAAGATAATCATTGGTTCACCGAATCATTATGAAAAAAATAACATAAGAAGTCAATATATCTAGTCAAGTGTTCCAATAGGGTCCTCTCTCTGTTTTAGGGTCTCCAATAGGGCTTCATGATCAACATTAGCAATAGTAAAAAGTTATTTTAATTTTGGTCTTCCTTGATGCTTCAACAACTTCACATTTTTTTCTATAATAAGATGCAAATATATGAGAATTGTTTTGTGCTTTTGATAGTCTTTGAATGCAGGAACTCCATTCCTTCTAAGCATGTATATCCGCAGCCATGTTCCAACAACAACCACTGAACTAGTAGGATATGTGAATCCATCATCGTCTGTGATCAGTTGTGCAATATTTTTTTACCTCTTAGACAATGTGCTAACCAATAATCCGATTTCTCATCATTCCCCTATGGTGCAACCAATGCAAAGACATGTCCTTGCTAAAGAAGATCTGATAGATGGTTATGCTCAAGTGAACTTTCCATGTCATTACTTTTGATAGAGGGTGTGATAGAAAATGGAGTAAGATAATGTGGAGCCTATGTGTCCACCTGCTCACTCGACACACAGTGATCCCAATCACACTAAAAAAAACTAGGACAAAAGAAAGCTAGTTGTCATGTCCAAATGGCCCATGTACTAGAATCAGAGCTTTGAAATGAATACATTTTTTATGAGTCTCTCACTGTAGCACAATCTTATCTATCACCTATGGACACTTTCTTAACCAACCAAAAGAAAATGTGTACTACTGAATCAAGAGTCCCCCTTGTGATAATGCTGAACTACACCAGTCAACAATGTTATGAACATCAAGAAGCTCAACTCCTAAAATCTTCAATTACTCCTTAACTAGAGCTCTCTTCACACATGCCCCTACTCCATCATACTCCCCTTTCCCATGGCCAGACTCAAAAAAACTCCAATTATGAGGCACCCCCTCTCTACGCGCATCCTACACAACCAATAAAACATGTGAGCATTCTTAAATTGACCTATGCAATTATTTGACCAAATGATATAACTATCCACAACAATGTTATGCTGTTTTAAGAAATCAAAATAATTCTCAAAACAATGTTGCAAAAACTCGTGAGAGTGAGATCTATCATCACTCATATAAAGATGGTACTCTCTAATAATCTTTTGATTATCTTCCACACTATCAGGGGCATGTCTATATGTTATGTGGACAAAAATAACAATCTGAATGGAGTTGTAATAGTGAGATTGTGCCTCATTTTGAGGTTGCAATGTGTAGTTCTCAGCAAAGTTAACAACTAATATAATAGTGCCAATAGGAAAAGTCTCCTTACACATTCTAAATTGTTGATCCAACCACTACGACCTATGACTATGTCTTGCATACTTGTAAAAAAGATTTGTCTTTAAATCTGAAATAAAACTAGCCACACTAATTTTTTTTGCAACCAATTCACATCTAGAGCCCTCACCCCCCACTCTTCAATGTGTATTTCACCATTTCATATACTATTTTTTTACTATTGTCTTCCTAAAATCTTGTTTGCACCCCTCATGGAAACATGTGTCAAACTTGGATAAGCCACCACATTCTGAACACTTCTCATTTAAGCAAGAATTTCTATAAAAGAAACAACCATCAACTCTATGACATAAAAATTGATCTAGCAAGTCTCTTGATAATTTTGGAAGCCCACTAGCACCACAATTCTCCAACATTTCTTTACTACATAAAGTAGAACAGATGGAGTATAATAGTTCATGGTGCATAGAAAATTTGACATGATATTTGCAACAACATGTATTTTGAAATTTAAGTGGCACACAATAAAATGGCTTCAAAGATTCAAAAGCCCTTTGTGATACATGCAATCTTGGATGACTCTCTCTAAATTCTTTGAACAACATAGTTTGATTTATGTCCAAATAATGTTTAGGATGTGGCGTGCAGTCTCTAATGCCATTTCTCAACTTTATCATGTCTTTAGCACTAGGTGATACTCTTGAGCTAGAGTGCCAACACTATGTAATTTCTTCATTCACATCATCGGATAGCTTCTTATCAATAAGTGGAAGTGTTCCACCAAAAGCCCATGTTTCATTTTGAAGAGGATCGTCAATTCTCTCTTGTCTTCAAGTGCTTTTCTCAAAGTAGTACAATTTAGATTCAAGTCAATACAAGTTTGTCGCATATATCTACCTTTTTCAAATGATGACTTACCAAAGAGGTTGTAATAACCCTTTGAGTAGTTCTCTTATCCTTCTCCCTACTATTTTTTCCAATACTATTGAGAGCACTAAAAAGATTCTTTACAATAATGCCATTTCTTTCCAATTTTTTATTGACATGAATCTTCAATTTGGAAAGCATATGTCTCATCTTTTGCATCTTTAATAAGTGCATAAAAAGTTGACATTGCTCCACCACTGTCTTGTTGTTGAAAAACATCTTATATAGTCTTGAAGCCCATAACTGAATGGTTCTTTTTGATTTATTCTCTTCCAAATTGGTAATAATCTTTTCATCAATTTCAATTATCCATTTTGGTGATCTAGAACCTTTATGTCGATTATAATTAAGAGATATGTACCATTCCTATGTATTGTCATATTCGACATGGTCAATCATGCAATTTACATTATGAACTAGTAAAATTTCATTCTCCAAATTTTCATTCTCTAAATTTTCAATCTTGACATTATTATTATCAATTGATACATTTTCATTCCCCATCTAAACATATTCATTATCTGACTCTATGATTTCACCTTCGATCAATACATCGTCAACTTGACTCACATTTAACATACCTTGTCTCTTCCTTCGGTGATTTACCTTGTCCCTTTCCCTATATGCTACAATATCTTCATTTGATACCTTCTTTTTGCATTTAACCTTTTGACGACTACTGCTCCCCATTTAGAAAACAAAATCAAACACCTAATCATACATTATGCAATCATTTTTCTCCAAATCCATGAAAATGACCCCCAAAAAATGTGATTGTCAAGTTTGTAGTGACAGAGAATATTTTGAAAAAAACACGCTAGTATTTTGGGTACCTGATCCCATAACGGGTATTTGATCCCAAATTAGATACCTGATATGATATCGGGTACCCAAAATGGATGCCCAAATTTTAAAGGAAAGTCAAAATTTGGAAAGTGTGAGAAATGTGAACAAATTTGTACAAATGTTATTATATATTAGTATTTTGTTAAATATAATACTTGTATATAATTATTATTATGAATATAATTATCATGATTATTATTATTATTATTATATTTTTACTATTATTATTATTATTCAATATAATGTAGTAATATATGTTATTATTATTATGATTATTATATTTAATAGGATATTATATATGATTATTATTATTATTACTATTATTATGACATATAAATATAATATATTAATATATATATAATTATTATTATTACATTTAATAGGATACTATATATGATTTGTTTGAATCAGTCAAAAGGGATCATAGGTTAACCTATCACCCCTTTTGACGCATTTCATCACAATATATATCTCTAGGGGCACTAGGACACCTAGGGAGCTATTTGGTTGTATTCAATGCATCGAAAGGGGTCATACGATAACCTATGACCCCTTTCGATACATTTCATGACAACATATGTCCGTAGGGGCCCTAGGACCCCTAGGGACCTATTTGGTTGTTTCAAATGCGTTGAAAGGGGTCATAAGTTAGCCTATGACCCATTTTGATGCATTTCATGACAACATATGTCCCTACGGGCCCTAGGGCCCCTAGGGACATCGAAAGGGGCCATAGGTTAACCTATAACCTCTTTCGACAAATTTCATGCCAACATATGTCCCAAGGGGCCCTGTTTGGTTGGTTTAAATGCATCGAAGGTGGTCATAGGTTAACTTGTGACCCCTTTTGATGCATTTCATGACAACACATGTCCATAAGGGCCCTAGGACCCCTAGGGACATATTTGGTTTGTTCGAATGCATCAAAAGGGGTCATAGGTTAACCTACAATGCCTTTTGACACAATTCATGACAACACGTCCCTAGGGGCCCTAGGACCCCTAGAGACCTATTTGGTTGTTTATAACGCATCAAAAGGGGTCATGTAATAACCTATGACCCCTTTCAATGCATTTCATGACAACATATGTCCCTAGGGGCCATAGGACCGCTATAGACATATTTGGTTGGTTTGAATGCATCAAAAGGGGTCATAGGTTAGCCTATGACCCCTTCTGATGCATTTCATGACAACATATGTCCCTAGGGGTTGTAGAAACCCTAGGGACCTATTTGGTTGTCTTGAATGCGTCGAAAGATTTGACGCATTTCATGACAACATATGTCCATAGGGATTTGGTTGGTTTCAATGCATCAAAAGGGGTCATAGGTTAACCTATGACCCCTTTCGACACATTTCATGACAACATATGTCCCAAGGGGCCCTAGGACCCCTAGGGACCCTTTTGGTTAGTTTGAATGCATCGAAAGGGGTCATAGGTCTTTTGACGCATTTCATGAGACCTATTTGGTTGGATGGAATGCGTCAAAAGGAGTCATAGGTTAACCTATGATCCCTTTCAACACATTTCATAACAACATATGTCCTTAGGGGCCCTACAACCCCTAGGGGACTATTTGGTTGTTTTGAATGCATTGAAAGGGGTCATATGATAACCTATGATCCATTTTGACGTATTTCATGGCAACATATGTCCTTAGGGACCCTAGGATCCGTAGGGATGTTGAAAGGGGTCATAGGTTAAATTATGACTCCTTTCAATGCATTTTATGATAAAATATATCCGTAGAGGCCCTAGGACCCCTAGGGATGTCGAAAGGGGTCATAACTTAACCTATGACCTCTTTCAACACATTTCATGACAACATAAATTTCTAGAGGCTCTAGGACTCCTAAAGACCTATTTGGTTGGTTCAAAGGCATCGAAAGGGATCATAGGTTAACTTATGACCCTTTTTAATGTATATCATGACAAAATATGTCCCTAGGGGCACTAGGACTCCTAGGGACCTATTTGGTTGTTTTGAATGTGTCAAAAGGGATCATACAATAACCTATGACCCCTTTCGACACATTTCATGACAACATAAGTCCCTAGGGGCCCAAGGAACCTTAGGGATCTATTTGGTTGGTTCAAATGCATTGAAAGGGGTCATAGGTCATAGGTTCACCTATGAGCCCTTTCAACACATTTCATGACAATATATGTCCCTAAGGGCCCTAGGATTCCTAGGGACCTATTTGTTTGTTTCAAATGCATCATGATGCATTTCATGACAATGTATGTCTCTATGTGTCCTAAGACCCCTAGGGACCCATTTGGTTGGTTTGAATGCGTTGAAAGGGGTCATAAGTTAACCTGTGACCACTTTCAACACATTTCATGACAACATATCTCCCTAGGGGCCCTAGGACCCCAAGGGACCCATTTTTTTTTATTCCAATGCATCAAAAGGGGTCATAGGTTAACCTATGACCCCTTTCAACACATTTCATGACAACATATGTCACTAGGGGCCCTAGGACTACTAGGGACCTATTTGGCTAATTCAAATGCATCAAAAGCTGTCAAAGGTTAACCTATGACCCCTTTCGACATATTTCATGACAACATATGTGAATAGGGGCACAAGGAATGGTAGGGACTTAGTTGGTTGGTTTGAATGTGTTAAAAGGGGTCACAGGTTAATCTATGACCCCTTTTGATACATTTCATAAAAAACATATGTCTTTAGGGGCCCTAGGACCCCTATGGACCCATTTTGCTAGTTTGAATGTGTAGAAAGGGGTGATAGGTTAACCTATGACCTCTTTCGATGCAGTTCATCACAATATATGTCCCTAGGGACCCTAGGACCCCCAGGGACCTATATGGTTGGTTTGAATGCATAAAAAAGGGTCATAGGTTAACCTATGACCCCTTTCAATGCATTTCATGACAATATATGTCAGTAGGTGCCCTAGGACACCTAGGGACCCATTTAGTTGGTTTGAATAAGTCAAAAGGGATCATAGGTTAAACTATGACCCCTTTCGATGCATTTCATGACAACATATTTCCTTAGGGGCCCTAGGACCCCTAGGGACCTATTTGGTTGTTTTGAATAGATTGAAAGAGGTCATATGATAATTTATGACCACTTTCGATGCATTTCATGACAACATATGTCCCTAGGGGCCCTAAGACGCCTAGGGATCTATTTGGTTGGTTCAAATTTATCAAATGGGGTCATAGGTTCACTTATGACCCCTTTTGACATATTTCATGATAAAATATGTCAGTAGGGGCCCTAGACCCCTAGGGACCTATTTGGTTCTTTCAAATGCATCGAAAGGGATCATACGATAACCTATGACCCATTTCAATGCATTTCATAACAACATATGTTCATAGGGGCCCTAGGACCCCTAGGGAAAAATTTGGTTCATTCTAACACATTGAAATGGGTAATGGGTTAACCTATGATGCCTTTCAATGCATTTACTGACAACATGTGTCCCTGGGGGCCCTAGAACCCCTAGGGACCTATTTAGTTGGTTTGAATGCATTGAGAGGGGTCATAGGTTAAACTATGGCCCCTTTCAATGCATTTGATGAAATAATATGTCCCTAGGGGCCCTAAGACCCCCTACAGACACATTTGTTTAGTTTGAATGCATCAAAAGGGGTCATAAGTTAATCAATGACCCCTTTCAATGCATTTCATGATAACATATGTCCCGAAGGGCTCATGGACCACTATGGACCCATTTGGTTGGTTTGAATGCATCGAAAGGGGTCATAGGTTAACTTATGACACCTTTCAATGCATTTCATGAGAAAATATGTCCCTAGGGGCCCTAGGACCCCTAGGGACCCATTTGGTTGGTTGCAATTCATTTCATGACAACATATGTCCCTATGGGCCCTAGGACCCCTAGGGATGCATTTGGTTAGTTCGAATGTGTCAAAACAGGCCGTAGGTTAGCCTATGACCCCTTTCAATGCATTTCATAACAACACATGTCCCTAGGGGCCCTAGGACACCTAGGGACCTATTTGGTTGGTTTCAATGCATCAAAAGGGGTCATAGGTTAACCTATGACCCCTTTCGATGCATTTCATGACAACATATGTCCCTATGCGCCCCTAGACCATTAGGGATGCATTTGGTTGGTTTGAATATATCGAAAGTGGTCATAGGTTAAGCTATGGTTGCTTTCAATGCATTTCATGACAACATATGTCCCTATGGGCCTTAGGACCCCTAGGCACCTATTTGGTCAGTTTTGATGCATTTCATGACAACATATGTCCGTAGGGGCCCTAAGACCCCTAGGGACCTATTTGATTAGTTTGAATGCATCGAGACAAAGCATAGGCTAACCTATGACCCCCTTCGATGAATTTCTTGAAAACATATGTTCCTAGGGGCCCTAAGACCCCTAGGGACCTATTTGGTTGGTTCAAATACATCAAAAGAAGTCATAGTTTAACCTATGACCCTTTTCGATGCATTTCATGTCCTAGGGACCTATTCGGTTGTTTCAAATGCATTAGAAGGAGTCATATGATAACCTATGGTCCCTTTTGACACTTTTCATGACAACATATATCCCTAAGGATCCTAGGACCCCTACAGGCCTATTTGGTTGCTTCAAATGCATCGAAAGGGGTCATAGGATAACCTATGACCCCTTTCGATGTATTTTATGACAACATATGGCTCTGCGGGCCCTAGGATCCCCAGGGACCTATTTGGTTGTTTAGATTGCATCAAAAGGGGTCATCCGATAACATATGACCACTTTCGATGCATTTCATGACAACATATGTCCATAGGGGTCTTAGGACCCCTAGGGACCCATTTGGTTGTTTTGAATGGGTTAAAATGATGCATTTCATAACAACATATGTCCCTAGGAGCCCTACGACCCCTATGGACCTATTTGGATGGTTCAAACATGTCAAAACCTTTGAATCCTTTTGAAACATTTCATGACAACCTGTGTCCCTAAATGCCCTAGGACCCCTAGGGACCTATTTGGTTGTTTCAAATGCATTGAAAGGGGTTGTACAATAACCTAGACCCCTCTTGATGCATTTCATGACAACATATGTCCCTAGGGGCCCTAGGACCCCTAGGGACCTATTTATTTGGTTCAAATGCATTAAAAGGGGTCATAGGTTAACCTATGAGCTCTTTTGATGCATTTCATGATAATATGTCCCTATAGGCCCTAGGACCCATAGGGACCCATTTGGTTGGTTTGCATGCATTGAAAGGGGTCATAGGTTAACCTATGACCCTTTTCATTGCATTTCATTACAACATATATTTGGTTGGTTCGAATATGTCGAAAGGCATCACAAGTTAACCTATGACCCCATTTAACACATTTTCATGACAACATATGCCCCTTTGGGCCCTAGGATCCCTAAAGACACATTTGGTTAGTTCAAATGCAACAAAACCTATGACCCCTTTCGACACATTTAATCACAACATATTTCTCTAGGGGCCCTAGGATCCTAAGGACCCATTTGGTTTGTTCAAGTAAGTTGAAAGTAATCATAGGTTAACCTATAACCCCTTTTGACACATTTTATGACAACATATGTCCCTAGGTGTTCTAGGACACCTAGGGATCTATTTGGTTGATTTGAATGCATCGAAAGGGGTCATAAGTTAACATATGACACTTTTTGATGCATTTATGACAACATATGTCCCCAGGGGCCCTAGGACCCCTCGAGACCTATTTGGTTGTTTTGAATGTGTTGAAAGGGTTTATATGATAACCTATGACCTCTTTCGATGCATTTCATGACAATATGTGTCCCCAAGGGATCTAGGACCCCTAGGGACCTATTTGGTTGTTTCAAATGCATCAAAAGGGGTCATAGGTTAACTTGTAACCCCTTTCGAAACATTTCATGACATCATATGTCACTATGGGGCTTTAGGACTCATAGGGTCCCATTTGGATGGTTCCAATGCATTGAAAGTGGTCATAGATTAATCTATGACCCCTTTTGAAACATTTCATGACAACATATTTCCCTAGGGGCCCTATGACCCTTAGGGAGCCATTTGGTTTTTTCGAATGCATTGAAAGGGGTCATAGGTTAACCTATGACCTCTTTTGGCACATTTCATTACAATATGTCACTAGGGGCCCTAAGACCCGTAGGGACCTATTTGGATGGTTCAAATGTGCCTAAAGGTATCATAGGTTAACCTATGACCCCTTTTAATGCATTTCATGATAACATATTTCCCTTGGGGCCCTAGGACCCCTAGGGACCTATTTGGCTATTTCAAATGTATCTAAAAGGGTCATAGATCAACCTATGACCCTTTTTGATGCATTTCATAACAACATATGTCCTTAGGGTCCCTAGGATCCCTACAAACGTCAAAAGGGGTCATAGGTTAATCTATGACCCCTTTCAATGCATTTCATGAGAACATTTGTCCTTAGGGGACCTAGGCCCCTAGGGTCCTATTTGGTTGGTTTAAATGCATTGAAAGGGGTGATATGTTAACCTATGACCCCTTTCGATGCATTTCATAACAATATATGTCTGTAGGGGCCCTAGGACCCATAGGGATGTATTTGGTTGTTTCGAATGCATCAAAAAGGGTTATAGGTTAACCTATGATGCCTTTTGACACAATTCATGACAATAGAGTTTGGTTGTTTTGAATACATCAAAAGGGGTCATACAATAAAGTATGATCTGTTTTGATGCATTTCATGACAACATATGTCCCCACTATGGACATATTTGGTTGGTTCAAATGCGTGGAAAGGGGTCATAGGTTAACCTATGACCTCTTTTTATGCATTCCATGATAACATATGTCCCTAGGCACCTTGGGACCCTTATGGACCCATTTGGCTAGTTTGAATGCATCAAAAGGGGTCATAGGTTAACCTATGACCCATTTTGATGCATTTCATCACAATATATGTCCCTAGGGCACCCCTATGGACATATGTTGTGATGAAATGCATAGAAATGGGTCATAGGTTAACCTATGATCCCTTTCAATGTATTTCATGACAACATATGTCACTAGTGGCCCTAGGACCCCTAGGGACTCATTTGGTTGGTTCAGAGGGTCATAGGTTAACCTATGACTCGTTTCGATGTATTTCATGACAACATATTTCCCTAGGAGCCCTAAGGCCCCTAGGGACCTATTTGGTTGTTTCAAATAGATTGAAAGGGGTCATATGATAACCTATGACCCCTTTCCATGAATTTCATGACAACATATGTCCCTAGGGGCCCTCCGATGCCTAGGGACCTATTTAGTTGGTTTAAATACATCGAATGAAGTCACCTATGATTCCTTTTGACAAATTTCATGACAATATATGTCTTTAGGGGCCCTAGGACCCCTAGGGACCCATTTGGTTGTTTCAAATGCATCGAAAGCGGTCATGTGATAACCTATGATCCCTTTCGACGCATTTCATGAAAACATATGTTGATAGGGGCCCTAGAGCCCCTAGGGAACAATTTGGTTGGTTTGAATGTGTTGAAATGGGTCATATTTTAACCTATGATGCCTTTCAACACATTTACTAACAACATATGTCCCTTAGGGCCTTAGGACCCCTAGGGACCTATTTGGTTAATTCGAATGCATCGACAAGGGTCATAAGTTAATCTATGATCCCTTTCAACACATTCCATGACAACATAAGCCCCTAAGGGCCCTAGGACCCCTATCGACTCATTTGGTTGGTTTGAATGTGTCAAAAGGGGTCATAAGTTAATCAATTACCCTTTTCAATGCATTTCGTGAGAACATATGTCCTTAAGGGCCCAAGGACTACTAGGGATTCATTTGGTTCATTCAAATGTGTTGAAAGGGGTCACAAGTTAACCTATGACCCCTTTCGACATATTTCATGAGAAAATATGTCCTTGGGGGCTCTAGGACCCCTAGGGACTCATTTGGTTGGTTGAAATGCATTTTATGACAGCATATGTCCATAGGGGCCTTAGGACACCTAGGGATGCATTTGGCCTGTTCAAATGTGTCGAAAGGGGTCGTTGATTAACCTAAGACCTCTTTCGATGCATTTAATAAAAAAACATGTCCTTAGGGTCCCTAGGACCCCTAGGGACCTATTTGGTTCATTTTAATACATCAAAAAGGGTCATAGGTTAAGACACATTTCATGACAACATATGTTCCTATGGGCCCTTGGACCATTAGGCACCCATTTGGTTGGTTTGAATGCATCAAAAGTCGTCATAGGTTAAACTATGGTTGCTTTCAATGCATTTCATGATAACATATATCCCTAGGGGCCCTAGGACTGCTAGGCACCTATTTGATTGGTTCAAATATGTTGAAAGGGGTCACAGGTTAACCTATGACCCCTTTCAATGCATTTCATGACAACATATGTCCTTGGGGGCCCTAGGACCCGTAGGGACCTATTTGGTTGGTTCAAATGCATCAAGATAGAGCATACTCTAACTTGTGACTCCTTTCGATGAATTTCATGATAACATATGCCCCTAGGGACTCTAAGACCCCTAGGGACCCATTTGGTTGGTTTGAATGCATCAAAAGGGGTCATAGTTTAACCTATGGCCCTTTTTAATACATTTCATGACAAGATATGTCCTGAGGGGTGCTAGGACCTCTAGGGACCTATTCAAATGTTTCAAATGTGTCGAAAGGAGTCATAAAATAACCTTTGATCCCTTTCGATGCTTTTCATGACAACATATATCCTTAGGGACCCTAGGACCCCTAGGGTCCTATTTGGTTGGTTTGAATGCATAGAAAGGGATAATACGATAACCTACGACCCCTTTCAATGCATTTGATGAAAACATATATCCCTATGGGCCCTAGGACCCCTAGGGACCGATTTGGTTGTTTCGATTGCATCAAAAGGGGTCATCAGATAACCTATGACCCCTCTCAATGCATTTCATGACAACATATGTCCATAGGGGTCCTAAGACCCCTAGGGACCCATTTGGTTGGCTTGAATGTGTTGAAAGGCATTAATCTATGACATCTTTTGATGCATTTCATAACAACATATGTCCCTAGGGGCCCTAGGACCCCAATAGACCTATTTGGTTGGTTCGAATTCGTTGAAACCTATGACCCCTTTCGACACATTCATGAAAACCTATGTCCCTAAGGGCCCTATGACCCTTAGAGACCTATTTGGTTGTTTTGATCATGTCAAAAGGGAGTGTACTATATGTTATGACCCATTTTGATGCATTTCATGACAACATATGTCCCTAGGGCCCTATTTGTTTGGTTTGAATGCATTGAAAGGGGTCATAGGTTAAGCTATGACCCATTTCGATGCATTTCATGATAACATTGGTTGGTTTGAATGCATTGAAAATTTTGATGCATTTCATGATAGCATATGTCCCTAGGGACCTTAGGACCCCAAGGGACTTGTTTGGTTTTTTTGAATGTGTCAAAAGGTGTCATAGTTTAACATATGACCCCTTTCAATGCATTTCATGGAAACATGTCCCAATGGGACCTAGGACCCTTAGAGACCCATTTGGTTGGTCTAAATGCATCAAAAAGGGTCATAGGTTAACTTATGACCCCTTTCAATGCATTTCATCACAATATATTTCACTAGGGGCCTTAGGACCCTAAGAACCCATTTGGTTGGCTCCAATAAGTTGAAAGGGGTCATAGGTTATCCTATTATCCCTTTCAATGCATTTCATGACAACATATGTCCCTAGGAGCCCTAGGACCCCTAGGGACCTTTTAGGTTGGTTTGAATGCATCAAAAGGGGTCATAAGTTAACCTATGACTCCTTTTGATGCATTTATGACAACATATGTCCCTAGAGGCCCTAGGACTCATAGGGACCTATTTGGTTGTTTTGAATGCATTGAAAGGGTTCATACGATAACCTATGGCTGCTTTCGATGCATTTCATGATAACACATTTCCCTAGGGGAGCTAAAACTCCTAGGGATCTATTTGATTGTTTTGAATGCATTGAAAGGGGTCATAGGTTAACCTATGACCCCTTTCGATGCATTTGATGACAACATATTTCCTTAGGGGCATTAGGTACCCTAGGGACATAATAAGTTGTTTTGAATACATCAAAAGGGGTCATATGATAATGTATGACTCCTTTCGATGCATTTCAAGACAACATATGTTCATAGGGGCACTGGGACCCCTAGGGACCCATTTTGTTGGTTTGACGCATTTCATGACAACATATGTCCCTAGGAGCCTTAGGAACCCCAGAGACCTATTTGGTTGGTTTGAATGTGTTGAAAGGGGTCATAGGTTAACCTATGACCCCTTTCGATGCATTTTATGAGAACATATGTCCCTAGGGGTGCAGGGATTGCTAGGGACCCATTTGGTTGGTTCAAATGCATTGAAAGGGGTCATGGTTAACCTATGACCCCTTTCAATGCATTTCATGACAAAATATGTCCCTAGGGGCCTTAGGACTCCTAGGGACCCATTTGGTTGGTTCAAATGTGTTGAAAGGGTTCATAGGTTAACCTATGACCTCTTTTGATGAATTTCATCACAAAACATTTCCCTAGGAATCCTAGGACCCCTAGGGACCTATTTAGTTGGTTTGAATGCATCAAAATGGGTCATCAGTTAACCTATGACCTGTTTCAATGCATTTCATGACAACATATGTCCTTGTGGGCCCTAGTACCACTAGGAGCCTATTTAGTTGGTTTGAATGCATCGAAGGGGGTCATAGGTTAACTTATGGCCATTTTCAATGCATTTCATGACAACATATGTCCTTAGGGGCCATAGGACCCCTAGGGAGTGGTTTGGTTGGTTTAAATGTGTCGAAAGGGATCATAGGATAACTTATGACCCCTTGCGATGCATTTCATAACAACATATGTTGTTAGAGGCCATAGGACCCCTAGTGATCTATTTGGTTGGTTCAAATGCGTCAAAAGGGGTCATAGGTCATTTTTACTCATTTCATGACAACATATGTTCCTATAGGTCCTAGGGTCCCTAGGGACATATGTTTTCATGAAATGTGTCAAAAGGGGTCATAGGTTAACATATGACCATTTTCTATGCATTGCATGAAACCATGTCCCTAGGGGCCCTAGTACCCATAGGGACCTTTTTTGGTTGTTTTGAATGCATCAAAAGGGGTCATACGATAACCTATTACCCATTTTGACACATTTGATGATAGCATATGTCCCTAGGGACCCTAGGATGCCTAAAGACCTATTTGATTAGTTCAAATGCCTTAAAAATGGTCATACCTATGACCCCTTTTGATGCATTTCATGACAACATATGTCCCTAGGGGCCCTAGGGGCCCTAGGACCCCTAGGGACCCATTTGGTTGGTTTGAATGCATTGAAAGGGGTCATAGGTTAACCTGTGACCCCTTTCAATGCATTTCATTACAATATATATCCCTAGGGGACCTAAGATGCCTAAGGACATTTTTGGTTGTTTCGAATGCATCAAAAGGGGTCATAGCTTAACCTATAACCCCTTTCGATGCATTTCATGACAACATATATTCTTATGGGCCTATGACACCTAGTGACCTTTTTGGTTGGTTTGAATGCATCAAAAGGGGTCAACCTTTGATCCCTTTTGATGCATTTCATGATGACATATATCCCTAGGTTCCCTAAGACCCCTAGGGATCAATTTGGTTTTTTTGAATGCATCGTCAGGGGCCATATGGTAACCTATGACCTCTTTTGATGCATTTCATGACCACATATGTCCCTAGGGGTCCTAAGATCCCAAGGGATGTTTCAATGCATTTCATGACAACATATATCTTTAGGGGCCCTAGGACCCCAAGGGATGTTGAAAGGGGTCATACCCCTTTCAACATATTTCATGACAACATATATCTCTAGGGGCCCTTGGACCCCTAGGGTTGTCAAAAGGGGTCATAGGTTAAGATTTGACCTCTTTCGATGCATTTGATGACAAAATGTCTTTAGGGGCGCTAAAACTCCTAACGACCTATTTGTTTGGTTCAAATGCATCAAAAGTAGACGCATTTTTAGGACAACACATCCTTAGCAGCCTTAGGACCTTTAGAGACCTATTTGGTTGTTTCAAATGTGTCAAAAGAGATCATATGATAGTCTATGACCCCATTCGACACATTTTATGAGAGCATATGTACCTAGGCACCCTAGAACCCCTATAGACCTATTTGTTTGATTCAAATGCGTAAAAAGTGATAATAGGTTAACCTATGACCCCTTTTGATACATTTCATGACAAAATATGTCCTTAGGGGTCCTAGGACCCATAGGGACTTATTTTATTGTTTCAAATGCATCAAAAGAGGTCATATGATAACCTATGACCCCTTTCGATATATTTCATGACAATATATGTTCATAGGAGCCCTATGACCCCTAGGTACCTATTTAGTTGGTTTGAATGGGTTGAAAGGGGTCATAGGTTAACCTATGGCCCCTTTTAATGCATTTCATGATGACATATGTCCCCAGGGGCCTTAGGACCCCTCGAGACCTGTTTGGTTGTTTCAAATGCGTCAAAATAAGTCATACGATAACCTATGACCCCTTTCAACACATTTCATGACAACATATGTTCATAGGGGCCGTAGGATCCCTAGGGACCCATTTGTTTGGTTCGCATGTGTTGAAAGTGGTGAAAGGTTAACCTATTACCCCTTTTGACGTATTTCATGACAACATGTGTCCCTAGGGGTGCTAGGACTCCTAAGTACCTATTTGGTTGGTTTGAATGCGTGAAAAGGGGTCATAGGATAACCTATGACCCCTTTCAACACATTTCATGACAACATATGTCCCTAAGGTTCCTAAGACTCCTAGGGACCTATTTGGTTGTTTCGAATGTGTCAAATGGGGTCATACGATTACCTATGACTCTTTTCGAGGTGTTTCATGAAAACATATTTCCCTAGGGGCCGTAGTACCCATAACGATATATTTTGTTGATTTGAATGCATCGAAAGGGGTCACAGGTTAATCTATTACTCCTTTCAATGCATTTCATGACAACATATTTCCTTAGGACCCCTTTGGTTGGTTCAAATGTGTCGAAAAGGGTTGTAGGTTAACCTATGACCCCTTTCAATGCATTTCATCACAACATATGTCTCTAGGGGCCCTAGGACACCTAAGGATGTATTTGGTTGGTTTGAATGCATCGAACGGGGTCATAGGTTAACCTATGAGCCCTTTTGACTCATTTCATGACAACATATGTCCCTAGGGGCCCTAGGACGCCTAGGGACCTATTTGGTTGGTTCAAATGTATCAAAAGGATCTATGACCCCTTTTGATGCATTTCATGACAACATATGTCCCTAGGGGCCTTAGGACCCCTAGGGACCCATTTGGTTGGTTCGAATGCATCGAGAGGGGTCATAGGTTTATCTATGATCCCTTTCAATACGTTTGATGACAATATTATATTTAATAATAATAATCATAATAATCATATATATTACTATATCTAATAATAATAATAATCATAATCATATATAATAATAATAATTAATAATAATAATAATCATATGTCATAATAATAGTTAATAATAATAATGCCCACAATTCTAAAATTTTGGTTTCCCTCCAAAATTTGGGCGGTTTCCCTCGACAATTTCAAAAATTGTGGTTGAGCTATGAATGTTTGAAAGAATTTTGGCCATCAGTTTTTAGGTATTCGATTTCATATTGGGTATTCGATCTGGTATCAGATACTTGATTTGAAATTGGGTATCCGATTAGGCTTAGGATTTACCAAACCTATTTCCTCAACTCAAAAAATGTGTTTGAGAAATGTTTCACTGACATTTAGACTTCAAGTAGCCATTTGACAATATTATTTTCATCAAAATTTATTGAAACAAAAAGGGTTTTTTTATAACACTCTCAAGATTCCATCAATATAATTGCTGCCAAATTCTGAGTTTGATAAATATTTATTACTTAAGTTTTAATAAAGAGGATTGTAAAGTGTTGATTGACATAGTGATTAAAAAATAGCTATAGCTTTCAAATGGTATAATATTTTTGAAATCCAAAAGTTGCGTCACATTCTATGCTTTGCCTAGTATAAGGAAAAAAATTAATTTGATAAAGTTTTTAATTAGTTAAAGTGGTCAGACAAGAGAATTTTTTATTTTGGAAAAATTATAGTAGAAAACTCATATTTAATTATTTATTTGGAATAAAAATACCCAAAAATATGTGTCACATCTGGGCACAAGTCTACTTTTTATATTTACAATTATATTAAAAAATATTATCATTTGATTTTGATTAAGGTGGTCAAACATACACCTACTTTTTATTTTTGCCCTAAAATTTTTGTAGTACTACATTAAATCTAAACTTTTGACCAATCAAATAAATTTTTCTCCAGATAAGGCCTAGTAGTTTAGAAACTACATTCAATTTCCTACAGATTATTTTCTTACAAATTTTTGGTATAAAGTCCAGAACAACTTTTAAATTATGTCTCAAGTTGACATAATCTTGATTTGCTGGTTTTTCACTACTACTTAAGGCCATAGTTTGTTTGACCATGGTCTTGCACATACCCAAAAACTAAGACCGAGGTAGGGTTTGGAAAAGAATACCAGAAATTAAATTAACAAATTTGATAGTTTACAAATTTTTCTCTATCAGATTTATATTGGATTTTGTTTATATATATATATATATATATATAATATAAAATTACCATAGTAAATAAATTACTGTGGTAATATTTATATTAAAATGGAAATTTTACTATACTAGAAAATTGTTTATATATATATATATATATATATATATATATATATATATATATATATTTGGGGTGGGTGGGGGGGGGGGGGGGGGTGGTGGTGGGGGTGGTATCTTTTCATTTTATTTTATAAATAAATAAAAATAATAAGGCAGGGATCGAGGGCCATTACCTCCCATGTCCCCAAACTGCTCACAACTTTGTTGCTGAGGTAGCCAAGGTTGTTGTACGTAGCCGCCTATGAGCCTTAAAAAAAGTGATTTTTTCAAACAATTTTAATTAAATAAAATTTTTAATATACTTTTAAAAACAATTAGTTTATTATTAAATATTAATAATAATAATTATACTATTAAATTACTAATTATTGTTATTAATAAATAAATAAATAATATTTTTATTAATAATTTAATAATTACTATTTAATTTTAATAATATTTATTAAACATATATAGTTTTAGAGTTATCATTATGTTGTATTATAACTCTTTTTTTTATTGGAGAGTTTTTAAGGAAGTGTGGATTTTAGTAAATGGTAATTCATTTTATATATTAAAAAAAAATTATGGGTTTTTATATTTAGATGACTTTTATGAATTTTTGAGTCTTTTGAGATTCTTGTGAACTAAAAGACCTTAGCAAATATGACACTTGAAGAGAAGAAAACTTGAACCCTATTTGTAAATCAAAACTTTTATGTTTTCAAACAAATTCTTTATGAAATTGTATTTAGTGTGATGTATGGTTTACTTTGACTGGGGTTGGCTTTGACTTAGTATGTAGACTAGTTTTGGATGTTTATTATAGGCCTAGGAGTTAATATTTTATGATGTATATGAGATGTCATAGTCTATGTTTTGATCTTTCAGTTATGAACCAACTGCTTGTATAGAACTGATGTGGTCATTGTGACTGTTAGTAAATAGTTTTTTCCATTTAATTTCAAAACTCAAAGATAGAAAAAACTCTTCATAAACTAACATATTGAAATTCCAAAAATGTTAAGGAATTCTCTACTTAGTATTACTTCACAATACTATAAGGTGCAACAACCAATTTGAAAAGATGTTCATTAATTCCTCCTTTGAGGGAAAACCTTCCCAATAAGTATTTTAAAGTAAATACTAGAAAAGCTTAAACAATCAATTCATAAAAATGAAAAGAATGTGCAGATTGAAAAGCCACTTAAATTTTATAACCAAGATCATCCACATAATTAATCTCTATAGATGAAAATGATTTGAAGTTCACTTTTACCACTATCTATTCAAATTCTCTCAATCTCAACAATAAGATTCTAAATTGCAATAAGACAATGTAAACCTTTTCATAAATGACCAATCTCCTCAAGGATACAAATCATTATAGAACAAACAATATTATCTATTCCAGAAAAACTTCAAAAAATAAAACTGTAGAATCTTATATTTTCTTATCACAACCAAAATTTTGCATCAAAGTTTTCTTTCTAGAATGCAAATATTAAATCCAAAAATATTTCTAGTTTCACATCAACTGAGAGAGTCCTTTTGAATATAGTTATTACATATATATCCTTCAAGACTAGATAAAAGAATCCAAAATTACCCCTGCCAGGAGTAGATAGTTATTTGGTTACTTAACCAAACTAATTGAATAAAAAAAAATAGAGAAAAAAAAAAACTAGAAGACACGCAACTAAGAAATTCCAAGTGTCACATAGGTTTGTCCATGCCAACAACAATCCTTCCAACTTTCTAGCTTTCATATATAGCAGTAAAGGATGAGGTGATTGATTGATGTGGTAGACCGAGAAAAGTAATCCTCTACTTCTAGACTTCTTTTTCCTTCTTCAACTCCACTATCTTTCCTTCGTTCATCTCTAGGTGTTTCTGATTGATTATCAACATGGCCTTGACATGGGAAATGTTCAAAAAATCTTATTTCATAGGTGATTTCTTTTCTTGAAGCTCCAAGAACCTCTTCTATACTTGTTTTCTGATATCTTCTATGGATAAGATCGAGTCACTTTCTCCTTTTGCACACTTCTTATAAAACCACTTTAGGTCATTGATAATTATATCATCTATGAACCCAAGCTCAGATAACATTTCTTTGACTTTAGCTACACCTTGCATGATTGCTTCATTTCTCCATTCAATGCATTCTCAGATCACATGGAAAGTTTTATCGTCAAGACTAGCCATAGGGCATTCAGAGATGAATTTTTGTAGGCCATGCCCCTATATTTCATCAATCCATAGTATCACTTTTGTCCAATTATTTTTCTCCTTCTCATATCCCCTGATATTTGATTTTACCTTCTTAGTGGTAATCAAAGTTTCTTTACGAGTATCACTCAAGAGATTCACGTGTATTATTGCTTTAGTTCGCATAGTCTGAACCCATTCTTCAAATATCTTACCTGTGGCTTGACACTTTTGCAAATTATCCAAGAATTGTTGATTAGTTAGAGACTTGACATCAACAATGGCTAACATTTCATTAATTAGCTTCGATTCAAGATGTAGAATTGCATTGATATAGTGGGCCATAATTCCCATAGCTTCCTTCATACTTTTCTTATCTTTAACATCTTTCCATACCTAGTTTGCAATCTTCTTGTTAGATACTTTAAATATTTTCAAATCCACAGCTCTATTGCCTTTACCGAGGTCTAGTTTTGACACTTGATAATCTTGAGGCATGAGTTCTTCCTAAATTTTATCACATGGGGGTTTGGAAATTTTTGCCACCCACCATCCTGTCTCTTTGTCAAAATCGAGTCGAGACTCCATTTTTGCTTTCTTAACTTTAGAAGACCTTCCAAGGCATTTTTTCACCAAGTCATCCACTAGCATAGAGAGTGGTACCATGCTTCTTTTCTTTTCTATAGAGGTCTCCAACCACTTAGGTGTCAAATGCTCTTTTGTAGGCATGACATTATTGTCAATCAAAGCTAGAGTACTCATTGATGCACTACTACCTTCTACCATTTTTTGCAATGACTTATATTGAGTTAGACATATCAGGGGCAATGATCTATTTTGTTGCCTCTTCAATTTCTAGGGAATCCAATTTTATTGCAATCTCACTCTCTGCTCTATTTTGCACAATCCTATTGCTTCAGGTGGATGAACGAGTAGTTCTTTTAGTGCTTGCTATTTGAAGTTGAATCGGAGGAACAGATACTTCAACTTCAGCTTCATTTTGACTTGCAATAGAATCACCAATAGCAACATTAGAGGGCACAATCATCTTTGTTAAAGGCTTCACCTTTTTAGCTCTTGAATGCTTTTGGGATTTTCTTGAATTGATGCTTGATCCATCTATTGAGCTAACCAATTTTCTATTCTCTTCAAAACTCCTATCATGCGGGAATACAAATCTTCTTCTTCTCTCTTGTTCCAATCTAGCTTAGGGATAGGGAGACATTCAATTTGTTCAATATATAGAAGATCAACCATTTCCTCATTATCATTTTCTTTTATCTCATTGATGTCAAGTTGAACTTTGAATGCTTGTATTTGGCTTATGGTCAATCTTGAACATAATCTTTTTCTCACTTCATACTCATCAAAGCAATTGGCCCAGTAGTCTTCTAAGTGAGGAACATTCCTGATGGAGGACACATATTTTGGATTTTCTTGGAAAATCCTACATAATTGAAGCTCTCTCTAGCAAGGTAGGGCTTGAGGCATTGTTTGGACATTGGTGAATCTATTAACATAGCCTATTTGACATTAGGCCATCTAGATTGGCTGATTTCTATAGGAAATAGGGCAACACGAGTCTTTTTAAATTTTTAGACAAGTGAGTGACATGCAAGAGTTGTGTATAGATTTCAGAAAGGAAAATGTCATCAAGACAATAGCGAGGAAACTTAAGAGGTTCTCTAGTAAAAACCCCAATTTTGATGTAGGTGAATCTAGAGAGTTGTATATAAAAATAATGATAAACCTTAATAGCTTGCATAGATTCTTCAGAGACCCTACAATTCTCTTTGCCTAGGAGCTCAAAAACTACTCTCCCTAGAAACATGTCATTAATCCTCTGGAACTCCTTGTAGGGCTCTTTTTCTTGTAGACTACCATAATACTGATATATGGTCATGTCTTCTATCTAGGTTCATGTGGTAGTCCTTCCCATTCTTTTGACATAGCCAGGATGTCAACCAAAAAGGAGGACATGAAGAAAGGGCCCAAGTTATTCAGATCTACAAGACCTGAGTGCAAACCTTTGGCTATCAAATCTACCTAGTTAATGGATTTATGTCCCTCAATTTTTTTTTGAATGAACAAATACATCCAATCATTCCAATGAAAGGCATGCTCATTTCTTTTTACTCTATTGATAAGAAAAACTATGTCAGCGATATCTTTAATGAAATGCTCAATAGTTAGTGGTTTGGGTAATCTTGAGCCTCTTAGTGCTAGCTTTAAAAGCTAGTTCTATGCCACAATAGAATCATAATCTTTCTTTTTCTTTTCATACAAGCATCTTCAAGCCCATGGCTCATAGGGTTCTTTATGAGGTATCCTTAAGTAGGAACTAACTGTAACTCTATCAATTCTAACTAGAACATCACCTGTGACCTTCTTTATACATCTGGTATGAGTATCATAATGATTCAAATACTCAATAATCACCTCTAGATATCCTATGGAAGTTGAGAAAGTAGCGGCTTCTACCAGACCACTACTAATGAGTTTCTGGTAATTGGGTCCAGCTTGTGCATTCTTTACTCTCTCTACAAGTCAGGTTAGGTCTACATTGACTAGAAAATTATCCCAAATCTTAGACAAAGAGCTTAACAAATAGGTTTTCTTAGGTTTAGGGAGCTTAGGTTAGAAAAGGGTCATGGCTGCCTTGATAGGAAATCAAAAACTTAAAATTCTTAAAAAGAAAACTTTAATCCAGAGAAACAGGAGTAAGAAAATAAAATATGTAGATGAAGCCAAAATGTGCACTCACTAGGTTTTTTCTAAGTCAAGCACTTCCAATTTTGTTCTTACCAACTTGATGTTTTGGCTTCAACATAACAAGATAGGCAATTAAGCTAGAAAAGGAAGGATTTTATAGCATGAGATTTTGGAAAATCAAGGATAGATATGGAGTGTGTGAAATCATTAATATGAACATGTGAATTTATTTGACAAGACTTTCTAGCCATTTATCATTGATCATCTCCATCACATCAATATGCGAGCTCATTTTAATGATGCTAGATAATCATTACTTTTACTTTCCTAGAAATAATTGGTACTTTTGACACATGCCACTTAATTGTCATATTTATTTCCTTTTTCATCTTTGACAAATGGCAAGGAAGTGGGGCCTCCTTCAAGTAAAACATACATACTTTGTTTAACTAAATCTCTACAAGAAGAAAACTAGTATAATCATTAGAAATAAAAGAGATGAAGTTGAAGTTGAAGCTATCTTTTCTTGCTTCAACTTCAACTCCTTCTTTTCATGAGATCTATTGGAGTAATAGGAAAGAAGGATTCAATATTTGTGGGAAAGATATTGACTTGAAGTAGAAGTTGAAATAAATGGGTACTAGGTTCAAGTTCAACTTTGATTTAGCAAAATTTTGGGTATCAGTATCTAAAATCAACAAGACAAATATAGGGCTAACGTTGACCTTATGATATTTTTTTCTATTTTGAGCATAGGGTAGGTTGTCTTTATGTATGTTGCAATGAAGGTCATAGCCCTAAAGAGGCTTGCTAGGTAACCCATTGTAGGATGTTTTAATAAGTGATATCATTTCATTAAAAGGGTTTAAAATGAATTAAAAAGAGTTAGTGGATTCCTTTCCCATGCCTTGAGTGTTAGTATAGGTTGGGATGGGAGTAGAAATGATTCTTGGTTGTGAATTTTCCTTATTAGTATACCTTGTCTATACAAAAGGATATTGATGCAACCTAGAGTCACTAAGGGGTTAGAGTCTAGAGAGGCTACTAGGATAACCTTAGAGTTGACTAATGTGATGATGCTTTCCCACTTGCATAGTATATTTCCTACATGTCTTTGTTTCCTCTAGGTTTAGATATTATTTGCATCTTGGTACCTTTGAGATAGATTTCTATTAGGTTTTTATTGACCTAGATGTTGGTTATGAATTTTAGGATTGACATCTGTATGAGCCTTGAGATTATATCCTCAAGATGGTGGGAGTGGGCCATTTAGGTTTCACTAGGTTGGGTGGTAGTGTTTCTTATAACATTGAGATCTGATAGCTAGATTTTATTGCTAGATGCATTTGTACACTGTTCCTTTCATTCTATTCTTGTGTTTATTTTGGATGGTTATACTTTGTTGTACTATACTTGATTATTAGAGATCTTTTGAGATGATGTATATTCTTTGAGCTTTTCATAGACTATGACTTGTACAATGGATGATTATGCATTCTATGTATGCCATGTGGCATCTCATGTAATTGTATATTAAAAAATTAGATTCATACTTGTGATTATCCTATGATGTGGATTTATTACAAATTAGATTTAGTATTAATACAAATTATGTATGTGATTCAACATCATGGAACCCTTAAGAGATGTAATTTGTTTTCTTTTATGTGAAGAATTGCTTCTGCTATTTTATCTCTTGATGTTTTAATCTATAAAAAGTGTTTGACAAACTTAGTGAAACTTTAGGTTAATTTTGTTTGGGTTCCCTAGCAAGGTGTTACATTTGGTGTCAGAGGCTGAGTTTCTACATTGGGAGCTTTGGGTATATTGAAACATTACTAGATGATAATTAGTTAACTAAAATAGAACTTAAACTTCTATATGTAGTTATGACAACTAGAACACTTGTACTTCAAACTGAAATATACTTAAAATGATGCAGCGAAAGGTAGGAGGATCCCCAAAGGAGATGTCCAAACCCCTAGCAAATTTCCAACAAGATCCAACTTACAATCCCAATCCTAGCTAGTCAAAATTCACAATTGGATATGAACACCAAGAAGAATCCACACTTTTACTATCAGGTCCACCAAGCAATCCCCTGGTTCTCTACCTGCAACCCTAGCTCTTCAAAGTTTGCATCCTCTTCTCCGAGCTTGATGACCACACTTCTCAAACTACCTAAAGTCTCCACAAAACCCCTTACTTATACCCAAATAAGGCACAAGTCAACCTAGTTCAATAAAACAAAATTAAATCCCTTACATTAAATATATGTTGAGCCACAAGTTGTCTCACAAACAACTTGACACCTATAGGAGCCAAGACCCAAATAAGTGTTAGCAAAACTAGGCCAAACACTGATAAGCATGCACATATTTTTCAGCTTGTAGTGCAAAATGAGCACCACAAACCATGCTAATATCCATAGTCATTACCAAGAAACACAAAGTATGCCAAGCTCCCAGAGTATGCCAAGATCCACGGCATAAACTATTTCCAATAATGACCAAGCACCACTCCTTTGGTGATCAAGTTCACAACATCTAAATCAAATAACCCCAACATGCATGATTACAAGAAAGCCTAGGATGCTCCTGCATAAGACACCCCAAGATCAAAAAGATGTTCTAGTAGCTAGAAAAACATCTTTTGGGATTCAACACATAAATCTAAAACTAGTTCTTCACATACATATCCTCCAAGTTCTCAACTTGTACACTCTTTCCCTTTTTCTTCTACTTATTCACATCCATCCTTGATGTTCTATAGGTTTTCTTTCCATATGGATCTCCAACCTTCTCAAAATTTTCCAACTCAACTTGGCTACCAATACTCAGGTTCCTCCTACTAAGTTCTTCATTTTGCAAAGGAATCAAGGAAAACTCTCTGCCACCTTCCTCAATAGTAAACACATTCTTGAAACAATCATGCACAACCCTACAATCATACTACCAAGGTCTACTAAGCAACACATGACAACTCTTCATGTCCACAATATCACATAACACTTGATTATTATACTGCCCAATCTGGAAATCAATAAGGCATTGCTCCCTTACTTCCAAAGTATGTTCACCTTGCAACCAACCATTCCTATAAGGATAAGGATGCCTCACTCTCTTCAAACCAAGTTTTTGAACCATCTCCTTAGCAACAAGGTTATCAATTCTACCACCATCCACAATCACCTTGCAAACTTTACCACCAAACTTACAACAAGTCCTTAAAAAACTAGTCCTCTAACAATAATCCAATGTTATCTAACCAACCAATACTCACCAAGCTAGAAAACTCTATCCTTGCTTAGGCTAACTATCCTAGACTACAACCTCATTTACAAAAATAGTTGTTCTATCAAGTGGGCATTGATTAGATCTATGCCCTTCTTTACCACATCTAAAATAATTACCTCTAAACCCACCTCTTCCTATCCTCCTTTTCTGATCAATAGGTTTTGTATCACCTTTTACACTCAATTTAGCTCGTGCCAAGCTATCCTACTTCTCCTTCCATCTAGCATTACCTTAAACTTTCCTCTTGAACTTATCTTTTACCTTTAGGGAATAATGATAAGCATCATCAACTGAAAAAATATTTAGGATAAAAACCTCATCCTAAATATTGAATTTCAAATCATTAGTGTACCTACCTACCTTTTCTTTTACAATTCTCTATGTCCAGGTTGAATAATGAACTTGTAGAACTCCTCGGTATAATCTTTCACAATCATATCTTTTTGCTTCAGATTTTGTAACCTCTTAAACAACTCAAGTTCATAATTAGTAGGAATGAACTTAGCCTTCAATGTAGTCACATCAATCTCCATCTAGTGATCTTCATCTCATTTTCTTCTTCTTTATCTCTTTACAATTCCTTCCACCAAAGAACAACATGTCCTTTCAACTTAGTTTGTTCCAACCTCACTTTGAGTAGATCCTTAATATCCTCAAGCTCAAAGTAGTCTTCCAATTCACTAATCCAATCAATTGAGTCTTTAGGAGTCAAAGTACCTAAGAAATTAGATACCTCTATCTTATGCTTCAACTTGAACTGAGATCCAAGTCTATGAAATCGACTAGCCCTAGTTCCAATAGGTCTCTCCACATGATCAATTCTATCCTCACCACTTGATCTAGTAACTTCAAAGTCTTCAACAACTTCATCATATCCATATTTAGTACCCACATGCCTAGGCACACCACATAAAACACTCACAATTTCAACAATTATGTCACTCTTCATCATTGCAACCTTAGATCTAAATTCAAGTCTAATCATATCTAAGATCCTTTCTTCCACAACATCGCTAAGATCACCAATTTCCCTAGGGTCCAATTTTCTTGGAGGACTCTTCAAAAATTTTCAAAAACCCTAAAGAATAGATCACAAATCTAGAAGATCAATCAACCACAAGATCAACCTTCTCTACAAATCCTGGTGTAAATTCCCTCAACTTCGGCGATCTATCAACACACATAGGAAAACCTTCACTCTTATACCACCTGATGTAGTGAAAGTTTGGAGAATCCCCAAAGGAGATGTCCAAATCCCTAGAAAATAACCACACAATGGAAACAACACAAAAATGCAACAATAATGTAAGATCTGATACTAAATCACAACTCTTTATTCATCAAAATAATTGTGTACATGAAATATGGCCAGTTGTAAGGCCTTTTGGGTTAGGGATAAAACCAAAGAGAAATTACAATATTAGTTCTGCAAGATTCAACAAGATTCAACTTAAAATCCCATCCTAGCTAGTCTAGATCCACAACTAGATAAGAACACTAAGAAGAATCCAAACTTGTACCCTCAGGTCCACCAAGCAATCCTCTAATTCTCAATCCACAACCCTAGCTCTTCAAAGTTCACATCCTCTTCTCCAAGATGGATGCCCACACTTCTCATACTACCTAAAGACTCCACAAAACCCCTTACTTATACCCAACCAAGCCACAAGTCAACCTAGTTCAATACAAACTAAATTAAATCCCTTACATTAAATATATGTTGAGCCACAAGTTGTCTCATAGATAACTCAACACCAAACTAAGTGTCAACAAAACCAAGCTAAGCACTAGTAAATTTCTAAGAATTTTTGAGATCCAAGTAAAAATTGAGCACCATAGACCATGCCAAACTCCAATACAATGCGAAACTCCAAGACCATGTTGAACTCCAAGACCATGCCAAGCTCCATAGTCATTACCAAGCAGCACAAAGTATATAGCTCCTAGAGTATGTCAAGCTCCTAGGCATAAACTCTGCCCAATAATGACTAAGAACCACTCCTTTGGTGATCAAGTCCACAAATTCTAAACCAAATACCCCCCAACACATAGGATTACAAGAAACTACATCATAAACCTAGAAATCGATAAAATTGGAATAAAACTGGATTTATTTTCATACATGTTTCTTATGCTTATGCTTTGCAGTAGTATGCCCTTGTTGATATTTTTGGCATTTCATTTTTCTTTCTTGGATATTGTTGTAGGATGGTATTTGGGACTAGATCGATAGTGAGAGGTCATAGCAGACCTCATGAGTGAGGTAAAGATATTAGTGTGCATAAGTCTAGTAATGAGAGTCCTATTCAAGAAGAGAATAGGGAGGAACACAATGGGGTGAAGCAAGCCAATTTAGAGGAGGTTGATTTGAGATAGATGATGAGGACTATCATAGGGACCCTACCTCCTCTAAAGGGTGCTAATCATGATGAATCACATCATATAGGGAATGAGGAGAGATGAAGATCTAGGAGTCCTCACAGAGATATCCATGGTGATAGATAGAGGTTGGTTAAGGATGCTCAGATGAGGGACCTATAGAGGTCCATGGTCAAACCTTTCATTGGAGTTGGTACTGGATATGTGGCAAAGTGGTAGTTAATTGCCTTAGATAGATGTTTTTCTATGCAAGACTTTGACTCTAATGTCAAAGTGAGGTATGCCATCATACATCTAGAACTCTTTGGGGCTACATGGTTGAACATTGAGGAAAAGACACTAGGTGTGGATATGAATACTATTACTTGGGATTTATTCCTTCAAAAATCCAATGATTTCTTTCTACTAAAAGAGTGGAACTAGTAGAGGGTAGATGAATTCCATAATTTGAGGCAATATATTATGACTGTGGTAGAGTACGAGTAGGAATCCAATGAGCTCATGCCTTATGTAGGGATCAATCACAATTCTCCACTCATGGTATGACATCTCATTTAGGGTCTAAATAACCATTTCATTATGGGTGTTAAGGTATTTTAGCCTAAAACCTCAAGGATGTGGTACATTATATTATTCTTATAGAGAAGAACATTACTTTAGGACATGGTGCTTTTGTGGGAGCACCTATAGCATTAGGTCCAAAGGTAACCATAATATAGGTGGAAATATGAAGCCTCCTTATTCAAAGCAAAAGTAGGGTTAGCAACAACAACAAAAACAATAATAACAAGAACAAGAACAAGAACAACAACAACAACAAAAAAAAAAAAAACAACAACAACAAAAGAAATAGAAAGGATCGCCCTTTGGCATAGAGTGGTGGTAGTGGTTGCAATTCTTAGAATTTTTGTAACTCACAAAAAAAAAGGAAAAATTAGAATAATTAGCTTGCACAAAGTAACCAACATTTTGCTAGTAGAGATAGCCACCAGTAGTCTAGTGCACCTTCAGCAAGGATAGGTTTTGGAAGAGGAATAGAATGTTTCTCTCATGGATAGTTTGGGCACATTGTAGCCAACTTCCCACAATTTACATCTCACTATTTGGGACCTAGGCCAAGAGAATCTTGTTGGAAATATAAGGTAGGCTAGGTTACTAAGAGGGGAGGGGTGAATTAGGAACCAATAAAACTTTTAACTTACTTCACCAATTAATCCTTCATATATTATTCTAATCTAATTGCATACATGAAAGAATGAAAGCAATAAAACATTCATAACACTTTGACACAATATTTGGTGACCTAGAAAACTTCTAAATAGAAAGTAAAACTAGGGTGGGGATGATACCCACAATCTTTAGTACTATAGTATAAATTTGGCTTGTTAAGGCTTAAAATTGGTCACTTATGATGACCTATACTATTAGGAGCAATAAGGAATGTTAGGTCCACCTTGTTAAAGGATTTGACAAACATATTAAAGGATTTGACAAACATACAATGAAGTATGCACTCTATTAGGAGATTAAATAATATATTATTAAGTCAACCTTGTTAAAGGATTTTAATGATGCAACTATTAGGATGAATTAGTGGTTGATCTCTAATCTGCAACTTTGATTTGCAAATGAGATTCCTTGAATTACAATGATTACCTTGCTATGATAGATAAGTCTCTACTATACCTTATATTGCTTGTAGCCTTTACTAATGCACATTCATCTGCTTCATACTTCTTCACATCTATTACAATTGGATATCATAAAATGTATTACATATATACCAATCCACTTCATTACCTTCTCGAGTTAGATAGGACACCAAATTCATCATAATTCACAAATTTGGGTCACTACTATAACTTAGGTTTTGAATACAACTCGGTGATGTTCTAACACTCCACAAACACTGTCAATGCTTGATAGACTCTAGCACTCAGTTTTTGTTAAAGCATAGTCCATACTAATCACTTCGAGTAGCAAGAACTCAGTGAACACTCTATGACTCGATGAACACTAATAAAATTAATAGATATTGAATTACTCAGTTGACATTGCATAGCTTAGTCAACACTAAATTCACTTTGTTAACTATGTGAGCTCAATAGACACTGATAAGCTTGGTTAACACTATAGAGAAAAGTTAACACTAAGATATTCACCACTTATACTAGGAAGCTTGGTAGACTCTACTACACTCAGCTAACATTGTGATTTTCCTTTGAAGCTTGATAGACATTGAGAACTCAAAAAGTATTTTGTTCTATCTCAAATACTTAGTAGACACTATGAAGCTTTGCGTGAACTATGATCTAATTATTTGGCTCAGTAGCAACTGAAACACTTGGTTAACACTACTACAAGAATGATAAGCTTAGTAGCAACTATAGAGCTTGGTAGAAATGAAACTAATTGACTGTGTTAAGTCACTAATAGACAAATGTTTTGACCATAAGGTCAACAATCTCCCTCTTTGGCATTAGTGAAAAAAAAATTATCATACCAAAAATCTGAATTCTCAAAATTACAAGTCAAAACTCTCTTTATCAACAATTTGAATTTTCAACTTGGTTTTGACTATTGTCTACTACTATAGCTTGGTAATCTCTTACTTTGTTTTATGATTTTTCAAAATTTCTTTTGTAGACCTCTTTTATGCTATCTTTACATGTGTTTCCTTTCATATTACTACTCCCCCATACATATATCTCTCCTTCGTACATATATCTAGAGTATGATAATATTCTCCTACTATACCAATAATATTCTCCCCCTTTTTGACATAAATACCGAAGATAAAAAAATATTTACAAGTTAATACCAAAATGTGACAAGAAATCATCATGTACCTTCAAAATGATTGCCATGGTCTTGTCCCAATTCTCTTGTAATACCTTATATGCATGTAGGGCTATCTGTACTTCTATTGAAAGTTTCATCATATGGTCTTTAATAGAGAAATTATTGTCATGGATCAATGTCCTTGCATGTGCAATAAGCTTTTGTAGTGCATCCATGTTGGGAAGGATCATGCCTTGAATATCTGAAAGTGTGGCCCTAATCCTAACTTCTTCCCTTAATAATTCTATCTGAAGGTCTGTTAAATATCTTATCTTCACAAAATATGAGAGCTGCAACTAGGATCAAGTGACAATTGTTGTGCACTTGCCTTCATGTCCTCATCTATCTTGGATAGTTTATCCTTAATTTCCTTAATGAAGATAGATTTATCACTTAACTTGACAAATAATGAAACAACATTATTTACATATACTTCAAGTGTAGCAAGAATAGTGGATAATTCTACTTGGTAAATAGCTATCTTCTATGCTACCTACTCCAAAAATTTGTTTTCAAATTTTCTCTCTTCCCTCTGCAGTAGTTTTTCTTGTCCATTTACCTCCTCATTATACTTGTGAACAATTTCAACAAGTTTGTCCAAAATCAATTGCTTATGATCAATCTCAATACTTAGTGCATCAATGAATATGCTTTTATATCCTCAAGTACTAGATTCTTCTTTTTCTTTTCTTCACTAAGCTTTTGGTGTCTTGCTCTTTTCTTCCACAGCTCTCCAAGGGTATCCATTTGATCAAGATTTAGATTGGAAAGATCCTAATCTAGAATCACAATGTCCTCCTCTAGATCAATTTCTTTAGTAGATGCTTCTACTTCTTTTCCCTTTTATTTTTAGATACAAGAAGGAATAATTTATTTTCCTTTTCTCAAAGTATATGATTGACCTCAACTATCATTGGATTTACTGTGTATACACTCAATATAGCAACAATAGTTGAATTAGTAGAAACAAAAACAAAAGTAGAAGAAACAATACTAACAACAAGAATACCTTGCTGTAACTTGGTAATGCCTAATGTTGGAATGATTGGAGCCTACTTCTTGGTAGATGGAGTGAAGGAAGATTCATTCATCATGATACTCAGTAATGTTTCTTCATAGATTGGTTGGGTTCTTGGTAATGTAGTTTTTACCTTAATCAACTTGGTAGAAGCCTTCTCTGAGCTAAGTTGCACTAAGGCTTTTCTCAAAGAATGAGTAAGGGAAGCCATAACCTCTACTAATATCTTCTTTGGATCAAAATCTTCAATACTTTGAATCTTGGGAAGATCTCCTCCCGTTGCTTCTTGATCCTCTTCTTCTTCAACATCATCTCCTTCTACATTTTCTATTTCCTCATCTTCTATTTCTACATCTTCATGTTCATCATCATTGTCATCAATTTGCAAAACTTGATCACTGGGTTTGTGCAACCCATGGATGTTCTTCCATGCTATGGTGTTGAGCTTCACAACTAACTCAATATCCTTTGATAGGAGTAGCAATGCATTGAATTTTGGTGTTAGTTTTTTTTCATTCTCCTTTAATTATTTCTTTATCTCTTTATCACTAAGACTCAACATGAGTTGCCTCAAGGCCTATTATTTGATGTCTCTTGTAGAATTTACTACATTTTCCCATTCTAGTGCAAATTCCTTGGGAATAACAACCAGAACTTTTTCTTTTAGCTCATCAAGATAGTATTTCAACTTTGCCATCTTTTTCACTATGACATCTTCTATATGTTTCTTCTCTTTTGCACTCCTATCATACTTAAGAGATTTTAAGTATGTTGGATTCCTCCTCATTGTTCTAGTCTTTTCAATTTCCCTTCAAAGGTAGGGGAAGTCTTCTAAAATATTATCTTTTTAGCTTCATCTGCATCTTCATCACCTCCAAGTTTTAGTTTCTTTCTTGATTTTTTGGATCTTCTTGTAAACACAATAGGGGAAGACTTTGCAAGTTTGATTATTATCACTTTCCTTTTCTTCTTGGGAGGCTTTTCATCTTTAGGTTCCTCTTCCTTTGCATTTTCTTCCTCACCTTCTTCTTCAAGGTCATCACCTTTTCCATCAGTTCACATGAGAGGAGAACTTGATGATTTGGTGCTCTTTAATATTTTCTCTACCTTCTTTCTTACTCTCTTTATTTCTTGGGGAAACTTGATCTCCAATTCAATTCTTGCCTTAGCCTCATCATAGTTGCCAAAATAAGGTTCCTTGGGGTCTATTAGCTCATTTAAGAGAGCCTCAGCAATGTCCTTGGTATCATCTATGTTAACCTCATATCCCAAAGGTTTAACCCATGCCGCCCTAGGCCTTACTACTTGGATATAGACCTTGTCACAATCGACCAGAAAATAGATATCCTCATAGTCCTCTACCAACTTCCTTGGTATTTTGAATTTGTTTTGCATTTTATCCTTGAAGGTCTCAAAGTAGTTATCCATTAAACTTTCAAAATTTTCACCCATCTCCATTATAAACTCATTGATTTGATATAATAATGGTGTATCCTTTTTCTACACCATAGTTCCTTTTGAAGGGAAAAAAATTTGCACATAGAAGAAAGAACAAGTTAACAAAGAACTAAACTTACATTGATTATTCTTTGAAACTTGGATGCTCTCCATGTTCTTGCTAAATTGGATTAGTTGTAGCTCAACAAGGCATAAGGATAGATTATTCTACATCACCTTTAGAGATAAGTCAACAACTTCGCATGATACATTGTTCAATCTACTTGAGATATAAATCTTATTTCCTATCACATGGATGCCAAACTTCAACTCAATGTTAGTTACTCTATTTAGCTTCATGCCTATTCTGTCCCACTCAGCAAGAGTCCTCTTAGAGAATTCAACTCAACCTAGGGTTTTTGTGGTCTTCACCTTGTTCAACATTGACAACCTAGTAATTATGTGTATCATCTTCTTCATTATTTGGGAGAGTGATCCAACGAAAAATGCATTTTATGGACTCGGCTTAGGATGAACCTAATCCAATTTCCTTGGAAGTCCCTTGACATATGTAAAATATGTGTCAAACCCTTCATCTCCAAATGTTTATGCTTGGTTTTTAAAACACCATCCACACATAGCTCATTGTATGCTTGGGTCATCTCTAGAGTTCCTAGTTCTTGAATTGAGCAATGATAAAATGATCTAATGTCATGTATAAGGAGTACCTTTGGTGGAATCTAAGATTGTGCTCTAGCAAGGTCAAGTGATTCTACAACTAGTAGAATCACCTTGAATGTGGGATCCTTGCAATCAACTCCACAAACCAACTTCTTCAAGCCCTTTCTCACCTTGCTGCTAGAAGATGCCATTCTCTTGGTAAGGTTTTGAACATGGGAGAGATCTTCAACAACTACTTGAATTACTTGGGGGCTCTAAAATCACTCTTTTATCTAAGCTTTGAAAATTTTCAGTGAAAAAATAAATTTGATTTCCTCTTTTAAAAAAAAATTAGTCTTTACAATTGTCATTAGTGCATCATAAAAATGTTCACTTGGTGACAGGTTGTCCTCCACTTGGTTTGGTATTCAATTCTCGAAAGACACCTTCAACTTGGTAAAGTCTCTTGACTTGGTAGGAACTACTACCTTAGAGAGAACTTCAAACTCAGTAAGGTTACCACCACTTGGCCTAAAATTGGTACTCGGTAAATTCACCAACTTAGCATCTACATCTAGAACTTTGTAAGGATATGAAACTTGACCTTGCTTGGTAAGGTCTTGCAACCTGACCTTTCTTGGTAAGGTCTTCAACTGTTATAGCTTGATGATCATTGTGCATCTTGAATTTTGATATGGATCTTCTACTTTCTAACTAGAATTGGTAAATGGGATGTCTTCTTCTAAATCTCAGTTCCATTAATCTCCATGGATGACTAGGTTGAAATGGTTGAGTCACCCAACTAATTGACTTGGGTGTCAATAATTTGATGATTTTGGCTTGCATTCTTTGGAGATTTTTGCACTCATTGTTACCTCATTTGTTTTTTGATATTGTTAGCCTTTTCTTTATTTTAATCTTCAATTCTTCCTCTATTCATATAGTTCTTAGAAAGATGTCCAAGTTCTATACATATAAAACACCTTTTTGTAGTGTCTCTCTTCCTCATGTGATGTTTTATATAATTTTCTCCAATGTGTCCAAACTCACCATAGTAGTGTCATCTACACCATGTGTTGTCATCCAAACCAAATATTCCTTTCATAATTTTTTTGGTTGGGTTTCACTTAGTTTAGCATTTTGAAGATTTATGCTCTCACTTGTTGCAATTGAAGTGCTTTCCTTCGAACTTAGATTTCTCTTTGCATTCATTTTCTCTATGTCCTGGCTTGTTGCAATTGTAGCACTTTCCACTAAAATTTGATTTACCATTTCTCCAACACTTATATGATGTATGACCTATCTTTCCACAATGATGGTAGGTAGGTCTTTGATTCTTTTGATCTCCTTGCTGAGATGATTCACCTTCTTCTATTTATCCTAATCTAGCTTTACCTTTTTGTCTATACTAATTTTACTCATTCAATTGATTCATGCTTTCTTGAGATTTCATCATTCTCTCATTGGTTTGATTTTCCATGTTGAGATCATTCTACAACATTTCACTCTCCATTCTTAAGTTCATGAGCTCTTGATTTGCATCATGAGTTGATCAATAAAATATTCTTGCCAAAAGGATAGTTGATGGATTTCATTGTCTTTTTCTTATATATCTTTTTAGCAAGCAATTTATTCTCTTCTTTGGCTTTGTCCATTTGTTCCACATTTTTATACATCCTGACTAATTGGATTTCTTGCTTTCTTTTTAGCTTTTAAACTTCTTCTTGAAGATTGAGATTCTTTGTAGTGCCTCTTGCATTTGCAGTGTGTACCTTGTTTATTTTGATTCAAGAGATACTTGTCACTCTTATTGTTTATGTACTTTGAGATGACCTAAGGGTCATATGTTATACTTTGATTCAATACCATAGATGCTTTACTACTATGCTATTCAGTTTATCATATCTTCATGTTGATGCTATTTTGAGATGACAGTAGATCTATGATGATATCTAGTTATATGGTTTATTGGACATATTTGTTGATTATGCTATGAGATGGATTCTATGCTATGGTTATTTACTTCATTCTTGGTTTTTACGCTTTTTGTGAATTTGAGTGATGTAAATGGATTAATTCATTAATTAATGTTTTAATTGCTTTGGCACTATATTATATGCAATTACACTTGATCGTGTGTTTTAGTGTGTAGGAATTATATCCTTGGCAGTGGCCTATGGAGTTAGTGATATAGCTATTCATATTTTACCAATGTCATACTTGTATGGTCAATGTACCCTTATTTTAGATGTTTAAATTAAAACCTTTTGGTGATTAAAAAATCAAAACTCATCTACATTATGTGATTAGACCAGTGAGTGTGTTTATGTATTTAGAGGTTTGCTTTGTCGTGAAAGTGTTAAGTGATTTTCTGTGATTTTGGGTTTTTCGATTTTAAATCTTTTTAGATTTAATTTCTGGTAGCTTTGCTTTAGGTAAATTTCTATTATGGATAATAAATTTTTTTCATTTGGGTCAATTTAGAGTTTAGCTACTCTAGTTGGCTATTTTCCATAATTGACTATTCACTTGAAAAGTGAATAAGTATTGGAAAAGTGATTTTATTATTCACTCTCACATTTTAGAAATAGAATTTTGAGAGAAAATTTGGAAATCCTCTTCTGAAGGATTTTTTTTTTGTTCATTCTGGAAGCTATGAATGTGGGATCTATGTGAGGTTGGTCTCATTGGATTTGGCTTAGGGAGTTTATGCTTTGCCATTTTTTTTAGCAGATTCAGCAGGAGATTTATTTTATTGGGCGAGTTACTATGTCGACCCCTTTTTCTATTAGGTATAGCTTTCTTGTTTTGTTGTTTTTGCTCTATTTCAGCTTCTATTTCTTATAGCAGTATGTTAGGAGGTTGAGAACTAGTGTTCCCCTCTATTTCTATTTGTTGGTTTTTCCCATTTGGATGGGTACAAATGTTTTTCCTATTTTCAAAATGGGGGTTTGGATTTTTGAGCTGTTATGCTAGCCATTTTTGCATACAGTATCTGATTTAAGTTATTTTTGGATTTTCAATGTTTTTTCACCCAAAGGCCAAATGGGTTTTAATTTTAGAAATTTTTCAAAATTTGGGTTTTTTACCTCATTTTTTGTGCCACCCTATTTTCTCGATTTTTCTTGGCACAATGTGGGTTGTGGACCTGGATGATCCATTTGGATATCTATCTGACCACTTTTGCATTGGGATATGTATTGCATCCATCCTCTCAATTCTATTTTCAGTTAAGGGACTTTTTTCTTTGTGCTCTCATCTAGTCCTTTTGTTGTGATCTTCATGATGATGGTACACCACACACAAGTATGTGTGTGTACATTGTCAGATGATTTGCGAGTTCTGATCTTCCATGGTATTTCCAAAATTGTGATCATTGGGATTGGGTTGGGAATTTGCATGCCTACGGGCACTCATCATTGGATGAGCATGGGTAGGGTAGGGTAGCATATGGAGGGGGCTTCTATCTTGTAGCCTAGTGATCATGACACCATGGATTGGCATAGGGAGCTTTATATAAGTGATAACTAAAGAAAATACTGGGTGATAATTAACCTTAAGATAATAAAATGTGTGAGCACCCATTTAAGTTTGAGGACACACGATCCAAGCTTGGGCTTTTTGATGCCAAGAAACTCTCCATGATGTTAGCCCCTACATAGTAGCCCTCTAAGATGTTTGACTAGGACCTGTAGTTTATGCATTGTCTAGGTCTTGGGTTCAGTCATCATGTTGTTTGGCATGAGTGTTAGCCATGGATGTTTGTTTTATGTGTGGTTGTAGTTGGTTCATTATCTCCATTAGCATGGTGGGTGTGGACCTATGGGTGCGGCTTGGTTGGGAGGCATAGCTACCTACACCACTACTAGGGATCAATGTATAGAGATAGTCTTGTATCCTAGTGTGACCATTGTTGGAGGTGTTCACTTGGTACTTCAGTTTATGGAGTATGCTTTCTTGTGATTTATGCTTTCTTATGATTTATTTAGTACTCCCCAGTGTGGAGGAACTTTGTTTCATAGTTTCCTTAGCTTTTTGTTGTGTTTTGTGTTTGCGTGCTACTTTAAGATTTTGCATGACATTGCACTTCTTTGTACAAAACCCAACATCAATTTATGTTGTTGGAATGCACTTCCTCACATAGAAATGCACTTCTTCATGTGAGAAGGCACTTCTTCATGGGAGAATCTCATATTATTTTCCTTTGCACAAAAAACAAGGACTATCTAGGGTTGTTGAAGAAAAGTTTGGAAATTGGTTTTGGACACCCTTTGAGGTTTTACACCTTCCTAGTTCAAAAAGGATTTCTTAGGGGTTTAAAATATATCATTTAAGTATAAAAATACTTAAGATATATTTTAATATATGCAACAATTCATTTGAGATAGGTTCTAGACCTCTATGGGCTATGATAAAAATTCTAGGAAATTTTAGGACTTCAAAAATTTAGACTTAGCCAAATTTTAAGGCTTCAAGATTTCAGCCTTAGAAAATTTTTAGGAATTGGCTTTTTTATTTCAGCTTGGGTTATCTCTTATTTTTTATTGGTTATGTTTTAGTCAGTGGTGACATTTGGAGATCCATTGGTGTCGGATGTTTGTGAGTCCTCAATTGCAATCTTTTTGATCTGTGTAGGTTGTTATCATGTGCACTTACACTTGGTTTAAAAAAATAAAAATTCTTGCTATATTTCATCATTGTTCCAAGGATCTCTAGGTGGGGCATTACATCTAGTATCAGAGCCCATGTTGCAACATTGGGATCTTTGTGTTATGCTTTCACTATGGTTTTGTTTTCCATTGTGTATTGTTATATTATGTTGTTATTTTGATATCTCTTAGGTTCATATTTTGACTCTTATGCTTGTGATATTTGTGTCTTATTTTTCCTTGTTGCTTCCATAGGGATGCTTCTTGCACATAGTTCTGGTCGAGGTGGTAACCGATGGGTTGTTCAAGAGGAAGAACACCATGAAGAGGAGCATCAAGAGGGGGAGGGAGAACATGATAAAAATTCTAATTAGAATCTCTTGAGGGTATTGATGCTAGTGCTCTAGGAAATTCTTACTTAAATGGGCCCCCATGTTGAGGAGCACCAACATGATCAGGAGTAGGAAGAGGGATCTTCTCATGGAGAGTCCCACCATTTAGAGCATAGAGAGGAGGAAAATGAACATGAATGTGAATGTTTTCATACACCACTTGGAAAAAGAAGGCACCGATGGAGGGGCCATAGCTGAGATGATTTTGATCTCACATAGATTGAGATGATGTAGGAACTTCAAAGATCCAAATCAATAGAGTTTTATGGCCAAGGAATAAGACTCAAGGCTGAGACTTGGTTACTTGAAATGGGGCATTGTTTCTCATTACTACCTTATGGAAGCAACATAAAGGCTCATTATGTGATCACACAACTAAGGGAACATGGTTCCATTTGGTGGGGTGATAAGAGTGAAAGACTTGGTATCAGTGTCATAGATCTCACTTGGGAGATCTTCGAGGAAAGGTTCAGAGAGAATTTTTTGTCACCATAATATCATGAAGCTCGTATTGATGAATTCCATGAGCTTAAATAGGGCTTTATGATGGTTGGTCAATATGAGAAGAATTTCCTTGGTTTGAAATAGTACTTGAGCTATAGGCATGATGATGCACTCATCACCCAACATTTTGTGAGAGGCCTCAGAGACTCCATCATTGGTGATGTCCATGCTCATCAACCAAGGACACTTTCTCTTGCCGTTGAGAAGGCAAGGATCATAAAGAGAAATGTGGCTAGGGGATATGGTGGGAAATTTTGGTTCTTAGAACCAAAGTGCTCAAAATTTTGGGCAGGATACTTAGTTCACTCAGTCCTCAGGGAAGGGCCAATCCCAATCAGAACCCTCTTAGGGTGGTTATCATGGTAAGAGTAAGAAGAAGTTTTGGGGGAAGAAGGGACAATATTTTGGTACATTAGGAAAGAAAGGAGATAACCAAAATCAAGGACAAAAATCTTAGCAGGATCATCCTTCTCAGAGAAACTAGTAGGATTCTAGCAGGGGTAGTGCACCTTACCCTAATGCTACTCAAGGTGGCCATGGAACAGGTGCTAGCTTCAGAGGAAATTGTTTTTCTTTTGGCCAACCTATCCATAAATCTTATGATTGTTCGATTAAACCATCCATTGGACCTTGTAAGGGTGCAACAAGATTTGAGCCTACTATAGGAGATGCGGGTAGGAATCATAGAATCTTTGCAGTGGTTGACAATTGTCAAGCTAAGCATCAAGGTATGATAGTTGAGGCTACAGGTACATTGCATAGTATTTCAACTTCAACTTTGTTTGACTCTGGTGCTTTCAATTCTTTCATTTCACCATCTCTTGTTCAACGATGTGGGCTAGTGGCAATGTGTTAGGTTGACAGGTGGTAGGTGGAGTTAGCCACAAGTTCTAAGGTGGTTGTTGACTTGTTGGTTAGGAGTTGTTTGAATTTGGGAACCATCACCACCATAGTTGATCTACGAATTCTACCTCTGGGATTGTATGACATTTTGTTGGGCATGGATTGGTTAACTACCCATCAAGTGAATATCAAAGGCCATCATAAGATGATATAGTTTGTTGATGACACAGGTGGGTAGGTGAAACTTTTGGGAGTTTAGAGACCAGTTTCACTTCATATGATCTCAGCTAATTAGCTAAAGTGGAGTTTGCAAAAGGGTTGCCAGTTGTTTCTTGTGTCTCTTAGTTATCTTGAGGAAACCAAGAGCCATATGGTAACTCTTGATGATCAACCAATCCTTTGTGATTATGCTGATGTGTTTCCTAATGAGATTCTAGGTATGCCACTATAGTGTGACATTGATTTCTAGATTGATCTTGTACTAGGAGCAGAGCTGATTTCTCGAGCTCCTTACTACATGACTACTTAGGAGTTGAGTGAGCTAAAATTGTAGTTGGAGGAATTTTTGGCCAAGGGCCATATTTGTCCTAGTGTATCCTCATGGGTTGCACCAGTTATCTTCATGAAGAAGAAGGATGGTTCTTTGCATTTGTGCATTGATTATCGATAGTTGAATAAGGTGACAATGAAGAATCATTATCCTTTGTCGAGGATAGATGACTTGTTCAATTAGATGAAGGGAGCACGAGTGTTCTCAAATATTGATCTTAAGTTGGGATACCATCAACTTCGTATCTAGGAGGTTGATATTCATCGAACAAATTCTTGTACATGATATGGGCATTATGAGTTCACAGTTGTTCCCTTTGGGTTAACCAATGTGCCATCAGTGTTTATGAGTTTGATGAATGGTGTATTTTTCACTTATCTCAATTAGTGTGTCATTTTATTCCTAGATTACATATTGATCTATTTGAAGATTGAGGAGGAGCATGAAGTCCATTTATGTCAGGTTTTGCAGTGTTTAAGAGACCATTAGTTGTACAAAAACTTGAGTAAATGTGGGTTCTTCCAATTTGAGGTGAAGTATTTGGGACATATCATCACTGGTGATGGAATTACAATGGATTTGGAGAATATTTGTGCTATCATGGATTGGCCAACACCCACTAATGTCTTAGAAGTTCATAGTTTTATGGGATTGGCAAGTTAGTACTGTCACTTCATGATGGATTTCTCACGAGTAGCCCATCCCATCACTCCTTTTTAGAAGAAAGGGAAGAATTTTGTTTGGTCAAACTAGTGCGAGGAAACATTTAATGCTCTTAAGGAGTGTTTGACTAGTGCACCAGTCCTTGTAGTGCCTAATCCTATAGGTGATTTCATTGTTTGCACAGATGCTTCATTGGAAGGCATGGGTGCAGTGTTAATGTAGGATGGTTGAGTGATTGCTTTTGAGTCTAGAAGACTCAAGGACCATGAGCTTAACTATCCCACTCATGATTTGGAACTCATGACTGTAGTGCATGCCCTTTTCCATTGGAGGCATTTTCTTTTGGGACATAGGTTTCAGTTGGGTAGTGATCATAGGAGTTGGTAGTATATCTTTACTCAAGGAAACTTGAATGCATGACAGTTTTGTTGGATGGAGTTCTTGTGTGAGTATGACTTTTATGTTCATTAAATTAAAGGGAAGGAGAATTTTATCATGGATGCTTTGAGCAGAAGGTAACATGAGGTATCAGTGATGTCACTGGGAGTGGATTTGTGAGGCCGCATCTTGGAGGCATTGCCTAGTGACACTTGGTATCAGGACGTGAGGGTAGAGATTGACTCTAGATGTACCCTTGAGTGAAGGTTTTCAAGTTATATACTTGAGTCTAATTGACTATTGCATCACATGGGGCATATTTATGTACCTATGTCAAGTGATCTTCATACCTTGATTTTGTCAGAAGCGCATCACACTCTATATTCTGCACATCCTGGAGTCAAGAAGATGCACGTTAATCTCAAATAGTTGTACTTTTGGGTAGGGATGAGATGCAATGTTGCTGATTTTTTTGCTACATGTCTTGAGTTCCAGAGAGTGAAGGTAGAACATCAACATCCGGTAGTTCTTTTGTAGCCACATACAATTCTTGGGTGGAAGTGGAATATGATATCCATTGATTTTATCATAGGGTTTCCTATGACATCACGAAGACATGATTGTATCATGGTGATAGTGGACAAGTTGTCCAAGGTAGCACATTTTTCACCCATGAGAGCATCCTACACTACTTCTTCTGTAGCACATGTTTTCTTGGCAGATATTGTTTGGAGATTCGTTGGTGTTGGATGTTTCTGAGTCTTCCATTGTGATCTTTTTGATCTGTGTAGGTTTTTATCATGTGCACTTACACTTGGTTTAAAAAAAAAAATCTTGCAAACAGGGCATTACATTCTTCTTGAGTAAGTCTTTGATTGCATCATCAACTTCATTTGAACTTTTGTTTGGGTACAAGTCTTCAATTCTTTCTTCAATATAGATATTGTCATTCATCTATATTGCAAAAAAATTTCTTCTTTTTTAGGGATTGAGAGAGCTTCTCCTTTTCCTTCTTGATTTTTCCAATGGCCAATCCCAGATCCAACTTTTCATTCTAAATAGCCTTTTCTATCCTGTATACCTCCATTGCCTCTGATCTTTTCTCAAGCTATTAAACTTCTGATGCGAGAACCAAATTCTCTTATACCAATTGTTGGAAATATAAGGTAGGATAGGTTACTAAGAGGGGAGGGGTGAATTATGAACCAATAAAACTTTAAACTTACTTTACCAATTAGTCCTTAATATATTATTTTGATATAATTGCATGTATGAAATAATGACAACAATAAAACATTCATAACACTTTGACACAATATTTGGTGACCCAAAAACCTTCCAAATAGAAATTAAAACTAGAGTGGGGATAATACCCACAAGCTTTAGTATTGGAGTATAAAGTTGGCTTGTTAAGGCTTACACGTGGTCACTTTTGATGAGCTTCCCTATTAGGAGAACTAAGGATTATTAGGTCCACCTTGTTATTGAATTTGATAAACATACAATGAAGTATGTACTCTATTAGGAGATTCAATAATAGATTGTTAAGTACACCTTGTTAAAGGATTTCACTCATGCACCTATTAGGATGAATTAGTGGCTGATCTTTGATCTACAACTCTGATTTTCTGAATGAGATTCCCTGAATTACAATGATCACCTTGTTGTGATAGATAAGTCTCTACTATACCTTATACTACTTATAGCCTTTAATAATTCACACTGATATGATTCATACTTCTTCACATCTATTACATTTGGATATGATACAATCTATTAGATATATACCAATTCACTTGATTACCTTCTAGAGTTGGCTAAAATACCAAATTCATCATAATTCACAAATTCAATCCACTGTTGTAACTTGAGTTCTAAGGACAACTCAGTGATGTTTTGACACTCAAAAAACACTTTCAACACTTGATAGACTCTGGCACTTGGTTAACATTGAAGCTCAGTCCATACAAAGCACTTCAAGTAGTAGGAACTTGGTTAGCACTGTATGACTTGGTGAACAATAAGAAACTTGGTAGATACTAAATCACTTAGTTGACACTGCATGGCTTGGTCAATATTGAATTCACTTTGTTAACTCTATGAGATCGATAAACATTGATAAACTTGATTAATGTTAACCAAAAATTTTTCCTACCAAAAACTTTAATTTTAATGCCAAAGCCCATCTAATAGTCACATTCCATATTTAAATATTCAAATGCCATGGGAATACGAGATAAATAAAAGAAATAAACTTTATTATATTTCCTATTTCCCTAAGTTTACTTTTTGCTCATGCAACTTTTTGGACTATCAGATCTTACATAGATCCATGGCAAGTGCTTTCCCACATTATGAAATTGCTCAAAATTTAAGCAATGCGAGTGAGCACCTTGCTACCATGTGGAATGTAGGTTGATTTTTTATTTTTGGGCCGTAGAAAAGGAAAAGCTTTCAATCAAGTTGGCATTTTGATTGGTCGTCACTTTTCTACAATTTGTGTTTTGTCAAAATTTCTGATAATGTAGGAAAGTGCCTTTCTGCTATGTGGATTCATGGGTCCAACTTCTTCAGTGGGCCACCATAGACAAGGTGGAAAAACTATTAGAGCACGTTGGCATATGAAGATAGTTTGGTCTTATGCCATTAGTTAGAGGTAATGACATGGATAGTTTGTTGGTTGCATGTTTCTAGGCCATCCAATCTTAGATGGATCAACGATAGGAACTTCCTTGATTCCTAAAGATGTGATATATTTAAACATTGTGGGAAAGTGACATTGTGACAAATGGACTGTAGGGCTTGTCCTCCCATGTGGGTCTCTAGGGTTTAAAAGTGGTGCCAATTGGATGTCAGGTTGTGTTGAGATGGATACTGAGTGGTTTGTAGGCCTGAAAGGTAAAAGGATAGGCAGAGTAATATTGTAGATTTTCATCGATCGATCAAAAATTTCCTGCATCATGAAATTTAAAGAACTTTAGACATTACAAGGAAGCACCTAAAGGATATGATTCTTTGCAGGCTTGAGGAGATAATACTACAATTAACATTGGCAGTGGGTTGGTAATTTTGGTTGATCATCACAGTTAATTTTGAGGGTAGTGCAGTTAGTTTAAATGATATGGTCAAATGTGTGAAGACCTCACAAGTTGGTAGAAATATAAACAAACTATTGGTCCACATGGCCTATCTTGGTTGGTTGTAAGATGCAATTGACCTATTGACTTTGCTGGTTTGTCAAGCCAACTATGAGGAAGACATGTTTTCTTACACAATCTGATCATCATGATTGATTCCAACCACTTTCTAATGAATTCCATGCTTGGTAAATAAAGGAAATACTCTAGCATCTTTGGTTTTACCCATCTACTTGGTCAAAGTAATTTAATGGCACCGTTCTATCTTCTCAAGGCTCTATTTTAGAAAAATGTTGGATTTCATTGTATTTGAATCTATGCCAAGATTAGATTTTCTCCAGATCTATATGATTTTTCTCTGTAATCTTAAATGGTAGTGGTTGAGTTTGATTTAGGATGGAAAATATCTTAGTTATTCCTAAGCTATAAAGGTAGTTTTTGTAAATTTTGTTAGGGTCAACTCTTCTCCATTTTCTTGATATTGCTCTGCAAGTTCACTATAAATTCCCTTTGCCTCTAAACCTATATGACATTCTACTTTATCTCCTCCAAACATTGATGTATTGTACAAGACCTATTTCCCTCTCATTAGTGTATTGTGGCTATCTTAAATATTGCATGACTATATCTCCTTTTGGCCTATGAATGATATATAAGTGAATTCTCTTCTTCCTTGTCATTTATTTGGGTTTTCTGATCTGCATGTGATTGTTAGATTTAAAAAAGTCTAGATGTATATATATTTTGGTGTCATGACGGTTCAAGTGTGCATGTATGGGTGGAGATTAGTTTGAAAACTCTATTTTTGTGCATCACCCCTTAGGTTAGAATAGGTATATTTGCTTTCATACATTGCTTCTCCCTTTTCCTCTCCAAGAGTACTTAGGTGCATCATAATAGCAAAGGAAGTTGACCTTCTTTGGAGACTCAACCTCATAGTTCAAGTCCCATAGCTTGGGGGTTGTTTCCATGTTTCACAAGGTTGTCCTTAGGTAAAATATTTGGACAAGGGTGCAAACTTTTGTAACAACAATTGACACTATAAATCTCAGTAAATAATAAAATATTCATCACTTATACTAGAAAGCTCAGTAGAATTTTTTATACTCGGGTCATATTGTGCTTTGCCTCTAAAGCTCGATAGACATTGTAGAATTTGAAAAGCATTGTATTCTATCTTAGATGCTTGGTAGATACTATGAAGCTCAACATAAACTGCAATTTGACTATTTGGCTCTATAGCAATTTAAAAAATGTGTTAATACTACTAGAAGAATGATAAGCTTGGTAGCAAGTGTAGATCTCAGTAGCAATGAAAACAATTGAATATGTGTTAAGTCACTAATAGAAAAATGATTTGACCATAAGTTTAACACATTGAAGCCTATAGTTGGTGATTCTAGGTAGATCTCATAGAGTCTTTGCAGTGGTAGATCACTAATAGGTAGATCACCAAGGAACCATAGTTGAGACTATAGGAGCAATCAAAGGTACACCCCTTTCCATGTTTTTTGATTTAGGTCTTACATATTCTTTCATTTTTCCTACCATAGTTGTTGAGTGTAAGATTGAGGTAGTTAAGAAAGGCATAGGTTAGTAGGTGGAATTATCTTTAGGAGCTAAGATTCTCATAGATTCTCTAGTGAAACAATGTAAACTGAACCTAGGAGGTTGTATTACTTCAGTAGACCTTTGAGTTATTCTCCTTGGTTCTTATGACATAGTATTGGACATGGACTATCTTGGCTCTCATAGAGACACCGTTGATTTTGGAAGAAGACCATTAAGTATAGGGACAATGAGGGTAAGGACTCTAAGATTGTAGGCATCCAGAGACCCATCTCTTTCTTGATTATCTCTTCTATGCAACTAAAAAAATCATATATAAGGGTTGTTAGGTTTTTTCCATTATTATGAGTAAACTTGAGGAGGAAGATCCCACAGGGAAGACCCTAGATCATCCTATCTTACAGGTGTATGTTGATGTCTTTCCCAACAAGATTCCATGTATGTCACCTAAGAGAGACATTGATTTCCACATTGATCTCACCAAGGAGCAAAGTCCATATCTTGAACTCCTTATCGAATGACCACTTAGGAGTTGAGTGAGTTGTGCATACACATTGAGGAACTTTTGGCCAAATGTTGTATTAGATTGAGTGTTTGTCCATGGGGAGTACCCATGATCTTTGTGAATAAGAAGGATGGATTGTTAGGCTTGTGCATTGACTACAAATAGTTGAACAAGGTAATGATTAGGAACTGTTATTGCCAAAGTTTGCACCCTCACCTGAAGTGTGACCTAAAGGAAACTTTTCATAACATGGAAATGACCTCCAAGTGCGGGACTTCTACTTTGAGGTCAAATCTCTAGAGAAGGCTAGCTTCCTTACAATTAGGATGCACCTAATTGAAACTTTAAAGGAAAAGGGAGATGCAGGAAAGTAAATTGCTGAAAAGGAAAGGGGTGATGCACCTAATTGAAATGGTTATGACTCTGCTCCTATATGCTCAACACATCAATAAAGAGCCAAATACTTAACTCTTGACTCTATTCTATATTCTAAGAAACCACATAAGGGTTTGAGGTTGATTGAATGCTGAAGGAAAAAATCACAATACAACAACTACCAATTAATCCAAACTCAACATATAGATCTAAGGAAATATAACAAAATTATTCAAAGGAGGCAACAAACTTACACAAACTAATGAATGCCAAGAGAGGGTAAGAAACCAAATATTTCATTAATGAAAGACAATAAATACAATTATAGAGCACAAGGCTATTGCAAGTAGACATTATTAGAATAGAGAAGAACCCATAAAAAATATTTTTAATTTTCCTTTATAGAGTTCAGGCATAACTCATATCTAACTTGAAGTTCAAACCCCAAAAGATGGAGTCAAGTTGCAGAGAATAGTAATAAATGAATATCAAAACTAAATCTAATCTTTAAATCAATCTACTATAGAAGTGACCAAAAGAAACCAAAATCAAAGCATCTAGTTGTATGAGATCAAATCCAAAAGATCTGATCACTACATATAATAAAGAGGCATGGAGATGCATTAATGCCATGGAACAAGGCCAAAAATGTTAGTTTGGATTGAAGAAATGATCCTTGTAATGTGTCATGCTTGTAAAAAATAAATCCACACCACTGTCAAAAGAAAACATAGGATGGGATAACACACAAGTTAAGCTGCCATAAAAATTACATATTTGACCTGGGTGGAAAAAAATCTGATTTGACCCTAATAAGATGAGTCATTGACATAGATCTTCATTCTGAAATAGACGGCTCAGATGTTGCAAGAAATCTCCAACTGATGAATAAAACACAACCATAGATCAAGATCTTTACCAAAAGAATGGATGACTTGGATGCATCTAGAAAATATCCAAAGATCTACAACCCAACACAGAGAAAGATCTACCATGTGCCATGAAACTATTGATTGAAACAATTCCCAAATGTATGGTGGAGGAGAAAACATGTGCTTTCACAATTTTGTAAAAGCCAGAAGAAGTAACTCCCCAAAATGAAAAAAATGGTTCACATAGAATGTTAACCTAATTCAAAAATGCATGTTAACTCATAACTCAGCACATGAACAAGTTGACCTAGATCGACACATAAAGGAAATGAACTATCTTGGAACATAAAGAGACTATGCTAACATGAGATTTTAACCTAACCAAAAAGCATGTTAACCCACATCAAAGAATCCAACCCATTGAAGATCTCTCAGATCAGTTATCAGTGATGGGCTGAATGGGGGAAAAAATTGGCCAATAGGAATATGTATCCCTAACCAAGGATCAATGTTTTGTTTCACTAGATCAACAGAGCCAAAATTTTCTCTAAGATAGACCTAAAGTTAGGATACCATCAGCTTCACATTCAGGATGTTGATACACATAAGACAACCTCCTGCACTTGGTATGGACACTATGAGTTTATAGTGGTTCCATTTGGTTTTACTAGTGCTCCATCAATTTTTATGTGCTTGATGAATGGATTATTCTATTCTTACCTATACTAATTCATACTTGTTTTCTTGGATGGCATTTTGATATATTCTAGATCCCAAGAAGAAAACGAGGAACAACTATAGTTAGTTGTTCAGTACTCTAGAGACAATCAAATTTATGCTAATTGGGAAAGTGTTATTTCTTTTAGTCTAAGATATAGTACTTAGGGTATATAATTTCTAGATATGGTATCTTAGTAGAGCTTGCAAAGATGTAGGTGATGGTAGATTGGCCTGTACTGACTATTATGTCTAAAATTCATAGCTTTATGGGTTTAACCAGATATTACTGTAGATTTGTTCATAAATTTTATAGAGTTACATATCCCATCACTTCTCTCTAGAGAAATGGGAAGAAGTTTATTTGGATAGAGATATGAAAGGAAGCATTCCAAAATATCAAGGAGCTTTTAGATAATACATTGATTCTAGTAGTACCTGATCTATTAGGTGACTTTATGATGTGCATTGATGCTTCCCTAGAAGGGATTGGAGTAGTCCTAATACAATATGGATGGGATTTCCTATGAGTCTTGCAAGCTCAAGCATAATGAGTTGAACTATCCTACACATTATCTTGAGTTAGTTGTAGTTGTTCATGCTCTAGTGAGACATAGACACTTCTTTTTGGGGCACCATTTTGAGCTTCATAGAAATCATTATAGTTTACAATATATATTCACATAGGCTAATTTGAATACTAGCTAGAGGCTTTGGATGGAGTTTCTATGTGAGTATGACTAAGAGGTGAAGTATATTCAATGAAAGGAAAATGTGGTAGCTGATGCTTTGAGTCGTAGGAGACATGAGACACTATCTTTGTCTTTTAGTGTGGATTTGAGGTGCCATATACTTTAGGCACTTCCTATAGATACTTGGTATTAGGAAGTGAGTATGGAGATAGATTCTAGAAGACCTTTAGAGGGAATATTTTTAGGTCATTTCCTAGAGGTAGATGGCCTTTTGCACTATTCAGGAAGGATTTATGTACCACTATTGGATGAGCTTCATACATTGATCTTATTAGAGGCCCATCATGCACCTTACTCTGTACATCTAGGCATCAAGAAGATGCATGCAAATTTATGATGTTTATACTTATGGATAGGGATGAAGCATGATATCACTGATTTTGTGGCTAGGTGTCTTGAGTGCCAGAAGGTTAAGGTAGAGCACTAACATCTTGTTGGTGTTTTAAAACATAATATCTAAAACAACACCAGAATACAAAATAATGGTAGATACCTAGGGGTTAGCTATTTCCCATCTTTAGTAAAACCTATTTTGGATCTAGACCAACTTAACAAAGCACATGGGCTTTCTACACTTTAGGATCTACATGCCAAGGTGGGTTTACCTAGGGATTTCAATATTTATTTATATTTATTTACTCTTTTTTCCATTATTCATCCTTACAGGAGAAAGTATTCTAATATGTTCTTGGATCTAAGATACTCTGATGGATTATAGTGGCTAACTACAAACTTTTTAGCTATCGAAATAACTAACATACAATTTTCTATTACAAACTTTAGATATTGATTTGATTTTAAATTATTTATGCAACAAAAGCATTGTCTCAATTGATGACCAGTGCCTTATCCATTGTTATATAGAGTCACACCAATAAATTTTGATCTATTCAATTGACTTGCAATTAAATATATTAATTGCTAACCCTAAATCCCATTCTTATGATATCCATCCTACACACTTAGAAACCTTATACATTTATAGAAGCATTTTACATAATTGCTTGAATTAAAATCAAACAATAAATTGATATAAAACATATCCAAAATGCACTAAACCAAATTAACTTTGTTCATTCAATCTTAAAGTGATAATTATATAAAAATGGAGACAAAATTTAAAGATACACAAATACATAAATTTCATTTTTTTTAATATTCTTTGAAAAAAATACACATATTTGATACACAACTCAAAATATAACTCAAAACATAACAAACCTTTCATTCATTCATCACTATGTTCTTGAGATACAAATTTAAAACAACACCATCCTTTCACAAAAAACTTAGACTGATTGTAAATAGCATAAAACACTAAAATAAAACAAAATTTGAACCTCTACTCCACATCTTAGGAATCCTTTTATAATACAAGTATTGCAACAAGCTTTAGATAGGAGGAAACTTGTCAAAATTTGATTAAAAAAAAAATAGAAAGACAATTCAAATATTTTCTTTTTTACAAACATTCTTTGTACTTTGACAAAAGATAGGAAGCAGTTCCAAAACTAGCAGGTGGCAATCTCTGTTCAAGTGTTTCCAAGATGTGTGCATGTGAAAATTTTAACAACCTGTCATAATTGTTGTCTTTTATTTATTTTGTCCCTTTTGCCTTTTGGTTAGAGCTTCTTAAATGCCTCCTATAGGGAAAGCTTTAATTTCTTCCATTGTTTCCCACACATAAAATTCTCTTTTTTTTGGCCATTTAGTGCCTCTAACCTCATCCAAATCATTAAGAATCTTATTCCACTTGGCATCATTTATGGCTCTTGATTCAGTTACAAATTGGTTCATATCAATTCACACTTTGAAAAGAAAATCAATTAAATCATTGAAAACAATATCATCTACATCATCATCAAAAATGGTCATTACTCCTCCTAAAGTTAGTATTGAGTCAAAATAATTTGACCACTCATACCAATCTCTTAGTTTGTTATCAACATCCAAAATTGGTGGGATATAAGAAGCAATCCCCCTTGTCAGAATCTTCATTTTACTCTACACAATTTGCATCTTACCAGTAAACAAACCAATCAATTCGTTTACTACCTCCAAACCTTCCTTTCCTAAAAAAATTTCAGGAAGATCATGTTTCTTTGTCATTAATAAAATTGATCTTTCATAGAATTGATTGTATGACCCTTGTTGGTTAAAAATAAGTGATAGCCAAAATAGTGCTTCATTGCATTTATGCTCATCACTTTGTAGAGAAATGAAAAGGTTATGTGCTTGTTGAGAAATCTTCTTCAATGTATTTATCTTGTGCCCTATCATACCCTTTAGAACATTAGTTCCTTTTTCACTACCTTACTATGGAGCTTCAATATCTACACTCATTCTTTGTGGCTCAACATCACTTTGCACTTATTCTATAGTCCAAGTTGATATCCCTTGAGTGATCTTTGTTGATTGCTCACTCCTAACTTCTACTCTATTTTTCTATGCTGCCTTGAGCTGATCTTTTAAGGATGCTCCTTCAGCTTCTAGCTCCTTAGCCTTTGACTCCAACTCATTTATTATTTGACCATAGACATAGCTCTTTTTGATCTCTTCCTCAAATAATTTCTTGATATCAATGTAATCATGGAAGGTTTTGTTTAGTCTATTCTCATTTTCTTCAAAATTGACCTTATTCATGAATGAAAAGTGTTTTAGGGCCTTTGAAATCTCTGTACCAAAAGTATTTGGCATGGTCTATACTATCATGTTACCTTGAGAAGTTCTTTGAATGTCCATAAACTTTGGTTTAATTATTTTAGGTGTCATGCTCCACACTGCCAAGGACTTAGAATCTATATTGAATCCAAATCCTCTTTGGAAACCATAAGCACCAAATGCCTCATATGAAATTGCATTTTCTTGTTTCCTGATCTAATCAAGCATGAATGCTTTCTTAAGATCCCAACTATATACTAGAAGAATTCCACCCCCTTTTACAAGGTCTTTGGCCTTTGTGGGATTCATTTTCTCATTCTGAGGATCATATGCCTACAATTTTTCTACTTATTATTTAATTTTCTCCTTAGACTCACCTGGTTTGAGTTTTAGCACCAACTCATTATGTTTTACTCTATACAAAAAACTTTTGAACTCAATATACTTCAAGAATTCATCATCATCTATGAACTTTTCTACTTGGATAATCCTATCATCCAACCTAGTTGTTGCCAACTATAGATTAGTTATAGAATTCTTTGTTATTATTACCCTATCTTGTAAATAATTAAAAAATATAGGTGCTTTGTAGGCATTAATTTTAGTGTCTTTTGCTTTACCTTATTAGGTACTGGGATCACTTTTTTCCTTCTATTTCCCTTGAGAACCCATGATACTATTGTTGGTTCCTCCTCCTCAACTTCCAAGATTACATCAAGCTTAGGGGACTTAGGGTTTACCCTCCCTTCTTAACCTATGGTCTTTTTAGGAATTTGTGCCATGATATCAATATAGTTTTCCACCATCTTCCTTAGCCTATATGGGTATGAGACGTCTAAGTAGAAACTCTTAAAATTTGGGTCTGTCTTCTTTAGCTCATTTTCCACCCTCATAATGTTTTCTTAATTTTTTTGTAGCTTCCCCTTCAGCTACAATTTTTGTGATAAAATCCTCAAGGGGAAACTCCTTGGTAACAGAAAACACATAACCCTTGATCTCTTTTAAAGTATTCCTCATGAAACTCTCCAGATCATAAATTCTATATGGGGTAGTGGATAGGTCATAATGCCAAAGGAAAGCATGAATTTGGTCTAGAGATTCTTTTCCAATTGAAAAATATCCTATCTTGAAACATCTACACAAAAAGATACCCTTATGTAGTTTTGGCCCTAAATATACCCTATCTACCATGATCAATTGGCACATAAATTTAATGATTGCAAGCCTAGGAGGGATATATTTTGGCAATACATGAGGTGGTTAGGGACATGCAAAAACTCTCAAAAGAGAAAAGCTCTGGAACAAGAAGATATCACCCCAATTGTAATCTAAACTCTTTTTTTCAAGCAAGAGGGTTGTTCTTAACAAACTTTTCAGAATTTTAGGGGCTCTAAAAAAGCTGGGGTCTAATATTCTCATTAATACTACACTAAATCTATTGCAAAAATAAATGGAATCAGAGTAATCATAGTATCTATCTTATACTTATGTCCATAGTTGTACTTGGAGCTCTCAATTTTCATCAGATGTGTGATCAATGAAATCTAGATTGATGTTCCCCACATTTTTGTACAAGATAAGATGCATCAACAATGAATAATGGTGGAACTTGAAATTCCCCAATTCTCCTCTTTGTGCTAATTCAATATGTCCTTGCATCTTCTCAATAATGTAGTCCATGTAATCATACTTCAAGTTGTGGCAAACATCTTACATATCCTAGACTATAATGTGTATTGATCCATACATCATATCAAAGCCATCATTTCCCAATACCTTATGGACACCGTAGACATTTTGTGAAATTAATTTTTGAATCTACCCATAGGCATCATTTTCTCTACTTTCTTAGGAAAATCTCCTACCTTTTTGAGGTCCATAGGGATACAATGTGATGCAGAGACATCAAAACAAACTTCAAATCTATATCTCTTCCATAATTTCTTTCTTTAAACAACAAAATAAAGGTTCATATTCAACATAAAACAAACAAATCCCTTGGTTATGTTCTTTATAACAGAGATTAAAACCTATTCTTTACATTGTTAAATTCCATAACCTCAAATGATCCACTTCATTTTACCTTATCTAAAACCCAATTCAAAACAAATAATTCCTCCCCAAAAACATGTAACAAAAACATTTTTCACTCAATGCTATATCATAACTTTGTAATAACAAACTACAAGACATCCAACCATGAAAGCTATAGAGAGGATGACACGATGGGAAACTAAACACAAGCTAAAAGAAATTGTTATATTAACACAACAATTACATTTTGCATGGCTCTCTGGTGGCCATACATACATACATACATACATACATATATTGAGTTTTCCCTTATTTAGAGGTTGATGTTTTTGCAACCTCTATATCTTTAGCTTGAATATCTTCAACTTTCTTCTTTGAGATCTGTTTTGCAAATAAAATCTAGAAGCTCTATATGCAACTTAAATATGAAAGCTATGCAACTTCTCAAATTCTTCATGCTTTGTAAACAATATGTTGTTTTAGCCTGGAAAATGTCCTTTATGTTCTATGTACTTCATCAACTCCTTTGCTACATTGATTTCTTGCATCCACGATATTTAATTCTTAGTTTTTATGTCACCCCAGGAAGCGTCAACTTGATTATCCATCTCAACACTTTATTATACTTTTTAAAAAATGTTATTGGTCAAAACCATTCTATCATTTTCTAGCTTAGAGAAAGAAATTTTTTTTTTTAAAATATTATATTTAGGTCTTGCGATCTTATGCCTTTTTAAAAAAATTAAAATCCTTCATAACCCCATAAACAAGAACAATCTCCCTTATGATCTTACAGTCAATCCCCTTTTGTATCAACAGAAAGCCTTTTATCTTACATTATGACTTTATGCTCACCAACTTATCATAAGATCGAGAAGATCATCTGCAGTGCTAATTTTAAACTGTAAACTTATGCTTGGCATTCTATAACCATCTTTTTAACATTGGAAATGTATGTTGAAACCTTTATGATCTCAAGCTAATAGCTACACACACCTCCATCATAACCTTGAGAGCTTTTCTTCTAAATAGTTTTTAAACCTTTTGACCATACACTAACTACTATATTATTATTTATTGTAACCTCAGAGGCTCTGACATTGGCTTTACTTCAACCTTACAACCATGCACTTGACCTTTTACCATAGCATTGAGACCCTTCTTGTTTCATCCTCTATTCTTATTCTTTTCTTTATGATCTTACTATTTTCTTCTTTTTGTATCCTTAGGAGAATTTTATCAAATGTGCCCAAATTTTCTATGCTCATGCACTAGACCCCACATTGTAAGATCGTAACACCATATAACTTTTAAAACTCACACCTTACAATCTCCCTCTTTTGATCTATGTGTACAGTCAGGACTCTATAGAAAAACATTTATGCTTCTACACTACTCCTTTCATCATAAGATCATAGCACATGTTGACCTTTATAGAATTCTTACGATGCTACAATCTCAACATGAGAAAAAGATCAGAACACATGTAAATAACTTCAACACATTTACACTTGTGTTAATACCATAACTTCAAGAGACAACAAATAAACCTTTATGATCTTGTGCTAGACCTTATTTCTTAGCTTTAGGAGATTGAAAACCTAAGACTTAGGACTCTATGCTAATGACTTTGATGATGAGATCATAAAGAGACAAGGAAAGCTTAAAAACCTAATGCAATCTCCCACTAGAAAAAAAATCTAGGGTTAAAGCCAACCCAATCATTAAATAAGAAATTTTTTCAATGGTTAAGCATGGGACAAATAGGTTAGGGAAAAAATTTGAAATGGACTAGGGTATAAACCTACTAGGTTAGGGTTTTTATAGAAAACTTGATAACAATATATGAGAACCCTAGTTGCACAAGATATTTCATGACATTTTCACAATATGTTTTCAAAATTTTAGTATATTGAAAATGTAGGCTATCAATGGCTATGTTTGGATATGATGGATAAGTTGTATCCATGTAAAAATTTAGAATTTATGGGTTAAGTAGACCACATACATGACAACAAATTGACAATATTTGGAAAGAAACACCTGAAAAAATAGGGGAACACAAAAAAAACAAGAACCATAGGACTATAAATAAATTTACAAAAATATACAAAAACCTAAGATAATATTCATGGAAAAACAAGTAGTTCACTAGAAACACCTTTTCAAGAATTGTCCATGAACTAGCAATTTGAAAATACCTATGGATAGTTCTCTTATAAAATAAGAATCTTTTTCCCAATTCTCATGAATAAAGTATGGTCCTAACCAAATACAATCAAAATTTTCATGTTTTCCCTTTTCTTCTAGCCTAGCATTCCATAGTAGCACTAGATTCTCAGGCTGAATTTTTCTTCTCACTGTCTTCTTATAATTTAAGTGCTCCATTTGGACCTGCAACTTTGCATTCTTGGTAGAGGCATTTCTTCTTGTTTCATCTAGTTTTATAATATCATCCATTTTGATCTCCATTTCATCAATCGTACCTTCATCATATTGTTAGGAAAACTTGTGCATCCCTCTTAAATTATTTTGGGGTAATCTAGCTTGTATTCCATATACTAAATCAAATGGTGCACATCCTATGGTCTTTTTAACTATTACCCTATCAACCCATAATGCCAATCGTAGTTTGGAATCCCAAGCCCTTTTATTTTCATCTAATATCCTCATTATGATCTTTAGTAAAATCTTATTGCTTGATTCTACCTATCCATTTCCTTGGGGATGGTATAATGATGAAATTGACCTAGTAATGTCATATTTTTCATAGTAAACCTTATATTCTTTAGATATAAAACACATTGAATTGTCTATGACTATCTTCTTAGGGAAATCAAACCTAAAAATGATGTTATTTAAGATATAATCCATCACTACTTTGCTAGTAGATTTTCTAGTGGGGATTGCTTCTACCCATTTTGTGAAATAGTTAGTAGCTACCAGAATCTAAGCATGTCCTCTGCTTGACTTATTTACGATTTCACCTATAAAATCAATTCCCCATTGTTGAAATGGTGCTTGAACTTCTAGTGGTTTTAATGGTAGATTTCTAGAAAACTTTAACTTATCAATAAATCTTTGATAAGCATCACACTTTTTTACAAGCTTATGTGCATCTTTAAAAGAATAATCCTCCAAAATCCTTCCCTGATCACCATGTGAGATTTTGTCTTGGCCATGTAATGGCCTCCACATATTCCACCATGCATTTCATTCAAGATTGTTATTGCATGTTTCTCATCAATACATTTAAGTAGCACACCTTCCATACTTATCCACCATAGTTTCTCACTTACAATAACATATCTGATAGCTTGCTATTTTAAGGCTTTCTTATGATTATCATTCAAACTTGGTGGAGCTTTCATAAACTAAAAATACAATATTATCTTCTTGTACCAATAAAAAATATCCATGTTATACAATCCACTTCGGTAATCATCATCAAGATGGTTTATTTGATTTTCTTCAATACTTTCTTCTACCGTTAGATTGATGAGTCTTTGTCCTCTTAATAACTTGATAATATGGATATCCATATTAAATTCTTGGATCCTATTGATCCACCTACATCTTCTGCTAGATACCTCTTGCTAAGTAAATATATCTTTGACTACTACACTAGGTACAAATGTAATTACGATGACACCAACTAGATAACATCTAAAAGATTTCACAACTTTTATAAGGGCATATGCCTACTTTTTATTAATCTCATATTTTAATTCTTCAGGTTGGAGTGAATTGTCAAAAAATGCAATGGTTTGTTCATAGTCTCGTCACTCTTTTCAAGTAAAACTGCTACTATGGTATGGAAAGAGGAAAAAGAAAATATATTCATTGGCTTTGTATAATATGGTGTCCTTAACACTGGTGCATTTTTTATGGCATCTTTGATTTCTTTGAAAGTAATAGATGGATCACCATCCCAACTAATTACTGCTCCTTTCTTGAGCATCTTGTAAATAGGTCCACTAATCTCAACAAATTTAGTCACAAACCTTCTCAAGAAGTTGACTTGGCCAAAGAAGGATTGAATTCCTTCAACATTTTTAGGTTTAGGGACCTTATCTATTGCTGCCATCCTTTTAGGATTGATCTTCACTCCATCTTTGGATACTATGTGACCCAATAATTTTCATTCTATTACCCCAAAATTGCACTTCTTTGGGTTCAAGAGAAACTCCATACTCTAAGGATTTTACAAAAATATTCTCTAGATGCCTATAGTGGTCTTCAACCCTTTTTGAATGAGCTGCCAAATCATCCTAATAAACAACCATAAAATTATCAATTTGTTCTTTAAATGGAACATCCATGGCTCTCTGGAATGTAGCTCTGACTTTTATCAAACCAAAAGACATCCAAACATACACATATGTTCACTAAGGATTTGTAAAGGTGATCATGAACTATTATTTTTCATCAACTAGAACTTGGTTATATACAAAGAAACCATCCATCATGGACATCAACTTAGAATTAGTTACCTACTGCAACATAGCCTCCATGTTTGGAAATCCATATTTATCTTTTAGGGAAGCAATATTCAAATTTATAAAATCAACACATAACCTAATATCTCCATTATTCTTCCTAACTGGCACTAGGTTAGATACCCATGAAGAATATTTGATAGATTTAGTTATCCCCCCATCTCTTAGCTTCATAAGCTCTTCATGCATCTTGGGGGCTAATGTTGGATTAACAAGGCTTTAATTTTGTTTAAAGGGATTGAAATTCTCTATTAATAATATTACATGCTGAAAAATTTATTCCCTATAAGATTTAAGGTCATCATATGACCATGCAAAGAAATGCCTAAATTTTCTTAGCAAATCAATCAAGGAATTTCTAGTTGTAAGAGATAGAGTCTTACCTATGTACACCTTCTTGGGTGATTCAGTTGTTCCAAGGTTTACTTTTTTAAACTCCTATGGTTTTTTTATCTTTGAATTCTAAATGAACTCTATATTGATTGTCAAAAATTCTCTCTAACACCACCAATCCTTTATGTAGTTTTTCTATTTTTAATTGTAAAATTTCTTGGCCAAAAATTGTCTCCTTACCATCTATTTTCTCAACTAAAGTACTACAATACAACTCTTGGCCATGGTATTTGTCTTCATTAAGGAGAAAATTTAAAATGTGTTTATCATCCTCAAATACATGCCAATTTTATATGTTGTCAAGAATGGATGGTTTGTTTTGCATCTCAATCTTAGAAACACTACCAAATGATATGTCATCAGGCTTAATGGCTACATTAGCTAGCAGATCATCCATCTTATTATTACTCCTATCCATCCAAGGAATGCCATAAGCATCAAATGTTTCAATATAGTCCCAAACAAGATTTCTATACCATTTCAACCTCTTATTCTTGGATGCATATGTCTCCTTTATCTGAGACACATCCAATTCTAAATCACCAATAACATGTAATTTTTTATGCCATAATTTGTAGCCACTTTCAATCCAATAAATGGTGCTTCATCCTCTACAATATTATTGGTACATGTAAAATTTAGGGTGAATGAATATCTAAATGTAGTCTTAACTAGAGATATGGAAACTAGTCCAACTCCTAACCCATCCTTAGAGTTAGCCCCATCAAAATTCATAGTCCAAACATTTTGTAACTTCTTGTGAAATTACTAGGACTAGGTTTCAATTTTCTAAATGGTGATTTCAACTATGAAATAATTCACCTCTATATCTAGAAAAAAAGTAGCATCTATATCAAAATTATCTTCAAGCATATGGGTAACCCTTGGTTCTCTATCAACCTTAATAGATATTGTTTAGTGTGGAGCCTGTTTAATCCCCAAGTAGGAGATTTTTAATTTGTGGTGATTGATCAGGGAAGTATTGTACATACTTTATAATTCTTTGGGGTTAAGGCTAACATGTTATAATTAATTATAACCCTAAAGTGGAAAAAATATTGTATACAAGGGGCTTAGGATTAGGGATTTCATTATGTGTGATGTGAAAATTTCTTCTTGTGGCAGTATTAAGCTGTAAGGGATTATGGATTGTAATCAAGTTGTAATCATTGGATTGTAATAATATTGGACTTGTTTTTTGGTGGACATAGCCCAAGGATTGGGTGAACCATGTTAAATCTTGGTGTCTTGTGTTCTCTTCTATATGATTCAATATTTTCTGATATTGTTTATATTTGCATGTAATTGTTATTTCTGTTCATGGTTTAATCCTAAAAAGTGGTATTAGAGTGAGGTTATTTTCTTTCTAGTTATCCTCAACATGAAAGTCTCACAATTGAGTGGGAGAGATGGTGGAAGAGGGTAAGTTGAAGGTGGAGAAGTTTAGAGCGAAAAAATTTTAGTTATGGAAGATGCAAATGGAGGACTATCTTTATCAGAAGGATTTATGGAAGCCATTAGAAGGAAAATCCAAGAAATATGGAATTATGAAAGATGAGGACTAAGAGATTTTAGATAGAAAAGACACTTGGAAGTATTCAGTTATGCCTGGCATCGTCAGTGACATTTAACATTACAAAAGTGAAGATGATAGAAGAGTTGATGGAAACCCTAGCAAAATTATATGAAAAGTCCTCTAATTCAAATAAATTATTTCTCATGAAGCATTTATTTCATATGAAAAAGGAAAAAGGTAGATATTTTGTAGATCATTTAAATGAGTTTAATACTCTTACTAGTCAGTTATCTTCTGTGGGTATTAATTTTGATGAAGAAATTAGTGCTCTCTTGATTTTGTGTTCTTTACCTAAAAAATAGAATGATTTGATAATGGTTGTGAGTAATTCTATTTATATTGGAAGAATGAATGCTAATGATATTCCTATGGGGGAGTATTGTAGAAATATGATTAGATCATTATCATGATGATATGTTACATTCATGATTGTGTTTTTCATTGATGTCAACATATCAATTTCTATGGTATCTAACAAAAGAACAATGGAAAGATGAAGTTGGTATGTATAGATAATCAAGAATTTTTAGTAGAAAGGTTAAAAGGGGATACTAAAAAGTGTCTAGTATATGTAGCTAACCTCAAAAACATAAGATATTAAGTCTCGAAGAAGTTATGCAAGTTTTGGTGAAGACTATTCAGAGATAGAGTTTAAAGAGGCATATTCTGGTAAACCTGTTATATTTGTTAACATAATTATTATTCTGAGAAGTTGAAGTTTAAGATTTGAAGTTTCAAGGAGAAATATTAATGTTATCACTAAGATTAATGTGTTCTTAATGTGGCCCTATAATAATTAATTGAGAAGGTGTAACAACTAACTCAGGGAATTGTTTTATGGATTCAGTAAAAAGGGAGGACATTTTCCTTTATCATGCATGGATGTATGTAGATAATTGTAAGAAGCACAAGTGTTGAATGTGAAGATAAGAAGAAAATAATGAAAGTGAAGGAAACTTCATATATTTTCAAGGTATTATTGTGTGATCTGAAGTTTGATACTTGGATATGAGGTTCGTGACCTAGTCTACAAGGTCTAACAATGATTGTTCCAGTTGATAGGATAGAGGAAGAAAGTTAAAGTATATAAAAAATAATTATTCTACAAGGAATAGTTGAGAGATTAGTTGGATAATGAGTTTGGTGATCTTGCCCCATAAGCTTTTTGGACAGTGGGTCCTTCTGTCTTCTACAACTCATAACAGGGTTGGGATCTTCTAACAAGGACTCAAAGTCTCCTAATAGGGACTCATATGTACTAAATTTTTTAATAGCCTCCTAATAGGGTCCATCCTCTAACAAGGAATATTTATATTAGTACATCATCTTGTGGGCATCATTCGCACTAGTGTTTTCCCTCTGATCAAGGGTTTCCCTAGTTAACATATCTAGTGTAATTGTTTGTGTGCATCTTGTTATGGTTATTGTTTACTTTGGTTGAATGGTTAAGTTTATTTAAGGTGGATAAATGTTTTAATCATTGGATAACTATTTCACCCCCACCCTCTTAGTTATCTTGGTGGATTATTATTTCTAACAGCTGGTATCAGAGCATCAGGTCCTTGAAGATAAGGCTTAACAACTTTGGGAGATCAGTGACAAGTTATTTTAGAAAAGATAGTACTAAATCTAATGGAGGAAATTTTGACCCATAGAAGATGGAGCTTCTTGGAGAGAGATCAAAATTGTGTATAGAATTGAGCATTGAGCTTCAAGATAGAAGCATAAGTAAAGATAGATTCAGATCCAAAGAATACATGGATATCAAACAAGGTATTGATTTTCTTATGAAAAGAGAGAAATAAGGTATGGATGTTTTGTCTTATTGGAAATGTAATGAGTTTGGTCATTTTTCATCTACATGCCCCAAGAGAGTAAGTAAAACTAGAAAAAGTTCACTTTCTTATGAAGAGAAAGAATTTAAAGCTAGTATGGAAAGATTCTTGAATGATTGTGCTAATGAGATTGAATTGGTTAAGGAAAAAGAAGTAGTAGAAGAGATAGCTTTGGTAACTATTATTGATACAAAGGCTAACCATGAAAATGTGGAAGTTATCATTAGCAATGATTTTCATAATGGGAATTTTTTTGAAGAGAAAAGATTCAATCCTAGAACAAAAGAAAGAGTTGAGTTGAAGAATCATGAACAAAATGGCATTGCAGAAAGAAGAAATAGATTAGTAATAGAAGTTGCAAGAGCTATGTTAGCTAAGAATGACGTATCCAAGATGTTTTGGAGAGAAACTATGAATACAACAATCTACACTATGAACACAATACAAGTTAGGAAAGACATAAACAAGACCCCTTATGAACTGTGGTTTGGTCACTCAACTAAAGTTAAGTATTTCACAATTTTTGATAGTAAGTGTTATATCAAAAGAGATGATGATATTGGTAAGTTTGATGATAGAAGTGATAAAGGTATGTTTCTTTATTATTAATTGAAAAGAAAAGGCTTATAGATGTTATAATTTGAGAACTTAGACCATTATGGAAAGCACAATTGTAAGAATTAATGAGAAATTTAGGATACAAGAAATAATAGTTGATTACAATTCAGATGATTAGAATGGCTTTACTAAGCCAAGGAATGATGAATTATTCTTTGAGACTAACAATTATTTGTAGAATGATGGAGAGCCAAGGTAGGAACAAAGCTCAAAACCTTTAATAGAGCTAAGAGTTGAGATAGCAACTCCTACTTTGAGTAAACATATGGCAAAGAATCATCCACTTGAGTAGATCATTGGAAGTAGAGATAAAGGTGTGATGACAAGAAGCAAAATCAATGAAGAACTATGTTTGATATCTCAAGTTGAACCTAAGAATGCAAATGAAGCATGTAAAGATGACTATTGAAAACATGCTATGAAAGAGAAATTGGATCAGATAGTAAAGAATGAGACATGGGAATTAGTTCCTAGGCTAGTAGACAAGAATATGATAGGAAATAAATAGGTATTCAAAAACACGATGAGTGAACAAGGTGAAGTTGTAAGGAAAAAATTAAGATTGGTATTTAAAGGTTGCTCACAACAATAAGGAATAGAATATGATGAGACCTATGCTCTTGTGGAAAGAATAGAAGCAGTAAGGTTATTCTTATCATATGCAACATATAAGAAATTCAAAGTATATCAAATGGATGGCAAGTAAACATTTTTGAATGGAGAACTTAAAGAAGAGGTATACATAGAACAATGTAAAGGTTTTCCTTTGATAGATGACAAGGACATAGTATGCAAACTAAAGAAAACATTGTATTGCTTGAAGCAAGTACCGAAAACTTGGTATGCAAGGTTGGACAAGAATTTGATAAATCTTGGATATAGCAAAGGTATGATAGATAGTAATCCCTATTGGAAAGAAATTGATGATGGATTAATGATTTGGGTAATATTTGTTGATGATATCATATTTGGAGGAAATGATGATGAAAGTGACAAGTTTGCAGAAGAAATGAAGAAGGAATTTGAAATGAGCATGATAGGAGAAATGAAATATTTTTTAGGATTATAGATTGTGTAGGATAAAGAAGGAATCTTTATTTCTCAAACTAAGTATTTGAAAGATTTACTGAAAAGGTTTGGTTTGAAAACATGTAAACCCATTGGAATACCTATGGTAATTGGACACAAGCTATCTATAGGGGATGAGACACTTATTGTTGAGAAGATGAAGTATAGATCTATCATAAAAGGATTACAATATTTGACTCACACAAGGTTGGATATAGAAAATGTAGCTAGAATTATTACAAGATTCCAAGCTGATCCCAAAGAAGCACATTATGCATTAGTCAAAAGGATATTTAGATACATGAAAGGAACACCAGAGTTTGGATTGTGGTATGATAGGTCTAATGATTTTACTCTATATGCTTATACTAATGCTAATTAGAAAGGCAATATGGATGACAGAAAGTGCATAGGTGGAGCCTTCTTTCTTGGAGGAAGATTGGTTTCTTGGCTAAGTAAGAAGCAAGATTGTACCTCACAAAGTATAGTAGAAGCAGAATATGTTACAACAGTAAACAATTGTAATCAAGTTTTTTGGATGAAGCATATGCTGAAGGATATAAGGATAGAGTTTAGTGAACCTATTTTCATATATTGTGACAAAAAAAGCATAATAAATATGACTAAGAATCTAGTGTTTCATTCTAAGACCAATTACATTTCTATCAAGTATCACATGTTGAGAGAGGAAGTTGTAGAAAAGGAAATTATATTGGAATACGTAAGCACTAAAGAGAAGATTGTAAATATTATCACTAAACCTCTTCCCAAAGAAACTTTTGAGTATTTGCAAGGTATGCTAGGGGCTATACCAATTCCTACATCAGAGTAGATGATGTAAGAAGTGCATCAGTCCAATGTAACAAATCACTATTATTTGTCTAGATTGAATGTTGATGCTTCTTATATGGGGGAGTATCTATGATGGACAGAGTCATCTAGGACTCTTGTTGGATATCATTTTTGAATAGTGTCTTTGGACACTTGATCTAGTCAGAAATAGTTGTTGTAGAGTTTGATGGTTGTTGAAACCTTTGACATGGATGTCAATGGGGGAGAAGTTTAGCATGAAAAAAAAATTGAGTACATTGAAGGGAGAATAAATTAGTTTAGGAGAAGTACAACATGGGAGAATGATTGATAAAGAGGATTTGAAAATTATTGATGAAGAGGATTTGAAAAGAAAGGTTAATAGTCTTTTGCAATTGGTATTCTTGGAACTAGATGTTTTTCATCTATGTTGCCATCAATGCCAAATGGGGAGATCGTTGCAAGCATGAATATTGATGATATTCCTATGGGGGAGTATTGTAGCAACATGATTAGATAATTATCATGATGATATGTTACATTCATGATTATGTTTGTCATTGATGTCAACATAGAAAATTTTTGGGGTATCTGATAGAATAACAATGGAAAGATCAAGTTGGTATGGATAGATCATTGAGCATTTTCAATAGTGAGGTTAAAGGGAGATACTACTTAGTGTTTAGTATATGTAGCTAACCTTGTAAGTATAAGATATTAAGTTTGGAAGAATTTATGCAAGTTTTGGTGAAGATTGTTCTGAGATAGAGTTTATAGAGGCATGTTCTGGTAATCTTGTTGTTATATCTCTTAGCAAAACTGTTATTTTGAGAAGTTGAAGTTAAATATGTGAAGAAGAAATGTTGTTGATGATGTGGCTAAGCTTGCTCATCATAGTGTTATGTGTACAAATTGCAAGGTGAAAGATTAATGTTATCACTAAGATTAACATGTTCTTAATGTAGTCCTATAATAATTAATTTAGAAGGTGTAATAACTAACTCATGAAATTATTTTATGGATTTGATATAAAGGAAGGACATTTATCTTTATCATGTATGGATGTATGCAGATAATTGTAAGCACCAAAAGTGTAGAATGAAAATATAAGAAGAGTAGAGTAAAAGTGAAGGAAACTTTATTGCTAAGGTTTTATTATGTGATCCAAAGATTAATACTTGGACCCAAGGCTCATGACCTAGTCTACAAGGTCTGATAGTGACTGGTCCAGTTGACAAGATAGAGGAAGAAATTTAAAGTACAATACACACAATTATTCTACAAGGAATAGTTGAGAGATCAGTTGGACAGTGAGTTTGGTGATCTTTCCCTAGAAGCTATTTGGACAGTGAGTCCTTTTGTCTTCTACAAGTCCTAACAGGGTTAGAATCTTCTAACAAGGATTCAAAGTCTCCTAACAGGGACTCATATGTACTAAATGTTGTAATAGACTCCTAACAAGGTCCATCCTCCAACAAGGAATATTTATATTAGTACATCATCTTGTTGGAATCATTCCTACAAGGGTTTTCCCCCTGATCAAGCATTTCTCTAGTTAACATATTTGGTGTGATTTTCTATGTGCATCTTGTTATGGTTACTACTTACTTTGGTTGAATTGTTAAGTTTATTTAAGGTGGATAAATGTTAGTCATTGGATAACTGATTCACCCCCCCATCAGTTATCTTTGTGGACTATTGTTTCTAATAGTTTCTAGATGTAATACCCTAAAATTTGATGATGTGATTTGTGTTATCCTAAGTGAGGAAACTCATAGGAAAATTTTAGGTGGATCTACATCAAGAAGAGCTTTAAATGCATAAAGAAAAGGTAAAATGACTAAGAGAGGAAATAATTCTTGAAATCCTAGGAAATGAAGAGGAATGTCAAAGGGAAAGAGATATCAATCTAGAGGACCAAGAGATTGCTAGTAGTGTGGTAAACCAAGGCATAAGAAGAAAGATTGTTGGACTCAAAATATCAATGAAGGAGATAATCTAGAAGGGAACAAGGAGAAAAATGTGGTAATTGAAAAAATTGAAGAGGATGCTTTGCTTCTTTCTTTAGAAAGTGTTGATGATTCTTGGGTTTTAGAATCTCGGGCTTCATTTCATGCTATATTTTATAGAGGTTATTTTATTGAATATGTCCAAGTATATGTTGGGTTTTTTTATTTGGGAGATAATGGACCATGTCAGATTGTTGGAAAGGGAAAAGTTAAGATTGAGTTATAGAATGGGAATCATTGGCTACTACATGAGGTAAGACATGTTCCAAGGCTGAGTAGAAATCTAATTTCAGTAGGGAAACTTGGTTATGAGGGTTGTGTAGTTACTTTTAATGGTAAAAATTGCAAGGTTTCAAAAGGTTTCCTTGTAGTAGCAAAAGGTGTGAAACTACATAGGCACCTTATATCTTTTTATAGGTTATACTATTCCTTGTATTTTAATTTATTCAAAGAAAAATGAATGTTTAGGAATAGTTGTTGGAGTTAAGTGGGGAGAACAAATAGTTGCTACTACATTGCTATGGAATGAAAAAATTGAGAACATGAGTGAGAAAGGTATAAAATTACTTCATTCAAAGAAAGTTTTACTAGGTCAAAAATGTGTTAATCTAGATTTCTCTGAAAGTTGTGTATATGGAAAACAAAACAGAGTGAGTTTTGTGAAGAGTGGGAAGGAAAAGAAAAGTGAGATATTAGAGCTTATGTGTATAGATGTATGGGGACCTCCTCAGGTATCTTTTTCCCTTGGTTTATCTCATTATTATGTTACATTTATTGATGATGCAACTAGAAAAGTATGGGTTTATTTTCTTAGACAAAAATCTAATGTATTTCAAACTTTTAAGAAATGGAAATGCTTGGTTGAGAATAAGACTAGTAAGAGATTAAAATGTCTTAGATATGATAATGGTGGTAAGTATTCTAGTCATGAATTTGAATATTATTGCTCCACTAATGGTATTCCTAGACAAAAACTATTCCAAGGACTCCAAAGAAAAATGGAGTGGTTGAACACATGAACAAGATGATAATGGAGTGTACAAGGAGCATGAGGTTACATGCTAGGTTACCCTTAAACATGTGGGTGGAGGCTATTAATACTAGTATATATTTGATTAATATATGTCCCTCTACTCCTTTGGGTTGTGGTATTCTAGAGGAATCATGGACTAGTAAGAAGGTGAGTTATTCTTTTCTCAAAAGCTTTGGTTGTGAAGCATTTGCACATATAGATTCTAAAAATAGAACCAAGTTGGAAGCTAAGTCAAAGAAATGTATATTATTGGATATAGAATTGATGAATTTTTTTATAGGCTTTGGGATGTTGAAAATTATAAAATTGTAAAAAGCAGAGATTTCATATTCAATGAGAAAGTATTGTACAATGATCTATTGCAATAACATGAGAAGAAAGAAAATGATTATGTAGTGTTGGATGATACTCCAAAAGATGGTGTTCTAATAGTTTTTGATGATCTGGAATAACCATAACAACAAATACCACACATGCTAGTGAATGTTAGATGGTCAACAAGGCTAAGTAGACCTCTAGAAAGATTTTATCCCTTTTTGTACTCTATTTTACTAATAGATTTAGGTGAACTTAAATGTTATGATAAAGTTGTGTAGGTGGATGCTCAGATTCAATGGGACTCTACAATGACAGACAAGATAGAATCCTTGGTAAAAAATAAGACTTGGGACTTATGTAATTTGCCTACTAGTAAATGATCTTTACAAAATAAATAGGTTTACAAGTTGAAAGAAGAGGATGGAAGTAAGAAAATATTTAAAGATAGATTAGTTGTAAAAGGATTTGTATAGAAAAAGGACATTGATTTTGATGAGATATTCTCTCCTATATAGTTTCATAATGGATGAAGACAATCACACTATTATCTCTCTCAAGGATACTATATCTATTCTAAAGACTACCTATTCCATCATGAAATACACTTGAATTGTCAACCTAGGGATGTAGGACTTGGAATGGGTCAACATGGTATGTGCAGTAAGTTCCTTTAGGAGTCTTAACACCTATGCTGCAGGAAAGTAAAATACATGAAAATAATCTATACTACTATTAAAAAATAGTAAACACACTTGAGCTAACAAAAAATAACTATAGAAAGTTTTGGAAGATGAATCTAAACTAGTTAACAACTCAAAACATTCACCATGATCATTTTCTGCAAGTGTTGCAGGAACTTTCATAGTAACAATGTTATAAGACTAATACAATAAATCTATCTCAAAAATAGGAAATTGCAAAGAATGAATCTAATGTACCTAAATCTATTCCACCTCCCAAGTGGGCCCCTTGGTTGGTTTCAAATAAATATGAACACAACAAGTATTCCAAAATAACTCTTTCATTAAAATCCTTTTTTGATTATATCAACTAAATAATTCATGAAGAACAGAAAAAGAGTAACCTCTAAATCTAAAACCATCATTGTCTATTTTCTCATTAGCTTACTAAGATGATCCAAATCTACAATATAAAGAATTGGATACTTATTAAAAGCATGACATAAAAGTCTTGAACAAGCATCTCCAAAAAGAAGGCGGAAGATCAACCATGACATAGTACATTTATTACTAAGCAACAAAATAATGACTTGCAAAAAATATAGCAAGTTGTTTCTCCTAGATTTTTTGGAAAAGTAACTCCTCTATAGGTTTGACTTGTCCATAAGAACTAAACTACACTTTCCTTACCATGATCGATCTCCATCATCCTTTTCCTTTAATGTAGTAATCACCACCCTTTGCATTGCTCTTCATTTTCCTAAAAGTTAAAAACATCTAGAACATATATGCAAGATAGCATGCCTACTCTTATTCATATATTAGAACATAGCTTAAGAAATTTATATGAAATATTACATTCCATGTATAATATTAAGCAAAGTATGTCATACACCCTACCCATAGGTTTAGTAAGTTCTAGCCGTCTCTGGCATAAGTTCACAAGATATTTACATAAATGTTTTGAAATTTTTTTTGACAAAGCACAAAGAGTAAGTCCATATTATAAAAATTATATAAAAATTAAGACATTAATATGCCTCATCATTTGCCCCCTACTATTTAAATTCTTGTCCTCAAGCATTATACTTCCTTGCCATAGCTTTGAAGTCTCCCACTGTAGTTTTCCCTTTCTTCCCACTTTTGAAAGTGTAGAAGAATCCTTTGGTGCACTTCCAATGTCCACCCATTTGTTCCTCAACCAATGGATCTGTTCTAGCAGAATCATTACCATAAATAGGCCAAAGAAGGGTAGGAGGCCGAAAAGTCAATGGCATCCATATTTCCTTTCTAATTTGTCCCCCTAGTTGTATATACTTGGCCACCCTATTAACAATTGCCTCATAATTGATAGGGCTATGTGGTTTTGCCTTTTTGAAAGCTTCTGGCAGTCAGTTCCATCGGTTCCTAAGCCCTACAATAGCTCATTGCTATGTAAAGTTTGGAAGTTTATGGTAATCTCTATAAACCTTTTCTCTTTCTGCAAACACTTTCTTTCTAATCTCTAGTTTTAGTTTCCCATAAGGCCCTAAGCACTGAGTCTACAACTTTCCTAGATTCTCTTTGAAATGAGAATTATATAGGAGATCCACATCTCCCACTTGGAATTATTTATTACTAATATGTGTATCATGCCACTTCTTTCACTGCTACTAAATAATCTCTACTCTTTCTAAAGCTATCTTTCTCATTTCATCCACTAAGTTCAAGTGGAGAAGTCTCTCTTCTTGTGTTATAGGAAGATCAATGTTCAATTCCAAAGTAGTTCATCATGTTTTATGTTCAAATTCAATAGGAAAAATTACTCCTTTTCCATAGAAAAGTTCAAATGGAGTGAATCTAGTTGTTGTCTTCCATGTAGTTCAGTATGCCTAGACAAATTCAATTAACCTACTGCTCCAATCCTTCCTATGTATTTGCATTTTCTTGATGAGAATGGACTCAATTTCTTTATTGTTTATCTCTACTTGCCCATTTTCTCGATGGTGATAAGGAATAAATTTCTAGTGCCTTATGTTGTATTATTTCATAAGTTAAGTGATCAAGTTTGATGTGAACTAGGATCCTTGATCTATGACAAGTTCTTTGGAAACTCTGTAGTGTGTGAATATTTCCTCATATAAGAATTTAACTACTTTCTCATCTCTTGCATTTTCATTGCCTTGACTTCCACCCATTTAGTTAAATAATCCATGCATACTACAATGTAGGATTTTCCATTTGATGATGGGTCAATTGGACCTATGAAGTCCATACCCCACTTGTCAAAGGGTGTTACAATAATCTATGGATTGAGTGACATCTCATTTGAGTTGGTTGGTTAACCCATCCTCTGGCATTTGTTACACTTGGTTGTATAATTTGTTGCATCCTTATGTAATGTTGTCCATTAATATTGAGTTTTAAGCACCTTTAGTGCTATTCTTTTTCCTACAAAATGTCCTCCACATGGTTCATCATGACATGCATGTAGTATGTCATATATCTCATCCCCCCTAACACATCTCCTCATGATATGATCTGGTCTAGTATAGGAGAGATTTTTATCTATCCATGAATAATGAAAAATTTTCTCTACTAGTGTCATCTTGTCTTTATGATAGAAGTGTGGAGGCATTCTATTTGTAGCAAGATAGTTTCTTATGTCTACATACCATGGGGTATGAGTTGCTATGTAGAACAAATGCTCATCTAGAAAGGTATCTTCAATTGGAGTTGGATCTTCATCAGTAATGTGTAGTCTAGACAAATAATCAACAACTACATTAGACTTTCCTAGCTTATCAACAATGATAATATCAAACTCCTGCAATAACAAGAGCCATCTTGCTAATCTACTAGTTACAATAGGTTTGTTCATTAAGTACTTTATAGCTGAGTGGTTAGTATGAACAAAAATAGGATATCTAGTTACATAATGTCTGAATTTGTTCAATGCATAAACTACAGCTAAAAGTTATTTCTTAATTACTGTGTAGTTTAGTTTAGGGCCATGGAGGCTTTTACTAATATAGTAGATTGCATTTTCAAGGTTAGTAGGCTTTTGTACTAATACATCACCTACAACATAGTCTAATGCATTAGTATGGATATAAAATGGAATTGACCAATCTAGTCCCTTCAGAACTAGTGCTATGGTGAGGAGTTTCTTAAGCTGCAGGAAGGCTTCATTACATGGGGGTGTCCAAATGAATTCAACTTCTTTAATCAGTACTGTATACAAAGGACTAGCTATTCTACTGAAATCTTTTATGAAATGCCTATAATAGCTATCATGGCCTAAAAAAGATCTTACATCCTTTGGTTTTGTAGGTATGGTTAATGTTAGAATTACTTCTATCTTAGTCGGGTCCACTTGTATCCCTGCAACTGATATAAAATGACCAAGCACCACTCCTTGCATGAGCATGAAACATTTGTCACTATTGAGTGATAGATTATGTTCTTTGCATCGAACAAGAACCTTTTCATGATTAATCAAGGCTTCCTCAAAGGTGACTCCAAATGCTTTCAAATCATCCATGTATATTTCCATGTAGTCATGTGATATATCAGTAAAAATGCTGATTATACCTCTTTGAAATGTCACAGGAGCATTACATAGGCCAAATGGAAAGACAAAATATGAAAAAGTAGCCCATGGGCATGTAAATGTGGTTTTATCTTGATCTTCTAGAGCTATACTTATCTAATTATAACCATTGTACCCATCAAGAAAAGAAAAATATTTCTTACCAGCCAGAGTGTCTAGAACTTGATCAATAAAGGGTAAACGAAAGTGATCCTTCTTGATTACCTTATTCAATTCTCTATAATCTACACAAATCTACCATTTCCCTCCCTTTTTAAGTACTATAACTAGAGGTGAGACCCATCTACTATTAGATATAGGGTATATAAAACCAACATCACTATTTCTCTAAGTGTTGGATTAATCCTCCTCTAGGGTTGATAGAGTGGCATGCATCCTTCATTGATATATATTATATGAGTGCATAATGTAGGACTTAACCCTTTCATATCCCCATAGTTCCATGCAAAAGCCTTTTCATGTATTTGAAGAAGCTCTGTTAACTATTTCATCTATTTTGGAGGCTATTAGATATTGAAATGGAGATTATGACCTTTTGACAACTCAATAGTAGTTGTGAGATCAACCATAGCAGCTTTAGAGATTGGACTTGTATCTTGTTCATGTGGTAAAATTTGATGGATAATGTCTAGCTCCTTGGGCAAAAAATAATTCTCATTACATTTCTCATATGTAGTTAGTTCCAACATAGAACTGTTAGATACATCCTTTTCTACCACACAAGTATTATTAAGAATACTTTGAATTACTGAATCCTCATTCTACAACTTTAGAAAGAGCTATCTATGTAACAATATAAGTTGAGCTATAGAAATTAGTTCTTCCTCTTCATCTCCTAAATATGGCCAAACAGGTTCTCCCAAGTCTAGTTGGGGTTGGGTAGGTGGATATAGCTCTAGCTTCCTTATGGTTGGACCATTTGAAATTGTAATATGCCTAGTCTAAAACTAATTTTAGCATTAGTGGTGGCTAACCAAGGTCTCCCTAATATGATAAGATAGCCAACAAGTTTGACTTTGGGTGATAAGATAAGAAAATCAGCAAGGTATTCTGATGAATCTAAAGTCACTATCACATCTTCTATGAGACCATTTGAAGTGACAATTGAATTATTTGCAAGTTGTAACACCGTGGGTGTTCTTCTTAAGCCTTCCATACATAACCTATGCATTGTATCTTTACTCATCACATTTATTGCTACTCCTAGATCAACTAAATCATTTTTCATAGCCTATCCATTTATGATCAGGTTAACTACTGGACTACCTTGACCTGAATACTTTGGTATCACTACCTTCCCTAACATGGTATCTCCTAATTGCTTGACATGTTTGTGGATCTTTCTTCTTTTGCCTTGGCTTTTTAAGGCATGCTTCCTTAATAGCCTTTCCATAAAGAGGGACATGCTTGATAGCTTGAAATAGAGGAATTTGGATGTGCATATTTTTTAGCTACTCAATAATGTCTAATATCTCTTCCTCTTGGGATATAGATTTCTCTTTATTTAGTCTATGTGGAAAGGGAAAAATTCATGATGGTATGGTTAGTAGTACTACTGGGTACATTAGTTGGTGGGTTGATATTTGGAAATGTAACTTCTAGAAGGGGTGCTACAGGAGTGTTTGCAACTTCCATTATAATAGAGTATTCTAGTGTAGGCAAAGTTGTACTCAATCTTAAATGGATATTAGATACCTCTAGTGAATATGTAAGGTACTATTGAGTATCAATAGTGTACATTTTCTACTATTGTTACTTTTTGTTTGGATTTGGCTGAGGCTGAGTAGGCAATTGGGTTGGCTTAGGATTAGCATTATTTATTGCAAGAGGTGGCATTATTACAGGTTGTTGGACTAGAGTTGGTAGTTGTGGGTTACTAGGATTTTGGTTAGGCCATTATAGAGGCCCCCTCCATTGGTTATTAGGCTACCAATTTCCTTGCAATGGATGCCATTATTTCTACCGATTCTACTATAGGTTATTTTGTTGGTTTTGCCACTAGTTATTTTGCTGGTTAGGCCATTGGTTGTTTTTATAGTTTTTCCAGAAAGGTTGGGAGTACTAAGAAGGATTTTGATAGTGTTGGTGTTGCCATTGACTATTGTAAGGATTTTAAAATTGTAAAGGATCTTGAGGCATACCTTGTCTTGAAGCCCATGGTTGACATTGAGAAATGAAGAACACTTGATCATTGTCTCTATCTATCTTTATGTACTCCATTGACAATTGTTGATTCTCTAGATTGGCTACCAGTTTATGTGTGTAGTCTTTCTTCTATTTGTAGTAGTGAGGATAGTACTCTGCCAATTGTGATTTAGCTTCTTCTTTGTAGTCATTATGTCAAGATCTCTACCAACATCATTTATGATATCCTTCTTGAAATTTGAGAGTAGATTAGATATCTTGATTATTCGAAATACCCTAACTGATCCATTTAGTGGCTGTGAACTAGTATCCTTTGACTTTCTTCATAGTTGACCTTGAGTAGTTAAGAGAAATTTTTTTAAGGTCATCCCAAGAGGTTTGATATACATCACCACTAACCATTAGGTCTAGTGCTTCTAGACAATTATTGTTTACCCCTCTCAAGAAGACTAGTTTCTATGAATCCTCCACTAGTACATGTTGGGGGTTATTTTGTAGTGTATAAAAGAAATGTGAAACATAGTCTTCCAATGTTTCATCCTCCTTTTGTGATATTCTAAAGATATCATCTCCTCTTGGGTCATTCCCCTTGCAATACTCTTTGTATTTCTCCAGAAATAGAGTTTGCATTTCATCTTAAGTACCTGCTACATTGGCTCCTAAGGCCATGAACCATCATAAGGTTGATTCTTTTAGTGTTGCTGGAAAAAACTTGAGATTATGGGCATTAGTGTTATAGTCAAAGCTATGACAAAGTATGTTAAACTCAAAAAAGAAATTATCAGGATCCTTTGTTATAAGACCATGAAACTTTGGAAGAGCAGTTGGAGGTATATTTTTTGAGATTAGTATTGGTTATGAGGCTTAGGAGAGGAAATGGAAAAGTAGGTTGTGCCATTACTAGAGGTATTTGATTATGGGGTTGCTGCTGAAAAGGAGTGTTGGCCATGAGATTGTTAACAACAGGTGGATTTGGACCAGAACTAGCGAGAAATCTAGCTAAAATTTCAACAAAAGGCCGAAGACAGCTTGTGTCCAAGGTTTCCAATCTTCAGGAAGATCCTATAGGAAAATTAGGCCTTTCATCCTCAAAATGAAACTCAACTTTTTCTTTAATTACTTTGTTCAAATTAATAGACTCCTATGGAAGAAATATTCCATATTCATCTTGTTGTCTTCCTCTTCGATGCATGCAATTGAATTCTTTACCTAAACTAGTTAACAACTCAAAACATCCACCATGATCATTTTCTACAAGTGCTACAAGAACTTTCATAGTAACAATGTTGCAAGACTAATATAGTAATCTATCTTGAAAATAGGAAATTGAAAAGAATGAATCTACTCTACCTAAACCTATTCCACCTCCCAAGTGGCCCCCCTTGGTTGGTTTCAAATAACTATGAACACAACAAGTATTCCAAAATCACTCTTTCATTAAAATATTTCTTTGATTACATCAATAGAATAATTCATGAAGAACAGAAAAAGAGTAACTTATAAATCTTAAACTAGCATTGTCTATTTTCTCATCAGCTTACTAAGACAATCCAAATCCATTATATAGAGGATTGAATACTTATTAAAAACATGGCATAAAAGTCTTGAACAAACATCACCAAAAAAGAAGGTAGAAGATCAACCATGCCATAGTATATTTATTACTAAGAAACAAAATAATAACTTGTAAGAAATATAATGAGTCATGTCTCCTAGATTTTCTAGAATAGTAACTCCTCTATAGGCGTGGCTTATCCATAGGAAGTAAACCGCACTTTCCTTGCCATGATCGGTCTCCATCATCATCTTCCTTTAATGCAATAATCATCAGCCTTTGCATCACTCTTCATTTTCGTAAAATTTAGAAACATCCTGAATATATATGCAAGACAACATTCCTACTCTTATTCAGATATTAGAACATAGCTTAAGATATTTATATGAAATACTAAATTCTATGTATAATATTAATCAAAGCATGTCATACACGCTACCCATATGTTTAGTAAGTTCTAGTTGTCTCTAGCATAAGTTAACAAGATATTTACACAAATATTTTGGAAATATTTTTGACAAAGGACAAAGAGTAAGTCCAAACTATGAAAACTATATCAAAATTAAGACATTAATATGCCTCTAATGAAAAAATGACTTCTATTCATACTATTTAAAGTAATGTGGCTACTGAAGATTTGTATTTGAATCATCTTGATATTAAAAAAAACTTTCTTCATGGTGATTTGGATGAAGAGATGTATATGGAATAACAACAAGGATTTGAGGTCAAATGTAAGGAGAACTTAGTGTGAAGATTATAGAAAATTTTATATGGCTTGAAGCAAGTACCTCAGTAATGGTATATAAAATTTGATAGTTTTATGCATGAGAATGGATATAGTAGGTGTTAGTTAAATCATTATGCTTATTTTAGGAGGTTGGATGATGAAAGATACATAATTTTATGTTTATATGTTGATGATATGCTTGTAGTTGGGTCTAACATGGATCACATTAAGGGGTTAAAAGAATAGTTAGCACATTCATTTTCTATGAAGGATTTGGGGGCAGCAATACAAATCCTTGGTATGAAGATTTGTAGAGATAGAAAAAATAGAAATTTGACATTATCTTAGACTAATTATATTGAGAAGGTGTTGCAAATTTTTTTTATGGAGAATGCTAAAGCTATAAGTACACCTTTACTTGGTCAGTTGAAATTGACTAAGGAGATGTGTCCAGAGACATAAGAAGAGGAGGATAAGATGTCTGAGGTACCTAATGCTTCAACTATAGGAATCTTGATGTATACCATGGCATGTACAAGGCTAGATATTGCACATGTAGTGGGAATCATTAGTAGGTATATGAGTCATCCAAGAATTGAGCATTGGAATGTAATAAAATGTATTCTTAGATATTTGAGAGGAACATCCATTAAGTGTCTACATTTTGGGGGATCTACTACTGATATATAGGGATAAGTTGACTCAAATTTGGTAGGGGATATTGATACCAGATGAAGTACTACAGGTTATGTATTTACTTTTAGTGGGGTAGTAGTGAGATAGGTTTCTTGATTGTAGAAGGTTAATGCTTTATCCACTATAGAGGTAGAGTATGTTGTTGCTATCTATAGAGGCAACGAAGGAGCTCATATGTCTTTAGTTCTTCCTGCAAGAATTGGGACAGTCTCAAAAGGATAATTTTTTTTTATAGATAGTCGAGGTGCCATTCATCTTGCAAAAAATTATGCTCTGCATTCAAAGACAAAAAAAATTTAGTTGCAGTACCATTTCATTCAACCAATTGTGGATGGTGGACAATTAAAGTTGGACAAGATACATACAAATGAAAATCCAACATATATTTTTACCAAGATAGTGACAAGGGAGAAGTTAAACTCCTCTTTAGCTTTGTTTGGTCTTCTAGAGTAAACAAAATAAAAGAACAAGAAAGTCCAAGGTGGTTTGATCTAGTGGGAGTTCCATGTGGTAGCAATATTTCTATATGATCAATCTCCAATTAGGAGATTATTGTTTAGTGTGGAGCCTCATCAATTCCCAAGTGGGATATTTTTAGTTTGTGGTGATTGATCAAAGAAGTACTATATATACTATTTATCAAGAATTTTGGGCCAACATGTTATAATTAATTTTAACCCTACAATGGAAAAAAATATTGTATAAAAAGGGCTTAGGGTTAGGGATTTCACTATGTGTGATGAAAAAATTGCTTCTTGTGGCAATATTAAGTTGTATGGGATTAAGGATTGTAATTAGGTTGTAATCACTACAAAGTAATTATATTGGACTTGATTTTTGGTGGATGTAGACTAGGGTTTGGGTGAACCATGTTAAATCTTGGTGTCTTGTGTTCTCTTCTATGCGATTCAATATTTTCTAATATTATTTATAATTGCATGCAATTATTATTTCTATATGTAGTTTTTGCATAATAATGGCTTGTCTCTTATGTGAAATATGGCATAATAAAATCACATTATAGGGTACTGATGTAGTGCAAGGTAGCAAAATCCTCAAAGGAGATGTCCAAACCCCCATAAAATAATCACACAATGAAAATAAAAAAATAATACAATAACAATGTAAGATCTAATACTAAATCACAACTCTTGATTCATCATATAATTGATTATATTTAATATGATTGGCTACAATTCCTTTTTGGTTAGGGCCAAATACAAACAACAATTAAAATATTAGTTCTACAAGATCCAATGAGATCTAACTTACAATCTAACTCCCCACTAGTCTAGATCCACATTTGGATAAGAACACCAAGAAGAATCTACACTTGTACCCTTAGGTCCACCAAGTAATCCTTTGGTTCTCAAGTTGCAACCCTAGGTCTTCAAAGTTCACACCTACACTTCATCCTCTTCTCTAAGTTGGATGATCCCCCTCTCCCTAAATACTCCACAAAACCCCTTACTTATAACCAACTAAGCCACAAGTCATCTTAGTGCACTAAAAACTAAATTAAATCCCTTATATTGAATATATGTTGAGCCACAAGTCAGCTACAACAAAAATTAAATACCCCTACATAAATTAAATACTGAATGTTAGCTCATAGACAACTCGACACCAATAGGAACCAATACCAAGCTAAGCACTAGTAAATTCCTAAGTATCACTGAGCTCGTAGTACAAACTAAGAACCATAGACCATGTCGAGCTCCTAGACCATGTCAAGATCCAAGGCCATGCCAAGCTCCAAGAGCATGTTGAGCTCCATAGTGTACAATGACCTCCCAAAGTATGCTGAGCTCCCAGACATAAACTATGCCCAATAATAATTGAGCACCACTTCTTTGGTGACCAAGTTCACAACCCAAAACCAGAACTCCTCCAACATGAAGGATTACAAGAAGGCCTAGGATGCTCCTACAAAAAACACCCCAGGTTCAAAAAGATGCTCTAATAGCTGGTAAAACATCTTTTAGCATTCATCACATAAATCCCAAACTGATTCTTCACATACATATCCTCCAAGTCTTCAACTTGTACACTCTTGTCCTTTTTATTCTTCCACTTCATCACATCCATCTTTAGTGTGCTATAGGTCTACTTTCCACACAAATCTCAAACCTTTTTAGAATCTACAAACTCAACTCAGCTACCAATACTCAAGTTTCTTATACTAAGCTATTCATTTTGCAAAGGAATTAGGGAAAACTTCCTGCCATATTTCTCAATAGCAAACACATTCTTGACACAATCATGCACAAACCTATAATCATACTACCAAGGCCTATGAAACAACACATAAAAACTATTCATGACCATAATATCACATAATACATGATCCTTATACTACCCAACCTAGAAATCAACAAGGCATTTCTCCCTCACTTCTAAAGCATGCTCACCTTGCAGCCAACCAATCCTATAAGGATAAGAATGTGTCACTCTCTTCAAACCAAGTTTCTAAACCACCTCCTCAAAAGAAAGGTTATCAATACCACCATCATCTACATTCACCTTGCATACTTTACCACTAGACTTATAACGAATCTTGAATAAACTATTCCTCTAACAAGAATCTAACATCCTCTGACCAACCAGTACTCATCAAACTAGCAAAATAATGGAGAGAGTTAAGGTAGACTAGCTATTATATGCCACTGATCCACACTAGGATCTTGGTGTTCTCCTCACACATAACTTGGTCTATAGGATTTCCTATCGCTTAGAACATCTCCTAACCTACCCTAACCTTCCTACCAGGTGAAATGATCAAACCTTGCTCCATTGCTCACTTATCCTCCTAGGAATGCAATTCTTCCAAAAGGTTTATGTAGGTATATGAGGGTTCCATAGTACTCTCTAGTCCAACCAAGGTTTTTATAAGTTTTATGGTGTTAAGGGAACATTTTTATCATGCTTGAACTGATGATGACCATGGGTTCTTACCTAATCTCTTAGTTTCTTCACAATAGGGCTACTAGGAGAGTCCCTAATTAGGCCTCCACCTAGATTTATAGGGCTAATAAATCCTTACCCTTAGAGATTCAAAACACATATCCTTAATAAAAATTTCTATACAAAGTTCATACTCAGATATTTTTTTGGGTCTTAGGCCACCAAAAGGTTGTACAATAATAATTGAGAAAATGAGGGTTTTGGAGGGTTTCTATGGCTCCATGTTGTCCCCACTTTTAAGATACCTTCCTCAACTCATAAAGAATCCTCCTCTTAAAGAAATAACCTTATCATACCCCTCTTGAATCCCTCAAAAGGGTAAGTCTTGACCCTTTATGCTTTTCTCTTGAGAGCTCCTTCTTTGTTGACTGTCCCTCGTCGGGCATTGCCTAGCTCACCTAGGGCTTTGTCAAAGAATTTTTTGCACACATTTTATAGGACCTTTCTTAAATTTTAATAAAACTTAGGGTCTATAGTCTTGTATTCCAAGGAAGTAAGGTTTTACCATGGTGGAAACAAGAACTACAACCCATTCTCCATGGAGTACTTCAAAACTGGTAGAGTACAAACAAAAATAAAAAGATTTAAACAAACACTCACACACTAAGAACTAAACCAATATAAAGAAATTAAAATGGAGTATATATAGTACACAAACTAAATCATGTAACACAATGCTAACTTCAATGTATTTCACTATCAAAGACAAGTAAAAACAAGTAAATTTGCATTAAAATAAGTCACAGTCTATTGTAACATTACGGTGCCATACAAGACAATGATTTCCAACCCTTGGTTAGGGTTCTTCCAAGCTTAAATAGGTCCCTTCATGGTAAGAAGATAGGTTTTAGGGGTTTTTTCAAGCCACATTACAAAATAATTCTCATGGCAACAAATGAAAAATTTGAAAAGTTGCTAGCAACTTTTAAGCAATTTTTATTGCTCGGGTAGAATTATTTGTTTCCACCTTTTAAGACCATGTTAGATATTCCCAAAACATCCTTGGGAGTAAAAAATTCACTACCTGGTTTCATCTAAGGATCCCCAAGCTCATAATTACATCTCTTCCATATGGTGGTAGTTTTTACATAACATTGCATTGCTTATGCACTTTTGTCTTTTAAGCAAGTAGTCCACATTGGAAGTTCTTTTAATGCACACATATGTTTAAAATGCAATAAAGAATCCTAACCAAAAAAGAACTAAGAATTATACCAACCCAAGGTCAAGATATCATTCTCAACAAAGACCAAGGAGAAAACTTTAAAACCTATGCTAGCTTGGACACACAAGCATGACCTATATGCTCTTATTGTATTCACATACTTCTTAAGATAAGTTAATCACACCAAAAATGAAATGGTAGGAGCCTTGGAAGGGTGCTCCTACACCACAAATTCTTTCCTTGCTCTAGCTAATTGTCCTAGACTACAAGATCATTCACAAAAAAAGCTATCCTACCATGTAGACATTCAAAACATATATTCGCTTCTTTCTCACATTTGAAACAATTAGCCCTAAACCCACCTCCACCTATCCTCTTTTTTAGATCAATAGGTTTTGGTTTACCTTCAACACTTGATTTAGCTTGTGTCAAGCTATTCTACTTCTCTTTTCATCTAGCATTACCTTGAATTTTCTTCTTGAACTTATCTTTTGCCTTCATAGCATAGTGATAAGCATCCTCAATTGAAGAAATATTAAACATGCCAACCTCAACTTGAATATTGAATCTTAAACCATTAATATACTGAGCTACCTTTTCTTTTGACAATTCTCTATGCCTAGACCAAATAGTCAACTTATAGAACTCCTTGGTATAATCTTTCATAGTCATATCTTTCTACTTCAAATTTTGCAGCCTTTTTAAACAACTCAAGTTCATAATTAGTAGGAATGAACTTAGACTTCATTTTAGTCACCATCAATCTCCATCTAGAGATCTTCATTTCACCTTTTTCTTCTTTTTCTCTTTACAATTCTTTCCGCCAAAGAGCGGGATATCCTTTCAACTTAGTTTTTGCCAACCTCACTTTGAGTGGATCCTTAATATCCTCAAGCTCAAAGTAGTCTCCCAATTCACCAATCTAATCAATCAGGTCTTATGGAGTCAAAATACTTGAGAAATCAGAAACCTCCATCTTATGATTCGACTTCAATGAGATCCAGGTCTAGCAAACAAACCAATCCTAGTTCCAATAGATCCCTCCATATGATTAGTTCTATCCTCACCACTAGATCCATTAACTTTAAAGTCTTCAACAACTTCCTCATAGCCATATTTAGTACCCACATGGCTAGGTACACCATCTAAAGCACTTACAATTTTAGCAACCATGTCACTCTTCATCAATGCAATCTCAGATCAAAATTTTTCTCTCATATTCTATGAGATCCTTTCTTCGAAAATATTGCTAAGATCATCAATTTCCCTAGGGTCCAAAATTTGTAGAGGCATCTTCCAAAATATTTTCAAACCCTAAGTAATAGATCAACAACTCTAGGTGATCAATCAGCTCCACAAGATCAACCTTCTCTGCAAGTCTTGGCGTAAACTACCTTAGCTTTAGTAATCTATCCATAGAATCAAGAATAGCCTTTTCTTTGATACCACTTGATGCAATGCAAGGTAGGAGAATCCCCAAAGGAGATGTCCAAACCCCCAATACATAACCACAAAATGGAAACACAACAACCATGCAATAAAAATACAAGATCTGATACTAATCATAACTCTTTATTCATTATATAATTGATTACATGTGATATTCCTAGTTGTAATGCCTTTTAGTTTAGGGCCAAATACAAACAATAATTACAATATATGTTCTACAAGATCCTACAAGATCCAAATTACAATCTTAATCCTCACTAGTCTAGATCCACAACTAGATAAGAACACCAAGAAGAATCCACACTTCTACCCTCAGGCCAACCAAGTAATTCTTTGGTTCTCAAGCCACAATCCTTGCTCTTAAAAGTCCACATATACACTTCATCCTCTTCTGCAAGATGGATGATCCCCCTCTCCCTAAAGAATCCACAAAACTCCTTATACCCAATTAAGCCACAACTCAACCTAGTGTATTACAAACTAAATTAAACCCCTTACATTAAATATATGTTGAGCCACAATTTGGCTAAAACATCAATTAAATATGCTTACATAAATTGAATACAAAATTTTAGCTCATAGACAATTTTACAAAACCCTAACCATCTATGACCTTGTAGTATAAACCAAGCACCATAGACCATGCTAAGCTCCTAGACCATACTAAGATCCAAGACCACACCAAGATCCAAGACCATGTTGAGTTCCATAACCATGCCAAAATCCATAGTGTACATCGAGCTCCTAGAGTATGTCAAGCTCCAATGCATAAACTATGCCCAATAATGATCGAGCATGACTTCTTTGGTGGCTGAGTCCACAACCCCAAACTGGAACTCCTCCAACATGAAAGATTGCAAGAAAGCCTGGGATGCTCTTGTATCGACTACCTCCCATTGTAGTGCTCCACTTTCTTGAGAGAAACATTCCATATTGTGGAGAAATATCAACTACTAAGATAGTCATTGTTAAGTCAAAATTAGGATAGGTAGCTAGCTAAAAGGTAATGCATTAATTTTTCCTATGATAGTAACTTTTGACATATTAGTCAAGTTTGTTATTAGTGACACACACTTATTCAGATTCTATATAGCTACTGAGCTCTTTGAATAATTTACAGTGTTTGCCATATAATTTAGTAGCCACCAAGCTTCTACCATTTCTACTGAGTCCTTTGGACCAGCTCCAATGGTTATCCAATAGATTCAATTAGTGTGAAGTTTAATAGTTCAAACTAAGCAATTTAGTATATACCAAGTTTATTAGTGGTTACCAAGTTTGCAGCTCATGTGATGTGAAGCTAGTGGTTATCAAGCACTGCAGTGTCTACCGAGTTCTCAGCTCATGTGATGTGAAGATAGTGTTAACCAAGTCACTTTATGGAAACCAAGTAATTCAGTGTTTGCCGAGTTGCACAATATCTACCAAGTCACTAGTGTAGACCAAGTTCAAAACTACTTGAAAGTGATCAATATGGATTGAAATTCTATGTTCACCAAGAGCATGACAATGCCAAGCAGTAATAGTGGATGCTGAGTACTAGAACCTCATTGAGTTAGTCTTCAGAACCCGAATATCTTCATGTAGGCCAACTTTGTAATATTTTTGTTAACTTGTGTCATGGCTAACTTTCTAATTTTGTAAATTGGATTGCTATATATATGTGACGTATTGTATCATATCCAATGTATGAAATGTAATGAATGTGAAATGAATGCAATAGCTAAAGAATTGTAATGGCCATATCAATACAAGAAGCAATAGTAACAAATCTATCATAGAAGGAGATCAATACACCAAGGAATCTCTATCAACAACCTTAGTTGCATACCAGAGATCTACTACTTCATCCTAATAGGTAAACCAATTAAAATCCTCTAACAAGGTAGACCTAACAGTCTTTTTAAAATCTCTTTACCGAGTGCATACTTCATTGTATGTTTGTAAATCTTCTCACAAGGTGGACCTAGGAGTCATATTTTCTCCTAACAGGGCAGATCATTAGAAGTGATCATTGTAAGCCTTAACATGGAAACTCTATGTTATAGTACTAAAGTTCATGGGTATCATCTCCACCCTAGTTTTACTTTCTATTTGGAAGGTTTTTGGGTCACTAAATCTTTGTGTTCAAGTGTTGTGGATGATTTTATATTTTTAATTTCTCATACATGCAATTAGATTAGATGTGATGAATTAAATGCTAAATGGTTTATTCGATTAAGAATTGAAATTGGTAGAAGTTTTAGAAGTTATTGATTCATCCCTCCCCTCTTAGTAACTTAGCATAGTCTTGAATATTTCCAACAATTGGTATCAGAACTTTGTGGTTCTCAAAAAAAAGGTTTAATAGCTTGAGCAAAGATCAAGTATATGGAGATTTTCAGACTTGACAAAACTATTGACAATGAAAAGTTGGATCTTGAAATGGCCATTGCCCAACTGAGGAATGATAAGGAGAAACTTTTCCAATCCAAGAAAAGAAGAAAGGAACTTGCCAATCAAATAAATGATCATCTCTACATTAAAGAAAGAATTGAATATTTTTTCCCTTCAAGCAGTTTAGATGAAGAAAATGATGTAATCAAAAAACTCCTAGAGAAAAATGGTTCCCTACAAGAAGAAGTAAGAAAGCTGAAAAGAGAACAAGAAATTCAGTCAGTAAGGTTATGTGAAATTTTGGAATAAAGAAATAAGATAAAAGAAGAGATGGATGGAAGAAACAATGAGATTCAGAACCAATCCCTTCAACATGCAGACCTTATTGATCAACTCTCCAATGCAAATGAGGAAATCATGAGCAAAAGACAAATCGATGAAAGATTAAGAAATGATCTAAATTTTGAAAGAAAAATCAATGAAAGAATAGGAAATGAGCTAAGATCTAAAAAGAAAATTAGTGAAAGATTGAAAAATGACTTGAACACTAAGAAGAAAATCAATGAAAAAATAATGAAATCTCAAGTAGACATGGTTCAACTGAATGAGCAAAACCTCTATAGGAAAAAGGGAAAAGAAAGAATTGGATACAAAGAAGAAGGTGAATCCTCCAAACAAGGTGCTCAAAGGAATCAAAAACCTACTTGCAATCACTATGGTAAGATAGGTCATACATCTAACAAATTTTGGAGTAATAGAAAAGCAAAATTCAATAAAAAATGCTACAACTACAATTAGCATGGTCACAAGGCTAATGAATGCAAAGAGAAACCAAAATTTCAAGGCAACTCTCACAAATGCAAGAAACATGGACACAAGGCATCAGAATGCAAAACAAAGACATTAAATCCTATAGAAAAAATCATGAAAGCAATATTTGGTTGGGATTACAATACTTGGTGTAGATGTCATTATTGTGGAGAATATGGACACATTGGCATGAACTGTGTTAAAAATCATATGAAAAAAAAGATACCACTATAAGATGTTAGATTTGTACAAAACATAGTCATATTGTAAAGAATTGTATGAATACTGGTAAGATTGAAGATGAGAATAAGGAAAAGGGTAATAACATTTGAAGGCAGATGAGACAAAAATGGATTCCTAAGTCTACTAAGGATACTAGTCTGAGTAATGATGGTCAAGTCACTCAAGAACTAGGTGACTCTACCACTTCTAATTAAGTTCTTAAGAAAGAACTGGAACTAGGCTATCAAAGAAGACATCAGAATTAGTTCTAGTTGGAAGGTGACAAAGATCCAAATATGAATGCAAAGATACAAAGGGATCATTGAGCAAGATCTGTATTAGTCATTACTGAGTTATCTTCTCTATTGAGTAAGGTTGGGTCATAGACTCTACCGAGCAAGGTTGGGAGTAACAAAGGCACTTATGGTTACTAAGTCATGAAGAATTTATTGAGTGATCAATACAGAATAGTGCATGATAATCTATTAAGTATTATGGTAATTCATCTACCACCATATCGAGCATTAATAGAATTTTTTTTAAAAAAGGCATGGAAGCAAATTCATTTTTCACTGTGAATTTTTGAGAGTTATTGCAAAGTGTTATTTTTTGTGTGATCAAGTGACTTGAGTGAATTTCTTGCAAATGTTTTCGAAGTTATTTCAAGCTATCGAGTGAAATGGCATCCAATAATAGCAACAAGGAAAAGAAAGGTCCTGATATGTTGGTTCATGGTGTTGAATGGAAGGTTCCAGACTTCAAGCTCATGCCTACAGTTGCAGAAACCCTAGACACCAGTGGAGCTCAATCTCAAATTCCTCCCAAGGTACTTCTTGTTAATGACATTAGAACTCATTTTAAATGCTCAATTCAAGAAATTGGTGCTCAATTCAAGAAATTGGTACTCTTGAGATGGATGATGCCCTAGCTTAGTTGTGTGTTGATGGAACCCAAAAACCCAAGCATCAACATTTGGAAACAAAAGGATTAACTCATATTCCCCATATGCCCTAAGAGTTTCAAATAAAATAGATTAGGTATATTCTTAGCCAGGTGCACAATGGTCAACTATGGTTGGAGCAACCAATATTGATTACAAAGAAGATGATTCATCAAATCACTAGCCTTCCCATGCTCACCAAAGCCAAAACCACCAAAACCCTAGGTTAAGCTAAGTTGAAAACAAAAACCCTAGCCAAGTGGGATGGTAGAGGCATGGACATAAGCAGTGTTACAAATGTGGTACTCAAGTTTGGTATTCATGTTATAGCTAACAAGATATATAGTTCAAGCTGTCTTAACAATGTATCATGTGAAGTTGTGGAATTGGCGTACAGAGTGGTGAAGAATAACTTATCTTATGACCTCGCTGAGTTGTTACTGAGACAATTCAATAAGAAAATGGAAAGTATTAGGAATTCCAAGAATAAACTATGCAAATTTGGTTCTTTATTAGCATGTTTATCCTTTTATGTTCAAAATTTTTTCCCTTCAAAAGGCATAGTAGTCTGGAGAAAGGATGTACTAGTATTGTACCAAATAAATGAATACATTACAAAAATGGAAGAAAAATATGGAAACATCATGGACAAATACTTTTATGTTTTTTAAGACAAAATGAACAATAGGTTTAGGATACCTAAGAAGTTAGTTGAGGACTACAAGGTTGATGTGTGCTTCATGGTTGATTGTGACAAGGTATACATCTAGGTAGTCAAGCCTAGAATTATGTGGGTCAAGCCTCTTGGCTATGAAGTAAACATTGATGAGACCAAATATATCATTGAATTCCTTATCAATGAACCTATGGATCCCAAGGCACCTTATTTTGGTACCTATGAAGAGGCAGAGGCAAGAATAGAGCTGGAAATCAAGCTCCCTCAGGAAGTTAATAAAGGAAAGAGAAGGATAGCCAAATTGAAATCTAGTGTACCTCTCGTGTTAACTAAGGGTAAAAGTGAAGATGAAGAGTAGGTAGAGGATGAAGAAGAAACAAAAGAAGAAGAAGAACCTTTGAAGAAAAAGGGTAAGGTGGTTATCACCAAGCCTCCAAAGACATCCACTACAATCTTCACAAGGAGGTCTTGCAAGAAAGGAAGTCATATTGTTCTCAACAGACCTCCTCCCATTTTTAAGGAAAATTTGAAGAAAATGGAAGAAGGTTCTAGAATAAAAAATTTCAAATATTTGAAGTATGAGACAAAGATAGAGGTAGAGAAGAAATAAGTTGAAGAACTAGTACTGACCAAAATGGGAAAATGGAAGTATTCACCAGACCAAATCACCTCTCAAATCTCTAATGAATTGTTAGAGTAAATAAAGACAAGATGGGATTTTTCCATGTAAACAACAAAAGACATATATGCACAAACCCTAAGGTAGTTACTAATAAGCTTAACAAATGCTAAGGTAAAAGAGTCCTTAAAGAAAACTAAAGATAAAATGACTCTAAGGTTTAATACTTGTTTGATTTTGACTAAAGATATAGAGCATGTAGTTAAGATTGCTACAAACACTTGGAAGAACATTTATCATCTTCATAAACCAAGTGATTTCTTAGTTGATATAAAGGAAGATGAAGAAGAAGAAGTTAAGGATGAAGAGGATGATGAAGGATCAACTCATTATGTTACTATTGATTATGAAGAGAATAAAGAGCAAGAAGCTAAAGAAAAGGAAGATGAAGAGAAGCAAGGTGTAGAAGCTACCAAGGAAGATAAGGAAGATGATGAGGAGACTAACCCAGTAAAGATAGTAGCTATAGTCATTGCTCACTTCCTCACTCCCTGAGAATACCTTTGACAACATCATGTATGGAGGTAGCTTCAACAAGTTTGGTTGTGACTACATTAGATACATGAAATGTCCAATCACTCTTTTCCCCAACATAGCTTAGCATATCATAGACATAAGTGACTTCCACTTCATCAATCAAGCTACATATTCCTTCTTCATCTTTTGATTTATGTTATTTAGTCCTCACCTCTCCAATTTTGACTTCTTCAATTTTGAGCTCATCCATGGTAAGTACTCCAATTTTGTCTACTTTAGTTTTGGATACTACAATTTTGGCTTTATCAATTTTGGATCTTTTAGCATCTCTATAAGTATTCCATCAGTTAGTGATATATTAGTTTTTACTACAAACCCAAGTATGTCTAATATTGTTTCCATTCTGAGTACAAAGGCAATAAGTGCAAGGACAGTTGAGCTTAAGGCTCAACCAAGTACAAAATTTTTGAAAGGAAAAGAGATGGAAGAAAATATAGATTTGGATGAGGAAATAGAAATTCCCAAATGGGATTTATATAATCTTTTTATAGATCAAATGCACATAGTTAGTTAACTCCTCCAAAAAAGGCCAAGAAGCAAAGATTGAGAGAAGAAAGAGACAATGAATACAAGATATTAGATGATGCTAAGAACATTTTGTCCGAGGCTATTGGAATTGAGGTAGATTCTTCTCAACCTATTTTGTTTCAGCTTGGTGAAGCAGTCTAAAAGTTTAAAGAGGACACCAAGGGACAAGAGAAATTGGTTGATAAGGTAGAAAAGAAGTTCAATAATAAGGTGTTGGAGCACATTGCTCAACAAATTTCTATTAATAAAGTTGAGCTTTCAACAATTTTTGTCAATCTTGAGGTGTCCTATTCAAATGTGTCATCACTTTTTGCACAAATATGTGATGTCACCAAGTATACTAAGGAAGTTAAGGACAAATTATCCAAAATTGATATTGATCTTAAGGCAAGTGCTCAGTAGTTGCAACTTGACCCTAGTTTAAGCTCTGCACATTTTAAGAAGATCAAATTTTTGTCAAATATACAACCAGAGTTGTTAAGAGAAGAAGAAAGGATCCACTCCACATTAGTTGATATACAAAAAATGATCCTTCCTATCATGGATTCTATATAAAAACACAATGTATATTCAAAGACCCTAATCTAGGTTAACAACTTGTCTGTTGCTAACCATATCATTGAACTATCAACTAAAGTGCAAATTGCCATCCATACATGTAAGGTTCTTCAAGAGAACTAGGATAAAACATTGGCAATCACCCTCAAGGTAAACTCTAAATTCTTATCTCATTTTGATGTCTCCATGTAAATATATTAGAATAAATCTTTGGCATTACTGTCAAAAAGGGGGAGATGAGATATAGGGGGAGATATGTATATAAGAGAAAAGTTACATGTACATAATAGATCACATAGTATGGGGGAGATATATGTTATGATGCAAATATACTTTGTATATACCTTACAAAGATCAATTATGAATAATCTAAAAAATAGATCAAGCTAGTATCACACGGTGATGAATAAAAGGTATTTAGTTTTCGGCTAGTAAGTGTTTTTGTCACTAATGCGAAAGGGGGAGATTGTTGACATATCAATCAAGTTTTTTATAAGTGACACATACTTATTCAAATTATGTATAGCTACCAAGCTCTTTGAATAGTTTATAGCGTTTTCCATGTAATTTAGTAGCCATTGAGCTTCTACAGTTGCTATCAAGTCCTTTGGACCAACTCCAATGGTTACCAAGAAGATTCAGTTAGTGTGAAGTTCAACAATTCAAACCAAACAGTTCACTAGATACCAATTTTATCATTGGTTACTGAGCATTGCAGTGTCTATCAAGTTCTTAGTTCATGCAATGTGAAGATAGTGTTAACCGAGCCACTTCATGGTAACCAAGTAATTTAGTGTTTGTCGAGTTGCACAATATCCATTGAGTCACCAATGCAGAATGAGTTCAAGACTACTTGAAAGTGATCAGTATGGACTAAGCTTCTCCATTCACCAAGAGCATGATGATTTCAAGTAGTGACAGTGGATGTCAAGTATCAAAATCTCACCGAGTTAGTCTTCAAAACTCAAGTATCTTCACGTGGGCTGACTTTGTAATATTTGTGTTAACTTGTGTCATGGCTGACTTTCTAATTTTGTAAATTGGATTGGTATATATATGTGATGTATTGTATCATATCTAATGTATGGAATGTAATGAATGTGTAATGCAAGTGCAAGAATGCGAATGTGAAATGAATGCATTAGTTAAATAATTGTAATGGCCATATAAGTATAAGGAGTAGTAGTGAAAAATTTATCACAAATGGTGATCAGTACACCAAGGAATCTCTATTAGCAAACTCAATTGCATACCAGAGATCTACTACTTCATCCTAATAGGTGAACTAGTCAAAATCCTCTAACAAGGTAGACATAAAAGTCCTTTCTAAATCTCTTTATCGAGTACATACTTCATTATATGTTTGTAAATCCTCTCACAAGGTGGACCTAGCAGTCCTATTTGCTGCTAACAGGGTAGATCATCATAAGTTATCAATGTAAGCCTTAACAGGCCAACTTTATGTTGTAGTACTAAATTTTGTGGGTATCATCCCCATGCCAGTTTTACTTTCTATTTGGTAGGTTTCTAGGTCACCAAGTCTTTGTGTTCAAGTGTTGTGGATGCTTTTATATTTCTAGTTTCTCATACATGCAATTAGATCAGATGTGATGAACTAAATGCTAAATGGTTTTATTGGATTAAGAATTGAAATTGGTAGAAGTTTTAGAAGTTACAAATTCATCCCTCCCTCTCGGTAACTTAGCATAGTCTTCAATATTTCCAACAAGTGACCTCTCTAGAATAGATGGATATACACCTACCCTATTTTGTATCTACCTTTAAACCAAGGGCTTCCATGATTTTAAATGGAATGATAGTATTTGAGGATCCTAAATCAATCATGTAGTTTTTAAAGGTTCTTCCATTTATAATTAGATTAAGGAAGAAATGGTCAATGTTTTCTATATATGTTGTAGAGGAATTATCCAAATACATCTAGAATATTTTGGATATGATTCTTTTTTCTTCCTTATCTTTTACTACAAGTGGTATTTCTTGCCTTATTGATGACTCCCTTTTAATAATATAACTCTTCTCAATTCCTCAGAACCAAGAAAGGGCTTTATTCTTATGGTCTTCTATGCTAAACATCTTAGATAGAGGTACTTTATTTTTGTATTCTTTTATGTTCTTCTATGATAAACATCTTTTTTGGGGTTCCCATTTCTTATTCTTATTGTCTTTGATTTTGACTATGACATGGTTATCCTCTTTATTTACACAATCCATTTTATGAGTTATGTCCTTGATAAAAATACCAGATGCTTTCCCATCAGCATTGTTCACCATTCTATCTATGAGATTAAGGTACAATGAACCTAGACTAGCATCTCAATAGTTATTCTATCAATTTCTTCATTAGATGGTTTCCTCAAATTCATATGCTCAACATATGATATCATATTGTACATTCTATCCTTATTTTGATCCTCATTATTTTAAAGTTCTTACTAATGATACAATTGATATATATTTCTTTGACTACTAACAACAATCTTAGACTCTTCTAGATAAGTTTCTTCAACATTATCACATAGATTAATCATATTACATGCCACATCTTCATGGTTCTTTTCTTCCTCACCTTCTTCAGGTTGTGTTTGCTGATTTGTAGTAAATGATTGGGCAACAACACAATAATAGGGAAAATGAGGAGATTGGCATATAATAAACCAAGGCATTTACTCCAACATATTTATAGAGTCTCCCTATAATGGATCTGGTGTACCTTTATCCCTTGTTCCTTAGGTAAGATTAGGAATAGGGTTTCCATCCTTCCATAGTGTGTTATAGGGATAGTTTCGCAATCTGATCTACTTATTGTGGTTATTGTTGAATTGAGGATTCTCATCAAAATTTGATTTATTTGCATGATTTATTGGTTGATTCAAATTCTTAAGCATATTCAAAATTTGGTCCATCTTATCATCCTCAAGCTTCTTAGTTGTAATAGGCTTGTCACTTTCTTTTCTAGTACCCCTAGGATTAAATAACTTTGGTTCATCTCTTCTCCCTAGCTTACCAAATGCTCTCCTATTATTTTCAATGTTAAAAGCCATCTTTAAAGCATCCCTTAATGGATTATGATCTTTTTCTTTTAGGGTATAGACCATCTCACTATCAAAAGAATTGGCATAAGTGGTAAGACACACATTATCACCTAGTCTCATTACTTGAAATAACTTATAAATCCCCTTTTGGAATCTTACATTAAAATCAAATGTTGACTCATTTGTATTTTTCTTTATGTATTTGAACTCATTCAACATAAAACTTGCATTAGTGTTATCACCATACTACTCTTTAAAAAACTTCTCTAGATCATCCCATGAGCTAATATTGTCATCAGGTAACCTTTTGAACCAATTCCTTGCATCTTTAGTAATTGAGTGCACAAAAACCTTCATATCCACATCCTCATGCTCTACTTGATAGTCATTTGACATATCAATGAACTTTCTAAGGTGCTCTTCACTAGTGATAGCATCATTGCCTAAAAACATAATGACTTTGTCTCATTGTCATTAAAAATTGGATGAGGAAAACTAGGGATACCTAAAAATGAAATTTGTTTATATTTCTCCATATAAATAAGTCTCTTCTAAAAAAATTATGGTAGTTAAAGTACTTGGTCCTACCCCTTGGGTTTGTATAGAGATTTGAGCTTGCTGAGTATTACTTATTTGGCTAGTAGTTGTGGAAGATGAAGTTAGTAGTGACTGAGACAAATTCTAGCTAGTCACTATAGGGTCACAAATTGAAATTGAAACCATAGGTTGTGAGGTTTGGTTTGACCAAGATGCTAGGGAAGAGATGGGTTTGAGAAAATGTATCTTTCTTCTAGTCTCTATGATCTGAGCCTCATTTTCAACCATCTTAAGCTTTTTAGCTAGATCTTCTCTTTCTTTCTTTGCTCTTTCTAACTCTGAGGACTTGACATGAATTTTAGATGCAACTTGGGGTTAATTAATCTATATTCCTATAACCTTTTTCTTTCCTTTATCAAGATTATTTATAGTCAAATCTATTATATCCACTTCAATAGGTTTTTAGGGCTAGATCTTGGGAGATAACAGGTCCTTCATTCTCTTTTAGAATGTGTTCTTGGTCTTGGATTTTAGACCACAACTCTTCAACATCTCCGAAAATATCTGAATGTAAAGTATGAGATTTCTCTTCTAACTTTCTATTTTTGTTTTTAGAACTTTCATCCTTATAAGGAGGTTGTCTCTTTCAATAAGAGTATAAATTTTGATTTTCTCTTTCTCCTTTTTCAAATGTATGTGTTTGGCATCTTCTTCAACAACACTTTTCCTAAGGGCTTCCAACTCTATCAATAAGTCATCAGGATCTGTAATAGTTGTTTCTGATTCTGTACGATCACTTAGGTCATAAAAAGAACATTCCTAGGGTGAGATCTTCTTGACTGAATGCTTCTAGGTCTTAGATGTTGATTTATTCCTACTAAATTACCTATTCTAAAAATAGTATCTCCCATGGATGATACCATTTTATCTTGATAAAATTGTTCCTCTTAAAAAGGTGTGGTAAAAAGACCACCAAAAAGCCTAGCACTCTCAAACTTAGAACTATTGGAAAAAAAATTATTTCTCCACTATAGGCTAGAATTGAGGATTATCTCTAGGCTTCCAAGTGTGACTTGATTCCCCTTTCTTCTTAGGAAAATTTTGCTTACTAGCTTCTAGTAATTCTATAGATAATGGAATTTCTAGGTTTTCTCTCACATAAGATCTCACATTTTTTCTTCTATCAACCCTTTCTTATTTTAATATTAGAACTAGCTAACAAAACCTTTGATTAAGCTTCCAACCACTAAGGGAAACACTTTTATTATGGCTAGAAGATAAGAAAATATTACAGGGAAAAATGCCTAAAAAATAATCTAGCACAAGGGCCTAATACAAAGAAACTTTAATATGGTGTACTCTGAGAATGTAAATTTTGACTTACAAATAAAGCACTATTTAAACTCATCTCATGTCAAGCAGCCCCTCTGGTATAAGAAATTTTTAGATTCTCAAGGTTTGTCACTCAAAAGAAACAAGTAAAAGCATGAGAAAGAGAAAACTGAGAAAATGACTACAAAAGTATAAATTATACTAGATACTACAACAATTTAAACAATGAATTTCTCTACAAAAGTCCTCAAAAGAGTAACCAATTTGTTGGTGTTTTAAAATATTAGATCCAAAACAACTCTAGAATACAAAATAAAGTAGATACATAAGGGTTAGCTATTTCCCATCTTCAACAAAATTTATTTTTGATCTAGACCAACTTAACAAAGCACATGGGCTTTCTACACTTTAGGCTATACAGGCCAAGGTGGGTTTACCTAGGGATTTCAATATTTCTTCATCTTTATTTACTCTATTTTCCATTATTCATCTCTTACACTAGAAAGTGGTCTAATATCTCCTTGGAATTGAGATCAACTGATGGATTACAGTAGCTAACTAAAAACTCAAGAGCTATCACAATAATTGAATGACCAACATACAATTTTCTATTACAAACATTAGATATTTATTTGATTTTAAATGATTTATGCAACTAAACCATTGTCTCAACTTTTATCTCAATTGATGACTAGTGCCTTATCCATTGTTACATAGAATCACACTAGTAAATTTTGATCTATTCAGTTGCCATGAAATTCAATATATCAACTGCTAAACCTAAATCCCATTCTTATGATATCCATCCCACACACTTAGAAACCTTATCAATTCACATAAGCATTTTACTTAATTACTTGAATTAAAAGAAATAAATGAATTGATATACATCTGATCCAAGATGCACTAAATCAAATCAACTTTTTCCATTCAATCTCAAAGTGACTAGTATATGAAAATGGAGATATAATTTAAAGACATAGATATACATAAATTTCCTTTTTTATTAATCTTCTTTGAACAAGACACGTATCTAATACACAACTCAAAATATAACTTAGAACTTTACAAGCCTTTCATTCATTCATCACTATTCTCTTGAGATAAAAATTTAAAATAACACCATCCTTTTACACAAAACTTGGAATGACTATAAATAGCATAAAACACTAAAATAAAATAGAAATTCAACCTCTACTCCACATCTTGGGAATCCTTTTATAAGACAAGGATTGTAACAAGCTTCATATGGGAGTACACTTCTCAAAATTTGATTAGAAAACAAATATAAAAACCATTCATATATTTTTTTATTTACCAACATTATTTGTATTTGGATAAAAGATAGGAAGTAGTTCCAAAACTAGTAGGTGACAATCTCTTTTTAGGTGTTTCCAAGATGAGTGTGTGTGCAACTTTAAAAACCTATCATAATTGTTGTCTTTTCTTTATTTTATCACTTCTGCCTTTTGACTATGATTTCTTGACTACCTCCTATGGGAGAAGCTTTAATTTCTCGCACTGCTTCCCACATGTAAATTTCTCTTTTTTTTGGTCATTCAATGCCTCTAACCTCATCCAAATCATTAACTTCCTTATTCCACCTTGCATCAATTATGGCTCTTGATTTGGTTACAACTCGGTTCATATCAATTTCCACTTTGAAAAAAGAATCAATTAAATCATTGAAAATAATATCATCTACATCATCATAAGAAATGGTTGCTATTCCTCCTAACGTTAGTATTGAGTCAAAATAATTTGATCACTCCTAAAAGTCTCTTAGTTTATTATCAACATCCAAAATTGGTGGGATGTAAGAATCAATCCCTCTTGTCATAATCCTCATTTTACTTTGTACAATTTGTAGCTTACTAGTAAAGAAACTATTGGAAATATGAGATCAGTAATTGAGAGGGGAGGGGTAAATCAATTACCACTAAAATAAATCTTAGATCCTTTAGATGTCAATGCATAACATATACTTCACTAAAAAATATTGTTGCTTAGAAAACACATAGACACTCAGTTAATACTGATAATATGTTGTAACTTAGTAACCACTAAAATAATATCTGTAACTTGAAAAATGCTTAACATGAAAATATTATGATATTATCTATGATTAAAATTAATTTACTTGGTTGCATACACATAAAATAAATAGCATGAACACAAGTGAAACCTAGATTTAATGTAGAAATCCAATTTGGAAAAAACCACCAATTACAACTAGTTACTGATTTTCACTCTTCTGAAGTGAGCCGTGTTAGGAACCAACCTTGTTAAAGGTTACAAAATAAATTTTTAGGAGTGACTATTTTAGAGGATTTAGTCACCCTATTAGGAGTGTCCTTGTTAGAGGTCTTTAGACACTACAATCTAGTTATGCCACCTTATTAGAGGATTTACAAATAGTTGTTAAGCCAAATATGTTAAGAGATTTAGATCACTATTACAATGGTCAAAGAGTAAGAATTAGTATCATATGATTTTCTTTAGGATTTTCTAATAATATTTCCACCATACCAACTACTAATGCAATATTAGGCCTTGTATGCACTACATATTGTAGTTTTCTAATCATTGATCTATTTGTAGTTTGATCTACCTCCTTGGAATCATCAATCTTGGAAAGCTTATGTCTAGTTGACATAGTGTTCCAATTGGTCTTGAATCTTCCATTCCAAACTTTTTTAGTATCTCCTTGATGTGTTTAGATTGAGTAATGTAGATACTATATTTCTTCTATTGAATCTATAATCTAAAAAATAATTTTATCTCTCCAAACATAGACATCTTAAATTCTTTCCTTATCTCTTTGAAAAGGCTTTGCACAAGTCATAATTTCCATTAAATAATGTGTCATCTACAAATATTTTTTCCAACAAAAGCTTCTTGTCTAGTCCTTCTTTGATGTATAAGCTTTTGTTAACATTTGTCCTTTGAAAACCAATATTCATCAACTAGTTATGAAGTTTTTCATACCAAGCTCTAGGAGCTTGCATGAGACCATAAAATTCATTTTGCAACTTGTAAACCATATCCTTTTTTCTAGGATCTAAAAAACCTTTAGGTTATTCTATGTAGACTTCCTCTTGAAGAATTCCATTCAAGAATGTAGATTTCAAATCCATTTGGTAAACTTTAAAGCCTTTGACATCAAATTTACCTTTCTTAATCTCTTTTAGAATATAACATTTGCTACCAAATACTTTCAAGTAACTTACATTAGGTTTCTAGCCATACCATAGTTCATAAAAAGTTTTATTTGATTCTTTCTTCAACTATACTCTATTCAAAGTATGCATTGCAATAATGATTGTTTCCTTCTAGTATTTGATTGTAATATTCTTTTCTATCATCAAAGTTCTTGTACAATCCATGATGGACTTGTTCCTTCTCTCAATTATATGATTCTACTATGATGTACTAGGGGTTGATACTTGTCTTTTGATTCCTCTTTTAGTGCAAGATTCATTGAACTCATTAGAAATGAATTCACCTCCTCTATTTGACCTCAAACTCTTCAAATTTGTTCCAATTTCCTTCTCTACTCTTTCCATATACGACTTAAAATTTTGAAAAGCTTTAGACTTATCTTTTAGATACATTATAATTTTCATTCCAAAGTAATTATAAACAAAAAAATAAAATACTTATCTCTACTATAACTCTTAATTCCAATAGTTCCACATAAGTCTATATGAACCAACTCCAAGACTTCTTCAGAATGATAGTTCTTTCTTTTGAAACTTGTCTTGTCCATCTTACCAATTTGAAATTTTTTGCATAGGCCCATATCACATTTCCTCAAAGTAGGAATACCTCTCTCTTTTTGTTTTTTCTTATCTTGATCAGATTATCAAAGTTCACATGACATAGTCTTTTATGACATAACCAACTTGCTTCTACTTGAGCAATGAAACTTGAACTTTCACTGAGATCTAGGTAGAATAAGTTACCTATTGTTTGTTTATGAAACCCAACTAGATCTCCTTTTCCATCTAGCAACTTGTCCTTCCCATTCATGAATTCTACCTTGAATCTAATGTTATTCAATAGTGCCACACACAGTAGATTATTCTTTATTCCTTCAACTCAATAAGCATTATCACATCTAAGTTCATTGGTTAGTGAGATAAAACCTTTTTCCTTTATGCAACATGGTTTATTGTTTCCAAATCTTACACTTCCACCATCATAGTGTTCCATATATTCAAATTTTGTTTTGTCACTAGTCATATGATTCAAACAACCACTATTAATAATCCATGTATCATTTTTTCTAACATGAGAAATAAGTTCCATTTTATCTTCTCTATCTTTAGATTCATCTTTTACAAAAATATAAATCATCTCATCGTCATCACTATTATCTAAATCTTTAGCTATGAAACAAGACTTCATACATTTGTCCTTGTAGTTCTTGAAATTCTTGAAATCCTTCTTTCCTTTGTACTTGCTATGATTCTTTTCATCTTTTTCTTCACTGTTTGGATACCTTGTAGTAATGTGTCCAACATCTTCACAAGAGAAGAAGATTCAAGGAATTTTACCTTTGTACTTTTCTTTGCCTTTGGGATACCTTCTTGCAAGTGATGCTTCAATGGCTTCAAGATCACTATTAGAGTTGTCTTCCTCTTCATTTTTAGATTTTTTTCCTTTAGATTTTGTAGCTTTCATTTTGAGTGATAACTTGGCTTCAACTGTAGACTCAAGATTGTTGGCTTCAAATGTAGACTCAAGATTGCTAGAACTATTAGTATAATTATCATAGTTATCTAGCTCAAATGCAGTCAAACTTCCAACTAGAGCATCTAAAATTATCTTTTTATTTGGATTCTATCTCATATGTTGATTAGTAGACACTCCAATTTCATAGATATGAAGAAGGGTTCTGAGTACCTTGCTTACCATTGTCACATCTTTGGTTGTCCCTCTAGAGGTTTTGATTTCACTAATACTAGCTTTGATTCTTTCAACATATTTTACAATGTTTTCATTCTATCTCATATTCATTTCAACAAACTAACCTCTCAAGCTTTATTCTTTGTCTCTTTTCACATTATCATAACCTCCATATATATCCTTCAGTTTGGTCCACATGTCATGAGCATTAGCACATCCTTTGACCTCATCAAATTTAACATAGTTAAGTGTTGATGCTATTTCAATCATCATAATATTATGATTTTTCTTTTCAACAATCTCCTCCACAATCAATGTTCCAATAGGAACCTTGTAAGAAATATTCAAATATTTCAAACATGGATCACTGATGAGTTCCAAATGAAACTTTATAAGTTGTTAACATGCCTCAAAGTTATCTCTATTTAGCTTGAGAATCTCTCTTCTGTAAGACATCCTGATCTTTAGCTTAGGTCCTTAAAACCTTCTCTACAAGAACCAAAAACTCTGATACCAATTGTTGGAAATATGAGAGGAGTAACCAAGAGGAGAGGGGTGAATTAGTTTCCACTAAAAAAAATCTCAGATCCCTTAGATTTCAACACAAAACATAAACTTCACGAAAAAATATTGTTGCTCAACAAACACACAAGCACTCGGTTAATATTGATAATATGTTGTAACTCGACAACCACTAAAATAACAACTACAACTTGGAAAATTCCTAACATGAAAATCTTAGGATAGTATCTATGATTAACCTTAATTAACTTAGTTACATAAATATAAAAGAAATAGTATGAACACAAATGACACCAAGATTTAACGTGGAAATCCAATTTGGGAAAAACCACCAATTACAACTAGTTTTTAATTTCCACTCTTCTGAAGTGGGACCTATTAGGAGCCAACCCTATTAAAGGTTATTGTTTTGCATCTTGCCAAAAAATTGTATTTTAATTCTAAAGCCCACCTAATGGTCACTTTCCATATTTATGCCATGGGAATATGAGATAAATAAATGAAATAAACTTTATTGTATTTCTTATTTTCCTAAGTTTGCTCTTTGGTTACTGCAACTTTCCAGATTGTTAGATCTTCCATAGATCCATGGCAGGTGTTTTCATACATTATGAAATTGTTCAAAATTTAAGCAATGTAGGTGAGCACCTCACTACCATGTGGCATGTGGATCCATTTTCTCTTTATGGGTTGCAGAAAAGGAAAAGCTATTAGTCAAGTTGGCATTTTGATTAGCCATCAATTTCTCACATTCTATGTTTTATTAGAATTTCTGACAATGTGGGAAAGTGACTTTCTTCTATGTGGAATCATGGGTCCAGCTTCTTCAATGGGCTTCCATAGACAAGGTGGGTGAGTTATTAGGGAACATTAGCATATGGACGTAGTTTGGTGTTATGTTATTGGTCAAAGATATTAACATGGATAGTTTTTTGGTTGCAAGATTTTGTGTTGTCTGATCTCAGATGGATCAATGATAGGCGCTTCCCCACCTCTTGAAGGTGTGATATGTTTAAAAATTGTGGGAAAGTTATGTTGTGACAAATGGAATGATGGGTCCATCCTCTTATGTGTGCCTTCAAGGTTTAAAAGTGGTGCAAGTTGGATGCCGGGTTGTGATGAGGTGCATATTGAGTGGTCTATGGGCCTAAAAGGTAAAAGGATAGCCATAGTAATAATGAAAATTTTCATCAATCAATGATCAATATTTCCCTACATCATGGAATTGTGAGAACTTTAGACATTAAAGGGAAGCACTCGAAGGAAACATGTCTTTTTAGGCCTAAGGAGATAACACTTTAGTTAACATTGGCAGGGGGTTGGTAATTTTTGTTGACCACTACAGTTAAGTTTGAGGGTGGTGTAGTTAGTTTAAATGATATGGTCAAACACATGAAGACCTCATGAGGTGGTAGAAAGATAAAAGAACTATTGGCACATGTGGCCCATCTTGGTTGTAGGACTCAGTTGACCTATTGACTTTGCTGGTTTGTCAAGCCAACTATGAGGAAGAGATGTTTTCTTGCATGAACTGATCTTCATGATTGATTCCAACCACTTTCCAATGAATACCATGCTTGGTAAAAAGGAAACACTCCACCATATTAGGTTTTATCCATCTACTTGGTTAGAGTGATTTAATGGTGTCATTCTATCTTCTCAAGGCTCTATTTTGGAAAAATGTTAGATTTTGTTGTATTTAAATTTGTGCCAAGATCAAATTTTCTCAAGATTTGTATGATTGTTCTCTACAATCTTAAATGGTAGTGGTTGAGTTTGGTTTAGGACAAAAATAATCTCAGTAATTCTTGAGCTATAAAGGTAGTTTTTATAAATTTTGTTAGGGTTGACTCTTCTCTATTTTCTTGATATTGCTCTACAAGTTCACTGTAAATTCTTTTTGCCTTGAACCTATATAACATTCTACTTTATCTCCTCTAGACATTGATGTATTGTGGAAGACCTATTTTCCTCTCATTAGTGTATTTTGGATATCTATAATCTTGCATGACTATACCTCCTTTTGGCCTATGAATGATACATAATTGAATTCTCTTCTTACTTGTGTCATTTATTTGGGTTTTATGATCTACATGTGATCATTAGATTAAAAAAAGTCTAGATGTGTATATCTTTTGGTGTCATGATGGTTCAAGTGTGCATGTATGGGTAGAGATTGGTTTGAACACTCTATTTTGGTGCATCACTACTTAGGTTAGAATAGGTAGATTTTCTTTCATGCATTCCTTCCTCCTTTTCCTCTCCAAGAGTAGTTAGGTGCATCTTGATAGCAAAGGAAGCTGGCCTTCTCCAAAGATTCAACCTCATAGTTCAAGTCCCACAGCTTGGAGGTTGTTTTCATGTTTCACAAAGTTGTCCTAGATAATTCTCAACTATATAAGAATACTAATAATTTGGTGTTATTCTAGTGCAAATCTTCTAGTTTCATATAGACAAAGTGTTGGTATGTAAAAGATCACCCTTGAACTTTGTGATTTTTAGGTTTTCTATGAGTTTGTAGTTTTTATGAAGCTTTGATCATGGAATCATTTCATAGAAATAGTTACTATTCCCCCCATACCATGAAAATTTTATTCTTGAGTCCTCATATTGGCAATTTCAATCTCAACCCCAAGTTGCTTATAGCCAAGCTACTCAAAACTATTACTCTCTTCCTACCTCTACTCCACCAAACCCAACATCCCCATATAAAGAGCTTAAGGATGTGATGTTGGAATTCTAAAAGAGGGAATAGTTTGAACTTCATAAACAAGATGAGTAGTTATTGGCTTAGGATAGACATCTTGAGGAGATTAATAGATAATCTTTTCAGATTCTAACAATTAATAGGCAACTTGTTGAGGTTGCAAGGCAGTAAGAGATAGAGAGACAACAGGAGGAGATAGCTTACTAGGCCTATCTCCAATAATAAAAATAAAAAGAGATGGATAGATAGAGACATTTTGAGGAGAATATTGCAAGGCAAGTTGCTACAGTGAGAGAGAAGGAAATGAGGCTCTAGTCAACTTATTTTCAAACCAAGGAAGCAGATGCCCCCCCTTCCCCCAAATATGTCATGCCAAACTTTAAGAAGCTCCATCCCTCACAAGAGCCTACTATTTTAACCTCTCCACCCCCCATAAGAGAGAGTTGAATTCATCATGAACCCCCCAGATCTATCACTATTTCCCTATTTCAGGATGGACAGGTTGTATGGACTCTTAATGGCCCAAATAAGGAGTTTCAGGAGAGTGAATCCAAACCCACAAGGCTACAAAAGGAGGAGTTATAGTCTTCTAGGGAGAACAAGGAGGTAGCTATTGAGCCAAAAAAAGAGGAGCCAATCCTCCTATTTGAAGAGGCCCCCTCCTTTGTTGAGGAAGAAGAATAAGGAGAAAAGGTTGTTCCTTCTTTCAAGGAACAAATCATGGCTTTTGAACCCTTGCTAAAGAATGAGGATCTACTATAAGTTGAGAAAGAAGAGAACCATTTGTTGTAGCAAACAACCCTCCATGATGTGAAGGATGCAAAAGAGAGCCTCAAGGATAGCTCTATCCTTGAGGACGAATATGCAAACCTGCATGAGGTTGCCTCTCAACCTATGCATATCTTTGCAATTGTAATAGAGGAGATAAATGATGAGGATGATCTTTTGGATTAGTTAGATTCTATCTACTCTTCCATAGATATTGAATCATCATCTCCTATATATGAGGAGAATGTTCCACTACAACAACAAGTGAAAAATTGCACCATACTGATAGCTCCCAAGGTGTTGGTTCATGAGCATCATAAGCAAGATGTGGAGGTTCTCTCTTCATAGAAGGAGGAGCCACTTTCAAACCAACAAGATATTACCATTATAGAGCATAATTAAATGGTCAAGGATGATTCCTCTTCCCCTACACCATTAAGAGGATGCACCATAAGGCACCTAGCTCTACAAAAAATCAACAAGTTTCCCCCAATCATGCACATAACTAAGCATTAGGAGGAAGATCACAAAGAAGAGCAAGTATATTTTTCTCCACAAGGAAACACCCCAATTCTAGAAAGATTCATTTTTTTCAGCATTAGGAAGGAGGTGTTCCATATAGAAACATGTTTGTCATATTTTTTTGTCATTTTTAGCTGCCCTTTTGTATGAAAAAATAAATCAACTGGTGAGGAAAGAGAGCTACTTCAACAAAAGCATCAATGGGTTTGTTTAAACTTGCATATATGTAAACACTTATACATAGTAGAGTAGTTTTTTTTTTTTTTTTCTTCAATTTTTTTCCTATTTTCCAATAAGTGCATGAGCATAGGTTGTCTCAATGTGGGATGGTTGGGTTTCTTTTGAAGTTTTGAAGTTGCAAAGGGTTCTGGTTCCTAATTTCAGCTGTAGAGTTCTTGTTTTGTAGTTAGAGACAAGATTTTCAGTGTTTTTCTATCATAGAGGTAGGGTTGGGATTTCATAATGCATAGGATCCAAATTTTTCATAACTCTATAGCCCAATGGATACTTTAGGTCACTGGTCTTATGCATAGCAGACTTGCATCCCCTCTGAGTCACCAAAATTGTTAACCAAAATTGCCTCCCACCAAAAAATTGAATGTTAATGCCAATGCCAACCTAACAGTCACTTTCCATATTTAAATATTCAAATGCCATGGGAATACAAGATAAATAAATGAAATAAACTTTAATATAGTTCTTACTTTCCTAAGTTTACTTTTTTGGCTCTTGCAACTTTCCAAAGCATTAGATCTTGCATAGATCCATGGCAGGCACTTTCCCACATTATGAAATTGCTCAAACTTTCAGCAATATGGGTGATCGCCTTGCTTCCATGTGGCATGTGGGTTTGTTTTCTCTTTGTGGGCCACAAAAAAGGAAAAGCTATCAGTCTAGTTGGCATTTTGATTGGCCATCACTTTCCCACATTATGTGTTTTGTCAAAATTTCTAACAATGCCAAAAAACAACTTTCTACCTTGTGGTTTCATGGATCCAGCTTCTTTAGTAGGCCACCACAGGTAAGGTGGATAAGCCGTCAAAGCACTTTGGCATATGGAGGAAGTTTGGTGTTATGTCATTGTTTGAGGGTATTGACATGGATAGTTTGTTGGTTGCATGTTTCTGGGCCATCCAATCTTAGATGGATCAATGATAGGCACTTCCTCGCTTCCTAAAGGTGTGATATGTTTAAACATTGTGGGAAAGTAATGTTGTGACAAATGGAATGGTGAGTCCATCGTCATGTGTGGGCCTCCAGGGTTTAAAAGTGGTGCCAATTGGATGCTAGGTCATGTTGAGGTGGATACTGAGTGGTTTGTGGGCTTGAAAGGTAGAAGGATAGGCACATTAATAATGTAGATTTTCATAAATTGTCGATCTTTTGTAGATTAATGATCAACACTTTCTCACATCATGGAATTATGAAAAATTTAGACATTACGAGGAAGCACCTAAAGGACACATGTCTTTGTGGGCTTGAGGAGATAATATTGTAGTTAACATTGGCAGTGGGTTGGTAATTTTTGTTGACCTCTATAGTTAAGTTTAAGGGTGGTGTAGTTAGTTTAAATGATATCATCAAATGGCATGTGAAGACCTCGTGAGGTGGTGGAAAGATAAAATAACTATTGGCCCATGTGCCCCATCTTGGTTGTAGGACTTAGTTGATCTATTGACTTTGTTGGTTTGTTGAGCCAACTATGAGGAGTAGATTTTTTCTTGCATGAGCCAATCTTCATGATCAATTCCAACCACTTTCCAATAAATGCCATGCCTAGTAAACAAGTCTAGGTGTGTATATCTTTTGGTGTCATGATGGTTCAAGTGTGCATGTATCGACAGAGATTGATTTGAACACTCTATTTTGGTGCATCACCCTTAGGTTAGAATAGGTAGATTTTATTTCATTTATTCCTTCTCCCTTTGCCTCTTCAAGAGTAGTTAGGTGAATCCTTATAGCAAAGGAAGTTGACCTTCTCCAAAGACTCAACCTCATAATTCAAGTCCCACAACTTGGAGGTTGTTTCCATGTTTCACAAGGTTTTCCTTAGGCCAAAACTTTGGACAAGGTTACAATCTTTTGTGACAACAGTTAGAAAACATGTTGTTAGGTGTGACCTTGTTAGAGGATTTAATCATCATGTTAGAAGTGGCCTTGTTAGAGGTCTTAAGACAATTCAATCTAGAATGCCACCTTGTTAAAGGATTTACAAGTAACTATTAAGCCAACTCTATTAAGAGAGTTAGCTCACTGGTACAATGGTTAGAGAGTAACAATGAGATGACCTAATTTCTGATGCAACTATATTGCTGATTTTAGATCTCAATTCTGGCTTGAATACTTGATCCTTTATGATCGAATGTATCTTTACAGCTCCATAAGAATTTTATTCTTACCCTTCCAATTCACTTCCTCTAAGCATCTTCTATTCTTCTATAACTGCACACATTCAATCCTCAACTTGAACTAACACTTATATCATACACAATTTCAAGTTAGATTGAATACATCTTAGAATAATTAATATTCATCTCCTTAGTTGGTTAGAACCAACAAACAAATCCATTAAACTCAATATGCCAAAACAAGAAAATCCTTTGTTAGCTGACCCTACTCAATAGACACTAACTTAGAAATGATTTTTCTATGTTAACCAAGTGAATTTGGTTAACACTGCATCTTTTCTAACTTCCTTTGGTAACCAAGTGAGCTCAGTTAATACTCAACTTTTGCTGACTTCTCTTCTATTCCTGAGTGAACTCGGTAGACACTACCTACTAAACATGGAAAATGTTGGAATGCAAGCATTGACTATTAAATATATGACATTTTTATAACATCAAAGAAAATACTCAATTAACCAATTGTTTTCAGCAAAAACCAAATAATTGTTTTACTACCTCCAAACCTTCCTTTAGGGTGAATTTTTTTTAAGGAAGGTTAGGTTTCCTTGCCATAAATAAAATTAATCTTTGAAAGAATTGATTGTATGGCCCCCATTGGCTAAAAATAGGTGATAGCCATAATATTACTTCATTCCATATATTCTCAACACTTTGCAGAGAAATGAAAAGGCTATGTGCATGTTGAAAAATTCTTCTTCAATATTTTTTCCCTATGGCCTAAAATACCCTTTAGAAGATTAGTTCTTGTTTCATGACCTTGCTATGGAGCTTCAATATCTACACTTTGTCTTTGTGGCTCAACATCACTCTACTGAAGTTTAAGTTGATGTCTCTTAAGTGATATTTGTTGGTTTCTCACTCCTGACTTCTACTCTATTTTTCTCTATTACCTTGAGCTGATCTTTTAAGGATGCTGCTTTATCTTTTGGCTCCTTAGCCTCTAACTCCAACTCATTTATTCTTTAAACATAGACATGGCTCTTTATGAGCTCTTCCTCATACAATCTCTTGATATCAATGTAATCATAGAAGGTTCTAGCTAGTCTAGTCTCAATTTCTTCAACCTTGGCCTCATTAATGAATGAAAAGTGTTTTAGGGCCATTGAAATCTCTATACCAGAAGTATTTTTCATGGTAAATACTATCATGTTACCTTGAGAAATACTCTATATGTCCATTAGCTTTGGTTTATTTTTGTTAGGTGCCATTCTCCACACTACCAAGAACTAAGAATCTATATTGAATATAGATCCTCTTTGAAAACCATCAACACCAAATGCCTCATATAAAATTTAATTTTCTTATTACCTGATCTAATCAAGTGTGAATTCTTTCTCAAGATTCCAACTAGATACTAGAAGCATTCCACTCCTTTGTACAAGGTCTTTGGCTTATGTGGAAGTCATTTTGTCACTCTGAGGATCATATGCCTATAGTTTGTTTACTAATTATTGAATTTTCTCCTTAGAGTCATGTAGTTTGATATTTAGCACCAACTCGCTTTTTTTTATGTTGTACAAAAAACTTTTGAAATCAGCATACTTCAAGAATTCATCATCTTCTATGAACTTTTCTACTTGGGTGATCGTATAATCCAATCTAGTTGTTTCCAATTATAGATCAGTTAGAGAATTCTCTACTACTATTACCCTATCTTGTAAATATTTTTTCCTTAGGTTAGAAAAATATTGGTTTTTTCCAAGCATCAATTGTAGTGTCATTTTCCTTATCTTATCAGGTATTTAGATCACTTTTTGCTTTCTATTTCCCTTTGCAACCCATGACATTGCTGCTAGTTTCTCCTTCTCAACTTCCAAGACTACATTAGGCTTAAGGGACTCAAGGTTTACCCTTCCTTCTTCACCTATGGGCTCTTCAGGAATTTGTGCCATGATATCACTATTTTCCACTAGCCATCTTCCTTAGCCTTTATGGGTATGGGACATCTAAGTAGAAACCCTTAAAATTTGGGCTTGTCCTCTTCAACTCATTTTCCACCCTCATGGTGTCATCCAATTCTCTTAATTTTTTTGTAGCTTCCCCTTCATCTACAATTTTTGTGATCAAATACTAAAGGAGAAACTCCTTGGTAATAAGCAACACATAACCCCTGATCTATTTCAAATTATCTCTCATGAAATTATCTATATGGGACACTATATGAGACATTGGATAGGTTATAATGCCCAACGGAAGCATGAATTTGGTCTAGAGATTATTTTCCAATTGAAAAGTTTCCTATCTTGAAACACCTACACAAAAAGGTACCCTTATGTAATTTTGGCCATAAATATTCTGTATCTAACATGATCAATTACCACATAAATTCAATGATTGCAAGCCTAGGAGGGATATATTTTGATAATATATGAGGTGGTTGGGTACATTCAAATACTCTCATAAGAAAAATTCTTTGGAGCAAGAAGATATCACCCTATTTGTGATTTAATCTCTTATTTTTAGAAAAAAAAGGATGTTTTTAACAAACTTTTCAAAATTTTAGGGGCCCTAAAAAAGTTCGGGTCAAACATTCTCATTACTACTGCACTAAAATTAATGAATATAGAGTAGCAGTAGTATCTATCCCATACCCTTGTCCATAGTTGTACTGGGAGCTCTTGATTCTAATTAGATGTCTGATCAATGAAATCTATATTAATGTTCCCCATATATTTGTAGAAGATAAGATGCATTGGCAACAAATAATGGTGGAATATGTTTTTGATTCAATATGTCCTTGCATCTTTTGAATAATTTAACCCATGTAATCATACTCCACATTGTGGAAAGTATGCTAAACATCCCAAACTATAATGTATATTTATCCATACATCATATCAGAGCCATCATTTACGAATACCTTATGGATGCCATAGACATTCTTTTGAAAGTAATTTTTGAATTTGTCCATAGGCATCATTTCTTAGGTCCATATGGATATGATTCAACATTTCTTTTTCAATGTAAGCATTTTTACTTCTCTCAAACTTTCCTTGAAGGTCATCTATATCAATGGGTGCACTCATTTTCCCTTCCAATCTAAAAGATTCAATAAATGAGTCTTGATTCAACATGCATAGAATACACTCACCATGCCTATAAAATGATTTAGTTGCTAGATTGTAAGATTTTATTAGGGATTTTACTAAATCAATGCCCACATATGCCTCTGGGAATAATAGCTTCACCACATTTCTTCTCCACAAGTTGTAGATAGGGATCTTCTAAAACCTATTTTTGTAAAAGTATTAGAATAGCTCATATACATTTACACCAAGGAAAATTACATCTCTGTAGAACATGTATGGGTCCCTAAAACCATGATCATTTGCAGAGATGGAATTTGATGATAATATATTCTTCAAGTGATACATGTTTTTGATTGGAATGTGTTATAGGTGGAGGATGAGCAGTTGGCTTTGGAGCCGATATTCATTTTTTAGCGACAGGATTTGACCCTCAAGGGTTGAACCCTAGAGAAGGTAAGGGTCCAATGAGACCCTACTAATGAGTCATAACTACTTGGGAGGATGCATATGGTTTACATGATATACATCCCTACTTGTTTATAGGCTTCTAGAAGTAAGCCTAAGTCTAAGGGGGGTGGATGTGGTGCCTACCCATAGTTTACTTTTCATGTTATATTGCCAAATGCTTTTACGCCAAATTTATGGTTATGTTTTATGATTAATGGTACTTGGTTATCCTTCTTGATTGGATGTTATTTTATACTCAGTTGATATATTTGATGAGCTACTTGATATTTGATTATTTCATTTATTTATGGCTAGTCTTTTGATGATGATGCTTGTATGTTCATATGGTGATTTCAGCTATTTCATGATGATAGTTAGATGTATGATATATATGCACTTTCTATGGATACTTACCCCATACTTATATGTGTACGGTGTACATGTATGTCATACTTTATGTTTGACATTTATGATGTGGTTGACAGAGGGAGTCGTAGTCACCTACTAGTTAGGATCTACACAATGCACCACTCCTCACCATTACTTGTTTAGTTTAGATTTATATGTATATGTACATGCTGAACTTTTATGTAGATTGTAGGTACTAGGAATCAGTTCCCTTGAATTGTCAAAATGAGTATGCCCTATTGCAGTATCTCAATAATAAAGAGAGTAAATAGTTTTTGAGTCCAATTCCTAAACCTAAGCCAATTATCCTAGAAAATAGGACAATTATTTGAGTTATTTACCCTTCCAAATTTGTCAAGTGATGAAAATTTGAGATTTCGACCCTTGAGCTTGATTTAGTACTTCATCTTTAATGTGCATTTTCCTACTTAATTTTATGGGTTTTTGCGGTTTTCATTTATAATTAAATTAAATTTAAAGTATATTAAATAATTTAATTTAATAAAAAAATTATAAAGAAAAATTTAATTTTTAATTATATTTAATTAATTGAGAAATTAATTAAATTAAATAATTATATTTAAAATATTTAATTAAAGTTTCAAATTTCACATAAATATATTTATTTAATTTAATAATAATTTATTTAGGAGTTTCATTTTAATAATAAACTCTAAATATTATTATTAGTTAAATTAATAAATATTCTATTGAAGGCATCTTGTGACTAAATAAAAGAGATAGGATAAATTAAGTAAAGTTTATTTTAATTAAAACACAAAAAGTTCGTACATGAAATTATATTAAAAAAAGAAAAGGGTGTACATGATTGTAAAACCAAAACCCTAAAGGAGAAAGCTCTTTATTAAGAAATTAGAGCTCATTTCTCCACATACAGGTTTTGAGGAGTAAATTTGGAGAAAGAAGGTTTTCAAGAAGATGCGAATTCTTGCAAGTTCCAAGAATTTGTCTACTTAGCATCAAATTGAGGTAGGATCTTGTTGAGATTTTCACAGTAATTTCCCTTCAAAAAAATTCTACCTTCTTCGTGTTTTTTATGGAGAAGTTTTTCAGAAATAATTCTAGTTGAAACCCTTGATGTTGAAATTTTGTTTTCATTATTGAATTGTCTGAGAGAAATCAATCGAAAATTCTTTTGGAGATCTAATTGTCATAGAAAATCTAAGACCAAGATAGGGTTTGGAAACAAATACTAGAAATTAAATTAACAAATTTGATAGTTTATATTTGTTTCCCTATAATATTTATATTGGATTTTCTAGTATAGTCAAATTTTCTATTTTAACTTAAATATTACCATAGTAATTTATTTACTATGGTAGTTTTATATTATAATATATATATATATATATATATATATGTATATGTATATGTATATGTATATGTATATGTATATGTATATGTATATGTATATGTATATATATGTATATATTTGTATATGTATATATATATATGTGTATATGTGTATATATATGTATGTATATGTGTATATATATACACACATACACACACACACATATATATACATATACATACATATACATATATATACATATACATACATATACATATATATATGTATATTTATGTATATGTATATATATGTATATATGTATATGTATATGTAGATATATACATATGCATATATATACATATCTATATATGTGTATTTATATATATGTATGTATGTACATATATGTAAATGTATATATATACATATATACATATATATATATATACATATATATATATATATATACATATATATATATATATATACATACATATATATATATATACATATATATATATATATATATATACATATATATATATAATATAAAATTATCATAGTAAATAAATTACTATGGTAATATTTAAGTTAAAATAGAAAATTTGACTATACTAGAAAATCACTTTTTTAATGTGTTTGAGGGGAGGGGTGCTTTGGATCTTGACTCTCTTTGCATTTTGTTTTGTAAAAAAAAATTAAAAAGTGGGAGATCAGGGGAAATTATCTCCCATTTCTACAAGTTGCTCACAACTTGACTACGAATGCAACCAAGGCTGCCAATAGTAGTCATAGCTACTAGGACAATTGAGGTTCTCTTAGCAGCCAAGGTTGTTGTATATAATGGCCTGCAAGCCTTAAAGACATGCAATTTTTTAAAATAATTTTTAATAAATAATTTTTTTAATATAGTTAAAAAAATTAGTTTATTTAATATTTAATAGTATTATTAATATTAATAATTTTTATTATATAATTATTGTTATTAATAAATAACTACATTTATTTTTATTTATAATTTAATAATTACTATTTAATTTTAATAATATTTATTTATTATTATTTTTTTTTTGATGAATAGTCCTTTTCAATTAATAAAATTTACTAAGATTACAATTCATAAAAAAGGGCTGGGGGATACAGGATCACCCCGTGAATGAGTTCAATCGACCGAAGCCGAAATAAACAACATGGCCGCAGCCAGAAACTATAAACAATTCATTAAAAAAAAAAACATTTTAAACAACCTCATGCTACCAAGGTAGTACCAGCAGAGGGAAGAGGATCATCTTTATCAGGAAATCCCCATGCATCAGTGAGATTGTGAGGCAGACTAGGAACAGTCCAGCTGTCAGTAGCATCTGTAGGATCTGGGGTAGTTGCAGTCTCCACATCCTTCTTGTCTAGCCGTGGAGGAGAAATTACCAAGGCCAGTCGAGGAATCTTGTTAGAGTGCGCCCGTCCAGGGGGAGGAGCCAGAGACTGGCCAGAAGCTTGCCCAGGAGGGGAGCCGGGGACTAGCCAGAACCACCATGTGGTGGGGAAGTGGAGCGGTGCCTCCAACCACCATGACCACCACTGGGAGAGTGGTGGCGGGGACCCTGGAAGTGCAGCATGTGTGAATGGCAGCTAGAGGACTGGCATTTGGAATGGCGATCATGAGACGAGGAGGCATCAGCTGAGGCATCCGGAGACACTCTGGCAATGGTACAAGGAGCATTACCCCAGTGATTTAACAATTCCTATAAGTGGGAAACCTCCAGGGAAACTTTATTAGCTTGCACCTGTATCTGCATAATGACATTGTTACAAATGCATGACTTAGTGTACATTGCAATGTTAACATCCAAAAAATTGTGAGTGAATAAAACTGCATTCCTATCTTTTCATAGAGAAAACAAAATTTCCATCCGAAAAGTATGCCAAATCTGGGAAAACTTCTGAGGAAATCTGGGGGAATCACCCAGTAGGATCATGTGTCATGAAAAAGGTTCAGGCCTGAAAGGCTTGAAAAAATTATGAATCCAATGCCAATAATTTTGAGCACGCTTATGCAAAAAGGACTCAGGTTGACCACAGAAGGGGCATCTGGGATCAGGAACCCCAATGTGCTTGAGCCGAGGCCCCAGGAGAAGACCTTGGAAGGCAAGGCACCAAGCAAAGTGAGCAATCTTAGGTTCTGTAATGGCACTCCAAATGGTGTCGAACCGTTTTCTCCATTGAGAAAGCGAAGAATGCAAATGCCACCATTGATTAAGTGTGTCCACCATCGAAAGGTGGGGCAAAAGCCATCTATATCCCATATTGGGCTTATAATTGGTAAATGGAGTGGTAGGAAACCACTTCCAATCATACTACCAAGGTTGAATAGACTGAATCCCCACTTTATGAAGTAAGTGCACAAGGATGGAAGACAACAGAAGGTCATAAGTCTGACAATCGGCATGAACAAGGTGGTATTGAACTTGCATATCCTCCCATGACCTGAAATTCATGGTGACTCTTGAAAAAATGTCCTTGATAGTGCAAATACCACATTTAAAGAAATGCAGAGCACTAGCACCTTGAGTCTTGGCAAGAGGAATACTTTGGAAGGCAACCAGGGGAGACCATCAAATGTTCTATTGATTTAAGGACAACCCATTGCGAAACTCATCACCAGCCCAATGAAGCCAAGGTTTAACAACTTCCCAGGCTTTCCAGATGCTCTTTATAAAAAAAGAGCCCTGTATGACCACTGGTTCATGCATAGTGAGAAGGATCTGAAAACCAATCCCCTTCCACATTGGTCTATTAGCAAGGAAGCTTGAAGAGATGCAATGCCTGACAAGGATTTTCTAGGCTTCATCTCCAGAAATAGCTCTTATAATCCATTTAGCACAAAGGGCAAGGCCCTACTTTCGAGTGGAAAGCAGGCCGAGACCCCTAGATTCCCTTGGGAGACAACAAAAATCCCAAGCAACTCTGTGAAAACCATGATGGTCAGAACTAGAGGCCCAAAGAAAATCTCTAAGAAAATGTTCTAATTTGAGATAGGAAGCTTTGGAGGGAGCCCAACAAGAAGAATAATACACATGGGTGGCAGCCAAAATATTAGAACAAATCTAGAATTTACCAGCAAGAGAAAGTGGCTTAGTGATCCAATAATCAAGCTTTTTGCTAATCTTTGTAAGCACAGCATTCCAAAGTTCCACAAGGGAAGCCTAAAAAGCAAAGGGAATGCCAAGAAAGCAGAAAATTTCTCCATGAGTAACCCATTTCCATTGGAATTGGATGAGCCAAGGTGGAGCTGGCAAAAAAGACTATCAGTAGCAGAGTGTTTTATGCCATTGAATGGCAGAGCCAGAGGCTTGACAAAAAGTATCAAGACAATTTAAAGCATTTTTTATGTTTTCTTCATCTTCAAGAAGAGTAAGAAAAGGATCATTAATAAAATGACCATTGACTAACTAGGAGGAAGAATTAGGCAAGGAAATGCCATGGACCATCCCTAAAGACATAGAGTGAGCAAGTAAATAGCCAAAACCTTTAGCAACAAGGACATAAAGTGATGGAGCTAATGGACAACCTTGTCTGATGGAATGAAAAAGTCCAAAAGCTTCAGATTGCAAATTATTGATGTGATGCAAGCATTAGCATCACCAAAGATCATCTCCATGGACTGAAGGAAATTGGGACCAAAACCCAGAGCCTGAAGCATAGCCAAAATGAAAGGCCATTCAATGCAATCATAGGCTTTAGAAAAATCTATCTTTAAAAAGATAGCTTGCTACTTGGACTTACAGGCCCATTCCATACCTTCCCAGATAGCAATGATGTTGTCAAGAATATACCTGAATTTGATAAAGCTAGTTTGTTCAGGCCACACAATTAGAGGAAGCATATGATAGATTTTGAGAGAGAGCACCTTAGAAATGATCTTATAAGACACATTGAGGAGGGTGATGGGCATCCAATTGCAGATGTCCTCAGGATCACCAGCTTTAGGTATGAATTTAATATTTCCTTTATTTATGATCGCTCCTAAGCTTTTAGAATGGTATGCTTCAAGATAGACTTTGTGCAAATCAGGACCAATTTGCTCCCAAAGATGTTTGTAAAATTCACAGGGAAATCCATCACACCCAGGGGATTTTTCATCCACCATGGAGTAAACTGCTTCTTTAAGGTCTCAGAGGGAAAGACGTTTCTCACAAAAAGTGCATTGCTCAACCATGAAGTGGTTTGGAGTAACAGTAATACACTTTCTGAGAGCCTCCTCCTGAGCAACCGAATGGCCCTACGAAGCAAAAATGTTCTCATAGTGAAGAACAAAAGCTTGCAGGATGTCTAGCAGACTGGAAAGAACATCAGTTCCCTATTTTATCTTTTTAATCCCAACATTGGTATGATGGGCTCGGAGAGCTTGGAAGAACTCCTTCGAGGCTTTGTCACCAACCTCCAACCACTGGAGACAGGCTTTGATTTGAGCTCCTCGGGCAGCATAGTTATCAGCAATTTTCTTTTCATGGTGAAGCTTGGCAAGCTGAAGTTGAAGATCCACATCAAAGGGGTTGAAGGTGAGCACTTTAGAGGCTTTTTTGAGGGCAAGGGTGTTGGCTTCATAAGATCATTTTCTGAAAATTGCCAGCTGATGCCCGTAGATGCGCAAAAAACTAGCCATTTTGGTAATGGCATCATTCCACCATTGAATCAAACTTGATGGAAATGTGGACGTGGTTCCAAATTCTAGACATGTTGTATGTGGAGATGGTGGAGGCATGCAATAGCACAGATGTGTTGAGGAAGAATTGAGACTTAACCACTTTGGGGACAACTGTTTGCCAAGAAATGCCAAAATAAATGGGATAGTGGTCTGACAACGTCACATCTATCAAGGGAATGACAGGTAGATCATGATCTTCAGAAAAGTAAAAAAAAGATTGCACCAAGATCATAGCACGATGAAGACATTTCAATATGTGGCTAGGAATGGCTTGAAAATTGGACCAAGTGTGCCAAGCCCCATTACCATGACGATGACTAGTATTGGGATCAAAGAGGCCCAATTTATGACGCATGTAAAACCAGGCTTCTCTTTTCCCAGCTGTCCAATGGAAAGGAAAAATGCCATCTTTTTCAGAGGCCACTTCAACCATATTGAAGTCCCCACATAGGACCCAAGTAGCTGGTGGCAGGTTGTCAGCAAGCCAAATCCACATTTGTGCCTTTTCCATGGCATCATTGGAGGCATAAACATTAATGACTCCAAAAGAATGATTGTTAATGGAAAGCAAAAGCCAAATAATATGGTGTGTGGGGTCAGAACCATGTGAAATAATAGCAGAATGAAGGCAAGGTGATAGGAGAGTAATTACACCACCTCGGCTAGCTTCATGCTGAGAAGAAAACATGACACTATCCTGCCAAATGACGTGGCATGCAGCAGAAAGCATGAAACTAGAAATCTTAACTTCTTGTAGGCAAAGAAAATCTAAATTCCCAAGTCTATGACGGGTATCCTGGACATAGAATTTTTTGGAGAGGTCTGTAAGACCTCAAACATTCCAAGAGAGGAAGTTCATGAAAAATCTTCCATATCATCCTCATCCTCAAGAGAGGAGTAGCTATTCTTCAAAGAGGTAGAAACTGGGTGAAAGTCATACGGGAAATCCTCTGGACTTACAGACTGCCATTTGACCCCTGATATCTTCACACGTCCAGGAGGACTGTGAGAATGCCTTGTTATTGGTGGTACTATGGAAGAGAATGCAAGAGGAGAACGAGCCCCAGCCAAGGATGAGGTCCTGGCGGTTGCCTTAATCCCCTACGAACCAATAGGGTTTGAAACTTGTGAAACTAAAACAAGTACAATAGAAGTCATAGGCATCTCCATGCTAGCAAGTGCTGACACTTTGGTGGAAGCAGTAGGAATCGTGGTAACTGTTGCATAGGATGACTTGGGGGCCAAAAGATTCAAGGCAGGCTTGCCTTTGCGCCCAATAGTAACCCATTCTTCTTTTTTTCCTTCGACTTGCTTGACAGGCGTCACTTTAGGCTAGGGTTTGACCCTAGGCGTGGCCAAAGGGCAGTCCCTGATCTCGTGTTCCACAGACTGGCACCTATAATAGGTGTTAGGTATGTTCAAGTAAAGCACCTTCTATGTGAAGGTTTGAGCACCAATTTAGATTTCCACAAAATCCTTGAGATCTTTAGAAAGATCAACTTCAATGCAAACATGCCGTTGAGGGCGAGCATTAAAAAATTTCTCTGGCTCCTTGGTAACAACTTTGCCAAGGGCTTGGGCAATAGATTCAATAAAGGGCTAGCACGGCAAGGGAAGACCTAAGAATTCAACCCAAACAGGAACCCTAAGCTTTTTATCATCCAAGATAGAGAAGTCTTAGGACCATTTCTAAAAAACAAGTAGAGAGGAATGCACAGACCAAGGGCCGTTGGTAAAAATTGCATCTGCTTGCGACGGGTTAGCAAAGCAAAATAAAAAAAAACCTTTGGTAAGGTTTTGCACAGCGTCAGGGTGGACTTCATGAGGAGTCCAGATTTTGTTGACCCATTCTCTGAGCATAGCTTCAGGAGGAGTCCTACCAACAAAATACCCTCTCAAGGTATGTTTTTCTAACCAGTCACATGCAGCATCAAATTCTTGCAAAGGAAGGACAATATCAGGATTAACTCATGGAAAACCTTCGGGACAAACTTGCACGAGCGTTTGTTCGGTGGCGGCACCATAGTAGTCCAAAGCAGCAACGTGAACACCAGAAACAACTGGTTCACCACTGGCTAGAGCCATTATATCCTAACCTAAATCTCCCATAGTAAATGTGGTATGACAAGTGCCGACAAAAGGAGAGTGCAAGCGAAAGGTCGTACGCAAAAAAAAAATAAAAGTTTGCATGAAGCAAGAAAACTGTAGCAGAGCAAATGAAATAGATCACTTCTTAATAATATTTATTAAATAGATTTAGTTTTATAGTTATCATTAAGTTGTATTATAACTCTCCTTTTTTTATTGTAGAAATTTTAAGGAAGCATGGATTTTAGTAAATGGTTGTTCATTTTATATTAAAAAATGGGTTTTTTTATATTTAGATGATTTTTTATGGTTTGTTGAGTCTTTTGAGATTCTTGTGAGCTCAAAGAGCTTAGCAAATATGACACTTGAAGAGATGAAAACTTGGACCCTATTTGTAAATCAAAACTTTTATGTTTTCAAACAAATGCTTTATGAAACTACATTTAGTGTGATGTATGGTTTGTTTTTACTAGGGTTGGGTTTGACTTAGTATGTACACCAATTTTGGATGTTTACTAGAGGCCTAGGAGTTACTATTTTATGATGTATATGTTAGCATAAATGTGAATGATACTACTTTGGGGGAGTATCTTGAGCATTGGAGAGTATTGATATGTTGCATTCATGATTGTGTTTGTCATGGATGTCAACATAGCATGGTTTATGTAAAGAATAGATGAGTAGCAGACATAGATATTAATGGTACAAATAATTTTTTGATTGTTTGGTGATGCATGGTCATGGACATGTTCTACAGTATGTCTTGATGAGGTGGTCAAGTACATAAAGTCTAAGTTGAAGACATACAGAAGTTGTACTTGATTTATAGAGAATAGTTTAAAGACAAAGTATTGGGAAAGTAGTTCCTAATGTCTATTTTATGTATTACATTTAAGATGTAGTGAGAAGATGCACAATCAAGAAGTGATAGATGGCAGTCATTTGGTGATGTCAGCAAGTGCACAAAACCTAGTATTGAACATGTGAAGTTTTGTATAGATTGTGAGCTGACAGTGCTATTGTTATTGCAAATAATTAATTATCTTATTATAATTAATTAGGAAAGCCTCAAGGTCAACTCAAAGAATTATTTTGAAGATATGGTATAATGGAAAGATGTATTCCTTGTTAGTAAAGTGTGTGGAAGTATGTGATTGTTGTATGAAGTGCAAAGTGTGAAAAGGAGTAGAGTGTTTGAGGAATGTGTGTAAGCGATCCAAGGGATTAATGTATGAAAAGTCAATGATTTGGTTACAAGATCAGAAGGAGTAGAGGTTTGGTTGACATGATAGAAGAAGAGGAAGGAAGTACATTTTATTTCTATTATTTTGCAAAGAATGATACAAAGATCATTTGGACAATGGGTTGATTGGTCTTTCCCTTGAAGCTGTTTGGGCAGTGGGTCCAACTATCTTCCATAACTCCTATGGGGTTGAAATCTCCTAATAGGAATTCAAAGTCTCATAATAGGGTCCATCCTCTAATAAGAAATATTTATATTAGTACATCATCTTGTGGGTACCATCCCCATCAAAGTTTTCCCTCTGATCAAAAGTTTCCCTAATTAACATGTCTAGTGTTATTGTGTATGAGTATCTTGTTATGGTTTCTGACTATATTACTCATATTGTTAAAGCTTAATAAGGTTAATAATTGTGATATTAGTTTGATAACCAATTCACCCCACTCTTAGTTATATTGGTGGACTATATATTCTAACAATTGTTATCAAAGCATCAAGTCCTTGAAGGATAAGATTAATGGCTTTGGAAGATCGATGACAAATATTTTCAGAAATGATAGTCCTAGATTTGATGGGGCTAACTATGACAACTGGAAGGAGAAGATGAAGACTCATCTATTGTGCATGGGTCTAGGATATTGGATCTTGATAAAGAGTAAGAAGATAATCATTGAAGAAGAAAATCTTGAAGGATGCAAAGAAGCAAGGAGAGATCTATTCATGTGTAACATGAGAGTAAGAGAAGCTCTACTATCATCTCTTCTAGAAAATAAATACAGCCAAGTGAAATCAATTGAAACATCTTATAAAATTTGAAAAGCATTAGAATCTACTTTTGAAGGTTATACACATGCAAAAAAAGTGAGATTGCAAAATTGGATATGTGCATTTCCAGATGCCAAGATGATGGAAGATGAATTAGTAAAAGTTTTATTGGTAGAATATAAAAAATTATTACAGAAATTTGATCACATGGTGGAACCAAGTGTATCATCTTAAAATGGAAGCACCTCCATGTTAAGAGTGTTTAGCCCTCTAAGTAAGTGGTCTGGGGTCATGTCAAGCACTTTGAATGGGTCTTTGAATGCATCTAATTATTTTCCCTGTATTCTTCTCTCTCTCTCTCTCTCTCTCTCTCTCTCTCTCTCTCTCTCTCTCTCTCTCTCTCTCTCTCTCTCTCACACACACACACACACACACACACACACACACACACACACACACACACACAAGGGCTTTCACTTTCTAGGTCAAGGTTGACCTCAACCCTGACCTAGGTCAAAGATGACCTCGACCTTGAGCTAGGGTAGGGTCGACCTTGTCCCTAACCCCAAGTCTATTTTCCAATTTCTAGGAGTTTTTGGATATTGGACTTTAGAAAGTTTATTTTTCCCTCTTCTAGTTCATCCATTGATTTGAGACATCCTACATTCATTTAGAACATCTGTACTTGTGGACTCAAGGATTTGAATTCTCCACAAGGATTTCAATATAAGCAAGGTGAATAGTTCCATTTACTTTGTTTATACACATTGCAATTTCTATTCAATTTCATGGTTAATTTCAAACTAGGGTTTTACTAAGGCAAACCCCCCATCTAAACAAACAAACTATTTTTCTTGCAGGTACACATGTGGAACAAAAAATTGAAGAGCAAATTTGGATACCCTTTTCATTGAACTTGTGGGATCACTGATCAAAAATTTCATTAGAGCAGTGCAGGTCAAGGTTGATTTTTTTGGGGTACAATTGTGCCTTGGGGTAAGATTGTGCCTTGCTATTAGGGTCAAGGTTGACCTCCCTTTAGAAGGACACAAGTTTTTTGGGTTTTCTCTGTCTTTACATTTCTAGTCTAGAAAATGTTGTAGAGATCTCTAAAACTATACATAAACACCAAAAATTAGTATTTTCTAGAATTATTCTACTTCAAGCTTAATATTTTTCTTTTATCTATTTTAATATTTAAGCAAATACTATACACTAAAAATGTGTCACACTCTAAACCCTTCTATCCAAGTGATTCCACGAGTTTAGAATGCTTGGATGTCCACTTAGAGCTCCCTATCCATGGAGTGTGAGAGAGTATGATTCAAATATGAAGGCTATCAGATGAGCCTTAGAAATACTCTTCTTGCTAGTAAACCATGCAATGGGAGGTTCTCTTAGAGATAGGATGCAAGAATGCAAATGTCCATGAAGAATGCCTCAAGAATGTAATACAAATGTAGACTAAACTATTATGAGTATGTAAAATGCAGCTATGTTAACAAGAATGAGAGTGTTACAAATCCAACTATTAAGCTATGTGAAATAGACTATTACAAAATAGAAGCTAAACTAACATGCAACATGATTCTAAGCTAAAATTCTATTATATGAAAGAATTTAAACAAGAAATGGAAGTTCTCAACAAAATATCTTCAAGAATTCGAATGGTAAACCTGCAGCATAATAATACTCAAGAGTGTGGATCCTTTGACAAGGGGAGATTTCTTTCTTTTAAAGATGTATGGATAGTAGAGATCAGGATCAAATGTTTGATGATCAAGTGTGAAGTTTGAAAATAGGTGTGATCCATGTTCACACACAAGTCAACCGATAAAATAGAAGTTGACTTCCCATATAAGAAAAAGGGCACAAAACCTTTTCTTTTAATTTGTAAAATAGAAAAAGGACTTTATGTGTGCACTTTAAGTGGGTTAGAAGAAAGGGAGATTTTATTTAATTAAAAGGGGACATGTTCTTAATCAAATAATGAATTTAGGATAGTATAGTCAAACTATAGGCTATAATCAAGTTAATTGATTTTAGCAATTTGGTCTAGGCAAATGATGAATTAATTTTGCCAAAATGCTGAGAAGGGGGCTAATAGTCTAGGTGACCATTTTTAGGTGATTACACATACCTCTCAAATAGGATGACCATAGGACCCCCTTTATCTTTATTTTCCATTACATGATCCATTTGTGCATTCATCACTCTCTCATGCTTAATCAAATTAGATCATTCCTATTGGAAATTAGGTTGAGGATAAGTACTATTTTCACCCTATTCATTTTGGTGAACCCGTCTGGGGATATCTTGTAGTGGAAACATAATTAGTAGAGTTGTTTATGTTTTTGTTAAAGCCATTTCTCCTACTAAAGTGTTAGTAATCACTTCAACGTGGGGGCATACACTTTTCTCACTTATTGCACACACACACTTTTCAAGATACCTTTTCTCCCTTATTGGATTAATGAGTTATTTTTAAAGCATGGATTTATATTTTAACATATCTTGATCCCTCCAGTTTCAAATAGTTTTGATCCCTTAAGGTTGAAGGTGTCCTTAAGATTGACTTTCTTTTGTTTTTTGGTTTACTCTTATAGAATATAATATTCTTAAGAGTGAATTCTTGATGGGTTGACTAGTGAGTAGCCACATTCACTAGGCAGTTCAATTCCATTTTTCTAGTTGCCCAATTTCCTTGTGTTGTTCATAATGAGACATAAGTTCTCATTGGGCAATATAATCACACTCATTTTCTTTTTCTCATTTTTTATAGATGTCTCTCTTATTGTGATCTTAGAGTTGAAGAAGATTTGAGTCTCTGGGGGCCTGGGGATCTCTTTGTTCCTTTGATTTTAATGAGCTTAACATTTCATTATGATCTACTTTACCAAGAGTTTGCATTGACTCCATACTCTTGCTAAAGTGGGCTAAATGTATCATCTTAAAATGGAAGTACTTCCATGTTAAGAGTGTTTATCCCTCTAAGTAAGTGTTCTAGAGTCATGTTAGGTGCCTTGAATGGGTCTTTGCATAGATCTGGCTATTTTCTCACAGTTCTCTCTCTCTCTCTCTCTCTCTCTCTCTCTCTCTCTCTCTCTTTCTTTCTAGCCTATTTATGACAACTTTCTCTTTGAAACTAAGGACTTCAATTTTTTGGGTCAAGGGTGACCTTTTAGGTCAGGGTCAACCTTGACCTTGAATTAGGTCACATACAACCTTGACCCTAACCTAGGGTAGGGTCAACCTTGTCCTTGACTCTAGGTCCATTTTTCAACTTCTAAGAGTCTTAGGACATTGAGCTTCAAAAAGTTTATTTTTCCCACTTCCAAGGTGGTTTTTTTGGGTTTCAAAATGGTATACTCTTAAATTATATTTAATCTAGGTCTATTCCTAGGGGTTAAGGTTAAATAGGAAGTAATGCTCCTGTGTTGGCCTTCTCTAGGAGTTAGTGCCCTAGATCTCTATATAAGGAAACATTTTTCTCTCATTTTGACATCTACTTACTATGAACTAGGAGATACCTTTTATGAAGTGCATTAATTATTCTATAAAGTGAAGATTTACTAGCATTCAAGCATGCAAGTGTTCAAGCATCCAATTCATCAAACTGGTCCATTGTTAGCTATTGAAGGATTCAATCTCTATGGAGCCCTATTGTTGAAGATTTCTCCATCCACATTCATTCAAACCTTTTCTATGCAAAGATACATTCAAGAATGGTGTTGAAGATCTAATGCCATTTATTTGAGACATCCTACATTCATTTCTACACTCATTTGGATCATTCATACTTGTGGATTCAAGTATTCAAATCCTCCACAAGGATTTCAATTTAAGCAAAGTGAATAGTTCCATTTACTTTATTTATACATATTGTAATTTTAATTCAATTTCAAGGTTAATTCCAAACTAGGGTTTGACCAAGAAAAACCCCCCCATTCAAACAAACAAACTATTTTTCTTATCGATAAAGGTGTGGAATAATGAATTGAAGAGAAGATTTGGATACCATTTTCATCAAAATTATGTGATCTATGAATATAAATTTTGTTAGAGTAGTACAGATCAAGGTCAACTTTTTACGGTATAACTATGCCCTAGGGTAAGATTGTGCCCCGCTATCAGGGTCAAGGTTGGTTGACCTCCCTTCAAAAGGACAAATTTTTTCTAGGTTTTCTCTATCTTGAAATTTCCTATCCAAAATAGGTTGCAGAGATCTACAAAATGTACATAGACACCAAAAATCAACATTTTCAAGAATTATTCTACTTCAAGGTTAGTATTTGTCTTTTATCTATTTTAAGATTTAGGCATATACTTCTCAAATAGGATGACCTTATGACCTCCTTTCTCCTTATTTTCCATTACATGATCCAATTGTGTATTGATCACTCTCTTGTGATTAATCAATTTGGATCATTCTTATTGGAAATTAGGTTTCAAGATAAGCCCTATATTCATCCTATTCATTTTCACATCAGGTTCACCAAAATCTTGAATATCTTGAACTTATCAAATGTCTTAGATTTCTCTTTAAGGAATGCAACCCACATCATTCTAGAAAAGTCATCAACTAAAACAATGAAATAAATTTCACCATAGGTTAAAAGCACAAACCTGTGTCACCTTTTATAAAGGAGAAGTGATATCAGAATTTAAAGTCTTCAACTTTAATGACATAAAAGTGACATTTGTGCTTAGAATTTGAAGATGATGTAAACTAATGAAATGTGTAAAATTAGATGAAGTTTATGTCTATAATTTTTTTGAAAAAAATTGATTGAAAATTTTATCTATTTTTTAATTTTTAAAGTCTATTTTTTTATTTTTTTTAAATGCTAAAAATATAGATTTTTTTCTTGTCAAACAAATATATGAAAATGTTCATATTTTGGTCTGATTTTGGAATATGTTAGATTCAACATGTATACCTAGTGCACCAAAAAAGAAAAATTGAAATTCAACTAATATTTTTTAAGTTATAACTGGTCAAAGTCAAAGTTATCAAAATTTGACAATTTTTTTTCTCCCGTCAAACTTTTTCCATCAAATCTACATATTTTTTTAAAAATATTACATATTCTTGAAGAAAACTCTCTTCTCTAGTGCAGAATTAAAAAATAATAATTTTTTAACACGATTTACTATTTTTTTCTTATTTTTGAATAGACATCTTCCTGAATCTTAAAATACCTACTTGTACTATTTTGAAATTATAACATATTATCCATAATCAAAATTTTAAAAAAATTATATAATCATAATCTTGACTCCGAGACCTACAAAACTATATTTTTAGTTTTTAAAAAAACTTCAATTTAGTAAGTCAAATTGGCCTTCAAAGTGAGAAGTTTGTAGAAGTTCTTATATTTTCTTGTGTGGCTGCCACCTAGGATGCCACATATGTAGTTCTGGCCAAAACAGTTTTGGCCATAACTCCCCAGCGTATAAAATTATCATCAATCACTTTTTGGCTATTTTTATGATATTTTGAGTCATTTAAAACATGGGGGTTATGGCCGAAACAATTTCGGCCAGAAGTGTTTTGGCTGTAACTGTACATGCCACGTTGACTATGAAATTTGCCATGTATGTACGGTCAAAACTTGTTCGGCCATAACCATTACGGTCGAAACTATTTCAGTCGTAACCCTTCCAAATATCACAAATGGTGACATAGGTTTGTGCTTTCACCCCATAGAATCCTTTAGTCTTTGTAGGTCCACTAAGATCTGTGTGTACAATCTCTAATTTTGTTGTAGTAGCAAACTTCTTGCTAGAAAAAGAAGTTTTTTTATGCTTTTCCAAAACACACTCCTTGCAAATTATGTTAGTAGGCTTTACAATATTAGGAAAATCTCTAATTAAAAACATACTACTAGTCTTCACAATGTTTTCAAAGCTTATATGACAAAATCTCATCTACCGTAGTAACCAAATATGTCATTTCAATAGGATTCAACTGAAATACATTACCTCTAGATCTAGTTCCTATTCCAATCACCTTTCTATCTTTGTCTTTGATCATGCATGTCTACTTTGTGAATTGCAACTGATAACCTTTGTCCACTAGTTGCCCAACACTCAAAATATTGTGCTTCAAACCATCAAGAAACTATACATTCTCAGTGTTAGTCTTACCATCAAGAGTTATAGATCCAATACCTTTAACTTGGCATGTTGCATTGTTTCCAACTCTAACATTTCCTCCATCATGACTTTTAAATTTAACAAATTTGTTCATATCACCAATTATATAATGTGAACAACCACTGTCAATTATCCAATCAGATTTCTTTTCAACTTGTGATGCCAAAGCCATTTTCTCTAGACTTTCTTCTTTAATAGCTACAAATCCTATTTCATCATCACTAGCAATAATTTATTGTTCATCAAAATCATCTTCTTTATTTGTGTACAAACATTCTCTATCTTTTCTAGGTCTGAAATTATTTGTATACTTTGTATCTCTTTTAGGACACTTAGATCAATAATGACCATATTCATCACAAGTCCAACATTTAAAGATTTTCTTACCACTTTTTCCTCTTCTTACTAGAAGGGCTACTCTTTCAAACTTTCTATCCTCATCTGATTTGCTATTGCTAGCATGATCTCCTTTAGCACTTGTGCTCCTTGATAGACTAGGTTGAATATTCAAGGCACTAAAAGCTATTTTAATTATGGTCAATTCTCTAGACTATCTAAACTCAATCTCAACTACTTGAAGTCTTCCAAGCAATGTCTCCTTTGTGAAATATTTGGTACAAGATATCAACAACTGTATCATTAGAACTATTGACTTAAATGGTGGTGTTAAGCTCTTCAATATCTTCCATATCACCTCATCATCTTCTTTGGTTCCTCCTTGAGATCTAATACCTATAGTCATTTCTAATATTCTACTTACATATGATCTTATAGATTCATCTTCCATTATTTTAGCATCTTGAAAGGCACAAATCCAACTTTGTAGCCTTAATTTCTTAGAATGTTCATCATCTTCAAACCTAGTTTCCAAAGCTTTCCAAATAAAATGTGAAGTATCAAGTGAATTTACTTGATTTAATTTAATTTTAGGAAGTGCAGTCAATAGGGCTTCTCTAGCTCTCATGTCACACATAAAAAGATCTCTTTCTTCCTCAGTACAAGTTCCAAATATTTCTCAACAATGATTGTCTTTGATGTTTTTATCAAGATCCAATATCCTGGACCCATACATAATAGATTTTTCTTCATCTTTTCCTTCCAGCTGTCATAATTTGTTCCATCAAACTTCAAACTATCTTCCTTGAAAATGCTTGCCATGGATCTACCAAAGTTGTTAAACTTTATCTTCAAGGATTTGATGCTCTGATACCAATTATTAGAAAAAATAGTCCACCAAGATAACTAAGAGGGGGTGTGAATTAGTTATCCAAAAATTTAAACATTTATCTTCTTTAAATAAACATAACCATTCAACCAAAGTAAACAACAATCATAACAATATGCACATAGATAATTACACTAGATATGTTAACTAGGGAAACCTTTGATCAAAGGGAAAACCCTAGTGGGAATGATGCCCACAAGATGATGTACTAATATAAATATTCCTTATTAGAGGATGGACCTTGTTAGGATTTTATTACAACATTTAGTACATATGAGTCCTTGTTAGGAGATTCCAAACCTATTAGGAGTTGTAGTACAATGTATGCAAGAAGAGCACACTACCCAAATATGCAATTTCAATTACAAGAAGAGCTCACTGCCCAAACAAGTAATTTACTTTTAAGTTCCTCTTTCCTTTGTTCTATCAATCAAATCAATCATTGTCATACCTTGCAGACTAGTTTATGAAACTTGAATCCAAATATCAAACCTTGGATCACATAATAAAACCTCAAAAATGAAGTTTCCTTCACTTCCGCTCTACTTTTCTCACTTCACATTCCACTCTTTGTGCTACTTATAATTACTTCAAATCCATACCCATGAGAAAGGAAAATTTCTTTTTTTATATTGAATCTATAAAATAATTCCTTGAGTCGACTATTAAACCTTCTCAATTAATTATTATAGGACCACATTAAGAACATGTCACACCTAGAGATAACATTAATTATCCTCCTTGCAACTTGAATAAATTTCCATACACATAATATTATGATGGGAAAACTTAGCCATGACATCACCAACATGTCTTCTTTACATCCTCAATCTTGATTCTCAAAACAACAATTCTGCTAAGAGATATAACAATTTTACTAGAACATGCCTCTGTAAACTCTATCTCATAACAGTCATCACCAAAACTTACATAAATTCTTCTAGACTTAACATTTCTTCATCTAATGTTAATTACATATACTATAAACTTAGAAGTATCTCCCATAACTTTGGATAGTGAGAATACTCAACTAGTCATCCATACCAACTTGATCTTTCTGTCGTTCTGTCGTTCTTCTGTCAAATACCATAGAAGATTATCATGTTGACATTAATGAAAAAATAGTCATGAATGTAACATATCATCATAATAACATATCTCCAATATTACTCCATGGGAATATCATTAGCATTCATGCTTCCAATATCTTGAATGTATCTTTGCATAGAAAAGGCTTGAATGAATGTGGATGGAGAAATCTTCAACAAGAGGGCTCCATAGAGAATGAAACCTTCCATAGCTAACAATGGATCTCGTTGATGAATTTGATGCTTGAATACTTGAATTTTTCAATTATAGTAGATCTTCAATTCATAGAATAATGAATGCACTTCATAAAGGGTAGCTCCTAGTTCATAGAAAGTAGACGTCAAAATGAGGGAAGAAGGCTTTCTTATAGAGAGATCTAGGGCACTAACTCCTAGATAAGGCTATGGAAGCATTAAATCCAAATTAACCTTAACGCCCTAGGAATAGACCTAGATTAAATGTAATTTAAGATTCTACCATTTTGAAACCCAAAATAGCTGACCCACATGTGGGGAAAGAAAATTTCTAAAGCCTGATGTCCCAAAACTCCCATAAATTGAAAAATGGACCTGGTGTAAGGGATGAGGTTGACCCTGACCTATGTTAGGTTCAAGATCATCCTTGACCTAGGTTAGGTTCAAGGTTGACCTTCACCTAAATATTCATCCTTGACCTAGAAATTCAAAGTCCTCAGTTTCACAGAGAAAGTTGTCAAAAATAGGCTAGAAATAGTGAGAGAGAAGCATAATAGGGAGAAAACAACTAGATCCATGCAAAGACCCATTCAAGGTGCTTGACATGACCCCAGACCACTTACTTAGAGGGATAAAAACTCTTAACATGGAAGTTCTTCCATTTTAAGATGATACATTTAGTCCCCACTTTAGCAAGAGAATGGACTTAATGCAAACTCTTGGTAAACTAGATCATAATGAAAAGGTAATCTTATTAAAATCAAAGAGACAAAGAGATCCTCAAGCCCCTAGAGACATCTCTAGAAAAAGAGAAAAAGAAAAAGAGTTTGAATATTTCACCAAATGAAAACTTATGTCTCATTGTGTACTACACAAGGAAACTACAAAAGTAGAAAGATGGAATTGAGCCATCTAGTTAATATGGCTACTCACTAGTCAACCTATCAATGATTCACTCTTAAGAATATTATATTCTATAAGAGTAAACCAAAAATAAAACAAGATCTAATCTTAAGGACACCTTTGACCTTAACAGATCAAAAATATTTGAAACTAGATGGATCCTAAAATATAAATCCATGCTTTAAGGATGAGTTATTAATCCAAAAAGGGACAAGAAGTATCCTAAAAAATAATATATATGTATTGAAAAGTGTGTGTGTGGAATATGTGTGAAGTTTCCACTATGAGATAGCCCTAGACAAAGACAAATCATGGGAAAAAGTACATAAAAATATACAGAACACAGAAGGGATTTACCTATTGTGGGGTTATTATGATCATAAGATTGTGTGTGTGTGTGTGTGTGTGTGTGTGTGTGTGTGTGTCTATATATATATATATATATATATATATATATATATATATATATATATATATATATATATATATATATATATATATATATATATATATTATTGCAAATGAATTGACATCATTCCCCAAAGAAATTATAACTACAATCAAAAAGGAGGAAAGATCACATAAGAGATACAAAGAAGATTCTTTTTGGACCATGACCTAGAGACCAAAAGAATTAGTACTATCAAGTCACGAATCCAAGTAGATTACACAAGGAAACATGTACAAAAAATAGGATATGTACAACATAACATGAAACAACATATGGAAGAATAGAGATACATATAGAGGAATAATACAATAGGTTTGATTTTTTTATCACCTTGCACCAATAGAGAAAAAATATTATATAAAAGAATCTAACAACATTTAGCAAGCATATCAAGGGAGAAATACAATATAATAGACAAGGATACAAAAAATGCTAATATTAAGGACTATCCAATCAAGTGCACCTCCTACTCTCTCCATCTTGTTGTATATCATTTAGGGAAGGTGGATAACTCACGAGAGGGACTATATCCAACATAGTAGGAATGATAGCTAGTTCCAAACAAGGATGCTCTTGAGAATCACAATGTTCGATACTAGGTGTAAGTGTCAATTGTGAGGAAAGCATATTAGGTAAATCAATGTCAATGTCAATAGTTTCATATTCATCATTAACATCATCGACATAATTAAGAGTATCTTCTTCATCGAGATTAATCAAAATGGGGTCTAAGATATGAATAGAATCATCATAATCATGCAACATAACATCATTATTAGAAACAACTTCTTCTAACACATCATGCATATTTGTATCCAAAGAAGGTAAAGATTTTTGAAGAATAGAATTATGAGTTTTAACTTGAGCATGAATCTTTTTACGATGTTCATTAGCTGATCAATTACATTTTGTCTTACTTGAAATATGTTGAGAATGAGGAGGAACAACTATAGGATCCTTCAAAGGTTTTGTAGGATGATTAATAGGATTATTAGGAGATTGACAAGTAATAGGAGGAGATTGATTGATAAATGTAGAAGCCATATACAAAGGAGGTATGAAAGGTGTATGAAAAAGACCATACTTAATATCCATAAGAGGTAAGCTTAACTCAAGAATCTTATGATGCTTATAGGCTTGATATGAGTAGAAAAGATTATCAGGTTGAGAAGGACATGAATTAGATAATGAAGGCAAAAAGAAGTCAATGGTAGAAAAATCCATGGGCCTAGAAGTGTGATATAAACTATGATGAACCATATTCACTTCGTTATCATAAATGAACTTAAGACATTTATGAATAGGAGAAGTAACAACATGGATGGGATTTAACCATGGAAAACCAAGATTAACTTGAAACTAATTAGAAGAAGGAACAACAACAAAAAGGTAGTGTTCACCCTTTTAACACAAATTTCAACTAGTAAATCAATAGAACCAAATGATGGGTAAAGAAAACCATTACAAGTTTGAATCCACACATTTGATGTATCATTAAAATCACATTACAATCCTTTCATAAAAATATTTTCTTCTATAATCACATTAACTAAGGAAGTAGAATCAACAAGACAACCATGAGTGGGTATCTTAGTAATACTAGCATAAATATAAAGGGGACCATTAGGAGATTCAATAGTCTAAGAATCATCAAACATAGTAAAAAGCTCCTGAGGCCATTTTTTCTTACGCTATTGTTGAGGTTTAGGTTGAGCTTCAATTTAGACTTAGGTTTCAGTTGAGGTAGAGCTAAAACTTGAAATTGAAGAAAAATTTGAGACTAAGGTGGAGATTTAGATTGAACCACATGCTCCGCTTGATTAACAATATGATTAAGATCATCCATCTTTGATGCATACATAATATCCATAGAAGATGGCTAAGCAATAGTATTAGTATCATGAGTAGATAAAGGATTCATATAAATTTGAATATTTTGATTAGGAGGAGAAAAAAATTTATTCCCACTACCATCAAAATTATCAATAGATAAAGAATTGGAATCAATTAAGTCTTGAATTTTATGTTTTAAAGAATAAAACTTCTCATTATCATGGCCATTTTGGTGATGATATTGAAAAAAATGTTTTGGATCAAAATATTTAGATGCCATTATAGTAGGTAAAAAAGGTCAAATAGGAGGTAAAGTAATCATATTAGTAGTTAACAACCTAATGGGACTTAAAATCGCCTTCCCAATTTGAGTACCATTCCAATCTTTTGAGCCTTTTAAAGTGCATTTAATGCACGTGTACCTAACTATCCTTTTGAGTCCTATGAGGTGTTCAATATTTATAAAACCTTGAATTTAGCATATCCATGCATTCCATAAAGATAAATTGCCATTCTGAGTCATTCTTTGAAGTTCTGTTTCAGCAATGTCCAAATTTGTATTTTTCCGTAAGTGTCAAACAATGACAGGAGGCCTAGTTTGCAATTGAATATCTTACACCTAGTAATATTTCATGATTATCCATTTTTGGGAATGTTTAGTATGCATATCAAAGAGTCAATGTTTTAGATTTTGAGTCATTTTGATATGTTTTGAATCCCTCAAAGTCAGTTGTTTATTGTTGACATGCTGATGTGAATTGTTCAAAATTTTGGGAGGCTCTATTTGACTTATTATAACTTTGACCTAGTTGACCAAAATGAGATAATTCATTTTTCATTGAATTCTAAAGGCTAGATACATACTATGTTTTATATTTGAGCTTATGAAAAATATGTTTGGTTAGTTTTCATGTGCGATTCCAAATGTAATTTATAACTTTTTACCAATGTCATAAGGTGAAGATTGATCAGTACCTCTATTTAGGATGTTATAACTCTAAATCCATGATAGCTGAGATTTAATGGATTGTACCATTGCATTATACTTTGAAAATTCTTTAAGTGTGCCAATTTTCTAGTCTTGATGAATTTGTTTGCACACTTTCCCAAGGTCATTCCATTTGTGAAAATCAATTTTCTGCCATTGTTTCTAGTTCTACAAATCTAAGTAGCACACTTGGATTGCTCACCATTTTCTACCTATTATTCATCATGATTCCTAATCACATATTTATATTTTCCTCATGAAAGTAAACTAGTTCCCCAGTTTTTGTGCCCCTACATATTAGTTTGCCCTATTTTCATAGCCAAATTCGAACAAATTTCATGGTCTTCTGACATGTTTTCTTGTAGGCACTTTTGAGAAGGCAAATTTGACTATCAATATGATTTGACCAAGAGCTCATCATAAGATTATATTTAATGGGGTAAGAGTATGCATAAAAAAGAATCAACTTGTTTGATTTTTGAGCCCAGTCAGTAGTTTTTGTCATTTTTTAAAGCCAATTAGATAACCCCTTGGCCTTAAAGAGACAGTTTGTACATAAATGGTAAACTAAGTTTCAAATGATCATTTAGCAATAAAATTTGATTTCAATCAGTATAATGGGTTCATTGGATTAGTCTTAACTATTAGGTGTTTCAGTTCAACAAAAAATTTGGTTGAACCCACATTGGGGCTCGACTATCTCCATCAGGTTTTGGAGGGTGAAGTATTCCCAAGTAGTGATAGTAAGTAAAGCATCACAAATGATTATGAATATTTTTTTCAAAGCGAATAAAGGTTTAAAAATATGTTCTTAGGTGAATTGTGTTAAATCAAAATGCAATGTTCATCATTATGCATATAATTCTCACTTTGAAGATTTAGTATGTTGTCAAGTGTGATTTACATCTTTGTAAAATTTAAATTATGCCATCTCAAAAGTCATAATCTAAAAGATAGATACTAAGTAGACTAAGTTTGTGAATGAATAGTGGCTATTGGGAAATACTACATTTGTAAGCATAATGGAATTATTGTCTTCTAAGTAACATTTCCATTCAAGAACATTAAACTTGCAGAAGCATTTGAAATAAATATTATTTCTTGTGTGACATGATTATACAAGTGGTCCCAAGGCACATGAGGTTTTAACAAGACAAATGTATTAAAAATTCATGTGAGCATTTTGAAATTCTTTCAAGCATGCAAACTTGAGGGGACTAACCCAATCTAGAGTATCATTACTTTGACTTCTTTTTTTCTTTGTACTCACCATTGAGGATCTTCTTATAAGATGTCACCTTATACCTTGAGCATGGAAGGAGATTTCAAAGTGGGATTGTCCTGTATGCATACAGCCATAGAGTGAGGAGGCAATTTTATATTTTGATGCCATATTTTCCCTTCCATTCCATGATGTTTTCCAAGGTAACATGACATTTTGTATTTTAATCTTTTCAATCCATGACATTGCGTATGTTGGATTCATGGAAGGAAGAGCCATATGGGTGAATTTGAAGCACAAAACATATAGAAAAGAGACATCATCAAGGTAGTCTACTGCTTGATATGTAGATAGATTTCAATGTTAAACTAATTACTGATGATTTTTAAAAACATGGTGGAAGTCTCAACTAGGAACACATGGATGATTGGGGGGCTCTTCCATTGTCTAGTATGCACTGATGGTAGCATGTCATTGTCTTAGAGAGGTTACAGTTTACTGTACCATGCAAATGATTGATTTTCCTATGAGGTGGCTATACTTCATAAGCCCCTACATCTTTTCTCTCCCCTCACATAAGTGTGAAGCCACCATGAGTTTCTAAGAGTGGGAAGTAGCCTAAGCAAAAATGAAAAAGGAAGAGTGATTCCTTATAAACATTTCTTACATATAAGTGATAGGAAGCAACTCACAGATTGAAGGCCCACCTTGATCCTATGTTATTGCCCACTTCTAAGGAGTTGTTGTCTCTAGTGGGAATCATTGCATTGAAGGAGAAATGACTGGGGCATTAACCAAACTAGTGTGATGTTAGATTTTCAATGTGGGTAAAGCCAAATGACATTCCCATGCTGCAAAAATACATGTGCCACCTGGTTAAGGAAATTTGGGGGATGCCATTAGCAGATACATTACATTACAATCTAGGAGAAAATTTGTATGGCTAGAATAGCTAGAGCATAAATTGGCATGGTCATCTAGTCAAGAAAAGAAATATTGATCTCCATTTGAAGGATCATTGATAGTGTTTGTGCATGGAATCTTGTGAGTTTTAAAAGGAAGAAAACTAACATCACATTATCCCACATTGACATCATAAGGTTTTCTTGTTTTGTTTAAATAGAAAGGTGTTACCTTAGTAAGATGTCTTAAAGACATGCTTCTTTTGAGGCAAGGCTCATGCGTAGGGGCCCCACCTTGGATGATGACTGGCTGTGATGGATATTGACATAATTTTGATGGGTAGTACAAAGCACAAACTAGAGTTGAGATAATGACATCAGCTTTGGATAGAAGGAACCATTCCATGGATTTGCATCTCAAATGGCCTAGTTAATTTAAATGGCTCTGAGCATTCAAAAATCATCATTTCACACCCTCGCATTAGTTAACCACTATTAAGCACGAAGAGTTTTGACAGTGTGCCAATGCATGAAATCACTAGTTCACCTAGGTTAAGGTGTGATCCTAGGTTAATCCCATGAAGATGCCTAAAGATGACATGTGGTAGAGCTAGCCAATTAGAATTTGACATGTGGTAGTCAACCAGGGGTTGACCTAAATTGGAAAAAGAGGGAAAAAACATGAAAATGAAAAAAATAAAGTTTTCATTACTTTTTGGAAAAATTTGAATGCTCAAAGTCTCATTTGAAAAATTTAAAAGAATTTTAAGTTTTCTATAGTTTTAACTATAAAGATTTTTAAATTTTTCATTTTAATGCTCTAAACTTGCAATGGAGAACTGATTTTCAAATGCATGCCAGAGGTGCAAGTTTTGTTAAAAATATGTAGTGCAATATATTGTTAGAACTGAGACAAGATGGAATTTCTAAATATGGGATCAAAATCTACATAGGTATTCAACAATACAGTCTATGAGTGGATTTGTGTTTTTAGGGGCATTCTTAGTAAAATGGGCAGAATTCATCATTGAGCATTAAAATTAGTTGGAAGGTAGATATGAAATTTTGTCGAGGTTAGAATTTGGGCAAAAAGATTCTGAAAGCTTTTCTTGCCTCTAGAAGTCACTTGATGTGTGTCTTGCCTTTTCTTTGATCTCAGATCTAGCATCAAAATTAGTTACACATTTTAATCATTATGGAGATATTTTCAAGGCATTCTCAAGTTGCAATGAAAATATTGAATGTGTAGTTACAAAGAGAGAGTAGAGAGATGTTTTGCATCTACAGATGGAGGTTTTCCAAGTGGAAAAATGGCAACATGTAATTTGATCTAGGATTTCTTCCTTTCTATTTAGTCTCTTCATTCTTCTCTCTCAAGGGTTGGGAATTTTCACTCTGAGACTAGGTTAGTTCTAGTTAGTTAGTGAGACCACACTGTTGGATCCAGAGCTATGATTCTACCATATTCTTCAACATATTTCTCCTGTATGAACAATAGTAGTTAAGCTAATATAGCTAGTTCTAATCTATTTAGTAGTTTATGAATTGTTTTACATGCATCTGAATGTATAGTTTCAATAAAATGAATACAACTGAGTAGGAATCTCGTAGTTTCATTCTAATTCTCATCTCCTATCTCTACAATATACAATTTTTTGAGGTTTAAGGACAAAGAACTTAGACTAATTTTCATCCCCTTAAGGTTGTATGTTTGATATATTTTGTTGTTGGAACAAAGGACCAAGTAAATGCTTGATGTATTTGATAGGGTTTTTGGTTATTTGAGAAGGATATTTCATGAGAATGAGGTCTTTATGAACACTAATGTATGATTCACAAAGTGATAAGATATATTTGATATATGGATGTATGGTATATGTAACTGGTATCATAGATGTATGTGTGTGATTTGTGGAATTTTCCAATAGATAAGGCACTGATTAGCTATAGGATCAACTTGTTCTTACTACTCCATATTTGGGGTTTTGCTGAAATTAACATCATTAATCAAAAATTTTTCCTTTTAATGTTGAAGGAACTAAAAAGGATGCCCTCACTTAGCTCTGTTGGATACAATTGGTTAATTTTGTGTTTTATTTGATGTTACACAAATGTCATAGCATTATCAGTCAGTATATGCCAAGCTCACTCAGGCTTGGATAGTAAAGATAGTTCTCAGTGTTTACTGAGCATTCCTATGTTTGCCTAGTTCAGAAGGTGGTTTCTACTGAGTTCACTCAGGCATTGAAAGAAATGTTGCAAAAATCAACTGTTAACCGAGCTCACTTGGGTAATGAAGGAAAATTGGATGGAACTAGTACTAGTTGAGCTCACTCGGTTGCCAAAAGATTTTTGTAAGATTGCAGTGTTAATTGAGCTTCCATTGGTTAACAAAAGAAATTGTTTTAGAGTTAGTTTCTACCGAGCTAAGTTAGCTAACAAAGGATTTTCTTATTTTTTTGTATTAAGCTTAATTGATTTATCTATTCATTCCAACCGACTAAGGTGATGAATATTGATTATTCTAAGTTGTATTTGAGCAAACTTGACAAAGTGGAAGATATAAGTATGAGGTCAAGTTGTAATTTCAAAGTGTGAAAGTGAATGTATGAATTGTGATGATATAATTGAAGATCCATTGATGAGAAGAGGAAGCAAATTTGAAGGATAAGCAGAATATCCTTGTGCTGCAGCAAAGGTATATTCAATCAGGAAGGATCAAGAATAAGCTAGAATAGAGATCTAAAATCAACAATTCAATTGAATTCAAATCAAGTCATCTCATTGTTACTCTCTAACCATTGTAGCAGTGATCTAAATCTCCTAATAGAATTGGTATAACAACTATTTGCAAATCCTCTAACAAGGTGGCAATTTCATTGAATTGTTCTCAAGACCTCTAACAAGGCCACTCTTAACATGGTGATTAAATCCTTTAATAGGCTCACACCTAACAGTGTGTTTTGTAACCTTTAACAGGGTTGGCTCCTAATAGGGCTCAAATTAGAAGAGTGAAAATTAGTAATTAGTTGCTATTGGTGGTTTTTCCCAAATTGGGTTTCCATGTTAAATCCCAGTGTCAAATCTATTCAAGATATTTTATTTTATGTTTTTTCAAGTAAGTTAAAGTAATGGTAATCATAGATAACATCTAAAGGTTTATATGTTAACCATATACCAAGCTAATCCAATTGTTACCGAATTACAACATTCTGTGTGTTGCCTGAGCTTCAGCAGTATCCAATTATCTATTTGTATTTTGTACTAACATCTAAGAGATCTAGGATTTATTTTTGTAGTAATTGATTTACCCCTCCCCTCTTAGTTACTCCTCTTATATTTCCAAAAATTGGTATAAGAGTTTTTGGTGCTTATAGAGAAGGTTTCAAGGACCTAAGCTAAAGATCAAGATGTCTTACAAAAGAGAGATTCTCAAGCTAAATAGAGACAATTTTGAAGCATGGCAAGGACTTCTGAGGCTACATCTAGCTACCATCAATGATTTAGGTTGCAAGTATCTTGATGCTAAATATAAGACTCCCACTGGAACTTTATTAGTTGAAGACATTGCTAAAAAGAAAAATCATGATGATGGATATTGCATTTGCTCTTAGTTATGTTGAATTTGATGAGGTAAAAGATTGCAAAACTTCTTTTGCAATGTGGAATAAATTGAAAGATATCAATGGAGGAGATGAAAATGTAAGAAGAACCAAAGTAGAAAGCCTTAGAGGACAATTTGATCAAATGAAAATGAGAGAAGATGAAACAATTGAAAAATATGTGGAAAGGATCAAAGCTAGTATAAGTGGAATCAAAGCATCTGGAGGAGACATCAAGGAGGAAGTTGTTGTAAGTAAAGTGCTTAGAATTCTTCTTCCTATTTATGCAATTAGAGTTTCTGCTATTCTAGAAATGAGATGTGATCCAACTAATAAGATAGGCTTGTATGCTCTAGTTGGAAGATTAACAACTTTTGAGTTAGACAATTTTGATAACCATGTTCCTGCTTCGAAGAATATTGAATCTACATTTAAAGCTAAACTATCACTCAAAGAAAAGGGTAAAAAGTCAAAATCTAGTCACTGAGGAAGTGGAGAAGATGGATCATTAGAAGAAAGTTTAGACAACAATCTTGAAGTTTTTGAAGCCCTACTTGCAAGGAAGTATGCCAAAGGAAGAGGAAAGTACAAATGTAAAGTTCCTCTAATTTGCTTTCTTGTAAAGAAAATTGTCACATTGCTACTAGGTGTCCAAAAAAAGAAATCAATGATGAAAAGAAAAGAAATAAGCATAAAGAAAAGAAGGACTCCAAGAACTACAAGAGATTCAAGGAAAAAGGTAAGAAATCTTGTTTCATAGTTAAGGATTCTGATAACAATAAAGATGAAATGGTATATATTGTCATGAAAGATGAATCCGATGATGAAGGAGAAAAGATGGTACTTATCTCTCATGTTAGGAAAAATGATATATAGATTATTGACAGTGGCTTCTCACATCATATGAATGGTGACAATTTTTTTTTTGAGCATATGGAATATTATGATGGAGGTAGTCTAAGATTTGGAAATAATGAACCTTGTAACATAAAAGGAAAAGGATGTATCTTGTTAACTAGAGAACTTGTATGTGACAATGCCTATTAGGTTGAAGGACTAAATCATAATATACTAAGTGTGGCACAACTAAATAACATTAGTTTCAAGGTAGAATTCATGAATGGATAGGCCAAAATACTAGATGGGAAAGGAAATTTGGTTGGATCTGGCAAGCAAACAAAAAGTAATCTATTTTATCTTGATCTTAGTGATTGTTCATGTTTTATTGCTCGAGTAGAGGAAAGCTAGTTATGGAACAAAAGGCTATGTCATGTGAATTTTGATAATTTGGTTAAGATAAGAAGAGATAGAAGAGTAAGAGGTATTCCTAGTTTGAAGAAACCTGACATGGGTCTATGCGAGAATTGTCAACTTGGTAAAATAGGAAAGACTAGTTTTAAAAGCAAAGACTATTAGTCAGAAGAAGTCTTGGAAATTGTTCATATAGACTTATGTGGACCAATTGGAATAGAGAGTTATAGTGGAGAAATTTTTTCATTATTTTTGTTGATGACTATTCTAGAATGATGATAATAATATACCTATGAAAAAATTAGAAGCCTTTCAAAAATTCAAGCGTTATCTGGCAAGAGTGGAAAAAGAAACTAGAATGAAACTGAAAATGCTTAAGATTAGACAGAGGTGGTGAATTCATCTCCCATGAATTCAATAATTTTTGCATTGAAAGAGGAATCAAAATACAAGTATCAACCCCAAGTACACCACAAAAAAATGGTATAGTAGAAAAAAGAAATAGATTTATCATGGACTATGCAAGAACACTAATGATTAAAAAGAATGTTGGTCTCAAATATTGGAAACAAGCTATCAACACTATAGTTCATACCTTGAATAGAGTTTAGTTGAAGAAAGATTCAAGAAAGACACCTTATCAACTATGGTATGGTTAAAAACCTAATGTAAGTTACTTGAAAGTATTTGGCATCAAATGTTATATATTCAAAGAATCTAGAAAAGGAAAATTTGATGTAATAGGTGATGAAGGCACATTTCTAGGATACTCCTACAAAAGTAAAGCATACAAATGTTTGAATTTGTCCACTCACAAAATTATAAAAAGTGTACATGTCAAAATAGATGAATTTGTAGAAAAGAGTGGAAAAGAAAGCAACAATTAACTTGAAGATTACAGAAGGTTTGTTTACTATGAACTAGATGCCCTACCAAATCTATCTAAGAGAAAAGAAGCTTCATCTCTTGAGTCCCCAAAAACTTCTATAATTAACAAGTTTCATACATAACAACCTGAGTTACAAGAACCTGAGTCACAATTAGAGGCTACCAAGCTAGTTCAAACCGAGCTTGATGGACCTAAGCTTGAAACTAAAATTCAAGAAGAAGATGATGGAACTCATTCAAAGAAAAAGGAGCCTATGTTAGCAAGATATGTCAAAAGACATCATGCACATGATTAGATCATTGGAGACAAAATTAGATGGAACAATGACAAGAAGCAAATTAAAAGGTACATGTTTACTTGCTCAATTTGAACCTAGAAGTGTTAAAGATTCTCTAGAAAATGAAAGTTGGATTGAAGCAATGAATGAAGAAATAGAACAGATAGAAAAGAACAAAACTTAGACTCTTGTTCCTAAACCCAAGGATAAAAATGTAAATGGTACAAAATGGTTGTTTAGAAATAAGTTGAATGAAGACAGAAAAGTATCAAGAAACAAAGCAAGATTAGTGTGCAAAGGTTATTCTCAAGAAGAAGGAATTGACTATGATGAGACTTTTGCTCCTATGGCAAGATTAGAAGGTGTTATAACTTTACTAACATATGCAACACATAGAGGATTTAAAGTATATCAAATGGATGTCAAATCTACATTTTGGAATGGAATTCTTGATGAAGAAGTCTACATTGAACAACTAGAAGGTTTTTTAGATCCTACCAAAAGAGACATGGTTTACAAACTACACAAAGTATATTGCTATAAATTATTACTTCTTAAGAGAGTTAGTACAAAATAAAGAAGTTAGATTAGAATATGTGAATACAAAGGAATATATTACAGTCATATCCACCAAGCCATTATCTAAGGATGCATTTCTGTATCTAAGAGGCAAGCTAGGGGTCATTCCCCTATCTAAAATTCACTAAATGAAGTTTAGTGAATACATCAACCATAATGTATTGAAGATCAATTAGTTGGTGCAGAACTGGCAAGGGCATATTGTAGATGAATCAATACTTAAGGTACATTGGAATTTACAAAGTTATTATCTTTGGCATGTGTTTCAAAGAGGGAGAAGTTTACTATCATATCTCTGAGAAATTTTTAGAACCAAAGAAGTTAGAAACCAGAGAGGGAGAAGTTTTCTGAGAGAGGGAGAATATTCCAAATGAACTTGGTAGTAGCTATTGAAGACTAAATCCAATGAAAAGAAGAGCTCATACTGATAGAGGGAGTTCTCAAGTCTAAAATTTCATTGTTCTATGACATGGTATGTTGCCATCAATACCAAAGAGGGAGATTGTTGGATACAATTGGCTAATTGTGTATTGTCTTTGAAAAGAAAGCAAAAATTAGTCAGTATATACTAAGGTCACTCAGGCAGTGAAGATAGTTCTCAGTGTCTATCGAGTGTTCTTGTGTTTGTCTAGTTTAGAAGGAAGTGTCTACTGAGTTCACTTGGGCATCAAAAGAAATGTTGCAGAAAGTGAGTGTTAACCAAGCTCACTAGGGCAACAAAGGAAAGTTGGATGGAACTAGTGCTAACTGAGCTCACTTAGTTGCCAAAGGATTTTCATAAGATTGTAGTGTTAATTGAGCTTTTTTTTGGTTAACAAAGGAAATCATTTCAGAGTTAGTTTCTACCAAGCTGGGTCAGCTAAAGAAGGATTTTCTTATTTTGTCGTATTAATCTTAATTGATTTGTCTATTCATTCCAGCCGACTAAGGTGATGAATATTGATTATTCTAAGTTGTATTTGAGCTAACATGACAAAGTGGAAGATATAAGTATAAGATCAAGTTGTAATTTCAAAGTGTGAAAGTGAATGTATGAATTGTGATGATATGATTGAAGATCTATTGATAAGAAAAGGAAGTGAATTTGAAGGATAAGAAGAATATCCTTGTTGTGCAAAAAAGCTATATTTGATTAGGAAGGATCAAGTACAATCTAGAATAAAGATCTAAAATCAACAATTTAGTTACATTCAAATCAGGTCATAGTGATCTAAATATTTGCAAATCCTCTAACAAGGTGGTAATTCCATTGAATTATTCTTAAGACCTCTAACAAGGTCATTCCTAACAGGGTGATTAAATCCTTTAATAGGGTCACACCTAATAGTGTGTTTTGTAACCTTTAACAGGGTTGGCTCCTAATAGGGCTCACTTTGGAAGAGTGAAAATTAGTAACTAGATGCTATTGGTGGGTTTTTTCAAATTGGGTTTCCATGTTAAATCCTGGTGTCAGATGTGTTCATGCTATTTTCTTTTATGTGTTTGCAACTAAGTTAAAGTAATGGTAATCATAGATAACATCTAAAGGTTTATATGTTAATTATTTATCAAGCTAATCCAATTATTAATGACGTATAGCATTCTGTGTGTTTATTGAGCTTCAACAATATTTAGTTATCTATTTGTATTTTGTATTGACATCTAATGGATTTGGGATTTATTTTTGTTATAACTGATCCACCCCTCCCTTCTTAGTTACTCTTATATTTCCAACAAGCTTATCAATTTCTTGGGCCATGTTATTAACTATTTCATGTCTGGGATCTTTGCATAAGTGTTGGAAGATTAAGAGTTTTATCTACTTTGTTTTAGATTTAGTGTATGCTTTGAATATTGGTACCATATAAAGAATCTATAAGTCCACCCACCTAGGTTTTGCAAAGCCTAAAGTAGTGTTGTGGCCTCCACAACACACACCCCATTCCTCACTAGGAATGGGGACCCCCTACTTTTTTCGACTCCTAGACTCATAGTTCGAGAGTCAGGAGAAAAAAAATTAGTTAGAAGTTAAAGTTTTAGAATCAAAAATTCAAAAAAATAAGAAAAAACAAAAACACACATGCCACCAAAAGCAGTGCCACACATAGCACCACAAAGGGCCACGTACACACCACCAAGTGTCATACGTGCCCAAAATGTGCACGCACCACAAAGGGTTGTGCACACCCAAAGTGCATGCATGGAACCAAGGGTAGCACATGCGGTGCCACCAAGGGTCATGCATGCCCAGAGTGCGTGCGCATCACAAAGGTTTGTGTGTGACACCAAGGGCAGTGCATGCCCAAGTAGCATACATGGCACCACAAAGGGTCGTGTGTGCCACGAAGGGTAGCGCATGCCCAAAGCACGTGAGCACCCCCAAGGGCCGCACATGCACATTGTGGCACCACAAAGGCCCAACATGCACCTAAGGGCCGCACATGCCCAAAGGCCCCATGTGCGCTACCAAGGGCCATGCACGCCAAAGCACCATAACACACCAGAAAGGGTTGTATGTGCCATAATGTGTTGGATGCTCACCTATGCACTCTGCATGCACGTCATGCCTCCCATTCACCTGCAATTTTTTTTGAGTAGCTAATGTGTCTTAATTATGCATTTTTGACTCTACAAACTAATGTTTGATTCTTTTTGTAGGTAAAAATGGCATCATCAACTTGTCTAGGTCATAACTTTTGACCTGTAACTTGAAAATCAAAATTGTTTACACTGTTGGAAAGAAGAACTGAAGATCTAATTTTAATCCCTAAAATAATGAGCCTTTGGCTGCCCAATTTTAGGGACTGATGAAAGTTTCAACTTGAAATTTTGAGCAGAAGACCTCCGAAAAAGCCATTTAAAAATGCCTAGAAAAATTTGCAAAAAAAATGAAAAAGTTTCAAACATTTGATCATCTAGATCACTTGGTTTCTTACCAGGAAGGATAGGATAGTTGGAGAGAAGACAAAGGTCGAAGATACAAAGGTTGGACACATGAAGCGAAATATGCTCCTCATCTTATGCAACTTTTAATGAAGAGATTCAATGTAAGTGCCTTCAGATTTTAGATTGAAGTAGGAGTGCAAGTTTATGAAAGTGATTGGCTATAAAGAGGGTGTAAATCATCAAAAAAGGGACAAGAATGTATACAAAAAATGATCTAAAACTCCATTTGAGAAAAACCCAGAAACTATTTTCAAAATTGAGAACTTTGATTTTTTGGCGAATTGAGCTTCCAAGGTCTGTAGCTATGTAGGTACGTAGCTCCATAGCTCTGTATTTTCATGTAGGTTTGCAGCTTTGCATTTTCTTGTAGCTCTGCAATTTAGAGGTGCACTGACAGTTGACTGCCAATTCCAAAAATAGTACTTTTCATGCATCGAGAGTGCATTCTGATGGCAAGTTAACTCTGACACACATCAAGTGAAGGGCCAATTTCCATTTTTGATGCCTTCATGCACTTCCACTTTGACTGATGGCCTCCTCCTACTTTCTCTCTCATGTTTTCTCTTTTTTTTGACATGTAAAGGGCTCATGCATCCAATTAATGAATAAAATATTGATGGAGTCCCTTTAAGCACCAGTTAGATTGTTAGTTTGTATATTTTTAGTTTGTTTAAATGTTTTAAAAGCATTTTATTGCATCAAGATATCTCTCACTCTCAACACAAATTGAGGAGAGGATTTCTTATAAATTCCCCATTGTAAAATGTAAAAGGGGTCGCCATTATTATGCAATAAAATTATGCTTTTGGTGCTAGCGTTCAAAGTGTAGTTATTCTTGCCTAAATGTGTCATTGTTTTGTGGATTTTATTCATGAGATTGTGATTGAGCCAAAGGTTTATTGTGTTGTTTCTGGTTGTGCAATATTTTAGTTTTGGTGTTTGATATAGATATATGAATTCTGTTAATGTAATGAGCTTGAGAAGAGATCACCCCGATTATGTCTACATAGCTTTTTGTCTTGCATGAGCATACTTTCTATGGCCTTGCGATTTGATGAAGAGTGAAACATCATTCGATTTGTTAAAGATTCTCACCGATGATTACATCAGTGGATTCTAGGAAGTGTTGCTCCTATTTTCATTGGTTTCTTACTGATTTCTTCGAAGGTTTAACTTGCAATGTGTTGTGTTTTGTAGCTTATGTCCATTTAGGAATTTCAATTTCAAAGTTATTTGATTTCATGTTATTTTGCTTTCAGTTTTGTTATTTTCTTTACTAACCCCCCTATTAAAATAGGACCTCATAGTAGCTGCATTGTTAGAGTTGCATTCATTAAAAAACATAAAAATACAAAAATATTGTTCTTTTGGTGTGATATTTTGAGACAACGAACATATTTTACTTCAATTCCAAGATAAGAGAGTTTTTAGAACTAGCAAAAGCCTCCTTGTGAACACTCACATTTATCTTCTACTAAGCAAATTTTGGTACATCGCAAGACAAATACTGAACCTTGGAGTGGATCCTTAAAAATATTTTCTTTTCAAGAGAGGAATTACACTATGGATTCTTCTCGTTGACCTCATGGAAAATAAATGCCCAAAAAGTAGAAGAAGGGTCTAGCCTTATAGTTGGTCCAGTGTCTAAAAGGGTATGTTAAAAATGGGAAGTAGTTGCCCCTAAATGTATCTTGTTCTCATCAGGGTAATTTGAAACCATTATGTTTCAAGACACCAACACAACCTATTCATAATAGAATGTAAAAGTTCAAAAAGAGAAGTAAACATATGATTTAACCTAAAAGTAGTGGATGTAGAAGTGACATTATGAGATGCAAAAAAAACTTGATTAACAACTACATTTTCCTATTTATTTATCTTGACATAGTTGTTGAATTTTTGAAATTTATTTGGATTAGGAACAACATCACTTTAATCAAGATGAACATTACCCATTTGAGTGGTACTCTCAAGTTGACTTACTTGTAATTGATAATGATGAAGTGTTGCACAAAGTTGTTGAAAAGAAGTAAATTCACTAAGAAAAATCTTATCTCTAACATACTTTTGCAAATTTGAAATAATTATACATTAAATATCAGTATCGAGAACATGATAGGAAATTTGAGCATGAAAATGCTTAAATAGACCAATAAATTCAGTCAAATTTTCTTTAGAATTTTGTTTACAATGCATCAAATTAGTCAAGGACACTTGTGGGCCAATGTTGTTTTTAAATTGTTGAATAAAAGCATTAGCAACTTGTGGAAATGAAGTAATAGAATAAGGAGTCAAGGAACAAAACCATTGTAATGCCTTGTCACAGAAAGGTTGAGAAAAGAACTTAACTAAAATACTATGATCATGAGCATAATCACTACAAAGGATTTGAAATATTTTAACATGATGAATAGGGTCTCCCTTACCATTGTAATTATGAAGAAGAGGCATATCTACATGCCGAGGAAAGGGAGTATGAATAATATCTTAGGAAAAAGGACATCCCATGTCACACATAGGAATACTAAACTTGTTTTGAGTCAAGGATGCAAATTTTTGTTGTAAAGATGATATAGATTGAGCCAAATTAATAATTGTTAAATCATGAGAAGAAATAGGAGATCTAGAAACATTAGAAACACTACGAAAAGTGTACAAAGCTATAGGAATAGAGGACACAACTAGAGGAACACTAGGAACTATAGTAGGCATAGGAGTAGAATAAGTAAAAGGAACATTATGATAAGAAGGTTGTGATGTAGGAAGGGACACAAGAGGAACACTCATAGAGATATAGGTAACTATCATAGTCACCATATAAGAAGTATAAATCTAGAAAACACTAGGAAGAGGAACAAAAGAGGGTTCTACACTAGTGACTATCATGAAGAACTTTCTTAATAGACTCAATAACTTGAATAGAATCTTGATTATGGTTATCTTGAAGAAGCCAATTAAACATTTTATCAAGTTCATTGGAAATATTTTGGACTTGTTCAAGAGGAAATCTTAAAGCATCATCCTCATCATGAGATGTGTGGGAAGAGTTTTATTCCATAAGAGGATTAGAATAAAAAAGAATCAAAGTCTCATTTTGAATTCTAAGGAAAGGAGAAGAAGACTCAGGCTCAAAGGTACCCATAAGTCTATAACTATTTCTAACTCTAATATTAGAAGTAGGACTAGAAATAATAAAGCTCATAAACTAATGCAATGTAAATGAACTAAACTAAGAAAACATAAAGCATAAATATTTTTGTATTTTGAAAGAAATTTTACAATTTTTTTGGATTTTTGAATTAAAATGCAAGAGCATAAATGAAATCTAATCTTAATGCAAGAAAATACCTAAAAAATATGAAATGAAATAAACAGTACAAAAAAAAAAGGCATCTAATTTCACAAAATAAAAGAGGGTAAATGTGTCAAGTTCACAAAAATGAATAGGGTGAAAATAAGGCTTATACTGAACCCTAGTTTCCAATGGGGATGATCCAAATTGATTAAGCACAAGAGAGTGATCAATGCACAAATGGATCGTGTAATGGAAAATAAGGAGAAAAGAGGTCCTATGGTCATCCTATTTGAGAAATATGTTCTTTAATCTTAAAATAGATAATAGACAAATACTAACCTTGAAGTAGAATAATTCTAGAAAATACTAATTTTTATTTTCTATGTATAATTTCATAGATCTCTACAACCTATTTTAGACTGGAAATGTCAAGATAGAGAAAACCTAGAAAAATTTTGTCCTTCTGAAGGGAGGTCAACCTTGACCCTAATAGCGGGGCACAATCTTAACCTAGGGCATAATTGTACCCCAAAAAGTTAACCTTGACCTGCACTGCTCTAAAAAAATTTCTATTTGCAGATCCTATAAGTTTGATGAAAAGGGTATCAAAATATTCTCTTCAATTTGTTGTTCCACACCTATATCTACAAGAAAAATAATTTGTTTGTTTTGATGGGGGGTTTTCCTTGGTAAAACCCCAGTTTGGAATTAACCTTGAAATTGAATTGAAATTGCAATATGTATAAACAAAGTAAATGGAACTATTCACCTTTCTTATATTAAAATCCTTGTGGAGGATTCAAATCGTTGAATTCATAAGTATGAATGCTCCAAATGAATATAGAAATGAATGCAGGATGTCTCAAATCAATGCCATTAGATCTTCAACACCAATCTTGAATGTATCTTTGCATAGAAAAGGCTTGAATGAATGTGGATGGAGAAATTTGCAACAAGAGGGCTCCATAGAGATTAAATCCTTCAATAGCTAAAAATGGACCTCCTTGATGAATTGGATGCTTGAACACTTGAATGCTTGAATGCTAGTAGATCTTCACTTCTTAGAATAATGAATGGGTTTCATAAAGGGTAGCTCCTAGTTCATAGAAAGTAGATGTCAAAATAAAGGAAGAAGGCTTCTTTATATAGATATCTAGGGCACTAACTCCTAGAGAAGGCTGACATGGGAGCATTAAATCCAAATTAACCTTAACTCCTAAGAATATACCTAGATTAAATGTTATTTAATAGTCTACCATTTATAAACATGGAACAACTGAAACTTTCTAAAGCTTGATGTCCCAAAACTCTCAAAAATTGGAAAATGGACCTGGGGTCAAGGAAAAATTCAACCCTGCCCTAGTTCAAGGTGAAGGTTATCCTTGACCTAGGTTAGGATTGAGGTCAACCTTGATGAAAAAGGTCATCCTTGACCTAGAAAGTCAAAGTCCTTAGTTTCACAATGAAAGTTGTCATAGATAGGCTAGAAATAGAGAGAAAGAAAAGTAAAATAGGGGTAAATAGAAAAATTCATCAAAATACCCATTCAAGGCACTTGACATGATCCCAAACCTCTTACTCGAAGGGCTAAACACTCTTAACATGGAAGAACTTCCATTTTAAGATGATACTCCTATATCTCTCTTAGTATAAATAACTCTTCAATTCGATGTTCCATTTTAACATGATACTCCTATGTCAAATGTAGTTCCTATTATTCCACTAGTTATGTCTTCTATTCTTGTAGGTTTGTATACTTTTCCTAGTGTCTCTAATGTTGCTAGTTCTCCTATTTCTCCTAATGATTCAAAAATTACTAGTTTTTCTCTAACGTGTCATCTTTACAACAAGTTGCATCCTTGACTCAAAACAAGTTTAGTATCCCTACATGTTACATGGGAAGTCATTTGTCCTAGGATATTATTCGTACTCCCATTCCTCAACAAGCAGATATACCTCATCTTGAGAATTATAATGGTAAGGCAGACCCTATTCATCATGTTAAAATATTTCAAATCCTTTGTAGTGATTATGCTCATGATCATAAGATTTTAGCTAAGTTGATGATTTTATTCCTAGATTCCTTATTCTGTTACTTCATTTCTACAACTTGCTAATTCTTTTATTCAAAAATTTCAAAATAATATTGGCTCGCAAGTGTCTTTGACATTTGATGCATTGTAAACAAAATTCAAAATAAAAATTGACTAAATTTATTAGTAGTTTTAAGCATTTTCATACTCAGATTTCCTATCTTGTACTTGATATTGATATTCAATGTATGTTTATTTCAAATTTGCAAAAGGATGTTAGAGATAAGATTTTGCTTACTAAATTTACTTCTTTTGAACAAATTTGTGTAGCACTTCATCATTATCAATTACAAGTGAGTCAATTTGAGAGAACCACTTCAATGGCTCCTATTCCTGTTGATAAAAGTGATGATGTTCCTAATTGAAATAAAGTTCAAAAATTCAACATCTATGTCAAGATAAATAAACAAGAAAATGTAGTTGCTAATAAAGTTGTTGTTGCATCTCATAATTCCACTTCTACATCCACTTCTTTTTGATTAAATCATACATTTACTCCTCTTTTTGAATCTTCACATTTTATTATTAATAGCTTGTTAGCTACTAACATGATTACTTTACCTCCAATTCAAGCTCTTTTACATACTACAATGGCATCTAAATCTTTTGATCCAAAAGCTTTTTTTCAATATAATTGTCAAAATAGTCATGATATTGAGAAATGTTATTCTTTAACAATAAAATTTAGGACTTAATTGATTCTAATGCTTTATTTTTTGATAATTTTGAGTGTAGTGGGAATAAATTTGTTTCTCCTCCTAATCAAAATCTGCAAATTTATATGAATCCTTTACCTACACATTATACTAATAATATTTCTTAGCCATCTTCTATGGATATATTGTGTATGATTCAAATATGGATGACCTTAATCATGTTTTTAATCAAGTGGTGGATGTGGTTCAATCTATATCTCCACCTCATCCTCAACCTCTACTTCAATCTCAAGTTTTATCTCTACCTTAACTGAAACCTAAGCCAAAATTGAACTCTAAACCTAAACCTAGACAAAATTCTAAGAAAAAATGACCTTTGGAACTTTTGATTACCTTTGATGCTTCTGAGACTATTAAATCTCGTGATGGTCCCCTTTATATTAATGCCAAAATTCCTGAGATACCAACTCATGGTTGTCTTGTTGATTCTACCTTCTTAGTTAATGTGATTACAGAAGAAAATATTTTTATGAAAGGTTTGCAAGATGATTTTTATGATACATTAGATGCATAGATTCAAACTTGCAATGGTTTTCTTTATCCATCATGTGGTTCTATATATTTACTAGTTGAACTTTGTGGAAAAATGGTGAACACCATCTTTTTTGTTATTCCTAGTTCTAATCAATTACAAGTTAAGCTTGGTTTACCATGGTTAAATGCCATGCATGTTGTTTCTTCTCCTATTCATAATTTTTTAAAGTTTTTTTATAATGAAGAAGTGAAGATGATTAATCATAGTTTATATCACACTTCTAGACCCATGGATTCTACTACCATTGACTTCTTTTGGCCTTCATTACCTAATTCATGTCCTTTTTGACTTGGTCATCTTTTCTAATCATATCAAGCCTATAAGCATCATAAGATTCTTGATTTAAGTTTACCTCCTATGTATCTTAATCATAGTATTTTTCCTACACCTTTGATACCTCCTTTATCTATGACTTCTACATTTGTTAATCAAGCTCCTCCTGTTGCTTGTGAATCTCCTAATAATTCTATTAATCCTCCTATAGAACCTATGAAGGATCCTATAGTTTTTCCTCCTCATTCTCAACATAAATGTAATCAATCTGCTAATGAATGTCATAAAAAGCACCATGCTCAAAATAAAGCTCATAATTCTATTCTTCAAAAATATTTACCTTCTTTGGATACAACTATGCATGATGTTTTAGAAGAAGTTGTTGCTAATAATGATGTTACACTGCATGATTCTGATGAATCTATTCATATCTTAGATCCTATTTTGATTAATCTAGATGAAGAAGATTGGTGTAGGGGGCCTAGGTCCTAAATAAGGTGTTCAAAAACCAAGGAGTAGAGTAATGGAGGTCAATAGTGGTTTAAGCATTCTTATTATGCATTTAGGAAGTGGTTTTCATGTTCTAATAGGGTTAGAAGCAAAGTCAAAGGATGGTCAACAATTGGTTAAACATTGGGAGTTGACCAAAAATCATCATTTTCAAATTTATTAATCTTTTTACATGTTTTGGTGTAGTTTGGTAGACATTGTGATTTTTTTGTGTTAAGATTATGTAAAAGTTGTAAAATTGTAATAAAAGTTGTCATGCAACATTTTTGCAACTTTTCTTACAAGACTAGAAGTCCAACACTCAAAAATCTATTTCAATTGAGCATGAGTAGATAAAGTTGTAAGGTAAAGAGTGATGACTTATAAATTATTTATCTTCCACCTAGTGAAGGGTTGATATGATATGTATGGATTTGGAATGAATATTATACATATTTTGGAGGGAAAACTATACATAGTCAACAAAAATATTTCTAATTTTGTTGAAGAGGTGATAGTAAGTGATTGATTTAATTTTTGGAAATTTTTATCTTAGTTCATTAGTGAAATAAATAACTTTTTTTTTGAATCAAAGAAAACAATTTTTTGATTTAGATTTTATTGATCTATAGTTTACATTAGTCTATAATAAGGGTTTGAAAGAAAATATTTCATTTCCCTTAATTGAATTGGTAAAACCTTTTGGTGTTTGGTTAATCAAAAGGTCTTAGGGTGTGGGAAAAATTCATGGTTTTTTCTTTAATGTCCTTTATTAGACTGTGATACCATAATGACATTTGGGTATGCCTATACTACTATCCAATGTGCTACTAGACTAAGAATACATCCCATAAGGTATATACAAAGTTTTGGAGATTGGAGATTTGGTGGATAGCTAGGGAAAATGATTCCAAGGTTTATGAAAGGATAAAATCTATCATTGGTTTCATTTCGGGGAGTCTAAAAGACTAAATTGTGATTTTAAGCCTTAAAGCCTAAAAACTAGGGCTTGAGAGAAGGATTAAGAGTTGAGACCCAAAACCCATCTTAAGGATTTAGATATGGTTTTTTGGTGATATAATGGATTCTAATATTTATTTGGGTGGGATTTTTTAATTTTATGAAGTTTAGTGCTAGTTTGGGTGAAACAAGGCTACTAGGATTGATCCCCTATTAGGCCTTCTAGTGTAACTTGTGTTTTTGGTTTAGGAAGAAACCTAAAACCTATGAGTTGGCCAAAAATCTTGGTGCTATAGTGGAGAAGGATGTATTAGGGTGTATCGAAGCTTAATATACCAAAGGATGTAGGTGAAGCAAGGTTTGTGTGAGAATTTGTGTCTTGTGGAAGGTTTTAGACTTCTTGGAAGATTGGAAAAGTTGAGAGGGTGAAGTTGGTGTGTGTAAAAGACCATTTCACTACTACCCTAACCTTCAGTTGGTTATAGGAAAGGATAGTAGGATATCCTCTAGATTTTATACCTCTTACTTGTATCATAAGTGGTATCAGAGCTTAGCTTGGAGCTTGTAGTTTGGATGTATGCACCTTATTAGTATCCTACATCAGGGATAGACAAAATGGTGACAAATGTGGAATTGGCCAAGGAACTTCAAGAGTAGAAAGATATGAATCAGAAGTTGAAAGATAGATTGTTATAGTTGAAAAGTAAGATAGTAGTGTAGACACCTGAATCTGACTACACCATTAGGTAATTTTATTTAGTCATCTTCTAGGACATTATTGATTAAACAATAATTAATTAATTAATTAATTGCCATCCCCTAGTTAATTAATTAATTAAATTAACTATAGTCCATTGATAAAATCAAACGATAATCCATGATTAATTTATTAATTAAATCTCTGTTCTTCTATTAAATTAAATAAATCCTCAAATCTATTTAATTTAATCCCAAACCCCTTTTATTAAATAAATCATTTAATAAATCATCCTAAACCCCTAAACCATCCCCAAACCGTATCTTTACTCGTTATCCAACCCATTCACCCATACTAACCTCACCTTGCCTCCTAACTAACCCATCCCATCAAAGCTAAGCCACTTGCCCACTAACCACTTTCTAAACTAAGCCTAACCCCCCTCCTAAAGATGTGTGCAACTTTAAGCAAGGGTTATGACTTGCTAACCCAAGCCAAATTCAATATATCCCATATTCTCTTCCATCCATATCCAAGAACATTAATGACTCTAACATGACATTAATGCCTCTTACATCCCCCTTTACACACTCATCCTCTTTGTGACAAGTGTCACTCCCTAATTGGTTCCAAATAAGCACAATCCATGTGCTCCCCTTTCAAAGCATCATAGCCCTCCGTTACCATTCTTCCATCCATGCATCTTGAGCCTCCATCTCACTACCCATTGGCCTATAAATAAAACCTTTCCCTCTCACAATCCATATCATCCACCATTGTAAACTTATAATGTTTCATTTCCCACTATAGCATAGTTATTTCACACCCTTACAATGTTAAAATTGACTTATACCATCCATTGTTGAAATCTTCACTCATACCCTCACATGATAAACACCCCACCACTTGAAGCTTGAGTATAATTGAGCACACAACCCCTATCTATATGGACACACCGAGGTCATCATAGGGCACATTTCAGGAGCTTACCATTTTTGGTCTACTTTCCTCAATGGTGTTTTCCTCTCCATCCTATCATAAGTGTTTGCTATAATTTAGTTTGTGAATGTTGAATTTAGTCTTAATGTTCTTAACACATTAGGTTTTTAGCATTACATTTTGGCATGCCCAATGGAACTCCACATTTGAGTCACTATAATCATGTCTTTTTGCTTGTTTTGTTAACTAACCAACCTAACATTTTGTGCTTGTTTGTGTAGGTAGTTGATTTTCTAACATTTTTTGTAGGTATCAAAGTCCCTAACCAAGAAGTGCACTCTTGGCCATACAACCAAATCCCAATTCAAACACCTTACAAATACCTTTTATTTGCAAACCCATAGTCATGAATTCACAATTTTATACTAGCAAGATTGTGAATCCATGTGGGTGGGATCATGTTTTTTCATAAACCCCTCCACCATGTGGCATAAAAAACTACCCATAACATTCCCTCAAGAAACCCTTGCTATGGGAACACAAGCTTTTATCAGTCGAATCACTATAAAAACCTATGCGAATGCTTGACCCTTTTCTCCCATCATCAAACCTATAGATGCACCTATCCGTGGGAACATTACCCCATTAACTAGCATGATCATGCTTTTGCATGACCACTCTATGATTTTTTTTCTCGTGGTCCACTTTTCCTAAATTTTCATTAGGTTTATATATCGTAATCCCACATATTTTAGTTTTCTTTCTTGTGTTGCAAGATCATAGGTTAGCATTTGTGGATTCACAAGTTTGATTGACTAGTCTTAACTATTTATTATTTTATATTGCAGGGACATTTTGTTGGATTCATATCATTTATTCTCATAGTTTTTCTTAAAATACTTGTTAGAAAATCACTCTTGAATGCTGTAAAGAACAATTATAGGTTTTTGTGATGGAACAAATGCCTAGGTATTAAAACATTTTCATTGGAATGTTTGTTTAGATAATTAAAAATTTGAATCTTGAATGTTGAGTTTTAAAAATGAACCAATGCAATGAATATTTTATTTAAGTTGCAAATGAAGATTTTGCAGAAAAGCTTTAGTTTTGGGGTTTAAAAAGAATTCATCAAATCTTGAATGCTATAAAAATAAACTTGTTGTTATTCCCTCCTTTGCAAAGCTTTTGCACACAATTTCCTTTTGTTGATGTGATTTATTTTGTTGGCCATCACTATAAGTTGAAAATAAATATTTTATCTTAAACTCATGTGTGTTTTCAAGATTAGCTATTAGGTTAAACTAAAGTTTCCAAAATAGAAATGAACCAAGTGCCTTGTGTTGGACTCACTACCAATCTTCCCCTTTAGGATTTGTGACATTGATTAACTTCCTTCTATGTTCTATAAGTCTAGTGGTTGTATTAGGCATTAACAGGTTGATCTTTTGGTGCAATGACAACTCTAGCTTGTAACAAGTGGTATCAAAGCTTGGTCATAGGTTCAAATCCTCTTAGGTAACGCTAAGGGGGGAATTGTTGGACTAACTACCAACCTTACCCTTCAAGATTACATAGCTTAACTACCTCCTATGTTCTATAAGTCTAGTGGTTGTATTGGGCATTAATAGGTCAATATTTGGTGCAATAACAACTCTAGCTTGTAACACTTTGTGTGTTTTGAGATTGTGCCCTTTAACACATCTTCATCTTCTCAATTTTTTGCAAATTAAGACCTTAAATTATGTGATGCATGTCCCAAAAGTTGTTAGCAAGATCATTCACAACAACCTAGGAGTGCTTCTAGTGACTTCATCCACCTCTAGGAAGTACATCCCTTTTGGTGAGAAGCTCAAACTGGTAAAAATTTAGCTGGTATATAAATGACAAGGTTAACTTTCTCACTCTATCAGGAAAGTTTGGGTGGTCTATTTTTGGGGGTAGCCTAAGGTGGGAAAACTTTCCCATGATTTCAACATGTTTGGAATAGATCGTTAAGTGGATCACATACATAAAAACTGATTGGCTAACTCCACAAACCTATTTACAACCCAAATTAGTCATCATGATTTTATCCTTGATATGTTAATTCATGGTGCAAGGGAAACATCATCTCTCAAGAGTACTCACCATCATGCTCCCATAGTAGAGGCATAAGGCTACTTAGGTTTCATCTCAAAGGATCATTGTCCCTATAGAAGGGAGACAAGTATTTTTCATGCCTTGAAGATTCTTTGATGTGTATAATTTGTCTATCAACTCTTGTATCAACTCACCACTTTGATTAGAGGGAAATATTGCACTAGAATTAGGAGACATCAGGTTATGGGTGTTGAATAACATATTGCAACCAAAATTTGACCTTAGGGATAAAGAGTGTGTTTGAATTTTCTTATTTGTGAAAAGGACCCATGAATTTTTTTTCTAAAACATACACATTTTCTATGGTTACTATCAAAATCCTTTTGCTAAAGAGATCACTTGCTTGTCTTTCTCAAAGTTGCTTTGTCCTTTACGAGACTATTTGCTCATAATTTATTGCATCTAAAAGAGTCTTATCCTTGTTATCTCAAAAATAATTATTAGCAAGTCTATTCACAACAACTTTATTGTCATTAGTTCAATTTTACCTTTTTCAAACTATCCTTGTTATTTCAAAACAATTGTTAGCAAGCCCATTTGTAACAACTTCAGTTTTAGACCACTTTTTCTTCAACTATTTTCCTTGATTGAAAACCTTCTTTGAGAGCACTCAACAAACATTCATCTTCAAACCTAGTTTTTCCTTACCCTTCTCAAAGGATTATTAGCAAGTCAATTCACAACAATCCTAGGCCTAGTTTGTCCCACTTTGCTACTTATATCCTAAACCTAAACCACTTTGCCCTTTTTCCATAAAAACACCATTTATTGTGAGCTAGTTACTCCCCAACTGATTTATGTGTTCCAACCTAAGGTAAAATAGTACACTTAGCATAGTCACTACCTTAAACATGCATAGTTATGATAAACCCCATTAAGTTATCTAGTGTCAAGCCAACCCAAGACCAAGTTCAAAAAAGCTAAACTTCCACAAATACCATCTTACAAAGAAATAGAAATAGGATTCAAGAAGCATACCCTTGACCCAAGGATCACTAAATTGAGAAATATGGTGCTAACATTGCACTGCAAACTAAGTGGGATGACAAAATTCAAAACTTAAATCTCAGACACAGTGTCAACCATAGAATTATCGATAACTCTAGTATTACTTACTTTAATTAGGTCCTTCCTTTTTCAAACACATTTATGCACTTATCCCCTCATAGGCTTAGTCTTTCACATAGCTCCTCATTCTATTTAAGCATTTGGTAGACTCATCCCCCCCCCCCCCCCCCCATTTTTTCATTAACCTTAGGTTTTTAGAAATCAACCAAAATAAGCATCATAAGTTCAAATATCCTCCATTATTTACTCCTCACTTAAGCATTTGGTATCACCTCATTAAGAATTTTTTACCCTAGAAACCTCCATCCATCACACTATCATAGTTATCCTTAAACTAAGCATTGTTTAGGATAAGCTATCAATCTCATTTGTATCCCTAATCACCTTAAGCAAAAGGTTGAGCTACACACTTGATCACCATTTGTCTTCCAAAAGGTCACATAGCTACCTTGTGGTTGGTATCACCATCACATTTTCAAGTTGACACATAAGGGAAACATACTCTCTTTTTCTTAGCACCATATCATTTAGGTTCCCTAGATATCATTAGGATCACTGCCAGATATTCTCTTTTGCATCTTAGAAATTCCCTCCACCCTAGTCATACCTAGACAAACCACCTCCTCGCATATATTTGTCTCCATATTTTTTGCACTCTTTCCTTAGGGAAGTCATCATTTCATGCCACCTAACACATGATTCGATAAGAATAAATGGAAAAAGAAGGACTGGGATCTTAGTCTTAGTAGTAGTACAACTCAAGCACAACCATACCCCATAGTCTCCATGGCACCGCCAGATCCACAACCAAAAATTCTAGAAGATTCTAGTTCTATACTAGACATTGATGCTTTCATGAACCAATCTAGACACACAACCATTGTTAATGTCATCATAGATCAAAATAGGGAGACCATCATAGAAAAATTCTTAAGGAATAATGTCAGTGTCTTTGATTTTGGAAGACCACTACCTACCAACATTATAGATCCTATGCATCCTCTATTTGGATGACAACCACCATCCATAGGGCCATCTACCCCTCATGATCCTTTATTTTTACCAAGCAAAATGTACCAACCAATGAAAATAGAACTGATAGACCCAAATATCCCTTCAACCCAAGTCAATGTTCATATTCCACAAAATAATCAACCCATCATCACTCAACCCTTAGTCCATACCACATCTGAATCAACAAAAACTATACAATCTGCATCTGCTTCCACCACCCCTATTCCTATTTCACAATATACTCCCTTTCCACCTAGCAACACTACATTTTCCCTTCCCTCCCAAAACACATCCAATCCATTTACTAGTGCCATAAATGTCCAACCTATATCCTAGTATACTATAGGAATGCCTCCATTAGTGTCAAATACTGCATCTTCCATCCCACCCAACATCACTATCAATCCATTTGTCACTAGCCAAAGTACTTCTACCTCATTTCCACTAGGACCTTGGAGTTTTGGTCTGGCACAAGGACCTACCACTAGTATTCCCTTTAGCACTGCATCCATGTCTATACCTTAGTCACATCCATCCCTTCATCCTCAAGTCTATTCATTACCACCCATTACCAAATGGCATTCTATGCCACCCTAAGACAATAGACAAGTCACCCCTCCATCACAATACATGGTTGTGAACACCCTTCCTCAAATCAATTACCTAGCACCTATTAATACTCAATTGCTTTCTCAAGCAAGAGCACAACCAAAATATATTGGCAAAGGTATACATTCTCAGAGCATGGCCTAGGTATTACCCACACTACCATCTTTTTAGCTTCAATCATCACACCAACTATATGTCTAGGCACCCACATAGAATTATCTAGTCAGGCAACAACCCCACACCTATGTCCCCCAACCACAAATCCCCCATTAACAATTTACCCAACAGATGCAATAGTATGCCCAAACCCCATTCCCACAACTAATATCATATGTCCCAATAGTTGTGCAACCTATATTTCAACCATCATGATATGGAAGTCAAGGTTTTTCGTATCAACCTTCGACATCTAATACATATCTCATAATGGGGGTACCCATTATCCCACCTATGAAATCTGAATAGGAAGAGATGAAAAATACTCTCAAAGCTCTCAAAGATGGGACAAACTCCAAAACTTTCAAATTTAAAAATGATTTTCCATACCTATTTGACAAAACCATTATGATGATACCTTTTCCTAAACACTTTGAAACCCCAAAATTTGATTAATTTAGAGGGAAAAGTGAACCCACTCAAACATGTCAAAGAGTTCTATATGCACTACTAGGAAGTGGTCTATATTGATGTTTTCGTCATGTGGATTTTTCTAAAAAGCCTAGGAGGCCCCTCCCTTGAATGATTTTGTCATATACCCTAGGGCACTATTAAGACTTTTGTTGATCTTTTCGAAGCCTTTGTGGCTCAATATGCTCATTTAGTCAAGATCAATTTATCTATAGTAGACCTAGTTCATACTAAAAAAGAGGGAGGACAAAGTCTTGTAGAATATTTACAATGATGGAAAACTCTCACAACTCGGATCTCATGCACCATCCCTGAACATCACCTTGTCAAGATGTTCATTAACAATGTACATCCTAGTTTTGACCATCACATGGTTATGAACTATTTAAAAATATACAAGGATATTAAGAAAAATGGTATGGGACTCAAGCAAGGGCTCATCAAATATGGTGTCATCAAAATTTACAAGGAAAACACCCAAGACTATGATGTAAGCAATGACAAACTACAATACTAGAATAAAAATAAGAACATATTTACTGATGGAATCATTGACACTCAACATGTTCATGTCATCAGAGTGGTGTCCAACATACCCACCATGTTTTTTCAACAACAACCTTATTCAACACAACCATAAATTTATCAACCACCTATAAAAAATAATCAACACAATGTCCAAGTACCTAGCCATCAAAATCAGACTATTGCTATCCCACTTTTGGCTAGACAAAAACCATGCATTTAGAGGCAACCTTGTGTATACACCCTATTGGGTGAATGACTTGATGCAATTTTTGAGAAACTAGCCAAGGATAACCTTATTCAAAATCCATAGACACAATCTTTAGAACCTAATTAGTCTAGGGTATCTTGGTATAAGGATAATGATTTTTACAAATTCTATTGTGCCAAAGGGCATACCACCCTCAAATGCATGCAACTCAAGGAATATGTACATGAGCTTATTGATCAAAAAGAGATCATAGTGGGGACACATGCCTCACCCAATGTAGGGCTACTAATATACCAAAATGCATTCCCTCCCCACAAGACAAACATAGACAAAGCACCTAAAAACACTCTTGTCAATAACAAACCCAACAATGCTAAAAAAAAGAGAGGTGATAACCGAGATAAGTCTCAAAATTATACCTTAGCATAATTAGACTATGGAAACCTCATTGAATGTATATCACAAGTTGAGACTTCTATAAATGTTATAAATATCAAAGGACCAAAAGTCCAATGTATGGTCACCACTCAAAAAGATCAACTCAACATAATTGGCATATCTATATCTACACCATCAAGACCACCTTCATCAGGACCAACCCCATTAGGAGAATAATATATCATCTTGGAACACCTTGAAAATAGACTAACTTAGATTTCCATTTTAGATCTCTTATACACAAGCCCACTTCATTAAGAGATCCTTGACAGTACTCTCCATGAGTACTAACATCAATACCACTAAGTTCCACAACTTGGTTGGCCACCTATCCACATCATGTGCTCTATCCTTCAAAACTTCCAACATCCTAGTAGTTAAACAGGATCATATACTTCCACTTCACATAGCTATCATGGTTTTTAACTTTGTAGTCAAATGGGTCATGATAGATAATGAATTGGCTCTAAATCTATGTACTTTAAAATTCATCAAATAGGTAGGATACACTAAGGTATATATCCTTAATGAGGTCATTATTATCAAAGCATATGAGAATTTAGAGCACACTACTAAAGGAACCATCTTGCTACATCTTAGAGTTGGCCTAGTCACTCAAGAAATAGTTTGTCACGTAGTTGATCTTAACCTTCCATACAAAATCCTCCTTGGTCAACCATAGATTCATGCCATAAAGGCCATTCCATCCAGATATCATTAGTGCATCAAGTTTTTGCATAATGGAACTAAGATAACCATCCATGCAGACTCCAAACCCTTTACTTACTGCAATGCAATAGAAGCTTCATATACCAACCATTATCCTAGAATTAAAATTGGCCACACAATGGCTAGTTCCTCTAGAACCTTCCATGATCCATATACTATTTTAGCCTCCACCCTTTCCATAGTTAAGATCAACTACCAAGGCTGTAGAGAATAAAATTTTTAGATACTTTTGTTTTCAGTGTGTTACCACTTGATCTACATACTCAAGGGTGCTCGACATATTAGGGGCCAAAGTCAGATATGACCCCTTTTCTTAGACAACTAGGACCTACCACATTTGTTACTAAAGGTATCCTCAATGGACAAGAAACAACTCTTGACATCAGTACATGGCTATATAGAGAACCACCTCCAAAAAGTGAAGAACTTCTTGATCAATTCAAACAACAATACCCATGGTCACATCGCCTTGCTACTAAGAAATGAGATTATCAAGGAGGTGGTCTAGGCTATCAGGAGTTTTGCATTAGGTAGCCTATGGAAGCATACCAAGGAAAGAAAAAGAAATGCTTGGGATATGGACTCCTCACAACAAGGGGCACCACCAAAGGAGACCATGCCTTCATAAACATCCAAAATAGTCCCATTAAGGTCAAAGAAATTCCTAAGGAAGTAGAAAAGAAAGCCTATGATGATATCTTCCTCGATGAAATTATCCTACAAGCCTTTGTGCTCTTCCAATTATCCCTAAATCTTATAGGCTTACCACTCACTCACCCTAAACTCATTGAGTGGGACCAATAAAGTGTTGTCCATGTTGATGAATTCTCCATAGAGAATGCACTTCTTAGACTCATGGAAGTGGAAACACCACATAAGAGGTTAGCACCACAATCAAGATATATCTCCAAGTTGGATCCAATAGGTTACTTTAGGGAGGAGGAAATCTTGAGTCACAAAATTAAATTAAAAAATGAAATAAAAAAGAAAAAAAGAAAAGGTATCCTCTGGTGAAAAATTCTTTGGATCACTATTGAATGACTCAAAAAATGAGAAGAAAATGAAGGACACATCCAATGGTGAGAACATTTTTGAGGCACCCAATGATGGATATTTCATCCTTCTCCCATAGGATCATAGGCCCACAATATCATTAGTCTTGATAGAAGAAACTAGACTAGTCAAAATCAGTCTAATTGAGGTACCAAAGATCACATACATTCCAATAGCTCTACCACCCAAATAGGGAGAACTTCTCATCAAAGCCCTTCATGAAAATTATGGCCACTTTACATGGTCCTATCAAGACATGCCAAGGTTGGACCCCAAGTTAGTAGTACACTATTTGGCTTTGGATTCAAAGGCTAAACCTATCAAGAAAAAACTCTATAAGATGCATCCCACAATTGCTTTATTTGTTAAAGTAGAGCTAGAAAAATTGCAAGTGGTGAAGATCATTTCCTTGATTGATTACTCAGAATGGATCTCCAACATGCTACCTATCATGAAGCTTTCTTGTGATATTAAGATTTGCATAGACTTCAAAGATCTCAACAAAGCTTACCCAAAAGATGATTTCCCATTAGCAAACATAGACATGATTGTTAATCTCACTATAGGCCATGAGCTCTTGTCACTCATGGATGGTCTCTCTGGATACAATTAGATTCAAGTAGTAGAGGTTGATCATCATAAGACATCATTTACCACCCCTTCAGGAACATTTTGTTATAACATGATAACGTTTAGATTAAAGAATGTCAAGGCAACATATCAATGTGACATGACCATCATATTCCATGATCTGATCCATAAAGCTCTTGAGGATTATGTGGATGATATTCTAGTCAAATCTCTTAATGCCCTTTATCACTTATCTCATCTTAAGGAAGTATTTTATTGATTAGCTAAGTACCATCTCATGCTCAACCCCAAGAAATGTGTCTTTAGCATTACATTAGGAAATCCCTTGGGGTTCATTATATCATGGCATGGTATTGAGATTGACCCTAAAAAAGTCAAGGTCATCATGGATATGGCTCCTCCTAAAGCACTCAGATAGCTTTGCTCTCTCCAAGAGAAACTACAATTAGTCAAAATATTAATCTCCCAGCTCACTGATAAGTATCAACCATTCACACATTTACTCAAAAAGGACCAAAACTTCAAGTGGGATACTATTTTCTAGTGCAACTTTAATATGAACTAATCAAGAAATACTTGGGTAATCCACCTATATTGGTTCCTCTAGTTGTAGGATGCCCACTCATATTATACATCATAGCTACCCCAACAACACTAGGTGCTCATCTAGCACAACATGATGATGAAGAAAAGGAGAGGGCTATTTACTACTTCAACCATACTCTAGTCGAGTATAAGATCAATTACACACCAATGGAAAAGGCTTTCTTAGCTATGGTCTTTGCCACTTGGAAGCTGCTTCATTATATGTTAAGCCACATTATGTAACTAATATCCATGATTGATCCATTAAAATATATTTTTTCATGCATGATACTCACAGGGCATCTAGACAAATGGGTCATGATTCTTAGTGAATTTGACATCCATATGTTGATAGAAAGGCTATCAAAGGTTAAGTTAGACTAGATCACTTGGCTGATCTACCTTTGGTTGTGGATCACCCTCTCATTATGGAGTTCCTTGATGAATAAATCTACTTGATTGAGGAACAACTTGTTGGAAATATAGATGGAGTAACTAAGAGTTGGGGTGGGTGGGTGAATCAGTTACCACAAAATATATCCATAGATCCTTTAGATGTCTAACAAAACTAATTAATTCTATCAATTGGTAAGCATACTAAAAATAATGTAACTTGGTAAATGCAGAGTATTTTTAACTTTAGCAGATCTAATATCAATAGGAATAATATGAAAACATTAGAGAAAAGAAATGAACACAAGAGACACCAGATTTAAGGTGGAAACCCAATATGGGAAAAACCACCAATGTAACTAGTTACTTTTTTCACTCTTCTAAAGTGAGCTCTATTAGGAGCCAACTCAAATAAAGGTTACAAAATACACTGTTAGGTGTGACCTTATTATAGGATCTAATCACCTTGTTAGGAGGTTTTAGAGTAAATAATTAATTATTTATTCTATTTACTTAATCTTACTCAGGTTCATGCATTTATTTAATATTTAGTATTTAGTAGTTATTGTAATGAGTTGTTGACAACATGGGAGTTTGTTCCCTTTTAGCATGTTCCACCATTTTGTGGAAGAGTGCTTAGTTGTCAACCTTATCTTCTACCTCCTTCCAGTTTGTTCTACAAGCTTCCATGAGGCCTTTATATTTGGTCTCTCTCTCATTATAAATTCATCCATTCACATAGCAATTTCATTTTCTCGATTGTGAAATATTTTCTTTTCCACTGTTTGCTCCAAGCTCTTCCCCCTTCTTAGGTTTCTCTTCAGCAAGCTATTTGCATGTAGGTGATCTTGGTGACTATGGAGTTGGATTTCATCAACTCCTACATGGTATTAGAGCCTCCCTACTATTTCTTGTTCGAAATTTTTTTTAAAGCTGTAATTTGGAGACACAAACCCTAGTTTGTTTGTGATTTTTTCTTCAATCAAGAGGAAGAACATTTTTTTGGTATTTGGAGAAAAAGGAGAAAGAGAGTTTGACATAACAGATCTAATATTTTTTGGAGGTGTGACAATGGAAATTTAGAAAAAATAACTACAAAGGTGGTTTGAGACCTCTGTTCCTAAATTTTTCTACAACTCGTAATTCTCTATTTTTTCCACTTCAAATGCTTAGTATGGGATCTTCTGGACACATAACCAGGTTCTATTTTTTTTGAAAGTGTATTTTTTTTTTCTACTTTCTAGATTTTCAATTAGATTATAAGTTCTATAGACAAAAATACTACTTTCAAAATTAAGCCCTAAATTGGCTAGTGTAATTGCACTAAGTAAAGACTACCCAATTTATACATTATGGTGGGAGCATTTTCTTTTTTGTAATTTACTTCAGAATAAGACCCTTCTACTTCTGTCTTCTTCTCTCTTAATGGAAAATCCATCTATGACTTGTCTCACACCACACAACTCTCACACCTAGAAGGCACAAATGACTAGGCTTCTCATGTCAAGGGGCTTATGGTCATGTCTGGATGAGAATCAACCTATTCTTACATGCCCTTTTGAGATTATTCAGCATAGGAATAAAATGGATGAGGCCATGGGATTGATTACACTAAGTATTTCAAACAGACTACTATTTCACTTGAATGGTTTGACCACTCCATGAGCTTATTGGCTCAAATTCTAGACTTTGTTTGGCACAGTGAATGAGTTTTAGGCACTTCAGGTTGATGTAGAGTTGACTTCTTTGACACTTGATAGTTTTCCCACCATTGAAGACTTCTTGATGAAATCCAAATATTTTTGTACACTTTTGTAGGGATGTGGGAAAACCAAGACAAATGATGAGTGTATCTTTTTTATACTCTCAAAGTTGAGGGGATAGTATCAGATCTTCTCTTCTACTTTCTACTCCACTATGGAGACCTTGGGTGATAGACATAGGATGTCTTCATTTGAGATAGCTTGTGATTGGTTAACTAGTGAACAGTCCAAGATTAATCAGATGGATTCACTTTTAGGTTCATAGTCATAGGCATTGCTTGTCAAGGATACACAGGACTAGAAGTCGAAGCAAATATCAGATCCCTCTTCTACTAGTTCATCATCTTCTAAAAAGAAGGAGAAAAAGAAGACTAAGACTGCTACCTATTCCTATTGTTGAAAAGGATCTCATGATGAGGCACATTATTTTTAGAAGAGATTTGCTGGCTATGAGAAACAAATTGCAGATTTGCAAGCTCTTCTTTAGAAGAACATTATTTCTTCTCCATCCTCTTCTACCTCATAGGGGTCTTCCTTTCAATCTTCTTCCACATCTTTGAAATCTACATCAAATCTTGGAAAGGGTCATGCATTATAGGCTTCCTTTGCATCTCCTTCCCAAGTCCCTTGGATATTGGATTCAGCTACTTCTCACCATATGACATCTTCTCACAGTGTCTTATTTACTCTTGAGGCTTCTCCCATTCCTCATATTTGCATGGGGAATAACATTTCCCTACCAGTATGTGGGAATGGTTTAGTTAGCATCCAGGATGGTATATTCAATGATGTATTGTATGTTCAATCTTTGTCTACCAACCTTCTCTCAATTTCTCAGATTACATGCAGTGGTTTAGGGAAGATAGTTGAGTTCACTACTAATTTAGTCTTCATTCAAGATTGTACAATAGGAGGTCTGATTGCTATAGGGGCTATTGATCCTTCCACTCATCTCTACACCTTTACACACTTTGGTCTGCCATCTCCATTGTCAGAGCACACTTCTTCTCTTTTGCAAGAACATCATGTGGTGCAGTTAGGATACTTGAACCTTTTTATTGTTCTTGAGATCCTTGTTTTCACTTCCACACCACATCCAGTTGAGGGTTTTTCTCTTATGCAAGATTCTTCTTTTGCTCTGCTTAATCCTCTAGCTTCATTCATTAAGACTCAAGGTGCACTTGTTGCAGATATTACAATAGACATTCATGATAGTGTCATCACACGTGCATTGGGGATTCCATTTCTGGATCCTCATACTTTTTTCTTTGTGCATTAGCTAGGCCTTCCAATTTCACCTATCATTCAAGGGTTCCCTTGTTATGTGCCCTTGTTCCTTCTGCATTGGAGTTTCATTGGTTCAATCATTTCTACAAGAGCTCCATCATTCTGGGGGGATTTGGTGTCTATTCTCATGGGGGGGCTAGTTGTACTTATGATTTTAAGAGAGTCTCTTGAAACATTTCTGGTGGAAGTTGTCCTTGGGGGGTCTTGTTGAGGCCTTCCTTCCTTCCTTCCTTCCTTCCTTCATTTATTCAACATGTTTGTACTTACCTCTTTTTGGGGTAGGGTTTTTCCCATGAGGTTTTTCCTCTTTCCCCATTTTTAGAGGTTGCATTTCTTTGCATTGCACATGGTTACCTAACATGACCTTTTTTTTAGGACCCATTTTCAATTTTCTCTTAGTTTTGTGAGCTTAAGGCATTCCCCTAAGTTGCACTTAAGGGGGGGTGTTAGAGTAAATAATTAATTATTTATTCTATTTACTTAAGCTTACTTATGTTAATGCATTTATTTAGTATTTAGTATTTAGTAGTTGTTGTGATGAGTTGTTGACAACATGGGAGTTTGTTCCCTTCTAGCATATTCCACCTTTTTGTGGAAGAGTGCTTAGTTGTCAACCTTATCTTCTACCTCCTTCCAACTTGTTCTACAAGCTTCCATGAGGCCTTTATATTTGGTCTCTCTCTCATTGTAAATTCATCCATTCACATAGCAATTTCATTTTCTCTATTGTGAAATATTTTCTCTTCTATTGTTTGCTCCAAGCTCTTCCTCCTTCTTAGGTTTCTCTTCAGCAAGCTATTTGCATGTAGGTGATCTTGGTGACTGCAGAGTTGGATTTCATCAACTACTACAAGAGTGGCCTTGTAAGAGGTCTTTAAAATAATTTAATGGAACTATCACCTTGTTATAGGATTTACAACTAGCTATTAAACCAACTCTATTAAGAGATTTTGGATCACTGCTACAGTGGTAAGAAAGAAACAATAAAATGACCTACTTGAGATGCAACTAAATTATTGAATCAAAATCTCTATTTTGTTCACAAAAACTAGATCCTTCCTGATCAAATATTACTTTTCTACTCCACAAGGATATTTGACCATCCTTCAAGTTTGTTCACACACTTTCCTTCAATCAATCAATACACTTGCATGCTACTAAAAATCACAACTTGGCCTTATATTTATATAATTCATATTGTCAAGTCAGCTCAATACAAATTACAATGACCAATAATTATTACCATAGTTGGCTGGAATTAATACTTAAAATAATTAAACTTCATATCTCAAATCAAAAAAATCCTTCGATAATTGACCTAGCTTAGTAAATACTAGTCCTGAAATGATTCCCTATGTCAACCAATAGAAGCTTGGTTAACATTGTGAACTTTGTACAAATCCTTTGGCAACTGAGTGAACTTTGTTAATACTAACTCTAACCAACTTTCTTTCATTAACCATGAGAACTTAGTTAATACTACTTTTTGCCATAATTTCTTTTGATGCTCAAGTGAGCTCGGTAGGCACAACCTAACAACTAATATGATATCTGTGTGACATCAAATACAACACACAATTAGTCAATTGTATGCAATAATCTTCCTCTTTGGCATTGATGGCAACACAACATGTCATAGCACAATGAAATTTGTGAAAAAAACATTCTTTGACAAAAAGTTTCTCCCTCTTAGATTTTATACCACAAGCCTCTCTTTTATGTAGTAATCTCCCTCTATGAAGGAATTACATAGCTTCTTTCTCAAAACAAATTTCAAAAAGATATGATAGTAAACTCTTCCTCTTTGACAAAACATGCCAAAGATAACACATACCAAATGAGTATCAATGTACCTTTAGTATTGATTCATATGCAATGTTCTATTGATTATGTAGCATCAACTAATTTATCTTCAACTAGGTTCCTATTGATGCATCATTAAAGCTTCACTTAGTGAGCTTCAGATAGTGGAATAACCCCTAACTTGCCTCTTAGATACAAGAATGCATCCTTAGTAATGGCTTGGTAAATATATCTGCAATTTATTCTTTTGTATGGACATATTCCAATCTGATTTCTTTGTCCTACACCAATTCTCTAACAAAATGATATTTTATAGCAATATGCTTGGTTTTGGAATGCATCAATGGATTCTTTGATATGTTAATTGCACTTGTATTATCACAAAATATGACAACTAGTTCCTTCATTTCAACCTTTATACCTTGCAACAATTGTTTGAACCAAAAAATATTAGAGCAATTTATTACTGCTACAACATATTTTTCTTCTCCCATGGATTGGGGTTTGTAGTTTTCCTTCTTGCTAGTCCAAGATACCAACCTTTTAGCAAGAAAGAATGCTCCACTACTTTGTGATTTTTCTATCATCAATATTTCCTTCTCAATCAACATTAGTAAATACTTTTAAGTCCATATTTCCTTCAAGTTTATACCATAGTCTTTAGTCCCTTTCAAATATGTCAAGATTATTTTGATTTCCATCATATGATTTTCTCTGGGTTTTGTCGAGAGTCTTGCCACTATACCAACTAGAAGAGCAATATCAAGTCTTTTATGAACTACATACTATAATTTTCCAATCACTGATCTATACAAGGTCCGATCTACCTCTTTTGAGTCATTATCTTTGGTAAGCTTTAATCTAGTAAAAATGGGGGTTCCAATTGGTTTTGAATCTTCCACGCCAAACTTTTTGAGTATCTCCTTGATATACTTAGACTAAGTGATGTAGGTACCATTCCTACTCTATTGTATCTACAATCCAACAAAGAATTTAATCTCACCAAACATAGACATTTCAAACTCTTTATTCATTTTCTCTAAAAATTATTTGCATAGATCATCATTCCCTATAAATAAAGTATCATCCTCAAATATTTCTACCAATACAATCTTGTTATCTGGTCCTTCCTTGATGTACAAACTACTATTATCATTAGTTCTCTAAAAATCAATCTGCATAAGGTAGTTATGTAATCTTTCATACCATGCTCTAGGAGCTTGTTTTAGACCATACAAAGCTTTGTGTAGCTTTCAAACCATGTCCCTTTTATCTCGATCAACAAAACCTTCTAGTTGTTCAATGTAGACTTCTTCATCAAGAATACCATTAAGAAATGCAGATTTAACATCCATCTAGATTTAACATCCTTGAGGGGTCCTGACACCTTCCAATCTTGAAATAGAAGCAAAAGTTTCACCATAATCAATGCCTTATTCTTGAGAGTAGCCTTTACATACCAATCTAGCTTTGTTTCTAGATACCTTACCATCTTCATTCAACTTATTCTTGAATAACCATTTTGTGTCAATCACATTTTTGTCTTTGGTGCTAGGTACAAGAGTCTAGGTTTTGTTCTTCTCTATTTGTTCAATTTCTTCATTCATAGCCTCAATCCAACTTTTATTTTCCAATGCATCTTTAACACTTCTAAGTTCAAATTCAGCAAGTAAATATGTACCTTTTAGCTTACTTCTTGTCATAGCACCTTCTATTTTATCTCCAAGAATCTGATTAGGTGTATGATGTCTTCTAACATACTTGGCTAATACAAGTTCCTTTCCTTTTGAATGAATTGCATTATCTTCCTCTTGAATTTCAATTTGAGACTTAGGTTGTTCTATTTGTGGCTTAGGTTCTTCAAACTTGATAGGCATTGGCTTAGTATCTTTAGACTATAACTTGGATTCTTGCAACTAGGCTTCAACTATTTGTGACTTGGTAATTGTACTGAGCTTGAAAGATGTAGTCTCATTATCAAATATACCTAGAAAAGTCTCAGATTCATAGTAGATAAACCTTCTATAGTCTTCTAGTTCTTTCTTGCTTTCTTCTTTAGCCTTTTCTACAAACTCATCAATTCTCACATGTGCACTTTCTATGAGTTTGTGAGTAGACAAATTTAAACATTTATATGCCTTGCTTTTGCTAGAGTATCCTAGAAATATACCTTCATCACCTTTTACATCAAAATTTCCTTTTCTAGAATCTTTCAAGATATAACATGTACTTTCAAATACTTTTAGGTAACTTAGATTGGGGTTTTGGCCATACCACAGTTCATAAGGAGTCTTATCTGAATCCTTCTTCAACTAAACTTGGTTCAAAGTATGGACTATAGTGCTGATAGCTTCCTTCCAGTATTTGATAGCAACATTCTTTTCAATCATCAAAGTCCTTGCATAATCCATGATGGATTTGTTTCTCCTTTCAGCTATTAAATTTTTTTCAAGAGTTCTAGGGGCTGATACCTATCTTTTGATTCCTCTTTCAATGCAAAAGGTGTTAAATTCATTGGAGATGAATTCACCACCTTTGTCTTATCTTAAGAATTTTAGTCTTTTCCCCATTTCTTTCTCTACTCTTGCCAAATACCATTTTAATTTCTCAAAAACTTCTGACTTCTCTCTTAAATACATAATAGTCATCATTCTAGAGTAGTAATCAACAAAAAGAATAAAGAAATTTTCTCCACTATAGCTTTCTATTCTAATGGGTCCACATAGGTCAGTATACACAATTTCCAAGATATCTTTAGATTGATAGTTTTTTCTTTTAAAACTAGTCTTTCTCATTTTTCCAATTTGATAGTTCTTGCATAAACCAACATCTAGTTTCTTCAAACAAGGAATGCCTCTTACTTTCTTAAATTTTCTTATTTTCACTATGTTATCAAAATTTACATGACATAACCTTCTGTGCCATAACCAACTTTCTTCAACTTGAGCAATAAAATATGAGCAATCACCAAGATTAAGATAAAATAGGTTACCTTTTGTTTGCTTTCTTGATCCAATTAGTTTTCCTTTGTCATCTAGTAGTCTTGTCTTGGCATGCATGGATTCTACCTTGAATCTAATATTGATAAGCTATGCCACACTCAACTGATTATGCTTTAGTCCTTCAACTCATCAAGCATTGTCACATACAAGTTCATTGGTTAATGAAATATGACCCTTTCCTTTTATGCAACAAGGTTCATTGTTTCCAAATCTTACACTTCCTCCATCATAATGTTCAAAATGTTCAAACTTTGTTTTATCTCTAGTCATATGATGTGAAAATCCACTATCTATGATCCATGTATGATTTTTTCTAACATGAGAGATAAGTACCATCTTATCTCCTTCATCATTAGATTCATTTTTTACAGCAATGTTAACTATTCCATCTTCACTATTATCAAAATCCTTATCCATAAAACAAGTTTTCATACCTTTTTTCCTTGTATGATATATGACCTTCAAAATCCTTTTTGTCTTTGTATTTGTGACTCTTCTTTTCATCCTTATCTTTGTTTGGGCACCTGGTAGCAATATGACCAACTCTTTCACATGAAAAGTAGATTAAGGTAATTTTACCTTTGTATTTTCCTCTACTTCTAGAATATTTCCTTGCAAGAAAAACTTCAACAACTTCAAGATCACTATCTAAGCTTTCCTTGGTTTCCTCTTCAGTGTCTAACTAATTTTTTTTTTTCTTCTTTCTATTTTCTTTGAGTGACAGTTTTTCTTCAAAAGCAAACTTAACATTTTTGGAAGCTAGAACATAATTTTCAAAGTTGTCTAGCTCAAAAGCTATCAATCTTCCTTCTAAGGTATCCAAAGTTATCTTATGATTTTTCTCACACTTCCTTTCTTGAATAGAAGATACTCTAATTGCATAGATAGGAACTATTTTTTTGAGAATTTTACTTATAGCAGTTTCTTCTTTGATTTCTCCTCCAGATGCTCTAATTGCATTGGCATTGGCTTTGACTCTTTCCACATATTTGGCAATATTTTCATCTTCTCTCTTTCTAATCTAATCAAATTTTCCTCTACGTCTTTCTACTTTAGCTCTCCTCACATTGTCATCACCTCCATAGATTTCCTTTAGCTCATTCTGCATTTCAAAAGTGGTTTTTTAGTCCTTGATCTCATTAAATTTATCAATGCTAAGAGAAAATGCAATATCTATCATCATGGTGTTACGGTTCTTTTTCTCAACAATATCTCCAACAGATAATGTACCTGTAGGAGTTGTGTATTAATCATCAAGGTATTACAATCCTTAATCACTAATGTAAGCTAGATGAAGTCTCATAAGTCATTTCCATGCTGAAAAGTTGTCTCTATTAAGATTTGGAATTTCTCTCTTATAAGACATCTTGATCTTTAGGTTACGTCCTTGAAACCTTTCATGCAAGCACCAAAAGCTCTAATACCAATTTTTGGAAATATAGATGGAGTAACTAAGAGGGGGGGGGGAGGTGTGAATTATTTACCACAAAATATATCCATAGATCCTTTAAATGTTTTACATAACTAATTATTGTTGTCGCTTGGTAAACATACTAAAAATGCTATAACTTGGTAAATGCAGAGTATGTTTAACTTTAGCAGATCTAACATCAATAGTAATAATATGCAAACATGAGGGAAAAGAAATGAACACAAGAGACACCAAATTTAATGTGAAAAACTAGTATGGGAAAAACCACCAATGTAACTAGTTACTATTTTTCACTCTTCTGAAGTGAGCTCTGTTAGGAGCCAACCCGATTAAAGGTTACAAAACACACTGTTAGGTGTGAACTTGTTAGAGGATTTAATCACCCTATTAGGAGTGGCCTTGTAAGAGGTCTTTAAAATAATTCAATGGAACTATCACCCTATTAGAGGATTTACAACTGGCTATTAGACCAACTCTGTTAAGAGATTTTGGATCACTACTATAATGGTAAGAAAGTAACAATGAAATGACCTACTTGAGATGCAACTAAATTGCTAAATTTAGATCTCTATTCTATTCACAAAAACTTGATCCTTTTTGATCAAATATTACTTTGCTACTCCACAAGGATATATGACCATCCTTCAAGTTTGCTCACACACTTTACTTCAAACAATCAATACACTTGCATGCTACTAAAAATCACAACTTGACCTTATATTTATATCATTTAGATTGTCAAGTTGGCTCAATACAAATTTCAGTGACCAATAATCATTGCCATAGTTGGCTAGAATTAATGCTTGAAATAATTGAACTTCATATCTCAAATCAACAAAATCTTTTGATAGCTGACCATGCTTGGTAAACATTGGTCCTAAAATGATTCCTTGTGTTAACCAATACAAGTTTGGTTAACACTACGAACATTGCACAAATCCTTTGGCAACTAAGTAAACTTGATTAATACTAACTCTGACTAGCTTTCTTTTGTTAACCATGAGAACTCACTTAACACTACTTTGTGCCATAATTTCCTTTGTCACTTGAGTGAGCTCAGTAGACATAACCTGGCACCTGATATGACATTTGTGTGGCATCAAAGACAACACACAAATAGTATATTGTATCCAATAGAACTATGCTAGAAGTTATACTTTGGTGGATCTTACACATCCCATGGATTCAAAGTTAGCATACTCTTGGTCACCATTCAAGTTGATTACATTCCTAAATCTTTTAAACTATAGCTATAGTGTACCAACAACATCTTAGGGAATATGGCCCTTATTGCAAGACTCAAAATAGTAGTTGAATGGAACATCATAGAGCTACAAGTCTTTGGAGATTCACAACTTATTTTCAAGTAGGTTCTGGATGAATATCAAACCAAAGTTGGCAAGATTCAGCCTTACAAAGAATTGATAGATTGGTTGAATAAACATTTTACTCAGATTCAATTCACACAGTTACCTATATTGCAAAACAAAGCTGTAGATACCATGGCTACTATTGGTTCACTTTTGGAGATCCCTTGGAAGGCTACACAATATGAATTCTTAGTTGAGTAGCTACATGAGCCTATATATGAGAATGATGAATCAACATGGGTATGCATTGTGGTTGGTCCTGAATCCCTACCAAAATGGTATCATATCTCCCCATCTCACATGAACCCAATGCCAGAACCTTATTTATAGGGCATCCTATTGCACTATCATAGCTTAAAACCTATATCATTGTGGCTATCATGAAACTATCTCTTGATGTTTAGACCAAAACGAGTCTGCAATAGCTCTCAAGGAGGTACACGCCAGACTTTGTGGTGCTCACATAGGCAGAATAGTTCTAGCTAAGCAAATACTTTGGGCTGGATATTATTGGCCCACTCTAGAGCATGATGCATGTGACTTTGTCAAAAGGTGTCTACCCTATCAATAACATGCTAATCTAATCTGAGCCCCAACTCAAGATCTTCAACCTATTGCACTTCCATGGCCATTTTCATGTTGGGGGTACGACCTGATTGGTGTTATAATAGTTCTCTCTTCATAAGGACACAAGTGGATAATCACTGCCATTGATTATTTCACTAAGTGGGTACAAGTAGTCCCCCTTATCACTACTAAGGGAGTTCAAGTGTCCAAGTTTATCCTTTATCATATCATATGTCACTTTGGTATCCCAGCTACCATTTTCACTAACCATGGAGATAACTTTGAAAACCTCAATATGGAAGAATTGTGCACCTCCCTTCATATCCATCACCATTTTTCTAGCCCATACTTCCCACAAGGAACTGGTCAAGTGGAGGAAACAAATAGAACCCTACTCAAAATCCTAAAGAAAGTTGTCAATGATTCCATCTGTGATTGGCATTTACAAATCAGCCCCACCCATGGGCCTACCACACCTTATTCCATACATCCACATGCACAACCCCATACTCCTTGGTTTATGGTGCTAAAGTAGTATTACCTATTGAGGTCAAAATTCCATCCCTACACATTTCTTTATGAGGCCAGATATCAGATGAGGATTACAGTGTTGTTAGACTCACCCAACTAGATCTACTTGATGAAAAAAGGCTACAGGCCTATGACCATCTCATGGTCTATCAAAATCACCTCAAGTGCAACTTCAATAGGAAGGTCCATCAGAACCACTTTTAGGAAGGAGACATGCTACTCAAACAAAAAATGAAGGTCCAAGACAACCAAGAAAAGAAAGGAAAGTGCAAGACCACATGGCTTGGTCCTTATATGGTCACAACATCTTTTGGCTCAAGGCCCTATCAACTATCCACACTTGAAGGTGAAGTCCTGAATGATTCCACCAACATCATTCACCTCAAGAAATTCTATGCCTTAGATCCTTAATGTATCCTTCTATCTCAAAGAAAAAAAGAAAAGGAAAAAAAATAGTAAAGAAAAATAAGTGTCTAATGGTGATAACTTGGCAATTCAAGCACCTTGGATAGGTACCCTAGTGGAAACCTAGGAAATAGGTATAATTCTTAGCCTAATCATTGTCTGTCAATGACCTACATCTCCCCCATCACCCCTCCACATCTCATCACCCATCTTCTCATTTCCCAAAGGCATTCCAATAGTTTCATCCTAGTACTCCCACAACTCATGACATATTCTCATTATCCCATAGCTTGGGAAATCCATCAAGACAATGTAGTCTACCATGGTTCTCATATCTATCCCACTGTTGTACCTTACCACACGTATTATATTAGTTGTATCTTATCCTTTGTACCATGCCCATGTATCATACCCTTGTAATAATAATAGTACTATATGTATCATACCCTTGTAACAGTAACAATACTGTATGATGCTACTTGCTCATACTGAGCTTTTCCCCATCATATGCAAACCTGCTACCATATTTTTCCATAGTTCCTGAGTCATCTACACATTGTATAGCCCTACTTGTACATTTTTAAAATCCTATAGAAAAGCCCTAGATCACTAGTTAGTTGTCTATAGAGAGTTATATTTTCTAGTTGTCATCTTGTACCAATCTCTTTGGAAAAAGGTTACTTTTTCATGAATTTATTCTTTCTTTTGATGTTGATATTTTTTTGTAGCTTCATCATATAGATCTTTTCCAAGTGATTTAGTTGCTCCCTCCTCATGATCGCCATGATCTTTTATATCATGTTGTACTTTGACTGGGGCAATTTGAAAGCAAGGTTTTGATAAAGGCCTTTTTGTTAGTTTGTGGTGACTAATCAGGAAAGTACTGTACATACTTGTTAAATTCTTTGGGGCTCAGGGCATTGGACTGAAAAAACATTTGGTACTATTCATAGATTTTCCATTCATAGATTCACCACTAAAGTGATGGCTAATTTATGGCCAACATGTAGTAACCCTAAAGCTATTTAATACTTGTATAAAAGGGCTTAGGGTTAGGGTTTTTTTATAGTGGTGATGTCAAATAGGTTCTTGCGATGGTATTGAGTTTTAAAGGATTACTGATTGTAATTAGGTTTTAATCACTAGATTGCAATAATATCAAACTTGCTATTTAGTGGATGTAGCCCAGGGATTGGGTGAACCACATTAAATCTTGGTGCTTTATGTTCTTTTTTATGTGATTTATTATTTTCTATTATTGGTTATATTTGCATGTAATTGTTATTTTTTGTCCATGGTTTAATCCTAACAAACGGTATCAGAGTGAGGTTGTTTTTTAGTTATCCTATCCAAGAAAGTCTCACAGTTGAGTGGGAGCGATGGAAAACAAGGGTAAGCTGAGGGTTGATAGGTTTAATGGGAAAAAGTTCTAGTTATGGAAGATGCAAATGGAAGACTATCTTTATCAGAAGGATTTATGGAAGCCATTAGAAGGAAAAGCTAAGAATTAGGGATCTATGTCAAATGATGAATGAGATCTTTTAGATAGAAAGGCACTTGGAAGCATTCGATTATGCCTTACACCATTGGTGGCATTTAATATTACAAAAGAAAAGATAACATAAGAGTTGATGAAAACCCTAGTGACACTGTATGAAAAGCCCTCCACTTCAAACAAAGTATTTCTCATGAAACATTTATTTAATATGAAAATGGCAGAAGGTGGATCTATTATAGATCATTTAAATGAGTTTAATACTATTACTAGTTAGTTATCTTCTGTGGGTGTCAATTTTGATGAAGAAATTAGGGCTCTCTTGATTTTGTGTTCTTTGCTTGAAATCTAGAATGGCTTGGTAATGGTTGTGAGTAATTCTATTTTTAGTTCTAGTACCTAAAAATATGATGATGTGATCGATGTTGTTTTGAGTGAGGAAACTCATAGGAAATCCTCAGGTGGATCTACATCAAGAAGTGTTTTGAATGCACAAAGTAGGGGACACAAGACTGGGAGAGGAATTAATTCTAAAAATCATGGGAAATCAAGAGGAAAGTTAAAGGGGAGGAGGTCTTAATCAAGAGGACCAAATGACTGTCGGTACTATGGGAAGTTGAGTCATAAAAAATAAATATTTTTGGAATTGAAAGAAAAATGAAGGAGATAAATTAGATGGAGACAAGGAGGAAAATGTGGTAAGTAAAAAATACGAAGAAGATTCTTTGCTGCTATCTTTAGAAAGTGTTGATGATTAATGGGTTTCAGATTTTGGTGCTTCATTTCATGCTACACCTCATAGAGGTTATTTCCTTAATTATGTCCAAGGAAATTTGGGCTTGTTTATTTGGGGGATAATGAACCCTATGAGATTGTTGGAAATGGAAAAGTTAAGATTAAGTTGTAGAATGGGAATAATTGGCTACTACATGAGGTAAGACATGTTCCAAGGCTGAGTAGGAATTTAATTTCAGCAGGGCAACTCAGTGATGAGGGTTGTGTAGTTATTTTTAATGATAAAAATTGGAAGGTTTCAAAAGGTTCCCTTGTAGTAGAAAAAGGTGTAAAAGTAGGCACCTTATATCTTTGTATAGGTCATATTATTCCTTCCACTTTAATTATTTAAGAGAAAAATGAATGTTCAGGAACAATTGCTGCAGTTGAGCAGGGAGAACAAATAGCTGTTGTAGATTATGATACAACATTGTGGCACAATAGACTTGGGCACATGAGTGAGAAAGGTATGAAAGTAATTCATTCAAAGAAAGTTTTACCAGGTCTAAAATGTGTTAATGTGGATTTTTGTGAAAGTTGCATGTATGGAAAAAAAAAAAGAGAGTGAGTTTTGTGAAGAATAGGAAGGAAAACAAAAAGGAGAAATTAGAGCTTGTGCATATAGATGTATGGAGACTGGCTCAGGTATCTTCCCTTGGTGGCTCTCATTATTATGTTAGATTTATTGATGATGCAACTAGAAAAGTATGGGTGTATTTCCTTAGACATAAATCTGATGTATTTCAAACTTTTAAGAAATGGAAATGCTTGGTTGAAAATGAGATTGGTAAAAAATTAAAATGTCTCAGATTTGATAATGGTGGTGAATATTGTAGTCATGAATTTGAAGATTATTGCTCCACTAATAGAATTCATAGATAGAAAAATGTTCCAAGGAATCTACAGGAAAATGAAGTGGCTAAATGCATGAACATGACTATAATGGAACATGCAAGGAGTATGAGGTTGCATGTTGGTTTTTCCTTACGCATGTGGGTAGAGGTTGTCATTACTACTATATATTTGATTAATAGAGGTCCCTCTACTCCCTGGGACTATAGTATTCTAGAGGAGGCATGGACTAGTAAGAAGGTGAGTTATTCTTTTTTCAAAACCTTTGGCTATGAAGCATTTTCTCACATAGATTCTGAAAATAGAACCAAGCTAGAAGCTAAGTCAAAGAAATGTGTATATGTTGGATATGGAATTAATGAATTTGGTTATAGGCTTTGGGATTTTGAAAATTAGAAAATTGTAAGATATAGGGATATCATATTTAATGAGAAAGTGTTGTACAAAGATCTATTGTAACAACATGAGAAGAAAGAATATGATTATGCCATGCTAGATGATACTCCAAAAGCTAATGTTCCAGCCATTCCTTATGATTCATAAGAATTGCAACAACAAATACTACACACATTAGTGAGTGTTAGATAGTCAAAAAGGAAAATTAGATCTCCATAAATATTTTCTCCCTCTTTGTATTCAATTTTACCCACTGATGCTGGTGAACTTGAATGTTATGATGAAGTTGTGCAGGTAGATACTAAGATTCAATGGGAGTCTGCAATAAAAGATGAAATGGACTCTTTGCTAAAGAATAAGACATGGGATTTATGCAAGTTTCCTATAGGTTAAAAATATTTACAAAATAAGTGGGTTTACAAGTTGAAAGAAGAGGATGGGGGTAAGAAAATATTTAAAGCTAGGTTAGTTGTGAAAGGATTTGCATAGAAAAAGGGCATTGATTTTGATGAGATATTTTCTCCTATTGTTAAGATGACTTCTATCCATACTATTTTAAGTCTTGTGGCTACTGAAGATTTTCATTTGTAGTAGCTTGATGTTAAAATAGCTATCCTTCATGGTGATTTGGATGAAGAGATATATATGGCTCAGCCATAGGGGTATGATGTCAAAGGTAAGGAGAAATTAGTGTGCAAATTGAAGAAAAGTTTATATGGCTTGAAGCAAGCACCTTAGCAATGGTATCTAAAATTTAATAGTTTTATGCATGAGCATGGTATCATTGTGTTTATTTTAAGAGGTTGGATGATGATAGCTACATTATTTTATGTTTATACGTTGATGATATGCTTGTAGCTAGGTCTAACATGGATCACATTAAGGGGATGAAACACCAATTAGCACATGTATTTGTTATGAAGGATTTGGGGGAAGCAAAAAAAATCCTCGGAATGAAGATTTGCAAAGAGAGGAAGAACAAAACATTGACACCATCTGAAGATGATTATGTTGAGAAGGTGTTGCAACATTTCTCTATGGAGAATGCTAAAGCTGTTAGCAAACATTTACATGGTCATTTGAAGTTGACTAAGGAGATGTGTCCCAAGACAAAAGAAGAAGAGGATAAGATTTCCAACATACCCTATGCTTTAGCTATAGGAAGCTTGATGTATGCTATGGTATGTACTAGGCCAAATATTGCACATGTAGTGGGAGTCGTTAGCGGGTATATGAGTCATCTAGGAATTCAGCATTGGAATGCAATCAAATAGATTCTTAGATATTTGAGAGGAACATCCAATAAGTGTTTACACTTAGGGGCTCTACTACTAGTTTACAGGGCTATGTTGACTTATATTTGGTAGGGGATATTGATACCAGTTGGAGTACTATAGGTTATGTCTTTACTATTGGTGGGGTAGCCATTAGCTAGGCTTCTAGGTTATAAAAAGTTAATGCTTTATCCACTATTGAGGCAGAGTATGTAGCTACTATAGAGGTAGCCAAGGAGATGACATGGCTTCAGTTCTTCTTGAAAGAGTTGGGATATCCTCAGAAGGATAATTATTTGTTCATAGATAGTCAGGGTGCCATTCATCTTGCAAAGAATTCAGCTTTGCATTCAAAGACCAAACACATATAGTTGTAGTACCATTTCATTTGGTCAGTTTTGTAGGATGGACAGTTAAATTTGGAGAAGATACATAAAAATGACAATCCAACAGATATGTTGACAAAGGTAGTAACAAGGGAGAAGCTAAACTCCTCTTCAGCTTCAGTTGGTCTTCTAGACTGAACATGCATAAAAGAATAGTAAATTCCAAGGTGGTTTGATCCAGTGGGAGCCTCATGGAGTAGTAGCATACCTATATGATCAATCTCCAAGTGGGAGATTGTTAGTTTTTGGTGACTGATCAGGAAAGTACTATACATACTTCATAAATTTTTAGGGGCTCCAAAAAAAATATTTTTGGTACTATTCATAGATTATCCACTAAAGTAATAGCTAATTTATGGCCGGCATGTAGTAACCCTAAAGTGGTTTAATAATTGTATAAAAGGGCTTAGGGTTAGGGTTGTTTTATAGTGGTGATGTGAAATAGGTTCTTGTGATGATATTGAGCTGTAAGGGATTATGGATTGTAATCAGGTTTAATCACTGAATTGTAATAATTTTAGACTTGTTGTTTGGTGGATTTAGCCCAAGGATTGGGTGAACCATGTTAAATCGTAGTGCCTTGTGTTCTTTTTTGTGCAATCTATTATTTTCTATTATTGGTTATATTTCCATGTAATTGTTATTTTCAGTCCATGGTTTAATCCTAGCACTTTTTCTACTTGTGAGTTAGTTAGATATGACCCTTGCATATTCCAAACATGTTTCCATTCATGATCACATGATGTAATTGGGAAATATCATTTTCTTGTGGATCACCCAGCATCATTTCCACATTGATTTCTCTAGGACTCATGTTTGATGCTAAAGCAATCCTTGTGTGCTTATTTTAGTCAAATCCTATGTAATATTGGGGAAAAGGCCTTGATGTTCCTACTAACCTTGGAATATCCCTAATACTACTATATTAAATAAATTTCTCACACTACATGGTGGTAATTCTTTATGAACTACCCCATCCTTGAGCTTTAAGTGTATCGCACCACCCTTTCCATTTTGACCCATATAGAAAATTACTTGTTCATACCACCTTTTCACGCATCAGTACTAGCCACATCCTATACGTTCTCCTCCTACCCTACACATCTATCCTCTCTACACTCTCATTCCTCCACAAGCTCCTATCTACCATTCTATCATCTCTCCATATCATCCCAATCTCCTACACAATTGCATCTCCCTGAGTCTCCTAGAAATGTTTTTGTTTAAAGTTGTGCATATTATTTCTACATTCGAAGCAAGGTTATGATCGATCAGTGATATGTTGCACCATCTTCCTACATACCACATATGTTTCTCTATCACTTTACTTACCTTTCATGTCATGACCACTCACCTCCCCTACATTCCCTTAAATCTCTTCTCCTATTTTTCTTCAACATTTGCCTCACCTTAATTCTTTACATCACTCATCTTTTTCACTCATCATACATTTTTTGGGTCCTCCTTGCACTATCACATCTTTGGATCCATCCAATTATCAAAATCTCTTGATTCACTTCCCTTCTCCTAAACATTAATTTCATGTTCATTATCATAAACTTATAGGTCATGAACCCTAGGCTAAGGTTTCACCATCATAGTTTGCATTCATTTCCCATGTCCATCATCATAGTTTATGTTAATTTTATCATATTCACCACCATAGATTGAGTTCTTTTATCATATTCACCATCACAAATTGTGTTCATTTATCATATCCATCATCATAGTTTTAAGTTCATTTATCATGTGTTATCATCATAGACTTAAGTTCATTTATCCCATTTTTATCATCATATTTGGAGTTCATTTAATCATGTTCCATCATCATATTCTTAAGTTAATTTTCTCCTAGTTATTTTCATAGTTTATGTTCCTATAATTGTATTTTATTAAGTTTGAATTCCTTTTATCATATTCATTATCATATTTTTCATTCTTTTTATCATATTCATTATCATAGTTTTTGTTCCTTTTATCATTTTCATTATCATAGTTAATGTTCCTTTTACCATATTCATTATCATAGTTTGTGTCCATTTTATCATATTTTATCATCATAATTTACACTCATTTATTGTATTTCATCATCCTAGTCTACATTTTATTCTTTTTTATTACCTTTATTAAAAAGTCCATTCACTTTATCTTTCTTATCCTAAAAGTTGAAACACATTACATCCATAATCATATCCTAGGTTCATTTCTAGTTGTTTTTAGTTATCATAAACATCATCATAATAAAATTTTCCAAATCACATCATAAAGCACATCACATCCTACATCAAAGAGTGTCAGAACCATCCAAAAACTCAACATAAAATATATCACATCCTGCATCACAACATGCCAGTAACATCATATATCTCATAAACATCACATCTTGCATAAAACCATGTTAGTCTCTCTTCTATATCTAATCATATGCCTCTCATACAGACATACATGTAATAAAAAAATCATGACAATGTAAATCCATACATCCATATCCTACTAAAAAGAATGATCATATCTATATCACACCAACAAAGAATAAAAGAATAAATCATCCATTCCTACAAAAACACCAAAGTCCATCACAATCTAGATATCCAATTTCCATATAGTACAAAGACCCATATCAATACATTAGGTCTATACTTGCAAAAATACATCCAAAAATACATCCAAAATTACTATGTAGAATACAATATATCACTAATCCCCCTCATCCATTGCCTCCTTGTCATGAGACTCATAGGAACCTCTCTATACATTTGGTGCTGCTACTAATGGAGGTGGCAACCTCATCTTTCCTCCCCCAGTACCCAAGCTCTCTACCTCCTCCCTCCTCCCACTAACCCCCTATCTTGCCTCTAGCTCTACGTTGACTTTTGGCTTTGCCTTATATGCTGAGACCCACCAGTCCTCTACAAACCCCCACTACTCCATCCACTCTCTCCCCCTCCCTGCATGCTTGTATGGGTCCCAATTGTACCTAAATTTTTTGGCCATCTATAATGCTCTATCTGATCCACTAGCACCACTCCATGATATCTACCATGATAGAATTTTTCTCTCTCAATTAAATCCTCCACCTTCTCCCACAACCTTCTCAACTTTTCCAATCCTCTACCTATAGCCATCTATGCCCTTAGGGTCACCACCTCCACCACCAATCTATCCCTCTCCTCCTAGGTGATGTGCATTCTCACCTACAAAATTTGTCTTTCTAATGTCACCACCTCCAATACCCCCTCCAAGTGCCCACCATCCACCTAAAGTGTCTCAAACAATACCCCTACTCTATCTGCTTGTCCTTGTGCCACAACAAACTCATGTTTAAACTGATCTCGCTCTATCTTAAGTTGATCCCTTTCATGTTGTGTATCATGTAGTAGCTAGCTAGTCACCTCATGTGTCTACTATAGGTATACATACCTACTAGCTAGTCCATCATCCCTCTCCCTAATGATGAGCCACTTGCACCTCTCCCTCCACTTACTTGCCCCAATGGCCCCTGTCCACTCTCCTCCTATGGTCCCCTCTCCTTTGCTAGCCTATCCTCTCCTCTCTCAAACTGTGACCTCACATCCTCATATCTCCCCTCCCTCACAACCTTCTGCCTCTACCTTAGTGATACCTCCTCCTATATTTCCACCACTATCCATTATCATAATCCCCTAGAAACATATCTTCCCTACCTTACTCCTCAAGCAATATCTCCTACCACCATTGCTACTCTTGTAACCTAAGCCAGGCCTACTAACCTAGGGTGCTCAAAACCATCTTGATACTCCTATATTGAGCCCACATTTGTGACACCCCTAAACCAATCCAAATCTTATGGCTCTAGGTCTTGCCATGGCTATAACAATACCTCTCTCTAAAATACAAGCCCAAACATAGTGACTGGCTCTCACATCACATGCTAATACTAGTTCAATTCCCTAGGGAAACTTGTCACCATTTGAACTATCGTAGGGCCCTATCTAGATGGTGCTACTCTACAATGTACTCCCACCACCAAAAAATAAAATAGGGTGAAATAGTATATGGTAAATGTTGCCTCTTCTCTACCCATGGCTTGAGACCCATATATGGCCTCCATGTCACAACCTGGACCTCATCTATCTAGACTTTCTAGTAGTCCGCTTCCTCTACATGATGGTATGTAAGTGGATGACCCAAGTTGTACACCACCAACTCCTTTGCCTACCTCTCCCTCTACCCAATCAGCCTAAATGCCACAATATGCTCTTAGGCCCACACCTATAACAATGTAACGAACTGGACACTCTTCTCCTAGTGCCTTGCACCCTAATATACTATTTGATAAAGATCATGATACAACTCCACAAGGATCAATGAACCTAATGCCACAGGGACTCCAACATCCACAATATGTATAATAGTCAATATCAATGCCAAAGTAACTCCTATATCACCCATATCTAGGGAAATATAGCCTAAAACTAGCCCACATACATAGAAATAGATCTTCCTCTCTATAACTACTTGAACTAGGTGCTCATCTAAAGGAAACTGTCCACTCCAAATATGATATGACACTCTAGGCCCCACCAATCATTATACCACCACCTCTTATGTCATCTCCCTAGTCACCATCACTGGCATCCCTTGCATAGGTAACCTAAAGATCCTATAAACATCTTTTAAGGTCATTGTCATCTCCCTTCTTAGTAGGTTAGAGGTGCTAGTCTCACTATGCCATCACTCACATAGGGCTATGACCATTGCCATATATGTCCATGTATGTGGTAATCTAGCTAGGTACCCCAGATTAATACCATCAATCCTAGCCCAATGTGCAATTGTGAACTACACTCCAATGCATAGTATGACTGCCCATCACTCCTGTGACACTAGCATGTCTAATGTCCAATATATAAAAGCCAACAACATATTAGTTTTCATTTTTCTACATAGTTTAACCCTCATTCAAAAACCTTCGCCCCTCCCTCAACTAAGTTCCTTTTCTTTCTACACAATTTTACACTTTACCCTTTCCCTATGTTCCTGCCAACACACTCCCATCAGTGTGTTCTCATTAATGTTAGCACCCCATGATCCCACTATCACATTTTACCATGGGATCACTCTTTAACTATTTATTCCCCATAAAAACCCTATCTTTCACTCTTGCTATGAAAGATGCACCTCCCATGTTCCCACCACCATAGCTTTCAATAGGAATGTGACCCACCCATTACACCTACTGGTCAAACTTTTTCATGTTCTCGCATTGACCTTTTCCTAAAAACTACCCTTGACTATAAACTCATGTTCCTACAACTAGGAACATATTACTACTAGTGAGCTCGCTATTGCGCAACATATTGTTAGAAAATTTGCATTGTCGCACAACATTCCTAACCAATTCATGATCTCATGACAACTATTTTTGAAACCTATTTTTAACCTTTCCCTCTAACTAATTTTGTAGGATCATGGTCCTATTGATCCCTATAATGATCCCACTAGGCATATGCCTATGGGAATGCATTTTTTAAAGTGTAGTAATGTTATAAAAATAAATATAATAGTGCAAAAAGAAAGGTTTTTTTGATCCTACCAAATGGTCTAATGTTTGCCACACTCATACTCACCATATCACATCTACCCAATGCTCTTGTTGAGTTGTCCTTATGGACAGTGCTAAATGGTAGGAATTCTTTTGAGCTCCTCTCTTGAAAAGCTAATCTTGTGAATCAACTCCAAGGTTCCGAGTGATCTTGTGACCTACTGAAATCCACTTAGTTGAACATAAATATTTTTTTTCATGAGGAGGCCTTTGCTGGTTTGAATGATTTTAGATGAGATGTAGAATCTTCTCACTACTTCAAAATAAACACGCAAAAGAACTATGTTTTTGTATTTTTTGTTTTTATATGGATGCAATCTAACAATGCAACTAATATGAATTCCTAAATTAACAAGGGGTTAGTAAAGAAAATAACAAAAAAAAATTTAAAAATAATGTGAAAGTAAAATCGTAATGGACATAAGCTATAAAAACAATGCGTCTACAAGTTAATCTTTTGGAGAAATCAATGGGTAACTAATGAAAATAGGAGCAAGGCTTCCTTGATTCCACTGATGCAATCATCAATGGGAAACTTAACAACCATATGATTTTTCACTCTTCATCAAATCACAAGGCCATAGAAAGTGTGGTCATGTGAGATGAAGAATTATGCAAGCACAATTTGGTAATTTCTTCTTGAGCTAGATACATTAGAGAAATTTGTTAATCCATAGCAAACACTAGAATTAAAAGAGATCACACAACTAGAAATAATGCAATAAACTTTTGGCTCAATCACCATTCTATTAACATACATTCACAAAAATAATGACACAATTAGGCAAGAATCACTATACTCCAAATGCAAGCACCAAAAGCATAATATTATTGCAAAATAATGGCAGCCTTAGTTACATATTAAAATCCTATATTTATAAGAAATCATCTCCTCAATTTGTGTTGAGAGTGAGAGACATCTTTATGCAATAATATACAAAATAAACTTATTATGTACAAACTAACAATCTAACTAGTGTTGAGTAGGACTCCATCCATTTTTATATTCATTAATTGGATGCATAAGCCTTTACATGTCATAAAACAAAGAAGTTGAGAGAAAATAACAAGAAGAAAGCCTTCAATCAAAGTAGAAGTGTCAAAAATAGAATCTCAACCTTCACTAGGTGTTTGTTAGAGTTAAACTACTATCAAAATGTGTTTTTGATGCATGGAAAGCTCTAATATTGGAATTGACAATTAACTGGTAGTGCACCTTTAGAAAAGCACACCTTGGAAAAGTGCACTAGTGCACTAGAGCACCTCTAACTTCTTCAAAAATCTTCCAACACTTTGTGACAAAAAGCACACTGGCATAGTAGTAGAGTAGTGCACTAGTATAGTAGTGCACCACTGCACCTCAAAGGTCTAAAAATGCAAAAATTTCACCAAGTGTCAAAATTAAAATTTTGGCATCTGGGTTTTGTCCCCCTTCATACAAGAGCTATGTCTCGATGTTTTCCCCTTGAATTTATCAAAAATCTTAGTGACCTTGGCTACATGTAGTAGATCTAAGGCATTATATTTATCCTTGACCTTTTTCTTGTAGTTATCTACCTTTATACGAGTCTTAGCAAAATCCCTGAGTTTAATATCTAACTCTAGTAAGCCTCCTTCTATTCAGAAAGCCTACCAAATGTCATCATCGGTAGAAACTTCTTCAAAAATATTTCTAAATTTCTTGACTACTACCTCTACTTGTATCAATTTATCTCATGCATTGTCTTCAAATATGTCAAGACATGCATCACTATAATGTTTCTCTAGTTCCAAAATTTTCTCTTGGGCTTTGTCCTTGAGCCGATGAATCTCTATGTGTAATGACTCCATTACTGTATTACTATTTGCTATTTTCTCTATCTAGTCATCAATCAAATCTAACACTTCTATAGTATATACACCTATAAGCATTCTGTATCTGTAGTACCTATAAATCTTTCTACCAAGTATGTACCTCATCCATAATATTGAAATCCTACTTCAAAATTGCTACCATTTTATCCACATTCTCTTGCATAACATGAAGTAGCTTTAGAATTCCCTAGATGATCAGATTGCCCTCTTCCTTAAAACTTTTCTATCATTGTTGACATGCATTCAAAAATAGATCCAACTATACTGCTCCCCCATCTGTTCTCTCTAGTGCAATGTTCAAAGTCTCCTTAGTGTGTTTGGGATCCAAGGGACCAACCACTTTGGCTAAATATCATTTTAGGATTTCATTCTACCTATAAAGTATCATTAGTTATACCCCTTCTTGTTCCAAACTCCTAAACACCTCCTTCATCCCCATCATGACCATCAACTTAGTTGTATCTAATTTGGACTTTCCAAGCATAACCTCTTTGATTTGATAATCTTGTGGAGTCAAATCTTATACATCAGCATCAGGAGGAGGAATAGCCACTTGTTTAAATAAATCTTTACTTTGGTCACTGTTGATGAATTTTAATGCTTTGGCCTCTTTTGATGGGGATTTGAGTTTCCTTAGGATTTCAATCAACTCAATCATATCCTCTTCATTGATGTTAAATTGTGGACTTTTACTTCTTATCATTTCTTTTTTGTAACCACCTTGGAACTTGTTCCACTGAAGGCCTGCCTCTTGAGGATGGAGGATTTTTCTCTACCACCCCTTTTCCCTTATCACTCCTCTTTGCGGTTCTTTCCCTCTATGAGGGTTCTTCCTCTATAGTTTTTGTTTCTATAGAGCCTATAGTTCTTACCTTAGGATCTTGGGGAGCTTCTTGATGATATCAAACCATTTGCCCTTCCCCAGACATTTCATCAATTGGTATTTTCCATGCTTCTTCCTCCTACTCCTTTTAAATTTCTTCTTCTTCAGTACCTAGAGGTGGAGGGGTAGCAAAGCCTTTATCCTCAACTAAAACTTGCAATGGGGATGGAAGAGGAAGATCAGGACCTTGTGATTCTAGGGGCATTTGGATCCAATCTTTTTGTTGGGGCTCATTGGTAGACATATCCTAGATCTTATCTCCCACCAATTTAGTGCCTACAGGCATGAAATCAAAATTTGACATTTTAAATATGTTAGTACCCTCTACATATTTCTCACCAATCCATTGTTACATTTTATGCTTTAATATAGTCATCTACAGAGGTTCTTTTGGGATTAATGGTAGTGTAATAGTGGAACTTCTCCTTCTTTCCTGCTCCATTGCTCTTGCTAGCCAAGTTCTTGTATTCAAAGGTATATCATCCTCATCATCCTCCTCTTCATCATCTTCAAGGATAGGTTCAAGGATTGGTGGGATAGGAACCATTCTCTTCATCACCTTTTGCCTCTTCTTAACTAGAGTCTTGATCTTTCTTCCTTTCTTTGGGCTAGAAGGGGATACTTGTTCTATCTACCAAGGTGGAGAAACCTCTTGAATCTCAACTTCCATCTTTGTTTGGCTTGGTGTAGTAGTTAGTGGAAGTTGCAAGTCAATTTGAACCTATGGTGCCCCAGTATCCTTAGACCCTTGTATATTTATTTTTCCTCACTATGGGGGTGCCATGATTTCACCTTCCTCTAGCTCGAGTCTTTGAAGAGAACTCCTCTTTCTTTTCCCCTTTTATTTTCTCTTTGAAGTATGATAGTATCCGACTAGTCTATCAAGTTGGTATACCATTTTGGGCCTTATTGGTGATTGAGCTGCAAAGGTTGGGATGGTGACTTTCTTTCCTCTAACTTTGTCTGGGAAGGCTTGTGCATGGAAAATTACTATCTCAGGTATTGGATCAAGTTTAAATGGTTTCTTTATCCACTTCTACATCATTTTGATGGCATGCCTTGCCTGATGGTTAATATCATCTTTCTCTTCCCTGTCAACCTCATCATTCAAAATGGGTTATTCCATAATTTTATCTTTGTTGAACAAAGGGTCAAGTAGCTCCCCTGAGTCTTGTTACAATATCTACAATGGAATCTTTATTTTTAAGGCCTTTTTTTCCAAATACAAAGTCATCCTAAAATAATCCTTGATATAGACATTGTAGTCATTTGTCACATTTATCCAATGGTCTTCAATAGCTTCTTCATGTGTGAATGGTTTACCGGCTAGGTACTGTACTCTCTCAATATTATCAAAACATGGTTGTGGAGAATTATATTCTTCCAAGGGTTACTAATCCCATTCACACTAAAAAGAAGGAATATATTGCTTCTATTTCACTTGAAAAGGCCCTATGGTTAGAGGCCATGCCCAACATTGTTTACCTTGTTTTCTAACTAAGTTGTATGCAGATGAGAGTTGTCGAGCGATCTCTAAGAGAACAAGTCTATCACTAGGATACCTTGGAAGATTTTTGGGTTGACTGTAGTACGAGCTACCCTTATATATGTGAATTTTCTAAACTAAATGTAATATGCTCTGAGTACCATTATCTGTGCCACTACATCATTTGATAACCTCTTCACATAATCTCCTTCTGTGAATCTGATTATAGAAAATATGAAGGAATCATTAAAAATTTTGTATTTCTTGCTCTACCCTGAGAATATCTTCTTCACCAATTGTGGATAGAAAATATATGGCCAAGCATCAGGATCCTGCATGCTACCTTTCTTGTATAGCCCTGGATAGTCTATTGCTCTTGCAGCTAATAAGTATACCAAGTAGGATGTCATATAAAATTTTGTTTTTCTCTTTATCACCTCCAACTGTTCACACAAATTTTCACTCAAAGTAGTGGCCCAATCAAGTGGAATCTTCACTGTCTTGATAGTCTTGATAAAATGTACCATGAAGATATTTAGGTGTCCATATACCAACATACCCATTACTCTACTCAAAAGTATGATTGAGTACCCAATATCTTACTTCATATATCCCCTTGTCATGTCCAATTTACCTATTTTCTTCCCTAAAGGAGTCTTCTCTATAAGATAAGATGATTGGATGATCTTAGAAGCCTATTCTAATTGTTCTCTATACCATCTCTCTACTATCTCATAGGTTAACCTAATAAATTGATCTGCCCTCGAAAGATGGAATACTTTCTCAATGTTTTTGGGTTGTTGATCAAGAATAATCTCTCCTATAACACTCTTAACAAACCTCTCTTTAGGTACAAAGTGTTGTGTAATTGTCATAATGAGCTCTAAAGATTGCACTAACACCAGGTGATATGTTGCATTCACTAAACCTAAACAAATCAAAGCATAAACCATAGAAGATCTCTCAGTGGGTTTGTTACATATCTTCAAGAATTCTCCCAAATTTGTGTGTCCTAACTCTGTATCTCTAATTTTAGAGTTGTTATCATGACACCTTGATTTCACTGGAGGAATGTCTTGGAACTTGAAGACGACAAGTTTTGGTGCCATTTTCTTGCCCATGGAAGGAGTTGAAGAAGATGTCATTATATCATTATCTACACAAAAAGGATGTCCATTACTCTAATATTAAAAGAATATGGAAAATTCAAACCCTAGTGTTAATGTAGACAAAATCTACGAAGTGAAACTGCTCAAAAAACATAAAAACTTATTTTATCACTCAAATGTAGTAATTCAGTGCATCCAACACACCTAATTAGGTTTTCCTAATGCACATTTTTAAAACAAAACCTCCAACATATGAGGTGTACACTAGTGCACCTAATCAGGTGTGTAAGTGTGCACCCAAAAGTGATTGTTTTGCCTTTCAAAAGTTTTTTAATGCTTTTGTTGGTGTTAATGGGTGCACACTAGCACAACCAAGTTAGGTGCACTAGTGTGCACCCACTTGTTTTATTTTATCTTGTTTAAGTTTTTGTGTATTTGGGGGGTGCAGAGTAGCACACCATACTAGATGTGCCACTGCGCACCCCAGATAGATTTCTTTTTCAATTTAGGTTTTATGTGTTTAAGTTTTTTGTGAATATTTGGCGCACACTAGCACACCAAATTAGGTGCACTAGTGCACACCAATCTAACTTAGCTATTTTTCTTTTTGTGTGTAGGGTGTGGGAGCAAGCTAGAGGAGTGCACTAATAGAGGTGCAATAGTGCAGTTGTAGGTACAAATGTGAAGGTGGTAGAGATGAATGAGCTATCATGGCAAGAAAAGACAAACAAAACAAGGTACGGAAATGGGAAATCCCCACCCCATTAGATAGAGTTGGGGTCTTCAGCATAGCTGCATAGTTGCATAACAAAAAACAACCAAAAAAACACTTTTACCTATTTTGGGTGCACTAGCACACCTCAATTGGTGTGCCTTGTGCACCTAAAGTCCTTAATACTTATCCCTTTTCATTGAATTTTTTATTGATTTTGATCTTCAAGCTTTTTGGTAGGACTCAAACATAGACTAGGGGTTCATGGAGAACTTCAAGATGAATAGGATCTTGATTTTAGGAGTCAAAAAGAACTTTGAAAATGAACCACAAAAAATAGCCTCAACAAAAGGAAATAAAAAAAAATTCATCTAACATGTGTCAAACATCAACTGAATCTTGAACATTCAAAGAAAATTTATAATGACTTCATAGTCAAAACTTTAGGATCTAGAATCTCCAAGCTTAGTGTGTGCTTCATGTATTTATTCCCTTCAACATCTCAAGATGTGATCAATCAAAATCTTTTGACAACTCAAAAACAATCTTCCACCCCTCTTGGCTCATCCATTAGGAATCCTCATGAAGGTTGCCTATCGATGCTTTGCCTGTCTAGATGAGAGAATTAGTTTGAGGGATCTTAGTGGGTTATCACTTTTATTTTAACTTCTTGGTAATCCTTTGAGTTATCTACTCCATGTAGTTCATAATGTCATCATTTGATTCTTGGATGAAGAAATGTTTTCATTTGTATCTATTTATTAGATTACCACCTTTAGATACTTTAGAATCCTTCAGTCTTAACACTGTTCTTTCTTTTTATTTTATTATTTTCTTTTCTTTTTTATTTTATTTTCTTCTATATCCTAACTATGCTTACTTTGTAGTCAAGACATTGTTGTTGTTTCTTGGATTTGATCTTTGGTGAACATCCCTTGCGTTCCTCTTTTAGAACCTTTTAGAAACTCTCATGCCAAACAATGATCTTAGCAATCCTTTAAGAAGACCCATATGTTTGAACCAATTTGGGTTTGGACCATCCCTTGTTGCTTTGAACCTTGGTTTGATAACACCTGAGATGATTGATCTTCAAATTTGTAAAGTGTTGAGAAATTTTTGGTCTAGAATTAAAAACTCATGATTGAAAGTCCCCCTGTTACTGCAAGTAACATCTATTCCTCAGTTAGTATAAGACACACAATTGTCCAATTTTTTTGACAAAAAAAAACCTCTTCCTAAAATTAGAATGAAAAGATTATTTAGTAAGATATGTCAAGATAAAATATCAAGTGTACCTTACCCCCTAGACTAACACAACTTTAAAAGAAAACACACAATTGAAAGCAAATAGACATGTAGAAAATAAACACACTTGCACAAATAAAGTCTAACTAAAATTTATTTATTTATACTGGGGTTCTAGGCTTCAAAATAATTTTTTAGAAATTTCCCATTAACTAGCAATGGAACTAATTCCCCCTGTAAGGAATTGAGCCTTAAGTATTTTCTTTGAATTTTTTTTCTATTTGATAAGGACCAATCCACAAGCGTTGAAACTTGGTGTGGCTGCCCAGCTTTTCTCTCACCTTATCTCAAAGTAGAATAAGATAAAAAATCCTTAAGGATTTTGTTGTGGCCCTCTTTTCAAACAATCTCCTTATGAAAATTTTATGTTTAGCCATGTGCTCTAATTTAGTTGTTTGTTTCTTGTCCATCTCTAAAAGATTCATCAATCTGAAATGTACTTTGTCAACATCTTTAGCATACCCACTCATGAATTTCAAAATAGTAATCTTGAGGTTGAGCAAGAAAATTGGATCTTTTCTATAGAAAAGAAAACATGGAGAAGTCCCCAAAGCATTCTTGACCCTTACTCGATCTATCCATAGAGAATATTTGAGTTGCATATGCCAATCTTTTGGATTCTCCTTCAATAACCATCTTATTATTGTGATCAATTTTTTTTTGTAGATTCAACTACCCCATTTCCTTGTGAGTAATAATTTGAAGAGAACTTGATAATGACCTAATTTTCAAATTCCCATTACATCAAGAATACTGATGCAAAAACTTATCCTTTATCACATGCTAAAGTGAATGGCATCCCAAATCTAGTAACAATGTGTTCCTCCAAGAAGTGTGTTACCACCTTAGTAGTGCAATTTCTAAAAGTTTCTACTTCTATCCATTACGTACAATAATAAATGGCTATAATAATATAAGTGTTTCTAGTAGATGATGGTGGATTGATTGGACCAATAAAATCTAGCCCCCACTTTACGAAGGGGTTCACCTCATACATTAGTTGTAATGGCATTGTCGAATGTCTTTCTCGGTTAGTACTAGTTTGGAAAACATGACAAGAACACACATGTTCAAATGTGTCCTTGAATATCATGGTCCAAAAATAACCTAATGTTAAAATCATGAGCCATCACTTTTGTTGAACCATGTTGTGTACCATACTTATCATGAAATTGTTCTAGAACTTCCTTCACTTCCTCTCATCCCAATCATTTCAAGTAGATTCCTTCATAATTTCTTTCATACAACTTGTTATCATTCAACATATAGGATTTAAACTTCATTTTAAGTCCTCTATGTTGTGAACTATTCATCCAATTGGGGCATTGGTTCTATAGAAGATAGTAAACAATATCCTAGTACCAAACATTCGTCACTACACCTTGACCAATGTCAACTTGAGATACTATCATTTTCTTCTAATCTTCTCTATCTTTTTTATTTTCAAACTTAAATTTCTTTTCATTTCCAATTTGGTTATCAATTATCATCCTCGATAATCCTTAACCCCTGACTAATCTGATGGGTTGGATCTCTAGATCAAATTCTTGCAATATCACCATCCATTTACCTCATCCTTCACCAAGTTCAATTTGCATCAATAATGTCTTTACTACTAGATCAGGTATAATAGCATACACCTTGCTCCTTAGTATGTAATGGCAAAACTTCTTTATTGCAAAAGATTACTTTTCAAAGTTGGAATAATTTAACTCAGCATTTCTCAGATGACAACTCATAAAAGAAATAGGTCTTTCATCTTCCTTCTCCTTCTTCTGGGTTAGGATCCCAACACATGAATGTTCTGAAGCAAAGGAATATATGTTAAAGGGAAGCTCATAATTAGGACTTACCAATATTGGAGCCATAGAAATGGCTACTTTGATATCTTCAAATTATTTCTTGACCTTAGGAGCCCATTCTATTTTAGCCTCCTTTTTGAGTAAATCATTAAGGGATGCACTATCTCTACAAATCTGCTTATGAATTTTTGCACAAAATTTATCTTTCCAAAGAAAGACTTGAGTTCCTTCTGTCTATTGGGGGGTAATAACTTCAAAATGGCTTCAACTCTATTAGGATCAATGGAGATGTTAGCTTTTGAAATGACATGACCTAGGAGCTTTCCCTTAGTTACCCCAAATGAACATTTCTTGCAATTGAGAGATATACTGTACTTGCAACACCTATTGAACACATATCTTAGATTGACAATGTGAGTAGTTTGATCCTTTGAAAAGATAGTCAAGTCATCCATATAGATAACTATGCATTTATTAATCAATCCCTTAAAAGCTTCATCCATGGCTCATTAAAAATTTTTCCCCTACATTAATCAATCTAAATGGCATCCTCCTATAGGTGAAGGTTCCCCATTTGGTTGTAAAGGTTTTCTTTAGCCTATCTTCTTCTTCTACCATTACCTAATTATATCTTGAATATCCATCCAAGAAAGAAATCATTTTTGAACCATTCCAAATTTGTAAGACTTCATCTAGGGAGGGTAATGGGCAATTTTCCTTTTGAGATGCCAGGTTCAAATTATGAAAATCTATGCAAAGTTGAATCTGTTCGATCCTCTTTCATATAGGAACTAGATTAGCCACCTACATAGAGTCACACATAGGGAAAATAATCATAGCATCTAGTAACTTCTTGACTTCCTTCATTATTAGAGGTTCGAGGATAGGATTGACAGATTTTTGCCTTTGTCAAAAAAGTTTGGCATCAGGATTGAGTGGAATATCATGTGTAATAATCTGCAGATCATATGTCTTCAGTTCTTGATAGCTCCAGGCAATGACATCCTTATACTCTATAAGCAGTTTAAGCATGTCTTCCCTTTCTTGTAGATTGCATGCATTCCCAATTCTTACCATCTTAGGATCATCTTTCCTTCCTAAATTGTATGAATCACATTCCTCAATCCATTTCTCTTTAGTGGTTCTTTTATTAAATGTTGATTCATCATGATCAAAAATGTGCTCCAAATTGATCATCCCCTTAGGAATAGTATTAGTTTTCAAATTCAAGATTCCATCTTCATCTTGAGTTGCACTATCCTCAAGTGTGTCATCTAGAGTGTCATCAATCTCTTGTCCCTTAAAGTGGCCATTGCACATAAAAAATTCAAGTATATGTTGATCATCTTGAAAAACTTCAAATTTTGTGATATTGTTAGGAATAGATGGAGTAGCAACCAATTCAACTAAATTTTTTTTTAAATTTTTTCTTTCAACTATTTGTAATGCACTTGCTGAAATAGCGAGGGCATTTTCTACCATGTTTTCCCTTCTTGGAATAGACTTTATGTCCAAAGCTTCAAAATTGTCTAGTAGATCCCATACCATTTTCCTATAAGCAAGCAACCTCTTATCATTACAAGAATATAATGATTTCACTTGTCAAATAACCAACTAAGAATCTCCTTCAACTATGAGAGCTATAACCCATTTCTCGAGTGCAAAAAGAAATCCTCAAATCAATGCTTTGTATTTTTCAACATTTTTAGTACATCTAAATTGCAATAGATATGCTACATAGAAAGACTTACCTTTTGGACTAATCAATTCAATACCTACACTGGCTCCTGATTTGCATTTGGAACCATGAAAGTGAATTGTCCAAATTGGGCTTTTCTTGGGTTTTCTAACCTTATGCTTATTTGTCCTTAGTTTTTCCTTTACCTGAGCTTGGAAGGATTGCCTCTTGGGTACCCATTGTAATATTTTGCAGGGTGGGCTTACTAATTTTCCATTGTCATTCTTCAAAATTGGGAGCATATGTTTTTCTTGTTGTCTTGAATTTTATCTATCAATTCTTTGAGTTCATCCATTTTTGGGTTTAGGATGGATGACCATCAAAATCAATCCCTAGCCTTTTATGTGCCATCTTCTTCTTTCTAATTTGATCATTTTGGTGGAGGAGAAGACAAGCCTCTGCCATCTGAAGAGGTGTCACTATATGATGCATTTAGATCTTTGGTTTCCTCTTCAAAATCTTCAATGGCATCAGGCATGTTTGTAAGAATTTAGTTTTTTGTGGGTTCATTTTGTGGATCATTGACTTTCTTTACTCCCATAATTTATGTTAACACCTTAGCAACTGCTTCTTGACATGATGAGCATCCAAACTTTGAATGACTAACTTTATGTAATCGATAAAATCCTAGAAGGAGGAGGATATTAGGGTTAGCTTCACCTCCTAGAAATTATAAATTAGCCATCATATGGTCTATGAATAATGTTATGACCTCATCTTTTGGGGTTCAAATTATGGAATCCATATCTTGATCATCTGATATTTTGGTCGAAGTTGTATCAAAAACTATTACCTTGTAGGATCCTAAATCTATTTGTAAGAAGACTATCTCATTAGGAGCATTATACTCTATAATCATCTTTTTTAACTTTAGCTCTACATCTATTATTATTTATTTGTTCAAACCTTTCCATGGTAACCAAAGTTGAGTGAAATCTATGGAAAACCATCCCCTTAAGCACTTCATCCATTCTCTACTTAGGAGTAACCCATATTTTTTTGGGATATCAACCACATGTATATCAATGACATCTTGAATCCATGGGTTGACTGTTAACTATATTCACACATCTTTTAGTATGCCTATGACCTTTACCTCTATTTTGTCCAACTGTATCACTATTCGATTGCTAGGTTGAGGGCTAACTCCTAAATTTTGTGCTATGGACAATGGCATGATGTTACATGAAGCTCCTAACTCAAAAAGGAAATTGTGAAAATTCTTCCCATATATTCTAATACTGAGCAAAAATGGGGCCACCTCAACCTTGTCTTTAAACATAGTGGGCAATGCCTCCATAGCATTAACTTGTTGTGATACTATATTTTGAGGGGTAGTATTCATATTGTAGGAGGTCTTTGTATCATCTAGGGTCTTCATAGGCACTTCTCATTGTTGTGGACAATTTTGCAACATGTCAAACTTGGACATGTTGACCTTTGATTGCTTCGGATCTTCTATGACACTATACTTTTTAGTAGACCAAGCAAGGTTTTTCAATATTTTTTGTACATTTCCTTGGTTCTAATTTTTTTATCCACTGTATGGTGGTTTAACTAGTACCAAATTGTTACTCACTCTTAGATCGAGAGTAGTTGGTTGTAGTACAGGGTAATTCCATCTGTCAAAGATTCCTTTCTACTTCTCAAGTTGTACATATTCCAATTCTCATTACAAAAAGGAAACATCTCTTCATGCTAAAGGTCAAGTTCTTGGCTAAATGGGAATGAAAATTCTTCATTGAATGGCTATTCTACCTGTGTACTTTATGTAGAATCATATGATTCTAATAACATAGCATTAAATTTCACTTGGGGGACATTGTTGTTTACCTACAAATTTTGAGTCATTTCTTGATTTCCATCATAGTATGGACCATCTTTGTTAGATGTGTTTTGACCATTGTCATATTGATTGATATTTGTGTACTGAACATTATTGTTGTTATTGTCTGCATGAATGCTTCAATTATTCGGATGGGTATTTCACTATCAGTTCTATATGTGGAAGCCATTATTATAGTCAAAAGGATTCAAGTTGTTTCCTCCATTATTTTTTCCTATTTTTTTTTCCCACTAGTGTTGTTCCCACTAAAGTTCCTATTATAATTTTGGCCATAATTGTTGTTGTAAGGACCAACATTGTTTCTTTGAAGATAGTTATTTTTTCCTTGTGACAACCTTAGACAAGTTAGCTTGTTGTTCATCTATGACAGTCTTTTTCATCTGACCAAACTCATAAATAAAGCTATTGTCTACTTTGGCGAGGACTGTTGCCTTTTGTTCAAAGAAGGAAACTTTTAGAGGTTCATACCTTAGATATGTTAGAGCAGGATTTTGTAGAGTAGGTGTTTGTTGTAATGGAACTAGATTCATAGGTATGATTTGACTAGGCATCATAAGTACTCTGATAGGGTACATTGGTATTACCATGACAACTTGAGCTTGAAGCATCAATCCTCCTCTATTAGGATTGGCTTTCTTAGTAAAAGTTATTTCTTTTGCAAAGACTTTTTCCAATGTATCAATATTTGTTGCAGGAAATCTTCTCTGAAAGATAGTAGTAAGAGGGTCCATAGCTTTTAGGTAAGTCTAAATAATTGCTTCAACTAGTATAGTGTATGGTATTTCTAATTTGTGATATGCCATATGAAAGTGATGATTGAAGCACAAAATTGTCTTAGTTGGGTTCATTTTAATTGATATAAATTGTTGATGTATCACCATTGGGTTGATAAAAGTTTTGAATTGTTCTAGGAACAATTTTTCAAAGTTTTCCCAATCTCTAATACATCCAGGTGGCAAATTGACATACCAATTGTAGGAAACTTCCCCTAGAGAGGAAGGGAACAAATGAAGGACCAAATCCACATTGGCAATCTGCAAATTTTTTTGAATACTTTGATGTGGTCTCCAACAGTTCATGTTTCTCCATAAATGAACCTTAGGAAAAACTTATCAAGATTCTTAGGGAGGTCATGGAGTGCACCTCTCAAGTTAATTGGTGAGTCTACAACATTTGTGAAAAAGGCCATTGGAATATTTGGTTAACCCAAGGGTGATGGTTGTTTATCACTGTGAGGCTTGTAGAATTGGTTAAGCTCAAGAAACTCATGTGTGCTTGGGGAAGATCTCAAAGCTCACTAAAATGGGGATTTTGGATCAAAATCCTCTAGTTTGCATCAATTCTAGAATAAGGTCACCTCTACAAAAGCACACTTTCTCACAAATAAGGTGCAACTTAAAATTTAGCATAGCAGTGCACCAGAATTTTCCAAAAACCTTAAAAAAAATTTTGAACTTGTAAAAAGTGCAATATTTCAAAACTTTGGCAAACTTTCTTCATATTCCAAAAATCAAAATGGTAGCCCTCCTCCATTTCCACTTTTGTTGAGTTGTCGTTATGCATGATGCTAAACAACAAGAATTCTTTCAAACTCCTCTCTTGAAAAGTCAATCTCGTGAATCAACTACAACGTTTTGGGCGATCTTGCAACCTACTAGAATCTACTCAGTTGAAGATGAATGTGTTTGTTCCCAAGGAGGCCTTTGCTGGTTCAAATGATTTTGGATGAGATGTAGAATTTTCTCACTACTTCAAAATAAACATGCAAAAGAACTATGTTTTTGTATTATTCTTTTTTTTATATGAATGCAATCTAACAATACAACTAATATGAATTCCTAAATTAACAAGGGCTTAGTAAAGAAAAAAAAAAAAAATTTAAAGCAAATAACATGAAAGTAAAATCCTAATGGACATAAGCTACAAAAACAATGTGTCTATGAGTTAAGATTTCAAAGAAATCAATGGGTAACCAATGAAAATAGGAGCAACACTTCCTTGATTCCATTGATGCAATCATTAGTGAGAAACTTAACAACAATATTATCTTAAACTCTTCATGTCAAATTGCAAGGCCATAGAAAGTGTGCTCATGTGAGACAAATAATTATGCAGGTACAATTTGTTGATTTCTTCTCAAGCTAGATACATCAGAGAAATTTGTTCAACCATAGCAAACACTAGAATTAAAAGAGATCGCACAACCAAAAATAACACAATAATCTTTTGGCTCAATCACCATTCCATTAACATACATTCACAAAAATAATGACACATTTAGGCAATAATCAATACACTCCAAACGTGAACACCAATAGCATAATATTATTGCAAAATAATAGCAGCCTCGATTACATATTACAATCCTATATTTATAAGTAATCATCTCCTCAATTTTTGTTGAGAGTGAGAGATATCTTTACCCAATAATATACTTTTAATTTAATAAAATAAACTAATTATGTACAAACTAACAATCTAATTGGTGCTTAGTAGGACTCCATCCATTTTTATATTCATTAATTGGATGCATTTGGAAGTCTCAAAAATAGAAGCTCAACCTTCACTAGCTATTCATCAAAGTTAAACTACTATCAAAATGTTTTTTTGATGCATGTAAAGCTCTAACCTTGGAACTCACAATTAACTATCAGTGCACCTCTAGAAAAGTGCACCTTGGAAAAAGTGCACTAGTGCACCTACACATGTCTAACTTCTCCAAAAATCTTCCAAAACTTTGTGAAAAAAAGCACACTGGAACACTAGTATAGTAGTGCACCAGTGCACCTCAAAGGTCCAAAAATGCAAAAAGTTCACCGCGTGTCAAAATTGAAATTTTGGCATTTGGGTTTTGTCCCCCTTCATACTAGAGCTATGTCTCAATGTTTTCCATTGAATTTATTAATAATCTCAGTGACCTTGGCTATATCTAGTAGATCTAAGTCATTATATTTATCCTTTACCTTTTGCCTCTAGTTATCAACCTCTATATGGGTCTCAACAAAATCCTTGAGTTTAGTATCTAACTCTAGTAATGTTTTTTTTGTTCTAAAGGCCTATTAAATGTCATCATCAATAGAAACTTATTCAAAATATTTCCTAAATTTCTTGACTACTACCTCTATTGGTATCAATTTCTATTGTGCATCATCTTTAAATATATCAAGACATGCATCATTATAATGTTTCTCTACTTCCAAAATGTTCTCTTAGGCTTAGTCCATGAGCTAATGGATCTCTACGTGTAATGATTCCATTACTTTATTACTATCCACTATTTTCTCTATCCAATCATCAAGAAAATCTAACTCTTCTATAGTATATACACCTATAAGCATTATGTATCTTTGGCCCTTTATTGCCTATAGTACCTATAAATCTTTTTGCTAGGTGTGTACCTCATCCATTATATTGAAATCTTGCTTCAAAATTGCTACCATTTTATCCACATTTTCTTGCATAACATGAAGTAACTTTAGATTTCCCTAGATGATAAGAATGTCCTTTTCCTCAAAACTTTTCTATCATTGCTGACAAGCATTAAAAAATGGATCCAACTATACTCCTCCCCCATCTATTCTCTCTAGTGTAGTGTTCAAAGTCTCCTTTGGGTGTTCAAGATCCATGGGACCAACCACTTTGGCTAAATATCCTTTTAGGATTTCATTTTGCCTATGAAGTGTCATTGATTTTTCCCCTTCTTGTTCCAAACTCCTAAACACCTCCTTCATCCCCATCATGACCATCAATTTAGCTATATCTAATGTGGGCTTTCTAAGCATAACCTCTCTGATTTGATAATCTTGTGGAGTCAAATCTTCTACATTAGCTTTAGGAGGAGGAATAGCCACTTGTGCAAATAAATCTTGATTTTGGTCATTGTAGATGAATGTTAATGCTCTGGTCTCTTTTGATTGGGATTCAAGTTTCCTTAGGACCTCAATCAACTCAATCATATCCTCTTCATTGACATTAAATTGTGGCCTTTTACTTCTTGATGTTTCTTTAGGTAACCACCTTGGGACTCATTACACTGAAGGCTTGCCTCTTGAGGATGAAGGAGTTTGCTCTGCCACCCCTTTTCCCTTATCACTCCTTTCCGAGGTTCTTTCCCTATGTGAGGGTTCTTCTTCCTTAGTTTTATTTTTTGTGGAGCCCATAATTCATACCTTAGTGTCCTGGGGACCTTGTTGAGGATATTGAACCATTTTCCCTTCCCCAGACACTTCATCAATTGATATTTGTTGTGGTTCTTCCTCTTACTCCTTTTAAATTTATTCTTCTTTAGTACATGGAGGCAAAGGGGTAACAAAGATTTTATCCACAACTAAAATTTGCAATGGGGATGGTGGAGGAAGCTAAGGACCTTGTGATTTTGGAGGCATTTGGGTCCAATCTTCTTGTTGGGGCTCTTTGGTAGGTGTATCCGAGATCTTCTTTCCCACCAATTTAGTACCTACAAGCATGAAATCAAAACTTGACATTTTAAATATGTCAGTACCCTCTACATCCTACTCAACAATCCATTGTTGCATTTCATCCTTTGATGTAGTAATTTGCAAGGGTTTTTCTAGGATTGATGCCAGTGTAATAGTGGAACTTCTCCTTCTTTCTTGCTCTATGGCTCTCACTAGCTAGGTTCTTCTATTCAGAGGTACATCATCCTCATCATCCTCCTCTTCATCATCTTTAGGGATAGGTTTGAGGATTGAAGGGATAGGAACCATTCTCTTGATCACCCTTTGCCTCTTCTTAACCAAAGTCTTGATCTTTATTCCTTTCTTTGGACTAGAAGGGGATGCTTGTTTTGTCTTCCAAGGTGGCCAAACCTCTTGAATCTTAGCTTCCATCTCTATTTTCCTTGGTGTAGTAGCTGGTGGAAGTTGTAGGTCAATCCAAACCTATGGTGCCCCAGTATCCTTGAACCCTTGTAAATTTACTTCTTCTTGTTGTAGCAGTGTTAGGATTTCACCTTCCTTTGGCTTGACTCTTTGAGGAGAACTCCTCTTTATTTTTCCCTATCCTTTTCTCTTATGAAGATGATATTATCTAACTATTCTATCAAGTTGGTATACCATTTCAAGCCTTATTGGTGATTGAGCTACAAAGGTAGGGATAGTGACTTTCTTCCCTCTACCTTTCACTAGGTGGGCTTGTGCATGGAAAATTACTATCTCATGTATTGGATCAAATTTAAATGGTTTCTTTATCCAATTCTACATCATTTTGATGATGTGCCTCATGTAATGGTTAATATCATCATTCTCTTCCCTATCAATGTTAGCATTCTTAATGGGTTGTTCCCCAATTTTATCTTCATTGAATAAAGGGTCAAGAAACTCCCCTGAGTCTTGTTGCAATATCTACAATGGAATATTTATTTTTAAGGCCTTTTCTACTATATACAAAGTCATTGTACAATAATCCCTGATACAAACATTGTAGTCATTTTTCACATTCATCCAATGGTCCTCAATAACTTCTTCATGTGCGAATGCTTTACCGGCTAGATGTCATACTCTCCCAATATTATCAAAACATGGTTGTGGAGAATTGTACTCTTCCAAGGGATAATGATCCCATTCAAACTCAAAAGAAGGAATATATTGCTTCCATTCCACTTGAAAAGGCCTTATGGTTAGAGGCCATGCCCAACACCATTTATGTTGTTTTCTAACTAAGTCATATGCAGATAAGAGTTGTCGGGTGATCACTAAGAGAACAAGTCTATCACTAGGATACCTTGGAAGCTTCTTTGGGTTGACCATGGTACCAGCTACCCTTAGATATGTGAATGTTCTAAACTAAATGTAATATGCTCTAAGTACCATTATCTTTGCCACTACATCATCTGATAACCTCTTTGCATAATCTCATTCTATGAATCTGATTATAGTGAATATGAAGGCATCATTAACAATTTTGTATTCCTTTCTCTACCTTGAGAGTCTCTTCTTCACCAATTGTCGATAGACAATATATGGCTAAGCAGTAGGATCCTACATGATACCTTTCTTGTATAGCCCTCGATAGTCTGTCATTCTTGCAGCCTATAAGTATACCAAGTAGGATGTCATGTAAAATTTCATTTTCTCTTTGTCGCCTCCAAATATTCACACAAATTTTTACTCAAAGTAGTGGCCCAATCAAGTGACATCTTACCCATCTTGATAGTCTTGATAAAATGTACCATGAAGATATTTAGGTGTTCAGTTGTTGGTAGACCCATTACTCTACTCAAAAGATTGATTGAGTACCCAATATCTTCCTTCATACACTAGTACATTTTAGCAAATATGTGACTATGTGACTAAAACTTATAGTCACGCCACTAAAACCTTTAGTCATGTGACTAAAACTAATCACATTCTACTATTTCGTTGCAATTTACAACTATGTGTGACTAAATATGTGACTAATTTGATCAAAAAGTAAAATAACGAGATCAATTAAATAGAATGACTAAATAGACTATTAAATATACAACCAAATAAGTGACTATACAATTAGTCACCTACAATTAGTTGCCTAAGCACAAACTACTAAATAAATTAACAAATAAATGACTAAACAAGTGATTAGATAATTACACATTAAATTTACTTCCTCTCTTCAATTTTTCTATTGTTTATTTATCAATGGATTACATTGATTTTATTTTTCATAATTCATTGATGGTCCTTGGATCTTCTCTATCTGATACTCATTGTGGTTTCACTTTGAATCTACCAAGATACATCACACTTTGCAGAATGGCTTGAGAGATTTTATTCACCATTTTAGGAGATGTAACATCATTTGAAAATTATGAAAGGAGTCACTATATATTGATTACTTTTAGATGATCTTTTTTTTTAAGGTGTTTTAATTATTGTCTTCCTTTGTCATGTGCATTTTGTATAATGTTTTACTCAAAAAATAAATGCTTGTTTGTTCGATAAATTAAATTTTGATCACTTTATAATGGATAGCTATCCACAATTCTCTAGATAGATATATTTAAGATATCTATGCTAGTATTTTTTATTTTTTTAGGCAAAGGTGGATGTGCCATTATATATATATATTGTAGAAATACAATGTTTAGTTTATTTGATTTATTTTGCAAATTGAGAATTCCTAATTGAAGTACAAATACGAAATCTCAAATTTTCCATGCGTCTAGAGAAAATTGCAAGGGAATTCTTGTGACAACTCCAACATTGTGATTGTTGCCAATAACCAAATGTTATTTTTTGTTGTGATATTTCTTTTTAAAATTCAACTATGTAGTTTTTTTAGTCAAACTTATTAACCAATATTTCATGCATAGTATTTCATATAAATCCATATCTAAAAGAAAAAATAGAACACTAAAATCTCTTTCTTTTAAATAATACTTATAAAAATGAAATAATCAAAATACCTTCCTTAATAATAATAATAATAATAATAATAATAATAATAATAACTACTCAAAACTATCTAAACATTACCTATAAAAAAAACATAAACAAAAACTGCTAAAACATTGAAAAATAATCATATTGCCATTTGTCGGATCTTCTGCACCCAAACTGCTTTGCTACTTACTAGCCTCTCCAGCCAAAAATCTGCAACTCCATGGTGTCATTTTCTACACCAAGCACCAAAAAACTTTTCGCCATGCATGTTGCCTTCTCTATGTGTGCGGATTTCATTGTGTACAAACCTTAAATTGAAATCCAAATTCCTTTGAATCAAATGCTGGATTGCTTCAAAATGATCATGCTCGAATGAGGTTTATGACTACAGCAGATTGCAAGTAAGCATGTTGGATCACATCTAATATGACTATTTTACATCCCTACAGCTTTGATGGAATTTTTGATTATTATCAATAAGTATCTCGAAGTGTTTCTGTAGACACGTAAAATCTTTAGAAAATAAAGTATTTTTATTTTTTGAAAAATTCCTGATGACATCATCATTTATTAATTAATTATTTATTTAATTAATTAATTTATTTTTATGCCATTAAATCCCTTTATCTTAATTAAAAATATTTAATTAAGTTATCCCTCCCAAAAATGTTTAAATCTTATTTAAACATTATTTCCTTATTTATTAATTATTTAATTAATAAATTGACCAAAAAACCCAAAATAAATAAATAATTTATTTATTGCCCAAAACTTGGCCAATTCCTTAAGACCACTAACCTCTTCCAAAATCTTCTAATCCTTCTTTAATTTTAATTAAAGGCTAATCCCATCATTTCCTACCCCTAATCCCAACTCAAAATATTTAATTAAGATTAAATATTAATCCTCATGTTTATTAAAAAAGTTTTAATATACATCTCCTCAACCCAAACCCTTGAAATAAATAAAACTTTATTTATTTCTTAAAAATCTAATTTATCCTCATCCTAAGAAGTTCAAGACTCTTCTAGAAAGTCTTCATCCTCATCTTAGGAAATTCTAGACTATTCTAGAAAGTCTTTATCCTCATCCAAAGTTTAGACTCTTCTAGAAGATGTCTTTAAACCTAATCCTAATCCCCTCCTAACCTTGTCACATTCCCTAAAAATGGGTTAAGACTTACTAACCCAAGCCAAAGTTAACAAATATCTCCTCATTCACCCACCCTCATTAAATGTCATCCACTTGACTATCCCTAAGCTAATCCTAAAGTATCCTAATCCATCCTCTAAGCAGTTGCACAAGCCTAAGCAAGCTTAAAACCCTCCTAATCAAGCCCAAGTCGAAATTGCTCCCATCTCCCTCAAAATATCTCAACCATAAAACTTTATGAAGCCCACTAGGCCATAAATGACTCTTCCAAGCCCTTTTATTGCTCTTACAAGTCATTATGAGGGTCTTTATGAAGATTTTATCCCTTGAGCCTCCTTTGTTGACTCATCCTTCCCCTTTCCTCCATCCTCTCACCATGTGACATGTGTCACTCCTTGATTGGTTGTAAAGAAGCACAATCCATGTGCTCTCCTCTCATGCAATCTGAGCCCTCCATGAGATTTTTCCCATCCTTGCATCTTAGCCCTCAATCCCTCAAGCGTCTTGCCTATAAATTGGATCCTTCCCCTTTGCAAAATAACACAATCCATGAAGTAAAGTCATAATTCCATTTTGAGAAGCCATTTTACATCAAAACCATACACTCACACCCAAATTCCAACTCCATTTGAAGCCCTTTTTGAAGCATAAAGCTTGAGCATACATCCTATCTATTTAGACAAAGCTACTCAACAGGAGAGCTTCTCATTGAGAGAGCCCATTAATGGCTCATATTCTCAATTGAGAGCTCATCTTAGTCTATCTTGAAGTTTATGAATTTTGTTTAGTTTCTAGAAGCTTTATTTAAATTTGGTTTCTATTAGCATAATAACATTGCTCATATACATTTTGGCATGCCCGGTGGGAACCCACATGGGTCATCTTCATTAGCTTTTTTAGTCAAGTTTTGTATGTCATTTGCAGATTTTGGCTAATTTTGCTTCTTTTTGTGATTGGTAGGATTGTATAAATTGGTTTTGTAGGTCTACATGAGCATGAAGAATACAAAGGAACTCATAGTCTATCTCATAGTGTTTGCAGATTTTTCAAGCTTATAGGTGGACAAAGCACTTGGAATTCTTCTTCCTCTTCTTGTCTATATTCTTCTTATTCCATCTACTTCTTCTTCTTCTTCTTGCGGGAGATCTTGACCATTCTTTTTTAAGGAAGCAAAATCATAAACACTTCTTTTTAGTGCTTAAAATGAACCCCCAAATCATACTTAAATCCATTTAAAAAATTAAAATTTTGCAAAAAGGAAAAACAAATTTAACAAGTGAAACTAAACCAATCCAATCATTTGCATCCTTGCAACATCAAGGTTTTATATGCATTCATGCAAAGTTAGGAACACTTCATTTTTGGAAATTTAAAAAGAACTTCAAGTCTCCATTTCAAAAGGTTCAAAATCAACACTGAGTGCACACTAAAATCTAAATCAAACTCAAATCATCAATCAAGGATAAAATGAACCTCATTTGCAAATATTTTAAAGTTCTTTTAAAAATCTCATGAAAACTAAGAGTCCTAAATGGTTGCCAAAAATTGTCCTAAAAGCTTTGTTATTTGTTCCAAACAAATGTCTTGTTGCAAAATCTTGAATGTTTCTTAGGTTTTTCATGCATCAAAACAATCTAAGAATATCATTTTTGAGCTTAAAATATGCAAACTAGAACACAAAATCTTGAATGAAAACCAAAGTCCAAAGAGTCATTTTCACTTTTGAGTCCAAAACAATCTCGAATGATCTAAGGTTAAAACAAAGCACTTCAAAGTTCTTAAAACAACACACAAATTCTCAATCTTGAATGCTCAAAGGAAAAAACTTGAATGTTTAATCACTTGTCTTTGAATGCATGTTGCTAAAATCACTCTTGAGTGCCATGGATTAAAATCAAGTTTGTTTTTTTTATGAATGCATGATTAAAACAACAAATCCAATCTTGAATTCCATAGATGAAATAATCATCTTTTGGGGCATAAAATGAATCCACATTTTTTAAATCTTCTAAGTTATAAAAACTAATAAAGACGCTTTGAGTAAGTTTGTAGTTGGACTCACCCTCTTCAATCACCCATCAATTTAACCATTGGTTGCAATCTCAGTGCCATCTATGGGGATGGGTCTACCTAAGAGGGTGTTAAGTGCTCCACAAAGATCAAACTCCACTCACTTGGGTCTTTAGTGGTTTTTCTAAGTTATAAAATTCCTTGAATGTGCATTAATCTCGCTCACACTTCATTTGGGCATAAAAATTGGACAAATCTTGACATGGAGGGCCTCTGGGCACGTGCTTGGCAATCGAGTTTCACACATCTTTGTTTTGGGCTTAAAACAAACTCACACTCAATCTTGAATGCCTAACAATCAATGAACATTGCGTGGTTTGGACGCATTTTCAATGATGCTCGCATTTCTTATGTTGACGATCTCTCAACTTTCATTATGCTGATGATGCTGTCAAATTGGAATGAACATTGTATGCCATAATCACAAGTGTCTTCAATCATAGCTTACAAAATTTAAATCATCAATTGGAATAAACACGTGTCTTTTAAAGCCCAAGATCATGTATGTGGTCTTGTTTTACACTTTTTAGGAGGCCTGCTTGGGGATTTCATCACCCCTTGGGATGACCTCAACTCCAACGTTCTGATAGAGTATAAAAATCAAGAGGTGAATCCAAAGACACCTCTCTTGGAATCAAGATTTTGTCACTTGAGCTAAGCCTCAAGGAACTTTATACCCTTGAGAAGTGAAAGAGGAGAAGTGGGTTATCGCTCCTCTCAACTGTGTGACATCTTTTTGGTTTCATCTACGGATTTGGGCCTCATGTACCTTGCGTATATCAAGGACTCCCTCGCTAAACCAAATTTCATCCTTGTAGAAAGCTTCCTAGGATGTTGGTGTGTTTGACGTGCTTGCTCCAAACTTTTGTCTTCTTGTTTGTTCATAGCTTTTGAATGAATGTTTGCCAACTTTGGTCAAAATCCCAAAAAAGCAAAAATATCCCAACTCAAGGCATACTTAGCCGAGTCACTGCCTCATCAGAATATCATCCAAGCTCCCCTGCCGCAAATGAATCTATCCAGTTCTTTGCTTTAGAAAAATCTCAAATCCAAAGTCTCTCCAAATCACCCCCCCCCAGCCAGCTAGCAACCCAATCCAAAATCACACCCAAACCTTTAGAAAGTTGTTGTCATTCTGCTAGAATTTTCTATCCACTAGCCTCACCAAGGTTATCCCTTTGACAGAGCTTTGTCTAGGGTAATCTAGCTTTGTCACTTGTTATCCCTCATCACCTTGAGCTAAAGGTTGGGATCCACAAGTGGTCAATCTCATGTCATGCCCATAGGATCATTAGTCTATCCTTAGGTTGACACAATCTCCACTAATCCAGTGCATAGGAAAGCAAAACTCTCACTTTTTGATAGCATGCCCTTGAAGTCTTCCATCCATAGGAAAGCCAAAAATCTCCAACCAATCCTCCTTAGGTCTATCATACAACTTTGACTCTCCCTAGGAAATCCTTCATCAGCCAATCCAAAATTTTTTCTTAATCCAAATCCAACCATGAGCTTCTGTGTTCATCTGTATGCAAGACCCCATCCCCATCCGACTCATCATCAAAACATGAAATCCCAAACCTATCATGATGTGTTTGGTCATATTGTCCTTGCTCCCACCACCTCCTATTCTAATGATGATGAAAATCTTGTTGACTATGACGGGTATATTGAAAGCCTTAGAAACATTCCCCCAAGCATCCCCCAAAATCCAAGAGTTATTCCAAACTATCTAGTCATGCCATCTAATATCCTAGCTTCTCCTCCATCACCCAATCAACCAAGCTTCCAATCTTCCACCCTCATCACACCAACTATTCCTATCAATCCACCACCTCCACCTCCGACACATGAGTCTCCAAGGAATCTCCTAGAGGAAATACAAGAAAAGCCGCCTCCAATAGTCAGTAAGCCATGTCATCTAATCCAACCATGTGACGTAATCAGTGATGAAGCTTCCCCATCTATAATATCACCCCCATCTCCCATAGCTATCATCCCCATACCATCCATCAAATTTCTTAAAATCCTTCCACTTCTCACAAGCATCAAATTCCCACCACCCATCGAATCACTCCAAATCCCATCCACATCTCCTCCTTCAAGAATTATCCAAATCCCATATAATGAACCTCATGCATCCACTCCCATCCATTCTTGTCAAGATCTTGTCCAAAAGCATGTTGAAATATCCTCCAATAGAATAGCAAATCCCACCATCCCACTTATTCCCCTACATGATCCACTTTTACCATCTCCTCCATATCTAAATCCTACCATCTTACTTACTCCATCTCAAGATCCTTTTCCCTCAGCCCACCCAACTCAAGATCCTATCCTCCCATCTCCTCTGCTTCATGATCATACATCTCCCATAATCCATGATGATAGATCCATCGAAGAAGAACTAATTATCATATCTAAAGCTCCAACTCCTTCAGCTAGTAATGGATTCACATCTTGTGTTCCAAATAATGATCATATTGAAAAAAGAAATGAAAATGTATTTCTAGATGTTGGTATCCCCGCTATTCCTGCATGGTCCCAAGTCCTTCCATCTCCACCCCAAAGTTCCCATCCATCTTATTCTGCATCTATTTTTGGCCCTCATCCTACTTCTTATCTGCAACCCTCCATTTTGGGTCCATATATCCCTTATCTAAATCCCACATCCCTTCCATCCATTTTGGGTCCTTACATACCTAATATGAATCCTTTATCCCCTCCATCTATTTTGGGACCTACACCTTCCCCATTTCCATCTATTTTGGGCCCATATCCTGCCTTCCCTCCATCCATTTTGGACAATTATATCCATCCATATCCTATGTTCCAATCTATCCTTCCATCCCCTCAAATCCACCAGCTAGATCATCAAAGGCACTCACCCTTGAATCCCTTCCAACCTTTAAACCCTGTCACTCCATCAATTATCCCTCCATCTCCTCCATGCTCTTGTTCCCATCCCATGGCTAATAGAAGCATACTAGATGCCAAAATACAAAAGCATAAATCCAAAAATCCACAAAAATCCAAGTCTCAACATGTCCCTTCTAAAATACATGTTCAAAACAAGAAACATTTAATCCCAATCAAAGAAAAAGTCAAGAGGCCACAAAAGCCCAAGCTAAAACAGTCAAAAATCATGTGAATACCCAAGATGCTCATAAAAGAAATGCATCTCAAAGAAAAATCTCAATTGGCATCCATTCATGCTACTCAAAAAGCCTCATCCATCCATCCTTCATCCAAATCCCCATATAAGCATCCTTCATCCCCCCAATCCACTTTTAGTCCATATGCTTCTTATCCTCAATTTCCCATCCTCCATCTTCCAACTCTACTTTTAGTCCTTATCTTTCTCTTCCTCCATTTTCTCCTCAACCTCGCTCAAAACCATCTTTTGCACTACTTTATCACCTCTCAAGGTGTGTGCCAATGATGATCTTTCCATTTTCCTCATCGATTTACCCACAAGCTTTATGTCTTTGCATCCATTATCTGTCAAACTCCCACCCACCACTCCACTTGTTCAATCCAATCCTTTTTCATCCATCCTACCAACATCTATGAGCCAAAAATAGCTGAAGAAAGCCAAAATCATTCCAGCTAAGTCGAAAGTCAAAAAGTCAAAAAAGAAAAAAGAAAAAGAAAGCATCCACTGGTGAAAACTTGGCAATTCAAGCACCGTGGACAAGTACCATGATGAAAACTTGGCAAACAAGCATCATGCGTAATCTCGCCATCCCTAGCTTAGCTTATCACCCTCATGCTTTTGGTCATCTCTTGACATCCAACTCCATCTTCCAATCTATCCACCTATCCTCCACCCTCCATCTTCCATCTCACACCATCCACTTATCTCCTGCAGCTTCAGTCAACCATCCTAGCTATCATCCATCTCCCTAGCCCCTTTAGCTTTTTCCATCCTAGCTTCAATCCTATCACATCTATCATAAGACCTCCTTCCACATGTTATCTTCTGATTGGGGGCACTATATTCCTTAGAGATCTTGTCTTGTCCATCCTCCCTTATCATTGGTATCTAGCTCTAGGCTATCCTCATGCAAACCCAATGTCATCTCTTTATATCCATCATAATCCTAGCTATCTACCATCCTATCTAGCCATCTCATCCTACTCCTCTAGCTATCCTTTGTCACAAAATCTCTCATCATCATTGGATGCATCCTGCCAAATCCATATCTTCTGCTATCACCCCACCCTTAGCTTTTGCATCTTGCACAACATCGAACCATCCTGCTATCCTATCATCCTGAGCTTTTACCTGCTTGTAACTATCTTGGTCAGCTTCAGCTTGTAAATATCTTGGTCTGTCAACTTGTACATCCTCTTTAGCTTAGTACCATTGTATCTATCCAGCTTTCGTGTTAGTTCCTCCTTGATCAGCATCTTGCACACATCGCACATCTTGGTTAGCTATTCCACTGCATCCTTTAGCTAGATCTCCTGTCACCAAAGTGTTATCCTTCTTAGTTCAGCTTGCCAGATGCATCACTCATCCAGGTCCATTAGCTTAGGTGCTCTCTGATAGGTCCTTGTAGGATATAGCTTTCCTCATGTCTGATCTTGGTCCATTAGTACCTTGTCCTACCCATCTCATTGGCAAACGGTTCTTTTTTGGATTTTCACTTTCTTTTGATTTGGAATCTTCCCTTTTGGATATTGAAGTGTCTTTTCCAAACAATCCTTTTGTTCCCTCCTCAAAGTTGCCACGATCTTCCATATCATGGTATACTGTGAATGGGGCAATCTGGGCATAAGGTCTTGATCAAGTCTTTTGTTTGTTTTTCTTTTCTGCTTGTGGGTCACCTAGTGTCGGTTCCACTCTGATTCTTTTGAGATTCATGTGTGATGTTGGGGCAATCCTTGCGTGTTTTTTTTGAGTCAGTCTGTTAGTCCTCTGAAAAGTTGGTGAAAAGGCCTTGATGTTCTTGGTAACCTTGGCAATTAACCAACAGTCCTATAGCAAATCTAGTGCTCAACTACATGGTGGTAATTCTCTTTGAAGTATCCCCCCGGTCAAAAAGCTTCAATGGTTTCCCTTCATCTCCATTATCCCCCATCCATATCTAGCATCTATCTCTCCTACCCCAGCTTGTGCAACCGTATCTCTCAGAATCAATCATCACTCTTAGCTTTAGGGATCCACAATCCTAGTCTTAGGGATCCACCAATCGAAATCAATCCACCAAGCCTCATCTTTCGAGATCCACAATCCTAGTCCTCGGGATCTCCGAAACCCATCTTTCGCCAATCTGACTCTTTGAAATCTTGTTGCATCAACTTTATAATCCCCTCATCCATCTCCCCATCCTAGATTCCTTTTATAGCACTCTACTCCTTCATCCTCTACAATCCCTGAGAACTTAAGCTTGTTTCCTCTTGTGCCTCTGATTCTCCCTTTATCATTCTCCCATAGTGAGAGTTTGAGCTAACTAAACCTCTTCTCTTAAGCCAATCTGAGTCTTCTTTCTCATCTTAGATTTTTGTACTTTTCAAGAAGTCATCGAGCCTCGCTTTCTCTCCCCACTGCCTTCTTGAGGGGGCATCTTGCAGTCCATTCTCTCCTCTTCTGCTCTAGCCTTGGGCATCTTATTTTCTTATCTTTGATGCCATGCCACTTGTGGCATCACATCAAAGAGGGGAAAAATGTAGACACCTAAAAACCTTTAGAAAATAAAGTATTTTTATTTTCTGAAAAATTCTTGATGACATCATCATTTATTAATTAATTAATTAATTTTTATGCCATTAAATCCCTTTATCTTAGTTAAAAATATTTAATTAAGTAATCCCTCCCAAAAATGTTTAAATCTTATTTAAACATTATTTCCTTATTTATTAATTATTTAATTAATAAATTGACCAAAAAACCCAAAATAAATAAATAATTTATTTATTGCCCAAAACTTGGCCAATTTCCTTAAGACCACTAACCTCTTCCAAAATCTTCTAATCCTTCTTTAATTTTAATTAAAGGCTAATCCCATCATTTCCTACCCCTAATCCCAGCTCAAAATATTTAATTAAGATTAAATATTAATCCTCATTTTTTTAAAAAAGTTTTAATAAATATCTCCTCAACCCAAACCCTTGAAATAAATAAAACTTTATTTATTTCTTAAAAATCTAATTTATCCTCATCCTAAGAAGTTCTAGACTCTTCTAGAAAGTCTTCATCCTCATCCTAGGAAATTCTAGACTATTCTAGAAAGTTTTTATCCTCATCCAAAGTTTAGACTCTTCTAGAAGATGTCTTTAAACCTAATCCTAATCCCCTCCTAACCTTGTCACATTCCCTAAAAATGGGTTATGACTTACTAACCCAAGCCAAAGTTAACAAATATCTCCTCCTTCACCCACCCTCATTAAATGCCATCCACTTGACTTTCCCTAAGCTAATCCTAAAGCATCCTAATCCATCCTCTAATTAGTTGCACAAGCCTAAGCAAGCTTAAAACCCTCCTAATCAAGCCCAAGTCAAAATTGCTCTCATCTCCCTCAAAATATCTCAACCATAAAACTTTATGAAGCCCACTAGGCCATAAATGACTCTTCCAAGCCCTTTTATTGCTCTTACAAGTCATTATGAGGGTCTTTATGAAGATTTTATCCCTTGAGCCTCCTTTGTTGACTCATCCTTCCCCTTTCCTCTATCCTCTCACCATGTGACATGTGTCACTCCTTGATTGGTTGTAAGGAAGCACAATCCATGTGCTCTCCTCTCATGCAATCTGGGCCCTCCATGAGCTTTTTCCCATCCTTGCATCTTAGCCCTCAATCCCTCAAGCCTCTTGCCTATAAATTGGATCCTTCCCCTTTGAAAAATAACACAATCCATGAAGTAAAGTCATAATGCCATTTTGAGAAGCCATTTTATATCAAAACCATACACTCACACCCAAATTCCAACTCCATTTGAAGCCCTTTTTGAAGCATAAAGCTTGAGCATACATCCTATCTATTTAGACAAAGCTACTCAACAAGAGAGCTTCTCATTGAGAGAGCCCATTAATGGCTCATATTCTCAATTGAGAGCTCATCTTAGTATATCTTGAAATTTATGAATTTTGTTTAGTTTCTAGAAGCTTTATTTAAATTTGGTTTCTATTAGCATACTAGCGTTGCTCATATACAGTTTCAACTTTGCATGTTGTGTATTCCATCTAATTAGGGTTATAACTTTCAAAAATAGTTATCATGATTATGTTGTAAGAGATTTATGTCTTCTTTTTTAATTTACTACTATAAAAGGCTCTAGTGTGAATTCTTTTCTTCAAACAACCTTCAACAGATTAGAGAAGAGAATGATGGATTGTAGAATTATCAAAAACATCAAGGAAATAAAATCTTACAGCATATTCTAAATGATGAGCACCTAACATTATGAATTGTAGAAACCATATAAATTCTATCTTGAAATGACTTTTGTAACTTATAAGAATCCTCCATTAAAGTTGGCCACATGTTTTCCATATCTTGCATGATTTATGAAATCTCTGGGCAAACCCTAGGGTTTATGTGGTTTTATTGGATGCTGATGAAAAAGATCTAACCTCGACCAGTCAATTCATTGGAAATGGCAATGGGAATAGAGAACTCAAACCTTGTAGATACAAAAGGAACTATTCCAAAGGTGAGACCACAAGATGCTTGCACAAACATGGAAAAGACAAGCATGAATGTAATGGAGAGGCTCAGGGAATCTTCCTTTCCTAGAAAAACACAGAAAACTCCATTGAGGTTCTAAATAGTCTATAGAGACCAAATTCATCCTCTCATGCCATACCTACATGCTACAATGTCATACAGTACACCCCCAAATGGATAGGTTACTAAGTTGGCAAGCCCAAATGTAGATGCAATTATGCTTGCTATGTGAAGATTTAGATCAAATCTATCAAAGAAATACTATGAAATCAAATTATCTATAGTAAGTTCTACTCCAAAATATTATCCATAGGTAAGAGCCAGGATCCAAAGCCTATAGTTCTTCATGGCATTCCATACAACCTGCACAATATTTTAGAATTATGTTACTTTGCTGATATTATTCATGTAAACTAAAAACTTTAAAATGAAGTGTTCAATAGGAATTTTTTTTCAAACTATTCCATTCTTGTATTCTTTATTTTAAAATATTAATAACATTGAATGAAAAGATACATAAATGGTCTTCTTAATCTTTTCATTCTAAAACTCTCACTGCAAATAGAGAATTAAAAGATCAAATGAAAATTTAATGATTGAATCATTGATTGGGTAATATGTTTGTATGTTCTGGTATAAAATTATTATTTTAAAGGATGTTGAAAAATCTTAACCTCCTTTTGGTTATAAGAGATTTGACCCTTTTGTTGCATATTACACTAATCCTATTGGTGAATTATAATAGTTCTTTGATATAATGACCACCTAGTTATCACCTTTATTTTATTATCATATGTTCTGATTTGGTTATAGCTTATTTTGATTTAATTGATATGATCCTAACTTATATGCATTTTTTATTATCTTAGCTCTACTTTTACCAAAAATAGGGTGACTAGCCCAAGAAACACAAAGAGGTAGAGCCTCTATAAGCAGATTAACAGTAGGAAGAACCAGCACATTAGCCTATACCCTTCTTCAACATAAAAAAACATCAACCAAAAGATCATACCCAGCCAAATAGAGCATCAAATTCATCCCACAAATTAATCCATTCCTTAATTATGGCATCAAATTCATCCCACAAATCTATCTCTTCTCCAAGTCTTTGAACACTTGTCTTCTTTCTACCTTCAGAAACTTGTACAGTCTTCTCACCATTGAGTCCTTGAACTCTCTCAGTGAATCCTTCTTGCAGTAGTTTCTTCTCTTCCATAAGCCTTTTGACAGGCCACATAGCCTTCTTCTTCATCTCCTTATGCCAACTTGTGGCTTCTTTCTTCAATGCTATCTCCAAGAGCTTTGATTCTTCACTCTCTAAGGCCCTTGTCATCTCTAAGACCTCTTTTAACTCACCATTCCAATGCCATCCTCCTTGGCATGTAAACACTTAATTTTCCTTCTTCTTTAAGGCTGCTTCCATAGCCTTTCCTCCACTCTTCACAAGGATGCCCTGATTACTTGCATGCTCTAAAGGACATAAGACTGTTCCAATCTGAACTTCTTCCACCATATGACTACTATGCTTATTAGCAATGCCCTCTGCAACTTCCTTCTCAAGTTCATTCATCGTAACTCCATGAGCCCTAACATCTTTAGGCCCATACATCATCAACTTCTTCTCAAGCCTGTCATCTTCATGAGTATCCTCATACTGTGAGTCGTTGATGCAGAGGAATATGGAACACCATAAAATTTCTAGGATCATTTTGATCCAAATTCAAGTTCTTCATCAAATTGAATACAATTCCAAATTCACTACATATTCATCAACACATTCTCATATTAGAGGCGTTTCTTCCTTACCCAAATCACATAACCATTACCAAGTATAACCAAAGATATAAAACCAGCATAATTTTATATCCATATATTATTCATGGAATATGAATCATTTAAATATTTTTTCTATCTATTGCTTGTGGAAGGAAACAAAGAGTTGTCCAACTATGAAATTTGTTGTATTCTGGTCATGAAAATATAGTCATAAATAGTCATTCATAATTCTCAAAATATTGATAAAAAATCCAATCACACCATTGAAGTTATAGAAATGATAGATATGGAAAATTTCTCTAGGTTATAGGAATATCCAATGGTTAAATAAAAAGTTATGACAATTCTTCCAAAACTGGTCGTTGTGAATCAGGGTTTTGGGCAGTTACAAACAGTTTTCACCAAAACCCTCATAACTTTCTCAAAATTTCATATAATCAATTCAAAAAAAAAGGAATAGGAATTTAATTCATTTTTATACAATATCATAATATAAATACACTTGTTTCCAGACTGTACATGTGTGTACAAGGCCTAAAAACAAGAGGGAAAACTTTCAAGAGAGCAAAACAATAGATTGAACAATAAAAATATGATACCAAAATGCTTCCAATTCTTCCCAATCCTTCTCCAACTTTACATTATGCATATGAATGACCATTATGGAGATTTTTATAGCCTTTAAGTCTTGATATGGGAGTTACAACTATTTAACTTCCTCTTTTGGACATATAACTTCCTATTTTGTCTTTTTTTACAACTTTTGAAAGTTGCATTTTACAACTTTTACAAAAACTTTGCAAAAACCATTCAAACATATCAAAAAGGACATTTTATGGCCTTTTACATAATTCTTACCCTTCTGTGGGTTATTTTGACATGTTTTACTTCATTTATGTATTAGGACCTTGATAAGAAACTTTAACAACTTGTTGCAATTACATTACATATTTTGGCATAATGACTCAATGTGACCTTAAAAATATCCAAATGACCTTATAGATCATAAACCAAAGAAAATTCAAATTTTTTTTTTTCATATTTGAATCTTTGACCTTCTGTAGCTTAGGTGCTCCTGCACCACTCCTCTTTGTTTATCTTCACATGCCTCTCTTCTTTTTCTTCTGGTCCTTCACATGAAACATCCACACCATCTACTCTCTCTCCTCTAGGACCTTAATCTGATCCACATCTCTTTGTGACTCATCATAGACTTTTTGCTCCAAAGCATTAAATTGTACCCTACCTTCCACATTATCCTCTTCTATCCTTTTGTCTTTTGCATGCACTTTACTCTCCAAGAGTCCATTCCACTCCAAAATACCAACACTTCTTGTCACTACCCATGACACATCTTCTTTCAAGGCCTGCAACTCAACTCTCCTTCCTCTATCCAAGAATATGTAAGTATTCTTTGCTCCATCATGTAGGGTACATTTCTTCATCTCCCATGTCTTCCAAGGATCAAATGACAATCCACTATTGGAATGATGTCACACCATAGGATGTCCTCATATTTCCCAATGCTGAAATGTACTTGTGCTTGTTGTGTCACCTCAACCTGGTCTGCCACATTTATCCCATGTGCCCGGTATGGTCTCTCATGCATTATCCTTGGAAAATTCAACTGCTTGACCATCTCAATGGAAACAAAATTTGAAAACACACCATTTGAAACTATAACTTTGCAAACTTTGTTCTTGCACTTACAATATGTTTTGACTATACATGGCTCCTCAATGTACCTTGAATCCAAATCTCCATTGATGATCACCATCTCTATTATATCCCTCTGATGTCAGCAAAATTTTTCTCCACACTTCATCTACAATCTATGATTTATTCAAATTTGAACCATCACCTTGGAACGCTCTTTAAAGGATAATTCAACTTTAAGGCTTCAACAAGGGATTCTAGGTCTTCAAAATCTCAGATTGTCTTCTCCCACTCTTTTCCCAATGGCATATTCTATCCTCTAATACCACTTGATGCAGAGCCCCTAGGTGGACTTGCAACCATTCATGCTAAGAGGGACTTCCCAAATGTTTCTAAACCATTCATCAAGCATCGTCATTAGGATCTTCTCATTGATCCCATCAACTCCTTCTCTATCAAAGTGCACATACAATGTCTTGTGCTACCATAGGCTCTACATCTTGTTAACATCACCATTTTCTCTCCAACTAATCACTAGTTTCATCTCATCCCCACACAATACCTAATCCCTTCATAAAACTTCCCCAACATGTTCATGAAGGAAATTCACCACAAACTGCCATGTCATTGTCCCTTACATAGACCCGAATATAGTCATTCATAACTTTTGTCTCTGATCATATTTGTTTGATCGCACCATTCAGATTTTGCATAGCTTGGTCCTCTCCAACATATCCAAAATTTGACAAGATCCAACGGTTCAATATGGAGATATGTCCCCCGTACTAAGACTGAATTTTTTGGGACAGTTTTTCATTCATTTTCCAAATAGTTACTGTCTTTCTCCATTCAAAACACCTACCAACTCTTGCATAAATGCCTGCAACTTGTAAAATAGGTTATTTACATTCTCTACCATAACCCTATCCATTATGGTGGTTTATTCCATGTTAACTATGAAAGAAACTACATTTCAAGTGCTCTTTGTTCACGCTAGTAAAAGCCTGGACAGCCTACACCAAAAATTGAATATCTTTGCCAATGTTCAATGAAATCGGGTGATTCAAAAACAAAAATGGAGTATATTAATGCCTTCATGTATTCCAATAGGTTATAGATAAATATGCTAAGTCTTTCACATGAAATTATGTGTGTAATCAGACTGCAACAATATAATAAAATAGAGAAAATACAAGAAACTGAACTTTCATTAAGATCCCACTTGTTACATCGTCCATCCTCCCATTTTTGAACATTTTACATCATATTTAAACATCCCCCCACTATACCAACTGATCCAAACCTCCAAAACTTCCTATGGAACCAACTATTAGTCAATTATATCCTTAACAAAAGCTTATTGCATATTATCATTCTTAACAACTTTTTGACTTTTCTAACCTTAGGAACCTAACCATCATCTTTATTACATTCATATGGTCTTATGAGACTTTATGACACCCAAATCATTTATTAAACTCCTATTTATCCCTTCAAACACTTATAAGGTTCACTTGACCCATATGCCCAATCAAGGCATCATTGACAACACTAATTACAATCATATATTACATGAACTCACATAACCTTATTAGCCTTGATTACAATCACAAATGATCATTTAAACCTTGTAGAATCAATTGTCCCATGTATCCTTTATTTTGGTCTTATGGTGACCCCTATGTTCTAGGTGCTCCTGCACCACCCTTGACACATGACAAACACAATCTAAGACCTATCGAGTCCCTTTGTGCTAATTAGGGACCAACTTGCACCATCAAAATACTTAACTGGAACAAGTTGACAGTTGGACACCTGTGCCCTGATTCTAGTTCTTATAGCAATAAATACCTCTTCCAAGAGGCTTTCAATCCTGAATTCAAGGAAACCAATGAGTATTCTTTTACTTCAAAAACTAGTTTCCTGGGTTTTTATCAACCCAGCCACTAGTGATCACAATATCGGTCTTTATAATGCAGAGTTAAAAACTATTTTGGGAGATGATTCGATTTCTTATTCCCTATGTAGATCCTTTTTGGTTATGATAGATGATTAAATATTTTGGTTGTTTGGTACTTGCTTAATTGTTATTAAGCATTTCTAAAGAAAAAACTAACTTATTTTAATCCTTATTACATCCATATGCTCAATTAGCCCTTTTTAGACTTCTATGAATTACATCATTTTGCATATTTGATGCCATATTTGATGCGAAGGTTACAACTAATTCATATTTCAAGTATCTTACCTATTTCCTAAAGTTGCACAAAGTTGCAACATGGCAGTTTTGCAATTTTGCACTTTTTGCAATCTTGACAATTTCAATACAACTCTTGGCTTCCTTGCCACCAAGGAGGAAGAAATGAAGTCATCTATATATATATATATATATATATATATATATATATTGTTGACCACCTTTGATGATTGTCTTGTTACTAGTTTTGATAATATTATAATAAATTTGTTTCTAGTGCTATTGTAAATTACACATTATTTGCTTCTAAATGCTTGTTCTTCTTACCCTCATCATAATTATTAACATTCGTTATTCTCATTGATAGATATTGAAGAAATTGTATGGGTGATAAATCTTTTTTGGATAGAACTTGGAGACTTTTGAAAAGGCAGGCAAAGAATTTAGAGTGTGTTGTAAAGAATTTGAATTCAGTGAGGTCCTTTGAAAAAAATTTAGAGGTAATTTGAAATCCAAAACATGCATATTTCATTCTGGTTAGGTTAATGTCAATTAAATGTATCTTGAGGACAAATAATAATTTTGTCTTCTTTTTATTATACTCTCTTCTAAAATCGAGTACTTTCAACAATAATTTCTCATCTTTATTCTGAGATTCTTCTGCCTTTTCTTTAAACTAGAAACTAAATTAACTCTTGAATTCATAACATTATAGATGGATCAGCATCAAAGGTTGACTACAGGTCAATATCATGCATATGATGAAAGAATAGCCAATGAGGGGAACATGGACAAATATCCATGTCCATGCAAAATATGTCTTGGTGGAAAGGTGAAAAAAAGGAATGTGATTTACAATCATATGATCAGGTACGGGCATAGTGGTATAAGCCCTTGGGCTGATAATTACTATGAAGATATGATAGATTTACAGCCAGTGAGAGATGAAGATATAACAAACATAGACAAAGTGGCACAAAACACAGATAAAGAGGTAACATACATAGATGAAGAAGAAGAAATATTTGATGAAGGGATTGAAGTGGCTAGAATGTACAAAGAGGGTCTAAATGACGATTGGGCTAAGTCAATGGAGGGTATTTTAAAGCCCGTGTATGCTAATTGTAGGTTAAGTCATCTGATAACAATCCTTCAAATTCTTAACTTGCAAGTGGTTCATGGTTGGAAAAATGAGAGTGTAGATTAGTTATTGGCATTATTAAGTTTATTACTACCAAATGACTCTATATTACCAACAAAATGAAGTCAATGTAAAAATCAAATCAGCAAGCTCAGCTTGGCATACAAGAACATCCACACATGTGTGAATGGTTGTGTATTATTTCATAAAACTCTTGAAAATGAGAGTGAGTGTCCAAGATGTCATGAAGCCATGTATAGACAAGGGCTGAAATCAGCTATGGTTCCTAGAAAGGTTCTTTGACACTTCCCAATAATCCCATGATTACTCAAAATGTATAGGTGCAGAGACATAGCTGAACTTATGCAGTGGCATGATAAAAATAAGAGCACTGATGGAAAACAATGACATGTGCCTAATTCTAAGATGTGGATGGAATTTGCTAATAGGTGGCCTAATTTTTCTCAAGATCCTCATAATATAAGGTTGGGTTTGGCTCTAGATGGGGTGAACCCATTTTTAGATCAAAGTACTAAATGATCAACTTGGCCAGTGTTTCTAATAAATTATATCTTGCCTCCATGGTTAGCAACGAAACAATTTTTCTTAATGTTAACATTGATTATACTAGGAAAGAAAAGCATTACTTCAAAAACAATAGATGCTTATCTAGAGCCATTATATGATGAGCTAATGGAATTGTGGAAAGGAGTTGAAGCAATTCAATCTTTAGTAGATGGTCGCTCAATCAAATTCACTTTAAGAGCTTCCTTATTATTTACAATTCATGACCTTTCGGCATATGGCACATTAGCTGGTCTCTCTATTCATGGGTACCATGGATGTCTAGCTTGTAATTTTAAGGATTTTGTGAGGCACTCAAGAAGTTTATGCAAGTGTATTTATTGTGGACACCGTGCTTACCTTAAAATGGACCATCCATATCGTCAACAAAAAATGCATTTCAATGGTCAAGAAGAGAATCGCGAAGCACCATTATCAATAACAAGTGATTATATTATTGAGAATGGACAAAAAAAATGTCATTTATTGAGAATGATGGAATTATTGGCAGCAGGTATGATCCATGCAATGAAAGTGGTGTAAAACGATTGTGCATATTGTACAAATTACCATACCTCAAGGATATATCTATTAGGCACACTGTTGACTTTATGCATACTAAGAAAAATATAGCTTATGTTATCATAGAGACTCTTTTTGGTGCTGTTGATACTATTTCATCATGTGAAGACTTTCGAGAAATAAAGATTCGTCGAAATCTTTGGGTTGAGAAATATGATAATGAAAAATATAGAAAGCCCAATGCACCTTATGTCTGGACAAGGGAACAATGTGCTGAATTCTTACAGTTAATGTCTGAGACTCGGTTTCCTACAGGATATGTAAGTAGCAGCATCAAAAGTCAAAATGACATTAATAGCTTCAAGGGCCTCAAGACTCATGATTATCATGTCATAATTGAAAATATTTTACCCGTTGTGGTAAATATATCAAGACTGGCAAAGGGACCAAGATTGGCAATTATAAGGTTGGGGCTTATACTAAAGAGAATGAGTTCACATGTATTAGATTCTTCAAACTTTGATAGTTTGAGAGAGGAGGTTGTTGAAGTTCTTTGTCTATTAGAACAAGAATTTCCACCAACAATTTTTAACATTTCTATGCATCTTTTGATACATCTAGACTATGAACTAGAGTACTGTGGCCCAGTAAGAACGATATGGATGTGTCCTATAGAATGATATATGAAGGTTTTGAAAAAATTTGTTTGTACTAGGGAAAAACCAGAAGGCAGCATGTCTGAGGGATATTCAATGCAAGAGGCCATGGGATTTTGTATAGAATATATGAAGAATTTTAAAAATATCAATCGACGTGTATGGGATGATGACGAAGATGAAAAATTTGCAGGTGAAGTATTAGAAGGCAATGGATTTTGCTTCAAGTTATCATATCAGGAAAGAAGTGCAATACATGCCTTTGTTCTTCAGAACACATCTTCATTCAATAAGTGGTGTAGGTATAAAAAAATTAACAATAATTTATTTTATCAATTGTATTTACATATTTATGTTATTTATCTTACTATTTTTGTTACATATTCTATGTATAAAATATGAACAAGATCATGAAATTTGGATGCAACATCGGCCTCAAAAGCGCAAATGTAATACTTTGATTAGAGGTGATTCTTTTCCAAACTTTGAAGAATGGATTGCTAATGCAATCAATGATGCAAAAGAAGAAGGTGAAGATATAACAACAGAGGAAAGTGAGCTCTCAAAATCTCCACATATATGGGCTATGCGTTTTGGTGGAATGTGGGCCTATGGCAACCATTTAAGAGTTGAAGAAAAAGACAAAGGGAAGATAAATTGTGATTGTGTTGTTAGTGCTGATTTTTTTCACGATACTGAGAAGAAATTTTATGTTGGATTCATTCAAGATATTATTCAAAATAGCCCAATATTATTAAAATGTAAGTGGATCCAACCATCCTCAGTACAATTTGATGAGTATGGATTTGTACATGCACATACACGGAAATTTTTATCAGAGATAGATGAGCCGTATGTTTCCCCTCTTCAAATCAACCAGTCTTTCTTGATTGATGATTGCAGAAGCCCAGGTTGGTCATATGTCATTCAAACAGAGTCTCGTTCCAAACGAAAATTCATGGAAGCTTCCAATGTATTGCCTAATGGGCAATACGTTAATTTACAAGAAACATTTGAAGAAGTGGATGAAGATGATGAGAGAGTTATTAAAGAAGATATTTTGATTGCTAATGAAGAAATTGAGAGAGAGAATGTACTACATGTCATAGATGAGGACGATGAAGAAAATCAAGCAGATATAGACACGAGTGATGGGGATTTTGGTTTTCTTCGAAATGCTAATGATTATTGAAAAGCCCCACTTTTTATGATCGTTCTATGTAAAGCTTTTATGTTGTCTAATGTTTGCTATATTTTGAGGTCACATATCTTTATAATTTAAATGTTCCCTATATAGATATATGGCATTAATGTTGCACATGTTATGAGTCAAAAGATTTCATGTTGACTTTTATCTTAAATTATTGAGGAATATAAGTGTAATAAACTGAAAAAACATTATGTTTATTTAATATTTTGGTGGTATTTAAAGATATTTTTGAATCTTTCCCTGTATTAATGGCATTTGAAATTATCTTGGAATCTTCATCTTCTTGATTTGTTTGATTGTTGTCATAACACATAATTAATGTTTATGCACCATGTAAAATTTTTGGTTGAATTCTATTGTATCTATTCTTTCCCTTGTAAAGATGTTTACATCTTACCATTGTTAATATTCCTTGGTCAATAAAAATTTTCAAAATCAATCATAATATATGGGTTGTCTTTTAATCATGTTACTAATCTATAAATTAATAATTTTTTTCCTTATCAGAAAATGAGGAAAAAGAATACAAGGCGTACACTAGATGATAGTGACCAGAATCAAACAATTCCAATAACAAATTATGAGCGCCTTCATGAAGAACGAGTGGCAAAGAATAATGAATTTTTGTCACGTCTTGGCTTGAAAAATAGGTAAGTTTCAAATCTACTCTATATTATACTACCATGATTTAATCTAGCAAAAGTTGATCACCAAATAGAAGTTCTAGGTAAATGAAATTTGATTCAACTTTCTACTCTTTAGTCTCTTTTTCTATTTGACATCTTTAAAGTCTGCCAACTGGTAGTTTTTAATCCATCACTTCATGCTCAATTGCTGTAGTTAAGAATTTTAATCTAATTAGATGTAAATTATAATCTTTTAAGTGTACATTATAATCTTTAAAGAAAGCTCAGACAAGAGTAGGAATTTTGATGACTAATTATTGATCTTGATAACATAAATTGTTTTTTCAGAAATGTGTATCTCCCATAAACTTTTGGACACAGTTACATTTAGATTTCAAATAATTATATTAATAATTTTTCTCATTCCATACTAGCAAAATTCTATTGAAGGGGATGCTAGGATGATCAGAAAATGTCAAAGAGTTAAAGCATCAGGTAAGGCTGTCTATTATAGATTTTCTTTGCAAGACAAGATGCGAAGGAGCATTTTTGTGAATACAATTGCCCACTATACTAAGGCCAGTTACATCAAAGGCAAAAGTGAAAGTTCTTTCAAAATCAACTTCCTACTAAATGTTGTAAGAAATTTTTACCTCAGCTCCACCAATAGTATTTAGTCTACCAATCTCACCACCACTAGCTATTATGCGCTCCCTCCTACAATCAAATGTAAATAGTTTAGTCTCTTTATACAAATGTAATCAGAAGAAAACCTCAAGATGTTAGATATGTCACTCATTTCTTATATTGACTGCATTTGGAAACACTCATTACATCAAACGATAACATCAACAAGCTAGGTAGTGGCCACAAGTCATGCTCAAAACTAATAGTGACATTAGCACAAGAGAGGAGGGTTCTAACCAATTAATTGAGGGACTTTTACCCAAATCTAGACTTTGTACAATAAGTAAATAGCTTGCCAAAATTAACTGCTAAAAAGAAAGATAGATATGTGCAAGAAAATATTCATTGAAATACAAATTCTCATAAGTGTGCACATTTATAATTTTTTCTACATTTTGAAGAGTTCTTACTCTTCAGGATTGACCTCAAGCCTGTGATCAACAGTCATAAGAGAAACCAAGCCTCCAAGTGATTCAAGAATGCACTGAGAATCTGCAACTAATGCAATAGTGACTGTCAAGCAATCTATTATAACAAAAATAACTGTAGTTCCCAATGTTTGTCCTATAAAACATGGATTGCATATGTAATTAGGAATTGATTGTAAAGAATTGTTGAAACCTAAATCCAATCTTGGCCAACTTTAGGAATTCAACTCATTCGTCCAAAATTAAATTTTGAAGTCAAGGAATTATATTTTTAAGTAAAACCTCCTATGTGAAGGCTAGAGAATTATCAATGTGTGACAAAATCTAAAACATTTAGAGCTCCTTTAAATTTTCTCCATTGTTTCATGCAATAAGGTATGAATAAAATCAAAACTAGTGAAGCCTCGATGTCGCTGAAGGAATTCCAAACCCTTGAATTGAGGGTTTTATACCTTTACTCCATAAAAATACTGTAAAAGTTATAATGTAGGCTTCACCCTATTTCTACAATCAGGCAGAACTAGGAAATACACATCTTCTTCCTCTCGTACTTCTCGTGGTCTCATTATAGACCTCCAAAACATAGTAGACATTGCAATGAAAGAGGTCCAAGCCCCACTTTGTTGTTTCATCTCTTGTATCACATCTTCTCTAAAAAAAAATGTGGTGTATATCAGATCTCCCCTATTTTGGGGAGACTCTTTTGTGCTCTGGCTATGAATTCTCGAAAACAAACTTGAAAATCTTGGCCCCTGCAATGCCAGCACTTGTTATATCATGGGCCTTGTAGGAAATTGATGAGGATTTCTTGTATTCTCATTGGAAGACTCTTCTGTTGTGCTGATGAGGTTTGGAAATGGGGAAGCCTCTGCTGCACTCTGCCCAAGATCTCAAGAAATGGCAAAACAAAGCTCCATCTGCTATCACATGCAATTGATTTATTCCAATGCACAACCCATTTCCCTCAAATGATGTGACCTATAAAACCCATTAAAAAAAACCTTTCAAGAAATCGATTTCATACTTGTTTCGAACATATTGTTGTCAGCATTTGTAGCTTTTGAGTCAAATTTGTTGATTCATGTTTTATGAGCGGGTTAGCAACTATTAGCAATAGTTAGCAACTATCCATTTCCTCTCTGTAATTTTCGTGATTTTAATTATATTTTTCTTTCCAAATAGATTAATGAATGTCTTTTTTTTTCTTTCTTAATAATTATACCAAATTTAGATTCTTATGCTTTAGTTTATTTTTATCTCTTTATACTTTAGTCCAGGTGACTTAACTACATATCTTAGAAACCTCTCTTAAGATTACCACTATTTCTCAGGACAATTGTTTTGTTTATGAAGGAAACCCTCATTTTGGGAGTTTGAACTGGTGGATGATGCATTTTAAGAAATCCTTGCAATGAAATTTAGTTCATCTACTGAGAGTTTATAGAAACATTTTTAATAAAAGGTTTTTGGATCTAATGGAAATGTAGTGTGTTGATTTATGATCATGTCTTTGCATTCCAAAGCAACTAGGTATTAAGTGTTGCAATCTAATCAATAAGTCATTAATTAGGAATTGTACAAGTGCTAAGTCATGCAATTATCTAGGTAGCCATATCATTTAGCATGATAGGACCATTTAGGTCTTTCTATTTTTTTGTTAGGCCAAACTATTGGCATGGTGAGGCTAGATCCTTCTGTTGAGCCAAACTAGTTGTACAGATCCTCTTCTTTTGTTAAGCTTAATCACCCAATGCATCACTATATAATTAAGTGAAGGTATTAACATGAAAAGATCAACCATACGAGTATAGAAATATATAACAATATTGTAGAGAAGGCCAAACCAATCTCCAGATAAATGGGATTGTGCTTAACCAATCTAGCTGGAGTATATAAGATATTGTTTTCCAAAAAAGGACATTACAACATTAATTCCAGTTATTGTAACTTTGATGCTTAAGTATTTATTCAGATGATAGAACCTACTTGGTCTGTTCCCTACATATGAAGCATGTAAATATCCCATTGTAATGGTAACTATATCCTGTTGGTACTACTATTATGGTTGCTTCTGCACTCTAAAGCTTCACTTAAATCTATCAAAGCTCTAGAATTGTGCATAAAATTTAGTAAGAATGTACAAATATCAGAACTATATTGTTCAAGACTTCAGACAAAATGGAATCAAAATATCAGCAAATATGCATTTCCATGCTTGGAGAATATTGAGAATGTTTCTTTGTTTGATTAGAATGTTTGAGGAAAAGCATAGTGACATGATAAGAAGCAATATATAGTAGGTGATACATCCTAGAAAAGGTTGCGCCATGGCATGCAATGAAGGCATGATGCTTGTTGGGTGAAACACTTAGTTTATCAGCCTTGTTTCTTATTGTCCAGGGGCACCAAGATCTTCCAAATTGTTCCCAAACCTTTTGTCATTAATTTATGGTGATTTTGAGTTGTGATGAAATTTTATTCTATTGTACCTCTTGTAACAATATTATATCAAACCTATATATGTCTAATTAAATTCACCTGTTTAATTAATACTCCTTCCAATATATTTTGGTGAAGTTTAGAGTTATGTTGAAGGGATGTATCAGCCTATATTTGTTTTGGGGCATGATTTTGTTTAGTTCTGGATTAATTTCCATCTCAATGAATAAGTGGGAGTTATGCAATTCCACATCACTAAATAAGTGAGAAGTGTATGTACTATTGTACTATACACTCCAACATCCATTGAGTTAGAATTGATGTTTTCTTTCATTTCACATGGATCATTTGCTTCAGCATATATTTTCTTTGAATAATCCATTTGGGCTAAGTGGTAAGGCTGGCTTGAATATTTGAAAAAGATTTACAACTAAAACTTTTTGATTTTCTTACACATTTTCAACATTATTGTATGAGTTTTATTTCATTTTTTCGCCTACATTCTCATGATACTCAAAAGATTGGTAATTAAATACCCATGAATCTACTTTCATTCAACTCAATTTTGGGGTAATTTCATTCATTTTTGTTCAAGTTATACCAGTTTTTGTGTATGCTACTTCCCAGATTTTTCTGTAATAGTCTGGTTGTAGTAGATTGTGCAGACTTTTATGGACTTTTGATGACCTTAAACGTATATGTTTGTTAATTTTTGAGAGTCAGCTTTCATTTGCAACTGGTTTGGGTCAATTTCATGCTAATTTGAGAAAGTTACAGTCTTTTTTGTAACTGCAGGTCCAAACTCTATGTCGTGTAACCCAAGAGTAAGCAAAATGTAAAACATTATTTTCTCTCTATTTTGGGATGCCCAGGGTTGTATTATATATATATAATATTTTTTTATAACTCTAAGATTTCAGGTATGCATTCATGTTTTTGACAAGTTTTTGGAAGCGTGAGTGGTCTAATATTCATATGTAGCAGAAAGTGAACTTATAGATTTGATGTTGCATGAGTTATTGGATGGTAGGTTGAATATATTAGAGCTTGGATAAGTATTAAGCATATATTTTGACTTAAAAAAACTCCAATATAACTTCTACATGAGCCTTTTTTGCAAGAACAAACTCACATCTTTGGACTGTCCATGAAAAAGAACACTATTAAAGTCATGGCAGTAGTCCACAAACATAGTTGTAAATCAAAAAGGCATTGATACATGTTGCATGCATTTGTCTTCAATCCATAGGAGTTTTGGTGTCCTTAAATCTAAATGGCATAAAAGCTCACCCATGTCAAATTAAGTAGACATTTATATTTGTGACTATCATACTACTTGCGCAACCATTGTCATAGGGACAATGTTATCCATTTGGAGAATCTCATCATTGTGTTTTTAACTTTCCTTGCAATTTTGCAATTTGCATGCATATTTGTGTAGGATCCTTAATATCCAAATGTAGTGCCTGCCCCTAGTTTACATTTTCAAGCTACATTTATGATATGATTACCAAACTCTTTTAGGCCAATTTATGTTTGATGAGTAGTATTATTATTTTAGAGATTATCAGATGATGTTTACACTCAGTTTATTATATGATGAGATTACTTGGTACTCTATATTTCATGCATGTATGATGATTATTCAATGGTTTTAGTTATCAATGATGATTAGTTAGATGGTTTATTATTTCATGTGCTTCTTATGGATACTTACCCCATACTGCATGTGTATGGTGTGTGTGTTGTTTTATTTATGTATGCTATTTCTGATATGGTTAAGGAAGGGAGTCGTAGTCACCTGCTAGTCGAGATCTACACAATGAACCACTTCTTGCCATTGTCTATTTAGCTTAGAATATTGTGTTTGTACATGCGTGGATTTTATGCAGGTTGCAGGTACTGGGTATCGACTTCTCTGAATTGTCAGGATGAGCGTACCCTAGCGCACTGTCTCAATGGTAAGAGAGGGGAGATAAACTCTTAAGTCCAAATCCTAAACCCTTTAGCCAATTGTCCTAATTGATAATTAGGAAAATTATTTGAGTTAAGTACCCTCCGAATGCATCAAATGATGTAATTTCGTGATTATAACCCTTTTTGTTGATTCGGTATGTATTTTTCTATGATGGGTTTTCGTATGTTGCTTTATGAGTCCTTGGTGTATTTTCTATTAATTAAGTCTAATTAAAAAAAAAGATTAATTAATGATTTAATTATAGAGAATTATTATGATATCATTATATTTAATTAATTAATTAATTAAATAAAAGAATTAAAGTTGGAGATTAAACTTCAAAGATATATTTAGAACAGGATAATATTTATTTAATTTAATAATAATATATTTGGAGTTCATTTTTAAATAAATGCTAAATATTATTGTTATTTAAATTAATTAAATATGTTATCAATTAAGTTCTAAAATAAATTAAAAAGTTGAAAGATAATTTATTAAGAATTCTAGATCGCATGAGTTAAATATAAGAATTAAATTAAAAGATTAAATTATAAAAATTAATAATGTTATTTTAATTTCTTAAAAGTGCACATAAGATTAAAGTAATAAATTAATTAAGAATAGAAGTCAAGTGAAATTTTAAATAAAGTTATTTAATAATTTAACTTAATGTGCATGAAAGTTGAATGCAAAAGAATAAGAAAAGATAATAAAAGTTAATTTGGAGTTAACTGAGTTGTGCAAAGAGTCTTCTCGGGTAAACGCACAATTAGTGCCCCGATTTGAGGAGAAATTGCTTATCACAACTTTGGGGGTTCATTTTTTTTGATATAGACGAATTTGGACGGGAATTTTTGGGGGACAATTTTTGGAAGCAAATTTCAAAAGGTTGATACGAAGAAAGTCTTCGAGGGGAAGGTTATTGAGAGGAGCAAATTCACATATAGTTCCTCGAGATTGCATAATAGCATCAGGATCAAGTAGGGTCTTGTGTTTTTTATTATCCATTAAATATGCAATTATCCTTTCCTGTCTTCTTCGTGTCTAGGGTTTGTAAATCTGAAATTCTCTGTGAGGAATACTTAAACATTACGATATTGGAATTTATCAGATGCTTGTTTATAAACTTCTGTATACATGAGATTTAAATGGGAAGGGTTGAATCTAATACCGAAATTCTAGATTAGAAGTTTGGATGGTTGACCTTATTTCTATACTAGTATATAAAAAAAACAAAAGAAGGGCAATTCTTTAATATATATATTTATACGTTTATATATATATTAACAAGAATTTGAATTAGTATATTTATAAATCTATATATATTGATATATGCATATCTATTTTTTAAACACAATTAAATTTTTTTTTTAAAAAAATTATAAAACAAAAAAAAAAAAAAATTTGTTTTAGTGGGGGGGAGGGAATCACCCCGTACCCTCCCCCACTGCCGGTGGGCCGACAGTACTTGCGTAGCAGGTACTGCAATGACAGGTACAGAGTACCTGCCACTGCAGGGTCCTTTCCAGCCGACGGGCTTTAAAACGTGTTTTTTTTTTAAAGTTTTTTTTTTAATTAATTTTTTTATTATGTATAAATTTTATTACTTTTTAAAATTTTCAATTTATAAATTTTTAATATATTTAAATTAATAAATATTTTTTTTAATCTTGATTGATATCGATTAGTTAAATAATAATGCATTTAACATAGTTTGTAAATTTTAATTTATTAATTATTTTGCTTAAATATTAATAAATTAACAATTAATGGTTAGATTAAAATAAGAAATTAGATCAAATGATTATTGATTAATTTAATTAAAATTAGTTTAATTAAGTTAATTAATAAGGAATTTTATTTGACTACATTATAAATTTGGATTATTGATTTAATGAAAGTTATTATAGAAAGGGTTAATCGTAAATGGTAGTTGTGAAAATCTAGTTACTTGAATTTGACATTAAACTGAAACATAAACCTTACCTTAACTCGAATAATATACTTTCAGATCCAATCTCTGAGACTTTGATGTTGTCTTTGTACTTTGAATGTTTTGGGGTTGATTTAGCGTTGACTAGTTTAGGTTGTTACCAGAGGCTCGGGGTTGTGAATGTGATGTCATGATGATTTGGTCTCGATCTTTCTTAACCTGACCATGGTAATGTGATGAAGTGCTCTATGACATGATCGTGTTACTGTTTGTTATTGCTTTCCAGTTTCCTTGTGTGAAGCTGAGGTGTATGTATTTGAGAATACCTAACTTAACCATTTTTGAGTCTCGATCAGTTATATTTGATAACCATTTCTGAGTCTTGATCAGTTATACTTGTATTACTTTCTGGTTGCTCATTAAAGAACCATTGGATTTTATGACTTATCATTGATGCCTTCAGTTGCTGATAGAGAACTGTCGTGATTACATGATCACTATTTGATGTTATCTGTTGCTCATGAAGAACTAATGTAATTTTGTGGATTATCTTTTTATGATGTTTTTTAGTTGCTCGTATAGGATTGAGATGGTTTTATTATGATTCTTTGATTTATGAGTTCATGAGCTAGGGTAGGTTATCTATGTGTAGAGTCGGGAAGTGGCTTGCAATGGGGGTCGGAGCCCTAAGAGGCTGCCTTGAGAAACCCATTGTAAGTCATTTTTAATAAGTGAAAACATTTACACTAAATGAGAGAAAATGAACCTAACAAGATAATTGTATGTTCTCTCCCATGCCTTGAGTGCTAGTTCAGGCTAGGATGGGGTAGAGAGGACACTAGGTTATGACCTTGCATTCCATAGTATGCCTTGTCAGTACAAGAGGATACTAGTGGCCGCAGGATCAGTAGGGACCCAAGATTCCTAAGGGATTGCTCGGGTAACTTCTACGTGACTTTTGTGATGACACTTTCCTGCTTGCATATTAGGTTTCCTACGTGTCTTGTGGTACCTCTGGGAGTTAGATGTCGATCTTTTTAGGAACCCTTGAGTTAGCATACTTATAGGATTTCCTGGACTTAGAGAGTTTTTATGATTATAGGTTTTGTTATCTTATTTGGGACTTGAGACTATCTCCTCAGCGCAGTGGGAGTGGACCATTTAGGTTCCACGCGATTGGGTGGTAGTGCTTTTACTCTTACCATTGAGATCCGTTCTGTGGTCACCGTGGCTGGAGTTTTCATGATTGGCATTTACCTTCGCTATGTTCTTGGATTATTATGATGGATGGTTAGATTTTATGATAGATGTGTTATCATTATGGATGTATGGATGTATCATGTATGGGAGTAATTTTATATATATTTTCACTGTACTTTGTATCATGGATTTGAGGATGTTGTATCTTTATCTTTACATATGTATATTCTTTTAAGCCTTTCATACCCTGTGACATGTACAGTGGATGATTGAGCATTCCGAATTAATTTGCCAAGGAGCATTCAGAACAAATGTATATTATGGACATTGGAGTTTCTGATTATTCTTTTATATGTATGTGATAGTTGTTAGACTTAGAATTAATTAAATTTAAATGTGACTCAATGTCTTGGGATCTTTAAGAAATGTAACTTGCAATGTATGTTTGTCGATGATTACATGTTATTGCTTCCGCTACTATGTGTTTGATGTGTATGTCATACTTTCTTACTTTAAAAAAAAAAAATGTTTAGCAAACTTAGTGAAACTTTAGGTTAATTCTTTTGGATCCCTTGGCGGGGTGTTACATCTGGTATCAGAGCCCAAGTTTCTACATTGGGAGCTCTGGGTATATTGGAACACCACTAGTGTTAACTATTTGAATAAAAATGCAAACCTTAAACTAAAACTTGAAACTAGTTGAACTGAACAGTATATAAACTATTAGTTACCTATTTTATTCATACTTCAACACTCAAAACTTCAAAACTAAAATTATACTTAAACTGAAATTATAGGTAAACTGAAAACTGAAAATATCTTGTTTGCAAAACATTTGTCTTTTATCTATGTATTTCAGTAGTATGTTTCATGGTTATTTTAGCATCTTGTGTCTTGGATATTATTGTAGGATGGTATTTGGGATGAGATCTTCCGTTAGGGGCCGTAGCCTTGGCCGTGGCAGAGGCCGTGGATGAGGCAGAGATGTTAGTGTTCATGAGTCTATCCATGAGAGCCCCATTCAGGAAGAGAATAGGGAAGAGCATGTCAGTGAGCATCAGGAAGAGAACCAGGAAGAGGGACATGCTGACTCTGAGGAGGTTGATCTGAGGCAAATGATGCAGACCCTTATTGATCACTTACCTCCTATTCTTGAGCAGGATAGAGCACACTAGGTTGGACATGAGCATAGACGCAGATCTAGGAGTCCTCAGAGGGATCGACATAGATTCATAGTATCTTCTCAGATGAAGGATCTTTAGAGGTCCAAGATCAAGCCCTTTAATGGGAAAGGTTCTGGGTATGTAGCTGAGTAGTGGCTTATTGCCCTTGAGAGGATTTTTGCTATGTAGGACTTTAACAGTAATGTCAAAGTGAGGTTTTCCATTACCAATCTAGAGTTATTTGGAGCCACCTGGTGGACTATTGAGGAGAAGAAGTTGGGCATTGACATGGGTAGTGTCACTTGGGAGATTTTCTTGGAGAGTTTTCATGAGCGATTCTTACCAGAGGAATGGAAGCAGCATAGAGTAGATGAGTTCCATAACCTGAGACAGTTCACTATGACCATTGTAGAGTATGAGTGCAAGTTCTATGAGCTCATGCCTTTTTCGGGATTCAGTGACAACCCAGCACAGTTGGCACAACATTTCATCCGAGGCTTGAATAACCATTTTATTGGGGGTGTTAAGGTATTTGAGCCTAAGACCCTCAAGGATGCGGTACATCGAGCTATCCTGGTAGAGCAGAGTGTCAACTTTGGGCAAGGAGGATTTGTGGGAGCGCCTACTATAGCAGGATCTAAGGGCAACCACAATTCTGGTGGAATCAGGAAGCCTCCCTTCCCTAGGAGGAATCAGTATTCTCAGCAGCATTCTTAGCAGCTTTCTCAGCAGCAGCCTTAGCAGCATAAGGGATTTTACCCTCAGGCATAGAGTGGTGGTGGTGGATCCAACTCTAGGATCAATCGCAATGCTCAATGTAATAGACAGAATCAAAAATCTCGACCTGCACAGAGCAACCAGTCTTTTGCTAGCAGGGGTAGCCACCAGCGGTCGAATGCACCACCTATAGGGAGAGGATCTGGTAGAGGCACGGGATGTTATTCGTGTGGACAGATTGGTCATATTGCGGTGTATTGCCCACAGTGAGCATCTCAGTATTCAGGACCTAGGCCAGCAACATCTGAGCCTACAGTCGGAAATGTAGGTCGATCTCATAGAGTATTTGCAGCGGTGGATCACCATCAGGCAGACCATCAGGGGACAGTAGTTGAGACTACAGGAGCTATCCGAGGTACACCTCTCTCTGTATTATTTGATTCAGGTGCTATAGATTCTTTCATTTCTCCATCTCTAGTTGACAAGTGTAAGCTGGAGTCGGTTAAGCAAAATCATGGTTGGCAAGTGGAACTAGCCTCAGGTGCTAAAGTTTCCATAGATTCTGTAGTTCATAAGTGTGGACTTAGCATAGGAGGGTTTGAGACTTCAGTCGATTTTCAAGTCATTCCTCTTGGATCCTATGATGTGGTCTTAGGTATGGATTGGCTTGGCTCTCATAGGGCTAGTATAGACTGCAGAAAGAAGACCATTATGTGTCAGGATGACCAAGGGAAGGATGTTGAAATTGTGGGGATACTGAGGCCTATACCCCTACGGATGATCTCTGCTATGCAACTAAAGCGAAGCTTTCGTAAGGGATGTCAAGTATTTTCCGTTACGGTAAATGAGCTAGATGAGGAAGAATCTACAAGGAAGTCCCTAGATCACCCTATTTTATAGGAGTATGCTGATGTGTTTTCGAGTGAGATTCCAGGCATGCCTCCGAAGAGAGACATTGATTTTAGCATCGAGCTCACTCTAGGAGCGGAACCTATCTCTAGAGCTCCTTACCGTATGACCACTCAAGAGCTAAGTGAGTTGCATTTGCAGTTAGAGAAACTTTTGGCCAAGGGTAGTATTCGACCTAGTGTATCACCATGGGGAGCTCTAGTGCTCTTTGTGAAGAAGAAGGATGGTTCTTTGCGCCTTTGCATTGATTACAGATAGTTGAATAAGGTGAGAATAAAGAATAGGTATCTTTTACCAAGGATTGATGATTTATTTGATCAGATCAAGGGGGCTACAATGTTCTTTAAGATTGATCTTAAGTCAGGATACCATCAACTTCGCATCAAGGAGGCTGATATTCATAAGACTGCCTTTCAAACTCGCTACAGGCATTATGAGTTCACAGTGGTACCCTTTGGGCTGACGAACGCTCCATCAGTATTCATGTGCTTAATGAATGGGGTGTTTCGTTCCTATCTTGATAGATTTTTTCTTGTGTTCCTCGATGATATTCTGATATATTCTAGGTCCCAAAAGGAACATGATGAACATTTGAGTTTAGTTTTGTAGTGCTTGAGAGATAATCAACTTTATGCCAATGCGGCAAAGTGTGATTTCTTTCAATCAGAGATACAATATTTGGGACACGTTATTTCAGGCGAAGGTATCTCTGTAGACCCTACGAAGATCCAGGCAATAGTAGATTTGCCTGCACCCACTACTGTGTCGGAGATTCGTAGTTTCATGGGTCTAGCTGGGTATTATTGCAGATTTGTTCAAAACTTCTCCAGAATAGCACACCCTATTACCTCCCTTCAGAGGAAAGGAAAGAATTTTCTTTGGACAGAAAAGTGTGTAGAAGCATTTTAGAAACTCAAAGAGCTTCTGACTAGTGCACCAATCTTAGCAGTACCTGATCTAGAAGGTGATTTCATGGTGTGTACAAATGCTTCCCTTGAGGGTATTGGAGCAGTTCTAATGCAGAATGGTCGAGTGATTGCATATGAGTCACGCAAAATCAAGGATCATGAGTTGAATTATCCTACACATGACCTTGAGTTAGCAGCAGTAGTTCATGCCTTAGTGAGATGGAGACATTTCTTGTTGGGAAACAGATTTGAACTACATAGCGATCATCGTAGTCTTCAGTACATATTCATGCAGCCTAATCTGAATGCTAGGCAAAGGCGTTTGATGGAGTTTTTGTGCGAGTATGACTTTGAGGTAAAGTATATCCAAGGGAAGGAGAATGTTGTAGCTGATGCTTTGAGTCGCAGGAAACATGTGATATCATCTATGACTCTTAGTGTCGATTTGAGATGTTAGATACTTCAGGCACTCCCCACTAATTCATGGTATCTGGAGGTGTGCAGTGAGATCAATTAAGGGAGACCCTTGGAGGGTAAGTTTTCAGGCTATGTCCTAGAGTCAGATGGCCTTTTGAGAAATTCAGGAAGGATCTATGTGTCGCTACTGGATGAGCTTCGCATATTGATCCTATCAGAGGCCCATCGTGCACCTTACTCGGCACATCCAGGTGTCAAGAAGATGCATGCAGATTTGTGACATTTATTCTATTGGTCCGAGATGAAGCGTGACATTTCTAATTTTGTGGCTAGATGTCTTGAGTGTCAGAGAGTCAAGGCAGAACACCAACATCCGGCAGGACTTTTGCAACCAAATCTCGTTCCTTCATGGAAGTGGGACATCATCTCTATGGATTTCATAGTAGGATTACCTATGACTCTTCGTCGTCATGATGCTATCATGGTCACCATTGACCAGTTGACCAAGGTGGCACATTTTGCACCAATCAGGTCTTCCTACACTACAGCTTCTGTAGCTAATGTGTTCATGCGTGACATTGTGAGCCTACATGGTATTCCCCGAAAGATCATTTCGGATAGGGATCATGTTTTCACTTCCACATTTTGGACATCACTATAGCATGATCTTGGAGCGCAGTTGAACTTCAGTTCAACATATCACCCAGAGACAGATGGGCAGATAGAGAGAGTGAATCAGGTTCTCGAAGATATGTTGAGGATGTACGTGATGGATAGGCAGACTCATTGGGAGGACTATCTCTATCTAGTGGAATTTTCTTACAACAATGGGTATCACAGTTCTATTTGCATGGCACCTTTCCAAGCCTTATATGGACACCCTTGTCATACACCTTTGAGTTGGGATAGCCTTGAGGATCGCATCCTGTTGGGCCCAGAGATGCTTCGTGACATGGAGCAACAGGTGGTGCATATTCGAGAGCACTTGACAACGGCACAGGATAGGTAGAAGAAGTATGCTGATGCACATAGGTTAGATAAGAAGTTTGCTATGGGGGAGAAGGTTTTCTTGAGAGTGCGTCTGCGGAAGAGTCTGATCCGTTATGGAAAGGGCTCGAATCTAGCACCTCACTTTGTGGGACCATTCGATATTCTTGAGAGGATTGGTCCAGTTGCCTATCGTCTTGCTTTACCGCCCAACCTTGCTCGCATTCATGATGTTTTCCATGTTTCAATACATAGACAGTATATTCCTGATGTTGTACATATTCTTGATTGGAATGCATTGCAGGTAGAGGACTGGCAGCTGGCTTTGGAGCCAATACGTATTCTGGAGCAGCGGGAGTTGACCCTCAGGGGTCGAACCATAGAGTAGGTAAGGGTCCAATGGGACCCTACTGATGACTCTTCAGCTACATGGGAGGATGCATCTAGATAACAGGATTTATATCCCTATTTGTTTATAGGCTTCTAGGAGTAAGCCTAAGTCTAGGGGGGGTGGATGTAGTGCCTGCCCCTAGTTTACATTTTCGAGCTACATTTATGATATGATTGCCAAACTCTTTTAGGCCAATTTATGTTTGATGAGTAGTATTATTATTTTAGAGATTATCAGATGATGTTTACACTCAGTTTATTAAATGATGAGATTACTTGGTACTCTATATTTCATGCATGTATGATGATTATTCAATGGTTTCAGTTATCAATGATGATTAGTTAGATGGTTTATTATTTCATGTGCTTCTTATGGATACTTACCCCATACTGCATGTGTATGGGGTGCATGTTGTTTTATTTATGTATGGTGTTTCTGATATGGTTAAGGAAGGGAGTCGTAGTCACCTGCTAGTCGGGATCTACACGATGCACCACTTCCTGCCATTGTCTATTTAGCTTAGAATATTGTGTTTGTACATGCATGGATTTTATGCAGGTTGCAGGTACCGGGTATCAACTTCCCTGAATTGGCAGGATGAGCGTACCCTATCGCACTGTCTCAATGGTAAGAGAAGGGAGATAAACTCTTAAGTCCAAATCCTAAACCCTTTAGCCCATTGTCCTAATTGATAATTAGGACAAGTATCTAAGTTAAGTACCCTCCGAATGCATCAAATGATGTAATTTCGTGATTATAACCCTTTTTATTGATTTGGTATGTATTTTTCTATGATGGGTTTTCGTATGTTGCTTTATGAGTCCTTGATGTATTTTCTATTAATTAAGTCTAATTAAAAAAAAAGATTAATTAATGATTTAATTTAATAGAGAATTATTATGATATCTTTATATTTAATTAATTAATTGATTAAATAAAAGAATTAAAGTTGGAGATTAAAGTTCAAAGATATATTTAGAACAGGATAATATTTATTTAATTTAATAATAATATATTTGGAGTTCATTTTTAAATAAATGCTAAATATTATTGTTATTTAAATTAATTAAATATGTTATCAATTAAGTTCTAAAATAAATTAAAAAGTTGAAAGATATTAATTTATTAAGAATTCTAGATCGCATGAGTTAAATATAAGAATTAAATTAAAAGATTAAATTATAAAAATTAATAATGATATTTTAATTTCTTAAAAGTGCACATAAGATTAAAGTAATAAATTAATTAAGAATAGAAGTCAAGTGAAATTTTAAATAAAGTTATTTAATAATTCAACTTAATGTGCATGAAAGTTGAATGCAAAAGAATAAGAAAAGATAATAAAAGTTAATTTGGAGTTAACTGAGTTTTTCAAAGAGTCTTCTCGGGTAAACGCACAATTAGTGCCCGATTTGAGGAGAAATTGCTTATCACAACTTTGGGGGTTCATTTTTTTTGATATAGAGGAATTTGGACGGGAATTTTTGGGGGACAATTTTTGGAAGCAAATTTCAGAAGGCTGATACGAAGAAAGTCTTCGAGGGGAAGGTTATTGAGAGGAGCGAATTCGCATACAGTTCCTGGAGATTGCAAAGTAGCATCAGGATCAGGTAGGGTCTTGTGTTTTTGATTATCCATTAAATATGCAATTATCCTTTCCTGTCTTCTTCGTGTCTGGGGTTTGTAAATCTGAAATTCTCTGTGAGGAATATTTAAACATTACGATATCGGAATTTATCAGATGCTTGTTTATAAACTTCTGTAAACATGAGATTTAAATGGGAAGGGTTGAATCTAATACCAAAATTCTAGGTTAGAAGTTTGGATGGTTGACTTTATTTCTATACTAGTATATAAAAAAAAAAGAAGGGCAATTCTTTAATATATATATTTATACGTTTATATATATATTAACAAGAATTTGAATTAGTATATTTATAAATCTATATATATTGATATATGCATATCTATTTTTTAAACACAATTAAATTTTTTTTTTTAAAAATATTATAAAACAAAAAAAAAAATATTTGTTTTAGTGGGGGGGAGGGAATCACCCCGTACCCACCCCCACTGCCGGTGGGCTAACAATACCTGCGTAGCATTTACTGCGATGGTAGGTACAGAGTACCTGCCGCCGCAGGCCTGCGGCAGACCGCAAGGTCCTTTCCGGCCGACAGGCTTTAAAATGTGTTTTTTTTTAAATTCATTTTTTTATTATGTATAAATTTTATTACTTTTTAAAATTTTCAATTTATAAATTTTTAATATATTTAAATTAATAAATATTTTTTTTAATCTTGATTGATATCGATTAGTTAAATAATAATGCATTTAACATAGTTTGTAAATTTTAATTTATTAATAATTTTGCGTAAATATTAATAAATTAACAATTAATGGTTAGATTAAAATAAGAAATTAGATCAAATGATTATTGATTAATTTAATTAAAATTAGTTTAATTAAGTTAATTAATAAGGAATTTTATTTGACTACATTATAAATTTGGATTATTGATTTAATGAAAGTTATTATAGAAAGGGTTAATCGTAAAGGGTAGTTGTGAAAATCTAGTTACTTGAATTTGACATTAAACTGAAACATAAACCTTACCTTAACTCGAATAATATATTTTCAGATCCAATCTCTGAGACTTTGATGTTGTCTTTGTACTTTGAATGTTTTGGGGTTGATTTAGCGTTGACCAGTTTAGGTTGTTACCAGAGGCTCGGGGTTGTGAATGTGATGTCATGATGATTTGGTCTCGATCTTTCTTAACCTGACCATGGTAATGTGATGAAGTGCTCTATGACATGATCGTGTTACTGTTTGTTATTGCTTTCCAGTTTCCTTGTGTGAAGCTGAGGTGTATGTATTTGAGAATACCTAACTTAACCATTTTTGAGTCTCGATCAGTTATATTTGATAACCATTTCTGAGTCTCGATCAGTTATACTTGTATTACTTTCTGGTTGCTCATTAAAGAACCATTGGATTTTGTGACTTATCATTGATGCCTTCATTTGTTGATAGAGAACTGTCATGATTACATGATCACTATTTGATGTTATCTGTTGCTCATGAAGAACTGATGTAATTTTGTGGATTATCTTTTTATGATGTTTTTCAGTTGCTCGTATAGGACTGAGATGGTTTTATTATGATTCTTTGATTTATGAGTTCATGAGCTAGGGTAGGTTATCTATGTGTCGAGTCAGGAAGTGGCTTGCAATGGGGGTTGGAGCCCTAAGAGGCTGCCTTGAGAAACTCATTGTAAGTCATTTTTAATAAGTGAAAACATTTACACTAAATGAGAGAAAATGAACCTAACAAGATAATTGTATGTTCTCTCCCATGCCTTGAGTGCTAGTTCAGGCTAGGATGGGGTAGATAGGATGCTTGGTTACGACCTTGCATTCCATAGTATGCCTCGTCAGTACGAGAGGATACTAGTGGCCACAGGATCAGTAGGGACCCGAGATTCCTAAGGGATTGCTCGGGTAACTTCTACGTGACTTTTGCGACGACACTTTCCTGCTTGCATATTAGGTTTCCTACGTGTCTTGTGGTACCTCTGGGAGTTAGATGTCGATCTTTTTAGGAACCCTTGAGTTAGCATACTTATAGGATTTCCTGGACTTAGAGAGTTTTTATGATTATAGGTTTTGTTATCCTATTTGGGACTTGAGACTATCTCCTCAGCGCGGTGGGAGTGGACCATTTAGGTTCCACGCGGTTGGGTGGTAGTGCTTTTACTCTTACCATTGAGATCCGTTCCATGGTCACCGTGGCTGGAGTTTTCATGATTGGCATTTACCTTCACTATGTTCTTGGATTATTATGATGGATGGTTAGATTTTATGATAGATGTTTTATCATTATGGATGTATGGATGTATCATGTATGGGAATAATTTTATATATATTTTCACTGTAATTTGTATCATGGATTTGAGGATGTTGTATCTTTATCTTTACATATGTATATTCTTTTAAGCCTTTCATACCCTGTGACATGTACAGTGGATGATTGAGCATTCCGAATTAATTTGCCAAGGAGCATTCGGAACAAATGTATATTATGGACATTGGAGTTTCTGATTATTCTTTTATATGTATGTGATAGTTGTTAGACTTAAAATTAATTAAATTTAAACATGACTCAATGTCTTGAGATCTTTAAGAAATCTAACTTGCAATGTATGTTTGTCGATGATTACATGTTATTGCTTCTGCTACTATGTGTTTGATGTGTATGTCATACTTTCTTACTTTAAAAAAAAAAGATGTTTAGCAAACTTAGTGAAACTTTAGGTTAATTCTTTTGGATCCCTTGGTGGGGCGTTACACCAAATATAATAGAGGTTCCATAATTTCATTCCTTGTATTGATGGCTCTTTATTAGAAATTGAGTGTCCAATGTTGACTGTTACACTCACAGTCTAACATTGCTTCTTGTCATTGTTATAAAGATATTGAGCTTTGAAGGTTTGTGCTTGATGCATAAAGTTCATGTATTGCATCAGTGGTAGATAATGCATCTAGTTTTATCTTAGGTAACTTTTTTATATATCATGGTATCTCTGTACCCAAAGTCCCATATCAGGACTGTCATGTGGAAGCAAGAGAAAGTTGCAGGTCTAAACTTGGTCAGAACCTTAGTGCATTTTCAATTAGGTATGTTATTTAGGACCTAAAAGGCCTTGAATTTATTGCTTGTTACACAAAATTAGTGAGAGAATACTGGAATAATTTATTTTCCTAAAAGAGCCTTAATCCCTATTTCTTGAATCAATTAAAAACTTGGTGGAGACTATGCGAGAAGTGGATATTTGATGCTTGAGTAGCTAATGGTTTGGACTTTGAGAAAAAAATTCTTTCTTCAAAATAATTGCTTTTTGTTTGGCATTTCAAAGCCCAACCATTTCATTTGAACTCATTTTGTTTAGTACCTAAGGTTTTTGGACAACATATTTGTAGGTTATTACTGATGCAATTTATTATTTCTCATTTCCAACAAATGAGCATTCATTTATTACTGCGGCAATATATAGAGAAAAAGACATATTGTGTTGAAGAGATTAGAATCAAACAGCTCCATCAATGGAGTTAATCGACCATCATGAACAATGCCAAGTCAATTATGTGAAATCTATGCTAATCTACCCAAAGCAAAAGTTGAAATGACCCCTCTTTGGTGAATGTGCACCTTGAATTCAGGATCTATTGTAGCAAATTGCCCCAGCAATAAAGAAGCTTCCTCTTATGGACAACTATGGCCTTGTTATTGAATATTATCTTATCAAATTATCAAGAAGATTACTATCTATAAGTGAGCATAAGGTATCATATATATTCCTATTTTCTTGAAAAAGATGAGGTGCACTATTCTATCCCTTCTAAGCATCTAATCCCCAAGGAATCCTTTTCTGAAAAAGCTTTTATCTGGGAAGTCTTCTCCCACACACACACATAATCCATTAACAAATCTTTACTTTATTAAATATCTTTTTCTTTTCCACAAAGTACATACTATAGTTCTCCACAAATAATTTCACATCACACTGATTCATGTTTCTTAAAAGTCACTACTATGTTCATAATAAAAATGGTATTAAAAAACCTTTATTTATCACTGATTTAGTTCATCTGAAATTTAATGTAATTTTTCTCTTGCTATACAGTTGATTAACTTTAGTGAAGTAGAAGACCTGTGGATTAGAGTTAAATTACAAAAAACATGGAAGAGACACATCAAAGCCTTTCTTGGGTTTATTGTAATTATATTTTCTATGATCCTTTATGAAGCCAAATTTGAGCCGATCTGCACTCCCATTCTCACTAAAATTTCCATGAGCCGAGTATATATGCATTATTATAGATACAATCTTTTGTTGTTATACTAATCAAAAAGTTGTTAAAAGTGAAGTGCTCTGGGACTAATTGATAATTTGATAAAATAATAGTTGTGATTTTAGATCTTTATACTATAGCTTCATATTGACAACTACTTCTATCCCTATTTGCAAAAGTGGGAGATCGTGAATACAAGCATTGGAACTACTTCTGCTCTTAACATTCTATTGTCTACCATCTACTCTCTTACCAACTTAGGAAGTTCGGCATTAGTGACCCTCTGTGGGATCTCATCTCCTTCACCTTCTGACATCTTCAAGCACACCTTCAACACTAGGGCACACGAGGAGGGATTGGCACTCCAAGGCTTTAGCAATGGAACTGCTACACGAAAAGAATCTAGCAACTTCCTCTCCTTCCCCCTAGGATACTCCTAGGCTCTAATAACAATTTATGTGGAGAGAGAGAGGACAACAAAGGCGGTGAATAGGTGACAACAATTCAAAAAAAAAGATGGTCATTTAACAAACTAACTATAACTTATATTTATCTCTCGACTATGAAACTTTCAGCAGTCTTCTAATATGACTCCAAACAAACAAAAATCAAATCAAAATGACCCTAAGGTCTTTGCAACTATCAAAGCCCCAATCAGGTCTTCAACAAGCCCTTAAGGCTAGGGCCTCCTCAATGTACCCTCTCCAAGCACTTCTAGGCTTAACCAATGATTGATTCACCATACATAGGACAATGCAAGACTATAAAATTCATTAAAACTATATTGCTTTAAGGTAGATTAATGGTTGTCGCTCCCAACCAAGCATTTCCTTAAGGAATCCATCCACAAATTTAGTCCTTCAACATACAAATCAACTTCTCAAGGTGATCACCTATAATATTGCCTTCATTCTTGCATTTATAAGGTTAGTTTATCATAATACAAGTTGTGGATTCATCCCAAGTCATAGTAATCACATTTTAGGGATGAATCCTTAATTCATGTTTCCAAATCAATGCAAACCCCAACACCTGTAACAGACCAGTCAATATAATTTGTCAAAAATTGATATAAGGAAGATAAATGTGATTCAAAATGATCAAATGCAATATTCTTGAGCCATAGAAATGATTTGGAATCAATAGCACATCAAATGGATACCAAGAATGCAAGAAAACCTTAATTATTTTTTATTAATTGCCTTCTTTCTCACAGTCCATACAAAATACTTAACCAATCTGTACCATCCCCATTTTCTAGGCATTAAAGGTTGTTTATAATATTGTTCCCAATGTCCATAACTGACCCCAAGTGATTATAAGTGTTTGAGATTTGTTTTATGCCTTAAAACTCATTTTCCCTCCAATTTGCATATAACCGTTAATATTCAATTTTTTTTGAATTTCTAACTATTATTTTATTTTATTTTTTTTCTCATTCTAACTTATCAATATTTATTCTAATTTGTTCCTAGGACCTAATTGACCCATAAAATTGATCTAGATCCCTATTTGGCACTATTGGCCACCCATACAATATGTTGGTCCTAAGTCCTTACCAAGACTTGTAGGACATTTAACTTTTAAATCAAATTGATTATTACAAATTTCCATTATTGGATTCATCAATATTTTCCAATTAAAATTCAAAGATGATTTTGATCCTCTAACTCCATTTGGTTCCAAGGTGGACTTAGGTGATTGGATAGGTGCTGCTATACCATACACACCTTCAAAGCAACTCTTGTCCCAAGAGTGAAGAGTTGTTGTCTTCTTTCCTCTCATTCTTCGAGATGGAAGTCTACAACCTTTCACATGTAACTTATAACCCTTCACATGAGTATTACCTGCATTTAAATCATTACAATAATAAAAAAAACTTTGTATACTTGTTACCATCCATGGCAACCTTGTTCCTTGCTGATTGTGGATAGTCATCTTTTACCCTTGCCAATGGTTTCATAACTTGCTGTTTGAGATCACGCAGACCCTTTCCCTTATCCTCCATGGATAGGCTCACATATTTGTTCATTTTTGCCACTATAGGACACCATAGTGTACCTATCAACACTCTATTTTCAGTCACTATTTGCTTGCAATTAGAATTCTGAGTTTTGATTTGAACAACCACATTCTTCATAACAATAAGAGATGGCTTATGTTGCAAACCTATCCCATCATGGTGACTCTTCTTCTGCTCCTACAAGTTCACATATTCCTTCTTTCCAAAACAAAGAATCCTTTCCAAGCCTTGACCTGGTAAAGGATTCAAATGAAATTTTACACCATCCTTATTCACCACATAGACATTAGGTAAACCAAAATGAATTGTGTTCCTTGAGGCTTGCCAAGGCCTTCCAAGGATTACATGCCAACATGTCATAGGAATGACATCATATACAACTTGTTCCTTATATTCTCCTATAGATAAATCAATTATTGCTTGCTCCCTTACAACAATGTTTTGAGTATCACTTACCCAAGATGCCTTATATGGTTTATCAATAGGAAACTTCTTCAATCCTAGTTTATTAACCATTTCATATGAGACTAGATTATCAAAGGAACCAGAGTCTATTATCATCTTACAAATCTTACCATTGATCATGCAATTTTTCCTAAAAATGGATCTCTTTTCTCCTTTTGCTGCTGCATTTGTGGTCCTCTTCTCACCATCAAGAAATCTCCTTTCAAGATTGGATCTATATTATAGGACTTCTTTTATTTCTCTTCTCTGTGGGATAAGGTGACTCTCTTTGAAAAAGTGTTTGGCTATACTATCAATGATGCAAACCCAAATTTTAAAGAGGTATTGATCTGTTGTTTGTGAGGGAGAGGTAGAAGTATAGATAAAAAATAATGTGAAGTTGCGAATGGCATGTAGAAAAATCAAATGAAAAATAAGAAGCTCAGTTCACAAACAGCTGTAAATATGTTTCAGACTTGAGGTCCTGATCAGTAGAGTGAGTCAAGACTACACAACACTATACAATCCATAGTAATAGCTCTAGACATGTTTCATAATATAGGTCCTAATTAGGTTCATAATATAATTTATTTATACATATATTGGATGCCAACATTACAAATTGTAGATTGATCCTTAAAATAGCAATTCATCGTCATATAAATGCATGTTGTAGATACATTTCCAATGGCATATGTAGTACTGGAATTATGTTTCCTAATTTTTTCATGTCTAAATGTTTTAAATTTTTTTCCTACTTCTTTTCCTAATTTCCCCTCTGTCAACAGCTCCAGTAGTAGTTATTATCTTTTCAATTCTCTAACCTGTTGTTGCAGATAAATTAAAAAAATGAGCCCAGTCAAGTACACAAAGCTTCTCCCTGACATATTTTTCATAGAAGAAAGTTGTTTGACTATTTTTTTCTACATTACATTTCCCCACTATGGCTATAGCAAGAATCTAATCTTCAACCTCATCTTTTTCTTTCAAGGCCTTGCCAAGTTTAATTTCAAAGCATACAATGTCCAATAATTCTCCTATTCCTATACCAGAAATCACAGAGATGGTAATTAGAGTAAACCTAAGGGACCAAAAGTTTGCTACTTGTATTAAACCTCTATGTGGAGACACACTTATTCACTGCAAGACGTATTCTTTTATTCGAATGTCCCTTACTCAACCAATCCACAATTTCAATATTAGCTATTGTGGCTCATGTTTGGCCATCCACAAGAAATATAATAACTAAGGCCTCTTCAACTGCAGCAACAACCTATTTCTCTATCATTGAAGGAAATCTAGTAGCAATCGCTTCCTTTGCAGCATTTACAATGTCATCCTCACTTCTACCTCTTGTAAGTGATAACCCATCCATTCTAACACTCGGATACTTTAGAAAAGTAATGACACCACCACTATCTACAACCATAAATTCATTTTCTCCCCAAAATGATCTACCATACAAATAATCTCTAGTTACACCTAGCTCATCAAGAACAATTGCCACATTCCCCCCAACAAGCCAATTGAATAGGGCTGATTTTCCAACATTTGGCCTTCCAACTATAACAACTTTTGGAAGAAGATGATCAGGCACCCTTTGTTTTATTGATTTCATGGCTCTTTTGTCTCCTCTTTGATCATCTGAATTCTCATTTGGGGTTTCTATATCCATTTTTAATTTATCATCTATTGGTGAGATCGTTTTTCCTCTTGCCTTACAAATGCTTTGAAATGTATTCATTTTTTTTTCTATAACCATTGAAATACTTTTCTTTTGCCGGCTAAACTTAGAGGAGGAATTCTGTTGGAAACTAACATGGCACTATGGCTTCAAATTGTTGCAGAGAGGCACAAAGCTTGTCCCATTGACCTTTAGGTGGTCACTTGTTAGAAATTAATAAAATTTGTCTTTATCTTCATTGCTTATTTGAGGTGCTTTTGAAGGATATCATAGTTCGATTTGTTGCCATACAATCTGAAATAAAGTGTGCAACTTCTTAAAGGTTGAATTCCTATGACTATAAAAGTTGTGGTATTATATTTAAGTTGTTGTAGTATTTGAGGAGCAGTTTAGATCATATGTTGGAGCTTCATTGATGATTAAGTTTTTCTTGAGTTTTAATATATGCTGTCATAGTTTGTATCAATCTTCATCTTCTATCCATCTTGACTGTTCTCGCCTAGAGGATTATGTGTGCCAATTTTTTTTCTTCCATTTGTATGTTTCTAATTCGCATCTCCTTAGCCATTTGTTTTAGTCAATGAGTTGTCTTCCGACATGAGTTGATAGTAAATTTTCTTTGAAGATGTCAACAAACACAACATAACTATTAATTTAATTTGATCCATCTATTTTTGTATTACAAGCAAGCAAAAAAGCACAAAGAAAATGCAGATAGAAAAATAAATGAGCACAAACATACAATGTTGCTAGTTCATAGAAGCCAACAGTTTGCTGATATAGAAAATGCTGATGAGGAGATGGATATAGCACATGATGATGTGCAAATGAGTACAGTAGATGATAATGCAAAGATTGATGTAACACCTACAAATGTGTTGCCTAATATAGGACATCTTGATGAGCAACATGATGAACATCACAAAGAGAATCCACTTGAATCTACTATGCCACCTCATACTACAGTTGTTGCGCCTATAGTTTTGGATGAAATTGGTGGATCAACAAAAGATATTGATGGTGGTTCAAGAGAATATGTTCCTACCACTGTTAAAAGACAAAGATTGAGCCAAACTCTATACAGATCTACAGTCAAGAAAGCAAAAGAAAGAGTATTAGAAGGTAAGAAGCCATTTGTGGTTGAGGTATCAAGAGATGGTGAACCTATTGGGTATAATGCTACAAGGTGGGCTACTGAGTTGGGCATAAGATGTAGAGCTCATTTAGATATTTGCAAATCAAATTTTATAGAGCAAGATCCACGAAATGTGGAATTTGTTATACAAAAAATGGAAAATGCGTTTGACATAATTGGTGGGCAAATCTCTAGGAGATACTACAAGAAGAAGATGAGACTTCTCATGAACAATTTTAGATACCATTGTTGAGAACTAATCATAGAAGGAAAAGAGAAGTCAGACTCCACTCTATCTCTAAAGAAGTGGGAAGAATTAAAAGAAAGTATGCGTAGTGAGGAATATTTGACTAAGAGTAATAGAGGCAAGAGAGCAAGAGATAGTGTGAGGGCTAAATATACATATGGTAGAGGTGGGTTGCAGGCTAAAATGGACAAAATTGGAGTAAGTGTAATTTTTTTTTTTAATATTTACATTGAGCTATTTATTTTTAATTTTTTATGAATCAGATATTTGTTGACATTGGCACTCTATATTAGGTGAATAACACTAATAAAGAAACAGATTTTGAAGACGTTGTAAACTATATGACAGCACTAGATCCTACTAAATCCAGCAGCAATAACAAGTGGAAATCTAATTCATCAGCAGAGATTTCACAACCATCAGTTCAACGCCCAGTAAGAGCCTCTTCAAATCAGGTCAACACAAGAAAAGGGCTATAATATATAATGGATTGCTTACATAGTCTCACCGAGAAAGTTTCCCATTTGACTGCCTTAGTTCAACCTATAGTTTCTGTATGGAATGAGCATAATTCCATGGATTCAAATCAGGTAAGAGGTTTTAATTTTTCTCCAATTTGATAAAAAAGTAGATTCAAATATCATCTTCCTCTTACAATGAACTAGATTCAAGTATTATCTTCTTATATAACTTTCTATAAATCTGAATTGAATGTCCCATTTCTAGCATTGTTGAATTTGAAACTGTTCCTATGTTCCATCTTCATTGGCATTTTTCTTCTTGTGCTAAGTTTTCCATCTTACAGTGCTGAAAACATTGATTTCCATTCTAATCCAAGAGGAAAATGATATTTAAAATTGTACTATTTCATTCATGTATGTATTCTCTAGTGTGCAAAATTAGCAAGGAGCTAATCTAAAAGTGCATTAGTGGCAACGCTAGAGAGTCATAACTTACAATAGAACACCCTCATTACTTATGTTGTAGAAAAAAACATATTTCCTTCATTTTCTGCAAAGAAAAAATTCCCAGTACCAAGGAAATGAATGACCTTCCAGAAGCAATATATTCTGCCCCAAAAATCACCAATATAGCAGCAACTATGGCTATCAGTGAAAAACAAATATCATTCAACATAGCTGCCAAATAGCTGGAATTACTTGTAAGATAAAATAGTTCTAAGTTTTGTTTCATGAAATGGTACATCTCCTATGCTACAAGTAAATTGTATTTTAAGGTGAATTTGATGAATTTTAAGTCTCTTCAACTGCTTCTTTTCCATGAATTGATAAATGCATTACTATTAATGTCTATCATTTTAAACGATAGTGGGTGAAGCAATATTTAAGTAGAAATGGATGCTCCTTTCCACCGTGAATTAATTTCTTTTCTTTTCTTCATAATAACTCCAAAAAAGATGATAATAGATGTTATGAAACTAGAATAACTTCCAATAGGAATGGATCAAAATCTCATGTTGTAGACTTGTTGCTAGCTCACTCAATTGCTAGTTCTTTGATAAATTAGTAGACTATAGAGTTTTAAGGTGCTGAATGGATGCTATATTATTGGTTGTATATAGGCTTTCTATCTTTCATTCAAGAAATCAACTATAATTTTCAAAATATTTGACCATTTTTTCCTTGATGTTTCAACTACATGTAGAATATAGTTGTCGATATTCATGCTGATCATGATGAACTGGTTGACAAGAACCTATAGCATAAAAAGTACTTCTGATGAAGTTCAGGTAATATAATAGTTCTTGTGAAATATTTTTCTTTGTCATAATTTTCATTCTTTATTCTACTTTATACATTATCTTTACTTAATTTTTAAACCACATGTAGAGCAATCATATGAAGGAAAAACGAAAAAGAGAAGCCATTGTTGATAGTGATTATACTAAATATGAAGAGAGGTTGCATGATATTCATAGTAGAAGCTATTATAAACTTGAAGTGAGGTATATTAATTCATTTTTTAGTTATATATTTGTTGTTTCTAATAAGGTATCATCCTTGTTTATTGATCAAATGTTTAACAATGTTTTCATAATCTTATATGTCGGGTATGCATGCATGGTAATGTAGTGTTTATATTTGGGGCTTGCTTCCATAATTAATTATGTAATACAATGTTTTCTTTTTCTTTTTGCAGAAACATATTAATAATAACCTCATGGAAGGGGACAAAGTTAGGGTATTGTATCCGCATGATGGTTTTGTTGTAGGAATTGGGCGGATTCATTCACTATCTATTGCTCATGGAGTCAATTCGAAAGGAACAGGAGATGTAAATGTAAACATTATAATGGTCACAAAAAATATTCCTCTCATTTATGATGATAAAGTAGATGGAGAAATTTCTTTGAAACAGAAAGTGGGGACCTTCACACAATGGCCAATGAAGTATTTACAAAAATTATCATAATTAAACATATTTATCATCTACTAGACATTGATAAACATCTATTCTCACAACACTACTTTTTATGCAATATTCTGTTGTTTAACAATTTTACTGATCATGGTGTATTTCAAAGAATTCAAAACTCTTCAAACAACTTTGGAATTTTGATTAAGTTTATTGCATAAGTTTGTTCATATATCTAATATTTTTAATTTTTGTATGGCTTAGTTCAAGTTTAAGGTTATGATATTTTACACTATTAAATTCATTGTATTAATAAAATATTTATCATATGACTTGTTTAATTTTACTAAATCCAGTACTAAATATGTGTCTAACCACATAGTTTAATATATAATAAATCAACTACTAAATGTGTGACTAGCAACATGATTAAATCAACTACTACATATATGACTAAACACACAACTAATTCAACTACTAAATAAACTATTAAATATGCGACTAATGACAAAAATAAATATAATACTAAATCAACTACTAAACATGTGACTAACCACACAACTAAATCAATCATTCAATATGTGACTAACCACAAAATTAAATATACTACTAATTATGTGACTAGCCACACGATTAAATTAACTATTAAATATGTGACTAACTACGCAACTAAATCAACTATTGAATATGTGACTAACCATGCAACTAAATCAACTATTAAATATGTGACTAACCACACAACTAATTTGACTATTAAATATGTGACTAACCACACAATTAAATGTACTACTAAATCAACTACTAAATATGCAACTAGCGACATGATTAAATATACTATTACATCAACTATTAAATATGTGACTAGTTGCATGATTAAGTACACTACTAAATATACTACTAAATCAATGATCAAATAGACGACTAAAATTGTTTAGTAGTGTTATAAATGACTGGATATTAACTACTATTAGTCACGTGACTAATTTTAGTCACATATATACAAATTTTAGTAGTTTTTTAGTCGCATATCACTATTTTTGTACTAGTGATATATCCCCTTGTCATGTCCACTTGACTAGTCATCTTCCCTAAAGGAGTCTTCTCTATAAGATAAGGGGATTGGATGATCTTAGAAGCCTCTTCTAAGTGTTCTCTATACCATCTCTTTGTTGCCTCATAGGTTAACCTGATAAATTGATCTACCCTTCGGAGATGGAATACTTTCTCAATGTTGTTGGGTCATAGATCAAGAATGATCTCTCTTGTAACACTCTTAACAACCCTCTCTTTAGGGATAGAGTGTTGTGAAAGTGTCATAATGAGCTAAAGATTTCATGTATACTAGGTAAGATGCTAAATTCACTAAACTTGAAGGAATCAAAGTGGAAACCATAGTAGATCTCTTAGTTGGTTTGTCACATATCTTCAAGTATTTTCCCAAATTTGTGTGTCCTAACTCTTTATCTTTGATTTCAAAGTTGTCATAGTGAAACCTTGATTTCACTAGAGGAACACCTTGGAACTTGAAGATGACAGGTTTTAGTGCCATTTTCTCACCCATGGAAGGAGTTGAAGAAGATGTCATTATATCATTATCTTCACAATAAGGGCATCCATTAGTTCAAGTTTAAAGAGTATGGAAAATTCAAACCTAGCATTAATACGAACAAAATATGTAAAGAAAAACTACTTGAAAAGCATAAAAACTTATTTTATCACTTAAATATAGTCATTTAGCACACCCAATGCACCTGATTAGGTGCATCTAATGCAAATTTTTAAAACAAAACCTCCAACAGAGTGCACCCAATCTAGTGCACAAGTGCACACCCAAAAATGGTATTTTTTTTCCTTTTAAAAGTTTTTTAATTCTTTTTTTGGTGTTAATGGGTGTGCTAGTGTGCAACTACTTGTTTTATTTTATCTTGTTTAAGTTTTTTTGTATTGGGGGGGTGTGGAGTAGCACACCATACCAAGTGCACCACTATGCACCCCACATGGGTTTTTTTTTTGAATTTTGGTCTTATGTGTTAAAGTTTTTTTTTGAAGATTTGGTGTACACTAGCACACCAAGTTAGGTGCACTAGTGTGCACCAAGTTAATGGTTTTCCTTTGTGTGTGTAGGTTGTGGGAACAAGGTGGAGGAGCACACCAATTTTAGTGTCTGCCCCTGGTTCGCATTTTGTTATCATTGTTGAACTCTTTTAGAACTAGTTTTATGTTGTTGGTTAGCAGCATTCTTTTGAGATTATCAGATATTGTGCCATGGATTCAGTTTATTATGTGATGAGATTACTTAGACTCTACATTTCATGTATGTATGATGATTATTTTTAGTTTTCACAATTATTGATGATTATTACATTGCTTTCAATTATTAATGATGATTAGTAAGATGATTTATTATCATATGTGCTTTCTTATGGATACTTACCCCATACTTGCATGTGTATGGTGTGTGTATTTTCCTTGCGTGTTTGCTTTTGTATGGTGTGTCTGATGTGGTTAAGGAATGGAGTCGTAGTCACCTGCTAGTCGAGATCTACATGATGCACCACTTCCTACCATTATCTGTTTAGTTTAGTATATATTGTGCTTGTACATGCATGATTTTTATGCAGGTTGTAGGTATCGGGTATCGACTTCCTTGAATTGCTAGGATGAGCATACCCTATCACATTATCTCAATGATAAGAGAAGGGAGATAAATTCTCAAGTCCAAATCCCAAACCTAAAAACCATTTGTCCTAGTGAGTTAGGACAAGTATCAAAGTTGAATACCCACCGAATGTGTCGGATGACATATTTTGTAATTTTTAACCCTTTAGATTTATTTTGTATGATTTGTTCTATGATGGATTTTCATATTTTATTTTGGAGGTCTATGTTGAATTTTCCATTAATTAAGTCTTAATAAATAGATTTAATTAATAAATTATTTATTTGAGAAACTTAATAAAATATCATGATCTTTGATATTTTGATTGTAATTAATTAAATGTGAATTATTGGGGAAAAGGAATTAAATAAAAGAAAACTAGAAATTAAAATTAATAATAATTATAAAATAAAATAATAATAAAGTAATAAATAAAATATTAATAATAAAAGTTATAAAAATTAAAATGAAAGTTATAAAATTTAAATAGAAATTATTTAAAAAGTAAATTGGAGTTATAAGCTTGCATGGGAATTAACACATGTGTCAACAACACGGGGGTTAGTGCATCAATTAAGCACAAGGTGTCTACAACTCTATGACTCATCAAAAAGGTTGGAAAAGACCCATGCTTAGTTGGTGACACCTTCTATCTGTTTCAAGAAGCATTCCAAAGATTTCTTGAGAGCTCTTTATATTCAGGCATTCATAGAAGCTTAAGGGAAGCTGAATGGAAGCTACAAGCTACAAGCTTAAAATGGAAGCTTCAAAGCTTACATGCATTGGAGAAGTTCATATGCTCATATATTTTCTACATGCTTCTATGCTTCTTCTAGCACTTCTAGTCATTTGGAGGTTTTCGGTTGTCTTGGATCTAAGAGGAATTGTGAATGGTGGAGAAGGAAGGAATTTTCTATGGAATTCTGAGGCATGATAGATTAGCATCAGTGTCCAGGTGCACTCGTGATATTTGCATATTCTCTTTGCACTATTTCTCTTCCTGTCTTCATCATGCTTGTTATATGTGTCTGAATACTCTTTGTGATTGAATCTACAATTAAATTGGAATCTAGATATGTATGGTTGCAAAGAAAACAATAGAAAAATCTTAGATCCAATTAAGGAAGAAATTAGATCTAAACGGGTTTGGGTTCGAATTAGAATCAAATTGAAATAGATTTGAAAATGGATTCAATATTTATGGCCAAATCCATTAGTGAAATTATTGGATAAATTTAGAGAACAATTACATTTTAAGAGGGAATTCTTAATTCATCACAATTGTCTTGTCATTGCCCCTTGGATAGACCCAAACTCAGTCATTCATAAATTTTTATCATGATTGAATTTATTCGATTTCTCTAGTCAGAATTGGCACAACTTGGCCCTCTCCAACATATTTTAATTTCAGCCCAATCCAACGGTTCATTAGGGAGATATGACCGTCATACTGGGACTGTTTTATTCAAGGATAGATATTTCTCCATTTCCCGTAACCAAGAGTTCTTTATGCTTAAACTTCACAAAAATAATATATATCAAAGCATAGAATGAATTAAAGATATTATTGCAATCTTCCCTTATTAGAATCTTATTAATATGCATTAGTTTTATATGGTTTATCATCTAATCTAATTAAATCAAATTTAATTAAGATTAGTTAATAGTCGAAGAAGTGTAATTAATTATTAGTCAATCTAAGTAAATGAATTTTTAAATGAGAGAAAATTAAAAGAAAAGAGATTTTAATATAGTTCATATAGTGGAATTTTTATAATGTATATTGAATACTATTTAATATATATTAAAAAATTTTAGAGTTGTTTAACGAAGATGATAATGTTAAGAATTTGGAGATTATTCATGTTAAAATCTACAATGAGTCTTATTGGTTTGTGATAGGGATCTTTATATAGACAAAATATTATTAAAAAAATTAGAAAATGGAGTCTAATGGTTGATTTTAATATTGATTAATTAATTGTAAGATGAAAATTTATATTATGTTGATTTAAAATTTAGAAACTCTAAATGATATTCGATTAAGATTGAATTGTTATGTTAATACGTTTGAATACCTTATGGTGTTAAGAGTTAGTCAAATATTAACTAATGAGATTTATGAAAATAATAGTTTGATGAGTTTATTATTTATTAATGTTTTTTGGGTCTAACAAACTATTAATAAATAATAGTTTAAATAATTATCAATAAATTTGATTAGAGTTAATCTAGAGGAGATTATTTGATGATTAAAGTTTGGTAAAAGATATTATTTTTTGGATTTGGATTATAATTGATTTTTAATCAATTGATATTCATTGAGTTGATAATATAACTATGATATTAATAATTAAGTTGTGCGATAGAGTCTTATTCGAAAAGATTAATGATAATACAAATTTGTTGAGGGAATGTTGGTATTCTTTGAAAGATGACGAATATGGTCATTTAAGATTTTCAATAATTATTATTGAATTATTAATATGATCATTTGAATATTGAATTATAGTTGACTTTTAACTTATAGAATTCTAGTTAGTTAGTTAGTCAACTGATATTAATTGAAACATTGCTATGGTTATGCAATTATTAATTAAATCAATTAATGAGAGTTAATTAGATTTAATTAATAATTAAGTTATGTAATAGAGATTTAATTGATATAATTATTTAACAAGATTGTAAAAAAAATATTGATATCAAAGTTGATAAGTCTTATTCTAATAACTTGAATAGTGACTTAGATATTTTAACGGTTATTAGTGACAATTTAATAGTGAATATAATTAAGAGGCTTAAGTGTTAGAGATACTTAATTGAGTTTTAACCATTAAAATGTTAATGGATCATGAAATTGTGCACCTAAGTTAATTAGTGGATTAGATTGATCATTTTAATTAAGTTATAATCTTCTTATTCATTGGTTCTTTTATGAATGAATAATGATCTTTGATTATCTTGAAAAGTTGAAGTAACCTTAAAGAAGAGTTAATCAATTAGAATATAGATCATAGTTAAATCAAGAGAACAATTAAAGGTCAATGATAATCAGTTTAGTGAATATTTATCTTTAAGTTATTCTTAAAGTATTATTTTTAAATAATAAAAGGATAATGCTATTGGGGAACAAATGGGTTGACTTGTAGGTCAAATGATGAAACTTAGATACTTGAAAGTATACTTGCAAATAGAAAACTAGAAATCCCTACACATTATTCAACTATGTGATTTTAATAAACCAAAACATGTGTCTGCATCGTGTATTCTATATGCTTCTTGTTTTGGGTTTTGGGTTGACTAGTGTTGACTAGTCTTAGGTTGTTACCAGAGGCTCGGGAGTTATGAGATGTGATAGCATGTTGATCTTATTTGGTCTCGATCTTTTAAGCCCAACCATGGTAATGTGATCGTATGCTCTATGAAATGTTTGTATTTACTAATTTTTATTGTTCATTAGTCTTCATGTGTGAAGCTGAGATGTATATGTATCTGAGACACTTGAGCTAATCATTTTGCGTCATCGATCAATTATCCCTGGTTTATTTTCTAGTCACCATGATGGGACTAAAGTGTTGATTTATTTCTTGATGATGTCATGTTGTGACATGTTTGACACAACCATTTTGGAGTCTTCGATCAGTATGATTTTGAGATAATTCTTGGTTGCTTGTTGAGAACCAATGGATATTGTGATTTATCTTGAGATATATTTTGGTTATTGAGAATCAATGGATACTTATGATTATCAGTGATGCCTTCAGTTGCCAATAGAGAACTATTGTGATCATGATTTTCTATGGATGTTTTTCCAGATGCTCATGAAGATTTGATGATTTTTATCTTTGAGATTTGATGATTTTTATTATGGATATTTGATGCTTTTATGCACATTTGATGATTTTATTATGGATTATCTTTTATGATTTTGAGATTTATGATTCCATGAGCTTAGGGTAAGTAATCTACTTGTAGTGTTGGGAAGTGGCTTGCAATGGGGGCCGAGGCCCTAAGTGGTTGCCAAGGTAACTCATTGTAAGTTTGGTTAATAAGTGATAACATTTACACACTAAATGGGGATTAAATGAACTTAAAAAGATAATTGTTTTGATGTTCTTGCCCATGCCTTGAGTGCTTGTACAGGCTAGGATGGGAGTAGTGAGAACGCATTTTTGCAACTGTGCATTTCGTAGTATGCCTTGTCAGTATGAGAGGATACTAGTGGTCGTATGAGATTAGTATGGACCTGTGGAGTTTAGCTAACTACTAGGGTAACTTGTATGTGATAAATGTGATGACACTTTCCCGCTTGCATAGTAGGTTTCCTACATGTCATTGTGTGCCTCTGAGAATTAGATGTCAGTTTTGTGTGATTGGAACCTTTGAGTAGTATACTTTTAGGATTCCTAGACTTATAGAGATTTGTGCTTTGTGAATTGATATCCTGTTTGGGACTTGAGATTATCTCCTTAGCACGGTGGGAATGGACCACTTAGGTACCACGCAATCGGGTGGTAGTGTATTTTCCACTCTTATCATTTGAGATTCATTGAGACATCGTGGTTGATGCATCCTTTGTGATGGTGGATATGTATCCTTTCATTGATAATTAGCATATGTTAGATGGTGTTATCTTATGCTTATATTTGCATGTTAGATTACTTTCTACATATGATGTTGTATATGTTAGGAGTAACATTCCTACTATGTTAATACCAATGATCTCTTCGATTCTTTGGAATGTTATGCACGGAGGGATGGCTAGGATCCATGATGGTCTAATGATGCTATTAACGGTTGGGAGGAACCGTGCACTTAGTTTATTTTGTTTGATCTTTATGATGGATGTATATGTCTTCTATGATGATGTATCATGTGGTTATCTCTACTTTGATGTATCATGGATTGGAATAGGATGATGTACCTTATTTCACATATGTATATTCTTTTAAGCCTTCATACCCTGTGACATGTACAGTGGATGATTGAGCATTTGGAAATGTAATGTATGAACATTGGACTTATCATTATTATTCATGTGGATGTTGTACTAGATGGATTCATGTATGTTAGTTAGTTTAGATGTAACTCAACGTTAAGGGATTCTTAAATAATGAAATCGGTTATGTATGTTATGTTTACTTTTAGATGGACATTGCTATTGCTTCCGTTATTATGTACAAGTTATATGTGGTATTTACTTTCATGTTATTAAAAAAAATAAAAAAATGTTACCAAACTTAGTGAAATTATAGGTTAATTCTTTGGATCCCTTAGCGGGGCATTACACCAATAGAGGTTTGGTAGTGTGGTCATAGGTACAAATGTGAAGGTGGTGGAGATGAAACAGTTGTCATAGTGAGAAAAGACAAAGAAAATAAGGTAGGGAAATGGGTAACCCCCCCATTATATAGAGTCAGGGCCTTCAACATATTTGCACAGCTATGCAAGTGTGCTAAATGCATAGTTCTATAGTTGTGTAACAAACAACAACAAAAAAAAATTCTTCCTATTTTGGGTGCACTAGTGCACCTTAATTGGTGCACCTTGTGGACCAAAAACCCTTAATACTTAGCCCTTTTCATCAAATTTTTGATTGATTTTGATCTTTGAGATTTTTGATAGGACCCAAACATGAACTAGGGGTTTGTGGAGAACTTCAAGATAATTGGGATCCCAATTTTAGGAGTCCAAAAAAACTTTGAAAAATAGGGGGTCCCCATTTCCTGATAGGAAATGGGGTGTACATTATGGAACCATAATAACTCTGATCATCCCTATGCAACCATTGTATTGTCCAAATTAGAGCTCTAAGAAATAATATGTCAATGTCTATATGAGAGCCAATAACACTTTCTACCCCTCCTAGCCCCCCTTACAAAACTTGGGTAGTGCCCTTCTTCCCTCTCTGACTCCTCCCACCTGCATCGTTCCCTCCCACCCTATTATTTTTAAACTTCATTACCTTTTCACACTCCTTTTTCCCTTTTACACTTGCTGCTCCCACCACTTTGTTTTAAATTTTCAATAAGTCATTCATTTTTTGTTCTCTCTCCCCACCACCTTATTGAGGGGACATCATGCAGTATATTCTATATTCTTCTTTTCAAAACCAAGCCAACCATGTTGCTTTTAAAAGTCTTCTTCATGTCATTTATATTCCAACTTCTTTGAAATAATGTTGTCCCAATACTATGTCAAAGAGGGGCAAAATGTAGACACCTAAATTTGATTACACCATTAGGTAATCTTATTTAGTCATCTTCTAGGACATTATTGATTAAATATTTATTATTTAATTAATTAAGTAATAAATTTAATTAATTAATTTAAGTCCAATTGATAAAATCAAATGATAACACAAGATCAATTTATCAATTAAATCCCTATTCCTTTATTAAATTAAATAAATCCTCAAATCTATTTATCTTAATCTCAAACCCCTTTTATTAAATAAATCATTTAATAAATCATCCTAAAACCTCTAAACCATCCTCAAACCCTATCTTTACCCCTAATCCAACCCATTCACCCATACTACCCTCACTTAGCCTCCTAACTAACTCATCCCATCAAAACTAAGCCACTTGCCCCCTAACCCCCTTTTAAAGTTAAGCCTAATCCCCCTCCTAAACATGTGCACAACCTTAAGCAAGGGTTAAGACTTGATAACCCAAGCCAAAGTGAATAGTCTCCCTTATCCTCTTCCATACCTATGCAAGAACATTAATGACTCTTACATGCCATTGATGCCTCTTACATCCCCCTTTATGTTGGAATATTCAAATGTGGAAAGAGTACTTATGAGAGGGGGGCAGGGTGAATCAGAAGTACTAAAATTTGTCCTATAAAACTTTTATGTGGAAATAAATTGCATGCATGTAAATACATTAAATAAACATGAAACTAACACATGCATCAATAAAACATAACACCTAAAATTGGTAACCCAGAAACCCTCCAGGAATAAGAAGGTAAAACTGAGGTGGGGATGATACCCACAAAAATGACTGCAGCAATATTGTTTAACCACTTCTGATGGTTTGCCCTGTTAAAGGCCTGCCCCGTTAAAGGCTTTACACTGTGTCAATAGTGACCTAGTTAGAGGATTTACAAACACTTAACATGAAGTGTCACCCTGTTAAAGGATTTAATCACCTATCTCTAGGATCAATGAAATAGTTGTTAAGCTAACCTATCACCATAGGATTTCCATGCTAATACAATGGATAGAAAGTATTAGGTAAAATGAACCTGATAGTTTACAATCCTTGATTGCTGAATGCTGGCTCTGTTCTGCTTCGTCTGATCTTGATCCTTTGTGATCTGATATCTTTTGCTTCTAAAAATAGTATATCAACTACTCTATATCTTCTCCTCTATATCATCATCTTCATCATCTCCTTCTCTATCATGTCTTCTCTATGAGATATCGTCTTCCTTATAAAGACATTCGAGGATTTAGGGTTACATCTAGATCTACGATCCATATTCAATCTTCATTTCTGCTTAATACTTATCTTTTTCTGATTGGTTGCATGCCTTTATCATTTTTCTTATTGGATGCATGCAAATTACATAGGAAATATAAAAGATTCGATTTGATCATTAAATCGTTCGATATTTCCTTATGTCGGCTATAAAGACTGTTTTCATCATAGTTTGTGCGATTCCAAACTCTTATGTTGATATCTTGGATTAGTCGGCTCCTAAAATATTTTTGTTTCTCGGCACATGCTGTTCTACTGAGTTACTCGGCACTTACACAAAACTGTGTTACTCGGCATCTAAACTTTACTCGGCACCTGATCTTCACTCGGCATTTACACTTTACTCGGCACCTACACTTTACTCGGCATTTACACTTTACTCAGCACCTACACTTTACTCGGCACCTATTCTTGATCTTGGTTAAGTGTATTGACACTCAGTTGTCAAATTTATTCTTTAAGCTAACAATCGCCCCCTTTGACATGGGTGGCAAAAACACTTAACCCATGTGACTCTGTAATCAATCCTTCATTCAAACTTTGCTTCCCAAAATTTTCTTTCTCCCCCAAAATTCCAAAATTTGCTTATCTCTACTATCTCCCTGTCAAAATTTCAAAATTGGCTATCTCTGCTATCTCCCCCTTTTATTATACTTACTCCCCCTTTTATTATACTTATCATTTCATTCTTGTACTCAACTTCTTTCTTTAAATCATTTCATTCCTATACTCAACTTCTTTTTTTAATTACTTATTCTCCCCCTTTTTTGACACTTATGTCAAGGGTCTTTACAATGAAATGCCATATTTGGCCAAAAATGTGTTATTTACTTCAAGAAGTATCTTCAGAGCTGCATCCCAATTTGCTAATGTGACATCTAATGTCTTATGCTAGATGGCAATCTCTGCTGCTCGGTGTACAAGTCCATCAAATGAAGAAAGATTGGGGTCTTTCCTAAGGACTGTCTCTGCATTTATTTGCTCCTTATGAAGTAATCCCAAATGAGGAGTAATTGATGATTGCATTTGTATCAATTTGGCTTTTGTAGTCGCCTCCTCTGCTGCCAAAACGGCTAGCTCTCTTTGTGTGTGAAGTGATTGGACAAAATGCTTCTCACTCTAAGCTAGATTTGTAGGGAGTTGCATACTAGAAGTTTTTAGATTGCTTTCCAAACTCAGTATTTTCTAGCTAGTGTCTTGTGTGAATGTTGAAAAATCACACAACTTGTTGTACAGGGAAAAGATGTTTCCTAGTACAATTTTAACTGTTGTAACTTTCTTTGCCATTTCTTCTTGTGCTAGTGCTATATCACTGGATATTTTACTATTTACTTTTCCTTGGACTTCTTTTCTGACCATTCAAGTAATTTTACATTTGTTTCCTGGTCTTCATTAGTCACCTGGTCAACTATATCAAAAAGTTGTTCCATGATTGGTCTTGACTCATCTAGAGATTGTAAGCAAAAAGCTTCCATGAAGTGCTTCTTGTCTCCTTCTTTTGTCTAGTGCACTTTGAATTTCATTAATCTTTTCTTCTGTAAGAGTGCTAGATTCATAATATGGGATTTTAATTTCTTCATCAAGCTCAGGAACTCCATAGTGAAGTCTCCTGACTGCTTTTGATGAACTCGAGCCTGGTGTTCTGATTTTCAGCTGTAATCCATCTATGCTCGGATGCTGAAGAGTTTGTGTTGGAGTCCCAGATTTGGGTAATGCAACTAGTGTTTGTATTGCAGTCTCCTTTTTCTGTGTCTCTTTTTCTTCAGCTTGAGTATCCCATTTTTGAATGCTAGATGGGGTTGAACTTGGTGGCTGTTCAAATTTTTCTTTTGTTTCCCTTGCTGTTGTACTTGGCACTTGGAGTGTATCAGTACTTATGCTTGGTGAAGGTGGTGGTGGAAGGAATAGAATACCAGTAGTTTGTGTGATCAAAGGTGGCATTTGTGCTTTTACCCTTGCTTTTGCTTTGACTTCTGGATTCTGTAATTCATCAACACTGACCAATATAGGATTTGAACTTAATTTTGCTACTAAAGATGATTGGTCAAGGATTTCCAAATCCTCTGCAGTTAATGGATTGATGTTTTGAACTAAAATTTCTGTAACATCCTTTATTTTTATGAAATTTGCAGGTGTGATGGTGGCATGAGGAGGACTAGGAGGAGATACCTATATGTCTTGCATACTTTGATCTTGTGGCTCAGCTGTATCTTTCTCTTCCTCTTTCTCCTCATTGAGTGCCTCTCCTTCCTTTTCTCCTTTACTCTCCTTCTCCACTAGTTTCTTCTCTTTTATTTCTGATGCTCCCTTTTCTTTTATCTTGGCAATTGCTTCTGCCTTATATTCCTCATTATATACATCTTCAATCTTCTTGTAAACTATTTTCCACAATCTTGTGGATTTGGTAACTACCTCTTCAATTTTATTCTGTAGAATACTGAATGCTCTATACTTGGGAGTGAATCTGTTATTATGCCTTTTTATGGCATTTATTATTTGATCTCTAGTCAAATCAGGCAACAATCTTGCCAATGTTGACTCCCTTATTTCTTTTTCCATTTGTAAACAAAAATGCCATTTATCCTCTATGATTGTATACAGTTCTCTCGGCATAGAGTCATCTAATTCTAGAGGTGTGTGCTTATATTCAGTCATCATAGCATACACAGAATCCTCTAATTTATTTTTCTCTCCTTTGATGAGCATAGAAAAATTCAGATTCATTAATCCTTTCAAATCATTATTTCTAATTTCTGTACATAATTTATCAACATCAATCTGGGGTATTTGTCTTACCTCTTGAGATTGACTGTTGTCTTCTGACTTTGTTTCCTCCTCATCTGTTTCAGGTTGGGGAATGAACTTCCTCTTCTTTGACTCAGCAACAGTCTTCTTTGAGTCTTTCTTCTTCCCTTTAGCATATTCTTTTGCTTTTTGAGTTGTGGCCCTTGTGGTTGGCCTTTTTGGTGCTGGGGTAGCTACTTTCCTCCCCTTGGATTTAGGAGCAGATGGAGTTGTGGTCTTTTTCTTGACTAGTGCTTCCTTGGCTACTTCAACCTCAACACTTTCCTCTTTGTCTCCTTCTGACCCTTGAGTCTGATCCTAAAGTTTGTCTTCTTCTTCTTCAATGACTTCTTCTTCTACACCAAACTTTCTTTTGATTTGTCTTACCATTTTCTTTTTCTTCTTTACTGCTGAAGCAGTCTTCAACTCTGTTATTATCTTTGATTTGACAACATAAGTTCCAAAGATTTTTGCATTTTTGTCTACTTCTTCTGCAAGTAAGGCTATTATTGCTGCAGAGTCTTGATCAACATCAAGTTCATATCCTAGTGGCCTAAGCCATCTTATTCTAGGTATAACTGCTTGCACATAAGTATAATCTATATCTACAAGAAAACAAATATCTTTTTCATATTTCTCAGTCATTGAAATTGGAATTCTCATTCTTTGTTTCATGGAATTTTTGAAGTCCTCAAAATAACCAGTCATTTGGGCATCAAAATTTTCACCCATCTGTTAAATGTATCCATTAATTTGTTCAACAATTGTTTTGTCTAGATTCCATTTAACTTTCCCTATAGAAGGAAATTCTTTCATCAGATAGAAAAACATACATATCAAAACTGATCCAAATTTACATTGAGCTCCTTTGCTCTTCCTTATAGCTCCCAGATTTTCATTAATCTATTGAAACATGAGCTCTGCCAGATCATAAGTGTGATCCCTTTTTATTATCTTGTATGCAACATCAACTGCTATACAAGGTACACTATTTAATCTGCTTTATTGATAGAATTTGTGTGAAATAATTCTTACAGCAAAGTCTAGTAGAGGATCAATGACTGTGTCGATAGTCATCCCTCTATTGTTCCATTTTGCACCTGTATTTCTCTCAATTACTTCCCTTTTGTCACTTCGCAGGGTCTTTGGCCGATCTAGGGTTGGAATACCAGTAACCCTATGAACGATTTTCTTGGTGAATTTTACTAGCCCTGACTCTAACCAAAAAGCTCCATTATGTATTCGGCTCAAAACTATCTGTACCCATTCTGTTTTGAAGACAGTTAAAAATGCTAGGGTTTTGGTTAATCCTTTTCTTTCTACAATGGAAAACTCATTTTTCAGTACTTTTTTTTCACATAATTTATCATATGCATTATGAATTTCTAAGTCTCCTATGGCACCAATTTTACAATTGTAGCATCTACGAACATCTTCTACCATAACAACTTTATCCAGAATAACTGATAATGCACTTGCAGGATCATTCTTGTATGCTACTTCAGGTATGGGCTGAAATTCAGGTTGTTTTACTTCGTTGCTAACCAACTGAACTTCATGGCTTTCTAAACCCTTGGTGGTTCCTAACCCGGATGCCATTGTTTTCCAAACTAGGGTTTTATAATTCAAACAAGTTTGTGAGACCTACATAGCTCGACACTTAAGAGAAATACCTTGAATCGACAAGATCATTGTTGGAATCTTTCACGAATTGCTTCTGAACTTTTCTTGATCTTCTCCACTCCTTCTTTGGCTTTGCTTCTTGATTGCGATGTGAAAAACTGATTGAAATCGTGATAATATACCCTGATTTCATCGCATTAAATGCTCAACTTCCAACTCAACTTCTGAAGAAATTTCAACCTAACTCGGCGTCTACTAAATTTCCTTTCTACTCAGCTTCCATTGGAGTTTTTTTAACTTGGCATCGGTTATCAGCTCGGTCGCTGTTGGGAGCTCGGTATCTGTTTTGAGTTTTGACTCGATATCCAAAGGTAGCTCAGCATCAACATTTAGTTTTCATCTTGACATCTTGTTTCATGTAGATTTATACTTTGAATTGCTTCTTTGTCTTGGGACTGATGTCTAATATAACTTTGTATATCAGTCCCACACACTTCTCATGCTTAGTTTGATGAAGTGTGATCACTTGACCCATTGGGTGAAGTGATCCCTTCACTTGATGTATTGCACTCATCTCTCTTTTTCCAAGTCTTGTTCATTTGCCCCCTTATCTTTTCAATATCAATCTTTTCTTTGCCTTTATTCTCTTCAGACTTGGGTGCCTTTTATCTTGTAGGATAGTTTTTGCTGATATGACCAGTTTTCAGACAATTGAAACATGTGGTTTGGTTCAACCATCTTTTGTAGTTCCCTCTGAAATGTGTTCTTATGCAGTTTTGTGGTGTATGTCCATATTCTTGACAATAATGACAACTGTACCCGGTATTGTAATCCCAATGATGATGACTTTCTTTTCCTTATATTTTTGCTAGTTGATTTGATGTCCACATAGGTTTTGATCTGCATTCAAATGCCCTATGTCCATACTTATTGCAATTATAACAATGTCCATCAAATCTCTGAGTCCTTGTGAAATTGGATCTGCAATCTTGTGCCATATGTCCTTGCATGTTGCACTTGTGACAGAAACTCTTACTCTTGGGTGTGTTTGGTTGATTGAATCTTCTGCTCCTGCACACATTAGCAGTATGTCCCTTCTTATTACAATAACATGACAAGTGGGTTTAGTATTCTTACCTTTGTCACTTCTTTGTTCAACACATTTTGATGATTCTCCAACTTCAGTGCTATTGTAACCAAGTCCTAATGTATCATGGGAAGATCTTGGATTTTTTAGCAACTATTCAAAATACTTGATGGCTTCACTTGACTTGTTGAGATTTTCTGCTACCTCTTTTTCTCTATTCAATTCATTCTACATTTGTTCATTCTGCATCTTCAGAGTAGAGATCTCAATGTCCTTCACATTGAGTTCATGATGAAGGTTCATCATTTGAGCAAGTGTATCCATCTGCATGTTTGAGATCCTTGTTAGTTCAATACATTTTTCTTCAAGTCTGTTTGCAAGATTCCTTTTGTCATTTTCCATCATGACCTTATGATCAACTGCTCTTTTCTTTTGTTCTGTAATTTCACATATCATTATGGCATGTGATTCATGTTCCATCTTGAGAGATCTAATCTCTTCTGCTTGAATTTTGTTTTTCTCCATCAGTTCTGCTATTGTTGCATCAAACTCTTTGGTATCTCCGTTGGAAAATATGTTGGTGGTATCAATTTCCTTGTAGTGTATATCATTCTCAGCTATGGCCAAATCTTTCCTTTTTTTAATGAGTTTCTCAAATTGATTCTAAATTCCTCCAAGCTATGCAGAGCAAGTTGCACATCTATCACCTAATTTTCAATGATCTTTCCAAGTTTGAAAGCTTCCTCCTCTAGATCTTTTCCTCCAATCTGTTAAAATTTTCCTTATGAGAACCTGGTAACACTCTGATACCAATTGTTGGAATATTCAAATGTGGAAAGAGTACTTATGAGAGAGGGGGGGGGGGGGGGGTTGAATCAGAAGTACTAAAATTTGTCCTATAAAACTTTTATGTGGAAATAAATTGCATGCATGTAAATACATTAAGTAAACATGAAACTAACACATGCATCAATAACACATAACACCTGAAATTGGTAACCCAAAAACCCTCCAGGAATAAGAAGGTAAAACTGGGGTGGGGATGATACCCACAAAAATTATTGCAGCAATATTTTTTAACCACTTCTGATGGTTTGCCCTGTTAAAGGCCTGCCCTATTAAAGGCTTTACACTGTGTCAATAGTGACCTAGTTAGAGGATTTACAAACACTTAACATGAAGTGTCACCCTATTAAAGGATTTAATCACCTATCTCTAGGATCAATGAAATAGCTGTTAAGCTAACCTATCACCATAGGATTTACATGCTAATACAATGGCTAGAAAGTATTAGGTAAAATGAACCTGATAGTTTACAATCCTTGATTGCTGAATGTTGGCTCTGTTATGCTTCGTTTGATCTTGATCCTTTGTGATCTGATATCTTTCACTTCTAAAAATAGTATATCAACCACTCTATATCTTCTCCTCTATATCATCATCTTCATCATCTCCTTCTCTATCATGTCTTCTCTATGAGATATCATCTTCCTTATAAAGACATGAAAGGATTTAGGGTTAGGTCTAGATCTACGATCCATATTCCATCTTCATTTCCGCTTAATACTTATCTTTTGCTGATTGGTTGCATGCCTTTATCATTTTTCTTATTGGCTGCATGCAAATTACATAGGAAATATAAAAGATTCGATCTGATCATCAAATCCTTCAAGATTTCCTTATGTCAGCTGTAAAGACTGTTTTCATCATAGTTTGTGCGATTCCAAACTCTTATGCTGATATCCTAGATTAGTCGGCTCCTAAAATATTTTTGTTGCTTGGCACATTCTGTTCTACTGAGTTACTTGGCACTTACACAAAACTGTGTTACTCGGCATCTAAACTTTACTCGGAACCTGATCTTCACTCGACATTTACACTTTACTTGGCACCTACACTTTACTTGGCATTTACACTTTACTCGGCACCTACACTTTACTCGGCACCTGAAGATTACTCGGCATCTATTGCACTCGGCACCTATTCTTGATCTTGGTTAAGTGAATTGACACTCAGTTGTCAAATTTATTCTTTAAGCTAACACTTTACACACTAATCCTCCTTGTGAAAAGTGTCACTCCCTGATTGACCTAAAACAAGCACAATCCATGTGCTCCCCTTTCAAAGCATCCTAACCCTCCCTCACCATTCTTCCATCCTTGCATCTTGACCCTACATCTCACTACCCTTTGGCTTGTAAATAAAGCCCTTCCCTCTCACAATCTATATCATCCACTAATACAAACTTTGAATGTTTCATTGCCCACTAGTACAACTATTTCACACCCTTAGAATGTTAAAATCCACTCACACCATTCATTGTTGAAATCTTCACTCATCTCCTCGAATGATATACACCTCACCACTTAAATCTTTAGCACAACCAAACACATGACCCCTATCTATCTAGACACACCAAGATCATCACATGGAACACTTGAAAAGCTTACCATTTTTTGATTGCTTTCCTCCAAGGTTTTTTCCTCTTCATCCTATCATAAGTTTTTTCTTTAGGTTAGTTTTTGAATGTTAAATTTAGTCTTAATGTTCTTGACACACTAAGTTCTTAGCATTACAATTAGTAGTGGAGAGAGCTACTAAGAAGATTGAGGAAGACCTCAATAAAGGTGAAGAAAAGACAAATGAAGGAGAAGAACAATATGCTAATGATGAACATAATAAAATGGTTATATACCAATCAAAATTTGTAAATTCCCTAGAGACTTTTGGGAGTAAATCTATTGATAATACTTTTTGGGGGGGGAAGGTGAATGCTAATGCTATAATGGATTAGATGGAGGCTCTTGAGAGTCACTTTGTATGTCATTGGATATTATAAGGGAAGAAGGTGAGTCAAGGATGAAAATGGAAACACTTACATGGTGGAATTTTATTTAGGAGGAGATAGTCAAAGAAAGAAAAAAATAGAATTACCTCTTGGAAGGTAATGTTTAACATGATCAGAGATACTTATATTCTAGAGGACTATGAAGTCCAATTGCACATGAGAAACAAAAACCTAAGGACAATGGAGTTAACTATTAGTGCACATGTAGGTGAGTTTCATAGGCTCTACATTAGGTCAAGAAGGGTGGAGCCATATAGTGTGAAGGTGGCCAGATATTTGACTAGTTTGAGTTATAACATACAAGAGGGAGTTACCATCCTATGCACCAACGCAATAGCAAAGTGTTTTCAATCAATTGTAAAGGTGGAAGAGAAGATAAAGAGGAGACAAGAAATTTCTAGCAAGGGTCAAGGAGGAAGAACGAATTAGAAAAGGGGAAGAGGAAATTTCCCAAGGAGACTAGAAGACAATCAAAAAAATGGTGAAAGTAGTAATAGAGGTGAAAGATCACAAAGAGGGAATCAAGGATTTAGAGGGTAGAGGAGGCCATTTAACATAGGCAAAGGTTATGAAAGTTGACAAGGTAGGGGGCATGGAACCATCAATTCTTACTCATTTGGATTGCCAAGACATACAATAGCTCAATGTCCACTCAAGAACACAAATTCCTCTAATCAAGGTAGAGATAGAAGAAATCATTTAATAAGGACTAATCAATCTTGCTAAAGCAATAGTTCCATACAAGTTGGGAGTGCAACACCAATATTTGATGGGAAAATATGATGTTGAGGAGGACTATGCTAAAATTACCTTTAAGGACAAAGCCACCACAAAGAAAATCCTTGTTTAGAACTCAAGGTAAGGCATATGGAAAATTGTGCAAAATAATTGTTGACTATGGATGAATAAAGAATGTTGTATCCATAGAGATGGCTAAAAAGTGTAAACTTAAAAGGTTACCTCATGTGGCTCCTCATAAAATTCCATGGTTAAACAAGAACCATAGTTTTATAGTTGAAGAACAAGCATGGGTAGAGTTTGAATTTGGAGAGTATAAGGATAAGGTGCTATGTGAGATCAATCCTATGGATGCATGTCATTTGATCCTAGGAAGACCATGTTAGTTTGATCTCAAGAAACAACATTATGGAAAAAAGAACACATGTCTAATAGAGAAGAGTGGGAGACAATTCAAGATGGAACCTTTGCTTGATCATATGGTGAAAGACCTAGATACTAGTGTAGTCAAGCTAATCAAGGGCAAAGAGTTCCTACAATTGATGAAAGAAGATGATTTTAAAGGATATGCTTTATTGTCTAAGCCAAAAGAGGAAGTCAAAAGAAAAGAACCAATACCTACAGAGGTGGTAGAATTATTAAAACAATATCCTTCAATAGTTGCAAAGGAGAAACCAGAATCTTTACCACTAGTCAGAAGCATAAGTCATCAGATTGACTTAGTGCTTGGTGCAACCTTTCCCAACAAGCTTGCATAAAAGATCACACCATAGCAGAATGTAGAGGTAAGTAGAAAAGTTGTAGATTTGTTGAATAAAGGGTTGGTGAGGAAAAGTTTGAGTCCATGTGCATGTCCATCAATTCTAGCACCCAAGAAGGATGACAAATGGAGTCTTTGTGTTGATTCAATGGAAATTAACAAGATCACAATCAAGTATATGTTTCCCATGCCTAGGATTGAAGATCTAATGGATTGTCTAGGAGAATTATGTGTTTATTCTAAATTGGATTTAAAATCAAGATATCACAAAATTAGGATCAAATGAGGGAATGCATGGAAAAAAACTTTTAAGACTAATGAGGGACTATATGAGTGGCTAGTGATGTTATTTGTCTTAAGAAATACACCTAGCACATTCATGAGATTAATGAGTGAAGTTTTGATACAATTCATTAGAAAATTTGAAACAGTCGATTTAGATGATATTCTGATATTTAACAGGAATAGAGAAGATCACTTGGAGCATCTTGAGATGGTAACAAAAAACTTGCATGAGGAGAAGCTACCTATCAATTTGGAAAAATGTGAGTTCTTTAACTCTAAATTAGTTTATCTTGGATTTGTGATTTCCAAGGGATGCCTAAAAATGAATCCTAGGAAGGTAGATGCTATTCTAAATTGGCCAAGTGTTAAGGTAGTAGGGGATGTTAAGAGATTTCATGGCCTAGCTACCTTCTATAGGAAATTAATTAGAGGTTTTAGTTGGATAGTAGATCCCATACTTGATACCATAAAAGGAGGGATCATATGTAAGTTTAGGTGGACTAAAATAGAAAAGAAGAGTTTTCATTTTTTGAAGAAGAAAGTGGCAAAATTACCAACCCTAATGTTACAAATTTTTGACAAGGTGTTTATTGTGGAGTGTGATGCTAGAAAGTATGCTATAGGAGTAATCCTTAGTTAAGAAAATCATCCTAATGCATTTTTTTCTAAAAAATTGAATGAAGCAAAGAAAAAATATGTTACCTATGACCTTGAGTTGTACTCCATGGTTCAAGCACTAAAGAAATGGAAAAACTATCTCAAGCCCAAGGAATTCATAGTATATACTAATAACCATGCCCTAAGTTTCCTAAATAGGAAAGATAAACTCAACCATAGACATGTTAAGTGGGTGAAGCAGATTCAAGCATTTACATTTTCAATCAAACATAAAAAGAGAACAACCAACAAGGTAGTAGATGCTTTGAGAAGGAGGGTACTAGAAGTCCAAGAAGTGAAACTAAAACTTGTGGGACTAGAGTAGATCAAAGATTTGTATAAAGAAGACTCTAATTTTAGAGAGGCATATAAGACTTGTTTGGAGTATGCTAACACTTTTCATGGTGAATTTCTTGATTTTGTTTTGCAAGATGGTTAATTGTTTATGGGAAACATGTTATGTATACCTAAGTCATAAATGAGAGAAAATATCATCAAGGAAAAACATAATAGGGATCTTGGAGGGCATTTAGGAGAAAAAAAGACACTAGAACAAGTTGCAAGGTTCTACTATCAGCCTGGATTGTAGAATGAAGTTAGAAGGTATGTGGAAACTTGTCTAATTTGCCAAAGAGCCAAAGGTACATCATATAATGTAGTCTTATACTAACCTTTTCCAAATCTACAAAACCTTGGGACAACTTAAGCAAGGACTTTGTCCTTGGGTTTCCTAAAAATTCTAGAGGAGTAGACATGATCTTTGTAGTAGTTTATAAGTTCACAAAAATGGCTCATTTTATACCTTACAGGACCAACCATGATGCATCTCAGATCACAAACCTTTTCTTTGAAGAAATAGTTAAAATTCATGTACTTCCTATGATAATAGTGATTGATAGAGACACCAAACTCATTGGGCATTTTGGAGAACCTTATAGAAGAAACTTGGAACACATTTGGCTTATTCATTAGCATATCACCCTCAGACTGATGGTCAAACTGAGGTTGTGAATAGGTCCTTGCAAAATTTACTTAGGTGTCTCACAAAAGAATATGGTATGGTTTAGGATTAGGTAATCAGTCAAGCTAAATATGCATATAATGATTTGGATAATAGATCAATAGGTAGAACACCTTTTGAAGCAATATATGGTTTCCATCCAAGCTGACCCTTGGAACTAGAGGATTTGCAATACATGAAGTTTAGAAGTTCCATAGGGGAGACGCTGAATTGATGAAGAAAACACATGATCAAGTCAAGGATCATTTGGAGAAATCAGTAACCAAATACAAGGAAAAGGAAGATCAAAAGAAGAAAGAGATTAATTTTAAGGTAGGTGACCTAGTGATGGCCTTCCTAAACAAGGATAGGTTACCTAAAGGACCAAACATCAAACTAAAAATGAAAAAGATAGGTCCTTGTAAAATTTTACATAAATATGAAAATAATTCTTATGAATTGGAACTACCAAAAGGGATTGGCATATCACCAATTTTCAATATTGTATACCTAAAATTATACAAAGGGGACAATAGCAATATGAATTCTAGTAGTAGCAACAACACAAATGTTGAAGTAGAATCGATAAAAGATCTCCCACCCAAAAAACCATTATAGTTGGAGTGCATTTTGGGTACCAAGATGGTAAAAAAGACCAAGAGAAAGACATATAAGGGATATCTGGTGAAATGGCAGGGCCTACCTAAGGTTGAAGCAATATGGATGACTGAGGAGACATTTTCAAGCCTGGCACAACTCTTCAATATTTGGCAACTAAGAGATTTGAGTTTCTTAAATGAGGGGAGTATGGTGTTGGGGCCTTAAGTCCTAAATAAGGTGGTCAAACACCAAGGAGGAAAGTAATGGAGGTCAATAAGTGTCCATGATGACACAAGATAGTTTAAGCATTCTTATCATGTATTTAGGCAAGTGGTTTTCATGTTCTAGTAGGGTTAGAATAAAATTCAAAGGGTGATCAATGATTGATCAAACATTCGGAGTTGACCAAAAATTTCTTAATATTTTTACATGTTTTGGCGTAGTTTTGTAGACATTGTGAATTTTTGTGTTAAGATTGTGTAAAATTTGTAAAATTTGTAAAATTGCAATAAAATTTGTCATTCAACTTTTTTGCAAATTTTCTTGCAAAATTGGAAGTCCAACAATCATAACTCTATTTGGATTGAGCATGAGTAGATGAAGTTTTAAGGTCAAGGGTGATAAAATATAAATTGTTTATCTTCCACCTAGTGAAGGGTTGATATGATATGTATGGATTTGGAATGAATAATATACATCTTTTGGAGGAAAAATTGTACACAATCAGCAAGAATCTTTCTAATTTTATTGCGGAGCTAAAAATAAGGGATTGACTTAATTTTTAGAAAGTTTTATCTTTGTTAATTAGTGAAAGAAATAACTTGTTTGTTCAAATTAGAGAAAACATTTCATTGATTTAGATTTTATTGATTTTTTGTTTACCCTAGTCTACAATAAGGTTTGAAAGAAAATATTGCATTTCTCTTAATCTCCCTAGTAAAACCTTCTAGTGCTTGGTGAATAGAAAGGTCTTAGGCTATGGAAAATATTCATGGTGTGTTCTTTGTCATCCTTCGTTAGACTGTGATACCATTACAACATTTAGGTCTTCATGTACTACTATTCAACATGTTGGTGGACTAAGAATACATCCCATAAGGCAGATACAAGGGGAATGATGCCAACATTGATGTAAGGAAAACATCTATTGTGGGTTTCAATGTGGGGAGTCTAAAAGACTAAACTGTGATTTTAACCCATCTTAAGGATTTAGATATGGTTTTTGGTGATATAATAGATTTTTCAATTTATTTGGGTAGTTATTTGTAAGTCTATGATGTTTAGTGCTAGTTTGGGTGAAACAAGGCTACTAGGATCTAGTGTAACTTGTGTTTTTGGTTTAGGAAGAAGCCTAAAACCTACCAGTTGGCTAGGAATCTTAGTGGAATATTGGAGAAGGATGCATTAGGGTGTATAGAAGCTTAAGACCTTGGAGGATGTAGGGGAAGTGAGGTATTTGTGAGAATTTGTGCCTTGTGGAAGGTTTTAGACTACTTAGAAGATAGGGAAAGCAAAGAGGGTGAAGCTAGTATGCGTAAAAGACCATTTCACCACTACCCTAGTCTTGGGCTAGTTATAAGAAAGGATATTAGGATATTGTATTGATTTTACACCTCTTACTTGCATCAAAGATACTCTTAATTATGTTGATGGTGTTAATGATGACTATGAAACTATTGACATTGACATTGTTTTATCTAATAGGTATATGCAAGATCATGGTCAACCAAGCTATGCTCTTAAGTGGCAATAAAAAAGTAGAAAATGAGGGTTATGTCAACTTGACATGCAATTTTCTATTTGTTATTAAATTTATATCAAAAAGTAGAGAGAAAAGAATCACTAGAAAATTGAATCTACTTTCTAAACTACTAGGACTTATCTCAAAAAAATAGAAATTGATTGGTAAAAATTTTGAATTTTAATGCAATATTACAAAAATTTCAAAACAAAAATAAGAAGTAGACTATGTCTAACCACCTTAATCAAAATCAAATGATAATATTTTTTAATAATATTCTAAATATAAGTAGTAGACTCATGCCTAGATGTGACACATATTTTTGGCTATTTTTATTCTAAATAAATAATAATTAATTAATTTTTGACTTTAGTATTTTTGGAATAAAAAAACTCTCATGTCTGACCACCTTAACTAATTCAAAACTCTGCAAAATTCAATTTTTCATTTTATTTTCTTATAGTAGAAGAAACATAGAGTGTGATGCATCTTTTGGATTTAAAAATTGTTGTACCATTTGAAAGTTATAGTTGTTTTTCAAATAGTGTGTCAGTCAGCACTTTATATGTAACTCCATTAGAAAATAAGTAATAATTACTTACTAAACTCATAATTTGACAAACCTTACATTTATGAAAAGATAAGAACACTATTAAGAAACCCTTTTCATTTCATCAAATTTTGGTGAAAAAAAAGTTGTTAGCTACATGTTTGAAGTAAAAATCACATAAGAATAGGCCAAAAGCACATTTTTAGGATGTTTTTAAAGTTGACTGTATAGGTTTGGTATCAAAAGATATAATAGACCTTATAACGATATTAATTTTTTTCATTTAGTATCAGGGTGGGTGGGAAAAAAATTGGAATAGATTTTGAAAAGGTTTGAGATATTTTAGAACTACAAATTTTTCAAATCGCCACTTTTTGGCACACCATGATCCTACACATACCCTAATATGGTTTCTTCATAATTGACAATTACACCTAGTATTGAACAATGTGATTCTTAGGAGGATCCTTGTTTGAAACTGGCTACATTCCTATTATGTTCAATATAGTTCCTTTTATGAGTTACACACCTTCCCTAAATGATATATAAAAAAATGGAAAGAATAGGTGATGCATTTGATTGGCTAGTCCTTCATGGTAGCCTTTGTTGTGTGTTTTTCTGCTCTATTATATTTCTCTAATGATATCTTTACTAAATGTTGTTAGATTATTTTATACAATCCTTTTTTCTCTTTTGATTCAAGGTGATAAAAGAATTGAACTTCTTGTATTATTCCTCTATATGTATATCAATTCTTCCACATTTTGTTTGATGTTATGTTGTACATGTGCTATTGTTCATAAATGTTTCCTTGTGTAATTGGCTTGGATTTGCGACTTGGTAGCATTGATTCTTTTTGGTTTCTAGGTCATGGTCCAAAAAGATTATCCTTTGTATCTCTTATGTGATCTTTCCTCCTTTGTGATTGTAGTTATAATTTATTTGGGAAATAATGTCAATTCATTTGTAATAATATTATATATATATATATATATATATATATATATATATATATATATATATATATATATAATCTTATGATCATACTAACCCCACCATAGGTAGATACCTTCTATGTTCTTTGTATGTTTATGTACTTTTTCCCTATATTAGTCTATGTCCTATGTCATCTCTTAGTGGAAACATAATTAGTAGACTTGTTTATGTATCTTTCAAAGCCATTGCTCCTATTAAAGTGTTAGCAATGACTTAACATAGGGGGATATGCTTTGCTCACTTATTGCACACGCACACACACTTTTCAAGACATATATATTATTAGTCAAGATAATTTTTCTCCCTTTTTGGATTAATGACTATTCCTTAAAGAATGGATTTATATTTTAGGATCTCTTGATCCCTCTAGTTTCAAATATTTTTTATCTCTTAAGGTTGAAGGTGTCCTTACTATTGGATCTCTTTTTCTTTTTCTTTTACTCATATAGAATAGAATATTCTTAAGAGTGGATCCTTGATGGGTTGACTAGTGAGTAGTCACATTCACTAGGTGGTTCAATTCCATCTTTAGAGTTGTGCAATTTCTTTGTGTGGTTCACAATGAGACATAAGTTCTCCTTGGGTGAGATAATCACATTCTTTTTCTTTTTCCATTTTTCTAGAGATGTCTCTTTTATTTTGATCTTAGAGATGATGAAAAATTAAGTCTCTAGGGGTATGAGGATATCTTTGTCACTTTTATTTTAATAAGATTATATTTTCATTATGATCTATTTACCAATAGTTTGCATCGATTCCATACTCTTGCTAAATTTGGGGCTAAATGCATCATCTTAAAATGGAAGTACTTTCATGTTAAGAGTGTTTATTCCTCCAAGGGGTCTAGGGTCATGTCAAGTGCCTTGAATGGGTCTTTGCATGGATCTAACTAATTTTCCCCTATTTTTCTTCTCTCTCTCTCTCTCCCCCCCTCTCTCTCTCTCTCACACACACATGCACACACACACACACACACACACACACACACACACACACACACACACACACACACACACACACACACACACCTTTTTTTGACAACTTTCTTTGTGAAACTGAAGACTTTGACTTTTTGGGTCAAGGATGACCTTTTAGGTCTAGGTCAACCTTGACCCTAACCTAGGTCAAGAATGACCTTGACCCTAACCTAGGGTAGAGCGAACCTCATCCCTAACCCCAAGTCTAGTTTTCAATATCTAGGAATTTCAAGACAGTGAAGTTCAAAAAGTTTCATTTTGCTACTTTCAAGATGACTATTTTAGGTTTTTGAAAGGTAGAATCTTAAATTACATTTAATTTAGGTCTATTTTTAGGAGTTAAGGTTAATTTGGATTTAATGCTACCATTTCAACCTTCTCTAGGAGTTAGTGCCCTAGATCTCTATATAAGGAAGCCTTCTTCCCTTCGTTATGATCTACTTTCTATGAACTAGAAGCTACCCTTTATGAAGTGCATTCATCATTAATGAGGAGGTTTCTTCCACAAGAGCTCACTAGATCCAATGAGGCTATATATGGCATCCTAGGGTTCTTTATCCAACTATAATCTATGGAATCACACTCTAGGTCCCCTTCTTCCAAGAAAACTCCCCAACAATTCAAGTTTACTTTCCCTCCTTCCCATTCCTTCCACTAGGTGCATTTAAGCCTATAAAGGAAAATACCATCACACTATTATTCCTTGACACAAGCCAAGGTTAGGCTTTCCTAATGAGTTCCTTAACACATTCCCCACTATTCTACATCATTCTTTTAGGTCCACCACACCCATAACTCCAAATTTCTCAAATTGACCTTGTAGCCCCAACAACCCCTATTAGCCCTCTTAATAAACAAAGGTTTAACAACTCCTTCCAAAAACGCTTAATAAGGCTAGTTGGTTTCTGAAAGAATTTGTTTCCTATGGACCTAGGCTAAAGGATTTTGGTGGTCTTAGATCACAGTATTATCCATACAATATGGTTTCTAAAAATCCCTATTTTGAGGGTTCCTAAAGTAAAAGAAAGGTTTCTCTCCTCCTAATGTGTTCAAACTCACTCCTAACATCCTCCTCTAAATCCAACACTCCTATTAAACTACTCTTCCTATACCTTACATAGATTGACTCATACCAATCCCCTATTCACTACTTCACTTCTTTACAAGCATACATTGCACCTTGCCAAGCTCTAATAGCTCACCTAGGGCTTGTTGTAAATATGGCTACTTGTCTTGAAAAAACCCCAACCTCTATATTTACAAGCTATATAGATGCTATTTCTTGATTTCCAAAATCCATGAGATTTTGACCATGGAAGTTCAAGCGATAGCCATTGCTATGCTACTAACTCAAAATTGGACAACAATATTGCACAAACAAAATGATTTTCTAAGCCTAAAGAAATGAAACACTTGAATCAAAAAAGCTATGTACAATTTCAAAACATGATAAAAGGAAGCCAAATCAATGAAAATAGTAACACAATCAACTCCTCAAATTCATTAGCTCACAAAATGCTACTCTAATGCTCATATAATGTCGCACTTACCGGTGTTGTCTGTACATCCAAGTATCCTACCCTTGGAACTAGATTGAGGGATGTTTAAATAGTATCCCCTCTTGTTATTTTCCATTTAACCAATATATAACTAATCCAAGTAGTTAATTTTTCAAAAACTACCTAAAATGTTGCTAAGTAACTTTGCAAAATTAAAAAGTTGTCAATGAAGAACTTTTGACAACTTTTGCAACTTTTACAAATGAAGACCCCAAACTTGACCAGTTTGGTTCCAAACTTCCAAAATATATTCTTAAGATAAAATGAACACCTTCCACCTACTTTTACCACTCATTAGGTCCTTTCATAGTATTGTGCCATTTTGAGCACTATTGAGCAACTTTTTGCTTCCTAGGACCTACTTGACAACTTTTGACTCCTAGACTTAAATTAACCAAATTGCCTTATCTACACTCATCTTGGGACTTTACATGTAGTACTTATTGATTCCATGGTTGGTTAGACCATGTAAAAACCCGAATTCCTTTAGATTTTTATGTTACCCATAGGTGCTCCTACACCATTCTCCCTCTATCAAGAAGAGTTCAAGGTACCTTTGGACTGATGAACTCCTTACTAATGCCCTGCTTCTTAAAATTACTCTCTACAACCCAAGTAGCTTTAGCTTTAGGTTTATCCATCCATTTCACTAGGTTCTCCTTGTACACCTTATTACTTGTACTTTTCTTTGCTCTAGAGTCCAAAACCATTTCCACCTATCGTGTCTCTCTTTCAGGCACCTATAGATCTATAACATCATTGTTCAGTTTCTCCTAATAATGTCCTTCATCCAACTTGGGCCCTTTACATGGTATAATTTATTTCACATTGAACATGGGAGAGATATCCATGTCCTTTGGTAGGTCTATTTTGTAGGCATTGGGTCCATACTTCTCAAGTATCTTGCATGGCCTAATCCTTCTCATCTACAACTTAAATGGTATTCCCTTGGGTAGACTATCCTTGTTCAAATAAACCATTATGAGGTCTCCCACTTGGAATTGTTTCTTCAACATTTAAAATGATTTTTCAGCTTCCAAAGTACACTTAAAATTAGACTTTACTCCACCCTTTATGGTATCAAAAAAAGGTGCACAAATACCACTAAAATTTCTAATGAACTTCCTATAGAATTGAGACAAACCATGGAGACTTCTTACCTTAGTAGATGTGGTAGGTGTTGACCAATTTAATATAGCAACAACCTTCTCCTTGTCCATCTTTAATGTGCCTTAAGATACCACAAAGCCTAGGTACACAAGTTCCTCCTTGAGGAAGACACACTTCTCAAGATTTATGGCTAGCTTCTCCTCATGAAGCCTCTTCAATACAACCTCAACATGGTTGATATGCTCTTCTATAGTCTTGCTGAAAATAAGTATATCATCTAGATATACCACTACAAATATGCCTATGAAATCTTTGAGCAGTTCATTCATGAGCCACATGAATGTGCTAGGAGCATTGGAAAGACCAAATGGCATTACAAGCCACTCATCAAGACCATCAGTAGTCTTAAATGTTATTTTCCATTCATCTCCTCCTTTATCCTTATTTGGTGATAACCACTCTTCAAATCCAGCATAGTGAAGTATTTAGTGTATCTAAGATAATCCATAAGGTCTTCATCCTAGGTATGGGAAATTTATACCTGACTATAATCTTGTTCATGACTCTTGAATCTATACATAATCTCCATTTACCTCCTATTTTAAATTCCAACATAGAAGGAATTGCATATGAGCTTATGCTCTTTTGTATCAAGCCTTGATCCATCAATTCTTGGAATTTTCTTGCCACTTCTAAGTTTTGATTTGGAGTCAACTTGTATGCTGCTTTATTAGGCAAGGAAACACCTAGAAAAAATTCAATTTGATAACTAATAACTCTCATAGGAGGTAGAGTAGCTATAGTACAATCACTCAATATGTCCTTGTACTTTTCAAGAAAAGTTTGGACTTCAATTTGTAAGGGTTCCTTGGCTAAATTCTCCTTTCCTTCAAACTTCAGCACTACTACAAAACTTTGACATTCCTCATCCTTGACATCTTTAACAAACTCTTTCCCAGTACAAAATAGCACATTAGGCACTTTTTCTTGTGTTTCCTCCCCTTCCAATGAGGATTTAATTTTGAAGGTCTTTCCTCCTTTCTTAAAATTTATGGTATTTTCCCTACCATCATACACAACTTCCCTATCAAATTTCAAGGACCTACCTAGAAAAAGATGGCAAGCATCCATAGGTAAAACATCACCCAACAATTTTTTCTAGTATCCTGCTATGTAGAAGTCCACCCAAGGTTGCTCATTCATCGAGATGCTTTGTGCCTTGTTAAGATTGGTAACCTTGTAAGGGCTATCATGAGGTATCTTATACAATTTAAACTTAGTAACAACCTCCTCTAATATTTCATTATCAGTAGAACCAAAATCTACCACCACTTCCTAGGCGTTTGCATTTTATCCTAAATAATGACCTCCTATGTTTAGGTTCATCAAGAGATGGTTTTTTGATCAAAACTCTCCTAAACATAAGGTTCTCACCTTTTTTAGACTCAATATGGTCTACATCAGAATCTTTGCTAAAATCCTCTTGCACATATGCCATTCTTTTGTCCTGATTTGAGGGAGAGGGCTTCTCTGGGCATCTATAGGTAGGATGACCCAAGTGACCAAAATTGTAACATTTCATACTTGAAAATTATGAATTGGATCAGCCTGATTCTCTCCCTCTACTTGATCCTCCTTAGTTCCCTCTCCCTCTATTGTAACCACCTCTTGAGGAGTTATCACTAGCTTGCTCTGTGAAATTTCTTTCACCTTGATTCTTTTGCTCACTACCTCTACCTTGGTAGCCTCCCCTTTTCCCTCTTTGATTTTTTCCCTTGCCTCTATCCTTTAAGTTAGACTCTCCTTTCTGTTGTTCCATTTTTTTACCTTTAGAGCTAACTAGTGACATCTTCAAACTATGGTAGGTACCCACAAATTTAGCTCCTCTTGGATATTCCACTTCAAGCCACCTAGATATCTTGCCACTTTTATTTTCTCATCTTCTTGTTTCTTGGATCTCAGACATAACCTTTGAAATTCTTAAGTATAAGAGGTCACATCTAGGTCTTTTTGCTTCAATCCCTACCTTCTCTTGTGGAGTTGAATTTCAAAGTCTTTAGGTAGAAAGTTCTCCTTTACTTTAGTGACGATAGCCTTCTAGTTAGCTATAGGAATCTTACCCATGTTGATTCTTTGATCTTGTACATATTTACACTAGTTAGAGCTGAGCCTCTAAGCCTTGACTTAGCAACTTTAACCTTTTGTGCCTTTATTACCTCCTCACACTCAAAATGGTTCTCCATGCCATCTATCCAATCCATGACTGCATCTATGTCCATCTTTCCACTGAAAAGTGGTAAACCTTCAAAAGCTTTTCCTCCCAGTGCTTTTATAGCCTTCAAGTAGGGCTCTTCATTCAAGATAGGGTCATGTTTAGGGATTGCATCATCCTCTACTACCTCTTTACCCCTTACAAATTTGTGTTCTTCCTTACTCCTCCTTGCTTCAACAAATGCATCTAGTTGCATCTTCACCTCTATTAGGGATTCTTTAAGAACTATATTCTTCTCCCATTGTTCATCAACTTTCTTGGCTAGTTCTACATTTTTCACTATGCCGGTTTCACCTATTGACTCTCCAATAATTGTAGAAATCCACCAACTATTCCCAAATCTTTAGCTTTTTCTAATACCACTCTAATGTGACAACCAATCTTGCTCACAAACTATAAGTTCTTTAGGGTCTTCTTAGGTTTTCCATCTAATCAAATAGGGCTTATTTTAGACCCTATGCCTCTAAGGATTCTATAAAAGAGATGCCACTTCTTCAACTGGTGCACATCAATAGGTTAGGACAAGATTTCTCAAACTCCCTCAAACACAAAAATAACCCCAATTCTCCTTGGACCTTTCCATTTGGTCAAATGAAAACCTAGGAATGCCTTAGGTTACTCATCAACATACTACACCCAAAACAAGTGCAAAACCCTTTTCAACTTGTAATCCACAAGTCATTTTGTGCTTAGGTGCTTGGAAAAAGGCTACAAGGTTTATCCATCCAAATGCACTAAAATTGAGATATTTTGAAAAATTTCTTAAGAATAGAAAATATAAATCACCTTCCTAGATACCCATTTTGGAGTACTTGAAGATTTTGTAACTCTAAAGCCCCAACTTGTATGTATAGCCTGAGCACAATTTTAGTCTTAATTTGAGGTTTTCAAGGGTTTTGGAGTTGTTTGAGTTTTAAACCTCCTAAAAATCCTTACCAAGACTCTTTCTCTAGATTATATTTATCCCTCACCATCTACTTACTCATCAAATTCTTGGATTGAAGAATGAAATCTTTCAATCCACTCTAAATGCTCTTTCTCATATTTGTGATCCGTAACCAAACATGGTTTTCTTGCCTAGGGCATCACACTAAAAATGCTTTCTGTGCTTCCCATGGGCTCTCCTTTTTTATACATAATTTAAAAGGAGTCTATTTCCAATACCAAGAGCCCATACATTTTATACAATGGGAAATGGTCCTAAGACTCCACTTTGTGCTAGCTGCCCAGTTCAAAACAACAACTTGCTAACTTACGAAATAATTTATTTGAACACACAAAAGTCTCTATAAAAACACAAAAACTAAAAATAGAAATAAATAATAACCACCACTAACACTTCCAACTCATAAAACCCTAACCATGATCTGTATTAATCATGAAAAACACTTAAAGCAAGAAACTATTGTAATAAATAAAATGTTCATTGCAATCTGTACATTGTCATTTCTCCTTCTTTCAACCTTTTGAAAATGTTTAGTTTTACCTTATAAATGATTCACATGGAAATTTATAGCTACTTTTAGTGGTTGAAGGGCTCCTACAGAGAAGATCCTATTTTTGCATAAAAGTTGTAAAAGTTGTCAATGGCAACCTTGCAAGAAATGAGCAATTTTTGCAAATTTGTAAATTATCTACCCAAACTTACTCTATTTTCTACCAAACTTTTCAAAAGGTCTAATATGGATAAAAAAAACCTAATAAGGACCCTTAAACACTTGATTATCCTATTTGGCCCTCAAAACCCAAAAAATGCTCTATTGAGCCAAATGAGCAATTTTGAACAATTAGGAGCAATATTGCATTGAGGGGTTCTTCTAACCTATCTAACCTCACCTTAGGACAAATTTGATCCCATTATTACTCTAGTGATGTAGTTAACACCACTACAAGCCAAAAACACCAAAGAAGCCTTAGGTCTACTATTTTTCCTACCTAGGTGCTTCTACACCGTACTCCCCCCATCAAGAAAAAACTAAGTCCCACCTGATGAAAACATGTCTAATGATATTCCAACCTTCTTGAACTCTCTTTCAGCAACCCATTTAGCCTCTAAAGTTGGCTTCCCCTTCCATTTAATGAGATGTTCCTTATACACTTTGTGCCTTGTAGACTTCTTCACCCTTGAGTCTAACACTTTCTTTACTTCCAACTTGCTAATATTAGTGGTTGTAGTAGGTTCAAGTTTAGCATGAACATCTAGACTAATTTGAGGTAAGGTACCTTTGCATGTCACCAAGTCTTAAACATTGAAAATAGGGGATATGCCTAAATCTAAAGATAACTCTACCTTATATGAATTTTGTCCATACTTTGCCAAGATTTTGTAAAGGCCTACTCTCTTCATCTTTAGCTTGGTAGGAACACCTTTTTGAAGCCTTTCTTTATTCAAATGGACCATTACATAGTCCCCAAAACCAAATTGAACATTCTTTCTCTTTGCTTCCACTTTGGTCTTGAGTTTCTGAGTGTTATCTTGGATGGTCTTCTTGACTTACTCTTGAATCTCCTTCATAGTTTGAACAAAGTCTTTAGCTTGTCCACTTCTTCGATCCATATAACCAAGATATCTCAGTTCACATACACCCCTTAGATGCATTCCATAAACTATCTTAAAAGGATTCTTTTCAGTGGTCCTATTCTTCCTATCATTATAGGCATACTCTGCTTGTGAAATTATAACATCTAGACTTTGACCATATTCCTTAGTTAGGCACGTTAGAAGGTTTCCTAAGGTCCTATCAACCACTTTAGTTTAACCATTAGTTTGGGGATGGTAATCTGAACCAAAAAAAATATTTGTACCAAGCTTCTTCCATAAGGTTTTCCAAAAATGACTCATAAATTTAATATCCTTATCTGATACAAGGCTTAATGGAGTTCCATGAATCCATACAACCTCCTTGAAAAATAAGAGGGCAATGTGACTAGCATCATTAGTTGTCCTAAATGGAATGAAATGCCACATTTCTTTCTTGTTTTTTGGTAAACCTACAAAAAAGTCCATACTTACACAATCCCATGGCCTATTTGGAACTGGTAAAGGCTGATATAAACCTACATTGTTGATTCCTCCTTTGGCTTTCATGCATGTCATACATTGCTCCACATACTAGGATAAATTCCTTGCTAGTTTTGGCCAATAATAGAACCTTTGCACTATTTCTATGGTTTTGTTGATACCAAAATGACCACTTAGGCTGCCATTATGCCTCTCCTATATTATGTTCTCTCTCATGGCACCCCTTGGTACACACAACTGATTACACTTGAATAGAAATCCATGTTGCAAGGTATATTCTAAAAATTTTCTATGAAAATGATTCTCAAAATCCATGCATACCTTGTAGGCATTAGCAAAGTCCTCATATTCTTTGTAAAGATTCTAAAAACTCTCTATTCCAATGCTTTGGAGCTAAATATCTTGGACTATCATAATCCTCCTACTTAGTTCATCTTCCACTTTGTTTAAATGTCCCTTCTTATGGTTGATTGTGAAGGTAAAGGCTTAGAAATATTTCATCCACTTATAGTGTATGTTTTTCAACTTCTCTTGAGTGTTGATGTAGCTAAGAGATTGATTATCTGTAAACACAACAAATTCTTTCAGAAACAAATATTGTCTCCACTTCCTAAGACATTAAATTAAGGCATATAGCTATAATTTATAGGATGAATAATTCTTCTCAGCATCATTAAGCTTCTCACTATAAAAAGACACCTATCTACCTTATTGACTCAATACAACACCTACTACTAAGCAACCTGCATCACATTCTAAGGTGAACAATTTCTCAAAACTAGGTAATTTTAGGATAGTTTGAGTAGCTACTTGTTTCTTCAACATTTCAAATTAATTTTCAGCTTCTAAATTTGACTTAAACTTAGACTTTACTCCACCCTTTATCGTATCCAACAAAGGTACATAAATACCACTAAAATTTCTAATGAACTTCCTATAGAATTGAGACAAACCATGGAAACTTCTTACCTTAGTAGATGTGGTAGGTGTTGGCTGATCTAGTATAGTAGCAACCTTCTCCTTGTCCATCGTTAATGTGCATTGAGAGGCCACAAAACCTAGGTAGACAAGTTCCTCCTTGAAGAAATCACACTTCTCAAGATTTATGGCTAGCATCTCCTCATGAAACCTCTTCAAAAATGCCTCAACATGATTGATATGCTCTTCTCTAGTCTTGTTGAGAATAAGTATATCATCTAGATACACCACTAAAAATCTGACTATGAAATATTTGAGTGCTTCATTCATGAGCCTCATGAATGTGCTAGGAGCATTGGAAAGACAAAATGGCATTACAAGCTACTCATAAAGACCATTAGTAGTTTTCAATGTTGTCTTCCATTCATCTCACTCCTTTATCCTTATTTGGTGATAACCACTCTTCAAATCCAACTTAGTGAAGTATTTAGCTCCTCCAAGACAATCCATAAGGTCTTCAATCCTAGGTATGAGAAACCTATACCTTATTGTAATCCCATTGATGGCTCTTGAATCTATGCATAATCTCTATTTACCTCCCTTTTTAGATTGCAAAACAATAGGAATTGCACATGGGGTTATGCTCTTTTGTACCAAGCCTTGATCCATCAATTCTTGGACTTGTCTTGCCACTTCTAAGTTCTGATCTAGAGTCAACTTGTATTCTACTTTATTAATCAAGGAAGCACCTAGAACAAAGTCAATTTGATGAGTAATGACTCTCCTAGGAGGTAGAATAGCTAGAGTACCATCACTCACTATGTCCTTGTACTTTTCAAGAAAATTTTGGACTTCAATTGGTAAGGGTTCCTTGGCTACATTTCCTTTGCTTTAGATTTTAGTAGTACTAAAAAAATTTGACATTCCTCATCCTTGAGGCCTTTAATAAACTCTTTCCCACTACAAAATAGCACACTAGGCACTTTTTCTTTTGTTTCCTCCCCTTCCAATAAGGATTGAATTCTGGAGGTCTTTCCTCCTTTCTTAAAAGTTATGGAATTTTCTCTATCATCATGCACAAATTCCCTATCAAATTTCCAAGGCCTACCTAGAAAAATATGACAAGAATCCATAGGAAAAACATAATATAATAGTTTGTCCTTGTATCCTACTATGAAGAATTCCACACAAGCTTACTCATTCACCAAGATGCTTTGTCCCTTGTCAAGCCAAGTAACCTTGTAAGGGTATTCATGAGGTGTCTTCTTCATTTTCAACTTATTAATAGCTTTCTTTGATATTACATTATCAGTAGATCTAGAATCTACCAACAATTTGCATACTTTTCCTAGGACTTTGCATTTTATCCTAAACAAAAACCTCCTATGTTTAGGTTCATCAAGAGCTGGTTGTTTGATCAAGACTCTCCTAAACATGAGGTTCTCACCTTTATCAAACTAAATGTGTTCTACATCAGATTCTTTGCTGCAATCCTCTTGCACATATGTCATTCTTTTGTCCTGATTTGAGGAAGAAGCCTTATCTAGGCATCTATAGGCTAGATGACCCAAGTGACCATAATTGTAACATTTGTATGAATTGGATTTGCCTAATCCTCTCCCTCTACTTGATTCTCCTTGGTTTCCTCTCTTTCTATTGTAACCACCTCTTGAGGAGTTATTACTAGCTTGCTCTATGAACTTGCTTTCACTTTAATTCTTTTTCTCACTACCTCTATCTTGGTAGCCTCCCCTTTTCCCTCTTTGATTTTTTTGCTTGCCGCTATCCTTGAAGTTAGAATATCCTTTCCTTTTGTTATTTTCATCTACCTTGATAGCTAGTTGATGATATCATTGAATTGTGATAGGTTCCCACAAGCTGGGCTCCTCTTGGATATTCCACTTCAAGCCATGTAGATATCTTGCCACTTTGATTGGCTCATCTTCTTGCTTTTTGCTTCAATCCTTGCCTTCTCTTATAGAGCTAAATTTCAAAGTCTTCAGGCAAAAATTTCTCCTTCACGTTAGTGACCATTGCCTTCCAGTTAGCTATAGGAGTCTTACCCATGTTGATTCTTTCATCTTGTACATATTTATACCATGTTAGAGTTAAGCCTCTAAGATTTGACTTAGCAACTTTAACCTTTTGTGCCTTTGGTACCCCCTCACACTCAAAATGGTTCTCCATGCCATCTATCCAGTCCATGATTGCATCTATGTCCATCTTTCCACTTAAAAAGTGGTACACCTTCCAAAAAATTTCCTCCTAGGGCTTTGATAGCCTTCAAGAAGGGATCATCATTCAAGATAAGGTCAAGTTCACAAACTACATCCTCCTCTACTACCTCTTTACTCCTTTTAGATTCTTGTTCTTCCTTTTTCATGGTTGCTTCAACAAATGCTTCTAGTTGCATCTTCACCTCTGCAAGGTATTCTTCAAGAAGTCTATTCTTCTCCCTTTGTTCATCAACTTCCTTGGCTAGTTCTACATTTATCACCATGCTAGTTTCACCTACTAACTCTCTAGTATCTACAAACATCCACCAACTACTCCCAAATCTTTAAATTTCTCTAATACCACTTTGATGTGATAACCAATCTTACTCACAAACATTAAGCTTTCTAAGGTCTTCTTAGGTCTTCCACCTAATAAAATAGAGATTTTTTCACACCCTATGCCTCTAAGGATTCTATAAAATAGATTCCACTTTATCAACTAGTGCACATCAATAGGTTAGGACAAGATTTCTCAAACTCCCACAAACACACAAATGACTCCAATGCTCTTTGGACCTTTCCATTTGCTCAAATGAATAACTAAGAATGCCTTAGGTTACTCATCAACATAGTACACCCAAAAAAAGTGCAAAACCCTATTTGACTTGTAATCCAAAGGTAAATTTTTTCTTAGGTGCTTGGAAAAACTCTACAAGAATTAGCCCTCCAAATGCACTGAAATTTAGATATTTCAAAAAATCTCTTAACAATCGTCAAAACAAATCACCTTTCTAGTACCCTTTTTGGAGTACTTGAAGATTTTGTAACTCTTATGGTCTGCTTGCCTATGGAATCACACTAAAAATGTGTGTTTTTCTTCCCATGGGCTCTCCTATGGTGTACATAATTTACAAGATTCTAGTTCCAAATCCCAAGAGGTAGTACATTTTATACGATGGGAAATGGCCCTAAGATTCCATTTTGTGTTGGCTACCCAGTTCAGAACAACAGCCTGCTAGCTTACAAAATAATTTATTTAAAAATATAAAACTCTCTATAACAACACAAAAACTAAAAATGGAAATGAAGGAGAACCACCACTAATACTTTTGACTCAGAAAACCCTATCTTTAATCTGTATAAAGAAAAAAAAACACTCAAAGCAAGAAACTATTGTAATAAATAAAATGTTGATTGCAATCCATACATTGTCATTTGTCTTTATTCCAACCTCTTGAAAATTTTGAGTTTGACCTTATAAAGGCTTGGAATTGAAGTTTTCAACTACTTTTAGTGGTTGAAGGGATCCCACAAAGAATTTTCTCCTTTTGCATAAAAGTTGCAAAAGTTGTCAATGACAACTTTGCAAGAAATGAGTAATTTTTGCAACTTTGAAAATTATCTACCCAAACTTACTCTACATGCTACCAAACTTTCTAAAAGGCCTAATATGGATACAAAACATCTAATAAGGACACTAAAACACTTGATTACCCTATTTGGACCTCTAAACCCAAAAAAAACCTATTGAGCCAAATGAGCAATTTTGAGCAATTAGGAGCAATATTGCATTGTTGGGCTCTTCTAACCTATATAACCTTACCTTAGGACCAATTTGATCTCATTATTACTCTAGTGATGTGGCTAGCATCAATAAAATTCAAAAACACCAAAGAAGCCCTAGGTCTACCCTTTTGCCTACCTAGGTGCTCCTACACCAACAATCATGTGTTATTTTGCATGGGATGAAATGACTAATCTCACTAAACTTGTCCACCACAAAAAACACACTATCTAATCCTATCTTGGTTCTTGGCAACCTCACTATAAAATCCATACTTATACACTCCCAAGGCCTATTAATAATGGGTAGAGATTGGTAGAGCCCTACATTTGATGAAGCCCCCTTTGCTTTTTGACATATCTTGCATTTCTCCACATATCTCCTTATGCCTCTCTACATTTTGGGCCAATAATATAATCTCTCCACAAGGTCCAAGGTCTTATTCAAACCAAAATTTCTCCTCATGCTTCCATTATGTTTTTCTTGTATGGGGTTCCCTCTCATAGATCCCATTGAGATGTAGAACTGTGCCCCCCTAAATAGTAACCCATTCTGCAAGGTGTATTCAGAGAATGTACTATGAAAATGATTAGAAAAATCTTTACATATCTTGAATGCCTCTAATAAATTTGTGTCCTCCTCATATAGAACCTCAAATCCTTTCAAACCAATGCTCTACAACTTGACCTCTTGGACTATTAACAATCTCCTAATCAAGGCATCAACTACTTGTTGATTGTTCCCTTCTTATGTTTGATTGTGAATGCCTATGATTGTAGAAACTCCATCCACTTTATGTATCATAGACTTAGCTTCTCTTGTGAGTTAATAAAACTTAGTGCTTGATTATTTGTGAAGACCACAAACTCCTTTCACAATAGGTAGTGTCTCCACTTTTCAATGGCTTGGACAAGTGCATAAAGTTCTAGATCATATGAATAATACCTTGTTTTAGCTTCATTAAGACTCTCACTAAAAAATGCTATTGGTCTACCCTCTTGACTCAAGACTTCTCCTACTTCTATGTTACTGGCATCACACTTCACCACAAATGGTTTCTCAAAACTAGGAAAAACCAATATAGGTTGTGTTGCCACTTCCTTTTCTAGCTTCCCAAAAAGATTTCATCTACTACTAATGGTGTCATTCATTGGTGTAAATATTTTACTAAACCGTCTTACAAAATTCCTATAAAATTGAGTCAGGCCATGAAAACTCCTAACCTTAATAGCAGATCTAGGTGTAGGGAAACTCAAGATTACCTCCACCTTACTTTTTTCAATGTTTAGGTTTCCTTGGGAAACTACAAACTCCAAGTATACAAGCCCCCCTTTCATGAATTCACTCTCCAAATAGATTGTCAACTTCTCCTCCTATAGTTTCTTCAACACCAATTCAATTTGCTTCATATGTTCCTCCTTTTTTTTGCTAAAGATGAGTATTTCATTGAGGTACACTACAACAAAAACTCCAATGTAGTCCTTCAATATGTCATTCATGACCCTCATGAAGGTAATAGGTGCATTGGTAAGACAAAATGGCATAACCAACCACTCATATCTGGACCCTCAGTGGTCTTAAATGTAGACTTCCATTCATCCCCCTCTTTCATCCTAATATAATAATAGCCACTTTTGAGATCAATTTTAGAAAAGTACCTAGCCCCACCCAAATAATTCATTAGGTCCTCTACTAGGAATATGGATGTTGGAAATATTCTAGACTATGCTGAGTTACTAAGAGGGGAGGGGTGAATCAATAACTTCTAAAACTTCCTTTATTTCAATTCTTAATCCAATAATATAATTTAGCATTTATTCCATCACATAAAATCTAATCTAATTGCATGCATAAGAAACTAAAAACATGAAAGCATTCATAACACTATAACACAAAGATTTGGTGACCCAGAAACCTTTCAAATGGAAAATAATACTAGGGTGGGGATGATACCCACAAGCTTTAGTACTGCAGTATAAAGTTGGCCTATTAAGTCTTACATTGATCACTTCTAATTATCTACCCTATTAGGAGCAATAAGGACTACTAGGTCCACCTTGTGAAAGGATATACACACATACAATGAAGTATGCACTCAGTAAAGAGATTTATAAAAGACTGTTAGGTTTACCTTGTTAAAGGATTTGACTGATCCACCTATTAGGTGTAGCAGTAGTTGATCTTTAATCTACAACTTGATTTGCTGAATGAGATTCCTTTATGTACTAATCAACTTTTGTGATAGATATGTCTTTGCTGCTCCTTATCCTATTGTAGCATTTGTAATTCATTCTTTATGCTCTTCTTTGATTATATTTGATTACATTGCATTCACATTCACTTTAACAAACACTTGGACATGATACAATACATTACATATATACCACTCCAATTATACAAATTACAAAGTTAGCCATAATACGAGTTTACACAAATATTACAAAATCGGCCCACATGAAGACACTCAAGCTTTGAAGACTGACTCGGTGAGGTTTTGATACTCAACATCTACTATCAATTCTTGGCATCATCATGTACTTGATGGAAATAGAAGCTCATTCCATACTGATCACTTTCAAGAAGTCTTGAACTTAGTCTGCATTGTTGACTTTGTAGATATTATGAAACTCATCATATAAATTGAATCACTTTTTTACATTTGCATACCTCAATAAACACTATCATCTTGAGCTTGGTATAAACTAAGTAACTTGTTTAACACTGAGTAGCTCGGTTAACACTAGACTATCATCACATAAACTATGAACTCGATGAACATTGCACAACTTATTTTGCACTAATAAACTCAGCATACACTGAGATGCACGGTTTACACTATTGATCTTCACTATAACTGCAATTGCTTGGTAACCATTGGGATTTGTCCAAAGGACTCAATAACAACTATAGAACTCTGTAACAACCAAAATGCTTGGAAAAAACTATGAACTATACAATAAACTTGATAGCAATATACAACTTGAATAAGTGTGTGCCATTAATAACAAACTTGACTAATATGTCAACAATCTCCCCCTTTTGCATTAGTGACAAAAACACTTATTAGCTAAAACTGAATTCAAAAAGATTCTTGAATACCTTTTATTCATAACCTTGTGATACTAGATCAGTAGAGTATACTATTTTTGAGATTTTTCAAAATTGATTTTGTAAGATATATATATGTACATGGTAAGGTCCTTTCATATAGTATACTATACATCTTCTTGCTATATACAACATATCTTTCTGTACATAACTTTCTCCCCCATTGTTTTTACAACTTATTACATTTTCTCTCCCATAACTTATAGCTTTCTCCCCTTTTTTGGCATTAATGTTAAAGATTTATTATATTTACATAGTAATGCCAAAATGAGATAAAAATTCTAAATTTACCTTGAAAATGATTGCCAAGGTTTTATCCCAACTATCTTGTAGGACATTACATGTGTGAAGTGCAATTTGTACTTCTACTAACAATTCTATCATATGGTCTGCTATGGAGAAGTTATTGTTATGGATGATATTTTTTTAATGTGCAATATGCTTCTATAGTGCATCCATGTTGGGAAGAGACATATTCTATATATCTACCAATGTAGATCTAATCGTTGCTTCTTCTCTAAGCAATTCTACTTGCATATCTGTCAAAAATCTTATCTTTTGGAAGTGTGCAGAGCTTGAACTAGGGTCAAGTTGCAAATGTTGAGTTCTTCACTAAAGATCTTCATATATTTTGGACAATTTTTCCTTTATTTCCTTGGTAAACTTAGAAACATTACATAACTTACCAAAACATGATGATACATTTGTACAAGATGCTTCCAAAGAACCCAAAATTGTAGAAAGTTCTACTTGATAAATAGCTATTTGCTGAGAAATATACTCCAACACTTTATTATCAAACTTCTTTTCTACCTTTTGCACTAGCTTATCCTAACCATTAGTATCTTCATTATACTTCTAAATCGCCTCTACTAGCTGATACACAATTGGTTGTGAAGAATCAACCTCAATACCTATGGCCTCTACCAAAATGTTCTTTGCATCCTTAATAATTTTGAATTCCTTATCTCTTTCCTCTCTTAATCTTTTTTGTTTAGCTTTCTTCTGGAGGAGCTCACCAAATGACTGCATTTGGTTTGGAGTAAGCTTGGAAATGTCCCAATTTGGGATTACAATTTCCTCATTCAAATTAATTTCTTCCTCCATCTCTTTTCCTTTACTCAAAAATTTTGCACGCTTAGTTGAGCCTTGGGCTCAACTGTCCTTGCACTTATTGCTTGCGTGCTTAGAATAGAAATAATTGTGGACATACTAGAACTAGCTATAAAAATTAATACTATACTTATTGAAGGAATATTAATAGAAATACCTAAAGAATCCAAAATTGATGTGCTCAAAACTATAGTAGCCAACTTAGTAGATGAGGGAAGAGTCTGCAACTTAGTAGATGAAGTGGATGCCACTTCAGTCAATGATGTGCTAAGTTGAGTAGGAGCAAAGAGTTATTCAATGTTTATATTCACATTGGTAGTCACAATCAAACTTATTGGGGTTGTCTCCATGCTTAATGCTATCACTAGTTTTCTTGGAGAGAGAGGAACTGATGCAATGACTTCTATAGCTATTTTAACTAGATTAGTTTCCTTGGTAGCCTCTTGCCCTTATTCCTCTTCATCACCAATGTTATCAAAATGAATTGCTTCTTCAACATTTTCTTCTTCATCTTTGTCCTTATCCTTTTCATCATCATCATCATCTTTTACATCAACTAGAAAATCACTTTGTTTATGTAACATATAGATATTTTGCCAAGTATTTGTTGCATTCCTTATAACATGTTCAATATCTTTCATCAAAATCAAGAAAGTATTGAATTTTAGAGTTATTTTTTCTTCATTTTTCTTTAGTGACTCTTTTACCTCTATATCTAATATGCTCAGTATAAGATGCCTTAGAGTTTTCCCAAATATGTCTTTGATAATTTGCATGGAAAAATCCCATCTTGGCTTGATTTTATCCAACAAATCATTAGGAATCTAAGAAGCAAGTTGGTCTAGTGAGTATTTCCATTTTCCCATCTTGTCCATCACTAGATCTTCTATCTACTTCTACTCTTCTAGTATCTTGATTTCATAATTTAATGATTTGAATTTTTTTATATTGACTCCTACTTCGAGATCTTTTAATTTTTCTTGGAAGGTGGGTGGAGGTTTTCTAAATATAATGTCTCCTCCTTCCTTATTAGATTTCTTCCTAAAGGACCTTCTTGTAAATACTACAGTGGATGGCTTTGGTGGCTTGGTCCTCACCTTTTCCCTTAGTCAACAAAAGGGTAGAACTTGTTTTTAGTTTTGCAATTGTTTTCTTTCCCTTGTTAATTATCTAAGGGAGCTTTATTTCAAGTTCAATCCTAGCTTTTAGTTCATCACATGTTCTAAAATATGTAGCCTTAGGATCAACTAGTTTATTGACAAGTTATTCAATGATATCTTTGGTTTCATCAATATTAACCTCACATCCAAGAGATTTTACCCATGCTATTCTAGGCTTAACTACCTAAATGTAAACTTTATCACAATCCACTATGAAACATACATCATCCTTATAATCTTCAACAAGTTTCTTGGGGATCTAGTATCTATTGTTCATTTTTTCCTTAAATGCATCACAATAGTTGTCCATAATACTATTTTAGTTTTCACTCATCTCAGCAATATACTCATTTATCTAATATAGAACAGGCACATCTTTTCTCCAAACAACAATGCCTTTTGAAGGGAAGAATTTTGAACATAAAAGAATAGACAAGTTAACAAGGAGCCAAACTTACACGAGTTATTCTTTGATATCCTTATGCTTTCCATATTCTTGTTGAATTGTTTCAATAATAACTTGGCAAGGTCAAAAGATAAATTATTCTTCACTACTTTGTATGCCAAGTCTACAGCTTCACATGATACACTATTCAACCTGCTAGAGCTATATATCTTATGTGCAATGATGTGGATTTTTCATTTCAACTCTATGTTTGAGACACTACTAATCTTCATTCCTCTTTCATCCTATTCTACTAGGGTTTTCTTTTCAAGTTCTGCCTAACTTAGGGTTTTTCTTATTCAATTTTGGTTTTGGCTAGCATTAGGAGACTAGTGATTCAATGAATCATCTTCTTTGTGATCAATACTGGTTGTTCCAACCACAACTACCCATTATGCACCCAATTAAGGATAAACCTAATCCATTTTACTTGAAATTCATGGAGCATGTGAGGGATGTGAGTTAACCCTTTAGTTTCCAGGTGTTGGTGCTCAAGTTTCAAAACTCCATTCACACATAACTTATATAGGGAATCATCCATTTCCAAAGTACCAATCTCTTGAATAACACATTTAAAATGAGTGTGAATATCATTGATCAATAGTACCTTTGGAGGGATTTGAGACTACACTCCATTTAGATCTAGGGTTTCCACAATTGTAGGGGTGAGTTTGAAGTCTGGTGCCTTCCATTCCACTCCATGAACCAATATGTCTAAATCTCATTTTTCCTTCCTACTACTAGATGCCATCTTTGCTTGGTAGGGTTTTAAGAGAATTTTCTCAAATCACTTGAATGCTCTAAAGATCGCACTTTGCAATAGCTCAAAAATTTCATGGTAAGAAATGACTTTGATTTCATGCCTTTTGTCAAAAAATTCCATAAATGCTCAGCATGAAAGGTAGATCAAATGACATCATGTTGATAGACAATCATCCATTATTTTTCATTGAACACTCAAAAAAGTCTTTGTGACTCAGTAACCATATGCATCTTCATTACTCTCAACCTCGCTTGGTAGAGAAGGTAACTCGGTAGACACTTGCACTCGGTGATCCCTTTGTATCCTAAGTATAGATTTGAATCATTTTGTTCTTTCAAATTGGAACCATTTTATATGTCTTCTTTGATAGTCTAGTTCTAGTTCTCTCCTAAGAACTTTAAGTAGAAATTGTAGAGTCACCCAATTCTTGAGTAACTTGATCACTATTGCTTGGGCTTGCATCCTTGATAGATTTTGGAACCCATTGTTGTCTCATCTATTTTTAGATATTATTAGCTTTTTCCTTCTTCTCATCTTCAATTCTACTAGTATTCATGCAGTTCCTAGCAAGATGATAGAGTTCTATGCAAATGAAACATCTTTTAGTAGTATCTCTTTTCCTCAAGCGGTGCTTTACACAATTCATTCTAACGTGTCCGAAATCTCCACAATAATGACATCTACACTACGTGTTGTAGTCCCAATGAAATATTGCTTTCATAATATACTCTATTGGATTTAACATTTTGGTTTTGCATTCTGATGACTTGTGTCCATGTTTCTTGAATTTGTGACATTTCCCTTCAAATATTTTTTTCTCTTTGCATTCATTAACCTTATGACCATGCTAATTGCAATTGTAGAATTTTCCATTGAATTTTGATTTTCCATTGCTCCAACATTTGTTTGATGTATGACCTATCTTACCATAGTGATTGCAAGTAGATCTTTGATTCTTTTGAGCTCCTTGCTTGGATGATTCTCCTTATTCTATATATCCAATTCCTACTTTTCCTTTTTGTCTATAGAGATTTTTCTCATTCAATTGATTCATGTCTGCTTGGGATTTCATCATTCTTTCATTGACTTGTCTTTCAGAGTTTATATCATTTCATAATCTTTCATTTATTTTCCTTTTAGAATTTAGATCATTTCATAATCTTTCATTTTTAAATCTTAGACTCATGATTTCCTCATTAGCATTGGAGAGCTAGTCAATAAGGTCTTCTTGTTGAAGGGATTGGTTTTTGATTTCATTGTTCCTTCTATCTATCTCTTATTTTTTCTTGTTTCTCTTCTCTGTGACTTCACATAGCCTTACTAATTGAATCTCTTATTCTCTTCTTAGTTTTCTTACTTCTTGTAGGGAACCATTATTTTCTAGGAGTTCTTTGATTGCTTCATTGGCTTCATCTCAATTGCTTGAATGAAGGTATTCAATTATTCCTTCAATGTAGAGATGATTATTCATTTGAATTGCAAGTTATTTTCATCTTTTTAGGGGTTGAGAGAGTTTCTCCTTTTCTTTCTTGAGCTAGGCTATAGCCATTTCCAAAACTAGCTTTTCATTGTCAATAGATTTGTCAAGTTTGAATATCTCCACGACTTTAATCTTTGCTCAAGCTATTAAACCTTTTCCTAAGAACTAAAAAGCTCTGATACCAATTTTTTTAAATATTATACTATGCTAAGTTACTAAGAGGGGAGGGGTGAATCAATAACTTCTAAAACTTCCTCTATTTCAATTCTTAATCCAACAATCCAATTGAGCATTTATTCCATCATATAAAATCTGATCTATTTGCATGCATAAGAAATTAAAAACATGAAAGCATTCATAACACTATAACACAAAGATTTAGTGACCTAGAAACCTTCCAAATAGAAAGTAAAACTAGGGTGGGGATGATACCCACAAACTTTAGTATTGCAATATAAACTTGGCCTGTTAAGACTTACATTGATCACTTCTGATGATTTTGCATGTTAGGAGCAATAAGGACTGCTAGGTCCACCTTGTGAAAGGATATACAAACATATAATGAAGTATGCACTCATTATAAAAGACTATTAGGTCTACCTTGTTAAAGGATTTGACTGATCCACCTGTTAGGATTAAGCAGTAGTTGATCTCTGATATGTAACTTTATTTGTTGATTGAAATTCCTTTATGTACTAATCACCTTGTTGTGATAGATATGTCTTTGCTACTCCTTATACTATTGTAACCTTTTTAATTCTCCTTTTCTACTCTTATCTAATTATATTCAATTACATTACATTCACATTCACTTTCACACACACTTGGACATGACACAATTCATTACATATATACCAATTCAATTATACAAATTACAAAGTTGGCCACAATACAAGTTTACACAAATATTACAAAGTCAGCCCACATAAAGACACTTAGGATCTGAAGAATAATTTGGTGAGGTTCTAATAATTGACATCTACTGTCAATGCTTGGCATCATCATGCACTCAGTAGATATAGAAACTCGGTCCATATAGATCACTTTCATGTAGTCTTGAACTCGGTCTGCACTGGTGACTTGGTAGATACTCTGAAACTCATCATATAAATTGAATCACTTGTTCACCTTTGCATAGCTTGGTAAACACTATCACCTTGAGCTCGATATAAACTGAGTCACTTGGTTAACACTGAGTAGCATAGTTAACACTAGACTCTCATCACAAAAAATGTAACAAATTCGGTGAACACTGCATAGCTCAGTTTGCACTAGTAAACTTGGCATACACCGAGATGCACAAGTTACACAACTATTTTTTACTATAATTGCAATTTCTTGGTAACCATTGGGATTTTTCCAAAGGACTCAGTAGCAATTGTAGAACTTGCCAACAATCAAAATGATTGGCAAACACTGTGAACTATACAATGAGCTCGGTAGCTATGTACAACCTAAATAATGGTGTGTCATCAATAACAAACTTTACTAATATGTCAACATAGGGAGTCTATATCTTTTTATGATTCTATTGATTTCTCTAGAATTAATTAACTTTCTCTAGTGACCTCCCTTTTTGGGTTTTAGGACTACTGGTATGACACAAGGATTGATGCTCTTTCTAATAAGCCCCTGATCTAGCAATTCTTGCACTTGTCTTACTATCTCCTTATTTTGCACTAGTGTCATCTTGTAAGTAGCTTTATTAGGAAATGATACCCCTAGTATGAAGTCAATTTGATGACTTATGGCCTTGTTAGGTGGTAGATTAGGAGGTTCCCATGAAAAATTATGTCCTTAAACTGGTCCAACAAACTCTATACCTCAACAAGGATAGGTGTTGGTGAAGATGTCTCCTCTTCTTTGGGTTTCACCATAATGACATACCCTACACCTTCAAGTCCTTGAGAAATTCCTTACCACTCATTAACAAGGTTTTAGAAATAGCCTTCTATACTTTGTCTTCCTCTACTATGGCTTGTATCCTATATCTTTCTTAAAAGAATATTTATTCTCTTTCCCATGATCTACTACTTCTTTGTCAAACTACCAAGGTTTCCCTAGCAGAAAATGGCAAGTATCTATAGGGAGTAAATTACATAGGAACCTATCATGATATTTCCCAATGGTGATGTCTTCCCAAACTTGTTCATTAACTAGGATATTTTGTCCTTTGTTTAACCAAGTCACCCTATATGGACATACATGTATTTTTGCCAATTGAAGGCTTTGCACTACCTCCTCTAACATAACATTTTTAGTAGACCCTGAGTCTATAATTACCTTATATACCTTGCCCAATATCTTGCAAGTAGTTCTAAATAATTCCCTTTTATTCTTGTCTTCTTCCTTTACTAGATCCTTCACCAGAACCCTCCTGAGCATGATATTTTCACCATCTTTCAAATAAAGATCCACTTCACTTTGTTTCTGATTATCTTCCTCATGCACATAGGCTATCTTCTTTTCTCTAAAAGACCCTAATGCCTTATCAAGACATTTATAAGCAATATTCCCTACCTTGTTGCAATTATAGCATTTCATATTGTTGAAATGGGATCCTCTACTATTTCCATATTTTCCTCTACCACCATTGTTCGATCCTCTATCTCTAGTAGATCCTCATCTTTAACTAGTCTCATTTGGTTTCTCACTCCACTTAGAGTCTCCATAGCTTCTTTTTTTAGTACTCTGACCATTAGAGCCTCCCCTTGAACTACCTCTAAAGTCCTTACCTCTTCTACTATTCTTAGAATTGGAGTCCCCTTTATTCCTTAGTTTTTCCCCCAACTTCCTAGCTAGTTGAAAACAACTTTGAAGTGTGGTGAGGCTAAATAAATCCAGTTCATCCTGAATAGACCATTTAAGGTCATTTAAGTACCTTGCCACATTGATACTCTCTACTTCTTGCACCCTTCACCTTAGTGCCAACTTCTGGAACTCCTTGGCATAGGTAGCCAAATCACATTCCTTTTGTCTAAGATTCTACCTCTACTTCTGGATCTAAATCTCACAGTCCTCTAGTAAGTATGTCTCTTCGATCCTTTCCACCATTGCCTTCCAATTTGCTATAGGCATCTTTCTCTCACCTTCTCTTTGTTCTTGCAGAAATTTCCACCATGTCAAAGCTTGGCCTTTCAATGTGGACTTTGCAAACCTCACCTTTTGGGATGCTATTGTCCATTTACACTCAAAGTAGTTCTCAACACTTTCCAACCATTCCAAACCTACCTCTACATCCATTTTTAAATGAAATAAAGAAAAATTCTCTAGACTCCTCCCTCCAAATGCTTTGATGGATTTTAGGAATCGTTCCTGCTCACCAAGTGGAGGATCTAGTTTAGAGATTTCATCCTCCAACCTTACTTTTTGTTTACCCTTTTTGTAGTCTCCATCTTCCTTAGCTTGGGCTACATCCTCTATCTATTTCAACTTGTCTCTGACCTCTTCTAGGGCCTCATCTAGAACCCTAGTCTTTTCTTCTAAGAGATTTTTATGCTCATCCACCTCTTTGGCCAACTCTTCATTAGTCACCATCTATAATGACCCACTTGATTTAGTAGGTTGGAACATCTACCACAAGCCATAAATCTTTTAGGGCTCTGGTACCACTTTGATGAGGACATTCCTTCCACAAGAGATCAGTAGCTCAAATGAGGTTATCTATGGCCTCCTGGGGTTCTTTTTCCAACCCTACTCTAGGGAATCACACTCTAGGTCCCCTTCTTCCAAGAAAACTCCCCAACAATTCAAGTTTACCTTCCCTCCTTCCCATTCTTTCCACTAGGCACATTTAAGCCTACAAGGGAAAATCCAATCATACTACTATTCCTTTGCATAAAACAAGATTAGGCTCTTCTAATGACTTCCTTGAGAAATTCCCCACCATTCTACATCATTCTTTTAGGCCCACCACACCCACAACTCAAAATTTCTCAAATTGACCTTGTAGCCCTAGGAACCCCTATTAGCCCTCTGAAAAAAAAGGGTTTAACAATTCCTTCCAAAAATGCTTAATAAGGTTAGTTGGTGTCTAAAGGACATTGTTTCCTATGGACCTAGGCTAAAGTATTCTAGTGGTCTTAGCTCACAGTATTATCCATACAATACGGTTCCTAAAAACCCCTATTTTTAGTGTTTCTAAAGTAAAAACAAGGTTTCTTTCCTCCTAAGGGGTTCAAATTCACTCCCTACCTCCTCTTCTAAATCCAAAACTCTTAGTAACCTACTCTTGCTATACCTTATAGAGATTGACTCATACCAAGTTCCTATTCACCATTGCACCTTGCCAAGCTCTGCTAGCTTGCCGAGGGCTCACTTGTAAATATAGGCAATTATCTTGCGCAAACCCAAAACTCCATATTTACAAGCTTTAAAGAGGCTATTTCTTAATTTCCAAAAGCCATGAGATTTTGACCATGGAAGTTCAAGCCGTAGCATTTTCTATGCTCATAACTCAAAATTGGACAACATTATTGAACAAACAAAATGATTTTCTAAGCCTAAAGAAATGAAACACTTGAATCCAAACAGCTATGTATATTTTCAAACCATGATCCATGGAAGAAAAATAAATGAAAATAGTAACACAATAAACTCCTCAAATTCATTAGCTCACAAAAAACTACTCTAATGCTCATACAATGTTGCACTTACTGGTGTTGTGTGTACATCCAAGTATCCAACCCCTGCAACTAGATTGATTGATGCTTAAATAGTCTCCCCCATCCTTCTTGTCCATTGAACCAATACATAACTAATCCAAGTATTTATTTCCCCAAAAACTTCCTAAAAAAGTTGCTATGTAACTTTGCAAAATTGAATAGTTGTCAATGAGCAACTTTTGACAACTATTGCAACTATTGCAAAATCAGAATCCAAACTTGATCAATTTGGTTCCAAACTTCCCAAAATGGATTCACAACATAAAATGACCATGTTCCACCTACTTTGACCACTCATTTGTTCCTTTCATAGTATTGTGCCATTTTGAGCACTATTGAGCAACTCTTTACTTCCTAGGACCTACTTGACAACTTTTGACTCCTAGACTCAAATTAACCAAATTATCTTATCTACACTCACCTTGGGAATTTACATGTAGTCCTTATTGATTTATTGGTTGGTTAGAATTTTTATAAACCAAAATTCCTTTAGGGTTTGACCTTACCCCTAGATGCTCCTGCACCAATTATTTTATGAAGTGAAGATCTACTAGCATTTATAATAGGGAGAGGGGGTGAACTAATATCTAGCTCATGCTCCTAGTCTGCCATTGAGACCTAAGGTGACCTCCAAGTTCACCAAATGGATCTATAGGATCCCTCTTATGTAGATATCCCCCAATCCTAAAACCCACTCGTCTATCTTGAACGAATCCTCTTCTTGCCACTTATTAGGTTCGCATACTAGATGGAGAACACTCAATGTTCTAAAATTGATCTAGGTCTTTCTCGACTAATCCTTACTCTTACCTTGCAAGGTTATGGAGATGTTAAATAAATCTTAACACACTTCTTCCATTTCACAAAGTAACTCAAAATACTTACCTTCCTTATCGATTCCACACTTTCCCCCTAAAATAGGGCTACAAGAAAAGAGCCCAATTAGCCCTCTTGCTCTGAGAAATCATGGATTTCCTCAATTTTTTTCCACTAAGAGACTTAAATTCCCTTTAGAGACTCCCATTAAATTCACTATCACTCTCATATTTTTAATTTTTTGGGTCTCAAAAAGGTCGTACAATACCTCTATAAAGACTGAGGTTTTTTGAGGGTTTTTGGGCCTTTGTAGGTCTTCCTTCTATATGCATTGGTTTGGTGCTTTAAAATATTGATAGCACTCTCTCCTTCTTCCTAGGGAGCCTTCACTCACTCCCATTCACTCTCCATATTTTTTTTGTTGATGTTCTTCACAACCCTACAAGTTACAAGCTTTGATATCACAATTTTCCCTAGTGGGGCATGCTTTGGCTCGCCTAGGGCAAGAGATTATAAATTCCTCCATGGCTTTTGAGGGCCCTTCCTTATGGAAGTAGGAGGCACATAAAGTAAACTTACTATCCCCAAGAGGCCATATTGTTTCTATAGTGGGATAGTGAGTTACATCTCCTCCAATGCCAACTACCTAGTTCAGGATAGTGAATTGGTAGGAACAAAAAGATTTACAAAATAGTAAAAGAAAACACACACACCTAACTACTAAAACAAAACTACTCTAATAAAATGAAATTAGAATGCCAATTTTTTTACAACAACAAAATCAGCACTCAAAACCTTTCATTTCACACTATTTTGTCTTTTTACATTCAAAAAACACTCTTTCAACATATAGTTCGGACATTGACACACACCTTCTAGCAACATTAGGGTTTTAGAAGCTTATATACTACCTCTTAGGTCTTTTCTCCTCACAACTAGGGTTTCCTTCAGTCTCCACCATATTTAGAAAGGGTTTTTCAAGGTGTTCATTAATTTTTTCAAAGTTGTAACTTTTTGTGCCTAGGAACTTTTTGCAATTTTTTTTTGTTTACAATTGTTTGACATTTTTTCTTGCCAAATTGGCTAGTTCTAAGCTTTTCAAGGCTAGGGACCCTTTCCTAGGCTAGAGACCTATCTTATTTCATGGACAAGGAGTACCTTACTATTTCTAAGGCCCTTCCTAGGACTCTTAAAATACTTTGTATCCCCTAACCTATGCTACCAAGGTACACAACTAGGCCCTCAGACCTTTATTCTAATTACAAAGCTCTCTTAGAGAATAACACAAAAAAATTTCCATTGGTGAGGGCCCTATGTCTCAAGGTGCCCCTACACCATACTCCCCACTAAAGAAACTAAGTCCCCTCTAGAGACAAAAGGTGGAGATCTATGTCTTGAAATTTGAACTGATTCTTAGGGATCTATGTAGCCTTTGAGTTTGGCTTACCTTGCCACTTGACAAGGTTTTCTTTGTATGTTCCATGTCTAGTCTTTGTATGAACCTAAGAGTCCAATAGCTTCTCTACTTAGAGCATGGGCTTAAGGGGTAGAGTTTTTGTTTGAGTTTCCTTCTTAGATTTTGCCATATTCTGATCTACCTCAGTAAGAGGTATTTTGTACCAAACTAAATATGCCACATTGAAGATGGGGGAGATGGCTAGATCATCTAGTAGCCCAAATTTGTAAGCATTTTTCCCATACTTTGCTAGTATAGGACATGGCCCAAGTCTTCTCATTTGAAACTTTTTTGAAGCTCTTTTTTCCTTCCTTTATTTATTTAGGTGAATGATGACCAAGTCCCCTACACCAAACTATACCTCTCTTTTCTTGAGATCAGTTTTGTCCTTAATTTTCTTGGTGTTGTCAATGAGGAACTATTATACTTGATCTTGTACTTGCTTCATAGATTGACTAAAATCTTTAGTAGAACCACTATTAGGTACTTGACCATCCAAACTTCTTAATTCACATACACCCCTAGGATGTATCCCATAGAAAATTTCAAAGGGACTCTTGCCAGTAGTCCTATTAATGCTATCATTATAGACAAATTCTACTTGGTGAAGGACTAAATCCCATGTCAAACCATATTCCTTGGTCAAGCACCTCAAAAAATTTATAAGTGTCTCATTGACCACCTCAGTCCAACCATCAGTTTGAGGATGGTAAGCTGAACTAAATTCTAGATTGAAACCTAGTCTTTTCCATAAGGACCTCCAAAAGTATCCCATAATTTTGATATCCCTATCAGATACAATGCTACTTAGAAAGCCATGAATCCTCACAAATTCCTTGAAAAATAAATAATTAATATGAGTTGCATCATGGGTGACCTTATATGGAATGAAATGAATTGTTTTTCGAAATCTATCTACTACCACATAGATGGTATCAAAGTCACTCTTTCTACAAAAACCAACCACAAAATCCATACTTACACATTCCCATGGTCTATTTGGTATTGTAAGAGACTAATAAAGTCCTATATTTATAGAAGTACCCTTTTCTCTTTCACATATGATGCATTGGTCAACATAAGTTCTGACATCTCTTTGCATTTTAGGCTAATAGAAGTATCTTTGAATCAATTCCAAGGTCTTTTTAAAGCCAAAATGGCCACTCAAACCCCCATTATGTTTCTCTTGAATGAAGTTATCCCTCATGGATCCTTTTGGTACACACAATTGCCCTCCTTTGAAGACTAGCCCATTCTACAAACCCACCATGAAAGTGATTTAAATGCTCTTGACACACTTTGTATGCTACTATAAAGTCTCCATAAATTTGGTATAGTTCCTTGAAGTTATCCAATCCTATGCTCCTTACTTGGATTTCTTGAATATTGAGCAGCCTTCTACTTAGGGCATCTACTACTTTATTGAGCTGCCCCTTATTGTGCTTTATGGGGAAGGTATAAGACTACAAATACTCCACCCATTTGACATGTCTATGGCTCTATTTATGTTTGGAGATGAGAAAAATCAAAGGTTGGTTATCAGTGAACACTAAAAATTCCTTAGGCAAAAGATAATGATTCCATTTCTAAGGGATTGAGTAAGTGCATAAAGTCCTAAATCATAGGAAGATTATTTCTATTTTGCTACATCTATCTTTTCACTAAAGAAAGCCAAAGGTCTATTGCTTTGACTTTAGACTCCTCCTACCACTATATTATAACGGATTGACTTTATTAAAAGTAAGTAACCTTAGGATAGGGTTAATAGCTACCTCTTTCTTCAATGTCTCAAATCCCTTATCTGCTGCTAGTTTCCACAAACACTAGTACATTTGGACCCAATTTTTGACCAAGGTTCATTGCTATTTTTTTAATCAAAATTTTGACCAACTTGCAATTTATTCTTAAAATTTTGACCAACCTACATTTTGATCAAAATTTTGAGGAGAAAAATATCAATGAACCTTGGTCAAAAATTGGGTCCAAATTTACTAGTGAAAATTTTAGTCTTTATTCCACCCTTGATAGTATCCATCATGGGAGCACATATCCTACTGGGGTTCCTGATGAACTTTCTATAGTATCAAGCTAGGCCATGGAAACTCATCACTTCACTAGTATTCTTGGGAGTTGGCTAACTTTGTATTGCTACAACTTTATTGTTATCCATTTTAAGATCTCCTTGAGATAGAACAAAGCCTAAATAGACTAGTTCCTAATTCATAAAATTATACTTGTCTAGATTGATGGTTAGGTGTTTCTCTTTAAACTTAGACAACACAATCCTAATATGCTCTAAATTTTCATCTTTGCTCATACTAAAAATTTCTATATCATCTAAATCGACTACCACAAACTTACATGTGAAGTCTTTCAACACCTCATTCATGAGCCTCATGAATGTACTTCGAGCATTGGAGAGGCCAAATGGTGTGACTAGCTACTCATAGAGTCCTTTAGTGGTTTTAAAAGTTTTTTTCCACTCATCTACCTAGCCACTTTTAAGGTCTATCTTGGTGTATTACTTAGCCCCTCCTAGGCAATCCATTAGGTCCTTAATCCTTGGTATGTGTACGGTTTCATAATAGATGAAGATAAGCACACCATTGTCTTTCTCAAGGATAATATATCTATTCTAAAGATTACCTATTCCATCATGAAATACACTTGAATTATCAACCCAAGGATGTAGGACTTGAAGTGGGTCAGCATAGTATGTGCATTAAAATCATTTAAGAGTCTTAACACCTATGCTACAAGAAAGTAAAATGCATGAAAAGAATCTATACTACTATTACAAAATAGTAAATAGACTTGGACTAACAATAGATAACTATAGAAAGGTTTGGAAAATGAACCTAAACTAGTTAACAACTCAAAACATCCACCACGATCATTTTTTGCAAGTGTTGCAAGAACTTTCAAGTAACAATGCTACAAGACTAATACAATAAATCTATCTTGAAAATAGGAAATTGCAAAGAATGAATCTACTATACCTAAATCTATTCCACCTCCCAAGTGGGAACTCTTGATTGGTTTCAAATAACTACAAACACAAAAAATATTCCAAAATCTCTCTTTTATTAAAACCCTTCTTGGATTACATCAACTGAACAATTCATGAAGAATAGAAAAAGAGTAACTTTTGAATCTTAAACCAACATTGTCTATATTCGCATTGCTTACTAAGATTGTCTGAATCCATTATATAAAGGATTGTATACTTATTAAAAACATGACATAAAAGTCTTGAACAAACATCAGCAAAAAAGAAGGTGGAAGATCAACCATGACATAGTACATTTATTACTAAGCAATAGAATAACAACTTGTAAGAAATATAGCAAGTTGTGTCTCCTAGATTTTTTGAAATAGTAACTCCTCTACAGGCACAGATTATCCATAGGAACTAAACTACACTTTCCTTGCCACAATCAGTCTCCATCATCCTCTTTATTTAATGTAGTAATCACCACCCTTTACATCACTCTTCATTTTCCTGAAAGTTGGAAATATCCAAAATATATATGCAAAATAACATTCCTACTCTTATTCATATATTAGAACATAGCTTAAAATATTTATATGAAATACTGAATTCTATTTATAATATTAAGCAAAGTATGTCATACACACTACCCATAGGTTTAGTAAGTTCTAGCTATCTTTGGCATAAGTTCACAAGATATTTACACAAATGTTTTGGAAATTTTTTTGACAAAGCACAAAGAGAAGTCTAAACTATGAAAACTATATCAAAATTAAGACATTAATATGCCTCATCATCTTCCTCCCACTATTCAAATACTTGTCCTCAAGCATTATACTTCCTTGGCATAGCTCTAAAGTCTCCCACTATAGTTTTCCCTTCCTTCCACTTCTAAAATTGTACAAGAATCCTTTGGTGCTCTTCCAATGTTCATGTGTTCCTCAACCAATGGATCCAGTCTGGTAGCATCATTACCATAAATAGGTCAAAGAAGGGTAGGAGGCTAAAAAGTTAATGGCATCCATAGTTCCTTTCTAATTTATCATACCAGTTGTATATACTTGGCCACCCTATTAATAGAAGCCTCATAATTGATAGAGCTATGTGGTTTTGCCTTTTTGAAAGCTTCTAGCAATTGGTTCCATTAGTTCCTAAGCCCTACGATAGCTCTTTGTTGTGTAAAGTTTGGAAGTGTTTGGTAATCTCTATAACCCTTTTCTCTTACTACAAAGACCTTCTCCCTGATCTCTAGTTTTGGTTTCCCATAGGTTAGTCTGAACCAGTCTTTTAGAAGGTTATTAGGCTTGTGTGATTCAACCCATAGTGGTAATGGTTTAGATTTCTCAAGATCTCTATTTATATTTAATTTCCTATGATAGTTTGTCTCATTGTGCATCTAAGACTTTAAAGCTTTGAGGTGAACATCCCCTATGTAAAATAAAGGGTCCCACTCTATCTCATGTGGAATTATGAAACTATGTAAATAAAGTCAACACAACAAATTCTTCTGCCATGAAGGCAAAGTGTGATACACATTGTAGAAATCTTGAGCACTTTTAAATTCACAATCAACATCCCTTATTGTCATCATTAGTTGAAATAGCATAAATTTCTCCTTTAGACAAATGGAATATACCCTTGGTGGTGGATTACAAACCATTACTTGGTCAGCTAACTTTAAAGCCTTATTCATTCATTGTTTCTATTTCTCAAGTTGCTCTTTTAGTGACTTAATTTCCTCATCTTTGTCAAATATTAATTTTTGCATTTGGTCTCTTTCTTGCCTCCACAAGGCCTTTTAAAAAATGAAATTATTGTATAGACCAAAAAATATAGTTTGAATTGTAGATGAAGGGAATTCTTGAGCCATAGATTTCTTCTTTTGTTCCTTAGCAACTTGCTATAAGTAATGGGTATACTAGGAGGATCTATAAGGCATGATAGAAATATTAGAATATATAGGGACTGGTGGAAAAGTAGGTTGATCATTTTTAGGGGCTTTTTCTGAGACAAAAGTAGGGTTGACTCACACATTTCTTGATTTCCTTATGGCATTTCATTAATAGGATCATTTTCATTTGTTTGCACATTTTGAGGTTTCAATCATATAAGAGAGTCATCTGGAATATCCTCAACCACTGATTCTATATGAGATTTTGAAATTGAAGCATTTAGTTTTTTAATGGAAACTAGATATACTTGACCTCACATATGAGGGCTTTGACACACAAGAATCTCTTTAACTTCTACTATTTTATAGGTCTACTTTGGTTTAGGTGCTACTAGGGTAGACGCTGCAGGAGTGTTGCTGCAGGAACAAACCTTTTTACTTCATCACTTTAACAGAAGGATTTTGGGCTTCCTTTTCAAGATTAGGGCTCTCTTAACCAACCTTATTTAGCCTTTGTTTTTCAAATACTTAGGTATATCACCCTCTAAAATAGGGTCAATAGGTTTATCAAGAGAGGGTACTGGTGGTTCTTTTTCTATTTTAGCCAAACTCTGACTAGGCTCCACAATTTCTTCCTCATTCCCTAAATTTTTCCAAACAAGGTTGGCTTGAGGTTGAAAGGTTTTAAATTCAACAAATTCTACCCACAATATAGGGGAGGAATCCCTAAGAGACATTTCAACTAAAATTTTGATGAGTGCATGTTGAGAAATAGACTTTGCATTTTCTTTTTGAGTTTCTTCAACACTAATACACAACATATTATAAAGGAAATTGGGGACATTAACTTGAATGTTATGTCTTACACAACTGAGTAGCTTAAAATGGTGAGCATGCAAGTTTGAAAACTTTCCTTTGTAAGTCAAATACCTAATGATATGGCTGCTAATTTTGAATACAGAGTTGGGAGAGTGAGTCTTTTACACCCTTTCTTTGTAATTTGTAGTAGAGGGTCACCCAACTAAGAGAACTACACCCGTAACGACCTGGCATCATGTTTATTCAGATAATGCTCTCCATTAATTGGTAGTATTGTGACTTCTACTATCCACTCAATAGAAATTACTATTAATCCAAATAATATGGCTTCCCCTTAATCAAATGTCCTCATAAACTCTATTGCTACTTCTTCATTAAGCTCAGTTAACCGCAAGAAGTAGCCAAGCCATCCGTAGGCATTAAATCATTTGGACTGCTTCCATGCCTGCAAGTAGAATACTATGAACAACTAGCTCATGTTTCAACAACTATCCTCCCATCTTCAAAATTACTAGCCTCAAATTTCTCTATTATCACCACCCTAATAAGTTTTACCCCTTTAATACTTCTACAAATACCCTCATCTTAGAATTCATATTGATCTTTCAGAGAAATGTCGATACCACATTCTCTTAACAAGACTCCATTATGTTTGGCATGTAAAATAATGATGTAATTAATCATGAAAGACATAAAGGTTTAACTCCAAGTGTTCTAATAATAAATCATAGTCCTATTAAATCATGTCAAACACAGGAGACCTTTACCAATATTGTAGCAAAAAGGTATGGCAAATACAAAAAGATTTTAAAATAAAAATCAAACTGCTGCCAAACTACAACCAATAATGTGGACATGACTAGGGTGATGTCGATATGAAATTTGGAAATTAATGTACTTTCTTGGCCTCCCACTAAATTTTGACAAGTGTCCACACTTAAAAATTTTGTCATAGGCATGAGAAACTAGCTTAAGACTTATATGATACATTTAATGCAATATTATATATAAATATTGGAACCTATGTGTTGAAATGAATAAAGAGTAAAAATTTTGTACCTAAAATTTTTAGAGTGTACTTCTACATGCAAATTGATGATGTGGTGAACTCTGGTGACCACAAAAAAAGTGTTGACAATATTTTTTATTGAAAGTAGTAAAAATACAATTTGTGGGTGACATGGACTATGAGTGGATGATAGATAAAGAAATGAGATGAGTTGATATGAAGAAAAAGGAAAAATGAATGAAAGAATGGACCTCAGATTAAATGCATTTTTATTATGAGTGCTCATTGAAGGTTTGTCATGGTACGGTTGCAAGAAGAAGGTTTGCACCCTCTACTACAAGAACTGTGTATGTAGGAGTTGGTAAACTATTTGGTTGGAACTACTATAGGAATTCATATTTAGTCTATGGTTTATGATAGAGGCATAATCTATGGCCATTTACAAGAAATTTAAACTAGATAAGATCAATGGTTGGACTACTCCATTGTTGAATACATACTGAATTTCATAAGACCCTAGCCACTGAGTTTGCAACTTTCCTAGATTCTCTTTGAAATGAGAATTGTATAGGAGAGCCCAATCTCCTACTTGGAATTTTTTTATTACTAATATGTGCATCATGCCACTTCTTTTGTTGCTGTTAAATGATCTTTATTCTTTCCAAAGCTATCTTTCTCATTTCATCTAGTGAGTTCAAGTGGAGAAGTCCCTCTTCTTGTGCTATAGGAAAATTGATGTTCAATTCCAAAGTAGTGCATAGTGTTTTATGTTCAAATTCAATAGGTAACATTGTTGCTTTACCATACACAAGTTCAAATGGACTAAATTTAGTTGTTGTCTTCCATGTAGTTTGGTATGCCCAAACAACTTTAGTTAACTTGGTGCTCCAATCCTTGTGTATTTTCACTATCTTGGTCATAAAGGCCTCAATTTCTCTATTGGTGATCTCTTCTTGCCCATTTTCCTTAGGGTGGTAAGAACTAGATTTTTGGTGCCTTATGTTGTATTCTTTCATAAGTTCAATGATCAAGTTTTATGTGAATTGGGCACCTTTTTTTGTGACAAGTTCTCTGGGAACTCCATAGTATGTGAATATTTACTCATATAAGAATTTAGCTACTTTCTCATCTCTTGCATTTTTCATTTCCCTGACTTCCACCCATTTAGTTAAATAATCCATGCATACTAAGATGTAGGATTTTTCATTTTATGGTGGGTCAATTGGACCTATGAAGTCCATATCCCACTTGTTAATGGGTGTTACAAAAATCCATGGATTGAGTGGCATCTCATCTAACTTGGTTGGCTAGCCCATCCTCTGACATTTGTCACATGTGGTTACATAATTTTTTGCATCCTTATGTAATGTTGGCCAACAATATCTAGTTGAGAGTACCTTTAGTGTTGTTCTTTTTCCCACAAAATGGCTTCCACGTGGTTCATCATGACACACATCTAATATGTCATATATCTCATCCTCCTTGACACATCTCCTCATTATGTTATCTAGTCTAGTATAGAAGAGATTTTTATCTATCCATGAATAATGAAAACTTTTCCCTGTTAGCTTCCTCCTATCTTTGTGAGATAAGTGTGGGGGTATTCTATTTGTAGCAAGATAGGTTTCTATGTCTGCATACCATGATGTATGAGTTGCTATGTGAAACAAATGCTCATCTGGATAGGTATCTTCAATTGGAGTTAGATCTTCATCAGAAATGTACAGCCTAGAAAAATAATCAACAACTATGTTCGACTTGCTTGGCTTATCAATAATGGTAATATCAGACTCCTACAACAACAAGAGCCATCTTTCTAATCTACCAATTACAATAGGTTTGTTCATTAATTACTTTATAGCTGAGTGGTTAGCATGAAAAAAAATAGGATATCTAGTTATAGAATGTCTAAATTTGTTCAATGCATAAACTACAGCTAAAAGTTCTTTCTTAGTTACTATGTAGTTTAGTTCAGGACCATGGAGGCTTTTACTAATATGGTAGATTGCATTTTCAAGGTTAGCAAGCTTTTGTCCTAACACAAAACCTACAACATAGTATGATGCATCAATATGGATATGAAATAGAATTGACCAATCTAGTCCCTTCAGAATTAGTGTTGTGGTGAGGAGTTTCTTAAGTTGTAGGAAGGCTTCATTACATGTGGGTATCCAAATGAATTCAACTTCTTTCGTCAACATTGTATACAAAGGACTAGCTATTTTACTAAAATATTTTAGGAAACACCTATAATAGCCAACATGACCTAAAAAAGATCTTACATCCTTTGGTTTTGTAGGTATGAACAATGTTAGAATTACCTTTATCTTATCCGGATCCACTTGTATCCCTACAACTGATATAAAATGACTAGGCACCACTCCTTCCTCCATGAGCATGAAAAATTTCTCACTATTGAGTGATAGATTATGTTCTTTGCATCAAACAAGAACCTATTCATGATTCATCAAGGCTTCCTCAAAGGTGACTCCAAATGTTGTGAAATCATCCAATATATTTCTATGTAGTCATGCCATATATCACAAAAATGTTGATTGCAACTCTTTGAAATGTTGCAAGAGAATTACACAAGCCAAATAATAAGATATAATATGAAAAAGTACCCCATGGGCATGTAAATATGGTTTGATCCTAATCTTCTAGAGCTATACTTATCTGATTATAACCACTATGCCCATCAAGAAAAGAAAAATATTTCTTACCAACCATAGTGTCTAGAACTCGATCAACAAAGGGTAAAGGAAAGTGATCCTTCTTGTTTGCCTTATTCAAGTTTTTGTAATCTTCACAAATATTCCATTTCCCTCCCTTTTTAGGTACTATAACTAGTGGTGAGACCCATCTACTATCAAACATGGGGTATATAAAACTAGAATCAAGAAACTTTTACAATTTAGTTTTAACTATTTCTCTGAGTGTTGGATTAATTCTCCTTTCGGGTTGACGGAGTGGAAAACACCCTTTATTGATATATATTCTATGAGTGCATAATGTAGGACTTAACCATTTTGTATCCCCATAGTCCCATGCAAAAGCCTTATCATATTTTTGAAGAAGCTATGTTAATTATTTCATCTATTTGGAAGGTAGTTTGTTAATGACATGGATATTATGACCTTTTGACAACTCAATAGTAGTTGTGAGATCAACCATAGCATCTTCAGAGATTGGACTTGTTTCTAGTTCACATGGTAAAAGTTGATAGATAATATTTGGCTCCTTGGGCATAAAACAATTCTCATTACATTCCTCATATGTAATTAGTTCCAACACAAAACTATCAGATACATCCTTTTCTACCACATAAATATTATTAAGAATACTCTAAATTACTAGATCCTCCTCCTATAGCTTTAGAAAAGATTTTCTATGTAACATCATAAGCTATGTTGTAGAGTTTAACTCTTCTTCTCCATCCCCTAAATTAGGCCACACAAGTGTGCTTAAATTTGGTTAGGGTTGTGCTAGAAGATATAGGATAAATTTCTTTATTTCCCGTCCATCTAGTATGGTCATACTCCCTTACTTACAACTTATATTTGCATTAGTTGTAGCTAACCATGGTCTTCCTAAAATGACAGGGTAACTAGCTAAGTTTATTTTTAGGGATAGAATCATGAAATCTAAAAGGTACTCTAGAGAATCTAGGGTTACTACTATGTCTTCTATCATCCCATCAAGAGTGATAGTAGAACTATCTACAAGTTGCAAAACTATTGGGGTAGCCCTTAATCCTTCTATATTAAAAATTTTCATAGTATCCTTGGTGATAATATTTATAGCAGCACCAAGATCAATCAAGGCATTTATAACAGACTAACCATCTATAATCACATTCACAATTGGACTTTCTAGATCAAAATATTTAGGAATAACCAATTTTCCTAACATAATATCAGCCAATTGTCCTATAACATGGACTATGGTTGGGTCCTTTTTCTTTCTCCCACGTTTTTTTAGACAGGCTTCTCTGATGGATTTTGGATAAGTAGGAACATCTTTAATAGCTTGGAACAAATGAATCTAGACGTGCATGTTCTTTATCTAATCAATGATGTCAAAGGATTTTTCCTTTGTTTGTGTAGTTTTACTTTGTATGAGCTTTTGTGGAAAAGGAGGTTCAATTGTTGTTTGAGTTTGAGCTAAGCTAGTTACATTGTTTGGGTCAACCATTTGTGGTAGAGAATTTGTTAGTTAGGATGCTATAGGAATATCTAGTATTTCAATTATGAGAGATAGTTTAGGCACTAGTAGGGTTGTACCAGATCTCAAATGTATATTTGCAACATTTAGAACATAAACAAGATATTGTTGAGCATCAAGATAATACATGGGTTGTTGTGGCTATTGGTTATTTGGATTTGGCTAAAGTTGTGTAGGCAACTGAGTCTAATTTTGAGGTCCAAAACTTACAAGTGATGGCATTAGTGCAAGTTGTTGGACTGGAGGTGGTAGTTGTGTTGATTTTTGTTAGGCCATTATTGAGGTCCTCTCCATTGGTTTGTAGACTGCCAATTCCCTTGGGGTGGTTGCCATTGGTTTTTCTAATTTTTCCATTGGTTATTTTGTTGGTTAGGCTAGGAAGGTTGTGAGTATTGAGGCAATTAAGGTTGTTGTGGATTATTTTGCCAAGCACTATTCCAATTAAGTTGACTATACTGTGGAGGACCTTAGACACTACAGTTTTTCCATTGATTACCATATGGATTTGAATTTTGTAAATGTGCTTGAAGCATACATTGACATGGGGCCCATAGCCAACATTTAGCAATGAAGAATACTTGCTCATCCTCTCCTTCTATGTTGAGGTACTCAATTGGAAGATGTTGGTTCTCCACACTAGCGACCAATTTGCATTGACAATCTTTCTTCTACTTTCATTAGTGTAGATAGTGCTTAGCTAAATATACCTAAGCCTCTACATGCTTTTTCTTTATAGTCATTATGTCAAGATGTGGAGTGACATCATTTATGATGTCCTTCTTGAAATCTAAGTGTAGATTTGATATCTCAAGCTTTGAAATACATCACCACCAACCATCAATTCTAGTGCTTCTAGATAATTATCATTTACCCCTCTCAAGAAGACTAGTTTTTGTTAATCCCTTGCCAGTACATATTGGGGGTTCTTCTATAGTGTATACAAGAAATGTGAAACATGGCCTCCCAATATTTCATCCTCCTTTTGTGATATTCTAAAGATATCATCTCCTCCTAGATCATTTCCCTTACAATACTCTTTATATTTCTCTAGAAATAGAGTTTGCATTTCATCCCAGGTAGTTATTGCATTGGCTCCTAAGCGAATGAACCATCGTAAGGCTAATAATTTTAGTGTTACTGGAAACAACTTGAGCTTATGGGCATATATGTTATAGTCAAAGCTATGATAGATTATGTCAAACTCAAACATTAAAGTATTAGGATCCTCAATTACAAGGCCATAAATCTTTGGAAGAGTAGTTGTAGGTATATTTTTGAGGCTCGGGAAAGGAAATGGAAAACTAGGTCGTACCATTACTGGAGGTATTTGATTATGGGGTTGCTGCTAAAAAGGAGCATTGGCTACAAGATTGTTAAAAATAGGTGGATTTGGACTAGAACTATCAAGAAAGCTAGCCAAAATTTCAGAAAAAGGTTGAAGACCACTTGTGTCCAAGGTTTATACTCTAGAGGAAGATCCTGTAGGAAAATTAGTGCTTGCATCCTCAAAAGGAAACTCAACTTCTTCTTCAATTTCTTCATTCAAATTAATAGACTCCCATGGAAGAAATCTTCCATATTCATCTCATTGTCTTCATCTTCAATGCATAAAATTGAATTTGTAACTTTAATCAAGCCCACAACTTTGCAATTTTTAGCTAACAAACTAATCTAAAAATAAAGGACTCATGAAGGTTCCTAGTTTGACACCATCCCTGGAAATAGTGCCAATAATGTATGGTTTCATAATAGATGAAGATAATCACACCATTTTCTTTCTCAAGGATACTATATCTATTATGGAGACTACCTATTACATCATGAAATACACTTGAATTGTCAACCCAGGGATGGAGGACTTGAAATGGGTCAGCACGGTATGTGTACTAAATTCCTTTAAGAGTCTTAACACCTATGTTGTAGGGAATTAAAATGCATGAAAAGAATCTATACTACTATTAAAAAAAAAAAAAACACACTTGGACTAACAATAGATTACTATAGAAAGCTTTAGAAAATGAACCTAAACTAGTTAACAACTCAAAACATCCACCATGATCATTTTTTGCAAGTGCTACTTGAACTTTCATAGTAACAATGTTGCAGGACTAATATAGTAAATCTATCTTGAAAATAGGAAATTGCAAAAAAAAAATCTACTCTACCTAAATCTATTCCACCTCCCAAGTGGGCTCCCTTGGTTTGTTTCAAATAACTATGAACACAACAAGTATTCTAAAATCACTCTTTCATTAAAATCCTTCTTGGATTACATCAACTAAATAATTCACGAAGAACAAAAAAAGAGTAACTTCTAAATCTTAAACTAGCATTGTCTATATTCTCATTAGCTTACTAAGATGATCCAAATCCATTATATAGGATTGGATACTATTAAAAATATGACATAAAAGTCTTGAATGAACATCACTAGAAAAGACGGTGAATGATCAACCATGACATAGTACATTTATTACTAAGCAATAGAATAACAACTTGTAGGAAATATCTTGTGTCTCCTAGATTTTCTTGAATAGTAACTCATCTGCAAGCATGGCTTATTCATAGGAACCAAACTATTTTTTCCTTGCCACAATCGGTCTCCATCATCCTCTTTCATTAATGCAATAATCACCACCCTTTGCATCACTCTTCATTTTCCTGAAAGTTAGAAACATCCAAAACATATATGCAAGATAACATTCCCACTCTTACTTAGATATTAGAACATAGCTTAAGATATTTATATGAAATACAACATTCTACATATAATATTAAGCAAAGTATGTCATACACACTACCCATAGGTTTAGTAATTTCTAGCTATCTTTGGCATAATTTCATAAGATATTTACACAATTTTTTAAGAAATGTTTTTGAAAAAGCACAAAGAGTAAGTCCAAACTATGAAAACTATATCAAGATTAAGACATTAATATGCCTCATCAATATGGGAAACCCATACCAAATTTTGATCTTGTTAATGACTCTAGAGTCTGTGCATAATCTCCATGTTCCTCCTTTTTTAGGTGCCAAAATAGTAAGAACAACACATGGGCTGATGCTCTTCCTTATTAACCCTTGATCCATCAATTATTGTACTATCTTTTCGTCTTCCCTATTTTCTTTAGGAGTCAGCTTGTATGGTGGTTTGTTTGGTAAAGATGCCCTTGGGACCAAATCTATTTGATGGTTGATTTCTCTTTAAGGTGGTAGGATTGCAAGTGCTCCATATGATATTATGCTCTTGAATACCTTCAAAATCTGTTGCACTTCATGAGGTATGTCCTTCTTATTCTATCTTTCCTCCTTGGGTGTCATGACAATAGCATAACCCACTCCTTCTTCTTTGTCAATATTTTTCATAAACTTTTTCCCCTTTAACATTAGTACATTAGGTCCACTTCCTTGGCTATTGGATTCAAGTAATGACTGAATTTTATAACTCACTCCATCCTTTTTAAAAGTTAATGAGTTGAGCTCACCATTGTGTATGGCCTTTCTATCAAACTACAATGGCCTACCTAATAATAAGTGATAGGTCCTAATGGGTAAAACATCACATAAAATCTTATCTTTATATCCTCCTATGGTGAACTCAATCCATGCTTTCTCATTCACCCAAACATGTTGCTTCTTATTTAACCAAGTGATTTTTTAAGGAGTGTTATGAGGTATTTTGGGAATCTTGATTAGTTATGGCCTCTTCTAAAATTATGTTATCAATAGACCCTGAGTGTATCATAACTTTGTAGACCTTCCCCATAATCTTACACCTCACCCTAAAGAGTGACATCCTTTTCTTGGGTTCTCCTTTAACTAGTTCCTTAATTAGAATCCTCTTTATCATTAAATTCTCACCACTCTCTAAATCCAACTAGATATTAGGTGACTTCACACTTGAAGCACCTTCATTTATATATGTGATGCTAATCCCTTTTCAAGACACCTATAGGAAGAGTGCCCCAATTGCTGATAGTGGTAAGACTTCATAGTAGCAAAGTAATATGGTCCCCTTCCTCCTGATGTTCTACCTCTACCTCCAAATCCTCTACCTCTACTTGGACAACCTCTTTGATTGGTCTCTCCACCTTTTTTAGTTATCTTGGATTCACCTTAGGACCTACTATCATTGCTTCTACCTCCATAGCTTCCCCTATGTCCTCTATCTCTAGCTCTTCCTCTATTCTTTGAGGTATGGTCTTGCTTTCTCTTTCCCTTATCTTCCACCTTTAGAGCAACTTGGTAGCGTTGATGGACTATTTTAGGGATGAAAAGACTCGTGTCTTCTTGGATGGAGCACTTGAGCCTATTCAAATACTTTTCCAATTTGATGATTTAATCTTCTACCACCTTGGAGCTTAAGCATAATTTTTGGAATTCTTCGATGCAGGAGTGTACATCCATCTCTTTTTGCCTAAGATTCTACCTTCTCCTATGTATTTGTATCTCATAATTTTAAGGGATATAAGCCTGCCTCATTTTAGCCACCACTCCTTTCCAAGTGACAATGGGGCTCTTTCCTTCTTTGTCCCTTTCTATTTAGACAAATTTCCACCAAGTTAAAGTGGTACCTCTTAACCTTGACTTTTTCACCTTAACCTTTTGAGGATTAGAGACACCATCACACTCAAAATGGTTCTCCATTGCTTCAATCCATTCCATGATGAGGTCTAGATCCACCTTGCCACTGAACAAAGGAATATCTTACTAGTCTTTGCTATTTATTTCTTTTAATGTCTCAAGAAAGGATCTTCTAGTTTAATAGGGTCTATTGTTGGGGCATCTTCCTCCAAGTCAATCTCCTTCTCTTTGGCTTCCTTCTCTTCTTTCTATTCCATCTTTTCATTGACTTTGTATGTTGCATCTTGGACTTCATGTAGAAACTATTCAAGTTGTGCTAATCTTTCCCTCAAAGATTTATTGTCTTCCTCTAGTTCTTCTACCTTCTTGGCCAATTCATCATTGGTCACCATCTTTCTAGAACCACTGGATTTAGTAGGTGACAAAATTCACCTTGCTCTTCACTTTCTTTTCCCACACATTTCTAAGGCTCTAATATGACTTGATAGGGAGAGGGGATGAACTAATCACTAGCTCATGCTCCTAGTCTACCATAGAGACCTAAGGAAACCTCCAAGTTCACCAAATGGATCTATAGGATCCCTCTTATGTAGAGATCCCCCAATCCTAAGCCCCACTCTTCTATCTTGAACAAATCCTCTTCTTGCCACTTTCTAGGTTCTCATACTAGATGGAGAACACTCAAAGTTCTAAAATTGATCTAGGTATCTCTTGGCTAATCCTCACACTCAACTTCCAGGGTTATGGAGATGTTGAAAGATCTCTTAGAAAAATTCTTCCATTACACAAAGTAACTCAAAACACTTAACTTCCTTACCAATTCCACACTTTTCCCCTAAATAAGGGCTACAAGAAAATAGCCCAATTAGCTCTCTTACTCTAAGAAATTAGGGATTTCCTCAATTTTCTTCCACTAAGAAACTTAAACTCCCTCCAAAGACTCCAATTCAATTAACTAGCACTCTCATATTTTCAAGGTTTTGTGCCTCAATTAGGCCATATAGTACCTATGTAAAAATTGACGATTTTTTGACGGTTTCTTAGTCTTTCTAGGTCTGCCTAATGTATGGATTGGTTTGGTGCTTTAAAAGATTGCTATCACTCTCTCCTTCTTCCCAAGGAGTCTACAGTCACTCCTCTTCATTCTCCATATTTTCTTTGTTGATGATCTTCACAATCCTACAAGTTACAAGCTCTAATATCTTAATTTTCCCTTCTCAAGCATGCTCTAGCTGGCCTAGGACAAGAACTTATAAATTCCTCCATGGATTTTGAGGGCCCTTCCTTCTACAAGTAGGAGGTGCATAAAGTACACTCACTATCCTCAAGAGGTCATACTATTTATACCAAGGGATAGTGAGTTACATCTCCTCCAATGCCAATTGCCTAGTTTAGGATAGTGAATTGGCAGGAACAAAAAATGTTACAAAACAATAAAAGAAAACATACACACACCTAGGGGAGAGGACCTAGTAGTTGTGTGCATTCCAATAGTTGTGACAATAGTTGTTAACTTAATACCCATACTTCTTGATTTAATATCCAACATTTTTGACAAGATTGTACCAATGGATGTGACTTTAAAGTTTCTTTTGTTAATGATGATTACCCATAAGTGAATGAAAAGTGTCCCTTTTCCCAAACAAAAACCAATAGTGTGATTCCACATCAGCTGCACAAGTATGGGATCTACAATGCACTATGATTGGTCTCACTTTTTTTTGGGTTGTTTTGGACACTTTGACAAAAAACATGTTGATGTGGCATCATATTTGGTAATGTGGCTCTGAAACCTTAGTTATAAGCAAGGGACTTGTCAAGTAAGCTACTATAAAAAAATGAGAGTGATTTGAAATTTCCACATAGGATTTTGAGAAGTATGAAGTTAGGGTACAGAACTATTGGGTCCTCTCCCCTAATCTACTAAAACAAAACTACTCTAATCAAACCAAATTACAACACCAAGTTGTTACAACAACAAAATCAACACTCAAAACCTTTCATTGCACATTTTTTAATCTTTTTACATTAAGAAACCACTCTTTTAGCATACAGTCCATACACTGATACACACCTTCAAGCAACATCATGGTTTTAGAAGCTTATATATTGTCCATAGGTCTTTTTCCCTTACAAATAGGATTTCCTTTGGTCACCACCATATTTGGAAAGGGTTTTACAAAGTGTTTAAGAATTTTTGCAAAGTTGTAACTTTTTATGCCTATCAACTTTTTGCAATTTTTTTTGTTTACAATTGTTTGACATCTTTTCTTGCCAAATTGGCTAGTTCTAAGATTTTCAAGGCTAGAGACCTATCATATTTCATGGACAAGGAGTACCTTACTAGTTCTAAGGCCCTTCTTAGGATTCTTAAAAGACTTCTTGTCCCCTAACCAGTGATGCCAAGGCACACAACTATGTCCTTAGACCTTTATTCTTATTAAAAATCTCTCTTAGAGTATAGCAAAACAGAATTACCATTGGTGAGGGCCCTATGTCTCAAGGTGCCCCTGCACCAATTCAAGGATTCAAGTGTTCAAGCATCCAATTCATCAAGGAGGTCCATTTTTAACTATTAAAGGATTCAATCTCTATGGAGTCCTCTTGTTGAAGATTTCTCTAGCCACATTCATTCAAGCCTTTTATATGCAAATATACATTCAATATTGGTGTTGAAGATCTAATTCCATTGATTTGAGACATCCTACATTCATTTGGAGCATCCATATCTATGGATTTAAGGATTTGAATCCTCCACAAGGATTTAAATATAAGCAAGATGAATAGTTCCATTTACTTTTTTTATACATATTGCAATTTCTATTCAATTTCAAGGTTAATTCCAAACTCAAGTTTGGCTAAGGCAAACCCTGCATCCAAATAGACAAACCATTTTACTTGCAGATATAGGTCTGGAACAACAATTTGAAGAGTATATTTGGATACCCTTTTTAGCAAACTTGTGGGCATCTATGAACATAAATTTTGTCAGAGTAGTGCAGGTCAAGGTTGACTTTTTGGGGTGGAATTGTTCCCCATGGTAAGATTGTGCCCTGCTATTAGGGTCAAGGTCAACCTCCCTTCAGAAAGACAATTTTTTTTGGGTTTTCTCTATCTTGACATTTCCAATCCAAAATAGGCAACAAAGATCTTTGAAACTATACATAGACACCAAAAATCATCATTTTCTAGAATTATTCTACTTCAAGGTTACTAATTTTCTATTATGTATTTTAATATTTAAGCACATACTTCTCAAATAGGATGACAATAGGACCTCCTTTCTCCTTACTTTCCATTACATGATCCATTTGTGCATTGATCACTCCTTTATGCTTAATCATTTTGGATCATTCATATTGGAAATTAGGGTTGAGGATAAGCCCTATTTTCACCCTATTCACCAAGAAAGAAGATGAAGTAATATAGAAGCTCTTAAAAAGTTTGACACCACCATTCAAACAAGTAGCTTAGATGATTTGGCTAGTAATTCCTTGTACTAAAGATTTTACAAAAGAAATGTTGCTTACATGATTAGAATATGCAAAAGTGAATTTGAGATAGTTTGGAGATCTAGACAGGGTTGAAACAACTTTCAATACCTTGAACATTCAATCTAATATAACAAGGAGTGCAAGCACATGTGGAGATTTTGCTGGTAACAACAGATTTTATGAAGACAGGAAGATTAAAGAAGGTATAGCTCTTCTTGGGAGAAGAGAAAAAAGATGATAAGAAAATCTTTAAATGTTGGACTTGTGATGAATTTGGTCATTATGCATCTAAATAACCTAAAAGAGATAAAAAGTATAAGGGAAATTTTAAGCCTACAAGAGATATAAATGGTTTGTATGGAAATGAAGATGAAGAATCTGATGAGAAAGGTCAAAGTGAAAGTGATGATGATTTGGGATTTGTGGCTATCAATGAAGATGATCTTGATACAGAAATAAGAGAAGAAAGAGCTCTAGTTTCCCAACTTGAAAATAAATCTAATTGGATAATTGAAAATGGTTTTTCACATCACATGACTAGTAATATGAATAATTTTTTCAAGTTCAAGAATCATGATGGAGATATTGTTAGAGTTGGTAATAATGCAACCTATCATATAATAGGAATTGGATCCATTACTCTTGATGGTAAAAGTAACACTGATGATGTTTATTTTTTTAATGGATTGAAGCATAATTTTTTTAGTGTTGGATAGTTAGTGGACAAGAGTTATCAGTTACAATTCACCTAGAAGACCTACATTATCAAAAACAAAGATAGTAAGTTGATTGGAGAAGGCACAAGATCTAGATGTAATGAATTTCAATTGAATCCTACAGAAATGACATGCTTGGTAGCTAAAGTGGATATTAGTTGGTTGTGGCATAGAAGAATCTATCAAAAACTTTGATAATATTGTAAAGGTTACAATGCATACTAATTTTGTGTGTAAAGAATGTATTTTGGCTAAATAGAAGAAAGTACCAATTCCTAGCAAAAAGTTCACTATCACAAAGAAGTCGGAGATCATTCACACATATCTGAGTAGTCCCTTAAGAAAAAGAGGATTCTATGGTGAAAGGTATTTTATGATTTTTGTTGATTATTTCACTAGAATGATGTGGGTAGAATTTCTTAAATAGAAATATGAAGCATTTGAAAAGTTTAGGACATTTAAGAATAGAGTTGAGAATGAATCTAGTGTTTAGATAAAGTGTTGAGATCAAATAGAGTAGGAGAATTTACCTCTAGAAAATTTAACAAATTTTGTGAAGAGAATGGAATCAAAAGGCAACTATCTTCACCTAAAATACCTAAGAAGAATGGGATTGCTAAAAGAAGGAATAAGTTAGTAGTAGAAGCAACAAGAGAGATGTTGTTTGAGCATGATGTTTCTAAGACATTTTGGAGAGAAACTATCAATACAAAAATGTACACTCTGAATAGAGTACAAACCAAAAAAGGTATGAGAAAGACACCTTATGAACTATGGTTTGTTCATTCACCATCAGTTAAGTATTTTAGAATATTTTGGATTAAATGTTATATAAAGAGAGATGATGACATTGGCAAGTTTGATCCAAGAAGTGATGAAGGTATGTTTCTTGGCTATTAACTAAAAATCAAGTCATACAAATTTTTTAACTATAGAACTAAGACAATAGTTGAATACACAAATATAAGGATTCATGAAAAGTTTGGAACTAAGGAAAAGATGGTAGATTATAATTCAAATGAAGAAGAAGGTAATTCTAGAGTTGTTAAATAGAATACATAAGTTTTCTTTGAGACTAACAATGGTTTGTAGAATGATGTGTTAACTATTGAGAAAGGAGGAGAGTAGAGATCTGAAACTAAACATGAGATAAGAGTTGGGATGTCAACTCCTATTTCTAATGGGAATTTGACAAAGAATCACACTCCCAAGCATATAATTGGAAGCAAAAACAAAAGTGTGATGACAAGGAATAAAGTGAATGAGGAGATATGCTTGATAACTCAACTTGACCTAAGAGTGTAGATAGAGCATGTAAAGATGATAATTGGATTCAAGTAATTAAGGAAGAATTAGGTTAAACTATGAAGAATGATACATGGGACTTAGTTCCTAGATCTAAAGACAAGAATGTGATAGGAACCAAATGGGCATTCAAAAACAAGATGATTAAGCAAGGAAAAGTTGTGAGGAAAAAGGATAAACTTGTATGCAAGGGATATTCACAACAAGAAGTCATAACTATGAGGAGACATATGCACTTGTAGCTAGAATGGACATAGTTAGAATGTTCCTAGCTTATGCAGCAAATAAAAAGTTCAAGGTTTATTAGATGGATGTTAAATTAGCCTTCCTAAATGGAGAACTTGAAGAAGAAGTATACATTGAGAAACCTAAAGGTTTTCCACTATTAGAAAAAAAAGACATGGTATATAGATTAAAGAAATGTATATATTGTCTGAAGCAAGCACCTAGAACCTAGTATACAAGGTTGCATAGTTATTTGACAAAGCTTGGATTTGCTAAAGGTATGAAAGATAGTAACTTTTATTTGAAAGAAGCTGAGAATGGTTAGCTAATAATAATAATATTTGTTGATGACATCATTTTTGGAGGTAATGATGAAGCAAGTCATAAGTTTGCTAAAGAGATGAAGAATGAGTTTGGAATGAGCATGATAGGAGAAATGAAGTTTTTCCTCAGATTGTAGATTGTGCAAAATAGTGAGGATATTTTCATTTCACAAGCTAAGTACTTAAGAGACTTGTTGAAAAGGTTGGGATTAGTAATTTTTAAACTAGTTGGTACACCTATGCTAACTAGTCACAAGTTATCTAGCAAAGATGAGACACTTGAAGTAGAGTAGAAGAAGTTCAAATCCATGATTAAAGGTTTTCAATATTTGACCCACACCATACTAGATATAGAAAATGTAGTTGGGATTATAGCTAGATTTCAAGCTAATCCTAAGGAGTATCATTTTGCAACAGCAAAGAGAATATTCAGATATTTGAAAGGAACATCAGACTATGAAATTTGGTATGATACATCAAGTGATTTCACTCCATGTGCATATACTAATGTAGATTGGGTAGACAATATGGATGATAGAATGAACACTAGTGTTGGAGCATTATTTCTTTGAGGAAAATTAGTTTCTTGGATAAGCAAGAAGCAAGCAACAAGATTGTATTTCTTAGAGTAAAACTGGGGTAGAGTATGTTGTAGTAGAAAATAATTGTAATCAAGTTATGTGGATGAAGCAAATTTTGAAGGATATCAGCATTGAGTTTGAAGAACCTATTTTATTTACTATGATAACACAAGTATAGTGAGTATTTCTAAGAATCCTATATTGCATTCTAAGACTAAGCATATGTCTATTACATATCATGTTCTGAGAGAGAAAGCAATAGAAAAGGAGATCATATTGGAGTATGTGAGTACTAAATATTAGATTGCAAATATCTTTATGAAGCTTTTGCCTAAATATACATTTGAGTACTTTAGAGGTATGCTTGGGATTGTGCCCCTACCTACTTCTAAGTAGGTGATGTAGTAAGTACATTAGTCTAGTGGTACATAACACTATTGTTAGACTAGACTGAATGTTGATGCTTCCCATATAATGGAATATCTATGATGAGACAAGTCCATAAGGACTCTTGGTATTTGCTTTTGAATAAGTGTCTTTGAACAATCAAGCTAGTTGAAGACTTGGTGCAGCATATTAGAAATTGGTATTTAATAATTAGTATGTTGTAACATTGCCATTGAGGCCTTTGATATTGATGTCAATGTGGGAGATAATGTGCATGAAAAACATCTCCTAAGTAATGGGGGAGAAGAACTCCTGAGTATGTATGGGGGAGAGATATCTCTTTAGGGAGATTTAGAAAGATTTATGTAAGGAAGTAGGAATTGATTGATGAAGAAAATTTGAGAAGATGAAAACAACAACTCCAATAGAGTATTATATGGTATTCTTGGAACTTAGATGTTTTTCAACTATTTTTCCATCAATGCCAAAGGGGGAAATTGTTAGCATGAATTCTGATGATACTACTTTGGGGGAGTATCTTGAGCATTTGAGAGTAATGATATGTTGCATTCATGATTGTGTTTGTTTTGATGTCAACTAGCATGGTTTTTTTAAAGACTAGTTGAGTAGAAGACATAGATCTTAATGGTATAGACAATATTTTGATTATCTGGTGATGCACATCATGGACATGTTCTACACTATGTCTTGATGATGTGGTCAAGTGCACAGAGTCTAATTTGAAGACGTACAAAATTTGTACTCGATTTACAGAGAGCAATTCAGAGATAGAGTATTGGAAAAATAGTTACTAATGTTTTTTTGCTATATTACATTTGAGATGCAGTAAGAAGATACATAGTCAAGAAGTGATAGAGGATAGTTAGTTGGTGATGTTTGCAAGTGTACAAGCCCTAGTATTGCATGTGTGAATTTTTGTATAGAATGTGAGCCAACAATGCTATTGCAATTGTAATTAATTAATTAATTATCTTATTATAATTAATTGGCAGAGTCTCAAGGCTAACTTAAGGAATTATTTTGAAGATATGATATAAAGGAAAGATGTTTTCCCTTTTTATAAAGTGTGTGTGGAAGTATGAGATCATTGTATTAAGTGCAAAAAGGAGAAGAGTATTTGAGGAATGCATGTAAGTGATCCAAGAGATTATTTGATGCAAAGTCAGTGACCTGGTTACAAGATCAAAAGGAGTAGAGGTCTGGTTGATAAGAAAAAAGAAGATGAAGGAAGTACATGTCATTTCTATTATTCTACAAGGAATAATACAAAGATCATTTCGACAGTAGGTTCATTGGTCTTGCCCTTGAAGCTATTTGTGAAGTGGATCCAGCTGTCTTCCATAACTCCTAATAGGGTTGGAATCTCCCAAAAGGGATTCAAATTCTACAAATAGGGACTCATATGTATTGAATGTATTCATAAAATTTTATGGGACTCAAAATTTCATTCCCATTTGAGTACCATTCCATGATTTTCAGTCATTTTGAGCCCTATATGCACTTTTCTTGCATATGTACCTAGTTGTCATTTTAAGGTCTAAGAGGTGTTTACTGTTTCTAAAACTTTGCATTCAGCATATCCATGTGTCCCACAATATTAAATTTTTATTCTAATTCATTCTACAAAGTTTCATTTTGAGCAATATCTAGATCTACATTTTTGCGTAAGTGTCAAACAATGATAGGAAGCCTACTTTGCATTTGAATATCTTGCACCCAGTTATGTTTCATGAATCACCTCTTTGGGATTGTGTAGTATGCATACTTGAGAACCTATGTTTCAGATTTGAGTCATTTTGTTATGCTTTGACTAGGCTTTGAATCCCTTGAATTTGGTTGTTTACTATTGTCATGCTGATGCATATTCTCAAAATTCTAGAAGGCCCTATTTGACCAGTTATAACTTTGACCTTGTTAACCATACTGAGAAAATTCCTTTTTCATTGCATTCTAGAGGTTAGACACTTACTATTTTCAATATTTGAGCCTATAATGAATATTTTTTATTAGTTTTCAAACATGATTCCAAATAAAATTTGTGAAGTTTTACTGGTGTCATGAAATGCAAATTGATCAGTACACCTATTTGAGATATTATAACTTTGAGGTGGTGATAGATGAGTTCAAATGGATTCTACCACTATATTTTACTCTAGAAACTCTTCAAGTGTGCTAGTTTTCAAGTCTTGATGAATTCATCTGCACACTTTCCCAGGTCCATTCCATTTGAGAAAACCATAGTTTTTTTGATGTTTCTAGTCCTGCAAATATGAGTACCTAACTTCAAACGCTTTCCAAATGCACAGTGCTATTTATCATGAGCCCTAATAACAACTTTATAATATATTCATGAAAGTGAACTAACACCCCTATTTTCAAGCCTCCAAGTATCCATTTGACCTATTTTTGAAGACAAAACAAAATGAATTTTATTGTTTTCTAACATGTTTATTACCATGCAGTTTTAACTAAGCAACTTTGACAGTCAATATCTCTTAAGCTAGGTGTCATCATAAGAAAAGATTTGGTAGGATGTAAGGATGTGGAACAAAGAATCAGCATGTTAGTTCTTAGAGCTCGGTTATCTATTTTAGTTAGTTTTTAAGGCCAGTTAGAGGACCCCTTGGCACAAAAAGAAAAGTTCGCAAGAATAGGGTGAACTCAGTTTTTGATAGTTTATCATTGGTCAAATTTGATTATATTCAGTACTAGGTGTTCATTGGAATAGTTAGAGGTACCAGATGTTTCAATTTGAATTTTTTTATAGCCAGACCCCCATTGGGGCCCGACTAGTTTTAGCAAATTGACAACAAATTGTGGGAATCAAATATGTTTAAAAGAGTTTATAATGATCCTTATCATTGTAAAATTTTTAAAAAAATTCCTTCTCTCTTATTTTTGAATGTGAATTTGGTTTTGGATACAATAATTATTAAAAATTGAATTAAACATACTCCAAATGTTTTAAGGTCCTACAGTGTGTCAGGAGATTGGGGAGGCCAAATTGTGAAACTGGGATGTTATGATGCTAAGATATTATGACAATGAGGCCTATCAAGGAATCACAAAGAGAAATATTGAGCCTTAAAATGCTACAATGGGAGATGTGTTGGAAATATTATGATAGGCTACATTACTAAGAGGGGAGGGGTGAATCAGTAACTTATAAATTTAATCCTTAATTAGCAATTAATACTTCACGTGAATTCTAATCTAATTGCATGCATGAGAAACTGAAAACATTAAAGCATAACACTTATGACACACCATTTGGTGACCTAGAAACCTTCTAAATAGAAAGTTAAACTAGGGTGGGGATGATACCCAAAAACCTTAATATTGTAGTATAAAGTTGGCTTATTAAGGCTTACAATGATCACTTCTGATGATCTACTCTGCTAGGAGCAATAAGGACTGCTAGGTCCACCTTGCAAAAGGATTTACAAACATACAATGAAGTATTCACTCAATAAAGAGATTTATACAAGACTATTAGGTGTACCTTGTGTTGGTGCTCAAAATTGCATTCCTATTTGGAGTGTCCATTCTAAGTTTTGAGCCCCTATGAACATTTTTCGTGCATATGTACCCGACTATTGTTTTAATGCCTAAATGGTGTTTGATGTTTCTAACACCCTTCATTCAGCCTATCCATATGTTTTGTAATGATAAACTGACATTTTGAATCATTTGGTGAAGTCCCATTTTGAGCTAGTGTCAAAACTTGCAATTTTGCTGAAGTGTTAAATAGTGACAAGAGGCCCATTTGACTTTGAATATCTTTAACCCAATTAATATTCATGACTCAAAACTTTGAGGATGTTTAGTATGAATATCAATGAACCTATGTTCCAAGTTTCAAGTTGTTTTGAATCCGTTTGACTAGGTTTCGAACCCCTCAAAGTTGGTCAGTTGCATCTATTGTAAATCTACATACTATTCATTTTTTTGGGTAGCCCTATTTGATCAATTATATCTTTGACCCAGTTGACCCAAATGAAGAAATTATTTTTACATTATATTTTAGAGGTTAGACACTTCATATGTTCCAATTTTGAGATCATGAAAAATCCGTTTGACCAATTTGCTAACATGATTAAAAACCTAGTTTACATTGTTTTGTTATGGCTAAAGTATCCAGATTGATCTGTACCCCTATTCGACACGTTATAACTTTGATCCTATGATTGGTAAGCCTAAATAGATTGTACCATCCTATTGTGTCTTGAAAATTCTTGAATTATGCCGATTCTCAAGTCATGAAAAATCCATCTACATACTTTCATATGTTTGTTTGTTTACCAAAAATTACTTTTTGACACATTTCCCAATTAAAATTTCCAAGTGCCTATTTTCAAAAATTTGTCAAATGTGTCTTGTGTTTCATCATGAGCCCAAACCATAAAATTATATTCTCCTCATGGAAAAGAACCTATAACCTAGTTTTCAGAACCCCAAGTGATCAATAACTCAGTTTATAATGCCAAACGTGAGCCCAGTTTATGTTTTTTAACACTGTTTGCCTATAGGATAATTGAAGTATGGATGTTCGAAAATTAAAATATTTTTACTAGGAGTTTTTCATGGGCTGAAAATTTTTAGTATGGTAGAGCGTGTATGATTGAACACTCATGCCAATTTTCATGGCCTGGTTACTTGACTGAATTAGTTTTTAAGGCCAGCTGGCGGGCCTCCAGACACAAATTTCATGATCGTGTGGAAATGATTAAAATGGAATTTTTAAGTGATTTTCTAGTGATTATTTTTAATTCCAATCATTACAATGGGGTCATGGGATAAATATGAGGATGCCAATTGTTTGAAAGGCAAAATTTTCTAGCTGGGCCTACTTTGGGGTCCGACTAATTTCTTTATGCATGGGTGATTTTGAATATCAAATAAATGTTATCATGATTCAAATTATTTGAATGCATGATCATAGTTCTCAAATGCAAAGGAAGCATTCCAAATAAACAAGATATAAGTGTGACTAGAAATACTTTAACTAAGCATGGAAGTAATGCTTTGAGCTGCCCCAAAGACAAACATGGATCACCCACATTTTGTAAGGGTGAATGATTCACATTTTTTTTGTAGTAGGCAATGAAGAAAAGACCATCTGTGCATAAAAAAGGAAGTATCAACCCACATTTTTGAAGCCCACAGCTTCTCCAAGGGTGCATCCATGTTTTTAAAGGGGGCAATTTCATTATAAATGCCCACATGCATGAGAAATGACCATCACTATGAAGAGTGTGCAAATTCATAGCAAAAAATGACTAATAGGCAAGGATCTCCACTCAAAAATGAAGCTTCATTGTAGAGCTATTAATCACAAGAGTAGAATCTCACGTTAGAAGGCAAAATCACCATGGAGGAAATTGCTGCAAGGAAATAATGCATTTGCAGAAGGGAGATCCACGTTTTGCAGGAGACGAACTTCACATGGGATACTAGATAAGTTAAACACTCAGGTTTTGAAATGAACATCCAAAATGGGCACTAAAATGCTCTACGTAGCAAGTAGGCAAAGCTGTAGTACAAGAAGATCATCTACAAGCATGCATATCCAATATTCTTTGAACTTGATTTGTCCCACATCAACGACATTGTTTTTAGTCATGGTATTTTTAAGAATGGAGGTTCATGTATGAAGTTGTCTTTGGGCATGGGTCTTTTAAGAATCACATTCTATGTGTAGAGGGGCTCACCTAGCCAAGTCAAACAATGTTTTGAATTAGATTTCCCATTGCCTCGGCATGAGATCATGGAGCTAAATAAGAAAGACTGTGATCTTACGATCCGTTGGGTGATCAGAGGATAGAAATGAGAAGCCTATGATCTTACGATTGGCACAGGGTCATGGAAGTCAAAAATATCACATACGATGCTATGTTGGGCCTGGTCAGGAGGTCGTAAAACAAAAAAATTAGCCCTCCAACATTACAAATTTTCCTTGGCATATGATTGGGAAGGTCATTTTAAAGTGTGTACAATGCTACGATAGGAGTTTAAAAAAGGTTTGATATATATGTGCTCATCATTTGGTTGAGGAGGATAATTTCAAGAGCCACAATATTACGAATTTGTCATAATATTGTAGGCTAAAAATTTAAAAGTCTTTCAAATGCATAAAAAGATAGGGGACTTGCCTATGTACATTTCAACAAATAAAAAAGGGATGCTTGGCACTGGTCAATTGGAAAAAGGAAAGTATATAAAAACCAATTTCAAAATGGTATTCAAGGCATGAGATTTTTAAGATTGAAAGATTTCAATTATTTTTAAAGTTCTATATAGTCTAACTATATAACTTTTTAAAATTTTCAATTTTATATGCTCTGTTCATTATTAGGAGCTGGGTGTTCAGAATGGTCTCAAGGGGGCATTTTTTATCTGAAATAGGAAGTGTAATATATCGTTGGAACCAAAAAAGAGTGAATTTTCTATTTTTGTAGTCAGATTTTGAGCAAGTATTAGTCGGTAGTAGATATAGGAGGTTTTTTGATTTTGGGGGCTTCACAATGAAATGTAAAATTTTAATGTTGCAGATGAAATTACAATAAGATATCCAAAAATTTAAGGGATGAATTGAATATTTTTGAAGGTGGTTGAAGCAATATTGTTCTCAACAAGCACAATTGAATTGCCTAGAAAAAGCAGAGGTGACATGTTAGAATCAAATTTTTGAAGCCTTAGTACAATTTGTGAAGATTTCTTGATATTTCTCCATGAGATATTTTTCTATTTGCTTTGGTGGGGATATATAAGATATTTTGGCATCATTTATGATTTCAATTGGAGGTAGTTGAAGGAAGTTCAGTTTCAGCAACTCCAGTTTGAAGATTATTTTCAAGGGGACACATGTCAAATTTGAGTTTCCAGACCCTAAAATATCTTCTCTTCTATATATTCTTCCTTTTCTACTTATTGCAGGTGTTTCAATTCTTTGGAGATTTTAGGAGGATCGTGAGACTAGTCCAGTTCCAATTTCCTAAGATTTTTCTCATAGTTGGGATACCATTTTCTCGGTGTTTTTCTGTTATGAACATTAGTATTGTATTTCTTCTGAAGCATTTATATTACATGGTCATTCTTTGTGTATTTCTTGAGTTTTCATATGTAGATGATGTATTGTTTTCAATGAAATTAATACAAGAGGTTCACCTTCCTTAGTTTCATTTTGATTCTAATCTCCTTCTTCTGTTATCTGTAATATTTTTTGTTTGAGAACAAAGAGCTTGAACTCAGTTGTAGTCCCTTAAGGTTTTATGTTAGGATGAATTCATTGTTGGAACAAAGATCCATATAAATGCTTGTTTATACTGATAGGGTTGTAGGTTACACTAGAAGGATTTCATCATAAGTATGAGAGTTGTTATGAAGATTGATGTTTGTTTGCAAGTCAAATAGATAGATCATATGCCTAAATATATGAGTATACTTTAGCTATCCATCTTCGTGTTAAGGTTTTTTTGATGCCCAATGGATAAGGGATTGGTCAACTTGAAGGATGCATATTCTCTATTGTTGCATACTCAGGTTATGCTGAGAGATCAAAACTTTAATTGAATATCAATTTTCCATTTTATGTTTTAAAGAACTAGAATTGTTGATCACAGCTTGTTTTCTATTTCTTCCTTTGGTTATAGTTAGCCACCATGATCAAGGAGTTTATTAGCAAATTGAAGAAGAATATTGACCATTTCTACTATAGAGTGTAATCTTGTAGATAAAAGTATCAAGTTCATAAGATAAATCCCTTAGGTTTGCCCACCTTGGCTTAGCAGAGCCTAAATGAAGTGAGTCCTGATGACTTTGTTAATTGGTCCAGAACTAAGATTTAGCCTTGTTGAACATAGGATTTAGCTCATCCTTAGGCTTGTCCCTGGTCTTTGTTTCTTGGTATCAAGTTTGAATCTACCTGATATGTTCTTTACTAGAAATAACTCCAACACCTTGTTAAAGGATTTGACTAATCCACTTATTAGGATGAAGTAGTAGTTGATCTCTAATCTGCCACTTGATTTGTTAAATGAAATTCCTCTAGTGTAGAAATCACCTTGCTATGATAGATAAATATTTTCTGCTCCTTATTCTATTGTAGCCTTTTTAATTTTCTCTTTTACTCTTCTCTAATTATTACATTACTTCCATATCATACACTTGATAGACATAGAAGATTGGTCCATACTGATCACTTCCAAGTAGTCTTGAATTCAGTTTGCACTAGTGACTTGAAAAATACTATGAAACTTGGTATATAAGCTGGATTACTCAATTCAAACTACATAGCTCGGTCAATGCTATCACTATGAGCTCAATATAAACTAACTCACTTGGTTAACACTGAGTAGCTTAGTTAACACTACACTCACATCACATCAACTGCAAACTTGGTAAGCACTACACAATTCAGTTTGCACTGATGAACTTAACATACACTGAGATCCTCAATTTATGCTATTGATCAACAACTTTGTAGTAACTACTTGGTGTATACTAAAGACGTTCCAAAAGACTCAATAGCAACTGTAGAACTCAGTAGTAATTGAAATGACTAATTAACATTGTTAACTGTAATATGCTCGATAGATACTTACAATTTGAATAAGTGTATGTCACTAATAGAAAACATGACTAAAATGTTAAGAATCTACCCCTTTGGCATTAGTAATAAAAATACTTATCAGTCAAAACTAAATTCAAGATTGTTCAAGAACATCTTTATCCATCACCTTATGTCTTCAACTTGGTAGAGTATACTATTTTTGAGATGTTTCAAAATTGGTTTTGTAAGAGATGTATTTTTGTACATGAATAATATGGTAATGCTCCCCCACATAGTATACTATACATCTGATATATACATTTTCTCCTTCTTTATACAATATACATTTTCTCTACAATCTTGAAATATACATTTTCTCTACAATCTTCAATCTTTTCCCCTTTTTTTTCAATCTCCTCAAATCTTCTCCCCCTTTTTCTTTACATCTTCTCTTCTCCCCCTTTTTGACATCAATGCCAAAGTTTTATGCTATATATATTTATATAGTAATGCCAAAATGTGACAAAAAATTTGAATGTACCTTTAGGATAAGTTCCAAAGTCTTATCCCAATTCTCTTGCAACACCTTGCATGTGTGCAATGCAATCTACACTTCTGATGAAAATTCTATCATATGGTCTACAATGGAGAAGTTGTAGTCAAGGATGAGCATTTTTTCATGTGCAATGTGTTTCTACAATGCATCCATGTTTGGGAGAATCATGTTTTGAATGTAAATCAATGTAGCTCTTATTCTTGCCTCTTCCCTCAACAATTCTGCATGCTTATCAATTAGAAATCTTATCTTGTTGAAGTGGGAAAAGCTTGAACTCATGTTAAGTTGCAACTATTGTGCACTTGACTTTATATCCTCATCAATCTTTGAAAATTTATCTCTTATTTCCTTAGTGAAGATTGATGTATCACAAATTTTACCAAAAAGTAAAGATACATTGTTGCAGGAGGTCTCTAGTGAAGCTAGAATAGTAGATAATTCTACTTGATGAGTAGAAATTTTCCAAGAAATAAGTATTCTCAAATTTCTTCTCAACTCTCTACAACAATTTATCTTGTCCATTCAGATCTTCATTATATCTCTAGACTACCTCTACTAACTAATTCAAAATTAGTTGAGAAGTATCAACCTCTATGCCTAGAGTGTCTACTATGATATCCTTAGCATCCTCAATTATTTTAAATTCCTTGTTGCTTTCTTCTCTAAGACTTTGTTTCTTAGCTTTCCTTTGAGGAATTTCATCAAAAACATGCATCTGATCAAGATTGAGATTAGAGATGTCCCAATTAGGAATGACAATGTCCTCATCAAGATCTATGTCTTCTTCATTTTCTTTTCCTTTTTCCAAAAAAATTGTGTTTGGTTGAGGCTTGGTCTCAATTTCCCTTGCACTTATTACTTTCATGGTAGGAATGGAAACAATTGTAGAAATGGTGGAACTTTTTGGAAAAGTGGATACTACACTCATTGTTGAAATACCTATAGAAGAAATACCTTGAGTGGCCAAAATTGATGTAGAGGGAAGAGCTTGTTTCTTGGCAAATGAAGTTCTTTCCACTTTTATCAATGAAGTACTAAGATAGATAGGTGTAGAGATTGATTGAGTGCTTGTTCTTTCAATGCTGATCACAATCAATCATTTTGAAGTTGTCTCTGGGCTTAGTGTTTTCAATGTTTTACTTGGAGAATGAGGAAGTGAGGCAATGACTATTGTAGCAATCTTAACTATGACAGTTTCCTCAATATCTTTCACATCTGGTAAATCTTCCTTAATAGCTTCTTTTCCATGTTCTTCTTCATCATCTACATTATCAAAATGAGTGACTTAATCATTATCAATCTCTTCATCTTTCTCTTAGTCATCATTATCCTCATCCTTGTCACTTACACTAACTACAAAATCACTCAATTTTTGAAGAAGATAAACATTCTTCCATGTGTTTTTAGAATTATTCACAACATGTTCTATATCTTTCAATAGTACAAGACAAGAATTGAATCTCAAAGTTAGCTTTCTTCATTTTTCTTCAAAGATTCATTTGCCTCCTTGTCATCTAAATTTGGCATGAGTTTCCTCAGGATATATATATATATATATATATATATAGTAATTTTCATGGCATGCTCCCATCTTGGCTTGACTTTCTCCATTAAAACATTAGGAATCTATTGATTTAGCTAGTCTAGGGAGTACTTCCACTTACCCATTTTAGCTATTAACACTTCTTCTATTTTCTTTTGTTCATCTGTAGTCCTATACTCTTATATTTAGTGCCTTGAAGTTTGTTATGCTAGATCCTAATTCTAGTTCTTTCATCCTTTCCTCAAACGTGGGTGGAGACCTCTTAAAGATTATATCTCCTCCTTTCTTATTTGCTTTCTTCTTGGATGATCTTCTAGTGAACATAGTAGTAGATGTCTTGGCAGGCTTGGTAATAATTACCTTATCTTTCTTCTTCAATAGCTCTTCTTCCTTTGACTTTTCTTCATCTTCTGCTTCTTCATCCTCTTCTTTTCCTTAAGTCAATAGAAGAGTGGAATTGGTTTTTAGTTTAGTAATTCTCTTCTTGCCCTTGTTGACTACTTGAGGGAGTTTTATTTCTAGTTCTATTCTAGCCTTTACCTCATCATAGGTGCTAAAGTATGTAGCTTTAGGATCAAGAGGCTCATTTATTAATGCCTCAATTATGTTTTTGCTTTCATCGATGTTCACCTCATATCCAAGAGGTTTTACCCATACTATTCTTGGCCTAACTACCTAAATGTATACTTTGTCACTATCAACCATGAAATAAACATCATCTTTGTAATCCTCAACTAGCTTCCTTCGAATCCTAAATTTTTTATTCTTCTTCTCTTTGAATGCATCAAAGTAGTTATCCATAATACTTACATAGCTCTCTCCCATTTCAGAAATATACTCATTAATCTGATAAAGGATAGGTACATCTTTCCTCCAAACTAGTATACCTTTTGATGAGAAAAACTTCTTAACATAGAAAAATAAACACTTCAAGAATGAACCAAACTTACATGGATTGTTATTGGAAGTTCTAATGCTCTCCATGTTCTTGTTGAACTGATTTAGCAACAACTTAGCAAGGTCAAGTGATAGGTTATTCTTGACCACCTTGTATGCTAAATCAACTACTTTACAAGATATGTTGTTCAACCTGCTCGAGCTGTAGATTTTGTAAGCAATGATATGTATATTGAACTTCAATTCCATGTTAGTAACATAACTGATCTTCATTCCCCTTCCATCCCACTTGACAAGGCTTTTCTTCTCCAGTTCAACTCGACCTAGGGTTTTAGTCATTTTTACCTTTGTCAACATGGGAAAACTAGTGATCCCATGGATCATCTTCGTACTTATCAAAACTGGTTGTTCCAACCATAGCTAACCATTATACACATGACTAAGGATAAATCTTATCCATTTTACTTGGAAATCCTATGGCATGGGTGGAATGTGAGTTAAACCTTTTGTTTCAAGATGTTGATGCTCAGGTTTCAATAGACCATTAATGCATAATTCCTTCAATGATTCATCCATCTCTAGTGTTCCTAATGTCTTGTATAGCATAGTTGAAATGCAAACAGATATCATTGATTAACAGTACCTTTTATGGAATTTGTGACTACACTCCACTCAGATCTAAGGTTTCTGTAATGGTAGGAATCAACTTAAAATCTAGTGCCTTACATTCCATGCCTTAGATCAAAATTTTTGAACCTCTCTTTTTTTTGCTACTAATGGATGCCATCTTCACTCGGTAGGATTTGAGAGAATAAAAAAACTTTCAGTAAAATTTTTCTCAAATTGCTTGAATGCTCTAAAGATCATTCTGCATAGACAGCTCTCAAGAATTCACAGTGAGAAATGACTTTGATTTTTCCCTTTTATCAAATTTCTCCTTTTGATCACCATAAATGCTTGGTATGATTGTTTTCTCAAATGATAGACTATTGTCCACTTCACTTACATTAAATACTTAGTAGAGTCTTCCATGACTCAGTAACCACACAAAATTTAGTTACTCTTGACCTTGTTTGGAAAGGTCTTACAACCCAACCTTGCACAGTAAGGATAGTAACTTAGTAGTGGCTGCCATCTCTTACTCGGTGATCCTTTTCATCTTTAATGCTGATATGGATCTTTTATCTTGTTTAATCAAAACTGATGTGAGATGTCTTCTTCATTATCCTAGTTCAAGTTCTCCTTTGAGAAATCAAGTGGAAATGTTGGAGTCACCCAAATATTGAGTGACTTGATCATCATTGCTCGGATTTGCATTTTCACTAGACTTTGGAACCCATTGATATCTAATTTTCTTTCTGGTGTTATCATCTTTTTCCTTCTTTTCATCTTCAATTCCTCTAGTATTCATATATTTCTTATCAAGATGACCAAGTTCTATACAAATGAAACATCTTTTGGTAGTATCTATTTTCCTCATGTGATGTTTCTCACAATTCATTCCAATGTGTCCAAATTATCCATAGTAATGACATCTGCACCAAGTGTTATAATCCCAACCAAATATATCTTTTACAATCTATTCTATTGGATTCAATAGATTAATTTTGCATTTTGATGACTTGCACCCATGCTTCTTACATTTGTGACATTTGCCTTCAAATTTTAGTTTCTCTTTGCATTCATTTGCTCTATGTCCATGCTAATTACAATTGTAGCATTTTCCATTGAATTTAGCTTTCCCATTGCTCCAAAAAATTTTTGATGTATAACCTATCTCACCATAGTGACTTCAAGTAGGTCTTTGATTCTTTTGAGCTCCTTGCTTGGATGATTCGCCTTATTCTATATATCCAATTTTTTCTTTTCATTTTTGCCTGTAATGGCTTTTCTCATTCAATTGATTCATGTTTGTTTTAGATTTCATCGATTTTCCTTTCAATGTTTAGATCATACTACAATCTTTAATTCTCTGATCTTAGATTTATGATTTCTTCATTTGCATTGGTGAGTTGATTAATGAATTTTGCTTGCTAAAGGGATGGGTGTTGAACTTCATTGTTCTTTCCTTCTATTTCTCCTCTTATATTTCTTTTCTCTTCCATGACTTCACACAATCTTACTGACTAAATTTCTTGCTCTCTTCTTAGTTTTCTTACTTCTTGAAGAGTACTATTCTTTTCCAATAGTTCTTTGATTACTTCATCATCTTCATCTAAATTTCTTAAATGCATGTCTTCAATTCTTTCTTTAATGTAGAGTGAATCATTCATCTAGATTGCAAGATCTTTTCTTCTTTTTAGGGATTGAGAGAGTTTCTCTTTTTCTTTCTTGAGTTGTTCAATAACCAATTCCAAATCTAGCTTCTCATTGTCAATATCCTTATCAAGTTTGAATACCTCCATTGCCTTTGATCTTTGCTCAAGCTATTAAAATATTCTCTAAGAACCACAAAGCTTTGATACCAATTTTTGGAAATATTATGATAGGCTAAGTTACTAAGAGGGGAGGGGTGAATCAGTAACCAATAAAACTTAATCCTTATTTAGCAATTAATCCTTCATGTGTATTATGATCTAATTGTATGCATGAGAAACTGTAAACATTAAAGCATACATAACACTTTTAACACACAATTTGGTGACCTAGAAACCTTCCAAATAGAAAGTAAAATTGGGGTGGGGATGATACCCAAAAGCTTTAGTACTACTATATAAAGTTGGCATGTTAAGGCTTACAATGATCACTTCTAATGATCTGCCCTATTAGGAGCAACAAGGACTACTAGGTCCACCTTGCAAAAGGATTTACAAACATACAATGAAGTATGCACTTGGTAAAGAGATTTACATTAGACTATTAGGACTACCTTGTTAAAGGATTTGGCTAATCTACCTTTTAGGATGAAGTAGTATCTCATCTTTGATCTACAACTTAGTTTTCTTAATGAGATTCCTCTGAGTGTATAAATCACCTTGCTATGATAGATAAATATTTGTTTCTCCTTATACTATTGTAGACTTTGTAATTCACTCTTCTTCTCTTCTTTTATTATTACATTACTTTCATACCATACATTGGATGTGACACAATACATTACATATATACCAATTCAATTTACAAATTAGAAAGTTGGCCACAATACAAGTTTATACAAAAATTACAAAGTCAGCCCAAAGTGTAGAAACTCAGGTTCTAAAGACTAACTCGATGATGTTCTAATACTCGACATCCACTACCAATGCTTGAAATCATCATGCACTTGGTAGATGTAGAAACTTGGTCCATACTAATCACTTCCAAGTAGTCTTGAACTCAGTTTGTACTGGTGACTCAATGAATACTATAAAACTTTGCATATAGAATAAATCACTTGAATCACTACATAGCTCAATCAATGCTATCACTATGAGCTCGATATAAACTGAGTCAGTTGGTTAACACTGAGTAGCTCAGTTAACACTAGACTCGCATCTCATCAATTTTGAACTCATTAAGCATTGGACAACTTAGTTTTCACTGATAAACTTGGCATATACTAAGATGCTCAGTTTATACTACTAATCAACAACTTTTTAATAATTTCTTAGTGCAAATTGAAGACTATCCAAAGGACTCGGTAGCAACTTAAATGCTTGTTTAACACTATTAACTGTAATTTTCTCAGTAGATACTTACAATCTGAAGAAGTGTATGCCACTAATAGAAAATGTGACTAAAATGTCATCACTTGTGATCTATAAATTTGGTTTACATGCCCTTGTAATCTTTGTTCCCTTTCTCTACAATTTTGTTGTCATTTTGTGCCCTTGTGATGTTCGTGAACTTTCTCTATGATTTTCTTCAAGGGGAGAAGAGGTACCTATGTAAATATTTTTTTCTTTCCCTTCTAAACATGTATCTCTTTATATTTCCCCTAGTAGGTGATTAGGGATGCTTCTCTTTATGTATATGTATGTTTATATATGCATACATACACATACATATGTGTGTGTTTATGTATGAATATATATAGATATCTCTTTGTTTATATACATGCATACATACATAAACATAGATGTATGTGTGTATATATGTATATATTCACACACACATATATATATACATATGTATATACATACATACACATGCATAGATCACAAGGGCATGGCAACAAAATTTAGAGATCACAAGGGTACATGAATGAAATCCTAGATCTCCATTGATCTCCACCAATGTTCAGAGCTCTCCACCCTCTTTCCCTTGCATCTCTGCACAATCGATCAAAAAAAATGGATATTTTTCGTTTTATTATACCTAATATACATACGTACATGTATATACATATATACATACATACATAGGTATACATATACATATGCATACATACATACATACATACATACATACATACATACATATACATATATACATATATATAAATATATACATACATATGTACATACATTTGCATATGCAATTTTATCACCTTGGAAAACTATATTTGATCCTACTAGTTGGGAACAATTGATTGTTCATTTTATTCTACCTAACCTGATGATAGTTCTACAAGAATTTTTGATTAACCCAGCTAATCAATAACTAGACAAATTTAACTTGGTTATGGCTTGTTTCTTTCTAAGAATGTCTTCTTTGATATGTTTTTGTAAAATTTATTGCAAACTCTACCCATTTTTTTTGGTCTACATTATTTGTGTGTAGGATTTTGAGGTAAGTCAATTAGCATGAGTTGAATGACTTTTATCGTTTTATTATTTGGATTCTAGAATATGTATGCAACTAGATCAATTTTCCATTGTGCAAAGTTTTAATAAGCACCTTAAAAAATATCTCTTTCTATATATATACATCCATACATACATAGACAAACACAAATGTGTGTGTACACATGTATATATACACATACATATACATAATGAGAAGCTTCTCTATATATAAGTACATACATACATGCATAGACACACACATATATCTATGTATGTATGTATGTATATTTACACACACATATACATAAAGAGAAACTTCTCTATTCACCTACTAAGGGAAATATAAAGAGATACATGTTTGGAAGAAAAAAAAAACAATTACACAGGTACCTCTTCTCCCCTTGACAAAAATCATAGAGCAAGAGCATGAAGATCACAAGGGCATGGAACGATGATAAAATACAGTGATCACAAGGGAGCAACAATGAAATCATAGATATTCACTAATCTCCACCAACATTAAGAGCTCTCCACCCTTGTTTGGATCTCTCCACCCTCTTTCATGCACAACTCTCCACAATCAATCAAAACAAATGGAGAATGATTAATGTCATGTTTTATTTTTAATTTTTATTCATAATCCACAATCCACAAGATCTCTCTCTATACATACATACATAGCATATGTTTGTGTATGTATGTATGTATATACATACATACATACATACATACATACATAAACATGCATATATATACATACATACATACATGAAAACAACAATGCACTTTGTAAGAGTTTACAATTATTTAACGAAGATAGTATTTTACAAGAAAAAGCACTTGAAGAATTGTTAACTCAAAAGTAACAACATGGTCTTCAAATAGTATAGAAAATGCTTGACATGAGAGGTCTACAGGTGATGGTGTTGACCAATCTTGAAAACTTGATCACTCAAATGAAAGCTATCGATGATCAAACACATATGATAGAGTTACAACATAATTTGAAGTTGATTTTAGATATGGTAGAGGCATACATTCAAAAGTTTGATAATCAAAATTGAAGGCATGAGAGAGAGTCTATGGCAATATACTAGATGGAGAAGGATCGGCTTTAGAAAGAGATTGCACGGCTGAAATAACAGCTAGACAACATAGAGTATAATATGGGAACCCCTACACAAAATCCATGAAAGTGTTGTGGTAGGTACTATGACACTGGAATCACTCGTAAGTGTCTTTGAAAATCTATAGTCCAAATATTAGGAGGACTACAAGTTGTGCAATTTTTCATGTATTGCATCTATATTTTCTTATAAAAGTGTTTAGAGTATTGGTATGGTCTCCCTACGATGATCCCAAGTATCCATATTGATTATAAGAGTGTTTCAACGTTGGGAACCACTTCAACATCCTTTGCATGGTTTAAAGGTAATGTCATTGTGGCAGAGGCTTCTGCAAGGGAATGAGCCTCATGATTATGGCATTTACATTTTTTGGAGACATAGGATAAGTTACTATTGGATTCAATACTTCATAACATTTTGCATCATATAGTGATGCCCAAATTAACAACAATAGTAGATACTTTGGATCCTTGTAGGGAGAATGTGTAAATACATGTATGGATAGATCCTTGGCTTCTATTGTTGGGCCAGCGTATGGAGCATGTATATCCAACCATTAATTATAAATTGAGGAATATGCTTCATGTCTAGCATGCAAGTGATGCATCTGCATATGCAATTTTATCACCTTGGAAAACTATTTTTGATCCTACTAGCTGGGAACAACTTATTATTATTTTTATTGTACCTAATCTGATGACAGTCCTACAAGACTTTGTAATCAACCCAACTAATTAGCAACTAGACCCATTTAACTAGGTTATGGCTTGTTTCTTTCTAAAAATATATGCTATGATATGTTTTTTGTAAAATTTCTTGCAAATTTTGACCATTTTTCTTGGTCTACGTTATTTTTGTGCAGGATCTTGAGGTAAGTCACTTAGCATGGATTGAGTGAGTTTTATTGTTTCATTATTTAGATTTTGGAATATGTATGTAGCTGGATCAATTTTTCTATTGTGCTAAGATGTAATAAGAAACTTAAAAAGATATCTTTGTATATACAAATATATGCATGTTTAGAAGGAAATATAAAGAGATACATGTTTAGAAGGAAAAAAAATAAAAATAAAAATTTACATATCCCTTGAAGAAAATTGTGGAACAAGGGCACGAAGATCACAAGGCGATGACACGGCAACAAAATAGAGGAGCAAGAGCACCAAAATGAAATATAGAGATCATAAGGGCACATATACGAAATAAGCCAATCATAAGGGTATGACAATGTTTAAAGCTCTCCACCCTCATTTAGAGCTCTCCATCCTCTTTCATGCACATATCTCAATAATCAAAACAAATAGGGAATGATTTATGTCATATTTTCTTTTTTTCATTTATACTCATGCGGGCATCACAATTATGATGCCAATGTTGGTATTGTGAAGGTGTCAGAGAAAATTACAAAAAATAAGCATGAAAATCACCACAAATTACATTGTCATTGCAATTTGACACCAAATATTATAGTGACATCATCAATCCTCATCTAAAGGAAGTAGATGCTTAGAATTCTATGCCACTAGAAGAGCTAGATGAAGCAATCTATAGGTAATTAGCATAACTCGAGAGCATGATACTTGCACTCAATCACTTAAAATTCATGGGAGACCCTTTTGAATTTAGCTCAAAAAAATACAAAGATATTTTTGAAAAGCTATAGAAAATATGGAAAATAGAGATCAACGTAAAAATGGGAGCATAAAACAAGAACTAAATAACCATGGATATGTCAAACCTGTTCATTGTCATTGATGAAAAAAGGGGGATTTGTACATAAGAATATGCATGCAATAAAGGGAGAGATGGACAGATAAGGGAGAAGAACAATAAAGGGAAAATATTAAGATAAAGAAGATTGAGAAGAAAGGAGGAGAACCCAAGAGAGTAAAGACAAGGAAGCAATCCAATAGGGGGAGTAGACTTGAAAACAAGAGTTAAAATACATAACAAGGCAACATGGAGATAGGTTAAGACTCAACCTACAAGTCTTGTTAACTTATGAGATTTACATCTAAAAGGGTTTTTCATCAATGCCAAAGGGGGTTATTTTTGGACTAAGTTACATCAATCGGGAAATTGATGAGTGAAGAACTCAAGAATTGAGTTAGTAGGATGTGTTGTTAATGATTGAAATAGGTTTAAAAGGGTAATAAAGTGTTATAAGTGCAACCACCAGTAGATTGGAATACTGGTCACAACAAAAGAGTGAAGGAAGGTGTGGAAGCGTAATGATCATAGCTTAGTCACTATTGATGCAACAATACAAGAGGAGATTTGAATGTGACAAGACAAGCAATAAAGAAAAGAAATAGAATATGGCTAGAGCATGCAAGGCCATAGGTCTAGGTGTATACCTCCAAATAGACAAGTTGGCCTATAAGCACAAGAATCTATAGATAGGTAGTCACAAGTTTCGTGTGACTATGCTCACTATGACATTCAAATTCTAAATTAAAATTTGAGTAGGATAACTTTTAGGGTTTCTATCTATAAACAATGGACATGATTTAAAGATCACTTGTAATTAATTGGTGTGGTTGGGTTTTTTTTGTTGGATAATTATGGAAAAGAAAACTTTTATCTAGAGGGAAAGCCAATGAAAATGTTATTTTTTTTGTTGTTGATGTAATTGTGTAAACCAAATCTCTACATAGATAGAGAACAATAGTTGTGAATAGTGTGATTACAAATATGTGAGAAGTGCATGAGAAGGAGAGAGGTAGTGAACAAAGGAAAATCATATAGCTACAATAGAGAAATAAGATCAAAGCATCTTCAATTAGCCAGAGCAAAGGATCTACTAGTCAAGGTGTGCCAAATATTTAGATCTATCACTCTAGTTTTCTTATATCCATAGTATCTAGTGTAAGCCTTTAACAAGACAGAGTTGTGATAAGTCTTTGAGATCCTCTAATAAGGTATCTCTCATAAGAGATCAAAATCCTTTAACAATATAGCCTTAATAGGCTATTCTAGTATTAACAGGTTGCGAGCATTCCTAACAAGATGTGTTCTTAGAAGGAATAGATGTAGACCTTTAATAGGACAACATTTTACTTCCAATGAGAGGCTAGTGGGTATATTACTCCCACTATGATTTTCACCCTCACACTAGATTTCCATATATATATATATATATACTTTTATATGGGATAGTGTATGGTTTTATTGTATAGCACTTATCATTTTTTGAATAGTTAAAGTGGTGGTAACTAAAAGTGTGATAAGCTTGCTACATTAAGCAGTTGATTTTGTAAAAGTATGCATATTGATTCACCCCCCTAGTAGTGATTAGAACCAACAAATAGAATTATATTATTTGCACACAATTTATTTTTATTGCAATTTTTTCCTACAAAATAAATAAAGTAACTTAAATGATTAGATATAGATAAACATATTGTATAATATATGAAACTTATTAAAGTAGATCAATTGCAATATTACAATATTTCCACTCTATAATAAGTTTGATATATGGCATTAATGCTCGCGCTATTGTAATGATAAATTTTCTATTTTGAATTTCTTAGTTTAAAACCTACATAACATGCTATTAGCTATAGTAAATTGATGTGAGTTCATTTTTTCATTTAAAATTTAAAGTTTTATTTCTTCTGAACTCTTATATATACAAACAACAAATTTTTATATCTTGATCATGTTTGTTGTAATTCTAATTTTGTATAAGGAAAAAAATTAAGAAAATAATCAATTTTAATTATTTAACACTTTTATCCACAAATCATGTCATCCATTAGCGTATGATGTTTACAAGTCAGTTAATACATCAAATAAATCCCTCAAACATCTAACTTGTAAATTCCAAATCTTGGATTTTCCATATAGACGAACATTATATTATGCATTAAATATGATGTGTTCCTCTATAGGTAATGGGAAGCCTTGCAGTTTTGGCATCCTAATGAAATAAACAATTTAGTCTGTATCAAGCTACAATTTTGACTACCAAGAAATATGTGGCTGATTATTTGTTGCTTTTCATTGCTAAATTTTATTTCAGATATTTTTAATATAAAAAACGTTAATATAATTCTAAATTTCATAATAATGATCATTTGTTCTTTGAGGGTAATAGTGACGAGAGTTATTATTTCATTATCTTCGATGCATTGGGCTTCTAAATGGTAATTTCCAATAAAAGGAATATATGTGTAAGAGGCTGGTGTAATAGCCTACACAGATGTTCTTTTACATGGATTCAATCTTCCTTGTCATGCCACACTCCAACTATACACGTAAGGAATCTATAAAAGTGTGTTTAAAAACAAGTATTGTCATTCTACAATATAAAGGACAATCTCATAACAGTATTTCTTCCTTGCAACTTTCAGTAATGGTGAAATCATCACCTGGTTATTATCAACTAATGCTGAAGAACATTATTTGACAGATGTTGCAAAGGTCAGTGGAAACCTTTCTTTGATTTTTTTCTGGAATGAATCGAATTGGAATATTGTAAGTATAATTGTTAAAAGATCAAAATTTGTTTAGAAGTTCATTCACACAAGAATTAATTATTCTTTATTAAACCTATTTTTAAATTTAACATGCTATATAGTTAGATATAGCTCCATTCAATTGATTTCTATTTCACGAAAGTCGCAACATCTTCGAATTCATTTTCTAATAAAATAGTTTTCATATCAAGTGTCATGAAAACCTGATGAGGTTGTTTATATGTTTCTCTCCCTATATATATTCCTTTGTTTATTATTTCTCCTCTCGCAAATGAGGATGTACATCCATTCAATTAATTATTCTGTAATAATTAAATGCAATTCATCAAAGTAAAGTATAGATTAGATAAAGCACATGCCTAAATTATAGATTTTAATCCATTAATTGTTTTTTAATAGATTAAAACAATAGTTGCTGAGGGTTAATTTGGGTAACTTTGATTTAAATAATAATCATATTAATATTTTTCTTTTCTTGGATAGGTCACTCTCTTCCAATAGTTCATATGGAAAATTTATGGCATGGCTTTATTTTTGTTGAATACTTATGATTTTTTTCATTCTTTTTGTAGTTAGTAAAATGTGAGTTAATTTTGATATTTGTCTGATTTGAAGATTTAAAAGGTTTTTCTTTTAATTTAAGACAATAGGCTTTTCTTGTGATTTGTTTGTTGTACAGATTGTCATACACAAAATACCTAGGGCTTTTCTTGTGAGTTGTTTGTTGTACTTTTCATGTGTTTTTGCCCCGGATATTTTGTGTGATGGGAGGCATCCTACATTTTGTGTGACGGGAGGCTTTGATACCAAAATGTCATACACAAAATATCCGAAGCAAAAACACATGAAAAGTTATTTTTGAAGTTAGATAACATCATGTTTAACACATATGAATTTGAATAAGTTGCAGAAATTTTTAATGGGATAGAAGTGAGTTTCAATTGTGATTGAAAATGATGCAAAGTTGGCATCTCAGTTAAAGTGCGACATTATATATTCAAGAAAAAAATTAGGTCTCCATATCTCCTTAAAGTTGAATTAATATGTTCGACTAATTTCATAAGACACATGAGGTTTGACATGATTCCATATTTCATTTCTCTATGTCGGTTCAATTCCATAGGTGAACTAAATCTGCATCTCTTAGGAAGTGATCTGAAACTATAATATTTGATCTAGTTTAGATTCATATTTTAATTTAACTATTTAAATCATTATTATTCATTACTTAATTACTTTTGACATTCATTTCATCTCTACTACATCTTTCTATTTCCCTATTGTGTCCATTACTTAAGACCCCTTTGTTTGCATTTGATTCCTAACATCTTAGCCATTTGAGTTTTTAAAAAACCATAATGAAATCATTGTAAAATATTAAATGAAATAATATACTAAAATTATTTAACTAATTTACATAATATACCCTCCTTGATAAAATAACTTACCTAATAGTATAACATAAGAAAATAAATCTAACACCTAAATAATCCTGCAACTAAAATCTTTAAATATAATCTTTTTACTAACCTACTAACTTAATACTAAACATATTAATTAAATCCTAAACATCACATCCAATCCTAACTTTAGTATACTCAATAACCATACTTCACTACTAGTCAAAAATAATATTAACTAACTTAATCATAACTAACTTTACTAAGCTACTCCCTTACCCTTGGCCAATCACCATTCCACAAAGTCAAGGGGTGGTTTCCCAAGTGAGGGCACACTACCCCAAACCCTAAACATGCTGCCCAAGCCTTGGCATGAATTCCCAAACTTAACTCTAGTCATGGTACACATAGAGGAGTTGGGGGGATGGAGGGCAATTTAAATGTTTAAAGTTTTCTATGAAAAGAAAGATGCAATGCAAAATGCAGCTCAACCTCCACTTGGCATTGTAGGACTAACATGGGGAACATCTCGGACCATAAACTCAGTCCTATGGAGGTCCAAAGGTCCATACAGGGTTAGGAAGAAAGGTGTTTGGAGGGAAGTTTCATTAATTATGTTTTACTTTGTGCCAAGATAAAATAATCACTCAACACTCTTTTCCTTGCATCCAAAACTCATGTGATAAGACATAGGAGTGAGAGGGAGACATACTTGAGATATGGCTCACACATGGAAGAAGGGGGTGTGGTTGTTTGGGGAAGTGCAAAGGTGGTGGGCAAGTAGATACTTAGGTGCTAATTTAGTTTTTTTTTTTTTTAAAGTTTTTTTTAAAACTATGCATTCCTATCATGACCTATGCCCAAATTTGAAGGTGTGAAGTGGGGGTGTGCCCCCATGGGTGTCCCATCCTCACTTACATCAAGTAAAATTTTATTTTTTAAATTTTTTCATATATAAGTTTGAATGGTTATCCTTAGCAAGAGTTAAGTAGGAGAGAGTTATACCATAAAGTTTATTAGGTGGGGAATTTTTGAGTAAGTTTTATTAGACAAAGAATAGATTCCAAGTAATATTCTCTATTATAATGAAAATTAAAGCTTTTCCATACATTTTCTAGAAAACATTTTGGCAATTTTGGCTCTCAAATAGGTGAAAATTATAAGATTTATTTTCTCCTTCAAAGTACTAGGTTTCCTATTAGAAACTTTTATAGTGACATAATATATTAATGTTTTAAACATTCTCTTGAGTGGATTGTAGGTATAACTTTAATGTTAAATTTTCTATTCAAATTGAGAGTAATTTTAAGTTGTTTATAAACAATGTAGTATAAGGTAACATTCATTGAATTTAAAAAAATTATACGAACTGAGGTTTGAATACGCAAGTAAGATAAATGTATCTAAATCGAACATTGATTTTATCACAATACTTTAAGGACGAGTTATAGCATCTATCAATTAAATAACTCCTATATCCATATTCTATAATAAGATCTTTCAAATACAATGTATTAAAACAAAGATTTCATGGAAAAAGGTGGAGAGTTTGCAACTTGAACTTTTACAAGTAATATAATTGAATGTAAGGTATGATTTACAATTTAATAACACTTGATCACATAACTTTCTTATTTTATACAATACTGACTGTTCAATTTATCAATATTGAAATTACAACATTTAATCCATTTCTTTCATATTCATTTTCAATATGAATATACAATATAACAAGTGGTATTACAATGGAGAAATATCCAATAACATGACACCAAGAACACCATTAGTGCCTCAAGATAACTAGGTTTTCTCCATCATGAGATCCTATGATACTTACCAGTCCCATGATAATAATTTTTTTTATCTATGTGATTTACATTTTAATCTATTAACAGCTCTTTCCTTATACTTGTTGATTTTATCACACATACAAAAACATGATTTCCCTCATGCACCTCAAATATGTAATTGGGTTGCTTATTAGTTGACCCAGGTCATGTACTATTTATTAAACATACAATATTACCTATTTCTTTGGACCCTTATTCAATGTACACAGTAAGCCTTTTATTTTGGTCATTTTCTTTCCATTGTATATAATTTTTTGACAAGGCATACCTATGCATACTTTTTTTAAAACAAACAATCAACATCCAATTATTATAATTGTAACAAGATCCTACATACTCCATCAATTCAATAAATTTTTTATAATTGACAATCTACAAACACAAAGAACAACTATGGAGAGCTCACCTCCCATCCCACGCCTCGATGTGAGGCCACACTCCGAGTTAGGAGAACCAATAATGGCTGATTTTTCTCCCCACAATGACATTAATGGTTGAGTTTTCTCCCCCTTCTCCTATATTTATTCCTACTATTTTCATTACTGAAGGTTATCTTAGCTAAATGAGACAATGAAAGGAACTTAGGCATGCTAGTCATAAATTGAATCAAAACATCACATTACCTAACTACAAACATCACACATTTCCTTCATTCCATCTAACTGTTTGACTCTCAACATTTGGAAATGCAAGGGGGAAAGTTGGACATAATTGTTGATTCAATTAAATTCTCAAAAAGTTACATAAATAGGCCCTCCCTTAAGGTTCTTGGCTAGTTACAATCATTATTACATCTTTCGAGCACTAGAATATTAATATTATCCAATGCATAATAAAAAATCAAAGAAATAAAAAGAGTGAAAAGAAGACCCTCAAAACCCTGATAGCATGGCACCAATTAGTGTGGTAACACTCTAACCTTAATAGTTGGACTCCTTCATGTCTTCTATGATTCTCAAAACACTTAATCCTTCTAGCACTAGTTAAATGTTCATGGCATCCCTTATTCATTGATATTATTAGTCATTAATTCAAGTTTAAATATTATCCACCAATGTATCTTTCTTTGTTGTCATTTCAATGATCAAGATTGGTCTTCAAAAGTTGACTAGGCATGTCATGTCACAATATGATAGGTCAGAACTGCCATCATATTTCTTTTGCCACTTCATAACCATGTTTCTTCATTAACCATGTTGACCCATGAGAATGTGAAGACTTTTGTTAACTCTAGCTTTGTCGCAACTGCTTATTTCTCTCTTTTACTATCGGTGATGATCAAGAAAAAATACTATTTAACGTCTCTTTGCATCTTTGTAATCATAAAACTTAATTGCAACCTTAATCCCATGAAGATGTGAAATGAACCTTTCGTTGCCTCGCCACCTTTGTAAATTTCTCTTTATCGAGATAACAAGATACTTCTTCCTTCAGTCACCTAGCTACTTATTGCCAAAACCTATAAAGACATAAGATTTCTCATTGCCATTCATTGTAACTAAATGTCATTTTACTAATATCTGATCATTAATTTTTCCATATAATACAAAAAAAAATTTCATATCTGGCTTTTTTTACCCATCATCATAACTATTATCCATAGCATCATTGGCCAGTGCCATAATCAAATCTATGACATCCTAAGTGTCGATAATCGTCATAAGTTATGGTGATATACCTTCCTTTATGACTCATCGCCATATCAAAATTCAGCTTCTTCACACAAGGATTACCCAATCACTATATGTTGTAGTGATATCATATGAATCCATGACATCATGATCATTGATCATCACTATAATATCTTACTACTTAATCTGGCCTTCAATAGGATCATTGCTATAGGATATAGTGATTCCCTCTTTTTTTTTACCATGATCTCGATCTCCACATCACTATGACCTATGGCAATAACTTTGTCATCCATCGATATAACTAAGTTCTTCTCATTCAACTTGCCAATGATCATTGAAAGTTGTAGTGATGGACATTTCTCATTTCTCATTGTTGTAACAAATTTTCATCTACTATGCTTAGTGATAAGCTTGATTGCTATGACCTATGGCAATATTTTATTCACATCTTCCTTCGCGGGGAATAGAGGCACCATTGGATCTATATAATCTTTAGCTTCACACTTAGGCACTTTAAGTTGGATATTTAAATCATATCCATCAATATGCATCTAATCTAATGACCCAAACTTAATCTCCAAGGGAAATTGAATTTTCAACCAGTGATGTGGACCTCTAGATGTATTCCACACCATTGAATTGATTTCAACCTTCATTCTTGCCGCCTTTTGATTAGGGTATTCACCATTGCTAAGAAGATTCAGAATTTTTAAAAGCTTATGTTTCCTCCTCTACATTTGATCAAATTGTACTCATTTCAACCTATTTTGACAACCTCGTCTTTGATTCTAGTGAGTTTGATTAGTTCTTTATTATATTCACATAACTAAGCTTCATCAATTAGGGTAGAGAAAGGCTTCTCCTACACAATTTTCATTATTTAATGGGTACCCACTTCATTACTTTCAAGAATCAAATCTCCTTCATCTATGCAGTAATATCCATTTTCCCTATCCTCCAATGTATCCTTATTATCTTTAGTAATGAAAACAATAGGAATAAACACAGGAGAAGGAGGAGAAAACTTAACCATTAATGACTGGGTGACATTCATAAAATAATCAAAATGACACGCTCAACATATAGTCCCCATCCAAGGTATGCACAATAGGTTTCATAATGAACCTATGACCAGGGAGAATATGGACTTTTCTAGGTAGGAGATGTCAATCATGAACACAAATCATATGCCTCTTCGAATGCTACCAAATCACTTAAACAGTTTCTATTTCTTTCTCTCATTTCCCCAAAACAAAAATCAATTTTTATTGACAAGAAAGGGCCCATAACACCTTACTTTCTCCCTCTTCTCAACATGAGAAGGGACTCTGCACTGACCTAGAGTCCAATTAAAGCCCATTTCCCGTACATGGGAAATTTTTCCCTACCCGAGTGTCAGTAATACCAACACTCCCTTCATAGTTTCCCCAACAAAAATAGGGAAAATAAACAAATAAAATCCATAATTACCCATCCCTCACAATATAAAAACACACACACGCACACATACTACAATATACAATAATTTAACACATACAAGTAATGAACAAGAATGCAACCATGGCAATGGAGATCCTACCTTCACAAAGGTTATGGAAATAAAATTTGATATGAGCTAAATCATCTCCTTCTTGTAACTCCAAACTTGACTTCTCTAAATGTAGAGAGTGGGTGAACAACCTTCAACTCTTCAAAGGGACTCTAAACAGCCTCTAAACTCACCCACCCAAAATAGAAATAAAATCAAATATTGACTCTAATCCTTCTATGGTCTTCCTACTTTCCCCTATCCTAAACATAACCTTTTAGAGAAGTGGAAACTTGGGTAACCTCATGGTGACGATCCATTTTCGCACAAAAGGGAAAATGGGATATTTTAGGGGTCATAAATGTTTCTAGGAAGTTCTAGAAGTGTGGAAAAGCTTTCTAACACATACACATACCACTTGGGCACTTGAATTATATTAAATTTGGCCTCTAGGCTCATTCTAAGACCTATACAAGTGGCTTGAAATATTGTTCTTCAAAAACCCTAAGGATGTAACCTTTCCACTAAACCCTAATTAAGGGGAACTAATTTAGATTACTAACTAATCAGTCTTAAATTAATGGGTTACTCTGCTAAGCCTAAATCAACATGTTGGCACACATATGCATATAATGAGTTTCAAGTAATACCATAAGAGTTACTTTTACATTAAATTTGACATGTCACAAAATACAGAATGATACACACGCATTTAGATTATGATAAAAATTAAACACTGGATAATGAAATTTGAATCACTTTATTGGATTCAACCTTAGTCTTATAGTTTTTACATAGGGTCAATTATCATTTCTTCAATTAATTCCATGGTTAATTATCCTGCACACTCAATCAAAATATTAGTAGTTCGATAACATCACATTCATATATTTAAACCAAATTTGCAAAATCACATTGATCAAAATATTAAAACTTTCATTTAAATAACCTTTCTCATTTATGCACACATATTTAATCTTTACCAATTGCATCATTAAAGTATTTAACATATTTATACTTCTAAATCAATTCCTAAAATATACCATCATAATGTATGGTTATTAAACATTAAATAACCTAATTAAGCATTTTTAAAATAAAGCATCACATGACATAAATAATATAGATAATGTCCAGTCCATCAAATAATTTCTCAACATATTGAGTCATAATGTGTCAAAATAAAATGTATCATATGTGGTATGATGGATTGAGGTGAGGCCTCATAGCCTCCCCCACTAGGCATGAACTTCCTCTTGGAGTTCATAAAAAATAATGGGTATTGAGATCTTATTTACATTGCATCCTCCCATGAAGATGTGACCTCATCATAACAATCCCACTTAACCATAACCTGGTCCAAATATTGGCATCGAAGAGCTAGGGTTTGCCAAACAATAATACATATAGGATCCAATGCTAGTTATCCATCTAACTCCACCTGAAAGGCATCCCAATCTATAATGTGAGATTGATCATATATATTGTAAGAATATATAGTCCACTGATATAACTGAGAGGGGGCAGGAGAGTGAATCAGTTATCCAACTATTAACATAAACATCTTTAAACAAACTTAACCATATGAATAATATAAATAGAAACCACAACAAGATACTCATGCACAATTAACACCAAATATGTTAAGTAGGGAAACCCTTGATCAAAGGAAAAAACTTGTTTGAGATGGTACCCACAAGATAAGGTACTAATATAAATATTCCTTGTTAGAGGAAAGACATTATTAGGATTCTGTTAAAAATTTTAGTACATATGAGTCCCTATTATGAGACTTTGAATTCCTGTTAGGAGTTTTTCCAACCTTGTGAGAAGTTGTGGAAGATAGCCGAACCCACTACACAAATAGCTTTGAGGTTAGAACCAATTAACCCACTGTCCAAATGATCTTTTAATTATTTCCTGTAGAATAATAGAACTTAAGTGTACTTGCTTCCTCTATATATGTCTCTATCTTTTCAACTGGACTCCTGCTTCTTCAGATCTTGTAACCAGATCTCATATTACACATCCAATAATCACTTAGATGGCTTACACACATTTAGTGAGTATTCTTCTCCTTTTTTCACTTCAAAACTTTACTTCACATTCTTCTTGATCTTCTCATCCAGATCTTCACTCTCCACATACAATTAAGGAAAACATCTTTCCTTTATACTGTATCTTCATAATAATTCCTTGAGTTGGCCTTGAGGGTTTTCCAATTAATTAAAATAAGATAATTAATTAATTCACAATTACAATAGAACTATCAGTTCATGGTCTATACAAAAACTTACACATGCAATATAAATACCTACGTGAAATATCAGGTCTTGTGCACTAGCTGACAACACCACAAGACTATCCTCTTTCACTATGTGACTGCACATCTCTTCATTACATATTAGATGAAAGATAAATATCAATCATCATAACACTATTTTCCAATACTCTATTTCTACATTATTCTTGGTAATTTAGGTCTATATTTCATACTCCATTGACTTAGACTCTGTACACATAACCATATCATCAAGACAACCTCTTGAAAATGTCCTTAACCATGCATCACCTATACCTTCCATGATTACTATGCAACATAAGATCTATGAATACTATTCTTCTAGTCTCTAATAGAAACACTACTATGTTGACATCAATGACAAACAAAGTCATGAATACAACAAGTCAATACTCTCCAATTCTTAGGATACTCCCCCAATATAGTATGATTAGCATTCATGCTAACAATCTCCCCCTTTGGCATTGATGACAAAATAGATGAAAAACATCTAAGTTACAAGAATACCAAATTGTACTATGTTGTTGTTGTTGTTGTCATCTTCATAAATCTTCTTCATTGATTAGATGTAAATCCTCTCTCTTGATAGACATCAATTGTTCACTTCACACTAGGAAGCTCACAATACACTAGATGCACATTAGCTGCATACTCTTTCCTCTTTACATGAATCTTTCTAAATATCCCTTAAGAGATAATACTTCTCCCCTATAATTTAAGATATATTCTTCATGTACATTCTCTCTCCCATTGAGATCAATGTCAAAGGTCTCAAAACAAATACAAAATACCAATTTTTTCCAATTGTTACAACTTCTTCTTGAACTCTTCAATTAGTTCAAGTCTCCAAAGACATTGTTCAATACTAAATACCAAATACTAAGAGTCCTCAATGACTCAGTACACACTAGATACTCCCCCATGCAGGAAGTATCAGTACTCAGTCCAATCTAATCATAGTGCTTTGTACCGCTAGAATGATGCACTCCTTGCATCATCTACACAGAAGTAGGTAGGGGCATAACCATCTACTCAAAATTCGGCAAGGGAATAAACTCAAGCATACCTCTCAGGTACTCAAAAGTATCTTTAGGAAAAGGCTTCATAAAGATTTATACAATCAGATCTTTAGTACTTACATACTCCAATCTTATTTCTATCTATGATGCCTTCTCTCTCAAAACATGATACTTGATAGATATGTGCTTTGTCTTAGAATGTAATAAAAGATTCTTATACGTACTCATTGTACTTGTGTTATCATAGTAAATGATAATATGTTATGTAAACTCAATTCCAATATCTTTCAATATTTTCTTCATCCACATAAATTGACTACAATTATTTGCTATTGCAACATACTTTGCCTTAGCTGTACTATATGAAATACAATCCTGCTTCTTGCTCAGCCAAGAAATATGTCTTCCTCCAAGAAAGAATGCTCCACCACTAGTGCTCTTTCTATCATCCATATTGCCTACCCAATCCACTTCAGTATATGTGCACAAAGTAAAATCACTAGATCTTTCATACCAAATCCCATAATCAAACATCCCATTCAAATATTTGAATATCCTCTTCACTACTGCATAATGATACTCTTTAGGATTAGTTTGAAATCTAGCTAAAATCCTAATTGCCTTTAATATGTCTAGTCTACTATGACTCAGATATTGTAATACTCCAAGCATAGATCTGTATTTCTTTTGTTCAATTGTAGGTATCTCATATTTGCTAGATAATTTAGGACCAGTTATCATAGGTTTACCAATAGGTTTGCAATTCTCTAATCCAAATATTTTCAACAATTCTTTCAGATACTTGGTTTGTGAAATGAATATCCCATATCTTCTCTATTCAATCTACAATCCTAGGAAAAACTTCATTTCTCCTATCATGCTCATTTCAAATTCATTCTTCATTTCATTAGAAAACTTATCACTTTCTTGATCATTGCCTCCATATATTATATCATCAACAAATATCACAATGATAAATAAACCATCATCAACTTCTCTTAGATACAAATTACCATCTATTGTACCTTTGGTAAATCCAAGTTGTGTCAAATACTTATCCAACCTTGCATACCAAGTTCTAGGTGCTTGCTTCAAGCCATACAACACTTTCTTTAGTCTGCATACCATGTCTTTGTCTTATGTTAGAGGAAATACACTAGTTTGTTCAATGTAGACATCTTCAAGTTCTCCATTTAGAAAAGTTGACTTGACATCCATCTAATATACCTTGAAATTATTTTTTGCTACATATGCCAAGAACATCCTTACTACATCCACTCTTGCTATAGGTGCATATGTTTCCTCACAATCTATGCCTTTTTTTTGTGAGTAACTTTTGCAAACAAGTCTAGCCTTATTTCTCACAACTTCTCCTTGTTCTTTCATCTTATTCCTTAATACCCACTTGGTTCCTATCACATTATTGTCTTTATGTCTAGGAACTAATGCCCATGTCTCATTCTTCTCAGTTTGATCCAATTCTTCCTTTTTCTACTTTGATACAAAGATTGTCCTTGACTACTTCATCTATGCACTTTGGTTCAACCTAAGATATCAAACATAACTCCTCATTTATTCTATTCCTTGTCATTACTCCTTTGTCTCTACTTCTAATTGTCTACTATGGAGGGTGATTTCTTGATAGATTTCTCTTTGGGGTAGGAGTTGACATCTCAACTCTTATCTCTTCTCTAGGTTTTGATCTCTACTCTTCTCTTTATTCATCATTCTACAAGTCATTATTAGTCTCAAAGAAAACTTTAATATTTTTTCTAACAATTATAGAGTTATCCTCTTCTTCATCTAAACTATAATCTATCATCTTTTCCTTAGTACCAAACTTTTCATCAATTCTTACATTTGCATACTCAACTATTGTCTTAGTTCTATAGTTGAAACATTTATAAGCCTTACTTTTCAATGAATAGCCAAGAAATATACCTTCATCACTTCTTGGACCAAACTTACCGATGTCATCATCTCTCTTAATATAACATTTTCTCCCATATATCCTAAAATATTTGACTAATGGTGAATGTCCAAACCATAGTTCATAAGGTGTCTTATCCATACCTTGTCTAATTTTCACTCTTCTCAAAGTGTATGCTATTGTGTTAAATTATTCTCTCTAGAATTTCTTTCAGAGAACATTCTTGAATAAAATTTCTCTAGCTCCTAATATTGATTTATTTTTCCTCTTAGCAATCCCATTTTTCTTAGGTCTTCTAGGTGCAAATAGTTGTCTTTTGATTCCATTTTCTTCATAGAACATGTTGAATTCTCTAGAGGTAAATTATCCTCCTCTATCTAATCTCAAATATTTTATCTTAACACCAGATTCATTCTCCACTCTATTCATAAATATCTTAAACTTCTCAAAAGCTTCTTATTTTTCTTTAAGAAATGCTACCCATGTCATTCTAGTGAAATCATCAACAAAGATCATAAAGTACCTTTCACCATAAAATCCTCTTGTTCTTATAGGACCACTGAGATTTGTATGAACAATCTCCAACTTCTCTATGGTAATAAACTTTTAGCTAGGAAATGACACTTTCTTCTTCTTAGCCAAATTACATTCTTTACACACAACATTAGTAGGTTTTGTTATCTTAAGCAAATCTCTAATTGCAAACTTGTTACTAACCTTCACAATGTTATCATTTTTTTTTAATGATAGAATCTCCTATGCCATAGCCAACTATTTTCCACTTTAGCTACCAAACATGTTATCTTAGTAGGATTCAACAAAAATACATTACCTCTAGATCTAGTTCTAGTTCCAATCATTTTTCCATCTTTATCCTTGATAGTATAGGTTTTCTCTATGAACTATAATAGATATCCCTTGTCCACCAACTATCCAACACTTAACAAATTATGTTTTAGACCATCAACAAAATAAAAAAAATTTAGTGTTATTTCTTCCATCTAAAGTAATGGATCCAATCCCTCTAATATGACAAAATACATTTTTATCAACCCTAACAATACCTCCATCATAGTTTCTAAATTTAACAAATTTATTCATATCACCAGTCATGTGGTGTGAAAAACCACTATCAATTATCTAATTTGACTTCTTTTCAACTTGGGAAATCATAGCTCTTTCTTCTCTAATTTCTTTGTCTAAATCATCTTCCTTGATAGCCACAAATCATAATTCATCACCACTTTCACTTTGACCTTTTTCATTAGATTTTTCATCATCATTTATATAGAAACAATTTCTATCTCTATCTCTTCTAGGATTAAGCTTTCTTTTATAAATTTTCTCTCTTTTAGGACATTTAGATGCATAATGACCAAATTCATTACAAATCCAACATTTAAAGATTTTCTTACTATCTTTCTATCTTCTTACTAGAAGGGATATTCTTTCTCCAATCTTCTTATCTTCTTCATGTCTACTACTACTAGAAAAATCTCCTCTTTAACTTTCACTTCTAGATAGATTAGGTCAAATGTTCAAAGCACTAAAAGTTGTCTCAACTCTGGCTAGTTCTCTAGACTATCTTAGTTCCACTTCTATAGACTCTAGTCTTCCAAGAAATGTCTCCTCTGTAAAATATTTGGTGCAGGATATTACTAGTTGAATCATCTAAGCTATAGAGTTCAATGGTGGTATCAAACTTTTCAAGATCTTCCATATAACCTCATCATCTTCTTTAGTTCCACAAAGAGACCAAATTCTTGCAAATTTTTTTGATATTCTACCAATATAGTTTCTCATAGATTCATCTTCCATCATCTTATCATCTTGAAATGCACAAATCCAATTTTGTAATTTCATTCTTTTTGCATGATCATCACCTTCAAAATTAACTTCTAATGCTTTCAAAATTTCATGTGAATTTTGAAGTGTTTCTACCTGATTGTATTCATTCTCTAGAAGAGTTGATAGTAGGGATTCTCTAGCTCTCATGTTACACATGAACAAATCTCTTTCTTCCTCATTGCATTCCTTGAGCTTATCTTCTCCAATAATTTTCTTCTTAGCTTTTATCAAAATATAATATCCTAGACCCATGCAAAAGAGATGAGTTTTTATATTCTCCTTCCAACTATCATAGTTGGCCTCATTGAATCTTGGACTATCCTTCCTGAACATGTTCTTGATCTATCTCCCAAAGCTGTTAAACTTTCTCTTCAAGGACCTCAAACTTTGATATCAATTGTTAGAAAATATAGTACACTAATATAATTGAGAGTCAAGGGGCATGAATCAATTATCCAACTATTAATATAAACATCTTTAAACAAACTTAACCATATGAGTAATAGAAATTGAAACCACAACAAGATAATCATGCAAAATTAACACTAGATATGTTAACTAGGGAAACCCTTGATCAAAGGGAAAACTCCAATGGGGATGGTACCCACAAGATGATGTACTAATATAAATATTACTTGTTAAAGGATAGACCCTAGTAGGAGTCTGTTAAAACATTTAGTTCATTTGAGTCCTTGTTAGGAGACTTTGAATACTTATGAGGAGATTCCAACCTTGTTAGGAGTTGTGAAAGACAATTGGGTGATCTCTATATTATTCCTTACAAAATAATAGAATTGAAGTGTACTTACTTCCCCTATCTTTGTCTTTTTCTTGTTAGTTAGACTCCTATTTCTTCAGATCTTGTAATAGGATCTCATACTGTGCATCCAATAATCCCTTATATGACTTACAAGCATTCTGTGAGCATTATGCTCCTTTTCATACTTTACAACTTCACTTTTCACTCTTCTTTCTCTTCTCATCTAGAACCTCACTCTCCACATCACAATTAAGGAAAAAACCTTTCCTTTATAGTGTATCTTCATAATAATTCCTTGATTCATCCTTGAGGCTTTCACAATTAATTAAAATTCTATAATTAATTAATTCATAATTACAATAGCACTATTAGCTCACAATCTATACAAAAATTTACACATGGGATACTAAGTCTTGTGCACTCACTAATGTCACCACACAACTATCTTCTTTCATTGTAAGATTGCATATCTCTTCAAATGAAAGATAGTGATCAATCATTATAACACTATTTTCTAATACTTTGTTTCTACACCACTCTTGGTAAAACATGTGTAACTTTTGTACTCCATCGACTTAAACTCTATAAACTTAACCATGTCATCAAGACAACCTAAAAAAATGTCATTAACTATGTATTAGCTATACCTTCCATAGTTACTATGCAACATAAGATCTCTGACTGCTATTCTTCTAGTCTCTAATAGAAATATTGCTACGTTGACATCAATTACAAACATAGTCATGAATGAAATATATCAATACTCTCTAATGCTTAGGATACTCCCCCAATGTAGTATTATCATCATTCATGATAACATATATATCCTCTAAGTACAAAAACATGGAACACATCATGGATGTGTGATAGGCTAAGTGATCAGGCTATACAGTAAACAACTCGTCCTATCCTCTATAAGATCTCAAAATGTCCAACAAACTGAGGTTCCAATTTAGAGCCCTTTCTAAATAAAATTAGACTCTTGAGTGGTCAGACTCTCAAGAAGAACCTATCTCTAACTCTATACTCTTGATCAATCCTCTTCACATCAACATACTTCTTCTATTTATCGTGTGCCTCTGCAAGGTGTTATTGAATCAAAACTACTTGTTGCTCCATCTCTTTGACTATCTCAAGACCAATACATACTTTATCCTTGATCCTGTCCCAACTCAAGGGTATTCTTCAAGGTCTTCCATACAAGGACTGATAAGGTGGCATAGCTATAGAGGAATGGTGCCCATTGTTATAGGAAAAATTGACAAGATGCAAGTATTCCTCCCATTTGACCTTATGGTCCATCACATACATGTGCAACATATCCTCCAATACTCAATTCACTCACTTTTTTTGACCGTCAGTTTTGGGATGATACACTATACTAAAATTGAGTCTAGTGCCCAATGTTTCTTATAGCTCTCTCCAAAAGGAAGATGTAAATAATGAGTGCCAATCTAAGATGATCTTATGGGGAATGCCCTAAAGCCTAATAATATCCTGTAAAACTACCTGAGCTATGTCTCATGCTCTGTATGTAGTACATACAAGTGAGAAGAGGGAAACCTTGGTCAATGTGTCAACCATCTACAAAATGACATCATGGTGGTGAGAAGACATGGGATGACCAACAATAAAATCCATATATATAGTATCCCACTTCCACTCTGGAATCTCATGAGGTTGAAGAAGCCCACTAGAATGAAAATGCTCTATCTTCACTCTCTAGCACTCAAGGAATCTCACAAAAATGCTAGCAATTTGCATGTTCATGCCCAGCTAATGATATAACTACCTCAGAGCTGCATGTTGGTTCTTAACACTAGGGTGTGCTACATAAGGTTCTCTATGAGCCTCGAGTACAATGAGCTTGTTCAAACCCCAAATGGAAAGTACATAGATACATCCTCTATGACACAAAATTTTATTGAATGAATACTCTAAGTACTTCCCTTCTATGGTTCTCTAAGAATGCACCAACTAACTAACTTCTACATAAAGTTCATCTTCTAGAAAAATATGTAGGATACGCTCTCTCAAATTAGTGTAGGTAGACATAGATGAAAGCTTGTTTCATCTTCTACTTAAGGCATTTGAAACCATGTTCTCCTTTCCCTTGATGTAATGAATATCAAAATCATACTCACAAAGGAACTCCATCCACCTTCTTTGCCTAGAATTAAGGTTTGGTTGTGTAAATATGTACTAAAAGCTTTGATGGTTGGAAAGAAGCTCAAATCTATGAGCTAGAAGGAAGTGTCACCACCTTACTAAAGAATGTATAGCTATTGTAATCTCTAGATCATGATTAGGGTAATTAAGTTCATGAGCCTTCAACCTCCTAGAATCATAGGAAGTCAGTCATTCATTCTACATAAGGACTACCCCTATACCATCCAAAGATGCATTTGCACATACCACAAACTATGTAGAAGGATCTAGCATTGCAAGGATCGATGAACTCATGAGGGCTCTCTTAAGCTCTTGGAAAGATCTCTCACACTTCTTTGTCTATTTGTACTTCTTCCCCTTTCTTTGAAGAGATGTGATTAGGTGTGTCAATCTTGAGAATCCCTCAATAAAGTGTTAGTGATATTCTACTAGTCCCATAAAACTCCTTACTTTAGTGACACTGGTGGGTACTAGTCAATCCATGATGGTCCTAATATTTGATGTATCTACTAAAATCTCGTCACCTAATATAACATGGCCCAAATAATGTATCTCAGGTCTATAGAATGCACACTTTGACAAGCCTCCATACAACTAGTTTTCTCTCAACTTCTGCTATAATTTTCTTAGGTACTCCTCATGCTCCTTCTCATCACAAGAATATATCAAAATATCATCTAGGAATATGACCATAAAATTATCCAAAAAGATATAGAATACTCCATTCATGAGGCTCATGAATATAGCTATAGGATTCATGTGGCCAAATGGTACCATGGTGAACTCATACTGACCATACCTCATACAAAATGTAGTCTTGTGGTTATCACTCTCCACAATCCTTAACTAATGATAACTTAACTTTAGATCTATCTTTGAGAATACTTGGGCACCCTATGGCTGATCAAAGAGATCATCAAACCTAGGAAGTGGGTATCAGTCCTTAATGATTACTTTGTTCAACTAACAATGTTCAATGCACAACCAAAGTGATTCATCCTTCTTCTTCATGAAGACCATTGGTTCACCCCAAGGTGAAACAATAGGTCAAATATGCCCTTTCTCTAAGAGTTCCTCCAACTAGCTATTTAGCTAACAAAGCTCATTATTAGTCATTGTATATGATGCTCTCCATACTGGATCAACTCTTTGTACAAGATCTATGTGTAAATCCACTGCTCTAGGTGGAGGCATACTAGGGATCTCTAAAGGAAATAAATTTTCAAACTCCTATAGAATAGGAAAGTCATAATGGGATGGCTCTCCCTCTAAATCTTCCTCTCTATCACTAATGGTGATAGTGAAAAACTAACATCCCTTTCACATGAACCATCTAAGATGCATAGTAGAAATCATAAAAAGAGATACTTGTCTCATCACTTTGAAGATCACTCTAGAAATCCCATATTCATCCACACACTCTACCCTCTTTTTGTGACAATCCATCTTGGCACTATGGGAATAAAGCTAATCCATGCCAATGATAAAATCATATGACCCTAGAGGGGTAATGTGTAGATCATACATTGTGGTCATGTCTCCTATCTGAATCTAACAATTTTGTACCATAGAACTAACTAACACCCTAGCTCTTGAGGCTAACTATATTTCCCAACTGACATCCTATCTAACTACCACTAGCCCATAATGCTCCACTATAAATGGAGATATAAAGGAGTTAGTGGCTTCAAAATCAAATAAAAAAACAACCATACTACATTGTATCATACATGTGGCCTCAATAAATATGGCTTGATGCTCAGTATGGCAGTTATCAATAGGTGCAAACACTCTAGGGATGTACCCATATCACCAATTGTAGGCTATGATGTAGCTCCTTTTTTACCACTGGTTGACTGCCCCTACAAACACTCTCTAGCTAGGTGACCTCCAAGCAATCCACCAAGCCAAACTCCCACAACAAGGAAAAAGCCACTTTCTTACAAGAGGGTTTAGATGAATTTTCTCTAAAACCCTCAAATAACAAAGTGAGAATGAGAATAAACTCACTTTTATCCAATATATGCACTCTTTCAAAGTCACATATTAATTAGATTATTTTAATTAAATAATCTAATTGGATTCCTTAACCCAAATCAAATCAGGTGATTCTAATTGAATTGGAATCCAACTACAAAAAATTAGCCGGCAATAAAATAAAGATTAAATCAAATAATTAAAATCCCTCTAACCCATTAAATATCATTTAATTTAATCTTTTCAGAAAGAATTACAAAATCCTAAATGTAGAGATGCACTCATAGGTCCAATCACATAATGCATTATGAAACTAGATTTAAAATTTACCAGGGGATTAAAATAACAATAAACATACATCGCCCATAGAGGGCCAATATTGGCTCAACATGGAAGGTCTAATCAATAACTCCACATACCACTACCAAGGATATAGGTCCTACACAATAAACTAACACAATCAAATGTAGATGAACAAAAATACTAGCCAAAGAAACAATTATTCAAAATCATATAATTAAAGTATCTAATTAATTTCATTTAAATAGCCCATTTTGCATAAATTACCAAAATAAACAAGGTAAATATCTGTAGCACATAACCAATGAATCCAACATGGACAATTCATTTCTAATTATTCAAGAATTTAATAATGGAATAAATAACACTTGTTCAACAACTTTCAAAGACACTTAAAACACATAAGTGAACATGGTCAAATACATGACTAACCACTACTACAAGAACCTAGTCAAGTGTAGCAATATAATAATACACAATGAAATCTCTGCACAAATCTTAGGGTAATCATTGAAAAACATCATGATACCACATCAATCCTAGTAACCACTAGCACAAACCTTAGTGAAACCATCTAACACATCAGAATCTCATAAATTAGCCATAAGCATAATCAATCCAACTAATACAGTAACATAAATCTAATCACCCCAAGGGTGTAGACCACTTATGACCACAATCATGATAACTTCACCAAGAAAAATCATCAAGGTTTCATCCATTAGGATGTCTTACATAAATAAAATAGGAGAGGCACTACATCACCACCCCCCCGGCCCTGCAAAGACTAGGCTTACTTCTAGAAGCCTACAATCCAAAGACCAAACACACCAAGTGTAAAATCAAAATTGAACAATAGGAATGACTGATTGACTTCTCTACAAGTCAAACCCAAATCACTCCAAAATTCACAAAGCATTGTGTGAATAGCAAAAATAGGTCAACCATAAGAGAATAGGTTTCATACTGACACAAGGTCCTTCAACAAGGAACTTCCTATGTGCTAGGAAAACCCATCTAGCCATAAAGTCAGCATTACAAGGTAAGGAAAAATTCACTCTACATCATCAATAGGTGTCCAAATACAACATGAACCTACCAAGTGACCACAAAAAAAGGTCAAAACCTTATGCACGTACAACAAGAGTTAGACTCATAGGGAATAACCATCCCAAAATTTTGAAGAATACTATCTTGCCACATATGAGCATCCTTGAATCCATGTAAACTCACCCTTTGGACACAAAGGGTACTCACTACAACTAACCACCAAGCATAGGAGTTCTTATTCTTTATGATACAAAAAACTCAACTATCACTGGGAACAAGGGTTACTTAACCCAAGAAGATAAGGAATCACTTGTCAAATAGATTGGAAGTAATTCCACTAGTAAATAAAATCATATGTTTAACTTTTCATTAGTGCAAATGATGGTAAAGTTTGTCCAAAGATACCAGGTCTCTATATCCACATGCTAGGAATGCTACACCCAACCTACTACTAAACTCAATTTCCCATCCTTAAGTTGACCCTAAAAGAATAGCTTGACTGAGATAACCTCTTGAATATTAAAACTTAGGGAGAAGGAAACTATAGAGTATTAGGACCGAGAGGGAGTCTCTCTCAAGCTTTGTACTATATTAGCCCAAGATGTGTTAGGAAAAACTCATAATTCTACCAACCATTGACATATTCAACCAATGCTAACTAAGAGAGTTTCCTAACCATGCTATCCTACTTTCTCTAAAGAGACAAGGATAAGGAGATGTGTAAAATTCAATGTCTAAAAGGACTGAGCCACTCCTAAAAGATTAGGGAAACATCCAACGTAAGAAAAGAAACACTTGCATGAAATTCCAAATCAACAAAAAAATTGCCTTCACTCTAGATGTCATACTTTCACATCTAGACTCCAATTGACACCATTCCAAAATCACTACATGATGGAGCTTAGAGATTCCTAAGACCTTAGAGTTTGAGTCACCACTCAAAATGAAGCATATAGGCAAAAACAAATAGTCTCGATTACCAAGACAAGCAACAAGTGAAACGTCCAAAATAACTAAAGAGCAGACATGTCCAGATTGACATAAGAAATGAAAAGAAATATAATTCTCACACTAAAATCATCATTACTTCTCTTTTATAATTTTATTAGTTAACAATAACAAAAGAATTAATGCACAATGAAACTTAAAGGTTTTCAAAGCAAGGGTTCAAGAGTTACTTACAATAAAAAAAGTACATATATTTTCAAATTTTTCTCAAGAATTATATTTAATCATCATTTAAATAATCCAATTATACTAACAACTTTACATCTATCACAACCACACTAATAGGTTCTTTATGATATTATCCCTTGTACATACTACCAGAGGTTTGAGATGAATGTGATAGAGTCACAACACAAGATTGGTCAGTAGTAGAAAACATGTAGAATAGTCACTATGAAACAAAATCAAAAAGCCCAAATGGGTGAATTGTCAACTCCAACAATAACTTACCAAAGATCTCATTTCAACAATAATTAAAGTGTGACAATAGCCACAAAGAGAGTGATAGAGAAATTTGATGACTATTCCAAGAAAGGAAAATATTGGAAACAAATGTTAGATCAACAACATGAAAAAAAGTACCTCCAACCAAATAAATTAAGGCATCAATAAAATCACATTACATGTGATGACTAAAAAAATTCATGCGAGAGGGATAAATTAGCACACAATGCTAAGGAATACATTATCCTAGTAGCACTAGAGAACACACTCACACATCAAGAAATATACCATTAATAACCGCATGCATATGGAGACTGTACTAATTTCCTTAAGTATTTTTCAAACCATCCAACATTTAGTGATACAAAAATTTTACTAAAATTTCCATAAGCTTAAGAAGCAAGTGAATTGGGGACATAATTAATTAAACCAAAGCATCTAAAGTAACACCTACTTATTTAAAATGATTCACAATACACACTCATTTCTCAATGAAAGGAAACATTTCATTACTATATTGACATAACACAAAATCACAATTAAAATTTATTTATTTACTTACAATAGGAGAATACAAGAAAACAATGCACCTTACTCCACAAGGAGAAACAAAAGAGGAACTCAAGGCCAACATATGGACACCAATCAATGCCCCACTCGAAGATGCTTGGAACAAGGAAAATTAAAAGCTAATAATTTTTTTTAAGCAACAAGCATGGATACAAAAAACATCAACATACAAATGATAGAAAGGTCACAATGGAAGACTCACCCAAAAAATCCAAGACACCAATGATCTCTACTTACAAACATGTCCAACAACCAACTAAAAAAATAAAACAAACAAGAACACTATATCTTTGAACTACAAGGACCTAGGAAGGGGTGTAACCCAATAGGGTATCTAAAACACCCTTCGAAACTCATCCGACAACTCCAAAAATTCTTGTTATTTTCTTGAGCAGGTTTTTGCATAGAAACCATGTGATACTTTTCCAGTATCATAAGACACTTTCAATACTACTAGGTGATACTTTTCTAGTCTCATGCAATACTCCTTAAAACTATTGTGTGATACTTCTTACAATTATCATGTGATACTTTACTAGTGTCACACAATAAAAATTTCTACTATTGTGCAATACTTTCTAGTATTGCATGATATTTTTCCCTGAATTCATGTGATAATTTTCTAGTATCACCAAATGATAAAGAAATATTTTCTAGGTTTACAAGGAAAAAGGTTGACAAAAATTCTAGAAGAAAGATAGAGTTAAATCCTCTACATCAGGGAGTAGTGGAACCCCTTTAGTCGAGGTGCAAATACTATAAAGCATAAAGGAGATCAACTACATCTAACATCTAATCCATAACATCTAATGTAATTATGTGGAAAGAAACATCACAATGAATGCACAAATTAAATATCACTAGCAAGAAAACACTAGCAATGAAGCCAAACTAAAAAGAACCATGCTCATTTCCTCCCATCCATAATAGCATGGTGAGACCTCAAAGGCCCTAACCATCCCCTAAGAATGAATATAAAATTAGCAACAAGCTAGTTTGAGTTATTTCATGAGATCATTTGTACTAATACTATCAATAACAACATAAGGGAAAAATAAATCCAATCATGCTAATGTATCAATATCAGCACTATCCTAAGTAATGGTAAGGAATCTCATCTAAACCATAAGATACAACATCATAATAAGGAATGCATCAAGTAACAACTATATCATATAAACATGATATAATTTACATCTAAAGTCAAACATAAATTAGAAGGAAACATACTCTGAATACACCAAAGTACCAATTGAATATCCAACATCTGCCTCAAACTAGAAATTGACCATCTTTGTACACCAGTCCCCAATAGTAGTATAGGTAGCTATGTATCCCAACCATGTGGAACCTATAGGCCCACTCCTACCATTCTGATGGAGATAATGATCCAACAACAAACACACAACATAAACCTCCATCCATGGCTAACACTCATGCCAAATAGTACAAAGGACTAAAACCAAGAGCATGAGACAATGCAATACAATAGTTTCTAGTTAGACACTCTATGGGTCTACTATGTTAGGACTCTAGTGGAGAGTAAATCACTTGGAATCATGGAGCCCAAGATTAACACCCAATGGAAACACTACCTTGGGAGACCATAGTTCTATGTCACTAGATGAACTGCATAGATATTATGCCCTTAGATAAACTGATGATAACATACCTTCGAATGAGCTTTATAAGTATGTAGTATTTTCTTATCTTAGTTAATTACCCATGAATCCATTTAGTTATCACTTATTAGAAAGTTCTCCATGTATACCTCACTGGGAACATGACCTAGGGTTACAAGAGAAGCCCCTCCATCTACCTATCCTACATACCCATGCTCATCACATGATGAGTACCCTAGGCAATGCAATTTCCCAACCTAAACCTAGTGAACATAACTCAATTGATAGCAACCAGGAGCTCAGGACTCACAAGACCCTGATAATTGCATGCTCACATGTTTATGTATGGGCACGGCAACTACATGATGATAATAAATAATAAGGGATGGATGAGAAAGATTAAAAAACCAAGTGTAATTGGCTTGTTTATGAGAGTATGGATTCTACACGAATCCCAATGAACAATAAATCACCAAGCATCATGAACAAACTCAATTGGCCTAGATCTGAGAGAATTAACTCTAGAAAAATCCCAAAGTCCATGAAGGGGAAATATAACATGCAAGGAAACATGGAATAAAATCCATTTCCACCATCTAAGGAAACGATGCCAAAATCCCAACAAAATATGGATGGTACACAAAATGAGGCAAGAATTAAAAACTTGAAACTCAAATTTCTCGAATAACAATGAAACTGAAACCTCAATTCAAGAATAGGATCACAAGACCAAGGATACAATAAAATTCACCAAACAAGCTTGGATTGCCAATCTAGAAAATCCAACAATAGACACAAATCCACAAAATCCTTTATGGAAACATGAGTTTGGATTAGGAAATAAAATACTCTATAATGTCCTATAACCATTCCAATTTCATGATCATAATCATTAAGTAAAGAGCTACAAGATCAAAACTCTAAATAAGCCAAACAAAGAAATGGGTGAAAACCCCGATGGCAAGAAAAATGAAACAATGCCAAAACACCCAAAACTAAAACATCTTGGGATTCAATAGAATAAAAAAACCCATCGATCAAATCTACCCAACATCACACTTTTCAAATAAAATCATGGACATGGACACTTAATAGAGATCCAATAGCATAACAATTCTTAAAATTGAATTTCTAATTTTGTACGAAGTAAAAATACTCACCCCCATTCAATCGAGTGATATGAACATGTAAAAAATGGAGGGGAACACTAGTTCTCCACTCCTTAACATTTAGAAACAGAAAAGAGAAGTTGAAAGAGAGAAAAACTATTAAAATGAAAAAGCCCTACCTTAGAGCCAAAAGGGAGAAATAAGAAATACCACCATAAGATAACAGGGATGCTGAATCAAATAAAACCATTAGAATAGAGAATAAATCCCAATAAAAATACAATGAGATTGACCTCACAACGATCTACCAAGGAAAACTCCCACAACAAGAAAAACACTAATTTCTCATATGAGGGTTTGGAGGAATTTTCTCCAAAACCCCCCAATAAGAAAGTAGAAGTGAGAATAAACTCACTTTTAGCCAATATATCCACTTTTTCAAAGTGACATATTAATTAGATAATTTCAATTAAATATTATAATTGGCCCCCTTAACCTAAATTTAGTCAGGTGATTCCAATTGAATTAGAATCTAACTACAGAAAATTAGCTAGCAATAAAATAAAGATTAAATCAAATAATTAAAGTCCCTCTAACCTATTAAACATCATTTAATTTAATCTTATCCATGACCATTGTAGAATCCTAAATTCTTAGACACACTCATGCGTCTAACCATATAATGCATTATGAATCTTGATTTACCATTTACCAGAGGATTAAAATAACAATAAATATACATGGCCCATACAGGGGCAATATTGGCTCAACATTAAAGGTCAGATCAATAACTCCATGTGCCACTTCCGGTGATATAAGTCCTACACAATAAATTGTAGATGTACAATAATAAAAGCCAAAGTGACAATTATGTGAAATCACATAATTAAAGCATTTAATTAATTTTTATTTTAATAATCATTTAAATAGCTCATTTTGCATAAATTAAAAAAATGAACAAGGTAAATATTTGTAGCACATAACCAATGAATCCAATATGGACAATTTATTTCTAATTATTTAAGCATTTAATAATGGAATAAATAATAGTTGTTCAACAAATTTAAAATGCACTTAAAACGCATAAGTGAACATGGTCAAATACATGACTAACCACTTCTACGAGAACCTACACTAATACATTAGGGGTCAATTTGCGATGGCAGGCAAATGTAATGTGTTTTTGGCTTCTTCTTTTTTCAATTATAGCTCAATGACATCGCAATTGCGATGCTAATGGGATATAAGAAAAAAAAAAGAACGTTGCTCATTTGGCTCACCACTATCTTATTCTCCACTACATACGCAATGTCAGATGGATGGATACAAATTTAGGGCAAGTTTGAGGCGAGGCCATTTTTGGAGGCCGTTCTAATACTAACAATTAATTTGGGGCTTTTGTAACCCTTGCAGGGCCTGGCTGCTCATCCGTTGGCTATGGCACGACATTGGAATTAGGGCCATTTAAAGTGCAAAAGAATTTACCTTCCCTGTGGTTAAACCCATATTCATGGAACAAAGGTTATTATCATTTCTCAATCCATTTTATTTTGCAGTGAACAGATTAACTAGTCACTATAGCTTCTAGTGATTGTTCTTCATATTGTGCAATGTTGACTTGATCTAAATGTTCTTAACTATGATTCTAATTTTATCATGCCCATTAATATCCTTCTTGATTCATATGTTCTTCATATGCCATAGTCCTTCCTTCAAATGTAGTCAGCAGTTTGCAAATTCTTGCCTTCTAGCCATGTGCTTTGTCACCATCTAAAAAAAAATTAACCCTCATACAATGCATGGTAAAGGTTTTGGCATTGCGCATGTAGCTGGAAAGAAAAAAATGACTTTCCAAGGGTTCTTCTCCTTGTGTGTTTTATAATGTAAATTTCCTCTTGCAAATGTCACACCTTCACACATCCATTGCTGCAACCTCTTCACTAGATTCTCTTGATTTAGTTGACAGATTTGGGTGGATATTGACTTGTCATTATTTTACCCTTAATCTCTAGACATCTCCTCCTTGTGACTACTTGATTAAGATGAAACTATCAATTTCAATCATTTCTTGCGTAAGAGCTTCCTTCATTCTATGAAAACTGAATATACCGCAGCTAGAGAGTACCACCATTTTCTTTTAACAGGCAATTATAATAAATGGCTCCAAGTATTAATATTGTTAACATCTCCAATAGTTGGGTTGTTCAATATTTCCCAAGTCTACCCCAAAAGTATTTTTAGTATTCTCTTACCCATGTTCAGATTGATTCTCTCTTCATCTTTTATTTGTTGACTGGAAACATTTTCCAATTGTGATTGTTAACTCCTCTTCCCTTAGTAGATATCTCCATTTCCATTTCATAAAGGTGGAATGTGCTCTGACACAGCTAGCATCATAATTAGCATTCCATTTTTCTTCCATGGAGAAATCTCGATATGGCTTCTATTAAGGTCATTCAATGGGACGTATCTATAGTTTGCACCTTGAGATAATTACCTTGAGGTATTCACTTATAAATAAAGTGTTTAGATTTTGGCTCATGATGCATTTAAGTTCTTCAACTCTATATGCATCAACTTCTATTGTGTTGAATCCACATTCTCCATCACTGAGTTAGATTAGTTTTGTATCTTTTCTTATCCTAGGGCCCTCTAGATATCTCATCGCCAATCATATTTATGACCAAATAACTATGTTAGTCTTTGTTGACTATATATATCCTCTCATAGTAACGTTCGATTATGTATTGTACAGTAATACATCCTTATGTTGGATTTTCTATTGCCCATATTGATACTTATCCCTGTCGTCAATTATTTTGTGGAGTGTCTGTGGACTTGTTTACTATTTATAAATATAACCTCTCTGCTTATATTTATTTGGATTGGCTCACTGTTATGAAATTGATTTGGTCTACTGTCCCAATTGTTGACTTGATTGCTATTTGTGCTTGTTAGTCTCAAAATGGTTTTTGACACTTGATTACCAACACACTTAATCACTTTCTACATTGGAGTTGAGTACACCATGTATGTCGAGCCACAACATGAGCCAAGTCAGGGAAGTCTTCAGATGTCGAGTGATCTTCAAGTGCCAAGCAACCTTCAGATGTTAAGTGAAGATCAGGTGTCGAGCATGATACAAGTGTCTAGTGACATTTTAGTGTTGAGTCATAGATGATGCCAAGCAATATAGAAATACAACAAGTGCTGAGTAAGCTAGTTTAATATAAGTGTCAAGCATCAGAGATCAGTAAGTGCCAAGCAACACAGAATGCACATATGAATTTGTAACATTACAAATTCAGATGTTAATCATTTTTATGGCCGACATATGATGAATTTTGAAGGATTAAAAGATAAGATCGAATCTTTTGTTTTTCTCATGCAATCAACATGCATCCAATAAGAAAAATGGAGAAGGCATGCAACCAATTGTAAATGTGCAAGGAATAAGTGGGAAATAGAGATTCAATATGGATTGTAGATCCATACCTAATCCTAAGTCTTCGAATGTCTTTATAAGGAAGATGAAATCACATTGAACCCTATGGTGGATGGACGAGGGTGTGCAAGGAAAACTAATTCTTAGAGTGAAGAGTATCAGATCACAGAGGATCAAGATTAGAAAAAGTAGATCAAGTGACTATATTTAGCAATCAAAGGATTGTAAGCTATCAAGTTTATTAAACCTAATACTCTCTAGCAATTGTATTAGAAAGAAAATCTTATGGTAATAGGTTAGCTTAGTAGCTATTTTGTAAATCCTATAAATAGGTGATGAAATCCTTTAGCAGGTTAACACTTCTTGTAAAGTGTTTGAAATCCTTTAACCAGGTCACTATTGATACAGTGTAAAGCCTTTAATAGGGCAGACCATCAGAAGTGGTTAAATCTTATTGCTGCAGTAAATTTTTGTGGGTATCATCCCCACCCCAATTTTACGTTCTTATTTCTAGAGGGTTTCTGAGTTACTAAAATTTCAGGTGTTATGTAATTATACTTATGTATTTTTCATAATTTTTTGATATGTTTATATGCATGCAATCTACTTTTAGTTAAGAAAAAGTTTTAATGGTCAAAGCACAATACTTCTAATTCACCCCCCACCTCTCAGAAGCATTATTCCTATTTGAATATTCCAACAATTGGTATTAGAGCTGCAAGGTTTTCACAAGAAGAAGTCTAACAACTTGGAGAAAAAGATCTAAAGATGGAAGTCTTCAAACTTGGGAAGATTATTGAAAATCAAGTCATTGATGTGCAACTGGCTCTATACAAAGTAGAGGAAGCAAAGGAGGAATTGAGAAAATCCTTGAAGAGAAGGAAGGATATAGCCATAGCTGAAAATGATATAAACTACAAGGAGATTGATACCACAAAACTATGTACCAATGGAGACACTAAAGAGTTTGATGTAGCAATAGTAGAACTGATGGAGAAAAACAAAGTTCAAGTAGATGAGATAAGATCTCTCAAGATGGAACATGAATCTTAGGCCATAATGTTATGTGAAATCACGGAACAAAAGAAAAGAGCAGTTGAGGATAAAGTCATGATGGAAAATGACAAAAGAAATCTTGCAAGCAGACTTGAAGAAAAATGTACTAAATTATCAAGGATCTCGAACATGCAGATGGATACACTTTCCCAAATAGTGAATCTTCATCATGAACTCAACATAAAAGATATTGAGATCTCTACTTTGAAGATGCAGAATGAACAACTGTAGAATGAATTGAACAGAGAAAAAGAGGTAACAAAGAATCTCAACAAATCAAGTGAAGCCATCAAGTACTTTGAACAATTGATGAAATTTCCAAGATTGGCCCATGATACATCAAGACTTGGATACAATAACACTGAAATTGGAGAATCATCAAAGAGCGTTGAACAAAGAAGTGACAAAGGTAAGGATTCTAAACCTAATTTTCATTACTGTAATAAAAGGGGGCATACTACTAATGTTTGCAGGAGTAGAAGAATCAATCAGACAAACACACCCAAAAACAAAAGTTACTATCACAAGTGCAACATGCAAGGACATATGACACAAGATTGTAGATCTAGAGTTACAAGGACACAAAGATTTGATGGACATTGTTATAATTGTAAGAAGTTTGGACACAGAGAATTTGAGTGCAGAGCAAAGCCTATGTGGACATCAAATAAAAAAACAAAAACAAAAGGAAATGAAAGTCAGTACCTGTAGGACCAAAAAAAATGGGTTAAATGCATAGCACATTATGAGATAATCACAAACCCAATCAACATGTATTAGCACCATCTAGTCTACCATGAAAGCCAAACTAATCAAAAGAAATCAAACATAATTTAAAACTCTCTTTTCTGTTTGTAGCTCCCATGTTCTTCTTTCTTCTCCAAATGATTGTAGCTCCAAAGTTGCCTATAGTGCACACAAGATTGAAGCCAAAGCCTATGATATGGATAATGCCATGAGAATACTAGAAGTGTGATTTTAAGCTTGAGAGAAAGAATGCAACATGCAAAGAAGTAGAGTTTCCAAGACTCAAAAACTTGGATTTTCAAAACTTAAGCATTCGGATCCCAAATGAGAGGAAGAGTGTCCATTTTATAATTTTCATGGAGGGTGAGAGCATTGGATTTGTCACCCATAGATATGCGATGTGGCAAGAGATTCCTATGATGCATATGACAGAATATGCCAAAAGTAAGATTCTATGACACACGAGAGTCAAATTTGGAAGAGAATCTATGACGCATCATAAGATTCCTCAACCCACTTAAAGCCAAGAATCTATGACGAATAAGCCAAATAGGGACATGCATAAGAGGTAATAATATTTGATTATGACAAATCTTAGAAAAGTGTCAAAGGAGAATCCATGAGGTGTCACATCCAAGTGTCATGAGGATGAAATATTTTATGGATTATTTGAATTAAAAATCCTTTTATTCCACAAAATAAGAATTAGTAGAAAATGGAATTAATGATGGAAAATGGAACTTAGAAAATTGTAAATTTCCATGGTTTGCAAATAATGAATCAATTAATTAATAAAATTAATTAATTGAGGATGATAATCAGGAAGAATAATTAGTGAGAATAATAGAATTAAATTATGGGTTATTTAATCCTATAGAGAAAATTAGTAGATGATTGGCCAAATTGATTAAATCAATGCGACTGTATCCTTTGATGAAAATGTGATGATGATGGATATTGAATAAGATGATGAAAAGGTAGACCAAAGCCATGGTCAAATTAATTGATAGATCAAAATTGATAGCATGCCAAGGGCACATGACATGAATAAATTGATATGTAACATTTAACTGACATTGTAAATGCTACAGGATTGAAATTGATTGATAAGGTTTGATCATAATAACACTAACGGACACTGTCAATATTATTAAAATGGTTGATGATGCCATGATCTAACATTGAAAGCCTCAACAACGTCAAAGATTGAATGAAATGAATGATATTTTGACCTACCACTGAGAGCCATGACAGTACTGAGGTTAGATTGATAAGATTGGTAAATTGATAGGTTTCCAAGGCACTGAAAGCCACAACAATGCCTAGGAATGGATAAATGATGATTGATTTGGGATGTTTGATATGTTTTGGGTTGATTAGGACCAATTTTGAGTGATTCCGAGTTGATTTGGGGTGATTCTGAGTTGATTTGATATGATTTTGAGTTGATTTGAAATTGATACAAAAGGGGATACAAATGACAAAATATGGTCAATTTGGCCAAAAGATTGAAGTTAGTAGAATGAGAAAATGGGACAAATTAGTATGAAGAAGTGATGAGGTCATAGATGCAAACCATTTTTTAGCGTCTATAGTACCATTGAGATTACAACACCAGATATAGCTATCATTATTGTCAGGAATATGGACATATACCCTAGAATTGCATAAAAACACATTTTAGAGGGAATTATAGTAGGTGACTAAGCCAAACCACATGTTTTAGTTGCCTGAAAACTGGTCACATCAGTAGAAACTATCCTACAAGGTCAAAAGCACCAAAAATTGAATCAAACAAGGGCAAAGAAAAGATTGATGAGGAATACATTAGAACAAACATGAAGAAGACATGGCAGAAAAAGAATGAATCAAGTACATCCAATGAAAGGGTCACTTCACCCACAAGGTCAAGTGATCATTTCTCATCCAATTAATCTCAAGATGAGTCTATGGGGTTGATACATACAAGGAAGTATCATACATCAGCCCTAAATCATGAAGAAGAAATGCAAAGTACAAATCTGCATGAAACAAGATGCCAAGACAAAATTTTAAACGATGATGTCGAGCTATCTTTGGATGCTCAGTAAAATTCTAGTGGAAGCCGATTAAAATAAAAATGTAGTGCAAGCCGAGTAATGTTAAAAATCCTTCATATGCTGATTTTGTAGTTGAGCATTTAATGCGATGGAAATAGGGTATATTATCATGATTTCATCATTTTTCCTCATCGCGATCAAGAAGAAAAGGAGATAAAGAGCACAGAGCAACTTCACAATAGAGAATCCAATATTCCAAGTAGATTGCAACCTCCTACAATGTATTTTCATCAATCTTGAGGTATTTTCAGTTATGTCGAGCTACACAATTTCATATTTCTGTGTAAAAGAAACCCTAGTTTACATAAATGGCTTCAACTTCCAAGAAAACCCTAGAAAAAGAATTGTTTAAAGTCCAGCTAGTGCATAATGAAGTTAAGCAGCTTGATTTTTTCCCTATTCTTGAAGTGGCATACAAAAATGACTTAGCTGGAGCCCTTTCTTGCATACCCCCAAATGTTGTCATGGTTCAGGATGTAAGAAGATGTTACAATTGCAACATAGGAGCCCTAGGAGACATGGAAATTAGAGAAGTCTTTGAAAAGTTGTGTCTCGATGGAGTATTAAAAGATGAATACAAAATTGTTGAAAGGAAGGGTTTGACACAAGTTTTAAGTTTTTCTACCGTACTCAAGATAGAGTGGATCAGACCTGTATTGAGCAGAATTCATGATGGTAGTCTGTGCTTAGAAGATGTCCTTGTCAAACTAATAAAAAGAATAATTCATAGGGTAACTAGATATCCTACCCTAGATCAGCACAAGACCATGAGAAGTGAATCCAAGGAGGTCATTGAAAAGAATACAGGTGCTCAGTGTAACAAGAGAGGAATGACTATTCATACCATTCATGATCCTCTAGTTGGGTTTGCTATTAGAGTTATTGCCCAAAAATTCTACCAATCCAATAGACTCAACAATGTGCCATGTATAGTAGTAGATGTAGGTGATAAAATGGTGAAAATGGATCATACTTATGATCTTGTTGAACTACAACTACAACAGATAAATGAAAACCTAACAGCCCTAAGAAGGACAAAGGGTGCTCAATGTAAATTTGGAGCAATTTTGGTTTGTATATTCTTTTATGTTCAGAATGAATTTCCTTCTTTTGGCAAAGTGACATGGAGGAGCGATAGGACTATTATATCCCAAATAAATGAGTATATAGAACAAATGGGAGAAAATTTTGATACTCTGATGACAAGCTATTTTGAGGATTTCAAGAAATCCATGAAGCAAAGAGTGAGAATATCAGTTTCTTTTGTAGAAAAACATATTAATGATATATGTTTCTTAGTTGATATTGATTTCACCTACATTTAAGCTACAATTCCAAGGGTGAGATGGCTAATGCCATTTGGTTATGAAATCAATGTTGATGAAGCATCTGTAGCAATAACTACATTTTTGGCAGAAGAAATAGATAAGAGTGCCCCACATTTTAGCACTTATGATGTGGTAAGATCAAAAATAAATATGGAATTAAAAACTGCCTCCACATTGAAAAAGAAAGATAAATTGATGAAGAAAATTAAGAAGCAATTTGGTGAAGGGGTAGAGGCTAAAGCTGAATACAATGATGATGAAAATGATGATGAAGAGGATAAACAAGAGCAAGACCCAATGGAATTAACTCAAGGCCTAGTTGAAGACAAGGAGGAAGGTGCTAAGGAAGAGGAAACCAAGGAAGCACCAACCTAGGCCGAGCCAAAGAAAAGAAAGGAAAAAGATCAGCCTCCAGCTCAGCCCAAACCAAAAAAAGCTGCCATGCCATCACCCCAAAAGCCAACAACTAGAGCTACAACAAGGGCCTCTACTCAAAAAGCTAAAGAGAAAGCAACAAAGAAGAAACCAATCAAGAAGACACAAGATGAGCCTAGGAAAAGAAGAAGATATGTAGCTAAACCTAATACTGATGAAGAAGATCAATTTGAAAAGGTAAGTCATTCTTCAGTTGATACATTATGTACAAAGATTGGAAATGGAGATTTAAGCAATATAAATAAAGTTGATTTCAATAAGTTCACTAAAGAAGAATAGAATAGAATAGAGGAATTAGTTTATGGAATGATGGAATAATACAAAGTACACCCCTCTTGAACTAGATGGACAATTGCCAGGTGAACTGTCAAAAATTGAAGAAGACAGATGGCATTTTTGTTTAAGAATGGAAAAGGAGATGAGAGAAACAACCCTAGCAAGCATACTACCTAATTTAACTAAGGATCAAATAGAAAAAGTAGTCAAAAGGCACAATGCTAGGTTTACACCTAAATACAGGGCATTCTTCATTCTCCAAAACAAAATGGCAGATATTGTACAAAGAACAACCAAATCATGGAAGAAATTGTACAAAAAGATTGAAGATTTTCTTGAAGAAGAATACAAGGAAGAAGATTCTGCTCCACCAAAAGAAAGAAGAAAAAGGAGAGAAGAGAAGACAAAAGTAGAGCAAGATAGAGAAGAAAAGAAGGAAGAAGAAAAGAAACAAGAAGATGAGAAGAAGGAAGAAGAAAAGAAAGAAATAGAGTAGGAGACACAAAAGAAAATTGAAACAGCAATAGCTCAGGAAAAGCAACAACAAGATCAGAGTGTGCAAGACACACAAATGCTACCTTCTAGCCCTCCTCATGTACCCATCACACTTGCAGAAACAATAACTATACAGGATGTTCTTGACAATTCTGCTTAGAATATCAATCGATTAACTACAAAGGATCTCAAAAGAACCCTTGACCAATCTACGCAACAAGCAAGATTATATGCAGATCTAGTATTGGTCAATATGAATGAACTACAAAAACTAGTAGAAAACACAATTAGAGATAAGGTGAAACCACAAGAACCACCTTCCAACATCTCTACAACTACTGGTGGTCAACTTCAAATGCCAACAGTTATTTCAACAAGCATAGTTGATACCACAGTTCAAAACACAAGTGCAGCAGTAGACAAAGAAATAGAACAAATAGGAAAAACTATTACATCTGATCCTACAACACAAACACAAGGTGCACTTCCTATAATTACATTAACTGATCAAGGTAGACAACAGGAGGAGAAAATAGAAGAAACCCCTAAAGAGCAGGAGGCAATACAAACATTGATAAATTTGCCTACCTCGGGGACTCCTACACAAAAGCCTTTACAAATATCAGCACTAGGATCAAGCTCTACAAATATTGCAAGGGTACTTCACTATGGAGACCCTGAACTAGATGAGGAGATAGTCATATCGAGTTATGACTCAAAAAAAATAAACATTGATCAAATCAATAAGGTGCAAGAAGCACTAAATAGAAGAAAGAGGCAAGAAATACTCATAAAGGAGTATCAACAAAAGCAAACAATGCATGAAATTAAAGATATATTTATGGATGCTTTCAGTATTTAGTCACTAGATGAGTCAAAGCATATCATGGAACAATTATCAAATATTGTTGAACAGGTGACAAATGCAGACCTAGAAACAAATGCAAAACTCATGGAATGGTCTAAAAGAAAATTTCAAGGAAAATTTAATGAGAAAATATCCAGTGAAATAGCACTTTCTCAGATAGAATTGGTAAAGGTCATCGACAAAGTCAAAAAGGTACTTGAGAATATATTCTCATTATATAAAAAGTTGTGTGACTTTTCATATTTAACAACAAGAGACCAGCCAAAAGATAAGGAGCCTGAAAAGAAATTTGAATATTTCTAGCATGTAGCTACCTAAAGATCTACCTCAAAGTGAGAAGCATTTTACTCAGATGCTTCACACTCAGAAAGAGATAGTTGTATTAACAACTGAAGAGGCCACCATCAAGGCCAAACTATTATAGCTCCAATCTTCTATAACCCCACATTTGGAAATCCTCCATAAAGAACAAGTCTATGTTGAAACTATTCTCAAGAAAGACCCTAATCTTTCTACTTTAGAAGGACTTATTCATCTTGCTGCAGAGACTGCCCTCTAGCATAAATCATTGGAAATTGCTTTGCATAATTGGGATGTAGCTCTTAGGATGATTATGGAGGTAAACAACATATTTTTGGCAAAATATGGTCTTAACCCTTAAAACCCTTTGACATAAGTGTCAAAAAGGGGGAGATAATTAAAAAGGGGGAGACAAGATAATGGGGGAGATAAGACAACAAAGGTAGAGCATGATACAATCAACTCAAGGAGAGTTACAATACTTTTGAGGTATATATATTGTACATTAAAAATTTTGATTGAGGTTTAAAAAAAAAAAAAAAACCTCTGTATATACCAAGCAGATTAGTACATGTACTCATAAGGTTAGTTAAGTGTTTTTGTCACTCATGTCAGAGGGGGAGATTTTTAGTCTCAAAATGGTTTTTGACACTTGAGTGCCAACACACTTAATCACTTTCTACATTGGAGCTGAGTACACCATGTATGCCGAGCCACAACATGAGCCAAGTCAGAGAAGTTTTCAGATGCAGAGTGATCTTTATGTGCCGAGCAGCCTTCAAGTGCTCGAGTGAAGATTAGGTGCCAAGCATGATACAAGTACTGAGGGACATTTGAGTGTCGAGTCATAGATGATGCCGAGCAATATAGAAATACAGCAAGTGCCGAGTAAGCTAGTTTAATATAAGTGTCGAGCAACACAGAATGCACACATGATTTTGTAACATTACAAATTCAGATGTTAATCATTTTTATGGCCGACATATGATGAATCTCAAAGGATTAAAAGATAAGATTGAATCTTTTGTTTTTCCCATGCAATCAGCATGCATCCAATAAGAAAAATGGAGAAGGCAGGCAACTAATTGTAAATGTGCAAGGAATAAGCAGGAAATAGAGATTCAATATGGATCGTAGATCCATACCTAAGCCTAAGTCTTCTAATGTCTTTATAAGGAAGACAAAATCTCATTGAACCCTATGGTGGATGGATGAGGCTGTGCAAGGAAAACTAATTCTCAGAGTGAAGAGTATCAGATCACAGAGGATCAAGATCAAAAAAAAGCAGATCAAGTGCCTATATTCAGCAATCAAAGGATTGTAAGCTATCAAGTTTATTATACCTAATACTCTCCAACAATTGTATTAGAAAGAAAATCATATGGTAATAGGTTAGCTTAGCAGCTATTTTTTAAATCCTATAAATAGGTGATGAAATCCTTTAGTAGGGTAACACTTGTTCTAAAGTGTTTGAAATCCTTTAACCAGGTCACTATTGATACAGTGTAAAGCCTTTAATAGGGTAGGCCTTTAATAGGGCAAACCATCAGAAGTTGTTAAACCTTATTGCTGCAATAAATTTTTGTGGGTATCATCCCCACCCTAGTTTTACCTTCTTATTTATGGAGGGTTTCTGGGTTACCAAAATTTCAAGTGTTTTTTGGTGATGCTTATGTGTTTTTCATAATTTTTTAATATGTTTATATGCATGCAATCTACTTTTAGTTAAGAAAAAGTTTTAATGGTCAAAGCACAATACTTCTGATTCACCCCCCCCCCCCCCCTCTCAGAAGCATTATTCCTATTTGAATATTCCAACAGTGTTGATAGTATTAGTATTAGTTTTTGCTAATGTCCATCTTATAAAGACTCTTGAAGATATGACATCTTAACTAACTTACTTTTAGGTAACTTTTTAAGTATATTTTATCCATTCTCCCATTACAAATTATTAGAGCATAGTTCTTCCTCAATATTTTTAAAAATAAAGCTAAAATTACAATATTCATTAATGTATTATACTAAACTTCATGTGTATGTGTATGTATACATTTTATTGCATGGGGTATTAGTCAAACTTATTGATACATATCTCATGAGAGGTATTTCACATGAATCCATCACACGTAAGAATGATGATAAACTTAACATTCATTACATCTAGGTGATGCTCACAAGAATTAAACATCAAGTCTTCTTGAGAGGTCATCTATACTAATACTACTTTCATTCAAGCATGTTTAACTATGGAGTATTCCCTCACATCAAGCTCACATAGTTTCAACAAGTGTTTTCATTTAATGAATCATTCATTATCTCTAGTGCCCACTTTTTGGTTATCAATTGATAAATAAAAAATATGTTCCATACAATGTTAATATCACAATTGAATTTTTATATGTATATAGATACATAGATTTATACTTGTATACAAATATGCATACATATTCAAAGATCTAATTGTGTATTTTGAGAGTCAAAATCAATAAACCATATTTAATTAATAGTAGTTTGAACAAACTTATTTCCCATGAGAATGAATAATCCACTTAACACTAATCATTGTATTTCAATACTACTCATAAAGATAAAATAGTACATTTACTATTAAAAATTCCAACACCAAATCTACTTAACTTACAATTTTAGAATCCACTTAAATTACAAACCCATTTATAAAATATTGTACCTTATAAATTATTCTTTATTAAAACTTATTTAACTCATTAATATGTAAGAACTAACAAGTATGTTATACACTAAATGCATTGACCTACTATATAAACTAGAATAAAATCAGATTGGATGAAGTAGCCAAATTAAATGATGATATGAAATTAGAAGGATGCTAGCCATGTGTTGTTACATACAGGACTGCATGGCAGAAAGCTGGCTTGGCAACTAGTATATTGATTGATGTGCTTGGAGAGAGATGCAAGCCCAACGAAACTACTTATCCTACTCTTACTCAATGTATAGGCATTGAATGCATGACAAATGAGGCTACTATGAAGGTTCACAATGAACTAACCAGTAGAGGTACTATCGATGAATCATTTTTCATTTTAATCAATAACAAATGCATTTTCAAAACAAAAGATTATGCAAGTGACAGGGCTAACTGATAATCCATCATCTTCCCAGATTAAAGAAATCATAAATACATTTTCAAAAGAAATAACTTGGGAAGTTGAATTTAGGACACTTTATGATTCTCTATAGTTTCACTAAGTTTTCACATATAAATCTACAGGCATATTCAATGCAAGAGTTTGTGGTAAGGACCATGGTTGTATGTGCTATTCAGAAATTCTAATAAGCAAGCTAAATTGAAGATTCTCAATTAGATTCATATCTAATATGATTTGAACTTGTTTATAGTAATTAAGTATTCAGATCACATAAGTTGTAGGGTGATGTGCAAATTACAACATTGAAAATTATAAGTGGGTGTAATTGCTTGGGTAGAATCATACAAATTGAAAATGAAAAATGGGGCCAATTTTATGAGGCAAGTTTACAAGGGGTAGGATTTTAGGCATGATAATTATGGAATGCTAAACTTTTCTATAGGTCTTTAGTCTTTTGTATCTGAGGGAGTAATTTTTGGAAGTGAATAAACTCTGAGATTGGGTGAATTTCTTTACTTTATATTATAATTTTATATGACAATTTAATGCTAAATTTTATTTTCAGTTTGATTACATAATGTTGCATAGTTATTTGAAAGCATAAAAATAGTTTAACTCTAATCTCAACTAATTTTTGAGAAACAATTTCTTCCATAATATAATGAAATATTCTTTAGCAAACATTAAACAAGATTTAAGCAGTGATAGCACCTATACGGTAGAATATCAAACTATTTACCCATATTTTAAATGTGGAGAGAGTTCACCATTTTCATCATTGAGGCCATTATTTTGTCCAATGAGGCTAGTATTTCACAATAACTAAGACCCACAAAATGTTTTTCCTTCATCCTTATTGAATTTGTAAATGAGCTTCACCATTGGCAACTTCTTTAGGGCTTTAGCAATGTATTACATGTTTCCTTCTTCATTTTTTCATACAATTAAATTTTACAAACTTAATTATAACCTTTCTAAATAATGTTACCAAAAGACATAACACATGGTGTCATACTGTCCAAGTCTTAGTTACTTAGATGTCAATAATAACCATAGTAAGGTTGCATCATACAACTAGGTTTATTAACACGTCAAACCATAAACTTAAGTGCCAACACAAGTCATCACACATCACTATCATCAAGAACAAATCAAAGGTCAAAAAGTCCCCCTTTGTCCTTGATGAAAAAAAAAAACAATCTATGAAGAGAACCTGATAGTAACATTTTCATGAACTATAAACACAACATTAATCCATGATACTTCATACCAAATATAATAAAACAATATCAATTCCATCATGCTTGATACCAAATATCAGAAATAAAAAGAATCAAACTTGATACCACACATAATGACATTGATATCAACTTCATTATGTATGATATCAATTAAAATGAATCACAAAACTTTTCCAAAATATATGCCAAAACTATAACTATTTCTCTTGTATAATCATTAGCAAAATGCCAATTCAATAAAATCATTAACTTGTAACATTCCATTACTAGTAATCTATAACCTTCCATTAATATGATCATAGGAAATATACTATCAAATTGTGCATGATTTGGTCAATACCATGTATGTTGTCAAAAAGAAGAAGATCAAAGTTGACATGTAACTAAAAATTCATAGTCACAAATGCCATGTATGTAACCAAATACTTCCACTAGAAAATTCCATCCATGTAACCAAAAAATTTCATGTAAGAAAAAAAGTTTTTTCATCTCCCCATTTTTAACTAAAGGAAAAATATATTATTGACCAATTTTGACTTGAAATTTGAAGAAAACAGTAAAAGAAACATCCAACCAATCAAGCCATAGTCCCAATAAAGACTCTCACTAGATCTTATAAAATCCTAGAGTACTCGAAAGATATGTCATTTCAATCCCCAATATTGCATAGCCCCATCTCATAAGAGACTCATTTAGCTAGATAGTTGGCCACATTGTTCCATTCCTCCATTCCCTTGAGCCAAACCGAAAAGCTACACATCTCAAATTTTGATTAATCACCATAGCCAATTGCCAATTCATTCCCTCCACTTCCATCTTATTTAGATGAAAGTTGGATTCTTTATTTTTTAATTTTTTTAATCAATTTATATATGGAGGATTCAAAAATTTAAATATTGAAATTTATCAAAATAGTTAGATCAACATTCAACTAAATATAGTTAAATCAAAGTAGTGACCTATATTTTCCTTAAAGTTATAGCAATTTAATTTGATAAAGTAGTAAAGATAAAAATTTAATGGTTATATTTGACAATGAAATAAGCTTAAAATAATTTTAATGATTTCAAAATTAAAAATCTCATATATAAACATTAGCAAAATTAGAACTTTAAAATAAAAATAGTTGGTTGAAATAAAGAAAAAAGTTGAAGTGATTACAATGGTATAAGAGTCTTTCATGAAATGAAAATTCTAACTAATTAGATCTAGGAATTAAGGTTTATTTAAACTTTCCAATTCACCCTGCCTTTATTTAAAATTCTAACTTGCCAATTCACCTCACCTTTGTTCAGCTTCCCTCTCCTTGGGAACACTCCTAATTCACCCTTCATCCAACCAACTCTTGATTTCTATATTCAAGGATTCCCCTGATCCTTATAATGCCTCAATAACTTTCAAGCAACATAAATAAGGAGTTCCAACCCCTACCAAGCATCAGTTCTATCTCAATCTTCAAAACTGCCTTCAATAGGCCTACCCAATTAGCCCTGTCCTGCAAGTAATCTGTACTTTGCTCTCAAACTTCCCAAAAAACCTAGTAACCTATTCACCTTGTCAAATACCCTTTACTAATTTCTTGAAACCCTATGGATATCAATCCTTCAACCCTTAACTAGTGTATGTTTCTATGGCTGACCCTACATGCTTCTAGGCCTAATTAGCCCTCCATTTACAAATCAACCCTATCAAGGGTATATACTATGACCCTATAACTTTCAATAGTCCTTAGTTATGAAGAGAAAAAAAGGATTTTTTCATCCTTTGGGCCATGGAACCCTTGGTTACAACCCAACACACCATTCTTCTCCAATTCAAGCTTTTAACTAGGGCTTTCTCACAAATAACCCTACACTCACTTTCGGGATGCAGACTTCAATTTCTTTTCTTGATACATTCACTACTCCCTCGGCTACTACTCCTATGTCTTATAAAGAACTTACTTTTCTAGACATTTTCCCATCTAACTGACTCATAAAACTGAACCAAAGACTGCTTGGTTGCCAACTGTCCCTCATAATTGTCACATGACAGTAACAAACACTTTTTTAACAACACTCATTATTTGTTTTGTTATCCTTTGTGACAAGGACTTATAAAACCTTGTTTTTCATTCCTAGGGACTTCTAAAAGACTTTTAAAACAACCTTCACACCTTTTATAATCTCAACAAACCCATTCAAGCCTTATTTGGCTTATGTTGCCAACATTGGCAATTTAAAAGATCTTGCACTTTTAGTGCATTTTACACCAGTTAGAGCCTTATTACATTATGTAAACAATATTATTAATTGCCATCAACCTATAACTCTTCCCAGGACACTCTAGGACTTCAAATGACTTCACAATGACCCCTTACATCACATTGCCTATTCTTGGCAATACATTACAATTTGACAACTTTATGAAATTCCTTACATTTTGACTGCCTATTCTTTTAATCACAAATAATAACTAATTTATGTGCTTTTTCATGACTATGACTCATATAATTGTAATTTGTCTAGCACTATGATGTTGTTTAATATGTCTTGCTAAAGCTTGTAAATTTTGTTCCTTTTGCCATTTCATGTAATATGTCTTGCCTTGTAGCTTATATGTTTTGAAATTGCTGTTAGGTCTTGTAGCTTGTATAATTTGATTGTTGGAGAGCTTCTATAGCTAAGCAAGAAGGTCATTGCACAAGTTATAGCCGCGCACTTGGGTATGAAAATTGTATATTTTTTAATCTAATGTATATTTTAACTAGAATTTTAGCTTATATGTTTTGAAATTGCTTTTAGTGGCTTAATTTTGTAAGGTCTCTTGAAATAAGACCTTCAGATGGTTGGTCAAAGTTTTACAAATAATCTTATCCACAAATTTTCCTAGTGCAATTGACTGAATGTTATAAAAGGGGATTGGGTTAAATGTCTTAGGAATAAAGTCAAAGAAAGTATTTTTAAAATATTAAAGTATTTAGCTAGGTCTAAGAAGATTTTTGTACTTTCGACAGTTTTGCTTAGTTTTTGAAATTTGTAGACCAAAGTTTTCATAGCCCAATTTTTGCTTCCTGTGAAAAATGATCATGTCAGATAATATAAGTGAAGAACAAAATATGGAGACAATCGATAGATTGTGGTCTAACTTGAAAATAAAAGGTGATGGAAAATGTAACAATACCAAATATAACAATACCAAATATTCAAACTAACTAGCTTTAAACTCTAACATATTCTAACCTAAAACATCTTATTGGCCAATTAATACTAACTACCCTTTTTATTATTCATTCTATTTTAAATTAGAAGCCATTTGCTCCTAATGTCTTTAAAGCTAGTTTTAATAGCATTCCTATACTTAACCCAACATCATTACTAAGGATTTGCATAGTGTCCCTTAAGACTATCATCCTCTCATTTTATTAAAGTTTCTTTCTAATTTCTCTATAAATCTACTGTTGATTAATTTTTGAGATATGTGTATTTTGGATTGGTGGTGTGCCACATCAATGTCTCAAATCACACCTTGAGATCCATCATCATGTTGGATATTTACTATCTTCAATATTAGAATCTATAACATCTTTCCTTAACAGCTAGAACAATGAAAGATAAGATCATGGGTAATAATAACCTAACAAATTTTGTGATGAATCCTATCACCGAATGCCTTTAGCTAATTATATCCAATTCTCTCTAAGCACAAATATAAATCCAAAAGTACCAACTAACCAACTTACTTTGTCTACATCATACATTAAGTCTATTTTTATTTTATTTTAAATTTAAATTTATTTATTTTTTATATTTTTACTAAATTTTCTATCATAAATATAAATTCAACACCCACACACATGCCATAGTAACTAATTACAATTTTAAAAGTAATTACACTAAATTAATTCCTAACTAAAGTCATCATCATTACATCTCCAATATTATTAACTAATCTTATCTACAATTTAAAATTCCAATTATAAAAATAAGATTCTATAAATAACATGCATTTACTACATAGTATGCTACTACAATTTAAGACATACTTAAAAGCTAATGTCTAACCTCATAAAACAACTACAAAAAATTTTACAACCCACAAAATAAATTGATTATTTAACTCTATACTAACCTAGTACACTAACCATCCTATGTTACTAACCTAGCACTCTTACACTTCCCAAAAAAGTCAATGCCTATGTTTGAGGCATTTTGGGAGACAAGATAACGTGGAGAGGTGGAAGTCACGTGACTTCCCTCTCCCCAAGCACTTTCCAACTCCTCGTTTTCTTAAAACAATGCCTTTCTTTTTAATTGTCTAGGTGCCTAGAGGAGTACGTGGTCCCCTCCATGTCTTGGGCAGAGGCATTGCGCCTTCCTAGGCGATCAGACTACTGCTGTATGGAAATTAAGATATGAAGTGAAACAAGTGAAGTTTTAAAATAGACAATGTTTCCCTTTTTTTTTTATTAATTTATATCATGTCTTGGGATATATATATATCTATATATATATATATATATATATATATATATATATATATATATATATGATTATAAGTCACTATCAATCTTGTGGATTGATAAAGGCTTAGGTGATCACTTAGTATTGGACATATTACATCAATTCTCTACCACTTATAGGTCCAACTAGGAGTTCAAGTACATGTTCAACATTATTATATTAATCTATATTCTTGGAGAATTATTTTTTTCTTTCTCCCATACATTTTCCAGAGAGAAAATGTGCACATTCAGGTTTAGAGTTCTAGTGGTGAGTTTCATGATAAAGTTATTAGATTTAATTTTCCCTTCCATTTAAATCATAATATGATAATTTGCTTAAAGTCATTATCTACCATGCATATACAATGTTCCATTAACAATATAATGCTTTCTTGTGATAAACATAGGATTTTACAAGCCCATCACTTATGCTTCAAATTGAGACAACTATATCAACAGAAAAAAAAACTTCCTCACAATAATCTATGAAATTTTTCTAATAAGAAAGAATGTCTTATTACTTAACTTCTCCAGAATTACATCAAATATCTAATTGTGAAACTTACAATGACTTTTGCTAAATCTACCTTGCACAATGTTACAAGGATTATCCTATGTAAAGTCCTTGTGAGGCTTGGCTTTAACTAACAAGAAAAGTTCATATGTGTAGAAACTTGTGCATCAGATTTCAACATGTCTCCCTTTACAATCAATGTTTCTATATGAGAACATATTTCCATACAAGAACAACAGTATACAATTTTCTAATTGATTCCACAATCACAACTAAATACAATAGGAAGTAGCTTTCTTCTCTTTTAACCACATTACCAACTGACATATTCCTTCCACAATTATCCAATGGAACAATGATGCCGAGGTATTCTACTCTTCCATAACTCATGATCATATCTTAACAAGGAACACACATATACAACATTTTTCATTATTTCCTCTACATATACATTAGGTAACAATGATACTATCTCCTTTAATCACAATGAGACAACATGAGACCTTTCAAAATCATATGAAACATGATCATTGAAAGACATGAACACAGATCATCATGATCATTGAGAACATGAACAAGCTAGTGAATCCTCCTTCACAAAGGAGGGGCACAATGTCAAGTTTTCTCATCCATACATCAATCTGCAAGGTGGTCATTCCAAGCCATATCCATTGCTCCCTTGGGCACAAATCTGCAAATGCATCACAAAGAAAACAACAAGGACCATGGGTGCTTTCCACCCAACCATAGGCCTCCAAGGAGACCACCCCCGTGCTAGGGGAACAAGGCTCAAATCGGGTTTCACACATACATCACAAAATTTTGCATGAAGACACAACACAAAACACAATCAACACCCTCCCATGGCTTGCACAATGATTCACCATTGGAATCATAAAATGTTGGGTGAAGGTGGGCTCTTCAAGGAGGAGAAATTCATAAATATCATATTGCCAATACATTTTGCCTCTCAAGGCCACCACAACATAAACATATTACGACTGCATTGTCTCTCAACACCTTCAAAACAACCATCTTCTCCTCATCCACCAAACCTCCTTGTACCTCCCAAACAACAAGATTCATGGCCATGAAGGAGCCCATGCTCCATAATAACAACCTCATCATGAGGTAAAAACAAAATTTTCTTTCTCACCTGCAATGTCAAGCCCAACTTATGCCCTTCACCCAAGGCTTCTCTACCCTCCCAAGGGTGAGTGAAGCCTTCACACCCATAATCACAATCAACACTCACATTCAAACAAGAACAACAGCAAAACAAATGAAGAACAACAAAACAAAACCAAGAAAGGATCTCCAAAAGCACAAAACACATTCTCTTTCCATTCCACAAAAACAAAACCAATAAGGTGAACCAAGAAATTTACAAGAACATCACACATTCTCACATTGTCACAATACATGATCAATGCTCATAATGCAACAAGAACACCACACTTTCAAACAATACCCAAAAATCCATATCACAAGATTTACAATGCAAATTCATACTCTATAAATGAACTCTCACACTTGCAAATTTGTTTAACCATGCTAAAAGCAAGAAATGAGAAAGAAACAAGTTTTGAGACACCAACCTTGGTCCAAGCTATGGTAAGGATAGTTGTAGTAGAGCTCCCTTAATCTCCCTCCAAAACCTAATAGTCTCTAAAATTAGAGAGTGGGTAGACACCCCACTAGTTTGGTCAAGACCCTCTAATAAAGCCTTCTCACTAACTTATTTTAGCAAAAACACTAAGCCACTACTTCTTACAAACTTGTCTCCTCCAACTTTTCTATTTTTGACTAAGTGGGAACATGGATATGACAACTCCAAATTCGAATTGATGGAAGAATGCATGGGTAAAGGGGCTCCCTAGGCTATCTAGGCACTCACATGATCAAAAATAGGTCCCTGACATGATGTACTACCATATGGGTAACTTATTTTCACCTAAAAGACACTTAGGGACCACCTAATTACCCCTAAAAACCCTAGCTAAGTCCAAATTCGAATTTACTTTGATTAAGACTCCTCATGGCATTTTTTTCTATGTAAGGTTAACTTGGGTACAACATTGGGGTTAGGTTTAGATTATGTTACTTCTTGTCAAACCTTGAATGACATGGCATCTCTACATGGACAACACAAGTGTCAAATGACACACACAAAACAACACATTACATTAAAAGTGACTTAACTCCAATAATGCATGAACTAAGCTATTACACACATATAAATTCACATATACAAAATAAAACACATTACAATGAGGTTTGAATCTTTTTCACTGATTCAACCTTGGCTATGTCATGTTTGTAGTAGTTTGAGCCTTAATTCCCCTTTAAACCCATGGTCAAATTCTTGCACACTAAATTCAAGCATCAGTAGTCCAAGAAAATCATGTAAACAATAAGTACCTAAGTGAAATAATCTTTATCTCATTCAACATTAGACTTGCATATATTTCATCATCTCAAATTAACTGTCCCTTTCTTAATCATTTCAAATATAACCTTCAAAATATTAAAATATCAAACTTACATATCATATTCAACATTTGAGTTCCATACTTCATTCTTTTTAATTAAATTATTTTTTCTAATAATTTCCATGTAAAATGCTCAAAATACTATAACATCAAACTTTACTTATCATAACATGGTCAATTTAATATTATGAATAGCTTCATAGTCTATTTTTATCATTGTGACAAGATGTTGAATCCACAACTATTGAATTCCTAGGTATGCGGGTTAGGTCTCAATGCATAAAAAAATTTATTTATTTATTAACTCTAATTTCCACTTAAACATTACATTCTTACATTACAAGCATTTCTACCATTCAATTTCTATTAAAGAAATGCCAATAGCTTAAAACATGAATAGAATCATTAAATGCATCAATTAGGTCATAATATGTAGAAGTAATTGTGGATCATCAAAATGCAGATAACATAACCCTATAGTCTTAGAAGTGTATCAATACATAGGATTAAAAATCACTATAATACAATTATCTCATTGGTACTATGACGGATTGGGTGAGGCCTCACAGGGCATGACTATCATCCACTGGTAAGTTGTTCATTATATCATTTTAACAATTTATATACATATGAAATCACTTGATGATTAATTGATGATCATGGTTTATTTATGTTAATCAATTTTATATAGGTTGATCTCCCTAGGGAAGTACATGATGTGAACCACAACAATATGAAGAATGTGGTTTTTGAAGTGGAGGAACATGGAGGTGCGAATATCCAAGGTGAAGATAATGATCCCATGGAAGATGACGATCATGCACCAGAAAACACAATTGAAGATGATGATATAAATATATTGATCCATGACACATTTAATAGATGATGATGATAGCCTCAATGTACCTCTACTTGAGAAGGCATATGAGTCCCTATACAAAGACTCCCAAACAACTCTTCTCTCTGCTATATTGTTGTTGTTGAACTTGAAGGTTATGAATGGTTTATCCAACATAACAATGTCACGTATGTTAAGGTATGTCATATATGTCTTTATAGTTAACAAAGGGTGAATAATGTACCACTAATATTGTTGATATTAACAACTTATATTTTTTGCTATAGATTGATAGGCGAGTTTCTATTACCACCATAAAATATTTTACCTCGCTCATATCCAGAATTATTTGCTATTATGAAAGATATTGGAATGGAGTATGAAGCAATACATGCTTGTCCCAATGATCATATTATATATTATAAAGAACATGAATTTGCAACACAATTCCCTATATGTCATCTGAGTAGATATCGAACACATTGACTAACAAAAAAGGTCCCTCAAAAGGTTCTTCGTTAAATCCCCATTATTCCACTGATGCAACTATTATTCAGGTGTAGTAGCTTGGCTCAATTTATGGATTATCATGCACACAATAGAAGTTGAGATGACATTATTTGAATCCCTAGAGATGGTTTGACATTTATGCACATAGAGGAAAAGTGGCAACATTTCAAAAAAGAACCTCATAATCTCAGGCTTTCATTGGCAGTAGATGGTGTTAATCCATTTGGAGAGATGAGATCTGTTTACTCAGTGTGGCCTATTTTTGTTATCAACAATAACATTCCTTCATGGATGTCAATAAAGAGGGAGCACATTATGTTGGCAATAATTGTTCCAGGTATCTTATCATTTGATAGTTATTAATTTACATGTACTTAAAAATCTTGCAGTAAAATGGTCACAATAATTATGTAATGTTACTGTTCATTCAAGTAGGTAAATATCAAGTGAAAGATATGAATGTATATATTGAGCCTCTTATCAACGAGGTGGTGGAGTTATGAAATAGTGTCACTATGTATGATGTGTCTAGACCAATAGGACAAAGAAAATTTCAATTCCATGCAATACTTGCATGGAAAATACATGATGCCCCATGGCTAACACATTTTTGTGGTATGTTATATTGAATTCAAGTTGCACACGATAATTCTAATTATAAAAGTCAACATATTTAATAATCCAATTATATCATTATCTTGTAAGTCTTCAAACAAAGGGAAAATTTGCATGTCTAGTTTGTGATCCAAAGATGAAATCTCGTCATTCAAAAAGTTTAAGGTGTTTGATGAGTATAGACACTTCCTCCACAGGAATCATAAGTATCAAAGTACGGAAAAGCATCTTTTCAATGGGAAAGAAGAGACTACATCAAAGCCACGAAGAATGACACCTCACCTATGGAAGTTAGAATATAATAGGATTAATCATTGAGGTAATGTCATTCCACCTAATGGTTTATGTTTGTAATTTATATATTTCTATTGTGATTTTTGTTTACTAATTGTGTAATTTTTATTGTGAAGGTTGTCAAGGCAGTACTAACAACCTTCCAAAGGGACTAAAAAGCTATCCCAAAAACTTTAGTAGGTTGCCCTACTATGAGCACTTACAAATTGTGCATTTGTTTGATACTATGCATATTGGAAAGAATATAACAGAGACATTGTGGAAAATATTGGATGGAAGGCATGACAAAGAAAAATTTGTCAAAATTTGTAATGACATTCATGAATCCAATCATGCATTGAAGAATTTCATTCACTCAAATAGCAATAGAAATCAAATTAATATAAGTGCCCTTCCTTGGTTATTAACGAAGCAGCAAAGTGATGCCATAAAAGAATTCATATGAAAAATTTGATTTTCGATAGGATTTGCTACGAATATAAACAATCTCATTTTTAAAAAATTGAATTTGGGCCAGGGCTCAAAACGCATGATTGGCATACTTTCATCAAGGTAAGTTATGTTCTTCTATATTTACAATATATTCATAAACTACGTGTACTATTCATTATGTTCTATTAGAAAACAATGAAATGATTGGTTTATAATTATTGTAGTACATGCTTCCTCTATCTCTCCCAGAGCACTTCAACAATAACATCAAACAAGTGATATACGATCTTGGAAAATACATGAGGTAAGTAGTAATATCTGTTCAATTTGTTGTATATATTTATTATATTTGCAATTTGTTTTTCTTTCTATGTAATCTATTGTATATTATTTTGTAAAGTCTCATATCTATATATTTTTTGTGACTTGAATCTCTTAATGTAGGTGGTTGTCATCTAAAGAAATCCATAAAGAAGATATAAACTATTGGAAGAGAAGAATTGCTCATTTACTGTGTGAAATGCAAAAGTGTCTACCTCCAACTTTTTTCAATGCAAAGGAACACTACCTCATACACCTAGTTGAGGAGATTGAATTGTGTGGACCTGTACACACTAGGTCAATGTGGATGGTTGAGAGGCACTTGAAATCTTTGAAGGCTTTGGTTCATCAAAGAGCACATCCCGAGGGTTCAATAGTAGAGGGATATATGGTATACCAAACTATGGTGTACATTATTGAATATCTTCCTAAGTTTGCATCAAATATTCATGTAGATTGCATTTGGGATCTTGAGCCTTTTAAAAAATTAGAAGGGAAGTACTTGATTGGGAAAGGTACATTGACAAAAGTGAGAGGTAATAAATTATTTCTTAATCTTCAAAATAAATCGGTTGTAAGTTGTCTATTTTTTTTTTGTACAAGTGCTCGAGAGTGGGATGCACTACATTTGTATATTGCAAATAATTTTGATTGGATGATGATATGGATTGAACGATGTCAACATTTTGGTCACACATTAACATGGGAAGGTGTAACTTCATTGGTTAAAGAAGCTCATCGTAGTGGAGATTCCAATGTTATGCAAAGGGAAATAGATTTAGCATCTGGTTTAAGAGATTTTTAGGTATGTACAAATTTATTAATCACCCATATATTTATCAACTCACAATACAATAATTTTGACATGTTTCACATATTATTGCAGGTTAAACACCACAAGGATATGTTCTATAATGGTCAAAAATTTTGCATCAAAGTGTTGGATGACATGAAGAAAACTTGTGATTCAGGAATAATTACAGTCTTTCAAGTGACTAATATTTTATCTAGAAATGACTTACATCCTCGAGAGTCTAGAAATTAATACTATGGCATTTTGGATGATATACTTGAGTGTGATTTTAGTTCCTTCAAATTAGCACTCTTCGTTGTCAAATGGTATAGGCTACGACTTAATCCAAATGATCCTGATAGAACTTTTATTAAACATGATAATGGATTTACAATGGTTAATACAATTTTGTTTGAACCAGTTGGGGATGAGCCATATGTTCTTCCAAGCCAATGTGAGTAGGTATTTTACTCAAAGGTTCTGCATAATTTGGGTTGGTCATTTGTTGTTAGGCATGAACCGAGAAGAAGGCCAATAATGTATAATGTAATGGAAGAAGAAGATATCAAAGAAGTAGAAGATGATGTAGATGGTGATCACGATTGACAATTATTGGATGATGTTTATGACACAAATTTTCATGAAGAAGAAGAAGAAGATGATGATGATGCTACTACTGATGATGATGTTGATTTTGATGATGAATTTTGTTGATGATGATGATGATGATAACAACGATGACGATGATGATGACGATGGCGAGGATGATGATGATGATGATGATGATGATGACTAGGAGGATGATGATGATGATGATGACAATGATGAGGATGATGATGATGAAATTTAGAGGTATGCCATCAATCCTTAATCTATTTAATATTCATTTCTTGATGGAAATATATTTGTCTTATATATATGGTTACATAGTTTATTCATTATCTATTTAAAAGCTACAAGTTTCAACTACAAATAGAATACTACTAATCTAAATTAAATATTAACCTAAATTAATTAAATAAAACTATTTAAAACACATATTGATGCGTGAATGTATTGAGCCTTATTTTCTTTTAGGTCAAAAGCATTTGTAAGTGTTTAGTTTAGAAAAGGGAATTCATTAAATATCTATAAAAGGGAGTTGTACCTAGAATAAAATCCATAGGGAAAACATAATATAAGTGCTTATCCAATTTTTTGGTTAATAATTCTACATCTATAGGTGATGCAGAGACCCTAGGTGGACTTGCAATCATTCATAAAAAGAGGGACTTCCATAGTGTTCTCACAACACCAACCAAGCATCTTTATAAGATCCCTCTCCTTGATCCAAGCCAACTCCATAACCTATCAGAGTGCACACCAAATCCTTATGCCACCGTAGGTTCTACATCTTTGGAATAATCCCATGAATGTCCCTCAGTCCATCCAATGGATTCATCCAAGCAATCTAATCAATAAACTATCAAATGCTCACAATGCCTCAATAGGAGCCAAACTTGACTTCATCTTAACTAGGTGTTTCCTCTGCCCCCACACACATCAAAAAACTTCAAATAGCATGTCCCCAAGGTGGCTAAGCCCTCAACTCATCAACTAATACAAAAACCCAGTTTTAGCCCTTCACTAGGCCTACTTCCCTAGTAGGCTTATAATGTGAGCCTAATTTAAGTGTTATATTGTGTACCTTTTAATGTTTTTAATTTTAATGTGATGCTTATGATGGATGTGATTATGATTATGATGTGATTATGCTCACGATAATTGAATTACATTTTTAGGAAGCTGAACCCCTTTTAGGAGCATCCCTCACAGTCTCATGGATCGACAGGTATAAGTCAATACTCCTTATAGACAGTCTATTTAATACACTTATCAATAGTAAGATTGATGTCTTCTAAGATCTCTCCCATTTGTAGGTACCATCGAATAGGTATTTGTTAGAAGTGTCTTCGTCGAGTGTGGGAAATATAGGAATAGAAGAGGAAAGTGAGACATGCAATTTATCTAGAATAGGGAGATTAACTAGAGGTCAAAGGACTAGAAGGAAATTCAATAAATGCATGAAATTTTTCCTTGCTCAAGGGGGGTCATGTTCTTATGATGATAAGATGGAAGGCAACATTGAGGTTCCCTTGAGGTACCAACATCTACAGAAACATTGGGTACCTAAGGAACTTCCTCCAATAAACATTGATTTTTGTGTTAACGAGAGGATATATCGCATAGCACTATCATCATTACATGGCTTGTGTCTATTTTCTATGGATGGCATAAAGGTTTCTTACAACAAAGTTTTTGAATTAATGGAGTATGTTGGACCATGTTACGATTACAAAAGTTGGATGCATATTGTTCAATATAAAAAAGGTATGCGTAGGTATGCCCTCTCAAAAAATTATATACAATAGCAAGACAATAATCAAAGTAAAAGTGTGGCTATATACATTGATGGAAGGGCAAAAGAAATAGGGAATATTGTGGGTTTTATAAATAGTACATGACCTGGGTCAACTATAAAGCAACCCAATTGCATGTTTGAGGTGCGCGAGGGAAATCGTATATTCATCTGTGTGATAAAATCAATACATGCAGGGGAAGAGCTTCTTATTGATTACAATTTGAACTGCATAGATACAAATGAGGCTACTGTCATTGGGGTGGTACATACTATTAAACCAACTTCTAGTCAATGACTCCAACATACCATTTAGTCAATAAATTGTTGGTTAACATTTTTATACTTGATCTTTGACATAGGGGCACAATATGGAGCAACTACCTAGAGGGGATGCTGGCAATGTTCCCGGCTCATCTACACATGAGCAGGTAAAACTCATTGTAATTGTGCAAACTAGATAGAAGAAAAAAGTTATTTTTTTAATGTTGTTTTCTTCATTTTTTTGGAGTATTTTTGATAATACTAATACTATTGTTGTCACAAAGGGCCAGTGGTTGGAGGGAGGGAAAGGAACCTGCAGTCCCTTAGCAGCCCCACCCTAAGGAGGACCCTTTCTATATTGATTTAGTAGAGACTGATGACCCGATCATTTTGATTAAAAAGTTGCTAAAGAAAATTGGCAAAGAAATTATACATTTGGCAACCATAAAGCAACCTACTCAAGAAATAAAAGATAGAGGATTTGAATTGTTGCACACTTCTGAAACCTTAAAAGTAAATATTAATGAAAATTTTAATTATAACAAGAGTTCAATAATAGTTTTTATGTTATGCTCTTTTAGGGAATTAATTAAAATATGGATTTGTTGTCTTTATAGAGTTTTTTGCATGATTTTGAGCCCCATTCCCATGATGAGGGTGTTGCAGGTGGTTCAAGTAGATCGCATGTTCCATTCCCCACTTGTGTTTTCCATTGAATATATATAGGAATGATCATAATCATTGACATACATGCTCGAACAATCCTTTTTTTAATGCTCTAACAATCTTGTCCATGCTAGTCCATGAGTTCTATATTTATGCATGCTCTAACAATTTTATTCTTTAGCTTCAAATCAATTGAATCCTATGATGATGCCCCGTCCATCTAGGACAGCCACAAATCTCTTTCTGACTGCTAAGTTGACAACACACAGCTTATAGGCATCAACTATTGCACCATCTACTAGTACAGAAATCCCTCTTTTTCTCTCTTATGACAACAACAAACAGTTTTTTTTTACAACTTTTGAACATCAATTATCATTTGTTCTATTATACTTCATGACAAAGACTATGAAACTTATGAAACTTTTTGCAATAGGAGCTACAACATCATTTCCTGGATGTTCCTATGTTCCTAGTACAAGAATGGTGAAGGATGTTATATTAATCGTCAGCGATGATGAAGGCATTCCATTAAAAGTAGCCAAAGTTCCAGGTACTTTAAAGTTATTATTATTCTATAGTGATATAATAGTAATTTAGTTTTTGATCACTCTTCATCGACTAATGATCCCATGATTGTTTTGTAGGGAATGATGTTTTTTGGAGAAAACTTGGTGATGAGTGTTTGTGAATATTCAGGCCCACGCTGCATACCTAGTGGAACATCATATCCTAACTAAAACCCCAAACTACTATTTTGATTTCATATCATTGCTAGAATAGTTTTCCTTTTCATCCATTTCTTGAACTATATTAAAGGTAACTTCACTTCATTTATGAGTCTAACATGTTTTTTTTTTACTTAAAAGGTGGAATAACTAAGACAAACTGTTGAAGGATGATCTTATAGAGAGCATGACCCAACTCTTTGGACCTCGTGCATTTGAGAGAAACAAGCTCCTTGAAAATTTTGGTTTATGTTTGAAGTATATTAGTGACAAGTACAGAAAAAAATTATGGGATAACCCCAAGTACGAGCGTCCACCCTATGTTCCTGAGGCTGAGTGGCAGGCTCTAATTTTGGATGGAAAGTATAAAGCTGAGAAGAAAAATAATATTACACCAGTAGAGAGTAGAACAAGGTATGTGATACTATTGAGAATTTAATTATTTACTAATTAACCTCTATATTTATACTATCTAACATATTTAAAACTTTTCATAGATTGCCTGACACATCAAAGGCAACAAAGGCAAGACTAGAAAAGAACGAGACACACAAGCTTAGCTCTAGTGGTTTTTCAAAACTTCAAGCACGAGTTGTAAGTATTAGTAAATGAAAAATTGTATCTAATTTTTTATATAATATGATGGGAAATGCTAGGATAGACTAGCTTGTCTATTCTCCTGATCCTCAACTTGGATCTTAGTGTTCCTCCACACCAATATATGATGCAGAGTAACACACTTTGGAAGCACCAACAAACTCCTAGCACCTTGGAACAACTAAGAAATTCAAGTTATCACCCCAATCCTTTATTCTCCACAAGAACATTCAAGGCTCGATTCACCTTCAAACAAGGAACTAATCTGCTATTACAACTGCTCCTTTAATTCATGGACCCAACTCATCACATAAGGTTGCATACTAGTTACTTCTCCCTTGTACCATTTAAGGCCTCATACACCCAACCTTGACACCAAGTGTTTTGGACAACTCCAACCCTCTAACATAAATGGAAACCAAAACAAACATCAACACAACCCAAAAAAAATAAGGTCTAAGGCAAACTTGTTGTTACTAGTCATAGGGAAGATTGCAGCACCTGACCTTTATTCTACACACCCAACCAAGAGTGCAATTGGATCCTCTAGGACTCCCAAACACCAAAGATAGTTTAGAAAAACTCCAACATGACCAAAATAAGGTGTAACAAGGGTTGGAAACCCTGCTAACTATTTACCATTTCCTTTTGATATTTTAACTACCCTCCATTGGTTGATGAAACAATGCAAGTAAAATTCACCATACCATGCAAAAATGTAGGGCTCAAAGTTCAAGAGATGCCTCATAGAAGAGGATAAGAGAATTGGATTCCAACAAGGCTATAGAGCTGTGGCTGAATAGCTACGAGCTGAAATCAGTGTGGAAGGTTCTAATAATGATGCATCTGAGCCACAGGTAAATAAGCTAAATGAAATTTATTTCAAATTGAATACTTTACCAATTAGTCTATTTGATGTTAAGTTCCAATATACAGTTAGTATATCTATTTTATGCAAGCAGTGATGACAATGTGTAGGATGTTGGAATGCAACCTAACAATCCTTCTACATAATCTATGGATGCTAAAGGTTCACATGATGTGCATCCTAGTGGTGGAGGTATACATTTTCTATTAAATGTTTTATATGTAATTACAATTGGTGTTTGGATTAATGTAACATTTTTTATAGCAGCTGTAGAGGATCGAGGGGTCAATGTTCATGAGCATGTTGACATTGAGTCCAGACAAAATGATGTAGTTAGATCAGGTAAAGAGCGCCACAATTATGTTATTTAAAATAATTAAATACTTGTAACAATTATAATAAATTATTTTTAATTTAACCCTTTTATTTGTTATTGTAGAGGACCCCCCTTTGCAAAAGCATAGGAATTTGAGATCATCAAGAATAGAGAACACAACAACCGATGAGGGGGGAATTGATGATGACACTGATGCTCCTCTTAGAGCTTACATAGAAAAAAGAAATAGAAAGAAAAAAAATAAATGATTGTCATCTACATACCTTAATTGATAATGATTGAATTTTATGTCTCAATGAATTTAATTATGTGCTAATGAATGCTCATGAATTATGTGTTAATGCAGAATATTGATGAATGTTGCATGTTAATGAATCTAATGTGTTAATGAATGTTATCATGTGATATTGATTTAATGTTACATTTTATTAATGGTTGAAAGAATTAATGAATGTTAGATGTTCATGAGGAATGTAGAGTTATGTTAGTGGGAGGGGGGTGGGGCCAAATGAGCTTCCACATTCACATGGTTGGCCCTATTTAGTAGAGAATATTAAAATATTCTTGAAACAAAGTGAAGCTCAATAAGATACTAAATATTTCTCTATTTTGTCCTATTTTTAGACTATTGTCCTATGCATCTAAGGCTTCATGTTTTGAACTGTCATGAAGTTCTAAACTTGTAGCTTTTTTATTGCATCCTTGGATCTTAGCACTGTCTTGGGATTGTGTTATCACCAATTATATGATTATCATAAATAATTAAGGAAACAATGAGTCCCTATGTTTCATTGGATCTCATGCAATGATAGAAAGGCAATGAGAGTGTAGATACTTGTGATGCCAACCACATTCATATATAAATGTATCTATCATATTATTTCCTTTAGAGAAAAAATCAATAATGATGCCAACCAAACCAAAATGTATCAATCGAATCTGCCTGGTCTCACATTCATTGGCACATAAGAGTAATTATTGCTCTTTAAATGCAAGACAAAGGATAATTAAAGTTTTGTTTTATTTTAAACTGGTCCTCCAAATCTTTCTTGAAGTCAACAAATGCCAATTCACGTTGAACTTCTGTTTAGTCTACTCACAAACTTTTGATTACTTTTCTAAACCATTTGTGCATTTATAATTTACTCTTCATCCTTTTTTCGAGACATTTTGAAGTTTAAATTTTTGTTGAGAAATGAAAAACAGGTGGTAGTTTTACTGTGACTATATAATTGATATAGCAAAATGCCATTTGAAAAGAAAGAATGTATAACATACCACACTTCTTTGCGAGGAGTCTTCATTTCTTCTTCATAGATCTTATACCATAAAAGCTCTGATACCATCTTAAAAATGGTAGAGTCAAGATAGATAGAATGTGGTCAAACCATTGATTCAAATGGATTGATTTTACAATGGTGTGCATTGGCTATATAAAGCCATTATTTGCCATATGACTACCAAAACTCCCTTACAAGAAATTAACTTCCCAGCAACTAACAATTTATTCAATTTTTTATTAATCTAAACTATAAACTAAAAATTAGCCTACATTAATTTAATATTCTCCAACAGTTTTTGCAATATGTGAGAAGCCTTATTTGAGTGTCACTAGATCTGATGTTATCTATGAGCTCTCCATCCAATATCATTAGGCTGAAAAGGAATTCTAAGATATGCGAATAACACTATCATATTTAGAAACCTGATGATAGCTACCCAACTTCAATTGGGTTAGTGACATTGTTTTTAAACTCTATTTTAGACTATGAATTTATTTAGCAATAGAGGATATAGATGGATAGCAAGAAAACTATTCCATGTGTCATCATCTAATATTTTTCTCATGCACTATATAAAAGAAGCCAGTTGTTAACATTCTCAACTATTCTATAGGGATTGTTAAGGAGTTAGAAATGTTTAAAAGGCTACAGAATAGTGAAGCTATTTATCACACTTGAACCACAAAAGGTGGTTCATTCTATGCATTCTTTAGTAAGACATCATTTTTCAATAATGAGCTGATTCTAAAATAAAATGATGCTATCACTCCACTGTATCTGGTTTTTCACATTGTTGCTTTACACAATATTTTAGGAGTCATGGCAATTAGTTATTTAGCAAGGCAGTTAATATCATCACATAGATTGATGAACCTTAAAGAACATAACAATAGATCTAAAAGCATAAACTGTGTAGACCATTTAACTTCTATCTGTACTTATTCAGATCCATCAAATTTTTAACTTGTTTCATTGGTAGGTTCCTGCACTTCATGGTATTGATATTTCTAAAATAGTGGCATCTCAAAATGCAGTTTTTGAGCAAAATATCTCATCTCTTTGGGGCAGTGGAGAGTGGTGGATGCTTCTTGCAGCTCAAAGCATAACTATAGGAACTGTGATGGTCCGTTGGGTGTGCAAGTATTCTGATCTCGTCATGGCCACAGGATGGGTATGTTTCAAAGCTATACCAATAAAATCATCTGTATACTTAAAAATCTATAGAACTTTCAAGCTATGTGGATTTATGATCTAATAATTTTTACATAATTTTTAACACCTTTGATTATGTTGTCTTTTTTTGTTTTGATAAAATTATAAGATATGGAAAAACCAATAAAAAATTGAATTGTTAAAGCTTTGCCTCGATTAAATATAATTGTAGCTTAGAAATAAATTTGTCTTAAAGGATCACTTTTGCTACACTTAAGGTACTTGGGAAAAAAAAATACTATGGGATTATAATTTATATATAATGTTGAATGTAATGGGACTACTCAAGCCCAATAGAAACTCTACATTGAATTTGTTTACTAAGATTTTTTTCCTTAAGAATTGTGAGGATAAGAATGTGACTATTGCAAACCTCCTAGAAGAGCTCCCTATTCTTATAGTTAACACCTGATGGTTATTATCATTCTCTGACTAGCATTCACTTACTCTCAGCATCATAATACTATAATTTTATGGGATGCATGATGCTTCTCTTTGGGGTCTTTGACCCCCTAACTAGAGGGAAATACACGTCCATGAATATACGTGCATTTATAGTGTAGTTCATGTTAGAGAGAGGCTTTCCCATCATCCAAGCTGACCTTGCATGATGTCAACATTTATCTACATAAAAAATCAAATATGGATATATACATAAATATCAATGTTTTTGTTATCTTTTTAGCTTATTACTATTTCTATTTTTATTCTGGATATATTTCATATAGTTTTAAGCATGGAAATTTTCATATGCATTACATTAATGCCAAGTCTAATGGTGATTACTATATGAGAAGTTAGAATTATAGAGTTAAACATTTTGTACCATTGGTATGAAAGGCCTTACACACATAAACTAGTGGTAAATAACCAACACAAGCCATTGGACATGGTATGTCAGGAAATTGCTTCACATCATCTTGTTTATGAAGTAGCATAATTTTTTCCATGATGCATAGGTTGAGTCCTACCATATAATAGATCCTTTGTTTGATATGATGTAAGTTTCAACAATGCATGAATTTAGGTTATTTAGTATTCACGTGGGTTTTTAGGTTAGCTATATAGTTGTTGACAAACAAATTTAGTATTAGAATATGTTGATATCATCATATTCGACCCATACAGAAAAATGATTATATTTTGTTTCAATCTTAACAATTTTATAATTAATTTTTATAAATGTAAACAGGGTTGTCCACTCGTAGAGCAGTTCTCTAGCTAGGTACAGGGAGGTCAAAATCTAGAGGGGGTGGCTTTTGGAAGGGATGGTGAGCTTTTGAAAGGAACACTTAGATTTTTTTTTTCAAGGCTCCCTTCATAGAACTTGGTTGGTTTTTTTTCCATGTGGAATATTTCTTGCCTCTTGAGGAAGCATATACCATCATGGCGTACCCATCTATGCATAAATAGACATTGGTAAGAAAGAGTTTGGGGTAAGAATTGACATGTTAGCTAAGGTGAAGGGATTGATGATTGTAGACATTGGGTAATCATTGTAACTCATTTTCTTGTGCCTAACTAAGAATTTTAATTACACCTATGGATTTTCATTGCACTGCAGGATGTATTGTGCAGAGCATTTTACCACAGCGAGTCAAAGATGGGCAGCAAGTAATTTCTTCAGAAGGGGGCCTTTAGAGTTTCTTCACAAGTAATTTCAAATCTATGTAAGACTTAATTGAATCTCATTCTTATTTGAGCAGTGTTAATTGGTAATATTTGGGCATTTTCTTAGTCTATCCATGCTATTTCTAATACCAACATCTAGAATATCCCATTTGAAAGTGATTAGAGAGGTTATACAGGAGTACCAAAATCTAATTAAAGGTTTGATCAGTCATGATGCATAGTTCTATAATTCTCAAGGAGGTTGAAGATAAATCTGGTATGAAGATGGATTGAAGATAATAAGTACCCAAATTTCTAGTTGATTAGGAAGAAATGAAAAATCAAAAGAGTCCATAAAGAGATTGACCTTATTAATGATATTTAGTAGCAGTCTGGTTAGATACATGTAAACCCAAATATGGAAAATCTAGTATTTAGAATGGCATTTCTCTTTCAAAAATGTTATAACTGAATATCTAATTAACATACATTTAAAATCTCTCTAGAAATGTAAAACATTAGAAATTGAAGAAATTGAAAAAGGATAACTAACATGGGATCTGTGTTTTTGATCGGCTACTGTTGGCTCAATATGCGCAGGTATTGACCCATTTAGGAATCTTATATTTGATTTAATTTATTATAAATTGTTGACCAAATTTCTAATCCCCCATTATTATTTATTTGCAATCTATGAGGTTTTTCACATATTTCCTAACTTTTATACACTTGATGGTGTGATGTCCTTTAACACAGTGAAAACCACAAAAGTCATTTTCATTGTACCATGTGGCCTTAGGTTAACTAATGTCTAATGTTTGGGTCTACGGATAGATAATGAGGTTGTCTTTGATGAATTTGTTAAAAATGACATCAAGTGGTTCCTCTAAGGGAGTATAGACTCTATTTGGCTTATTATGGATACATGGCCTTTACCCAAGTACAAATATTATGGAATTCATTTGATTTTCTAGTTATTGGTGTAATGATATATGCACCTCTTTTGATATTGTTTTTGTTGAGGTTCTTGATATGGTTGTTGATAAATCATGGTTTATTTTTTATAGGTTGTTTCTGCTAGAATGTTTGTTGATAAGGTGGGTTTGATGTGTTAGGCATTACGATAACCACATTGACATGTCATTTATCTATGGATCCATCAACTCTCTCTTTTTCAGTATCATGTTTTATCATTTGAGTGACCCCACTCTTATGTGTTTTCCTTATATATATTTACGACTCCATTGTCAATAAGTCCTTGATCTAGGCCCATGCCTTTCTCTTTGATGTGTTTTTACATTTACAAGTAGCTAATGTACATATGATGTATGAGCTTAGGGTGTATGTTGCTGATGAACATCTTGATGAGATGTCATTCTAGTAAGGTGTGAGATATTCATGTTGTGAGGGTTTTACATCTATGTAAGAAGTCAATGCTTCTTTAACCTCTTTTCTATTTTGTGTAGGCTAAATCCATTATTGTTAGTTATGTTTCAACATGGTGAGCATATTGTGCAACACAGACTTTTAAAAGTTATGTAAATGTATTTACAATCCCATAAGGTATCTAATAGAATCACTTAAGGGTAAGGCCCCCAAGGCTTCTTGGGAAGAGGCGTATAAGAAAAATGCCATTGTAGACCACCTCCTAGAAATACATGTTAAATTCTTTCATGTGTGACTAGATCCCCCTCCCCCTTGAAATTGTCAAATTTTTGGATTTAAAAGTATTTGGAGAAGCATTTCATTGCTATAGCTTTGTTGAATGGATATGGGTATACACTTTCAAACATGAAGACTTTAGAATCTATTCTATCCTTTAGTGCTTTGAGGATGTTGTTCATCTCTTGCCACTCTAGGTTTACAAGTGTTGTAGTTGGTGCCCCCAATATTGGTGCCCTCAATGCATGGTATGTATTTGATGCAGTAGGTGAGTATTGCAGTGGGTGAAATGTTGATTTCCTTGTTACCTAGATAGGGGTTGGAAGTTATTGAAGTGGTGGGTGGACATAATGTTGCACTTGTAGGGTGAATTGCTTCTAGTATTGTAGATGTTTCTATGGAGGATAGTTGTTTGATTATTTTATAAGTGGGTGACCTTTTGATTGTGCTTGTATATGTTGATGTTGTGATTACATTTATTATGGTTGTGGGGGTTGATATGTCAGTGAAATGGTTTAGGAAGCCACATTCTACCCAACATAGAATGAATGTGCTCCTACATAAGAGGGTACTTGGGTGTTAAATGGCACAAAGTAATTTATATAAGGGACTTCCCCCATTTTTGGTTGTTGCTATGGTAGCATGTGTTGGTTATTTTCTAGGAGAGGCATGGAAAAATAATCGGTATTGGGTAAAAAATGATTTGTTCATGGAAGGGTTCAGTGTCGTTGTTGTACTTGGAATATTAGCATGAAAGGATTTCTACTTGGGAGGGTTTTCGCCTTCCCTTTTGGTTGTGGTAATCCCCATGGGCCAAGTGGAAAAAATGACATTGATAAGGATTTTATTTCTCAGTTGGTTCATGAAAACCTCTAAGATTGATGCAATAGGTCTCAATTCATTCATCTATTAGGGAGGTGGCTCAGATATCACTAGGATGGTCTATGGACTAAGTTTTGTGCTTTCCACACCAATACTAGGATTTAATTGCATGTCTTTCTTGTTCATTTTATTTTTGTTTTGATGTGTGGTGGGTGGCATGAAATGATGATGCACCTAAGGGTGGTATGCAAGATGATGTGATAGGAATTGCAAAGTGCAAGATGAGTTCTAAGACCTTTTAAAGATGAGATAACATATAATCTATGATGCAAAGTATTTATTGAGATCTAAAGACTTCTGAAAAATGCAAAGGAATGAACATGTGGTAATACAAAGGATCATGGTGGAGGATTCTATCCCAAGGGATAAAAATATGATGAGATGTGTGAAAAGTGTGTGAGGAAGAAGAAGGATCTAATTGTAATAGCTCATGCTACAACAACTCCACTTTTTGTCTTATGTTATCAATTTATTCAATTTATTGGGATTTAGACTTTCATAAAACATCCATGATGATATTCACTATAATGGAGATAGGAAGGATGTAAAATTTGGATGCTCTTGTATGAATTAGGAAAGATGGAAAATATGGACATTCGCATATGAGTTTTTGATTCTCTTCATCTTTAAATTTTAAATCTTGTGTGTGTGTGGAGTAACATGATACCAAATTATCATCTATTGCATGTCATAAGATCCTAGATATATCTGATTTTAGGCTCGATTCTAGAAAAAAGAAGTGTAAGAGTGCATAATGTCAATATCTTGCAAATCCTATAGCACATATGGAAATACTTGAAGCTTATGTTACACTTTTGGAAATTGTATAGAATAGATTCTAGAACCATCAACCTTGATTATATTCAGCAAACAACTTAATCTCTTGCTCATATTTCCACCAACCCAAAGACTACTAGGTATGTATAGGTCTTGCATATGGTAAAGGCCATATAAGTGATCCTAACAATGTTACTTTGGAGGTGAATTGATCATGTCATTGCCTATCTATCTTGTGTTTATAGATTTAATGTTTATTTCCAATATACTATTTTCTTCTGTCAATTAATTTTGTTGACCTTATACTACTATCATGCCGTGTATATTACCTTTATACTGTTGTCACTGTCTTGATTTTGATGTCACGATGATGAATATTAGTTGAACTTATAGAAATTTTAGTGTCTCTCTCTATGTGTTGTCTTCTTCCAACAATAATTAGTGATTACAAACATATATTTTATGAATGATGTCAATCAATGAGCATTTCTGATCTCAACTACACAAAATGGAAGTGCCAACCATTTGATTGTTAAAAACATCATGTGCTAAACAACCATTTTCTGCCTAATTCAAAAGAATATACATGTTTCTTGAGAGTAGAGACTATTCACTAGAATAAGCAATGTCCTTCAAAATAATTTTGAGTCTAAACAAATTTTCAATAACCCTTGTTAGAAAATCACAATATTAAGATGTTTTTGAACATGTTGACAACGGTGATCTATATTTAAAAATATATTTTTGAAATCTGAGTCATCAATTCTTATAAGTCTTTTATAACAATACAATAATGTGTCTCACAGCAATGTTCTATCTTTTATGAGTCTGCCATTATTTATTGAACTATCGTTTATAATAATAGAATGACCTATTATAGCTGGAAATTGCTGTATTCCATCACAAATATTAGTCATAGTAAGTAAATAGTTTGTAGGATTCAGCAAGCGATACTATAGGACTGTAATAGTTTTGTACAACACAAGGCCTCCTAACACCACTCAACCTCCTATCTTGAACTATTATTAAAATTTACAAAGTAGGTTGTGGTTTAGGTATTTCTTCTTCTATATCATATTCAGAGATCATGCTTCAGTATACAACTTCCTATTATCTCTGGTTCTTTGCTGCAGACCCATCATAAATGCTTTGTTAATTTTGATGCTTGTATTGTCACAAGCTTTGTATAAATGGTTAATAAATTGTTTTTGGGGTGGTGATAAATATATAATTCATGATTAAATTAAAATGACTATTTACCATAGTCATTCGCAAATGACTATAATATTCCTTTGATCATTTCATCCAATCTTTTTCTTTATGTTTCCAAATGATTTATTCCAATTTGATGCTCAATCTATTTGGTTGATTAAAATATATGGAAAGTTCATATGATGTCTATTGTAGGGTCTATTAATGTGTATGTTGAAAATAGTTTTTCATCGCTCTACAAATTACTATCTATAGCTACCACACATTTGATAACGTACTGACCTTAATACTATGAGGCCTATAAAAAAGCATCTCTTTGCACATATATTTATCACTACATCAAACATAGCCAGCCCTTTGCTGCAAGCATATAATTATAAATCAGAGATAATAGCTAGATCATTGTAGAAGGTACATTACACTTTGCAAATAATGGTGTCTTCATCAGAAAAAACCACATTTTTATGTAAGACATTGATTGTTTTCACAATCAATTAACTTATATTTGACAAATTGTATATAGTAGATAATGTAATAATCATATTGACATTGTCACGGTAACCCTAAATCTACGTTGCAGTAAGCATTATTAAATAGGATAATTCTTTAAGATAATAAGTAAGATTCAACAAATATGACCATCTGATAATCATTAGACTTTACGAAGGAATAAGCATTTATTGATTTCTCTATGGTGTTAGCTAGTTATTTGGCATACGTTCTTGTCAAAAATCCCATGTTTCTAGTTCAATAGGAAAATATAAGATTTCATTAGTTGAATAGGTTTTTTTTCACAAGATGGCAAGATCGTTGCTCTGATACCTCAAAGAGCTGGTGTCAAAAATAACTCAAATCATTAATCCTTCCTAATAGTAGGAATGGTTTACTGGAGGCTCAATGAAACACATGCAATGGGAATTCTTGGAAAGAAATATCTCTAATTAGAAGGCAACAATAGAGGTGCTCTTTGTGCCTTGAATTTTTTGATAAAACCTTATGAGTATGGGGCCACAATATGACTTGATGAGAAGATAAATGCTATACTTGCATGATTGGAACAAATAGTTGATGTGCAAGACACTTAATATAGCACTTGTTGTGACTTGAATTTGTTGACAAAACCTTAAGAGTATGGGGCCACAATATAACTTGATGAGAAGATAGACACTATACTTGTATGAATGGAACAAATAGTTGATGTGCAAGGCACTAAATATAGCACTTGTTGTATCAATGCCACCTGGAAGGGCATAAGGCAAAGGATTGTGTGTTGGTGAGAGCTTGAGTGATTAGTATTGGCCAACATCCTTCATTATTACAAAGTTCTACACTTAATTTTGGAAAACGTAGAAATTCTTTGTGTGCACTATTACTATAGCTGAAGGGCACTACTATTAAAATATTGGCATGAGGTATGAGAATTCAAACCATGACACATGAACTTGTAGAGTTGCAGAAGAATTTCTTGAATCCCAAGGAAAGAAAATGATGAAATATAGTTTGCAACAACCAACACCACATTTATACTATCATTTATGCACCACCCATTATGCACCTTACCAACTACATGCACAAGTACCATTTTGTGTGCCTAGATGGCAAGGAAAAGGTAGCTATCAACTAAGCCATGGGAATGGAAGGGATAACCAAGGCTACATTTTCACATTCCCCAAATTAAGAGAAAATGGACAACATCTACAGAAGTGTATTGATTTCCCTCTACATGTGTTTCATGACACTAAACATCAAATAAAGATTGCCCAGCCTTAATGCAAATATTTGTGTTGTGCAAGAAGGCTGCACAAATGATCCATGCCAGAAAACAAAAGCAATGGAAAAGACATAGCTATACAAGCTTGTCCAAGTTATCAAAGTAAGTGGTGAATATGGCTTCAATGATGCACAAGATGACCCATGAGAAAAGAATGGTGCTAGCAAGGAAACATGCTTATAATATGAGTAGAAATTATACCCTCTGATATTGCTGAATGGTGAAAGTTAATTCATGATGTTGTGCATTTGTTTAAAAAAGAAAAAGAAGAAATTTCTACTAAAGTGTAGATTAGTAAAGGGAGAAATAAAAATCAATTATGGTAGCATGCACCTATTACAATAAGGTGAAGTCCTTCCAAGTTTGGAATAGTTTGAACAAAGGGCTCTTTTTAGTAGGTTAGCTCTAGCCAACTATGTACTTAGAGAAGATGCACGCGGTTAATAGAGTTAGAGAGAGAGAAGCTGCTAGTGGATACCTAATGTAAGAACATCTTCCTCTTTTGTCCTTCAATTTTAGTTTTGTCTCATTGGCATTTCATCAAACAATTGGGGTGCAATGTCTGATTTGAAAATGAGTACCCACCAAAGAAATTACAAAATACAAATCCTTTTTATAGGATTTATGTCAAACACTTGCATAAAAATAGAAATCTGGTATTTTAATTGTATTAGGAAAACATAAACCCAAATACTTAGCACCCAAGATAAACTTCACCAAAGTTACTATGCTTTAAGCATTAGCATTTTCACAAAGACTTGTCTAATATACCTTATTGAAAATGTTCATAGATTGAACAGAGGCATTTCATTATACATTTTGCATACAATCTTCAAATGTAGGGAATCAATTTTAGCAAAATTTTCAGTACACAATGATTTAAGCAACATAAGTATGACATATTAAGGCCTAAGAAGGAGTGAGGCAAAGGGAGAAGACAAGGGAGGTGAAGCTTCCAGTTACATCATTTTCAACTACCTCCAACATCAAACCAAATCAAGACTCTTAAACCCTATGTAACTTCATTTGGTCACACCTTATATTTGAGTAGGATGGTGTCGTATTGGTGCTCCTTCCATTATTTCAAGATATATTATTATCACACCATCCAATCGGCTATAGGACAAAGATGATTCTCGAACAATCAAATTAGCAATATGGTCGATCTTCATTGCATTTGGACGCTTGGTTTGGGGTTCATCTCATCAATTCCCATTCATCACAGGATCTTTATCTGATTAGACCTCGATAGAAAATATTGAGATTTCTCGAGCCCCAAGCCCAAATTGTGCAGGCTTCAATCTTCACATATCATAAAGCCTATATATAGAGCTGAGCATTCTCACACCATCTAAGAGCCGATGCAAGTGAAGCTTCTAGCTATGGGATGCCTAACTCTATGTATAGGCTTTATGATATGTGGATATTGAAGCCTACATGATTTGGGCTTGGGGCTCAGGAAATCTCAATGTTTTCTATCAAGGTCTAATCAGATAAAGATCCTATGATGAATGGGAATCAATGAGATGAACCTCAGAAAAAGTGTCCAAATACAATGCAGATCAATTGTATTGCTAATTTGATTTTTCAAGAATCATCTTTATCCTATAGCTAATTGGATGGCCTGATAATAATATATCATTAAATAATGGAAGGAGCACCAATAAGACACCATCCTGCTCAAATATAAGATGTGACCAAATGAAGTTACGCAAGGTTTAGGATGTTTGATTTGGTTTGACGTAGCTAGAAGCCAGCAAATTTATTTATTTTCATTTTACTTTGTATCAGTCACAATTGTGACGTCTGCCACAAGCATTGTGATAGGGTTGCTATGGCAGTGACACCAATCACCGTCACCATTACAAGGGTGACCGTTGCAATTGCGACATCCACCACAAGCTTTGCAATGGGGTTGTTGTGGTAGCAATAGCAAATGTCATCACCATTGCAAGGGTGTCTGTCACACTTGTGACGTCTACCACATGCATTACGACAGGGTTGTTGTGGCGGCAATGCCAACTTCCATTGCAATTGCAAGGGTATCCGTCGCAATGGTGACATCCACCACATGCATTGAGATAGGGTTGTTGTGGCGGTGATGCCAACTATCATTGCCATTGCAAGGGTTCCCATCACAATTGTGACGTCTGCCACATGCCTTGCGACGGGGTTGCTATGGCGATGATGCCAACTGCCATCGCCATTACAAGGGTGTCCATCGCAATTGTGATGTTAGCCACAAGCATTGTGATGGGGTTGATGTCACAATAAAGTGGTTGTATAGTGATAGATAGGCATCATAATTATGACGATAGAGGATAGACATCATAATTTGTGACTAAAAAACAATGACGTCTACTACTATCGCAGTGGCAACACATTTTTGTCATAATTGCGACACATAGCCATTGCAAATTGATGCCAAATGTATTAGTGCTAGTCAAGTGTAGTAAGATAATAATACACAGTGCAATCTTTGTACACATCTCTAGGTAATCACAAAATTACATCATGATACCACATCAATCCTAGTAACCACTAGCACAAACCTCAAAGAAACCATCTAACACATCATAATCTTATAACTTAGCCATAAGCATAATCAATTCAATTGATACAATAAGATTAATCCAATCACCCCAAGGGTGTAGACCACTCATGGTCCCAATCATGATCACTTCACCAAGAAAGATCAACAAGGTTGCATCCATCGAGATGAATTACATAAATAAAATGAGAGAGGCACTAAAAATTAACAAGACTTGTAGGTTGATGATTAACTTATCTCCACGTTTCCTATTTGTGGCTTTTGACTTTTGTTTTCAAGTCTACTCCCCCATCAGGTTGCTTCCTTTTCTTTACTCTCTTTTGTTCTCCTTCTCCTTTCTTCTCCATCTTCTTCATCTTTAATATTTCCCCTCTTTTGTTCTTCTTCCTTATATGTCCATCTCCCCCTTTATCACATGCATATTATTATTTAAATATCCCCCTTTTGTCATCAATGACAATGGATAGGTCTAGGCTATTAGTGGGTATTTAGTTCTCGTTTCATGCTCCCATTTGTATGTTGATCACTATTTTCCATATTTTCTATAGCTTTTCAAAAGTATCATTTTATTTTTTTGAGATAAATGCAAAAAAATCTCCTATGAATTTGAAGAGATTGATTGCAAGTATTGCACTCCTAAGTTCTACCAATTACTTGCATATTTCTTCATCTATCTCTTCTAGTAGCATAGTAATCTAAGCATCCACTTCCTTCATATTAGAATTGATGATGTCAATTGTTGAAGCCAAGAAACATTGAAATTTCATTAGTTGAATGGCTCTTTTATCCTCTTCTTCTCATAGATGATTTATTAGATACATTGTATCTTTTATTTTCATGAGATATTCTACTACAGATCCAGAGTGTCACATATACCTAAGAAAATTTGTGTTGTTCTTGGTGAGCCATTATTCTTTTATGCTCAAGATCTCCTATTAAAGTGTGTCATGTTCCTAGTTTTTGAATTATTGGGGTTATTTTTGACAAAGATTTAGACATCTCTTCTTTTAGTGTCCTTATTTTCTCTTTATTTTCTAAGATAAATTAATTTTCCTCTTCAAGAGATCTCATTGGAACCTATTGTTCCACTATCATTGGAAGATTTTATGCCTTGTAATGGAGATCTCCCATGGCATCTTTGATTTAGCTAATCAGATCATCACTGTCATTGTAGGATTCTCCTTCATCAAGTCCTTTAAGATTATCATGAGATTCTACTATTGTGGTGTCTCATTCATACATTTAATTATTCTATTTCATCCACTTGTATCTCTTAGTCCATCAATTGTACCTTTTTACCTCTTTTGATTCACCCATCAAGTTCTCTTTCTCATTTATTTGACTTTATTTCCAATTTCTTGCATTTTGGTAGCTTTGACTATATCAAACTCACATAGTGCTCCCTTATCTTCTGATGTGGTAGACTCTACCTATTCTTGGGATCCCTTTATCCATTTGCACTTTTCCTTTCTTCTTGATTCATATAAATCTCTTTTTCTCATGTGTTTCCAAACTTTCAATCCTCATTTTAAGATTCAAGCTTGGAGTCAAGTCAATAAAAATAATTATAAGTGTCCAATTCTAGGTCTACCCTAAGTGTCTTTCTTATAATTGATTATGTTATTTTTCTTCATTATTAGATTTTTAGAATCCACTCTTCCACCTTCTCTTCTGACCCTTCATATGTGATTCTTATAAATTAAGTGCATCAAATCCTTTGGTGTCTTAGGTTGGGTGGGATTACTATAGAATGTCTTCCCCTGATAAGAAGAAAGTTGAAATTTCATTTGGATCCTCAAAAATTTTCTTAATGTGCATCAGATTAGAATTTCACCTATTCATCTACTCCTTTGCTAGAAGCGAAGGAAATTGGTACATGGAAAATACTCTAGATTTATGATTGGGAAAAGACTAAGAAGTGATACATGCTTACTAAGTGAATTTGAGCCTAAATAAGTAGAGGATACCTTGGGTAATTAATATTGGATTCAAAAAATTAATGAAGACTGAGAATATAAAGAATAACAAAACTTGTTCACCTTTACTAGGACCAAAAGATAAGAATATTATTGGTACAAAGTGGGTATACAAAAACAAGTTCAATGAGAAAGGTGAAGTAACAAGAAATAAAGAAAGGATAGTTTGTAATGTATATGGACAAGTAAAAGACCCTAGAGCATGGTATGAAAGGTTACACACACTGGTGAAGATTAGATTTACAAGGATAAATGATAATGGAAATCTATACTTGAAGACTAGCTCTACAAAAGAGATAATGTTATCTAAGATATTTGTTGATGATATTATCATATTTAGAGGAAAGAATTTATTATGCAAGTCATTTATAGATCAAACGAGGCAAGATTCTATGTTTGGTGAGATCAAATTCTTTGTTGGCTTGCAAGTGTATCAAATGAAGAAAGGTATCTACATTACTCAATCAAACTATATCAAGGAGATACTTGAAACTTTTGGAATGGAAGACTCAAGACATGCTAGAACTATTAGAAAGAATGTTGATGTTACTACATTGGGGAAGTATCCTAATCATTAGAGAGTATTGACATGTTGCATTCATGATTGTATTTCTCATTGATGTCACAATAGTAGTAAGTTAATGAATCTTGCCAGAGTAGCAGATAGAGATCTTAGTTATATGGAAAATGGTTTGATTTTATGGTGATGCATGGCTAAGGACATGCTCCAGTCTATGTCCTGATGAAGTGATTAAGTATGAATGATGTAAGTCAGAGGCATACAGAATTTATACCTAATTTATACAAAGAAGTACTAAGATAAAGTGTTGAAGAACATCGTTCTAATTTTTTTTGATATATTTCATTTGACATGTAATAAAATGATGCATAGTTAGCCAGTGACAAAAGATAGTCTATTAGTGACATCAAAAAGTACGTAAGCTCTAGCATCACATGTGTGAAAAATGGTGTAGACTATGAGCCGACAATTCTATTATAATTGTAATTAATTAATTATCTTATTATAATTATTTGGGATAGCCTCAAGGCCAACTCAAGGAATTATTTTTAAGATATTGTATAAGAGAAAGATGTTTCCCTTTTTTTTAAAGTATGAAATAAGTAATGTAATTAAGAAAGTGCAAAAAGTAGTAGAGAGTTTACTGAATGTGTATAAGAAATCCAAGGGATTATTGGATGAGATATTTGTGATCTAGTTACAAGATCTAAAGGATAAAAAAATTTCTTGATAGGATAGAGGAAGAGGAAGGAAGGACATTTCATTTCTAATATTCTAAAGGAATAATCAGAGATCATTTGGATAGTGGGTTCATTGATCTTAGCCTTGGAGTTGTTTGAGCAGTGGATCTAGCTATCTTTGATAACTCCTAATAGGGTTGGAATATCCTAACAAGGACTAGTATGTATTGAATATTGTTATAGAATCCTAGCAAGGTCCATCCTCTAATAAGGAACATTTATATTAGTACATCATCTTGTCAGTATCATCCCCACTAGGGTTTTCCCTCTGATCAAGGGTTTCCCTAGTTAACATTTTTGGTGTTAATTGTATATAAGTATCTTCTTATGGTTTCTGATTATATTTCTCATATGGTTAAAGTTTAATAAGGTTGATAATTGCGATATTAGTTGAATAACTAATTCACTCCCCCTTTCCTCCTTTGTATTATATTGGTTGACTATATCATCTAACAATTGGTATCAAAGCACCAAATCCCTACAGGATAAGCTTAACAACTTTGGGAGATTGATGGTGAATCATTTAAGAAAGGATAGTCCTAGATCTAATGGGGATAGCTATGTAGTTAGAAGGAGAAGAAGAAGACTCATTTATTGTGCATGGGTCTAGGTTATTGGCTCTTCACAAAGAGTGAGAAGACTATTGTTAAAGAAGGGAAACTTGAAGAATGCAATGAATAAAAGAGAGATATATCCATGTGCAACAAGAGAGCAAGAGAATCTCTACTATTAGCTCTTCCAAAGAATGAATATAGTTAGGTAAAGTCATTTCAAATATACCATGAAATTTGGAAAGTGTTAGAATCTATTTTTGAAGGTGATACACATACAAAGATAGTAAGATTGTAGAATTGGATATGCACATTTCAAGATGCTAAAATGAAGGAAGATGAATCTATATTGTAGGAAATCAGAGATTTTTGCAAAAATCCAGTCACATGATGGAACCAAGGAAGAAGATGAGGTTCTATGGAAGATATTGAAGACTGTAACACCGCCATTCAAGAAAGTAGCTCAGATGATTTAGTTTCTTATACCTTGCACTAAGGACTTTACTAGGGAAATGTTGCTTGGAAGATTGGAAGCAATAGAAATGGACCTCAAACAAATTGGAGAATTAACAAGAGTGAAGATAGCCATGAGTGCCCTTAATATTTGGCAAAGTTTTTCTAGAAGAGCAAGTATACATGGTGATTTTTTTGGTTGTGGAAAAACTAGATATGCTAAAGACAAGAAGATTGAAGAAGGTATAACACTTCTTGTGAGAAGAGAAAAAAATGGTAAAAATATTTTTAAATTTTGGACATGTAATGATTTTGCTCATTATGCATCTAAATGTCCTAAAAGAGAGAAAAAAATTAAAGGAAATTTTAAGCATGGGAGAGATAAAAATTGTTTGTATGCTAATGAAGATGAAGAATCTCATGAAAGATCACAAAGTGAAAATGATGATGAATTAGGATTTATGGCTATCAAGGAATATGACCTTGATAGAGAAATTAGAGAAGAACAAGCTCTAATTTTGCAAGTTGAAAAGAAATTAGATTAGATAATTGATAGTGGTTGTTCACATCACATGACTAGTGATATGAATATATTTATTAAATTTAGAAACTATGATGGAGGTATTGTTAGACTTGGTATCAATGTAGCCTATCATATTACAAGGATTGGATCCATTAGTTTAGATGGAATAACTAACACTGACAATATTTATTTTGTTGATAGATTGAAGCATAATTTTTTGAGTGTTGGATAGTTGGTAGACAAGGGATATCAATTACAATTCAAAGAAAAGACTTGCATTATCAAGGATAATGATGGTAAGATGATTGGAACTAGAACTAGGTCCAGAGATAATGTATTTTAGTTGAATTCTACTAAAATGACATGTTTGGTTGCTAAAGGTTATAACAATAGGTTATGGTATAGAAGATTTTGTGATATAAACTTTGATAATATTGTGAAACTTAGTAGCACATTCATAGCTAGAGACTTTCCTAAGATAACAAAGACTACTAATGTTTTTTGGGAAGAGCACATTTTGGCTAAGTAGAAGAAAGTATCTTTTCTAGCAAGAAGTTCACTATGACAAAGAAGCTAGAAAGTGTTCACACATATTTGAGTGGTCCTACAATAACCAGAGGATTCTATGGTGAAATATATTTCATGATTCTTGTTGATGATTTCACTAGGATGATGTGGGTAGCATTTCTTAAAGAGAAATCTGAAGCTTTTTAGAAGTTTAAGATAATTAAGAATAGAGTTGAGAATGAATTTGATATTTAGATTAAGTATTTGAGATTAGATAAAGGAGGAGAATTCACCTGCAGAAAGTTTAACATGTTTTTGGAAGAGAATGGAATCAAAAGATAGTTATCTTCACTGAAGACTCCTAAGAAAAATGGGATTGTAGGAAGAAGGAACAAATCAATTTCAGAGGTAACAAGAGAAATGTTGTTTGAGAATGATGTATCTATTTGTGTTTTGAAATGCTATAGGTTTCAAATTACCTTGATGAGAACAAGAAACATCTAGGGGTAGCTAAATCCCATCCTTAACATATTCTTTTAGACATTAGGCCAACTATAAGGCTAGACCCTTCTTCTACTTTAGGCTCTGCAAAACCTAAGCATGTGTACCTCAGATTCACTTAGATGGTACTAGTGCTAAACATATTCTTGAATCTATTAACAATAGATTTAACCCTTATTTCTCCTAATGACTCATACAATAACATAGATCTACAATAGCTAAATAGAAGACAATGCAATTCATAAGCTGAGTGAGGGTTAGACTCTGACTAACTTTCAACATAAAGGGAAAAGATGATTTAATATGTTGATAATAGCAAGACCTAGGTATGAGCAAAAAAACCAAATGATCCTACAGTTGATTAGTGCCTTATCTATTGGGTAATTACATGAATTACAAGCATACATCTTTTGGAAATCTTTGACATAACTCCTACATCAAGATCCCTAATCTATCTTTCACCTTGTGAATAGACATCTACATCAAAATGAATCTCATACTTGACCTATCCCACCATGAAGTCTACAAACCTTGTGATAAATATCAAGCAATAATTACATGGCTCTTTGTTCCACAAGAAAAGTACTTCAACCACATGCATTTTTTAAACAAAATGCAACCTAATTTATGCTCTTTTTTCACAAATCAAAAGAAATTACAAACCCATAAATAGGAGACAAATTGCAAAATGAATATAAGCCCTTTGCTATGTTTTATTCATTTTCCTTGAAAATGAATACATGAAAGATGTACAGAAATGACTCACAAATGACCTAACAAATGATAATTATCTATATACAACTCAATAATACTCATTACAAGAGTAATTACTAAAGGAAATGGTATTAGAGTCATGAAAACATATCAAGAACTGGAACCAATTGGTTTCACGTTGAAAAATTGGAACCTGGTAACATAGCAATGAGAAATTTCTCCAAAACTAGAACCCCTACAAAGAATGAGAAAGAGAATGATATAGAGGAGAGTGAATTCTCAGACCTATTGTGCATCTAACATGTGTCCACTTGGAAAACATCTCCTAGAAGTGATTAAACATCTCTCTAATCTCTCTCTGCAACTAGTAAATCAAATCCTCTATCATTTGGCCTCCCAAAAGCATAAAAATATCTCAAATACTTGATGGAACAATAATTTCTTTTGATGCCAGATGTAGAATCAAGGAAAAGACAAAAAAATAGTTTAAATAACCTCTAGAACCCAAGAAAACTTTTTCAAAATTCATTTAGGCTTCAACAAACTTCAATATTTCCCCTCCAATTGATTTTGATGCTAAATGACAAAATTTTCCCATTCTGTTGAGAATGCCCCATAAAATATAAATCTACTTATAGAGTGAACCAATGAATATTGGAGTTCACATAATGTTCAAAATAAGAAATAAAAAATGATAATATTTTTAAAAAACCTCCTTATATCCTCTCAACCACTTAAATGATGTCACTTGTCACCTTTGAGTTGGCCAACTATACCTGGGCAGGCTCCACAACACCTATAACCTCTTGCCAGATTTTAAGGTTTTTTGGGAGGTCGCCATGTTGCTATCAGCTAGATCCTCCCATTTTCCAATGGTGACATGGAGACCACCAAAATTGTCAACTTTTCTAGCATTTTAATGGCAACTCCTCAATTTGCATGCTTGTTCAAAATTTTCCCAATTGCCTCCAACTATCCTAGCCATCTAGATCGGGCCCACCATGCAAGCTTACCTTCCAAAATGCTCATGTCTTTAAGAAATCTTATGTTATATGTGCTTTCACATTTAAACACATCAAAACTACCCAGCATAGGCAATGTAGGATTAAAATTCTTTAAATTCTCCTTTATTTCACAAAAGCTCCTCATGTGTGCAGGGTCCTATAGGAGGCACACTAACTTCTCTTCATCAATTCTATCAATAGAAATGTCTAAGCCCTTAACCTATATTACTACCAAAGTTACATCCTCATCATGAATAAGATGTAATACACATCTCATGATGTTCCCAATAGCTAGCTTGATGGGATTAGCAATAATGAGTTGCACACCCAATGGTTTTATTGGTTGAATGAAGGATGTAGCATAATTAGAAAGTGGTATGCATTATTGAGAAATTTATTGACCTAGTTAGAAAATCCAATAGCAAATCTAGCAGTAGTTTCTTTTGATAGAGTCATTGCTAATGAAGTCATTGATGCAACACATTGAAGTGGACTCCTTTTCAAGGCAAGGGAAGGTTATGGGTGGCAATAGCCACCAAAGGGCTATCAATCTCTCCTTAACACTATTCATGACTACTCCTATATTCACTTTTCTCTCCTCCACAAAGCTTGGGGCTCCTAAAAAATTCATTGAAAATTGCTCCAAACAACTCCCCCACACCCAACGTGGGAGCTTTTTTGATCCCCTATCATGGCCTCTCCATTCCCTTCTAGTAGCTTCCACTCAGCATGGACCTTCTACTCAATTCTATTCTCTCTTTCATGTGGTCTCAAAGGTTAATATGTTGCTTTATTTTCCTTTAGAAGGCTTGGAGCTCCCTAATCTGTTTCAAGCCCCTACCACTTCCTTTCTTTGGATTCTCCCTGCCTCACGTTCAACCTTATCAGAAGTTGATGATCTAAAATTACCTTTTGAATTCTACACTTTTTCTGAGCATCTCTTACAAATTAGTTTGGATCTTTCTACAATTGTATGGTACCTTTTTTATTAGATAGACATGTGTAAGCCTTAGAAACAAATTTAAATCTAGCCTCTACTTTTAGATGTTTTTTTTTGTCTAGATGAAGTAGCAATGAAAGTATATAGTATCTTCTTTGTCTTACATCAATTTTTGCAATTTCCTCTACCTTCATAATGACATACCAATCAAGGGTCTTTGTCTTCTGTGGCTTTAGGCAGGAACAAGATGTCTTAGTTGCAACAAAGTAAAGTTCAGCCATAGATACAAGCTTGGAAATATCTTTAATGCCAAGAAACTACTACTCAAGCTTCTCAAGAAGTAAAAAAGCATCTTCATACTGAAAATTATCGACATAAGCACTTTCTTGCCTCAGAGAATTTTGTAACTCTTTGGAAGACCCCTCTCCCTGGAACATCTCCAACATATTCAAATTCCTCATGATTTATAATGAATAGGCCCTAGGCCCCAAAATAGTGCTAAGTCTATTTTAAATAGAGATGGTGGACTCATAATCCAATAAAGAAAATGTACATATGTTAGAATTTAAAGTGGAATATTGGACTACAATGGTTGTGTTTTGAGACTTCATTATATTTAAGCACATCCCAATGAGAGAAACATAATTAATTATGGATTTTATGCTCATCACTCATACACACTTTTTCAATATTTAATTTAACATTTGCCAACTTGACTAGTGATGATACTCTCATATCAAAGTGCCCTCATCTCCAAACATCATATTGATGTGATGGGATTAGTTGGGCCCCAAAGTGGGTTTGGCTTAAAAAAAATTAATTTCAAACAACTGAATTGTCAAATTGATCTACCAAACTTCTTATACTAATTGGAATTAATTTTGAGCACTAACTAATCATCAAAACTCATTTCACATCTTATCTACAAGCTAGGATTTTCTACTAATAGGACCTGTCAGTTGGCTTTAAAAATTGATCCAAATAGATAACTAGGTTCTGAAATTGAACATATTAATTCTCTATTTTTCATACTCCTATCCAATCAAATCTCATCTCATGAAAAATTCTCAATCAAAAGATATTGACTGTCAAAGTTGTCTTCTCAGAATTGCCTACAAGAAAACATGTTAGAAAACCATAAAACACATTCAGATTTGGCTTTGAAAACTGGGAAAACTAATGCTTGGGGAAATGAAAGTTGGGGAATTGGTTCACTACCATGAAGAGAGTATAAATTTGTGATTAGGGCTCATAACAAATAATGACAGGAAAACATTTTTTGCAAATGGAATGGACCTAGGAAAGTGTGTAGACGGATTCATCAAAACTTGAAAATTGGAGCACTTAAAGTATTTTTGGAGTACAACACAATGGTACAATCCATTTGATCTCACCTATCATGTATTTTTAGATATGACATCACAAACAAGGGTACTGACCAATCTACGTGTTGACACTAGTAAAATATCACAAATTGCATTTGGAATCATGTTTGAAAACTGATCAAACGGATTCATCATAAGCTTAAACTTGAAACATTGAAATTTTTTGACCTCTACAATGAAATGCAAAAGGAAATTTCTCATTTCAATGAATTGGGTCAAGGTTATGACAAGTCAAACAAGGCCTCCTAGAATTCTGAACAAGTCACATTAGCATCACAACAACAAATGACCAACTTCAAGGGATTCAAAACCAAGTCAAATGGATTTGAAATGACTCAAAATATAAAACATAGTTTCTTTGGTATGGACACTAAATACTCCCAAAGTGCCATGTCATGAAATTTTATGGGGTGCAAGATATTTAGATGCAAACAAGGCCTCTTGTCATTGTTTGACACTTGGCAAAAATGCAGATTTGGACATTGCTCAAAACGGGAATTTGCAAAAATGCAGATTTGGACATTGCTCAAAATGGGACTTCACATAATGGCTTGGAATGGAAATTTATCTTCATGGGATGAGTGAACATACTAAATTTAAGGTGTTAGAAACATTAAACACCTCTTAGGCCTCATAGGTATAGCTAGGTAGGTGTACATTAAAAATGCTTATAAGGCTTGATTTTTTAATGGTACTCAAAATTGGGGCTTCAATTTTGAGTCCCAACAATATCCAAGACATTTTGGAGAGAAGTTGTCAATACATCATTGTACACTCTAAAAAAAGTATAGATATGAAAAGGGATGAGCAAGACCCCTTATGAATTATGGTTTGGTCATTCATCATCAGTTAAGTATTTTAGAATATTTGGAAGAAAATCTTACATAAAGAGAGATGATGACATTGGTAAGTTTGATCCAAGAAGTGATGAAGGTATGTTTCTTAGCTATTCATTGAAAATTAAGGCATGTAGATGTTTTAATCACAAAACCAAGACTATAGTTGTAGTGCTTCTCCCATTTGATTTCTGTAAGTCATCCTGATGGATGCAACCTTGATGATCTTTCTTGGCGAGTGATCATGATTGGGACCATGAGTGGTCTACACCCTTGACGTAATTGGATTTATGTTACTATACCAGTTTCTTTGATTATGCTTATGGTTGACTTATGAGATTATGATGTATTATATGATTCACTAAGGTTTGTGCCAGTGTTTACTAGGAATGATATGGTATCATGACATTGTTCTGTGATTACCCTAAGATGTGTGCAGAGATTGCACTGTGTATTATTATCCTACTACACTAGACTAGGTTCCTATAGTAGTGATTAGTCATATGTGAAACCATATTCAATCATGTATTTTAAGTGTCCTTTCAATGTTGTTTAAACAATCATTATTAAATTCTTAAATTATTAGGAATGAATTGTCCATCTTGGATTCATTGTTTATGTGTTGCAAATATTTACCTTGTTCATTTTGGTAGTTTAAGCAAAATAGATATTTGATGTAATTTAATACATTTATCACTTGGCCTATATCATTATATGCAGTTACACTTGATCATGTTGTTTAGTGTGCAAGATTTATGTCCCTGATAGTAGCACATGGAGTTAGAGATTTAGTTCTTCATATTTAACCAATGGTATCCTTGTATGGTCAACCTATCTTATTTAATTGTTTAAATTAAATTTTCTAGTGATTTAATAAATTTGGACTCATTTGCATTATGTGATTGGACCTGTGAGCATGTTTGTTCATTTAGAGGTTCACAATTGTCATAAAAGTAATAAAGGAGTTCTGTGATTTTTGGTTTAAGAGAATTTTGGTCTTTATTTTATTTAATTTTAATTCCTAAAAACTTTTTCGTAGATGAATTCTAATTACTTGGAATACCTTGTTTTCATTTGGGTTGAATTAGGGTTTAACAAGGTCACTTGGTTATTTACCCTATTTATTTATTCACTCAAAAAGTGAATAAGTATCTAGAAAGGAAATTTATTCCTCACTTCTCACTTTTGAATTAAAATATTTGAGAGTAAAACCCAAAATCCTCTTCATGAGGAATTATTGTTTTTTCATTATGGGAGCTATGAGTTTGGGATCATCATGAGATTGGTCTTGTTGGATCCAACTTGGGTAGACCTTGGTTTGTCACAACTTTCATTAGCTTCCAAGAGATATTTATTTTATTTGGTTGTTTTCTATTTTAGCCCATTTAGCTACAAGGTTGGGCTTTCTTGTTTAATGTTTTGGCTCCATTTCTACTTCTATTTTTGGTATTCATTTGTTAGGAGGATGAGAACTAGTGTTCCCCTCTATTTTTGAGTGCTATCTCTACCTAATTGCACAAGTATGAGCATTTCCCTATTTTTGAGATGAGGGTTTGTAGTTTTGCACCATTATGCTGGCTATTTTTGCATACAGACTCTAGACCCAAATTTTATTTGATTTTCACAGATTTTGTGCCCTAACAAAAAATGAGTTTTAATTTTGAAGTCTTTGAGTTTTAAGGTTTTTACCTCGATTTGTGTGTCAACTAGTTTTCTCAAGTTTTCTTGGCATGATGTTGGTTGTGGAATTAGGTTATCCATATGATGTAATTTAGACCATTATTGCACTTTTATGTTACATTGGGGTGTGTTGCATCTGTACTCCCAACTTGTTTTTGGTTGAGTGATTTTGTATCTGGTGTTATTTCATGAATGTTAGGATTTGTGTAGAATCCATACTCCCAAATTGAGACTAGTTGAGTGAGTTCATGATGTGTGGTTTTGTTGCATCATTAGGATTCATGTAGAATCCATACTCCCAAATTGAGGCCAGTTGAGTGAGTTCATGATGTATGGTTTTATTGTTCCTTGGGATTCATGTAGAATCCATCCTCTCAAGCTTGTATTTGGTTGAGTGTTATTTTTCTTATGTTCTCATCCAACCCTTGTTTTATGATCTTCATGATGGTAGTGTGCCACACACAAGCATGTGTGTGTGCATTTGCCGAGTGACTTGTGATGCCTAATCTCTTATTTTTATTTCAATGGAATTATATTCATTTGAGGTTGGGTTAGGAATATACATGTTTACAGGCACTCATCATTGGATGAGTATGGGTAGGGTAGGTTAGCACCATGGAGGGGCTTCTAATGCAATCTTGGTGACTATTTCCTATGTTGGTGTCACAAAGGCTTAATTAAGGGTAATAAATTTAAGATAATAAAATGTTGGATTGTGCACCTTTTGTTTGGAAGTTGATGCTACCAATAAGAGCTTGGGCTATCTAATGCCAAGCAAATTACCCTCTAGCAAGTCCCTAAATAGTTGACCCATTGAGAGTTTTAAAAATACCTATTGTACTTGCATTGTCTTATGATCTTAATTACAGTCCTCTTTATTGTCTAGTGTGAGTGTTAGCCATGGATGTTTTCTCTATGTGTGTTTGTGGTTGGATCATTATCTTTGTTAGCATGATGGAAGTGGACCTATAGGTTCCACATGGTTGGGAAGTGTAGCTACCTATACCACTATTGGGGATAGGTGTACAAAGATGATCTATTTCTAGTTGAGATCGATGATTGATGTTCACTCAGTATTTTGGGTCTTCTAGAGTATGTTAACCTTGTGATTTATCCTTTCATTGGAATGTTTGGATATCATGTTTAGATGATGTTAGTTTATTTGATATATTCCTATATTATGATGTTTATCATATGATTAAATGATGTGATTTATTACTAGTTGGAGTATCTATGCTTTGTTGGATTAGCATGTTAGATCTTCTTGTTCTTATGATGCTAGTTACTTTTGTAGTAGTAACGCCCTCATAAGACAACTCTAATTATCTAATTGATAGTTTGGGATATTACATGTGGGGGATGGCTAGGTCCTTTGAGGTCTCATGATGTTATTATGATTGGGAGGAACCACACATGGGTTTTAGTTGTGTTTCTACTTAGATGCTTATGGTTTATTTCATATGATGTTTGGTTTATGAACTAGGTATGTTCACTACAATGTTTCTTTTTGCATCTTCTTTCATATGCTATTATAGATTAAATGGATAGATTTTTTCTCCTTCCTCTTCCATGGTGTCTTATCTTTTATGCTCTTAAGTGATTATTCCTCAATTTACATGGATCTAGTACTCCTCGATGTGGAGGTTTTATGTTGTTATGCATTTTTTCTTGCTTCTTTTTCATGATATTGGCAATCCTCGGATGGGAAAGATAGTTCCTTGCATGAGAATATGTTTTCTAGTGTAGACATACATTCTCCCTCACCCAAGAATGTACTTCTGCATGTAGAGTGTTTACTTCCTCATGTAGCATGATGTGAATCCTTGTGTGGAGTAGTGCACTTCCTCACAATGTGGTTCCTCGCAAGAGACTGAAGACCATTTCACTTCCTCGTCCAAGAAATAAGGGGTAGTTAAGGTTGGCTGAGGAAGGTTTGAAAGTTGGTTTTGGACACCTTATTGGATTTCACACCTTTACAATTCAAAATAATCTTTCTATGGGGTTTAAAATATATCATTTAAGTATCAGTATATTTTAATATATGTAACAATTCATTTGAGATAGGTTCCAAACCTCTCCAAGTTAAGATATAAATTCTAGGAAATTTCAAGGCTTCTAAAATTTAGACTTAGCCAAATTTTAGGGCTTTAGGATTTCAAGATTACCTAAATTTCATAATTTAGTATTATCTTTCTTCATGGTATTTATTAGATCAGCGGTTGTACTTTGAGCTATCATTTTCTGCATGATTGTTGTAGGTCTCTGCTTGTGATTATTGACTATGATATGTTTAGTGGATATGGACTTGTATGTCTAACCATGCTAGGATCTTTTACCTTGGGTTTGGAAGAGAACATTCATTTAGTATATTCTCATGATTTGTTTGGTCTTAGTTTGTGAGTTGTGGTTTAGAGCTTGGAGATCTTTGGAAGGAGTTGCAAGGCTTCCACTAGTGTAGGTGGACATGTGAGTCTTGCCATGTTCCCTAATCTCATTACCTTGTCCTGGTGTTTCATTATTGCACTTGGTTACTTTATGTTATTGTTAACTAACTTATCTAAAGAAAAAAATTATTCAGTGCATGTTTTATCCATGTGTTCCAAGGATCTCCCAGTAGGGAATTACAATAGTTGAGTGTGCAAATGTAAATATTGATGGAAAGTTTGGTACTAAGGAAATGGTGGTAGATTATAATTCTAGTGAAGAAGAAGATAATTCTAGAATTGTTAGGAAAGATGTTGAAGATTTCTTTGAAACTAACAATAATCTACATATTATGTGCTATCTATTGATCAAAGACGAGAATGGAGGTTTGAACAAAGAGATGAGATAAAAGTTGAGTTTGAAACTCCTACCTCTAATAGGAACATGACAAAGAATAACCCTTCAGAGCAGATAATTGGAACTAAAGACAAAGCGTGTGATGACAAGGAACAAAGTTAATGAGGAATTATATCTAATATCTCAAGTTGAACCTAAGAGTGTAGATGAATCATCTAAGGATGATCATTGGATTCAAGCAATGAAGGAAGAACTGGATCATATTGTGAAGAATGAGACATGGGAGTTAGTTCCTAGGCCTAAAGACAAGAATGTGATAAGAGCCAAATGGGTATTCAAAAATAAGATGAATGAACAAGGTGAGGTTGTGAGAAACAAGGTTAGACTTGTTTGTAAAGGTTACTCATAGTGAAAAGGAATAGATTATGAGGAGACCTATGCCCCTATGGATAGAATCGAAGTAGTAAGAATGTTATTGGCTTATGTAGTGAATAAGAAATTTGAATTATATCAAATGGATGTTAAATCATCTTTCCTAAATGGAGAACTTGAAGAAGAGGTATACATTAAGAATCTTGAAGGATTTCCTCTTACAAAAGGCAAAGAGATGGTATGCAAACTAGAGAAATCACTATATAGTCTAAAGAAAGCACCTATAAGCTAGTATGCCAGATTAGATAAGTATTTGAAAGCTTGGATTTGTTAAAGGTATGATAGATCGCAATTTGTATTTGAGAGAAGTTGATAATTGTATGTTTATCATAGTAATATTTTTTGATGACGTAATATTTAGATGTAATGATAAATAAAGTGATAAGTTTTCTAAAGAAATGAAGAATGAGTTTGATATGAGTTTGATAGGAGAAATGATTTTTTTCCTAGCATTACAAATTGTGCATAATGGTGATGGTATTTTCATTTCACAAGCTAAGTACTTGAAAGACTTGTTGAACAGATTTAGATTGGAGATTTTTTAGCCTATTGTTACACCTATGATAACTAGTCACATGCTATGTAGCAAGGAATTGACACCTGTTGTTGAGCAGAAGAAATATAGATCCATGATTAGAGGATTACAATATCTAACTCACATTAGACCAAATATAGAAAATGTACTTAGGATTGTAGCTCAATTTCAAGCTAATCCTAAAAAGCATAATTATGTATAAGTAAAGAATATATTTGGATTTATGAACGGAACATCTAACTATGGAATTCAGTATGATATATCAAATGATTTTACTTTATATGCTTATATTGATGTGGATTGAGAAGGCAATATTGATGACAAAAAGAGCACTAGTGGTGGAGCATTTTTTCTTAGAGGAATATTGGTTTCTTGGCTAAGCAAGAAACAAGATTGTATGTCACAAAGTACAACTTAGGTAGAGTATGTAGCAACAATAGGTAAATATAATCAAGTTATGTGGATGAAGTAGATGTTAAAGTGGGATTAAGTTTATAGAACCCATTATCATATACTATGATAACACAAGTATAGTGAGTATGTCTAAGAATCTTTTATTGCATTCTAAGACAAAGCATATATCTATTAAGTATCATGTCTTGAGAGAGAAATTAGTAGAAAAGGATATGAGGTTGGAGTATATGAGCACTAAATATCAGATTGTAGATATCTTTATGAAGCCTTTAGCTAAAGATACATTTGAGTACTTGAGATGTATGCTTGGGGTTATGCCTCTACCTACTTTAAAGTAGATGATGCATTAACTATATCAATCTAGTGGTACAGAGCACTATTGTTAGACTAGACTAAATGTTAATGCTTCCTACATGGGGGAGTATTTTTTGAGAGTTGATTCATTGAGGACTCTTGTTATTTGGTATTGAATAGTGTCTTTGGACACTTGAGCTGGTTGAAGACTTATAGTATTATTCTAACAAGTGGTATTAAAACTTGGTGTATTGACAGATGAGGCTTTTGTAAATGATGTCAATGGGGGAGAATATCCATGAAAAAAATCTCCTAAGTATGTATGGGGAGAGTTCTTGGAAATCTCTATTTTATTACAGAGATTTAGAAAGATTCATGTGAGAAGAAAGAAGGAATAACTCTACAGGGGATATATGAATGGTTAGTTTTTTATTGTGAACAATTTTTTCTGATCTTAAGAAGATGATGAATAGAAAAATGTTCCAAAGGATTTTAGATTTGATTGATTAAGAGGATCTGAGAAGATGATAGCAAAAAAAACAATATAGTATTGGTTTGGTATTCTTGTAAATTAGATGTTTTTCATCTATGTTGTCATCAATTCCAAAGGGAGAGATTGTTAGCATGAATATTCATGATGCTACATTGGGGGAGTATTAGAAGCATTGGGGAGTATTGACATGTTGCATTCATGACTCTATTTTTCATTAATGTCAACACATCAGTAATTCTGTGAAGATTGCCAAAGTAGAAGACATAGATCTTAGTTGTTTGAACAATGGTTTGATTCTCTGGTGATGTGTTGCTAAGGACATGTTCCAATTTGTGTCTTGATGACATGATTAAGTGCACATGATGTAAGTTGGAGATGTATGGATGTTTTACCTAATTTACAAAGAGCGGTAATGAGATAAAGTGCTTAAGTACAATGTTTTGATGTTTGTTTGATATTTTTTAATCTAAGATGTAATAAAAATATGTGTGGTCAACCAGTGATAGAAGATAGTCTTTTGGTGACATTAGCAATTGTGCAAGCCCTAAATCACATCTGTGAGAAGTTGTGTAGGCTATGAGCCAACTGCATTATTGTAATTTATTTAATTAATTATCTTATTATAATTAATTGAGAAAGACTCAAGGTAGACTCAAGGAATTATTTTGAAGATATGGTATAAAGGAAAGATGTTTGCCTTGTTTGTATAGTGTGAAGTATGTGAAATAATTAAGAAACTTTGAAAAGGAGTAGAGAGTTTACCTAATGTGTATAAGAGATCCAAGGGATTATTGGATTTGAGATTTGTGATCAAGTTACAAGATCTAAAGGAGCAGAAGTCTAGTTGACATGATAGAGGAGGAGGAAGGACACACATTTCATTTCTATTATTCTGCAAGGAATAATATAGAGATAGAGATCATTTAGATAGTGGATTCATTGATCTTAACCTTGAAGTTATTTTGGTAGTGGGTCCAACTATCTTCCACAACTCCTAACAGGGTTGGCACAACTCCTAATAGGGTTGGAATCACCTAATATGGATTCAAATTCTCCTAATAGGGACTGATATGTACTGAATGTTGTTATGGACTCTTGACAAGGTCCATCCTCTAACAAGAAATATTAGTATTAGTACATCATCTTGTGGGTATCATCCCCCTCAGGATTTTCCCTCTAATCACAGGTTTCCCTAGTTAACATATCTAATGTTAATTGTGTATGAGTATCTTGTTGTAATTTATAATTATATTGCTCATATGGTTAAAGTTCAATATGGTTGATAATTGTGGCATTAGTTGGATAACTAATTCACCCCCTCCACACAACCTCGCCCCCCCCCCCCCCGCCCCTCAATTATATTGGTGGACTATATATTCTAATAGGAACACCCATATCTATTGGACATAAAATTTCAAAGAATGATGATTCTACTAATGTGAATCAAGCGTTATGTAGATCAATGATTGGAAAATTAAAATATGTTTTTCATAGAAGACTAGATATCCACTAGCAATTGGGATAGTTGCTAGATTTTCTAAAAATCCTAAAGATAGCCATATGATGGTAGTGAAAAGAATACTAAGATATCTATAAGGCACAAAGGACTATGGATTGTATTACAAGATGAATGAAAAGTTTCAATTTAAATCATATATTGATGCAGATTGGGCTAGAAATGTGGATAATAGAAAGAGTGTAAGTGGTGGAGCTTTCTCTCTAGGAAAGAGACTAGTTTCATGGACATGCAAGAAGAAAAATTACATCTCTCATTCTACTCAAGAAGTTGAATATGTAGTAGGTGCAGTGAATTGTTGTAACATAGTGTGGATAAAAAAAATGTTGAAGGAAATAAAGGAAGAGATCACTGAACCCATTCTCATATTTTGTGATAACATGAGTGCTATAAATATATCTAAAAATATTTTGATGCATACCAAGACCAAGCATAATTCTATCAAGTATAATTACTTGAGAGAGTTGCTACAGGACAAAGAAGTGAGATTGGAGTATGTGAATAAAAAGGAAAAGATAGGTGATATATTGACAAAATCCTTACCTAAGAATGTACATTAATATATAAGAGGTAAACTCAGGTTGATTCACCTTACTATGGCTAATTAAGATAAGATGGAGCTTTGCAACAAATGTGTTGATCATAACATTTTAGAAATTGATGCAGAAGGTCATAATGTAGGACCTACCTAAAGTAGTGAAGAGAGAAGAACAAGATGTTGAATAAGTCATTAGAAATATTAAAGAAGAAGAATGTAGTTTGGATAACTAACCCAAGGATATATACATGGTGAAGATGTATGAGATAGAGTTTATTAAATATGTTGAAGTGTCTTTAGCATTATTGTCAAAGAGGAAAAAGTTGAGAAGTAATCATAAATAGTGTAGAAAGAGAGAGAGGCTATATAGTTATCATGGAAATAGAGTAAAGAGGGAGATATGAAGTAGTACTAGATAAATTAGATGGAGAAAAATTGTATGTTCATTACCTATATAGTTATTATTAATAAGAGAAGTTGTTTCCATCAAGAGATTGTGAAGATGTTTAGAATATTTATATCAAAGAGGCGATATTATATTCATATATGATAGAGGGAGTTGGTGTCATTATTACTAGACATGTTTCATATTAGAGTTGCATGCATGGGAATTACAATGAAACTAAAAGATGAGATCAAAGAAAGATTGTGGGTTGCTAAGATGAGAATTAGAATGCAACTAAGAATATTAATGAATATTTATTACCAAACAAAAAGGGAGTTGACATAAGAAAATCAAGTGGATAGTCAAGTGAATTTTTGGATTGTAGGGTAACTAGAGGTGTTTCCATAAATGCCAAAGAGGGAGATTGTTTGAAACAACAATTGGAACAATTGTTATGTTTTCATTGATATCAAACCTTATTGGTGAGATGCTTTCTACTTGATTAGGGTTTCATAGCAAGATGATTGATAAAGAGGATTTGAGAAGAAGAGATAATTAGATAACCTAGTGGAAAGGTTGAGTTATCAAAAAATTACAATGGGGACTTTTTTAGTTGGACTTTGACAAGATAGTATCTTGTTTAATCATAACACTAAGTGGAGGAGGTACTTGTGTGGAAGCTTAGAAGAGATGATCAATGAAGGACCAAATACATAGCTTAAATTGAGCTTCAAAGATGAATATTAAGTAACTTATAGCTAAAGCCAAGTTTTTCTAGTATCAACCAAATGAATAGTAGAAGATAAGAAAATATAGTGTCAACTAAGAACTAGTAAAGATAGAGTATCAAAAAAGTTGGACCGAGCACTAGTAAAAGGATTAGGCAAAGAAAGTGTCAGTGGAGAAAGAAAGATAGTGATGAATGAATTATCTAGTGATGACCAAGGCCTTTGGTTGAGTTTCATCATTTATTATTTTATGAAGGAATTGAGATTCCTGGCCAACATAGTTGAATTCATGAAATATATAAAGCCTGTTAAAGAGGAGTGATGAGTTATAACATTTAATGCAAGAGAAATTATGTTTGAGCATTTCTAGGCATGGACTCAAGAATTTTTTAGAAGTTTCTAAAAGGAGGAGAGAAAAAATAGATGGAAGGATTTAATGAATATGGCCTAAATATAAGATCAATGGTGATGTTTAAGAGGAAAAAGATCAAATATAGCTAGTTAAGGAGGTATAAGGTTTAACCAAGATACATTAGAAGTTGCTAATTTGTTGACTAGTGAATTTAAGAAAAATGTTGAGAAGAAGGATAAGAGATGAGGTGAGGAGTGATTTATTTAAGGAGTTCAAACCATATTAGAGATGGGTGTCAGAAAGTAAAGTCCACCAAGATAATTGGAAGTGGGTGTGAATTAGTTATCATATCATTATAACTTTTATATACCTTATTAAACATTAGATATGTGAACAATATAATCATAAACCATAAGAAGATACACATACAAAATAACACCAGATATGTTAAGTAGGGAAACCCCTTATTAGAGGGAAAACCCCAATGGGGATGGTATCCACAAAATCATGTACTGATATAAAAGTTCCTTGTAAGAGGATGGAATCTATTAGGAGCCAATGAAATACATTCAGTACATATCAATCCATATTAGGAGACTTTAAATTCATGTTAGGAGATTCCAACCCTATTAGGAATTGTGCCAACCCTATTAAGAGTTGAAGAAGGTGGATGGACCCACAATCCAAATAGCTTTAGGTGAAAGACCATCGAAATCATTATCCAACTTGTAACTATATTATTCCTTTGAGAATAATAGACATTAATTTGAACTCCACAACTCAAAATCTTTATCTATCCTCTTAATGTGCCAATACCACACTAGATACTTATTTAAATCTTCAAATTTTCATTGCACTAATCCCTTTGATCACTTTCTCATATTTATCAACTTTGTATATCACTTATACAATTTGAACATATAAAAAATTGCATTACTTCATCACAAGGAAGATAATTTCCTTTATACCATGTCTTGAAAAAAATTCTTTGAGTTGGGCTTGTGGCTTTCCCAATTAGTTATAATAGGACCTCATTAAGATATTATAATTCATTACATCTTTTTTTTAATAATAAAACAATATCAGCTCATAGTAATTACAACCTTTTATATGTGTCACATCAGACCTAATGCACTCTCTAATGTCATCATTAGGCTATCTATTGTCATTGTCTAACTTTTCTCATCAAGATTATCCTTGTTAACAAATATAATCTGAACACCAGAAATGATTTTTCACATACTTTTCCTACACACTATCTTCTATAAATAATAAATAACTTTCACATTTCTTTGAATGTTTGTATATGATCTTATCCACATCATCAAGATATATTATAGAACATATCTTCAATTGTTCTTGAACTCAACATCAATACACACTCTGTACAACCCCATTATCTATCTTCTACTCTAATTTTTTTTTTTTTTTTTTAAATATTATGTTGAAATCAATGAAATATACCTTTATGAATGAAAAATATCAATCATTCCAACAAACTCTCCAACTATTCTACCAATTCTTAGGATACTCCTCAAAAAAAATACCATCAACAGTCATTCTAAAAATCTCCCCCTTTGGTGTTGATGGAAACATAGATGAAAAATATCTAACTTCCAAGAATACCAAATCCAACTTTGGTGGTGTTTCTGCTCATTTATTTTCAAATCATCTTCAACAATCAAATCTCAAACTCATAGAAACAACTCTTTGTCTATTCTTTCTCATGCTTACATGGATGGCATCAATTGTTCACACTTCTCCCCCATTTCTATAACTTAATGTGCTTCTTCTCTCTTTATAACATCTCTCCTCCATTGCACACTCTCCCTAATTCATAGGAAATATTTCTCATGTAATTTCTCCCCTATTGACATCAATGGAAAAGGAATCATTATCTCAATCAACTTCTCAAGGTCTTTAACAAGATCAAGTTTCCAAAGACATTATTTCATACCACATACCAAGAGTTCTTAGTGACTTTTCTCAACCATAGATACTCCACCATAGAGGAGACATCAACATATAGTCTAGGTAAGTAATAGTGATCTGTACCACTGGGCTAATGCAATCTATGCATCATCTATTTTGAAGTAGGAAGGGGCATAATCCCAAGCATGCCTCACAAATAAGTTCAAATGTATCCTTAGGAAAAGGCTTCATAAAAATATCTTCAATCTTCTCTATTGTATTAACATGCTCTAATATGATTTCTTTATGTGAAACTTTCTCTCTCAGAACATAATCAATATATCCTTAGTCTCATAATATAATACATGATTCTTAGACATACTCACTATAGTTGTGTTATCATAATGTATGAAAAAGGTTCTAAAAACTCTATCCCAATATCCCCAACATCTGTTTCATCCACATTATCTAATTGCAATTATTTTCTATTGTTAAATTTCTACTCCTATTCTACTCTATGAAATATAATCTTTTTTATTTCTTAGCCAAAAAATCAATCTTCCTCCAAGGAAAAATGCTTCATCACTTGTACTATTTTTTTCATCCATATTGCATGCCCAATCTATATTAGCATATGCACATAGAGTATACTCATTTGATTTGTCATACCACAGGCCAAAATTAGGTGTACCCTTCAAATATTTGAATATTTTATTCATTGCTACATAGTGTGAATCCTTAGGGTCTAGTTAAATTTTTTTACTATACTAATTACATTTTCTATATCTATTCTGGTGTAATATATTACAAACATCCAATCACAGATCTATATTTTTATTTATCCACTATAGGTGTCTTATATTTTATAGATAACTTGTGACTAATTATCATAGGTGTGCCAATAGGATTACAATTTTCCAAGCACATAGTTTGGGATAGGAAAATATCACCACTATTATGCACAATATATAAACATAAGAAATACTTCATCTCACCAATAATAATCATCTAAAATTTATTCCTCATTTCATTAGAAAACTATTCACTTGCTTCATCATTACCTTCAAATATTATGTCATCCACAAATATCTCAATAATCAACAAGCCATCTTCAATTTATTTTAAATATAAATTACTATCTTTAGTACCTTTAGTAAATCCCAATTTTGCCAAATCCTTTTCCAACCATGCATACAAATTTCTTGATGCCTTTTTTAGTCCATAAAACACTTTCTTCAACTTGCATACCATGTCTTCTTCTTTTATCAAAGGAAATCCTTCAATAAAATCAATGTAGACTTCTTATTCAAGTTATCCATTTATAATTGTTGACTTTACATCCATCTAATACGCTTTGAATTTGTAACTAGCTATATAAGCTAAGAACATCCTTACTACTTTAATTCTGATTATATAGGTGCAAATGTCTCTTCATAGTATATAGCTTCTTGCTTTGAATATCCTTTACATACTGATATTTCTTTATTTCTCATAACTTCTCCTTGTTCATTAATATTATTTCTAAAATCCCATTTAGTTCCTCTAATATTATTATCATTAAGTATAGGAATCAATTTCCATTTCTCTTTCTTCACAATCTAATCTAGTTCTTTAATTTCTTGAATCTAGTAATCATCCTTGCATACTTTATCTGCACTCTTTCATTCTACTTGAGAAATCAAACATAATTCTTTTTGTACTCTATTTGTTTTCATAACTCCCTTGTCTTTTCTTCCAATAATCTAATCAGTAGGATGATTCTTTGTCAAATTTTTATTTGGTGTAGGTGTCATTGACTCAATTCTTACTTCTTCTTTAAGATCAAATCTTGGTTCCTCTCTCTATTTCACAACTTTAATATCATTATGCACATCATTTTTAGTCTGATAAAATAACTCCATATCCTCTTGGTTATCCTTTGGGTTATTTTCTTCATCATAATCATAATCAAGTATTCTTTCTTGAATTACAAACTTCTCACCCACTTTAATATTTTTACTCTCAACAATAGTTACTAAAGCTATCTCTTCTATTACTTCCTCTTTTTCAACCAATCCAAGATTATCATCTTCATTATCAATATCATTTAATAATTCTTCTAATCTTGCATAAAACTTCTCATCATCAAAAGCATAATCCTTAGGCATTCTTGACTTGTAAGACTTTCTAATCTTCTTTACTCTCTTATGACATTTGGATGAAAAAAGACCAAATTCTTTACATATTCAACAACAACAAAAAATTGTACCTTCATCTGGCTTCTCATCTTCCTCTTTCTCATAGTTCACTCCATCAAACTTAGGACTTTATTTTCTAAAACATCTTTCCATTGATCTCCTTCAGTTGTTAAGCTTTTCCTTCAAGGACCTAACACTCTAATACCAATTATTAGAAAGTAAAGTCTACCAAGATAATTGAGAGGGAGGTGAATTAGTTATCAAATCAATATATCTTTTATCTACCTTATTAAACCTTAAAAAGTGAACAATATAATTAGCAACTATAAGAAGATATACATACACAATAACATTAGATATATTAACTAGTTGGAAAACCCTTGATCAGAGGTAAAACCTTGGTGGACATGGTACCCACAAAATTATGTACTAATATTAAAATTCTTTGTAAGATAATGAACTTTGTAAGAAGCCAATGAAATACATTTAGTGCATATAGGTCTTTGTAGATTCCAACCCTATTAGGAGATGTAGAAGGAAGATGGGCCTATTGGTGTTTTAAAACTATTAGGTTGCATAATCTAATACTAGGATATAGAAGATAAAACAAAGTCTAGGGATTACCTAATTTTCATATTCAACTAAATCTATCTCAGATCTAGTCCAACATGATGGAGCTCAAAGACTCTTTCCACTTTTGGCTCTCCAGGGACAAGGTGGGTGCACCTTAGGGATTGAAATCTTTTTTATTTATTTTCCTCTTCAAAAATTACTAACTCATACTCTTCTTCTCAGATATATCCCCTATAGAAGAAAATGGTCAACAATCTTCTTAAATTCATAATTAATTCCTTGATCTATGACAGCCAACTACAACTCAGAGGAAAACTATTACAAATATCTAATGATAAGCAATATAGCTCCTTATAATAGAAATGAAAAATTGATTTTGATTTAAATTTGTATTGTGTAACCAAATGACTATATTAGTTTGCATCACAATTTATTATCAATGCCTTATCCATTGCTATACAAAGTCACACTTAAAAATATTTGACCTATTCAATTGATTTATAACTAAATTCATCAGTTTTTAACCCTAAACCCCATTCTTATGATATCCCTCTCATATGCCTAGAAACCTTATCAATTAATGGAAGAATTTACTTAATTCTTTGAAATAAAATAAATAATGAACCAATATACAACCTATCCTAGCTATATTATATTGAAAGAACATTGTTCATTTAATCACAAAATAACAAGCACATTAAAATGGAGACAAAATTTAGAGACACAAATATCCATAACTTCCACTTTGTATTCATATTCTTTGAAAATTATACATCATTGGTATAAGACTAAAAATATAACTCAAAATATGATAAAACCTATCATTTACTATTCATTGTGTATTAAATGTTCAAATTTGAAACAACATACAATTGACACAAAAATTGGACCGATTGTAAATAGCGTAAACACTAAATTTCTACAAGACTTGGACCCTCACTCCACATCTTCAAAATTCTCTTATAGAAAGGATTGCAAAAACCTTTAGATGGGAGGACACATGTCAAAATTCTATTAGAAATAAAATACAAAGATAATTTACATTGTTACTTTTCAAACATTCTTTGTACTTGATCAAAATTGGGGATGTAGTTGCAAAATTGGAAGGTGGCACTTTCTTCAGGTGTCTTCAGCTTGAATCTATTTTTACTTTAACTACCTATTTCTTTCCTTTCCTTTTCTCTATGTTTTGTCTCTTCTTTCTCTAACTGTGACTTTAACTACTCAATCATTGTCATCTAATGGTAATGCTTTGATCTCTGTCATAGCCTCCCAAATAGCAATATCTATGTCAATGTCCATCCAGGTGGCATCTAAAATGGTGTTCAGTTCATCTAATAATTTGTTCCATTTAGCATTAGTGATTGCCTTTATTTCCCAAAAAATTTTCCCATTTCTAATTCGATCGTCAATAAAAGGTCAATTATATCATAGACATCTATAATATTTGTCACATTATTACAATAAACAACAAACTATGATAGCCTCAAAAGATCCTTAAAAGAGGAAGATCACTCCTACAAATCTTTTATGCTTCCATTAGCATCTAAAATACTAGGAATAAAATAGTGACTCCCCATGGCAATTGTCCTCATTTCATTTTGGATTGATTTTAATTTGCCTAAGAAAAACACATTTAATTTCATTACCCTATTTATCATGTTCCTGATAGGAACAATTACTCCCTTGGGCAATTCTTTCTTCTAAGTTAGAAAAGGGACCAACCTATTAAAGAATTGTGTGTAGGTCCACCATGCTATGAATAAAGGGGATAGTAAAGCCAATGCCTCTAAGCATTGAAACTCAACTCGTTGTAGAGAGACATAACTATTGTGTACATTTTGTGAGACATGTTCCAAAGCAGTTATTCTGTGCATCATTGGGTTTTGAATTGTCATGATCTCTACCTCCTTTCCACTATTACATTCATCAATATCCATCTATTGGATTTCTCCTATGTTTGATGTATCAACTTTTGTCTAGGCTTCTTAGTCTTTTACCTTTGTGATGAGCCTAGCTACATTTCTCAAGATTCTCACCTCCTCATCCAAGGTGGACATTCTTTGTTCAAAAACATAAGTTCTCTTCAATTCTTCTTCATATTTTCATTTGGCATCAATGGTTATGTTATATGTTTGATATAGTTGTTCTTCCAACATATCCATCTTTCTCTTTCCCATGAGTGATGTTGTGTTCATCAAGTTATGTATCTAGTCACTAGATATAGTAGTGACATTCCAAAATATAATATTTCCTTGGGATGAATCTCTTATCTCTAGATAAGGGTTCACTTTTTTTCCTAAGGAGCCATGATCCACTCCACCATTTTTCTACTATCAATATTAAAACTAGATCCCTATAGCTCACCAACAATACTTGTCTCTTCAAAAGAGACTAACTTATCTTGCCTCTTGATTTGGTCAAACATAAAGGCAGAGTTGAGTCCCCAACCAAGGAAGAGAAGAATCCCACTCCTCTAGATTCTCTAGATTCTTCTATAGTGAGGATCTCACTATTTAGGTCATACTTTCGCAACCTCTACACTAGCTCATCAATTTTATCAAGTAAATCTCTATGTTGTAACTCCAATGTGAGCTCATTTTTCTTGACCTTATATAAGAGTAATTTGAATTCATCTAAGTGTAGGAAGTCATCATCCTTAATAAACTCTTGAGCCTAGATTATTCTTTCATCCAGTATCTAGATCTACAAATTAGATTTGTTAGGGATTTTTTCATTTTCCCTAGCTTGTTTCAACAAAAAATTATGCCTATTTGTATCAAAATATTTGGATTCTCTATGAATTTTTTTTAATTCCTTCCCTCTAACCTTGTTAGGAATTTCAATCATATTTTTAATTTTTCTTCCTTGAGCCCATGAAGAGCTCTCTAGCTAATCTTCTTCTATCTCAATTGTTATGACATCCTCTTGTTGAGAGGATTGAGGCTCTATTCTATCTCTTATTTTTACATGTACTTGTGACATTATCTGATCAAAATTATCAAGGAACTTATTGTATCTATCCAAGTACAGTGCTTCATGGTAGAAACCCTAAAAGGATGGATCTACTTCCTTCATGGCTTCTCCTACTCTCATTATTTCTCTCTATTTGTAAGATCTATTTCTACAAACCTCTATCTCTAGACAATTCATTATACAATCTTCCTCTGTATTTTTTTTTATTAGGTATATTATATTTTATCATCTATTTGAGATTATGTCTCACCAAATCATTTAGGTCATAGGTCCTAACAAGATTTGTGGGAAGCATAAATTTTGCAATGCATGCATCTATCTCTTCTATTGCATCTTTTCCTATCACAAAATCCCCTACCTTTGTATCCCTGGCTATAAAAGAGCCTTTCTTGATAGCAAGACCTAGGCATTCTTTCTTTATGATAAGTAATTTCTAGAAAAATTCTAATTGACCTAATCTTTCTAGGACATATTTTGGTAGCACATGAAGGGGTTGAGGACAACTAAAAACCCTTATTAATAAAAAAAATTTGAAAAGAAAGAGACTAGCCCAATCATGGCTCATTACTTTATCCCCATTTGGGAAATTAGATGGTCTTATCAACATTATTACTCCTTTGGGTACTCTCTCAATTATATCTTCTAACATATTTGAAATCAAAATCATTATAAAAGGTAATGGCATTAGAATAAGGATAAAATATTTTCCATAGTTGAGTCTATAGTTGTACAGGTATATTCTCTCCATTCTCCTCAATGGCTTCAATGAAGTTCGGATTGATATTACCTATATTTTTATAAAGAATAATGTGTGTCAACAGAAAGTAATGGAAAGAGAAGGATGAGTCTACTAGTAAGGAAGAAATGGGGAAGGAGAAGGATGAATTTACTAGTAAGGACACTATGCTTTCTTTCCTACATAATACTAGGATTAAGGCTGATTCCTCTCTTCAAGCTAACTCTTGGATGTGTAATGAGTTAATGATTTTGAAAAGAAAAGTCAGAAAGATGCAGCAGGACTAGGAAGTTCACCATGCAAAGATCATTCAGATGGAAGTTTAGGTTGGAAATATACTAGATAAATTAAAGGAATATAAACACAAACTTAATTTTTTGATCAAAGAGAGTGGCAATAAGATGGAGTAGATTGCTTCCAGAATTTATGTAGTTGTAGCAAGCTTAGGGAAGAGAACTAATGAAGAAATCATGTCTCCTAGTGGTCCAAGTAAAAGAACAAGATAGAGCTCAAGAAAGAAAGTGGCTGAGGTTACTGGGGGATCTACTATTGATACCATTCAAAGCATTGTGGACGATGGAAAAGAGGTGGTGAAAATGATCAAAGAGTTGCAGTAGCAGCTAGTGGTATAACTAGTTTCTATTATGGTAGTGGTCATGATAATTGGTCACTGGTCTAGGTTTTTTTTATCTATTTTTCATTCTTTTTTTTTTAAACTAGGTTCTAGGTCCTTATAAAACCTAGTTTTGTTTTATGGTCTTATTTTTTGGTTTCAAGTAAATTTTAAACTATAGGTTTCAAGTCCTTGTAAAACCTAGTCGTGCTTACTAGTTTATCTTTTTCTTTTTTGTTAAGGGTTTCAGGTACCCTTCAAAACCTATTTTTACCTTAATCTCAAACAAGTAATGCAAAAACTTAAAATTTCCCAATTATCCCTTCTGAGCTACTACAATTTCATCATGCATCCTATTAATAATATATTCCACAAAGTCATATCCAACATTATGATTGGGATCCTAGATGTCTATAGCCATGATGTATATGTACCTAGGGGCATTTATGGTGTCATCTACTCCCACCACTTTTTTCAATCCTAAATATTATATAGCTGAAGTATTTGTAGAAGAATTCTAGTGACATAAGATCTCATACCTTTTTTTGTAGCTTTCCCTTTTCCTTCTTTTCCTTGGGAATGTGTCTTCTCATGACTCTCAAGTAAAGAAGGTCTATATCTTTTGAAAGTTTCATTTATTTTCTCCTTCTCAATTGGTCTCGTCTTTGGTCCTCCTAGGTTAAATAATTCAATGAAAATCTCCCTCTCTAGCTTGCATAGGATAGTCATATCCTTTTTATGGAATTATTTATTTGTGGGATTGTATGATTTGATTAATGTCTTCATTAAGTCAACATATATTATTACTTATGGCATTATCAAATTTTCCATGTTCCTAATCCAAGGGTTATAGATTGGTGACTTTTTAAACTTGTTGTTGTAGAAATACTAGAAAAGTTCATTCCATTTATATCAAGTACGATGGAATCCCTATAGAAGGAGTATGCATCCTTAAATATATGATAATTTATGGTTTGAGGATGGGAAGATCGTGGAAGGAATTACATCCATTCTTTTGAATATAAACTTTCCAACTTTTTTTGGCTTGTTTAGTGGCTTTTGAATATTCTTCCATGTCAACTTGGACTATTAGTTTCCCTTATTCTTTTGCCATGACTCTGTAATCAACTCTTCAAACAATCATTGTCAACATTAGCTCTAAAAACTCTAAATGTCTCTGCAAACTCTAAAAAATTTTGGCACTCAAACATCTATCTCTGGATTGTGCAAATACTATAATGTAGAAAACTATTATGTCAACTATAAAATAGAAAATAAGAAGGAAAGAAGCATTTATGTGTCTTTATGTCAACGTATATGAGAATTCTCAAATTCTATAAAAGTGCCAAAATCAACTTGTACTACCAGCCTTTCAAATCTTTTTATGCACCTTTTGACAAGACATCACTTTTTAATCATGATGAGACTCTTAATAGTCATTTGCTTTCTTTAAAACTCAAGCATGGCACCCAATGAGTACATTTAATCATCATTTCACAATCAATTTATGCCTTAGCTTTTAAACTAAGCAACCCGGTGATCACGAATTCAAACTCTCATCATTGCTTTGTAGTCTACTTGATTTTTTGCATAATTAACTATGCAACCGAGTGCCTAAAGAAATTTAACCTCTTTTATAATTGCAATCACATAGTCACTCCATCTTATTAATATTAACACTTACTATTTGGGACCATACAATTATCTTTAATAGTCATGAAGTCATAGCTTTGAATGCATTTCTTTCTCTGATATTTTTATTGTTGCAACCATGTGATCACTACTTTTTTACAATCTATTCAAGACTTTACAACATCGTGGTCATTTATACTTTATAACAATCTTACCCTATGACAATGTGAGCAAAGAATTATTTATGTGATCTTACCCTAGTTGGTGTTTAATGGCTTATCTTAACCAATGTCTACTTAACATCATGACAATGTGACTAGACACATTCTCCTTTCAATTTGGTTGTAGTCTAAACACTTCATGTTCACTTTAACCATGTGACCATGCAAATAAGAATCCTTTTAAACTTTGCAACTATCTTTACCAAGTCACCACTTATCTTTCTTCCTATGACTTGACTTCTATGACTGTGCAACTGAAGCTCATCCTGAATACTTTTAACCTTGTTTCTCTTTCGTAGTTAAATTTCTTAATTTCCTACTTACCCCTATGACCATGTGGATAAAGGTTTTCTATGTGCTCTTACCATTTTCACCCAGTCACAGTCATCTTAGATTCTTTATCTTTTGAGGCCTTGAGCATGCGAATATACAGTTCACACAGTTGTTGTTAAGATTCATTATACCCTTTTCACTTAGGTGATTGCATAATTGAGACTTCACTAACTACTTCACTTAGTCACAATAAACAACACTTGAGCTCTTAACTACTATGACTCAATGACCAAAGGAATCCTAACCACATCATTGTGTTGCACCGTAAAATGTTGTCATCTAAAGATATGCCTCAACCTTGTGATTAGCTTGGTCACATGGTCACACAATTTAAAATTTTGGAAGGTTCTCATTAAAACAAAAAAACATGTTAAAACAAGATAGCACCACTTGATTTTTTAAGAAAAAAATAAAAAGGGTGCTAATTATAATCCAAGGATTTCTTAGGACAACTAAATTTTTTAGAATTTCAAGGAAACCCTAACTGCTAGGGATAGGAAAAACCTATTCCTTAGTGAAAATTTTATGATAAGGGTCAAGAGGAGAAAACATGTCAATAGTGGCTCTGTTTGGGGATGATGGATAACTAGCATCCATACAAGGATTCAAAATTCCTGGTAAAAGCATACTACATACATGACAGCAATAATGACAACATTTAGAGAGCAACATTGAGACTAGGCAACACCAAAAATATGCACAAAGCTACAAATACATATATACAAGGATTTACAAAATGCACAGACCTAAGCTATAGTTCATGGAGATAAAATAACTTCAACAAAAGTATTTCTTCAAGAATTGTCCATAAACTAGAAATTCAAGAATATTACTTGATAGCTCCTTTATAAAATAAGAGTCTTCTCCCCAATTTTTATGAACTAGATATGAACCTACTAGTGATAGCACATAGTACCAATAGGAACCTAGTTATTACAAATACATTCACATCCAAGGATCCAACTTAAAATTCACACTTTTAGTTCTACTCTCTCATCCTCTTCTCAAAAACCTACCTAACTCTAAGCCTTAAAACTCTATATATAATTTCCAAAATGTCTTATAGATTATTCTAGATCAAGGAAAGCCACAAGTCAGCCCATAATAGATATTAACTACCTATACCAAAATTAAATGCAAGAAAATTTTTCCCAAACTAGAACCAGACACGGATAACTCAACAAAAGAAGACTTCACAAAAACTAGCACTCAACATCTACATGAGCTCGACATTCAAAGGAATCACTTAGTAGCAACTATAAACTTGGAACCCAAAGGATCACTCAGCACCAATAGGAACTTGGCACCCAAAGGATCACTTGGCACCAATAGGAACTTGGCACCCAAAGGATCACTCGACACCAATAGGGACTTGGCACCCAAAGGATCACTCGATACCAATAGGAACTCAGCACCCAAAGGATCACTCGAAACCAACTAGAACTTGGCATCCAAAGGATCACTTAGCACCAATAGGAACTTAGCACCCAAAGGATCACTCAACACCAATAGTCAGAAAGAAAAAAAGTGCAGGATTACAAGGAAACACAGGATGCTCCTACATCAAACAACTAGGGTTGGAGAAAATGGTTCTCCTAAATCATTGGGATGTCACAACCTAAGCTGAATCCAACTTAGATTGAGAGATCCATGTAGCATCTTCAACTAGTCTATTCTTCCACTTCACCAAATACTTGAAGTAATATTTTTCTCTTGTGCTCTTAAAAGTTCTCTGACTCAATATTTGTTCAACTTCTTCAATCTACTACTTAGGATAGTCATCAGGTATAACAACTTCCTCATCTGACTCATGATACTTATATAGATCAGTAATATTCAATATAGGAGATATATCCATGTCATTAGGTAACTCAACTTCATAAGCATTACTATTTTCAAACTTCTTCAAGATCTTAGAAGTTCCAAATTTCTTCATCTTCAACTTACTGTATGTTCCAACTAGGAATCTTCCTTTCTTTAGATGAACCATCACCTCATCGCCAATTTGAAAATCATGGTGTCTTCTAGACTAATCAGAATTCTCCTTATACTTCTAATTACTTTGTTCCAACATCAACTTCACTTTCTTATGCAAAGACTCCATGAAATCAAAAAATTTCTCTCCTGCAGTGCTTCTCTTTTCTTCACCAGCAACATCTCTCAAATCTGATACACCTCTAGGATGCATTCCAGTAACAATATCAAAAGGTGTTTTCCCTATACTCCTATTCACAAAATTGTTATATGAAAATTCAACTTGTGCCAATACCACCTCCAATTAATTGGCTTATTCCCAACTAAACATCTTAGAAAATTACCCAAGCTTTTATTCACAACCTCTGTCTATCCATCTATCTCTAGATGGAATGTAGAACTAAACTTCAGCTTAGTACCCATCTTCTTCCAAAAAGTCTTGCAAAAATAACCTCGGATGATAGCCACTCTTCAACTCAATCTTGGTAAAATACTTTGCTCCACTCAAATAATCCATTATGCCATCCATCCTCAGCATAGGAAACCTATATTTCACCATTATCTTATTAATGGCTCTAGAATTAGTACACATTCTCCATTCTCCATTCTTTCTAGGTGCTAATACAGTAGGTACAACACATGGACTCAAGCTTTCTCTACTCAAACCTTTCTACAACAATTCATGCACTTTTCTATTAAGTTGTTCATTCTCTGCAAGTGTTAATCTATATGGTGCTTTGTTTGGAAAACTAGCTCTAGGAATCAAATCCATACAATGACATATGCTTCTTACTAGAGGTAAACCATCAAGAATATCATCAACAATAATGTCTTTATACTCATTCAAAAATTCTATAATTTCTTCTGGTACTCAGCTATCATTATCTGTTGTCACTAGGTCATTACTAGCTTCTACTACTTTACCATTACTTCCAACACTCAGTCCTCTAGGAACTATGGAAAAATAGACTTGATTCCATTTTATTTCCTTTTCAAATTGTTTCCCATTAAACATGCAAACTTTTGTTATAGTGCAACTAACCTCATCTGGACTTTCAATCAAAGAAAAAAATATTTGCTTCTTCTCATTCACCTAAAGAGTATATTGATTTAACCTTCCATCATGTATAACATCTCTATCATATGGCCAAGGTCTAGCCAACAAAATTTGATGACAATCCATAGGCATAGTATCACACAAAACTTCATCAAAGTAATGTCCAATATTGAACTTCATGAGGAATTGTTCACTTACCAATATCTTATGCTCATCTTTGATCCATGAAACATGATAGGATTTGGGATGTTTCAGCCTCTACAACTACAACTTTGTAACCAACTATTTTGATGCCAAATTTGTAGAACTTCCACTATCAATGATCACCTTGCAGCATTTTCCAGCCATCTTACATCTAGTCTTGAAAAGACTTCTCCTTAAATTAGGTTCCTCATCACTTCCCTTATTACATAAGGTTCTTCTCACAATAAGATTTTCTCCAGCCTTAAGTCCACTTGGTGAACCCTCATCATCTTCTTGAATCACAACATTTTTGTTACCTTGCCTACTTTTAGAGGATCTACATTCAAAAGATCTATGTCCCTCTTTACCACATCTGAAACAATTACTATGAAATCCACTTTGAGAATAGGAATTGCCTCTTCCTTGATAATAATTAGTGCCTCCTCGATAAGAATTACCACTTTTCCATTTGATCTTGTCTTTGTCATCATTCTTTCATTCAGATTTTCTTTTATCATGCATAGAACTATCAGATCTACCACTTTCTCCATAAGATCTATGTCTACCTCTCTGGAATCTACCACCTCTACCTCTTTGTCTTTGTTCATGCTTCTTTGTCAAGATCTCCTCAACTTTCAAGGCATATTGATATGCTTCTTCTACACTTTCCAAATTCACAAAACTTATTTCATCTGGAATTCTAGATCTCAATCCATTTATATACCTTATAATTTTCTCAACATCATCATCCACATGTCTAGATTTGATGTCCAATCTATAGAATTCCTTGGTATATTCTTTCATAGTCATGTCCTTTTGTTTCAAATTTTGCATCTTTCTCAACAAGCTAACTTGGAAATTAGTAGGGAGGAATTTGTTTGGTACCTTGTTGACCATATTTGGCCAAGTTTAGATCTTCTCCTTTCCTCTTCTTTGTCTATCAATTTGCAAATGCTCCCACCATAGTGATGCATGACCTTTCAACCCAGTGACTACAATCTTCACCTTTCTATTATTAGGAGTGTTTTCATACTCAAACAACTTCTCCATATTAGAGATCCAATCCAATAGAACATTGGTATCCAATTTTCCATCATAAGGAACAACTTCTATAGTAGGCTTTGAATTTTCCCTAGACAACACTCGCAACAATCTTTCCTCATATTGATCTTCTTCAAGTTTTGGATTATGATTTGGTGCTACTACTTCATCATCACTTACATCATCAACATGTGCTCCTCTCCTTTGCGTTATCTTAATAGCATCTAATCTGGCTGCAATTTGTCTCAACTAATCCAATATAGCATCATCAATCTTTTTTCTACCACAAACCATCTTTACAAATCAAGTTCCTGCAAGATCATAACCCTTTGCAAGTTATAGGCCAAATCCATAGATCTGCCACCCTACAACCAAATCCAAATTTGGGTTCTACACAATCCAATCTCCACAAGGATGAACCTCAAGCTCTGATACCAACTAACACGGGAAAAGAGGTTGAATAACTAGGGCAAAGGCTCACCCAACTATCCAAACCACCCTGCAAGAGTTAACACCATGGAAGCAAACACAAGGAACATCCACCAAAGGAGAAAGAAGAGCAAAACACTTTTACTAATTCATCAAAATATCTTCATACATGCCCAATTGTAAGGCCTTCTAGGTTACAGCCAATTATAAATACATTCACATCCAAGGATCCAACTACAAATTCACACTTTTAGTTTTTCTCTCTCATCCTCTTCTTAAAAACTTACCTAACTCTAAGCCTAAACACTCTATATATACTTTTCAAAATGGCTTATAGATTATTCTAGAATAAGGAAAGCCACAAGTTGGCCCATAATAGATATTAACTACCTATACCAAAATTAAATACAAGAAAAGTTAGCCCAAACTAGAACCAGTCACAAATGACTCAAAAAAGGAAGACTTCATAGAAACTGGCACTCGACATCTACACGATCTCGACATTCAAAGGAATCACATAGAAGCAACTAAAAACTTGACACCTAAAGGATTACTTTGCACTAATAGGAAATTGGCACCCAAAGGATCACTTGGCACCAACAAGAACTCGAGACCCAAAGGATCACTCAGAACCAACAGGAACTTGGCACCCAAAGGATCACTCAAGACCAATAGGAACTCGGCATGCAAAGGATTACTTAGCACCAATAGGAACTCAACACCCAAAGGATCACTTGGCACCAATAGTCAGAAAGAACAAAAGTACAAGAATGCAAGGAAACCTAGGATGCTCCTACATCAACTAGATAGGTTCAAACTTTCCATGATTTCCTTTGTCTTCTAATCTAACATTTTGTAACAACACCATATCTTTAGGATGAAACTTTCTTAATTCTTCCATCTTGTTATATAAGTGCTTAACATGGATTTGTAACTTTGTATTTCTGGCAAAAGTATCTATTCCGCTCTCATCTAACTAGATAATGTCATCTATTCTAATTAACATTTCATCAATGAGATCATCATCATAATGTTGAATAAATTTATATATACCCCTTAAATTGTTCTGGGGTAATCTATCTTGTATTCCATACACCAGATCAAGTAGTGCATAACCTATAGCTTTCTTCACTGTTACTATGTTAGCCCAGAGTGCCAATGACAATTTGGAATCTCATGCCCTTTCTTTCATCTAGGATTCTTTAGCAAACTCTCATTGCTTGATTTTGCCTTCCCATTTCCCTTGGGATGGTATGGGGAAGATGTTGATCTTAAGATACCATTCTTGTCACAAAATTTCATAAATTATTTAGACCTAAAACAAATGGCATTATCAGTTACTATCTTCTAAAGGCATCCAAAACTAGTTATAATGTTATTCAACAAGAAATTGTTTACCACTTTACAATGGTATTTCTAGCAGGAATATTTTTTACCCACTTTGTAAATTGGTTTGTTGCCACTAATATCCATGAATAACTAGTGCCAAAATTAGTTTCCACTTCATCTATGAAATCTATTCCCCACTACTAGAAAGGTGCTTGAACCTATGTTGATTTGAATGGCATATTTCTAGAAAATTTAAATTTTCCACCAAACCTTTAGCAAGCATCACATCTTTTCACTAGTTAGTATGCATCTTTAAAAAGAGTGGGCCAACAAATTCCTACTCTGACTATCTTATGATCTATTTTTTGAGTCAAATAATGGCCCCCACACAATCCACCATGCATTTCATTCAAGATTGTGACTACATGGTCTTCATCAACACATTTGAGTAAAACACCTTCAATACTTCTCCACCATAGCTGACCACTCATAATGACATACTTGATAGCATATAACTTTAAATTTCTTCTAAGATTATAACTCAAGCCTGGTGTAGCTTTCATGTATTGTAATTAAAATATTATATCTTGATACCAATCACATGTATCCATATCAAATAGTCCATTTATACCATCACCATCAAGTTGATTTATCTAATTTGCCTCAAGGTTTGCTTCTTCCATTAGCTTGGAAATTCCTTGACCTCTCACCAACTTAGTAATTTGAATGTCTATATTAAACTCTTGGATCTTATTGATCCACCTACATCATCTCTTTAAAACTTCCTATTGTGAGAAGATGTCTTTTACTACAACACTTGACACAAATGCACTCACAGTAGATCCCATTAGGTAACACCTAAATGCTTTCACTTCCTTAACCAATGCATATTATTTATTTAACTTATGTCATATTTTAATTCTACAACCTACAATGATTTACTAAAAAATATTATAGATTTCTCATACCCATCCTCATTCTTTTGTGGTAGAACTACTACAATAGTATGGAATGATGCAAAGGAGAATATGTGATTTGACTTTGAATAATTAGGTATCCATAAGATCGGAGCATATTTTATTTCTTTCTTTATTTTATGAAAAGCCATGCTTAGTTCTTCATCTCATCTGGTCTCAGGCCCTTTTTCAACATTTTGGAGATTGGTATGCTTATTTCAACAAAGTTTGTAACAAATCTTATAAGGAAATTGATTTTCCCAAAGAAAGACTAAATCCCCTTCACATTCTCAGGCTTTTGGATTTTTTCTATAGCTTCCACCCTTTCAGGGTCTATTATAACCCCTTTCCCAACTAGGTGACCCAATAATTTCTCTTCAATAAAGAAAATTCACATTTCCTAGGATTCAAAGATATACCATATTTAAGAGCTCGATTGAATACCTTTGAGTAGGTTTTCAAGTCATCTTGATATACCACTAAGAATCTGTCGATTATATCTACAAAGGCCACATCCATGGCTCTCTAAAAAGTGGCAGGAGCATTGGCTAAGACAAAAGCCATTCTACTATAAACATAAGTTCCCCAAGGTGTGGTAAATGTAGTCTTGTACTATTGTGATTCCTTTACAACTACCTGATTATATCCAGAGAAACCATTCATCATAGGCATCAGCTCTAATCCAACAACTCTCTACAACATGGCCTCCATATTTGGAAAACCATACTAATCCTTTAATCCTGATATGTTTAGATTTCTAAAATCAATACATTGTCTTCTTTCACCACTTTTCTTCTTAATAGGCACTAAATTTGATACCCAAGAAGAATTCCTTATTAGTTTGATAATTTCAACATCCTTTAATTTTGTCAGTTCCTCCTGCATCTTTGGAGCTAATTTTGGATTAATAGGTCTTTATTTTTTTCTAAAAGTCTTAGATCCTTCCTTCAATCGAACCACATGCTAGAAAGGATCTTCTTTATAAGCCTTTAGATCATCATAGGACCAAGTAAAAACATGATTGTAATTTCTTAGTAAATTAATCAAACTCTATCTAATCTTAGCTTTTTTGGTCCCAAGATTTATCTCTTCTAAGTCATTTACATCATGTTCATTTTCAATTTTCTTGCACCTATCATGGTTATCAAAAATAGTCTCCAACACAACCATCCCCTAAGGAATCTTATTTGTTTATTAATTGGACAACTTCTTCATCAAAAATAGTGTCCTTATCATCTATTATTTCCACAAGTGTTACATAGTAAATCTCCTATCCATGGTACTTGTCCTCATATAGAAGAAAAATCATGATATCTCTATCATATTCAAATATTTGCCAATTATCTATATTATCAAGGATAGAAGGCCTATTCTACATCTAAATTTTAGACTCACTAGAAAATGATATATCATTAGGCTTGATTGCTACATTTTCCAACAAGTCATCCATCTTATTGTTGCTTGTATGCATCCAAGATATACCAAAGGCATCAAATTCTTTGATTTGGTCCCAAAAAACATTTTTATACTACTTTACCCTTCTATTCTTGGAAGCACGTGTCTCCTTAATCTGAGACACAACTAGTTCTAAGTCACCAATAACATATAGTTTATTAATTCCATGATTTTCTGCCACTTTTAATCCCATTAAAATTGCCTCATACTCTATAATATTATTATTAAATTTTAAATTCAAAGTACATTAATACCTAAAAGTAGTCTTGTTTGGGGATATGAAAACCACTTGATAGGGAGAAGTAGGGATTAACCAATCACTAATTCATACTTCTTGTCTACCTCTGAGACTTAGGGTGTCTTCCAAGATCACCACATATATTTATAGGACCTTTTACAAGATAATATTCCCCAATCTAAAACCCTACTTGACTATCTTGCTAAGTTTTCACTTCTTTTTGTCTGCCAGGCTACCATTCTAGAATGAGGAGCATTTAAAGTCTTCAATGAAACTAGGTCTTTTTGAAAATTATTATCAACCACTTGTAGGATCGTGGAAGGAGTCTCAACACCTTTCAATTTACTCCTTTTTCATCTTAAAACATCTCTCTATGGTTAAGTTCCTACCCAATTTCACCCTTTTTCTCCAAAATAGGGCTATAAGGAAAAACCCTAGTTAGCCTTATTTCACCTACAAAATAGGCATTTTCTCCTTTGTCTTCAACTAACCAGTCCAAATTTCCTTCATGGACCTCTATTAAATTTGTGATAGCTTTAATAATTTCTAGGTTTTGGACCCTAGAATGGTTGTACAACACCCTTGCTGATTTAACAGTTTTTGAGGGTTTATACGGAAAAAAAATATTGTTTGGTCTTGTTTGATGGCTAAATGGATTAGTGGAAGATTTTCCTTCCACCAAAGGAACCTCCTCTCACTCCTCTTTTAACCTCAAAAATAATTCTACCAAAATCTACACAATCCTGCAAGAAACAAGCTCTGCAACAACACTATTCCCTAGAGAGGCATTAGGGAAAGAGCTTTAAAATGCTTGCTAGCATTTTGAAGGGCCCTTATTTTTCCAAAATATATTACATTTAATATACTCACTATCTCAAAGAGGCCATATGATTCCAACGGTGGGATAGTGAGTTACACCATTATTTCTACAAGTTGTTGAAAATAGAACAACAAACTGTCTAAAATGGAAAAAAAATTATAACTATGAAACAAACAACTTTCATAGCAAACTTGATAAAGAAAAAATGTTCTAATTAACCCTGTATGATTCCATTAGGTAAGAAAACCAAGAACAATTACAAAATTGTCTTAAAACTCAAAAAATCAGTAATTTTGCCTTCAAAATGTCATGCTACAACACTTGTCCATACAAATGACAATTCCTTATGCCTATTCTAGGGTTAGGAAGGTATTTATATGTCTTCTTAGGTGTTTCTCTTCCATATTAGGGCTTGTGTCACCCTTCTTCAAGTTTTAAAAGGAAAAATCTACCATTTCTTGCAAAATCAACATTATTGCAAAAATTGCAATATAGCAACTTCTGCAATTTTTTCTTGCTTGCTCTTTCTAACACTTCCAACTTGTTAAATAGGCTATCCCTTAGAAATTCCATACTAGGGACCCTTCCCTAAGCTAGTGACTTATCCCTTAAGTTTATTATTGCCCTATGGTAAGGTATGCCTTGACTTTTAGGCCAATTAGTGACTCTTCCAAAGACATTGTGACTTCCTACACCCTAGCTATCACACCTAGGTCTAATGACCCTTATTACTATTTTAAAAAGTTCACTAGGAGCACAACACAAAAAAATTGAAAATGTGAAGACCCTATGTTTCAAGGTGCCCCTGTACCATATAACTACAACTTTTTTCTTTCCTTTATCAGGATTCATAGTCAATTCTATGATATATACCTCAATAGGCTTGTAGGGACGAATCTAGGAAATGACAGGTCCTTCCTACTCTTGTAGAAAATGCTCTTGATCTTGGACTTTGGACCTTAATACTTCTACATCCCTAAAACTATCTTAATGTAGTTTAGAAGATCTCTCTTCTAACTTATTTTTTTGCTCCTGAAGAGCATCCATCCTTCAATGTAAGGCTTCTCTCTCTACGAGAGCATTTATGATAATGGCTTTCTTTTCTTTCTCTAAATGGATATGATCAAAATCCTCTTCTACAACCCTTTTCATAAGAACTTCAATTTCTAAAAATAATTCTTCTAGGTCTGTAGAAGTGGCCTTTGAATCAACTGGGTCATCTAAATCTATAAGATTTCTTTCCACATATGAAATTTGTCTAAGGTTAAATTTAGTATTCAGGGTATTCCTATATCCTAACCTATGGTTCATTTATTTTACCACATCTACTCTAAAAGGAACATCCGCTACAAAAGAGACATTCTTATCATGATAAACTCTTTCTTCTTATAAAGGGGTGGTAAACATCTCTCCCAAAATTCTAGTGGTTTTTGATTCAGAATTGAAGGAAAAGGATGTTGAAAATAATTGATCAATTGTATATTGTCTTTGATGTTAAACAAAACATAATATCTTTACCATTCATGTCTGTTGAACTCACTTGGGCAATGAAGACAATTTTCTATGTCTATTGAGCATTCTAGTGTTTACCAAGTTCACAAGATAGTCTCTACCTAGTTTACTCTAGCACAAAAGAGAAGTTTTTAGAAGATTAGTTTTAATCAAGCTCACTTGGTTAACAAAGGAAAGTTGGCATGGAACTAGTGTTAACTGAGCTCACTCAATTACCAAAGGAAGTTTACAAAGTTTTAGTGTTAATTGAGTTCACTTGGTTAAAATATGAAAATCATTTTAGAGTTAGTGTCTACCGATCTAGGTTGGCTAACAAAGGATTTTATTATTTTGGCATATTGAGTTTAATGGATTTTTCTGTTGGTTCTATCTAATTGAAGAGATGAAAAATTATTGTTATAAGTTGTATTCAAGTTGGGTTGATAATGTATGTGATATAAGTATAAGGTCAAGTTGAGGATTGAAGGCACTTGAGAATGTGTGGAAGATAAGAAGATGCTTAGAGTAAGAGAATTGGAAGGATAAGAAGAATATCCTTGTTGGGATGCAAAAATTAATCTGATCAAGAAGGATCAAGTATTGGAGCTAGAATTGAGATCTTGAATCAGCAATACAATTGCATCAACAATCAGGTCATAACATTGTTAATATCTAACCATTATAGCAGTGAATTAAATCTCCTAATAGAGTTAGCCTAACAACTATTTTTAAATCCTCTAACAAGGTAGTATTTCTAGATTGAAGTTTTTGGTAAATAGATTATTCTTTTTCAATAAACTCTCAAAATCTTAAATTTGTAAGAGACAATTATCTACCAATAGTTGGATAATCTATTATTGGGTTAATAGATTTCCTCTAAATTGAATGGTATAACTCCCTTATGAATGATATTCAATGAATTTTTTTTATTCCTAAACTAAATGGGCACTTTCTTAACCCAGTGATGAAAGAGGAAAACTAAGCCAGCGCTAGATGGAGCTAACTTGGGTAATGAATTCAATCCTAAACCTAGCTAACTTCGAGAGTCCACATATTGCATGACATCCCAATATTGGTAATGCAATATGAATTCTACTTGTCCAAATGCAATGCAGAATGAAATGAAAATGAAGGTTAAATAATCCCAATTTTTGTAATAGGAATGTCTACAAATACTCTAATATATAACCCATCCATTACTTAACACAAGATGTAAGATGATGCCCAAAACTAAACACAACAATACTCTGATTGATTATAATCAGAAAAGCAATAACCAAATGCTTTGATTTAGAATAAAACCCCCCTTGTCTTGAACACCACAAATAAGAATGCTCATATTTTATTTGTTCACAACCTCTTCCAAATCTATTAAAAAAACTAGAATTTTAACATGCATAATGAAAAATGCAAAAAATGCAATGTTCCTTCCCCCTACTCTAGCTCTTTGTCTCTCATAGAAAAGAAGAATCCTGACTAGAGGAAAAAATTTACATTAAATAGACACCTTCATAACCATTGAGTTCTCCAATGGTGATCTTTTGGTTGTATAATTGTTTCTTTTCCACCTTTTTGATATAATAGTTTATGTAAAATGTTTACCTCCAAAAATCATTAGAAAATAATTCCCTTTCATATTTTTAAAAAAAAATATGTCTTTTGATTTTTTGCAATTTTTATTTTTATCAAAAAGAATATAGATTGGAACTCTGCATTTTCCCTATCTCTAGTGATTTTAATGATAATTTTGTCATATGTAAAGACTGAAGCTTTTGTAAAAAGACTTTTTTTCTTCTTGGAAAGATTTAGTTATGACACCTGGGCAAAATGACTTGGCAAAACCTCTCATCAAAATCTTCGAGTGCATATTTACTTCACATCACTCTTTCAATTGATTTGTGGGACTATTAAAAATTAATCTATTATGCATCACAAGTCTCCATCAATACAATTTGTTTTTCTTATGATGGACACTTGGAGCTCATACTTTTATTGATTTCTCCCTTCGAACTTTTGGTATCCATTGCAAGCATGTAGTTATACTTTATTTCTACATGATCTTGCTAAGAGTTCATATATGATCATAGATACATTATCTCTTTGGTGCTCTGTATGTACATCAAGTCCTTGTAGTCTATGGCTTTGTCTTTACTAGCCAAGAAGAATTAAACTTTTACCATGAAAATGATGTTGAACACCACATGTGAAGACATCTCCATCTCCTCACACACCAATGTTGCATGATCATTGAAAGGATTGTGACTGTTGTCCTACCATATTGTTCACTCTTTTAGCCAATAAAATTCCCTATAACATCCCCTCCATTTTATGTTTCCCATCTCAAAAGAAAATATCATTGCATTTGGCTTCTTCCAGTTGAACTTGGAGAGCCAACCCAAAAACTATTTGGAGAAAAAGGTCTCAATTTTTTGGCAGAAGTTACATGAGTTCGTGGAACAAGTGAATGAACACTTATAGGAAAAACCCATTTTCCTTTCTCTCTTTCCTCTATAATAAGGGGATGCTCATATTATCTCCAATCCACATGTTTAAATGTAGTAATAAACTCAAAATGAAGAGCCCATCACAACAAAACATGAGGTGTAGAGAAAGAAATTGGTTTATCCATGGAAATAGAGAACATAAAAAAATTGTGCACAATGTCTGCAACATATTCATTGTAGTCACTTTGAATCTTTGTAATAATGGGAGAGTGTTTTTGAGAATGGTGAATGAAAGCTAGACTAATAGTTTCCATGTTTTCTAGTGTTATTGACACCTCAAGGCATCTTCCTGGACCTTCTTCATGGAAAAATGATAGTACTCCTCAAATTGTATCACTAAACTAGTAAGTTGCATCTAAATTCTTAGGAGACAATCATACTAAAACTTGATCTTCTATTTTGATATTGTATGATTGCCCTCATAGAAAGGATTTAGAGGGAAAAGCTCCAATTATGGGCTCATTTTTGTTAGAAGTTTCATCGTGATGACTTGCCTTTCTTCTAAAAGAAAGTCTCTTAGGAATATTTCCACATTGCAATAATGCACTTCCATCAATATCATAGATTGCTTCTGAAGATAATATTGTTAATTGAGGAGGTTTTTTTAATGAAGAAAATCCATATTGTTCATTACAAGTGTAACTTATTGGTGTAGCTACATGTGATTGCAAAACTAAGGAATGCTCAAAAATTAGATCAAGGTTTCCTTTTATATGACTATTTGCACCATAGTCATCTTTAATTCCACAAAGTATTTCATCTACCCTAGACCATTCAGAATCAAGGAAACTCTACAAGCTCCCAAGTCTCATTCCTATGAATTGAATTCATCTCTTCTTTCATCAATTACGTCAAAACCTCATTAGAACATGCATCTTCAAAATATGATAGTTCAAAATTAACTTGATCAAGTAATATAAAAGTTACTATCTCACCTATTGGATCTTTTTCATGTGCTTGATAAGATTTATCCTCATAAGCCATATTGACTAGTTCATTTTCATTTTTCACCAAACTTCAAACAAAACATCCTATTATTTGTCATAGGAATAATTGTAATCACTTTATTTCCCCAATTCTTATCATAAATAGTCCATTTCATATTTTCAAATGCCACTCTATAATTTTTCTCATAGAGCTAGCCAACACTTAATAAATTATGCTTCAATTTTTGAGTATAATAAATTTCAACTTCTTCTCATTGTCCTAGCTCACCTACTCCCAGCAATCAACCTAGGGCATCACTCCATACCTTGGTAACCGGTCATAAAAATAAAAAAGGAAACAAAAACCATATGTATAGAGTCTAACATATCATTCTAAAAGGTTTCATACATTTTCCATAGTGGATGATCAAGTTAGAGCCATTAATATGACATCAACCCTTTCCTTCCAAAAAAATTTGACATGTAGTAGTGATTTAGGGACAACACCTTGAGCTTCAAAATATTCTTTGCTCTACACCCATTCATTTGTTATTTTTTTATTCTTAGGAGTAGTCCAAATATTTAACAGATTTCTAGATTGCACATGCAAATAACTTGAATTATGGACTTCAATTAGTGTTAACAGAGACATGCTTTCCATGTAAAGTAACCACAAGACAGTACAAGTAGTGTACAATAGTGCCCCTAAATGATGGTGGAATAAGAGTTGATAGTCTTGCATGTATCACATATGGTTTAGTATATCCAGGACTAGGTGTCATGTTAGCAATAATAGAAGTTAGAGTCAAAGCAAAGATTGCATGTTCGCATATTTCCTTGCCTCAACTCTTCATGTGCTGGAACCTCTTTTATACGATGCCCTTCTTTTAGATCACCCATTTTGGAAATGAAATGCTTTGGATTTTCCATCATAACCTCTGCAAGTGTCACTATCTTCTTTGGACTGTAATCTTCATTCTTGTTCTTACATGAAGTCGCTGTCAAATTTTTGCATACTAACTTCACTTTGGTGGAGCATTGGAAACAAGCTTCTCTTGGTAGAAAATGAACATGGGAGGAAATATTCTGCCAAAGTAACTCCTTCATGATTGGGTCTTATGAAATTGACTCATTTACCTTCCTTGGACATGTAGAACTATAACATGAATAAAATGCGTTTGGGTCTTATTCATTATGTTAAACAACCAATGTATGATCCTAATCATCAATTGATCACCGAGATGATGTTATGCATTATCAAACAACATCATGCACTTAAATCAAAGTGATTATTTCCATGACTCAGACACCTTCATCTTCATTCTACTTTAATAGAATATCATACTCTTCATTGTTTAAGTTGAAATTCAATCCTTTCCAATAACCACCAATTGATTCTACCTTGAATCTGGAATCGAGTAATTGGATATTGAGCCTTTGAAACCAAAACTCTAACTAACCCACATTTTGAAATTTGCATTCGCATTCAAGATCATGGAGTTTTGAAATCTGAACTACAAACCCTTGTATTAGAATCTTTGTATCAGAAAATTTGGAATGATTCAACCTTCATAGAAACATGATTAGAGAAAAACTCAGAGAAATTTGGGGAAAAAAATTCATGGGGCTCAAGTTTTGAAGTTTAAAAATAGTGTATTAAAAGTGTGCCTATAGAAGTGTCTAAAGACCTCTAACAAAGCCACTTCTGACAAGGTGATTAAATTCTCTAACAAGATCACACCTAATAGTGTGTTTCGTAACCTTTAACAATGTGATCTCCTAACAAGGCTCACTTCATAAGAGAGAAAAATAGTAACTAGTTGTAATTGATGGTTTTTCCCAAATTTGGTTTCCATGTTAAATATTGGTGTCACTTGTAATCATGTTATTTCTTTTATGTGTATGCAACTAAGTTAATTAAGGTTAATCACACTTAACATCTTAAGATCTACATGTTTAGTATATACTGAGTTATAGTTGATATTTTAGCACTTTCCAAGTAATAATAAATTATTAGTGTTAACGAAGTGCCTCTGTGCTAACCGAGTCTCAATAGTGATTTAGTTTTAGTTGTATTTGTGTTTTGATTTGTATTGACATATAAGGGATTTGGGATTTACTTTTATACTAATTGATTCACCCCTCCCCTCTTAGTTACTCCTCTTATATTTCCAATAGGGGATTATCTTTCTTAACTTGACCAATGTCTACTTAACATCGTGATAATGCAAATAGAAATGTTCTACTTTCAATCTAACTATATCGCTTGGTCTCCGTCTAAACTCTTCATTTACACTTTAACCACGCGACCATGCAAACAAGCATCCTTTTTCACTTTTTTCCTATCTTCATCAAGTCATGACTTATCTTGGTTGCTATGACTTAACTTCCATGATTGCATGACTGAATATCATCTTGAATACTTTTAACATTGTCGCACTTTTGTAGTTAAATTTCTTAATTTCCTATATACCCCTATGACTATGCAAACAAAGGTTTTCTATGTCCTATGATCATTTTCACCCAGTCGTAGTCATCTTAGACTCTTTAGCTTTTGAGACCCTGACCATGCAAACATATAGTTTGCATTTTCATTGTTAAGATTCATTATACCCTTTTCACTTAGGTGACCACAAAATTGAGACTACACTAACTGATTTTCTTAGTTGCAATATAAAAAGAACTTGAGCACTTAACTGTCATGAATCAATAATCAAAAGAATCCTAACTGATTTTTTGTGTTGCACCATAAAATGTTGCAGTATAAAGATATGCCTCAACTATGCAATCAATTTGGTCACATGGTCACACATTTAAAAAAATTTAAAGGTTCTCATTAAAATGTAGAAACATGTTAAAGAAAGATAACACCACTTGATTTTTTTTTTAAATCAAAAGGGCATGGATTAAAAGCTAAGGGCTTCTTAGCACAACTATTTTTTTTAGAATTTCAGGGAAACCCTAACTACTAGACATAGGAAAAACTAATTCCTCAATCAAATTTTCATTATAAGGCTCAAGAGAGAAAAAAAAAATTCAACAAGGCCACTCTTAAAATAGCTTTAGGGGAAAGATAAATGAACTCACTATCCAATTATTCTTTGTATTATTCTCTTCATAATAGTAGAAATGAAAGTGAACTTCACAACTTAAACTCTTTCTCTATCCTCTTATGATGCCAATACTACACTATACAGTTTTCAAATCTCAAAACTAGATCTTCAAATTTGCATCTCATTGATCCCTTGTTGAAAAGAAGATTGTTGAAAATATTGTTTGAAGTATTGGAACCTATCATATAAAAATTCTAATTTTGTAAATGATGTCAAGCCTTCTACTTGCTAGTAAGATAACTACTTTTTGATTTGAATTCTATCATTTGATTGATTGATGAAGAGGATTTGAAAAGAAAGGATAACAAGAGTACCTAGAGAAGGGTTGAGTTATATGGTATATAAAAGGAGCACTAAGACTATATAATACATTGATGATATGATGTATTGTTGATCTACTTAATGATAAAGTAAAAGGTTACTTAATCTTAGTAAAAAAGAAGAAGTGGAGTTTTCATTGCACTAAAAGACTAATCTATCAATGTTCAATACAATCACTCAACTTATAGTATAGAGGAGGTGATTAAACCCTTGTTATGAATCTTGAGGGGAGCACCGAACAAATTTTCAATAGACAGTAAACTATTAAGTCATGGAGTCATTATATGATCTAATCAATGCATGCACTTATATGTTTGGTGATTACTAAAAAATATTACTTGTGCATTTGGGCCTTGGATTACTGATTCACCCCCACCCCCCACCCCCCAACACCTCTCAATTATTCTAAATATTCCAAAAATTGGTATCAGAGCATTGGTTCTTGTGAGGGAATAGTATGAAGCTACTCGAAGTTAAAGATCAAGATGTGCATAAAGTAGGTACCCAACCTTAATAAGGAAAAATTTCTTGTATGAAAAATGTTTATGAAGCTACATCTAGGAGGAACTGGATACTTTGCAATGTCAACTATAACTATTAAATATATAGATGTTCCTAGAGCTATGACTATAGAACAACTAAAAGATAAGAAAGAACAAAATTAGGCAACATTGGAGATTGTATCTTCCTAAAGCTATTGTGAGTTTGAGGATATCAAAGAGTGTACTTCTTCCAAACCAATGTGGGAATCCCTAAAGAAAATCTATGGAAGAGATTAGAATATGATGAGAGCCAAATATAAAAGGTTTAGATGAAAATTTGATGACATGAGAATGTAAGAAGGTGAGAATATAGTTCACTATTGTACAAGAGTAAAAGAAGTTTTTAATGCCATCAAAGGATGACATGGAAAGATTCATGATAAGACTATGATCATGAAATTGTTGAGGACCCTATTTCTTATCTATTCTATCGGAATCACTACCATAGAAGAACTAAGATGTACTCCTCGTAATGATCTGACCCTTAAAGGACTGGTTGGTAGACTCACTGCACTTGAGCTTTCAAATTTTGATAATTTCAAATAAAAAAATGTCGAATCTACTTTCAAAGCTCAATTTTCACTAAAAGAGCCTAACAAAAAGAAAAAGAAAAAGATCAAACACATTTCTTGTGATAGTGATATAGATGAAGATGATGTTAATGAACTTGAAGCATTGTTGGCTAGGAGATTTCAAAGAGGCAAAGGAAAATACAAAGGCAAGATGCCTATCATATGTTTCAATTGTAATGAGGTTGTTCATATTGTAGCAAGATATCCTTAGAACAAGAAGAAGAAAAATGGAGACAAGTACAGAGGTAAAAGAGATAAGAAATGTAAATACTACAAAGAAAAAAGAAAAAAGGCTTTGTTTTTTATTGGTAAATAGCCAAAGCCTAGATTAATTAATATTATTTGTTGAAATTAATTATTATAATAAGTTAAGCAAAGGTAGATTCAAACCCAACACCTCCCACATGAGAGGCTCACAAGTTACCATTGCATTGTAGGCTTTTTCCTAGACTAAGAAAGATTGTTATGAGGAAGATTGTTATGTATTTCAATCATTTTTTTGTCACTAATGCTAAACTTGCTATTTTCTAGTAAGAAAATTTATTATAAGATTTAAGTACTATCACTAAGTTGATTGATGAATAGGATTTGATCAATAAGATGTAACAAGAGCACCTAGAGGAAAGGTTGAGATATGATTATGTAATGAAATACAAGGATTAGTTAAGACAGTAATGACATGATGTATTTATAATACACTTAAGATTACAAACGTTGGCTACACCTAGAAAGTTTAGAAGAACAAGTTACACATATTTTTTTCTACCAAGAACAAGTTTTCACTTTAGAAGAGTGAAAAAGGAGTAGCATGTTATTGATGGTTTTTGCCAAATTATGTTTCCACATTAAATCATTGTGTCAAGTGTGTTGTATTTCATACTTCACATTTCTACAATTTGATTAGACAATAACCTGCAAGTTTTAAGTATTTACATATTCACTTGTGTGTGTGCATGAACATGAATGTTTTATGGGTTCATTGAGATAAGAAAAGTTTTATTTGGGTGTCTAGAACTTGGATAATTAATTCACACCCCACCCCCTCCCCCCAATTATTCTAAAGAATTCTAATAGGCTTTCTACATTACTAAAGAGGAAAAACAAAGAAGAATTAGATGATCGTGATGACGAACTTGTGTATGTTTCTATGAAGGATGATTGTGATGAAAATGAGGCAACTACATTAGTATCTTATGAGAACAAGAATGACAAATGGATCATTTATAGTGGTTTTTCCAATCACATGATTGGAGAAAAAGGTAAGTTCAAAACCCTTGTATATTATAATGGAAATAGAATTAGGTTTGGTAATGATGCACCCTATCTAATAAAAGGTAAAGGGTCAATAAGACTGACAGACAAGATCATGTGTGACAATGCTTACTATATGGAAGGACTTAACTATAATTTTTTGAGTTTGTCACAATTGAATATTTCAGGATGTAAGGTTGAATTTAGAAATAGAAAAGCTAAGATTTGTGATGTCAATGATGAACTTATTGGAAGTGGTGATCAAACTAGAGCTAATCTACTTTATCTTTATATGAGTGAAGCTACTCATCTTGTTGGTTTTGATGATGTGTGTGTTAGAGTAAATAATTAATAATTAATTATTTATTCTATTTACTTAAGCTTACTTAGGTAAATGCATTTATTTAATACTTTATATTTAATGCATGTAGTGGTTAGTTGATGACAACACGGGAGTTTGTTCCCTTCTAGCATGTTCCACCTTTTGTGGATATGTGTTGTGTTGTCATCCTTATCTTCTACCACCTTCCAGCTTGTTCTACAAGCTTCCATGAGCTCTTTATAAGCGGGCTCTCTCTCATTGTATTATCATCACATTATCATAACATTATTTCATAAGGCATTGTGCATATTGTAAATATATTTTCTTTTTGTGTTTGCACATATGTTGTCTCTCATGTTCGTTTAGGGTTTTTCCCTTGCTCCATACTCTTCCTCTCTATGGCTTCTCTTTGATAGGTTTTCACATGCAAGTGATCTTGGGCATCTTCAAAGTTAGCTTTCCTCAACTCCAACATGGTATCAAAGCCTTCCTGCTGCTGCCTGGTTGAAGAAATTTTGAAGCCATGATTTGAAGTCACAAACCCTAGTTTGTTTGTGCATTTTTTCTTCAAATCAGGGGATCAGCATATTTTTGGAGCACTTTGGGCCTAAACAGACATCACCATTGGATCCAGAATGTCATTTGCAGTCAGGATTCATATAAAGCTTGTCGATTTTGGAGACAGAGCTCCGGGACGCAAATTTTTTTTTACCCGCAAGCCCTTCCGTACGGTCATACGGACAATTTTTTGCAAAAAATTTTTTTTAAAAATTGTGCAGAGCGCACTGCCATGGCACCGCCAAGAAACCACTGTGAGGCCTCCCCCACCCAACTCCTCCGGCGATTGTAGCTCCTCTGCCTCCGGCCCACCGCCCTCTTGCCTCTAGCGACCGCAGCTCCACCGACGTCAGCAACCTCCTCCCGGCAGTGTTATTCTGATCTCTCGCAGACATCCGCCAGTGGTTTTTCTGACTGCCACTCAGTATCCACCACTGCAGCCACCTCTGCCTATCCAATCTGTTGCCCAACAAGTCAGCAACACCAACTATGCAACCCGTGCCCAGTCAGCAGGTCCAAGCCACATGACACGTGGTAGGTCAGCCACGTGGCACATTGCCACATGGCCCCTGCCATGTCATCTGCCCGCCACATGGTGTCCACATGGCACTACCATGTGGCTACCACATGGCCTTCCTTTTTGCGGTGATGGCCTCCAAGCCATCAAATTTAATCGCCGGTTTTACTGATGTCAGCATCACATCATCGGCATCCTGCCTTGCACCTCTCCTGATTCACTTTGGTACCTAGTTGTATTTTTTGGCCATAACTTTTGCATACGGAGGTATTTTTCTAATCTGAAAGAAGTACCGAAAAGCTAGTTCCAAGACGGAGACTTTGGTGTAGGTATTTTTAGGTTTTGATGCTCTTTTATTACCTTTTTTTTATTGAAGTCCAAAGTTGTTTTTTTGACTCTGGCAAGCATATCTTTTGCGTCTTATGCCTATTTTTGGAAAACTTTATATTCTTGGAAAGCTGGTTCTGTCACCTTTTCAAAAATATAGTCCTTTTCTTTAGTTTTTTGCCTCTGCTCTTTCTATCATAGTTTTTGCATTTTTGCAATATGGTGGATATTTTGAGTGTTTTAGGCCCAAGGATCAGTTTCCTAGCATGGATTCTCTTGTTTTTAGTTGTACTTTGTTTTGGTTCAGCTTTTTTTTAGTTCTAATCATTGTAGCTTTCATTTTAAAGCACTTTTTTGTATTGCACTAAGACAAAGTGTCACTTTTGCATTTCGAGAGTCATGAACGTTGTTTTGAGTCAGTTGTACATGCACTATTTTCATAAAGCACCATGGGGGGGATTATTTTTTTTTATTTTAGGTATTCTCCCTTTATCAAGTGAGTTTCCCTTCCATGACATTAGCTCCATGCAGAGTTAGTTTGATCGTGTCTTTATCGGTGTTTGTACCTTTTTTCCTCTCTCCTTGTTCTTGGTTCATTTGTAGGAGATTTTGGCCCACCTTCTCAGTTACCTATCATCACACCCCATCTGCATTAAGGGGGGGTTATGCTATTGTTCTAATGCATCCGTGGTTCAATGGTTTGATAGTGTGAACTATGTATTTAGTGGTTGATCCTATATACAAGGCGATTGCAGTGGCTGGCTACCTATGCATTTTGGTGAGATGGATCATCTACCATATAGACATGCTCGATTTGTGCCTTCTTCTTCCATGGAGGTTCTTCAGATCAGCAATTTGGAAAATTTTGCAGCTTCTTCATGCTTCCGTGATGTTGCTTCTTCATGATCACTCATTGTTCCTATTTTAGGGGACATTTTCCCTAGTTGGAGGCTTCTTCAGTTCTTCACTAGGATCTTACCTCTTTTTGGGGGAGGGTTTTTCCCAAGTGGTTTTCTCTCTTTCCCCATTTTCAGAGGTTGCATTTTATTGCATTGTACTTGGGTACCTAACATGGCCTCGTTGTCAGGACCCATTTTGCATTCATCTTAGTTTTGTGAGCTTAAGGCATTTCCCTAAGTTGCACTTAAGGGGGGGTGTTAGAGTAAATAATTAATAATTATTTATTTATTCTATTTACTTAAGCTTACTTAGGTAAATGCATTTATTTAATACTTTATAGTTAATGCATGTAGTGGTTAGTTGATGACAACACAGGAGTTTGTTCCCTTCTAGCATGTTCCACCTTTTGTGGATATGTGTTGAGTTGTCATCCTTATCTTCTACCACCTTCCAACTTGTTCTACAAGCTTCCATGAGCTCTTTATAAGTGGGCTCTGTAGACACCTAAAAAACCTTTAGAAAATAAAGTATTTTTATTTTCTAAAAAATTCCTGATGACATCATCATTTATTAATTAATTAATTATTTAATTTATTTATTTATTTTTATGCCATTAAATCCCTTTATCTTAATTAAACATATTTAATTAGGGAATCCCTCCCAAAAATGTTTAAATCTTATTTAAACATTATTTCCTTATTTATTAATTATTTAATTAATAAATTGACCAAAAATCCTAAAATAAATAAAAAATTTATTTTTTGCCCAAAACTTGGCCAATTTCCTTATGACCAATAACCTCTTCCAAAATCTCCTAATCCTTCTTTAAATTCGATTAAAGGCTAATCCCATCATTTCCTACCCCTAACCCCAACTCAAAATATTTAATTAAAATTAAATATTAATCCTCATGTTTATTAAAAAAGTTTTAATAAATATCTCCTCAACCCAAACCCTTGAAATAAATAAAACTTTATTTATTTCCTAAAAATCTAATTTATCCTCACCCTAAGAAGTTCTAGACTCTTCTAGAAAGTCTTCATCCTCATCCTAGGAAATTCTAGACTATTCTAGAAAGTCTTTATCCTCATCCAAAGTCTAGACTCTTCTAGAAGATGTCCTTAAACCTAATCTTAATCCCCTCCTAACCTTGTCACATTCCCTAAACATGGGTTAAAACTTCCTAACCCAAGCTAAAGTTAACAAATATCTCCTCCTTCACCCACCCTCATTAAATGCCATCCACTTGCCTATCCCTAAGCTAATCCTAAACCATCCTAATCCATCCTCTAATCATTTGCACAAGCCTAAGCAATCTTAAAACCTTCCTAATCAAGTCCAAGTCGAAATTGCTCTCATCACCCTCAAAATATCTCAACCATAAAACTTTATGAAGTCCACTAGGTCATAAATGACTCTTACAAGCCCTTTTATGGCTCTTACAAGTCATTATGAGGGTCTTTATGAAGATTTTATCCCTTGAGCCTCCTTTGTTGACTCATCCTTCCCCTTTCCTTCATCCTCTCACCATGTGACATGTGTCACTCCTTGATTGGTTGTAAGGAAGCACAATCCATGTGCTCTCCTCTCATGTAATCTGAGCCCTCCATGAGCTTTTTCCCATCCTTGCATCTTAGCCCTCAATCCCTCAAGCCTCTTGCCTATAAATTGGATCCTTCCCCTTTGCAAAATAACACAATCCATGAAGTAAAGTTATAATGCTATTTTGAGAGCCAAATCCATACTAAAGCCATCTATCCACACCAAAAATCCACAATCATCCATTGAAGCCTTTGGAAGCATATTGAGCATACATCCTATCAATTTAGATAAAGCTACTCAACAGGAGAGCTTCTTATTGAGAGAGTCCATTAATGGCTCATATTCTCAATTGAGAGCTCATCTTAGTCTATCTTGAAGTTTATGAATTTTGTTTAGTTTGTAGAAGCTTTATTTAAATTTGGTTTCTATTAGCATACTAACATTGCTCATATACAGGCTCTCTCTCATTGTATTATCATCACATTATCATAACATTATTTCATAAGGTATTTTGCATATTGTAAATACATTTTCTTTTTGTGTTTGCACATATGTTGTCTCTCATGTTTGTTTAGGATTTTTCCCTTGCTCCATGCTCTTCCTCTCTATGGCTTCTCTTTGACAAGTTTTCACATGCAAGTGATCTTAGGCATCTTCAAAGTTGGCTTTTCTCAACTCCAACAGTGTGGCTATGGCATTAAAGGTTATGTCATGTTAATCTTGATAATTTGGTCAGTATCAGTAAGATGAAGAGAGTTAGAGGTTTCCCAAAATTGAAGAAACCTAATAATGTGATTTACAAACAATGTTAGTTAGGAAAAATGGAAAAACCTAGTTTTAAGAGTAAGACTCGTATCTCAAAACAAATTTTGGAATTAGTTCATATTGATCTATGTGGACCAATTAATGTGAAAAGTTACAAAAGTGATAAATACTTCATTCTATTAATTGATGATTATTCTAGAATGATTACAGTTATGTTTCTAAGAGAGAAATCTGGTGTTTTTTCTAATGTTTAAGTGGTACTTGCCAAGAGTTGAAAAAGAAACTAGTAAAAGTCTAAAGTGTTTGAGATTTGATAGAAGTGGTGAGTTTACATCAAATGAATTTGAAATTTTCTATAATGATTGAAATTTTCTATAATGATGAAGGAATCAAGAGACAAACTTTTGCATCTAGGATCCTTGCACAAAATGGGATAACTGAAAGGATAAATAGATCAATGATAGATTGTGCTAGGGCACTAATGATAGAGAAGAATTTTGTTTTGAAATACTAGAGAAAAGCTATAGGTAGAACTATCTATACCTTGAACATAGTACAAGTGAAGAAAGGTACTAATATCACACCTTTTGAAATATGGTATGGATACTCATCCAATGTTAAATATTTTAAGGTATTTGGAAGAAAATGTTACACTATAAAAGAAAATAGGAATGGTAAACTTGATGCTAAAGCTGAAGAGGCATATTTCTTGGCTATTCCACAAGAAGCAAAGCTTATAGGTGTTTAAATAGTCATAGTAACAAAATTATGGAAACTGTAAATGTGAAAATTCATGGGTATCAAGATATACTTGAAGAGGAACCAAAGAAGGAACCTAATGAACACAAAACATTTATGTATTACTATGATGGCATGAATACTAATGTTTATTATTCTATAATCCTCTTTGTTAATCAACAAGAATTAGTGACTGTCAAGTCACATCCAATGGTTGTCAAATTGCATTTAGAAACTAAGTTGCAGTCTGATGCCAAGAAGAGATTACAAGAAAGAGATGCCAGGTTACCTAATGGAGAGGTACATAGTGAACTTCAGAATAAAATTCATGAAAGACCTATTGTTAGAGAAAGAAGAATAGATCCAAGACTATCAAAGTATTTTAGAAGACACCACCCTATTGAAAAAATCATTAGAGGAAGAGAAGATAGACCAATGACAAGGAATTGATTGAAGAATGATACATGCTTGTTGAGCATACATGAACCTAGATTTGTGAAGGATGGATTGGAGAATGGAGATTGGATTAAAGCTATGAATGAAAAGATTAATTAGATTGAGAAGAATAAAACTTGGACACTTGTACCTAGACCAGAGGACAATAACATTATTGAAACTAAGTGGGTGTACAGAAACAAATTGGATGAGAATGGTGAAGTGAAAAGGAATAAGGAAAGGCTAGTTTGCAAAGGTTATCCTCAATAATAGGGAATTGATTATGGGGAAACATTTTCTCCTATTGCAAGATTGGAAGGAGTGAGAACTCTTCTTGCTTACTCTACATAAAAAGGTTTCAAAGTTTATCAAATGGATATTAAGTCAACATTTCTGAATTGTATATTAGAAGAGGAGGGTTACATTGAACAACTTGAAGGATTTTTTGATCTTAACAATAAGAACATGGTATGTAAATTGCACAAATTTTTATATGGTTTAAAGAAAGGTCCTAGAGCATGGTATGAAAGACTGCATAATTATCTTGTGAAGATTGGTTTTGAGAAGATTGATGACAACAACAACCTATACTTAAACACTGAAGGAGGTAAAGAAATTTTCTTGGCTGAAACATTTATTGATGATATCATATTTAGAGGAAGAAATACATTGTGTAAGACATTTTTTGATGAAATTATGAAAGAATTTGAGATTTCTATGTTTGGAGAGATTAAATTCTTTGTTGGTTTGCAAGTGTATTAGATGAAATATGGTATTTATGTTACTTAGTCTAAGTATGTAATGCAAATCTTGAAAAATTTTGGTATAAAATATTCAAAACTAGTTAGCACACCTATGGTGATAGGGCACCAATTATCCAAAACTTAGGATTTTTCTGAGGTAAATCAAACATTGTACATGTCTATGATTGGAAAATTTTAATATGTAGTGCATATAAAACTTGATATTGCTCTAGCTGCTAGAATTGTTGCAAGTTTTTCTACAAATCCTATGGAAAATCACTTAATGGTTGTCAAAAGGATAATGAGATACCTAAAAGGGATAGAAGACTATGGTCTATACTACAAAAAGAATGACTAATTTGAATTAAGAACCTATATAGATGTTGATTAAGTATAGAATGACTAATTTGAATTAAGAGCCTATATAGATGTTGATTGAGCTAGAAGCTTTGATGATAGGAAAAGTACAAGTGGTGGAGCATTTTTCTTAGGAAATATATTAGTCTCATGGACTAGTAAGAAGCAAAATTTTATTTCATGATCTAATGTTGAAGTTGAATATGTGGCTATTGCAGTGAATTGAACAAATGTGGCATGGATTAAACAACTACTAAAAGGTATGAAGGAGGAAATTACTAAACCTGTGGTAATATACTATGACAATACAACTGATATAAACATTTATAAGAATCTTTATATGAATATAAAGATGAAGAACATTGCAATCAAATATCATTATTTAAGAGTATTGGTTCAAGACAAAGAATGAGAATGGAATATGTGAATACTAAGGAAAAAATAGTTGATATATTCACAAAGACTTTACCTAAGGATGAACATAAATATCTTAGAGGTAAACTACAGGGGATACCCCTATCCAAAGCTACTTAAAGAAGCAAGCATGGTGCCATGCATCAATTGAGTTGCATGTCATATTTTACAATTTGATATAGTGGATCTTACTTTAGGAGCCAAAACAAAATATTAATAGTCAAAAGAAAAGTGACAGAGGGACAACCTAAATTGATAATATCTACATGAATAGATGACAAGTCTTTGGCATTGTTTTCAAAGAGGGAGAATGTACTAAAAGGGAGATTTTTTTTGTCAAAATTCAGAGGAAGGGAAATTTTTTTCAAAAAGGGAGATAAGATAGAAGAGAAAGGAGAGAGAAAGAAAAGATAATATCACCATATATAGAAGAAGGAGACATATTGATAGAGGGAAAGATTTCAATACAAAGTATTAAATTTTTTTTTTCTATTATTGTTGGTATTGGTTTTATCAATGCCAAAGAGGGAGATTGTTGAAAACATTGTGTGAAGTATTAGAACATATCATAGAACAATCATAATTTTGTCACTAATGTCAAACTTGCTACTTTCTGGTAAGACAAATTCTTTTTGGTATGAATGATATACTTTGATTGATTGATGAAGAGGATTTCAAAACAAAGGATAACAAGAGTACCTAGAGAAAGTTTGAGTTATATGGTATATAAAAGGAGCACTAAGACTATATAAGACATGTTGGCGCTAAAAATTGCATGGTCAATTTTGAGCCCTGTTGAGAAAAATTAGCCCTATAAATGCTTTTAAATGAGATTGTACCCGGCTGTACCTTTGAACCATATGAGGTGTTTTATGCTTCTAGCACTTCTCATTCAGCATGCCTAAGTGTTTCATGAAGTTAAATTGAGTTTTTGAGTCACTTGGCGAAGTCATGTTTCAAGCTTTTGTCAAATTTACAATTCTGCCCTAGTGTCAAACAACGATAGGAGGCTGTGTTTGAACCCGAATATATTTTGTCCAGAATTGTATCATAACTCACCACTTTGAGAGTACCTAATATCCATATCTAAAAACCTGTGTTTCAGATTTTGAGTCGTTTCGAGTTCGTCTGACTAGGTTTTGAATCCCTTCAAGTTGGTCAGTTACTGTTTTCATGTTGATGCACTTTATTCAAAATCCTGGGAAGCCCTGTTTGACGAGTAATAACTTTTGACCAGTTGATCCAAATGTTGAAATTCCTATTGCATTGCATTATAGGTTTTAGAGACTTGATATATTTCAAGTTTCATATCATGACAAATCCGTTTGATCAATTTTCAAACGCGATTCCAAACTCAATTTGTAACTTTTTACTGGTGTCAGCATTTGCAGATTTGTCAGTACCCTTGTTTGTGGCATTAGAACTCTTAATCCGTGATTGGTGAGATCAAATGGATTATACCATTGTGTTGTCCTCCAAAAATACTTTAAGTGTGTTAGTTTTCAAGTCTTGATGAATCCGTCTTCATTTTTTTTCAGGTCCATTCCATTCACAAAAAATGTTTTTTGTCAGCATGTCCAGTTTGCAAAATTCTGAGTAGCCCACTTTGAACGCTCGCCATTTACGCCCCATGATTTTTCATGAGCCCAAATTTCATAGTCATACTCACCTCATGATAGAGAATGAGTGTCCCAGTTTTCATCTCCCCATGTGCTCATTTGCCTAGTTTTCCAAGCCGATTCCAGAGCCAATTTGTTGTTTTCTGACGTGTTTGCTTGCAGGTAATTTTGAGAAGGCAACTTTGATGGCGAATATCTTTTGACTGGGAACTCATCATGAGACGAGATTTGACAGGGTACAAGAATGTAGAACAAAGATTCAGTGTGCCAAATTTCAGAGCCTTGTCAAAAGTTCGAGTCAATTTTTTAAGGCCAGTCAAAGGAGCTCCTGGCACAAATTTGACAGTTAGCAGAAAGTGATAAATTGAGTTTTTTTAACAATTAGTTATTGCTCAAATTTGTGTCTAAGTCAGTTCGAGATGTTCAATGGATCAAGTTGACAGTTTAGTTGTTCGAAAATGAAATTCTTTTAGCCGGACCCATTTTGGGGTCCGACTGATTCCATCAGTCTTTTGGTGGACATACTGCTAGTGTATTGCAAGCTTCATTCCTAGCTCATCAGACATAGTTTATTTCTTTTGGTGTTGATGACTTGTTGAAATTGTGGACAGTTAAGTCAAATGAATGTATTGCAACTTTTGACCAGTGCGAAGATAAGATCTGGGCCTTGACTATTGGCAAGAAGACATAAATGTTTGCCAGTGGTGTCAGTGATTCTCTTGTAAGTTCGTGGCATGATTGTACCATTGTAGATGAGGAGGAAGCTCTTCTCAAAGAGGAAGAAGAAACATTGAAAGACCAAGACATGGAAAATGCTCATAGCAGATCATGCATTATGTAAAAGCTCAAAAGTGCGGCAGATTTAAAGAATTGCTACTAGAAGAGGAACAAATTTGAAGAATTCAATCTACATTGTAAGAGAGAAAAGCACATAAAAGGGCATTAATGCATAGATTGGGCAACGAGAAGAGCAGCTCGATGCATGTATAAAGAAGAGAACACACGCATTTAGCCTGCTACTAAGAATACAGTCACGCCATTGAAAGGAGCCACCATTAAGAGTGGAGGACATCCATGGCACAAGTTGCCCCTGCAAACAAAGAAGCTCCACCCTAACAAGAAGGGGAGACATTTTTAAAGTGATCATGCCATTTCATGAGAGGTCCACCCCGCACCAAGCCAACACACAAAGAAAGAAGCATGCACGTCTAACAATGAAAGACACCATTGTTCAGAGTAGCTCCATGGCATAAGAAAAGTTTAAGCTAGCTGATAGAAAGAATAATAGTTAACGCTAAAAGTCATAGGAGCAACATTTCCAGTCAGCCATTAAATAGTGGTGTTTTGTGGTCATTAGCCCTTGCGAGGAATGTAGCAACTAAAATGGGGAACCTCCATAAAGAACATGCATTTAGAAAGGAGGCAGAGAAGAGTCGCAAGTCAAAGCCGTAGACCCATGTTCGAACAAGGTAAGAGGCCCACGCTGCTGATAAAGAGAGGCGTCAAATTATCCAGGCAACCCAATGCACGAACAAGGGAAGTCGACTGCAAAAAGGAAGAAAACTACATCAGAAAAAGTATAAAAGTTTGAAGCTCGTACCGTTAAAAAAGTAGAGCACACATTCACACTAAAATGATGGGCAGCGATTCTAATGGGAGTGGCATTTGATAACGTCGCATTGTTCACAATGGTGATTGGGCAGGATCAGATCGTATGGAGTAGCCATAGGAAGGCGTTTTAAAACATGGGCACAGGAACAATTTAGCAATAGTTATCCCACATTGGTTACAAATGCAAACATAGAATGTTTAAATAATAAACCACTCGATAGGCATTGTGTCTTTAAGATGATGCCTTTTGAAGGAAAAGTAATGCGTGATGGGGCCCCACCCATCCGATCAGATGAAAGTGAGCATGGAGTTTGTTTTGGAGGAGCAACAACGAATCATAGAGTGACAAGTGGCAGCCAAGCAGTGATAAGGCAGTGAGGTGGCATTCTGAAGCAGGTGCTGACGTGACAGAAGGTGACACATGTCGCAAGGTTGCTATGTCGCCAATGACATGGCAGTTGCTGACTCCTATAGAAACATAGCGAGGGATGATATGGCAATGACACGTGGCAGATGGAGCAGACCAGGCTGGCAAATCAACAAGTGACACGTGGCAGTCGGTCAACTAAAGGTTGACCCCGAATTCAAAGGGTCAGGAAAATTTGCAGAGTTAAAAATAATAATATTTTATTATTATTTTTGTTGAAAATGCACGTCAGTTTTTAAAATCAAGTAGGGTTTTAATTCTAATGTTAAGGCATTAGATTATTATAATTTTTTTGGATTTTAAATTCAAAGATATGCAGACCTGATGTCTCTAGCCAGAGGGGACATTTTTCAAAATGGCAATTTTAGGTGCTTCCGGTAACCAAAATATGAAGTGTTATATATCCTCGAAATTGGGAGAAGATGAATTTTCCGATTCTGTAGTCGGTTTTTGCATAGGTATCAGTCGGTTTGAGCTACATGAGGTTTTCTATCAGGTACCTAAAGTGCAACCATTTTCATACTAGGAAGTTCAGATTTGTTTTTTGTCAAGATAGTGACCTGGATATTAGTAGAAGGCAATGGAATTGCAGTTAGGGTCGAATTTGTTCTGATTTACTCAGTAAAAACTCATTTTCACTGGCTTTTTCATGGGGCAATCAGATATTTTGGCAAGTAAAGGGTTTTCATCATTAGGCAAGGATATTTTGCAAGTTTGTTACAGATTAATGATGAAACAAAATCAGATCAGAAGGGATGAAAGAAGAAAGAGGTTTTTAGTTGCACAAGATGGGATTCCAAGTGGACACTTGTCGTCTTCAGTTTCAATCCAGGAATTCATCTCTAGGCTATATCATTCTTTCTTTTTGTCATTGTAAGGGTTCTAGTTTTTGCACTGAGAAACCATCCTTCAGCATTTCTTCTTGTATTGAACAGCATTTTAAGTTTTATGCAGATAGTTCTTTTCTGTTAGGTGATCTATGAGTTATTTTCTGTACATTTCATGTATTTGATTTCAAGGAAAACAAATAAAGTGCAACAAAAGTTTGAAGTTTAGTTTGAATCTTGTCTCCTGATTATGGCTCTGTTATTTCTTCTAATTTGTGATCAAAGAGCATGAATTAGGTTGCATTACATTTTGAAATGTATGTGGTTAAAATGTCTTGCTTATGGAACAAAGAACCATGTAATTGCTTGATATTTGTCATAGGGTTTGCAGATTTCATGATAGGATTTTCTGAGTATGAGATTCATTCTGTAGTAGATGTCTATTCACAAGGTGAAAGATAGATCAGGGATCTTAATGTAGAGATACGTTTGAGGTTTCCAGGAGATGTATGGTTATGATTCATTTAATTGCCCAATAGATAAGGCACTGGTCAGCGATAGGATCATTAAGTTCTGTTGCTCATACTTGGGTCTTGCTGATATCAATCTATTAAATCATTTTTATTTTATTGTTGAAAGGTATTCAAAGTATAACGCACACTTAGCTTTCCAGTTTCATGAGTCATGTCCTTAGCTATTTCATGCTTGTGATCTCCTGGTTAAGCATAGAAGGATTAGGGGTTTCATCTGCTTTTATAGATCCTGAATATGGTTATTGCACTAGTCACATAGTCAGATCTAAAGAGGTTCACCCACCTAGGTTTTGCAGAGCCTAAAGTGAAAAAGGAGTACAGCCTTATAGTTGGCCTGGTGTCTGAATGGATGTGTTGATAATGGGAGTTAGCTGCCCCTAGATGCATTTTGTTCTCATCAGGGTAATTGGAAATGGGTAACATTTTCAAACACCAACAAGACATTGATGATATGATGTATTGTTGATCTACTTAAGGCTAAAGTAAAATTTTTCTTAAGGTAAGTCAAGAAGGAGAAGTTAAGAAAAATTTGTCTGCCAAGCTTGACCAAGCAAATAGTCGAAGCTAAGTAAACTAGTTCAAGCCTAGTAGAAAGTTAGTGTGAGCTGAGAAAAGAAAAGTTAGTTAGTGCCAAGTGTTAGAAAATTATTAAGTGTCGAGCATCAAGGAAATGATAGTATAAGACAAGAAAGGAAGACTTAATTCATGTTGAGAAACCATGTGTTTCTTGAGCATTAGAATACTATTATTGCTGAGTTAATGATGGGGATGTTGAGTGATAGTATAAAGAGTTTAATTGAATATTTGATAAATCTAAACTGACAAAGTTGATTTCTTGAATTCTATAAAGCATGTGAAAGATAAGTATGATGAGTTCGTGGAATAGAATTCAAGATAAACCATTTTGAGGTGAATCTAAAGAGGATTGTAAGAGAAGTTTCTAGAGGCAACAAAATACATATATGGTTAGATTCAATGAATCTTATCTAACCCTAAGATGGATGATTGTGATCGAGTAGAAGAAGATCAAAATTCTCTTTATAAGGTGATACTAAGCCAAAAGAAATGGTTTTTGAAGCCAAAAGAAGATTAGAAGAGTGAAGTATTGCTTCATATAAGGGCTTAAGGAATGGATTTTCAAATGGCATACTAAGCAAGAAGAGTTAAGGACATGAAGGATTGAAAGGGTGATCAAGCTATCAGAGATGAAGGAGATTGAATGTTGTTTCCATGATTTCAATCTCCCTATATTTTTGAACTTCTAGGATTAGGGTTGAGTCAATGTGATGTGATGTTTGTATCTAGATTGTCCTTAAGGAACTCCTCTTCACATCTATTCCTTTGTGTGCACCTAGGTGGGCATTCAAAAGAAATATAATTCATTCATTCATATTAGGTGATTAGGAATGAGAGGGTAAGTCTATACATTTCCTAGATGAGAGAGAAGTTTTTTAGAGATCCTAACTCTATGATCAAGTGTTTCATTAAAGGCATAATATAGGTAGAATGGAGAAATCATTGGCATATTTAGAGCAAATGGAAGAGGAAAACATTGAGGACCTATGCTAAAAGATCATATGAAAATTGTGAGAACAAGCTAGAAATAATATTAGTTGATGATGAAAGAACCCAATCAAAGGTGGTATGGCTCTTTTTGAAATCCAATCGATGGTTGATATTTAATTAGCACATCTACATGGAAAATTTGACAAGTCCAATAGCTCAAGAAACAAGTTGTGATCATTAGATGAAGACCAAATTGATAGATGGTGGTTTAAGATGGAATTATAAAGTGTTCAATGATGCATCTCCTCAACCATCAAATATTACAAGATCTATGCTTTTTGTTATGTCGCTTTCCAAAGTTACACAAAGAATAGTCATGACGAGATAGAAACAAGATGAAACCTATCCATGGGACCCAACTAAGGTGTGACCTTCTTTGAGTCATTCACAATAATTAAAGAAATGCAATGAGGATTGTTGATCTCAGGAAAGATCTATAGCTATCATTTTGTTGTCATGTAAAGATGGTCAATTATTAATTATGGCAACATAATGATAGAGCTACAAGTATCTCGATGGGCCCATCATATTTTTTAGTCATCCAATTCTTTAGGAAATGAAATAGTGCTACCTATCTACCATGATGTACATAGTTGGAAAGTGGACCCATACTGCAAATCAAACAAGAGAGTTAAAATATTTTTTGCAACTATTAGATCTTGAGAAGATCAATGCTTGTCATTATGTCACTTCCAAAAGATGCAAGAAAAATAATTATAGTGACATAATGATGATTTGACATGTGTACATGAGTGGAACTATGAAGAAATTCATAAAGAGAAATTGCTAGGTTTTAATTGTAATCATTGGTTTAAGATCAATGGCCAAAATTCAAACCTATTGTGATCATTGAGATATGAATTATATGGATTTGATGTCAAGGTGGCTATTATAGATTAGAGAGGAATATGAACCATTTTGAGAGTTTCTAATCATTTATTCTTTCTTTCTCTAATGTATTGAATTGTAACTGATGACTATTGGATTTTTGAGCAATTCAAGTTCTCTATTAATGTAACTGATGAATCTGTAACTGGCCAAGAACCCTAAAAGGAGGCCTGTATATGTAATTTTCTAAGTTAATAGAAGGGATCAACAATTTTATGCAACTTCTCTCCTTTTACTTATATATATTGGGTGAGAATCAATAGGTTGTATGAAATAGAAGATTTGATTGATATCTACAACTAGGTCTTGTGTGGTCTTAATTTCTTTTGAGATCAACATTTCTAATGTTCTATTTATTATCTCCTCCAACTGAGGTAACCACTCATAGTAAAGTATACTCTATGGGATTGTAGGATAGATTCATTTGAAATTGTTGATATCTTACTAGATTCCATTTTAGTGAAGTGCTATCAGTCAAGCTAGATTCCATTTCATCCTTCATGTACATCTCTGATCTCTCTCTAGATTACATTTTGGTAGGACTAATATTCATTTAGATTAGAGTATGAGTAGTATTAGAAGACCTTTAAGTTAACTTGTGATATCCATTCCACTAGGTGTTATAGGTTGTCCAAATCTATTTCTTCCTAGGGTGTTTGTAGTTATGAGCATCCTAGTTTATCCTCTTCTGCTCTCAGGGTAAGAGCATACCCCTATTCCAATGATCTATTAAAGACACAATGTATTGCATATATTTCATATAAGGGAGTTGTACCTTATAATTTAGAGGATAGTGATATAACACATATGCTGACCCATTTTTTGGTGACATCCTTTTGTTTCCTCACATTTTGAGTGTCTAGGGTCAAGGTAAAGCCAAGTTATCAAGAGGGACAAACTGCTAACCAATAAATTATAAGAAGAATGAATAAATGGATAGAGATCTTGCACTTGCATCTGAGTTGTTCTATTATTAGATCAAATCCTATGGCTACTTTCTAACCATTGTATTATTCTGGATAAATCCTTCATATTAAGGTTGACCTAATCGTCATGAGTAAATCCTTTAATAGGGTGATATTCTAATAGAATATTCTAAAGTCCTCTAAAAAGGCTCACTCCTAATAGGGTGATTGAAATTATTTAACCAATTCACATTTAATAGTGTGCATTGTAACCTTTAATAGGGTTGACTCTTCATAGTGATCACTTTAGAAAAGTGAAAATTGGAAGCATGTTACTGGTGGTTTTTCCCAAATTGGGTATCCACATTAAATCCTTGTGTAAATTTGTGTAAATAATTTTTTAGTGGTTAATGTTTACATTTTTCGAAAATTATTTTGACTAAGGATAGTAAAATATTAAGTTAGGAAGTTATTAGATGATCTAATCAATGCATGCACGTATATGTTTGGTGAGTACTGAAAAAAATTGTACATTTGGACCTTTGATAATTGATTCACCACCCCCCCTCTCAATTATTCAAAATATTCCAATAATTGGTATCAAAGCATTAGTGCTCATGAAGGAATAGTTTAGAGGTACTAGAAGCTAAAAATGAAGATGTACAGAAAGGAAGTACCCAAGTGTAACAAGCAAAAATTTCATGAATGCAAAATTTTGATGAAACTACATCTAGGAGGAATTGGACACTTTTTAGAGTCAATTATAACTACTGAATATGTAGATATTCCTAGAGCTATGACTGCGCAACAACTAAAAGATAAGAAAGAACACAATCAGGCAATGTTGGAGATTGCATCTGCCCTAAGCTATTCTAAGTTTGATGGTATCAAAGAGTGTACTTCTAACAAAAATATGTGGGATGACCTAAAGAAGATCTATGGAGGAGATAAGAATGCACTGAGAGCCAAATCTAAAAGGCTAGAGGAAAATTTGATGACATGAGAATGCAAGAAGGTGAGAATATAGTTCAATAATGTGCAAGAGTCAAAGAAGTTGTTAATGTCATTAGAGGATAAGATGGAAAGATCAGTGATGAGATTATGATCAGAAAAGTGTTGAGAACCTTTTGTCCTATCTATGTTATTATAGTCTCTTTCATACAAGAACTGAGATATACACCTCGTAATGATCTAACCCTTGAAGGATAGGTCAGTAGACTCACTACATTTAAGCTTTCAAATTTTGATAATTTTAAATCAAAAAATGTTGAATCTCCTTTCAAAGCTACACTATCACTAAAAGAGCCTAAGGAAAAGAAAAAGAAAAAGTTCAAACATGTTTCTAGTTATAGTGATAGAGATGAAGATGACATTGAAGAACTTGGAGCATTATTGGCTAGGAGACTTCATAAAGGCAAAGTAAAATACAAAAGTAAGATGCCTATCATATGTTTCATTTGTAATGAGGTTGTTCATATTGCAAAAAGATATCATGAGAAGAAGAACAACAAAAATGGAGATAAGTATATAGGTAAAAGAGATGAGAACAACAAAGATTGCAAAGATAAAGGAAAGAAGGCTTGCTACACTATTGAAGAGGAATCCAATGAAGAATCAAATGATCATGATGATGAATTTGTGTGTATTTCTAAGAGGGATGATTATGATGCAGATGAAGAAAATGCATTAGTATCTTATGAGAACAAGAATGATAGATGGATAATTGATAGTGGTTGTTCCAATCACATGACTAGAGACAAAAGTAAGTTCAAAACCATTGTGCATTATAATGGAAATAGTGTTAGGTTTGGTAATGATACACCATGTCTAATAAAAGGTAAAGGATCAATAAGATTGATAGACAAGATCATGTGTTAAAATGCTTACTATGTGGAAGGACCTAACTATAATTTGTTAACTATGACACAATTGAATATTTTAGGATGTAAGATTGAATTTGGAAATAGAAAGGATAAGTATTATGATGTTGATTGTGCACTCATTGGAAGTGGTGATCTGACTAGATTTAATCTATTTTATCTTGATATGAGTGAAGCTACATGTATAAGATGCCTATCATACGTTTCATTTGTAATGAGGTTGGTCATATTGCAAAAAGATATCATGAGAAGAAGAAAAAAAAAATGGAGATAAGTATAGAGCTAAAAGAGATGAGAACAACAAAGATTGAAAAGATAAAGGAAAGAAGGCTTGCTACACTATTGAAGAGGAATCCAATGAAGAATCAAATGATCATGATGATGAATTTGTGTGTATTTATATGAAGGATGATTATGATGAAGATGAAGAAAATGCATTAGTATCTTATGAGAACAAGAATGAAAAATGGATCATTGATAGTGGTTTTTCCAATCACATGACTAGAGACAAAAGTAAGTTCAAAACCATTGTGCATTATAATGGAAATAGTGTTAGGTTTGGCAATGATACATCATGTCTAATAAAAGGTAAAGGATCAATAAGATTGATAGACAAGATCATGTGTGACAATGCTTACTATGTGGAAGGACTTAACTATAATTTGTTAAGTGTGTCACAATTGAATATTTTAGGATGTAAGATTGAATTTGGAAATAGAAAGGATAAGTATTATGATGTTGATTGTGCACTCATTGGAAGTGGTGATCAGACTAGATGTAATCTATTTTATCTTGATATGAGTGAAGCTACATGTCTTGTTGTTTATTTATAATGTGTATCTATGAAATAAAAGGTTATGTCATGTTAATCTTAATAATTGGGTCAATATTAGTAAGATAAAGAGAGTTAGAGGTTTTCCAAAATTGAAGAAACCTGATAATGTAATTTGCAGACAATGTTTGTTAGGAAAAATGGAAATATTTAGTTATAAGAGTAAGACTTACCTCAAAAGAAATTATTGAATTAGCTCATACTTGTCTTTGAAAACAAATTAATGTGAAAAGTTACAAAGGTGATAAATACTTCATTCTATACACTGATGATTATTCTAGAATGATGATAGTTATGTTTCTAAGAGAGAAATATGATGCTTTTCAAATGTTTAAGTGGTACTTCACAAGTGTTGAAAAAGGAACTATTAAAAGTCTTAAGTGTTTAAGATTTGATAGAGGTGGACAGTTTTCATCAACTTAGTTTGAAATTTTATGCAATGATAAAGGAATCAAGAGACAAACTTATGCACCTACGACCCCTCCAAAAAATGAAATAGTTGAAAGGAGAATCATATATGTGATGGATTGTGCTAGGACATTGATGATGGAGAATAATGCTACTTTAAAATACATGAGAGAAGGTGTCACTATAGAAATCTATACCTTGAATAGAGTACAAGTGAAGAAAGGTACTAATATCACACCTTTTGAATTATGGCATCGATGCTCACCCAATATTAAATAATTTAAGGTATTTGAAAGAAAATGTTACATTCTAAAAGACAATAGTAATGGAAAACTTGATGCTAAAAGTGAAGAAGGCATAGTCATTGGTTATTCTACAAGAAGAAAAACTTATAATTGTTTAATACTAATACTAAAAAAATTGTAGAAATTGTAAATGTGAAATTTGATGAGTATAAAGATATACCTAAAGATGAACCAAAGAAGGAAGCTAAAGATTACAAAACATTTATGTATTAAAATTAATGAATGACTACTAATGTTGATGATGTTGTAATCCCAACTGATAATTAAGAAGAATTAGTGGTTGTCGAGTCACATCTAATAAATGCCAAGTTGCATTCAAAAGCTGATTTGTAGTTTGATCCTGAGAATAGTTTGCAAGAAGGAGATGTTGAGTTACTTGATAGAGAGGTACCTAGTGAACCTAATATTGAACTCCATGAAAGACCTATTATTGAAGAAAGAATAAAGGATTTGAGACTATCAAAATATGTAAGAATATGCCACCCCATTGAAAAAATTATTGGAGGAAGAGAAGATGGAAAAATGAAAATGAATAAATCAAAGAATGATGCATGCTTATTGAGCATAAATGAACCTAGATCTATGATGGATACATAGGAGAATGAAGATTGGATTAAAGCTATGAATGAAGATATTGATCAGATGGAGAAGAAAAAATCCTAGTAACTTGTTGGCAATATGGTTAGATAGATGTCTTGATGGTTGTCATTTATGGCAACATGTATTTAGTATTGCATTTATGCATTTAGAATTAGAAAATTGTCTAAGTGTTAGACAATTTGCAGTAGTACAAAGAATAGATCTTATGAGTATGGATGACTCATTGAGAGTTAGCTCATGCATAGTTAAGGAAAGATATAGGATGCTATCATGATGATATGGTTAAGTGTGCAGATGTGTAGAGATAGTATGGCATAAGATATGATTTTTATAAAGCAAAACAAAGCACATTGGTAAAAAAAAGTTGTACAGTTTAAGGAATTATTTGGTTACAAAATAATTACTAAGTTATGATGAGCTAACTATGTGGATATTAATACATAAGTTATTTTATATTATGTCAAGTGTGTGAACACATGAAGGTCGACTGAGTAGAGTTTTGTGAATGTGCAATGTATAAGTAAAGATCTTATATTGTACAGTTAGTGAGGAGCATGCATAATTAATATGAAGTCGTGAGATATTGTAATTATGATGTGAACTATTATGAAAGCCTTATGTGATTTGAGATCTTATGTTTGATTAGAGAAAGTGTGAGTTATGGTAGAAAAGAAAGTATTATTTGTATACCTATCTTGTGAAGATTTGAATTGTATTATTGCATGTTGGGGTAGTGAGCTCTTCTTGCACACATTGTATTTGTTCTACCAACTCCTAACAAGGTTGAGGCTTCTAACAATGCCTAGTCTCCTAACAGGAACTTGAGACACTATATGTATTTCATAAACTTCTAATAGAATCAATATCCTTAACATGATCTTATTGTTTATTGAATTATCTAGTGGGTATCATCGCCACTGGGCTTTTCCCTTGGCCAATATTTCCCTAGTTAACAAATAATGGTGTTATGAGTTATCTATGTGTATGGTTATATTTATTGTTTAGTATTGTTGGTTTACTTTCATATGCAAGTTATAAAGTAAGTAACAATATTCAATTGTGGAAAAAAGTTTGTAAAGTATTGATTCACCCCCAAACCTCCCCCCTTAATATTATTTATTTCTAACAATTAGTATCAGAGAATAGTTACTTTGAAGAGGTTTAACATCTTAAGTAAGATCCCAATGAATATGGAACAATTGACGAAGAATCTTGAAGAAGATCTTGAGTAGATTGACCTTCTTACATAAGAAAGAGACACCTTGAAAGATAGATAGAAAGATGCAAAAGTGTACATTGGCAAACTAAAAGATGAGATTGATGATCTGAAATCTAGCAAGAAATCAATTACACAGAACAATGACAATGATGAAGTAGGAGATCTTCAAAAGGAAAATAAAATCTTGAAACATGAACTAAAAATAGTTGAGCTTAAGTTAAGTCTTAAGAAAAAAGGTGGCTTTAGTAAACTAGGACTAAAAATTGAGAATGCAGATCTTAGATCCCAGTTAAGTCAAGTTACATCTAAATTAGATATTATCAAGATTGAATATGTTGAGTTAGAGAAATACAAAATTATTGTGAAAGGAGAATTAACACAAGATAAATAACAGTTAGAGAAAGTTTATTCTAGTAGTGAGAAGATAGATCAGTAGATATTTCATGAGAGACCTTCTTATGAAATGAGAGGACTTGGATATCTGATTGGAGAGAAATTAGCCAAGAAAGTTGAAATTAGAAGAAAAATAGATCCAATTATTGGATCCCCTAAGGAATATGACCTAAGTGAGGTAGACTCAAGTACATCTATAAAAGTATCAAAGGAAGTTGAGTTAATGGATTTGATAGTCAAACTTGATGAAAATAAGAAAATAGAGCAAGTTGATAAACCTAAGCAAGATGAATCACCTAATGAAGTAAGACATGAATTTAGAGGTGGATGCTTAATTTTTAATGAATTTGGACACATGAAGAGAGATTGCACAACTAAGCCTTTTAAACCCATTACTAATTTCTATTTTTATAGTTGTCACGGTTATGGACATAAGGTAGTAGAATGTAAGAAACCTAAGTTTGATGGTAATAATGGAAATAGTAGAATGTTTAGGACTAATAAACTTGCAGATAATGAAAGAGGGAGATCATAGGATAGATCCAATAATGGAGAGACATCTAATGGAGAAAAGAACCAATTTGTATGTTACAAATGTAACAATCCTAGATACATTGCAAGGAATTGCAGAGCACCTGAGAATTAAAATGGAATCAATCAAAGGAGGAATGCACATATATGTTAGTTATGTAACAACTTTGGACACAATGCAAAATTTTGTAGAATGGATAGAAGGAACCTTAACAAGAATCCTAATTATAGAAGGAACAACAATTAAGATAACATAAGGAATGAGAATGGAAGTGATAATAGTCAGAAAGAAGTAGTTAAAGAATATGTTGATGACTTCAAGGAAGCATTTTTGAAATCTTATAATCCAAAGAGTTCACACATAGTATTGGAAGAACAATACTTTGATGCAACTGATGGAAATTTTAAGTCACAGATTTTCTGTGGCTCATACTACTTGAATTAAGTAGTTCCAATAGAGATAGAGCATTAGTTTATTAGAATTGATGTTATAAGTTGTGTAGTTAATAGAAGGTATAAGACATAGAGTGGACACTATGTTCGAGTGTGCAAATCTTGATATGATCATAGTAAGTGGAAATTGTCAAAACAAGGTTACTTATAGACAGAGATAGTATATTGAATTTGTGGTAGATACACATTTAATGCATAGTATGATTTGAAATGATTTGAGGATCATAAGCAAGATTGAGTGTACCATTTGTTCACGCAAAGACTCTTGAGTGAGTTGAAGAGAAATTTGACACTAAATTGAAGTGCAAAGTAAAGTTTGAGAAGTTGAAAGTTGCAAAAGCCCTAAATTATAAATTTGAGGTATTTTATGGAACAATGAATCCAGTTTAATCTAGTATTTATAGATTACAAAGATATACTTAGTCTGAGAGTGTATGATGTTAGTAATAGATCAAAGTATGAGTTCAAGAAACAACCTTTTGTTTCTTTATTGGATGGTCCATTAGGTGCATTTTCACAAGTTCTAGAAAATGTGTTTCACGTAGAAGATATCATAAGTTATATACACTACACGATTGAAAGCATTGGTGATGATAAGATTAATAGAGATATAGGTGATATGTTTAAAAATAATTTATCACTAAAATATAAGCATGGGCACCTAGAGGAGTTGAATTGAGTGAAGTATATGTTCTATGCAAAATTCAACAATCATGAATGGACCCAAATCATATTGAGTAGGGTATGTTGGTGTTTTGAAATGTCATGGTTTTAAATTACCCTAATGAGAACAAGATACATCTAAGGGAAACTACTTTCCATCTCCAACATACCTCTTCAGACATTGGGCCAACTATAAGGCTAGACTCTTCTTCTACTTTAGGCTCTGCAAAACCTAGGTGGGTGGACCTATTAGAATCTTCATATGGTACTAGTATTTAAAGCATAGACTGAATCTAAACAAAGCAGATTAAATCCTTATATCTTATGTACTTATGCAAAGATCATTGACATGAAATAGCTAATGACATGACCTAAGAAATTGATAAGCTAAGTGAGGGCATCCTTTTAGCTCTTAAACAGAAAGGGAAATGGATGATTATAATGTTGATTTTAGAAAATCCTCAAATATACAATAGTAATAACAAGTTGATCCTATAGCTAATTAGTGCCTTATCCATTGGGAAATTCCATGAATCACACATATAAATCTATGATACTAGTGACATATTCCGTACATCAAGATATCAAATCTATCCTTATCACTTTGTGAATCAGACATTATTCTCATGAAGTATCCTTCTCAAACAACTAGCAACCTTGTTAAATATATCAAGCATTTACTTGGCCCTTTGTTCCAACAACAAAAAAATACTAGACATACAACCTTAAGGGGATGCAAAAGGGTCTAAGTTCTTTGTTCCTAAACCTCAAAACATTGCATATTATAGAGATAGGAGATAAGAATTAGAATGAAACTAAGAAGATTCTTGCTCATTTGTATTCATTTCTTTGAAACTATACATTCAAGATGTATGTAAACAATTCATAAAACCACTAAATAGATTAGAACTATCTATATTAGCTTAACTACTATTGTTCATAGAAGAGAAAAATATGCTAAAGAGAATGGTGGAATCATAACTCTAGATCCAACAATGTGGTCTCATAGACAAACTAGAACCCTAGTCTCACAATACTAAGAAAACTCAAGATTGGAACCTACACAGTATCATAGCAATAAGAGATTTTCTTCAAAAAACTAGAACCTGTGGTCTCATTATGAAAACTACCAACCCTTACAATGAATCAAAAAGAGAAATATATAGGAAAGGAATGAAATCTTGGATCTAATTTGAAAGTGACATGTGTCCACTTGAATCTTCATTCCCTACAGTTGTAAAGCACCTCTCATCTTTCTACCCCTAAAATTTGATATGATTTTCATCATTATTCTATTACAAACTTGAAAATCTCTCTTTTGACTGATAAAAACCATTATGTTGTCAAAATATGTGAAATGCATCTAAAATGTTGATAAAATCTCTATTTAGCTAACTTGGAGGTGGAAAAATTGCCATCTAAAATATTGATAAAATCTCTATTTTTACTACCTCTAGCACACATTAAGTTCATCATCTTGCTAGAAATCAAATCTGAACTTTAATTCCTAAATGTGGTTGCAAACTAAGTACCTGAGATAAAATCTCACATAACTTGAAGCAATGGATTCATATGCAAAATCAAACCCCAAAAATGGAAAATTCACTTTCTCCAAGTTCTGACGATATATAATAGTCATATATTCACTTATCAAAAATGGCCAAGGGATCAAAATGAAAATTAGGCTCCATGACTGGCCTCACAGGGTTACACATTCTTTTTAAAATTATGCAAAATTTTAATATTTTGTAAATTCAAAACTTTTGGATAAATCCCCTTTTAATTTAAAAATTTTGCACATTCACACTAAAGGATGATAAAAAATCAATTTTTTAATATTTTGAATTCTTTCCTTTTTATTTCCATTCAGATCAAACCCACTTTGATCGGGCTAACATGACGTGTTGTCTTACCATTGGTTAGTCACCTTCTTCATCACCTACCATTAGGCACCACGTGGCACCTTTTGATTGGTCCCTAAAACACTACCACATGTTGATATCTCATTGGCTCTCTTGACTACCCTGTCATTGCCACATAATCCTCTGTATAGCACCCACCACATCATTGCCATGTGGCAAATCATCATTGGCTAGATCACTACACTATCCATTTCATCATTAACCAAGGCCTGCTACCGCATGTCAGCTAGGCACTTCCCCACATGCATAGTCAGAAGTTGCCACGTCACATGTAGGAATTTGCCACATAGGCACCTTGATTTTTGTGCCACATTAGCAGTCTCCTTTGCCACATGTCACCTCAAAGTTTTTTCTTGAATGGTGCCATGTTTCATGATTTGGTTGGTCAAGGGTCCACGTTGTGATGACACCATCTCATCCTAAGGGGCACATTCAAAAGTTTATTTATTTTATCCTCTAGGAAAGTGGGCCCCTTACACATGCTTGCTTGTGGCTTTCCAAAAGATCTATTTCTTGTAGACACTTAAGGACAGTACGCTTTTGTATTTAAACATTTAAAAGTCCTTCTGCCACATGAATGTGGGATTATATAGCTTTATGTTTCTTTCGCTTTCCTTTTCCTTTTCGGCACTCATGTTAAGAAAAGTATTTCATCTCATGCTTGGAATTAAAACCATCTCAAAACCCCCATTTCTTTCTCTTGATCGCATAGATAGGTATGGGCACCAATAATGTGTGAAGTTTTAACAATAAGAATCCCTCCTACAGCTTAGAACATGTCACAAATAGGCACGAGTCATTTTCAAAAATAGTGTGAAGGGGTCAATGCTCAAGTGACAATTCTAATAATCCATCCAATGCATTAAGGAAGGGAAGAACGCTAATGTATCCACATTGGGTCTTTACTCCACCATGCACAATTTCCACCTTGGCTGCTCAAAATGCCTAATAAGGAGCACTCATAGAAATTGGTGAAAGTAAAATAATACGTCCTACACAAAACTTTTCTTCCTTCCTCCTTTGTACATAGAGGTGGGTGCCTTCTTCCTTAGAGACATGGGATCTCTCTCCTACTACTACAACTTACCTGATGCAAATGCCTTGTTCCTCTGTGTGGACTACCTACCTAAAAATTAATTTGGAAATGAATATCAAAGCAAGATGAGAAGGAAATATAAATCTCTTCTTTGTGGGTAAAAGAACCTCCTCTCAAAGATCTCTTCAGCATCATTTACATTCCATTTTAAAACATGACCAAGCTAGTAATGATTGATATTATCCTCAAACAGGCATGTTATCATTCTATGATCTTCAATTGAATTATATGATTCCTTTTAAAATAATCCATGGCATAGTCAATACCACAACCCAAGATACATTCTAAACAAGAGAGAGAAAATATTACCTATCTATTGAAATCATTAATTTTGATAAACTATACTTTTAAGTGGTTTAATTTTGGGTTGATAGCTTCTCATTTTTAAATTCAAAAATTGTCATTTTTCTACACATGAAATAACTAGATGGGTACATCAAGCTCCATACTAGTATGACTCATTGGGATTTATCCATGTCCAAATTTTTGTTCAATGAATACAAAAAGAAAACCATGGTTTGACCTACATTCTTCTCTCATTGACATGATGGGCTTCATTGTCTACACTTGTTGAAGGGAAACTAACCCAAGCTCATCGATTCCATTCTAGGCCCTATAATGGACGGAATCTACATGACCTTTTAATAAGCCAAGTACATTTCATTCTCAAAATATAAAGTGGTGCCTCCATGTTTACTTTTGTTAGTCAATCATGGGCTCGTTCTTTGCATCCTATGGCTTCTATATAGAAGAAAAGTTCATACTCAATGAAGCTTCCTTGTTCTCCTCCATTAATTAATTTCTTCACTATCTTTAGCTAGTGTACCTTTTTTCATTTAACCCTCATCATAATTTGATGGTAAAAATGAAACAATTTTCCCAATGTAAATTTTATAACATCTTGAATCCCCATAGTTAAAGCATTTTTTGAAATCAGTCAGACCCCAAGGCAGGTTTAACTAAAAAAAAAATCATTTTCAAAGAACTAAACCCTCAAATTGATCAATTAATCATTTGATATTGACTAAAAACCATTTGACCATTGAACCATTCATTAAAACTCATTTTAACTCTTTATTGTTGACTGCCAATTCCATGCCAAGGGATCCTTTGACTGGCTTTTAAAAATTGACCAAAACATCCAATCAGGCTCTGAAATCAAACCTATTAATTCTTTGTATCAAATAATCTTACCCTAATATATTTTTTCTCATGATGAATTTGGTATCAAAAGATATTGACTATCAAATTTGCTTCATTAGAACTGTCTACAAGAAAACATGTCAAAAAGCAATAAAATGTGTTTGGATTTGGCTTTGAAAATAGGTCAAACTGACACTTGGGGGCACAAAAATTGGGACAACTATTCACTACCATGAGGAGAGTATAAATCTTAGGTTTGGGCTCATGGTAAATAACAAAGAAAATTTGGAGAGTGGTCAAAGTGGGCTACTTAGATTTGTAGGACTGAAAACACTGGCAAAAAAGTAATTTTTGCAAAGGGAATGGACCTGGAAAAGTGTGCAAAAAAGATTTTTCAAGGCTTACAAACTAGCATACTTAAAGAAATTTTAGTATAGACTGCAATGATAAAATCTATTTGATCTCACCTATCATGGATTCAGAGTTATGACATCTTGAATAGGGGTACCGACCAATCTACACCTTATGACACTAGCAAAACTTTAGAAATTGCATTTGGAATCACATTCAAAAACTAATCAAATAGATTTTTCATAAGCTCAAATCTAAAACATAACAAGTCTCTGACCAAGTCAAACAAGGCCTCCTAGAATTCTAAACAATTTGCATTAGCATGACAATAGTAAATAATTGACTTTAAGGGATTCGAAACTTAGTCAAAACATGTCAAAGTAACTTGAAATCTGAAACATAGGTTCTTTGATATGGATACTAAACACCCACAAAGTGGTGATTCCTAAAACATTATTGGGTGCAAGATATTCAAATGCAAACTAGGCTTCCTCTCATTGTCTGACACTTAAGCAAAAATAAAGATTTGGATGTTGCTCAAAATGAAACTTCACAGAATGATTCAAAATGGTAATTTATCTTCATGGGATGAGTATATATGCTAGATGAAAGGTTTTAGAAACATTAAACACATCTTAGGCCTCAAATGTAAAACTAGGTACACATGCATTAAAATGCGCTTATAGGACTCAAACGCTCAAAATGGTACTCAAATTGGGAAGGCAATTTTGAGTCCCAACATGGTACATGATAACATGTTTTGGTTAGGTGATGCATTGGTTGTCATTGAAAATGACATGATTCACAAGGTTATAAAATTAATCAATGAATTTTTTAATCCTCTTAATGATAATAATGTTAGAAAAATGGTTGAGACAAACCTAAAAACAAAGGTTGATGGAAGAAATACGAAGGTTGAACCTATTTAGGATAGAAAAATTAAGTTTTTAACTAAAATATTAGGGTACAAGTTGAACCATGGATCAAGGATTAACTCCATACCAATTGGATTTCTTCATGTGGTATATGTGATGGTTGTTGAAGGAAGAAAAGTGAATTTGTGTGACATTATCAAATCGTAATTGTTGGACAATATTGCAAAGATCGAGAGAGAACAAAGAGCACAATGTTTAGATTTGAGTCCCTATTGACTCACTTATTCTTCTATGTTACCAAGAAGTTCCTTGGAATAATCAATTGGGATAGTAGTGAGTGCAAAATGAAATTAGTGACTTAATGCTACAGATCGAAGCCTAAAAATGTCAAAGATAATGACATAGATAGATTGATGAAGATTTTCCAATCTAAGATGAAATTGAGGTATAGGATGCCTCCTTCTATGGTGGAAAAGTATAAGGGTGATTTATGCTTCATGGTGGAGATTGATAACACCTGCATGGAAGGAGTTGTTCTTAAAGTGAAATTTATTGAGCCTATAGGCTATGAGATGAGTGCAGAGCTGATTGAAGCGTATGCGCAGATCATACTTGAATCTAAGCAAGATACAAAATGTCCTAGATGGGGAAGTTATGATTAGAGATCAAGAATGGTTTAGACTAAACTATATAGTATTTAGAGAGCAAGAAAAAGGTTTAAAAAGAGATAGATTCTATTCTCAAGGAATCTAGCATGACAATTGAAGAGTTTAATGAGATTAAAGGAATCAAGTTGGAGATGAAGGCTAGTGGTCAAACTAAAGTATTGGTAGCAACTCCCTTTGTTGTTGTAGGACCTTCAGAAGGAGTTAGTGTGGCACAACCTTTTGCACAAGCTCCTATTGCACCTTATGCAATAGTTGCACAAGTGCAACAAATAATAGTTTGGCATGAACAGACAAGGAGTCAACTAGAGGTGGAAGCACCTTTTGTATAGAGGAATTTTGGTAGAATGGTGAAGATTAAGCAAGAAACTATACCACAAGCAAAGAAAAAGGTCAAGAGAAGTGCCAATGGACCTAGAAAGAAGAGAAACACCATGTAGATAAGCAATTCTAAGAGTTTGGACGATGATGTTGAAGACAAACCTGTTGAACAGGATGTGTAGGAAGAAAGGATAGTAGTTGCCAAGAAAGCATGGAAACCTAAGGTAGAAAACTTGAATATGTAGATTATTAATGATGATAATTTAATTTAATTAAATAAATTTTATAGTATGTACAATAATATGGATGGAAGATAGTTACAGAATTTTGTTATAAGAAATATGATTTTGAAGAATAAAAGGTTTGAGAGTATACAAAATATGATTCCTAAAGACCTATACAATAGGTTGGTAAATAGGAAGAAAAGATTTTTTGAGGAAGATCTAAATATGAGGATCACATCTATAAATAAGCTATGTGATGTTGGATCAAAAGAAAAATTATATAGAGTTTTGAAGGATATTGAGCCTTTGTTGAGGAACAAAAGAAGAGTGATTCTTTTAATGGGATGCAATTATGAGGGTGTTAGGAAATAGATATAGGAGGTATAGTAAAATATATGTCCTTAGTACCTAAGGTGAGTCAGTAGACCAAAGTTGATAGTCCAGTATAAGTATAGACAAAAAAAGATGTAGAGGTGACACAACAGGCACTTTCACTGCCTCACATTGTTATGGGCATTGAATCTATGTAAGTGGATAGTATGAATATAACAATAGATGTTAGAGAAAATTTCTTTGCAGCATTTGGCCAATATATTTTTGGAACTATCATTCCATATAGTAGCTCAGATGATGAGGAAGAAGAAAAGAAGAAGAAGGAAGAGAACGAAAAGAGGAAACGAGAAGAAGACGAAAAGAAAAGAAAAGAAAATGCACAAAAGAAGAAAGTAGAAGAGGAGAAGAAGATAAAAGTAGAAGAAGAGAAAAAAAAGGAAATAAGAAGAGGAGGAGAAAGGGAAAGAAAAAGAGAAGAAGAAATAAGAGGAAGAACATAAGAAGAAAGAAGCAAATGAAAAGAGAAAGAAAGAAGAGGATGCAAGGAAAGAGGCTAAGGAAAAGAAGAAATAAGTAGAAAGAAAGCCTACTATACCCTCAGTAGTATCAGAGGTTGGAACATCTATAACTACACCTATTCCTTCTAATGATGAAGATCAAAAAGAACTAATGTGCACCTTGAGCAAGTTGTTCGAGAAGAAAAAATTTATTAAGTCTTTGGAGAAGACTCTTGTTGAAGTCTTGGAGTAGATGTAGAAGATAGTTTCCATAGTTTTAGAAAATCCAGACTTGTAGGTTAAGGAAAAAGAGTTGGTGAAGACCTTTGATAAGGATTTCACAACCCTAAGTCAAGTAGCAAAAATACAAGCACAAACATAGCAAGATGCGTCACTGTTTGACACGGTATGTACAAATGTCAGGAATAACATGAAAACATTAGATAAATATATAAAGGAGCTAAGGAAGAGATTAGTTGATGGTAAGAAGTTGTATGGATAGTGCACAATGTCTTACAATTACTTATTAGATTTTGATGCAAAGGTTAAAGGCCATATGAGTGAGCTGTAGACACTCGCTACCAAATTGTAGCAACAAGAGGTCAGAATTGCATATTCTAAAATTTAAATTGGGAAGATTCACAATTCTATCAGAGGTATTGAGTTTGAAAAGGACAAGGTAATAAGGAGATTCTTTATTCTTAGATAATATTTGACACCCAAAGTTGTCACTTTGTAGTGGCAGTTGGAGGCATGTCTGGTAACAAAGACATCCTATGACAAATTTTCTTATACCGACTTGAGCATAGTTGAAGTGGCATCTTATGCACTTTGTGCACTCATTGGTATATTAGATATAGTCCAAGGAAACTAGAAGCAAGACTTAGATAGGTTGAATATTTAATTTTTAGATTATATATCCATAATGACAAGTTGATCATCATCAGGCAGCAAGTTTTGTGATACAATTTTGACACTTGTCATTGATGTCAAAGGGGGAGTATTATATAGAGAAAATTGTATAGATGTAAAGGTATATGTAAGGGGGAGCTTATGTATTTCAATGTAAAGGAGTGATAAGGAATGTATGATCCATCAAAACATGAATAAAATTGTTATCATTTGAAGGTATTTTTTGTTGGTACTTTACTTTTTTTTTTTGTTATACATGACATCATTTTTGGAATTAGCCAATTTTCACAAATGTTGCCATCAATGTCAAATGGGGAGATTGTTGGCAATATGTTTAGATAGATCTATTGATGGTTGTCATTTATGGTAACATGTATTTGGTATTTCATTTATGCATTTAGAGTTAGAAAATTGTCTAAGTGTTAGACAATTTGCAATAGTATAGAGAATAGATCTTAAGAGTATGGATGACTCAATTAGAGTTAGCTCATGCACAATTAAGGAATGATTTGTGACATTGGTGCACGATATGATTAATATACCAGTGCGAGTATTTAATAGAGTAGAATAGAGCATATCAGTAAATAGATTAGTATAGATTGAGGAATTAATTTGGCTACAAAATAATTACTAAGTTATGATGAGTTGACTATATGGATATTAATCCATAAGTTATTTTATATTATGTCAAGTGTGTGAATACATGAAGATTGACTGAGCAGAGTTTTGTGAATGTGCAAGGTATAAGTAAAGATCTTATATTGGGCACTTAGTGAGGAGCACATTCAATTAATGTGAAGTCATGGGATATTGTAATTATGATGCAAACTATTATGCAAGCTTTACGTGATGTGAGATCTAATGTTTGATTAGAGAAAGTGAAAGTTATAGTAACAAAGAAGGTATTATATGTATACCTATCATGTGAAAAACTAAATTATATTATTTTGTGTTGGGGTAGTGGGCTCTTCTTGCATACATTGTATTTGTGATATTGTTTTCAGGATTTAACTGTGTGATTTTCGAGTCAAACTCATTGATCCATCTCCTACTTATCAATTGATGAGCTTAAGGAGATTTCTAATGAATGGGTCATAAGGCACAACACTTGTTGAAGGTCTTGCAAATTGGGTTGCAAGCTTTGGGTTTAACCATGGAGGAAACTTTGTAGTTATGTGCACTTAGGTTGGAGTAGTACTGGGATGGGTGACCTCCTAGGAAGTCTTGATGCTTCACCCCTATGAGCATCACCTAGATCCAATGAGTGCTAAGTGTTCCATTTATTCTCATTAGAGATGGATTCATATTGAATCTCTACTCATGAAACATGGGTCAATGAGTTTGACTCAAAAATCACATAGTTAAATCCTAAATATAATATCACAATTTGACTTGTTATGGAAATTATCTCCTACATATGCATTGTATTTGTTCTACCAACTCCTAATTGTATGCATTCTAGAACCAAGTGAGTGTATAAAAACAAATTGGGTGAGAATGGTGAAGTGATAAGGAATAAGGCAAGGCTAGTTTGTGACAGTTATGGTCAAGAAGAGGGAATTTATTATGGGGAGACATTTGCTCATGTTTAAACATTGGAAGGAGTGAGAACTCTTCTTACTTACTCTACATACAAATGTTTCAAAGTTTATCAAATGGATGTTAAGTCAACATTTTTGAATGGAGAAGAGAAGAGGAGGTTTACATTGAATAGCCTAAAGGATTCATTGATCCTAACAATAAGTAAATGGTATATAAATTGCACAAATATTTATATGGTTTAATGCGCAAGCTTCTAAAGCATGGTATGAAAGACTTCATAATTATCTTTTGAAGAATTGTTTTGAGAAGACTGATGACAACAACAACCTATACTTGAATACTAAAGGAGGTAAAGTAATTTTATTATTTGAAATATTTTTTGATAATATCATATTTGGAGGAAAAAATGCATTGTGTAATACACATGCTATAAAAATTTCTAAGAATCCTTTAATGCATACAAAGACAAAGCACATTGCAATCAAATATTATTATCTAAGACAATTGGTTCAAGACAAAGAAGTGAGAAGGGAATGTATGAACACTAAGGAACAAATAGCTAATATATATACAAAGGCTTTACCTAAGGATGCACATGAATATCTTAGAGGTAAAGCAGGGGTGATACTCCTCTCCAAAGCTGCTTTAAGAAAAAAGTTTAGTGCCCTGCGTCAATTGAGTTACATGTTATATTTTATGATTTGATGTAGTGGATCTTACTTTAGGATCTACCTAAAGTAATGAAGGAGGTGAAATAGAAGATTTATAGTCACAAGAAAAGTGACAGTGGGAGAACCTAAATTGATAATATCTACATGAATAAATGACAAGTCTTTGGCATTATTGTCAAAGAGGGAGAATATTATAAAAGGGAGATTTAGTTTGTCAAAATTTAGAGGGATAAATTTCTTATGAGAGAGAATGTACTCAAGAGGGAGATAGATTATTATCAAAAAGGGAGATAAGATAGAAGAGAAAAGAGAGAGAAAGGAAAACCAATATTACCCTATATATAGGAAGGACACATATTGATAGAGGGAGAGATTTTAATACAAGGTATTAAGTTTCTTATTGGTATTGGTTTTCCATCAATGCCAAAGAGGGAGATTGTTGAAAAGATTGTTGGAAGTATTGGAACCTATCATAGAATAATCATTATTTTATCACTGATGTTAAACCTACTATTTGTTTGTAAGACAACTATTTTTTGGTGTGAATTCTATCATTTGATTAATTGATGAAGAGAGTTTGAAAGGAAAGGATAGTAAGAAAACCCAGAAAAGGGTTGATTTATATGGTATATAAAAGAAGCACTTAGACTAGATAAGATGTTGATGATATGATGTATTGTTGATCTACATAAGGCTAAAGCTAAAGGTTACTTAAGCTAACTCAAGAAGAAATTAAGAAACATGTGTCTCTCAAACCTAACCAATAAAATAGTGGAAGCTGAGTAGAAAGTTAGTGTGATTCAAGCAAAGAAAAATTAGTTAGTGTCAAGTGTCATAAAATTAGTAAGTTTATAGAATTATGGAAATGATAGAATAAGACAAAAAAGGAAGGCTTGGTTCATGCCAAGAAACCCAATGTTGTTCGAGCATCAAAAGATTGTTGTTGCTGAGTGAATGGTGTGGATGTCAAGTGACACTATAAAGAGTTTAATCAAATATTTGATGAATTTGAGCTGAAAAGGTTGATTTATTGAATTTTGGAAAGTGTGTAGAGCATAAGTTGTTATAAGATAGAGTTTTTATTGCACCAAAAGATCAACCTGTTAATGACCGATACAACCACTAGACTTGTAGAACACAAGAGGTAGTTAAGAAATGCCATGAATCATGAAGGGGGATGTTTGAAGTTAGTCCAAAAATCCCCCCATCAACATTACTCAAGGAGATTCAAACTTGTGACCAAGCTCTGATACCACTTGTTACAAGCTAGAGTTGTCATTGCACCAAAAGATTGACCTGGAAATGCCTGATACAACCACTAGACTTATAGAACACAAGAGGTAGTTAAGCCATTTCAAAAATCATGAAGGGGAGCATTGGCTATTAGTCCAACATAAGTATGACGAGATGGTGGCACAAAATTGAAGATAAACCATTTTGAGGTGAATCTAAAGAGGACTGTAAGAGAATTTTCTAGAGAGAAAAAAAAAAAAAAAGATGGTTAGATTCAATGAATCTTACCTAAACCTAAGATAGATAACTATGATCAAATGGAAAAAGATCAAAATTCTCTTAATAAGGGGATACCAAGCTAAAATAAATGGTTATTGAAGTGAAGAGAAGAGTTAGAAGAGTGAATTATTGCTTCATATGAGGGCTTAAGGAATAGATCTGCAAATGGCAAACTAAGCAACAAGGCTTCAGGAGGTGAAGGCTTGAAGGGGTGAACAAGCTATTCGAACTAAATAAAGGTATAGTATCCACAAGTGAGTTTTTCTATTATTAGATCATGTCTTACTATTACTTTCTAGCCATTGTATAAGTCTAGATAAATCCTTTAGATTAAGGTTGACCTAACAGTTATGAGTAAGTCCTTTAATAGGGTGACATTCAAATGGAATTTTCTAAAGTCCTCTAAGAAGGCTCACTCCTAATAGGGTGATTGAAATCCTTTAACCATATCACATTTAATAGTGTGTATTGTAACCTTTAATGAGGTTGGCTCCTCATAGGGCCCACTACAAAAGAATTAAAATTGGTAGCATGTTACTAGTGATTTTTTCCAAATTGGGATTCCATGTTTAATCCTTGTGTCAAATTGTGTGAATATTTTTTTGGTGTTTAATGTTTACGTTTCTACACAACTATTTTGACCTAGGATAGTAAACTATTAAGTTATGGAGTTATTGGATGATTTAATCAATGCATGCACTTATAAATTTGGTGAGTACTAAAAAAAATTAATTTTACATTTGGAATTTGGATAACTAATTCACACCCCCCCCAGTTATTATTCCCTAGTTATTATAAATATTCCAGATTCATTTTGATCAATTACTTGCATTTATCAACTTCACATATCACTTATACAATTTGCACTTACACACAATTACATCTTTTCATCAAAAGAAAGATGTTCTTCTGCTATATCATGTCCTCTAAATAATTCTCTAAGTCAAGCTTGAGGCTTTATCAATTAATTACAATAGGACCTCATTAAGTTATTACAATTCATTACATCTTTTCACAATTACAAAATAATGTCAACTCATAATAATTATAAATTTTCACACATGCGACCTTAGACTTCACACACTCTCTAACATCATCATTAGGTTGTTGACTATCACTATCTAAATTTACTCATCATAATTATATCCATGTTAAGAGATACAATCTAAACACTAGCAACATTTTTTTCAGTACTCTATCTACACACTATCTTCAGTGAATCATAAATAAATTTTACATGTCTTCAAATTCATGCACGTCCACTTGTCCATATCATCAAGATAAAGTGTAGAACATAACCTAGATTGCACTTAACCTAAGCATCACTAAAAAGTTTGTATGACCATGTTCTCTATCTTCTATTTTTCTAATCTTGACAAAAATAATACAATGTTGACATTAGTGAAAAACATACTCATGAATGCAACATGTCAATCATGCTAACAGACTCTCAAATTATTCTACCAATGCTTAGGATACTTCCCCAAAGAAATACCATCAACATTCATGCTATCAACATTTATGGAGATATGAATGGAGTTAAGTCAGTAAGTTAGTAGATGAGATACATTGTGATCTATATTTGCAAAGTAAGTTGTATTTATCAAATCAACTTGATGTGACTTTCTAACCATTGTATCAGTTGAACTCCTTTAATCAAGGTTAAAGGTTGACCTACCATTCATTTTTAAATCCTTTAATCAAGATGACATTATAATGGAATTTTCTAAAGTCCTCTAACAAGGCCACTCCTAAGAGGGTGATTAAATCCTTTGACAGGGTCACACCTGATACTCTATGTTGTAACCTTTAATAGGGTTGGCTCCTAATAGAGCTCACTTCTGAAGAGTAAAAAATTGGTGAAATGTTATTGGTGGTTTATTCCAAATTTGTTTCCATGTTAAATCATGGTATCTTACTTGTGTGGATTTTATTGGAGATGTTTTGCTACCTATGTTTTATAGTATGCCAATCAAGTTATTATTAGGATAGTGAGCCACAATTTTATGTTATCGATAAGTTTTTATATAGATCAAGTGGATTAAAGATTATATCTAAGTTGTTTTATGAGAGTAAAAGTTAAAATTTGGACATTTGGACCTAAACGATAACTAATTCACTCCCACCTATTTTTTGTCTAAATCATTTTAACAAGCAGATGCTCAGCCATCTAGTGATGGTTCTCACTTGGGAGATGTGTTGCTTCACCAAAACACTCAGTGACTAATTATGTATGTTTCCTTACTAAATGTGCCTAGTGGATGAGCTCATACTTAGTTAATATCTATCTTGGCAAATGAATTCTTTTCATTGGAATTTTCATGTTCACTGACAAGGCTTGGTCATTGCTTTTTTTTTCTCGCATAGAGTGGCCTTAGTAGCTATTTTGTAGCTCAAATGGTGTGCTAACAATTTGGTGGTCTAGTTTACTAATAGGTTTATACTTCTTGATTTTTTTGGCCAACTTGTAGATTTAATTTAGGTTTCATTACTCATGATTTGGATTGACCGTTCAGATGTTCAAGAACCTAAATCTATGATTGGTTCTTTACCCTAGGTGAATTTAATGTCTATTGTAGGTTGACTTGAGGTTAACACATTTTATCAAGATTTATAGAGATTTATATTTGTAAGGATAACTTATAGTCATGATGTATAAAAGGACACTATGGGTAGCATAGTGAGAGAGAGTTAGTATGGGGAAGTTAGAAAGAATGGAAATGCATAAGTCTAGAAGAGCTAGTAGCTAGCGTGTTAGATTAGGAAACAAGAAGGTTGCTTGGTGGCTTGTGATTTTATGTTTAGACCTATCTCGGATTTTTTTCCAAAGTGTTGTTGTATTACATATATGTAGGCTAGCTATAAAGTATTTGGATCTTATGAGATCTTTATTTTATAATGTATTGATCATAATTAGAAAGGCCTTACATCCTGACATATTGCATATAATTAGATATGTCAATGAAATGAAGATTTACATTTTTTCATAGTCTATTTTTGTATAGTTCTTCTATAGAGATTATTTAGAATCTTGATTAGATAGTCTATTTTTAGACCCTCCAACCATAGGACATTATGTCAACTATACATCAAATCAATTTAACAAGCACAACTAATACAACAATAAAGGACAAAGTGGCATGAGAAATATATAAAAACCAAAGAATTTCATGGCCATGATTGGGATCTTCTCTATGACTCTTAGTACATAGAAGATAGGTGAAAGTTACACACTTTGTGGCTAAATCCCTACAACTTTGAAAAAGTATATCCCAATGGATCAGTTAATATTACAATAATTGATCATGTTTAGTTTAGACTAATGTTCAATGGTCATAGAATTAAGTTATTATTGCATTCAATAAGAAATATAAGTGTAGTTACATGAGGTAAAAATGGATAGGAAAGAAAAATCAATGTTGTAGGGATCTGCAACTTAAAGAATGAAGAAATTTGAGGTTATCAATTGCTAAAGGAAGTGTACAATTTTACTAGTTGCTGATTTTGACTGATATAGCACTTTGCACAAATGGTACAGATATATATCAATATATGACTATGAAAAGTCATACTCAAATGAAATTTATCTAATTGTTCTTTCATTTAAATCAAGTTTGAGGTGTTTTCTTGAATAAATGAAAGACTTATTCTCATTTGAGTGATAGTACCTTGCCCACAAATTGTTAATGAGCCTAGAGTCAAAATAGAAAAGTTTGGTATGGGCACATATGGACTCATCTGACCCTATAAATTGGTGAGGAGTTAGATTTAAAAAAATTTCTTTCTAAAAATAATTATGGTTTTTTATGGGGACATATAATCTGTTTTCTAAAAACTGTCATACTAAAATGAATGCTAAAGCATATTTTTAAATGAATAAATAATTGGACTGTAAATGCCCAAATTTCAATAAGTTATTATCAATTTATTATTATTGTAAAACATTAAATAAAATTATGTTTTATAAATCATTTTGTTTAAATTTTACCTTCAAATTCTAATTTCGAAAGTTGGCAAGATAAAGTATGCAAGTTTAGAAGGGGCACTTTTTAATTTTTTGCATTTGCATTTAATCTAAAAAATTAAATGGATGATATCCTTATAAACAATTCTATTGAATTTTATTTTTAAAATGCAAAAATTTAAGGGATTAATTTTATTTTATTATACCCAAATCATGGAAGCTTGGTGATTAGTTTCCTTTGTTGTATTCACTTACTAAATGTTTTGAGGGAGATTTTAGATTTTGAATTTCAGCATGATCCATGGACATGATAGATTTCACCTACTAGCTTGTTGGCAATATAGTCAATTATATGTATTAATGATTTTCATTTATGGAAACATATACTCTGCATTTCAATGATGTATTAAGAGACATAAAATTGTCTAAGTATTAGATAGTTTGTAGCAATACATAGTACAGATCTTAATGGTATGGATGTTGCATAGAGAGTTAAGCTTATGCACAGCTAAGGAAGTTTCATAAAACCATCATGATGGTGTATACTAGTACGTGCGTGTATGGATAATATGACCAAGTTATAATATGTTTAATAGTACTAGTATTTAACAATGTAGAAAAGAGCATAATAGTAAACAGAGTTGTACATCTTGAGGAATTATTTTGGTTACAAAATAATTACTAAGTTATGTTGAGTTGACAATATGGATATTATTTTATAATTTATTTTATATTATGTCAAGTGTGTGAAGATATGAAGGCTGACATAATAGAGTTTTGAGAATGTGCAAGGTATAAGTAAAGATCTTATCTTGCACAGATAATGGGGAAGTTGTGTGGTTAGATGTAACATGCAAACTATTATTAGAACTATCTGTGATCCTTATGTGATCCAAAATATAATGTAAGATTAGATGAAGTGTGAGTTACAATAGCAAAGAAAAGTACTATATGTATACTTATTTTGTGAAGGAACTAAATTTTATAATTGCATGATAGGGCAGTCGACTCTTCTTGCATATATTGTAATTGATCTACCAAAGGGTTGAGGCTTCTATTCCTCTAACATGGACTTGAGAAATTATATGTACTTCATAGACTCCTAACGAGGTCAATATCCTTAACAGGATCCTTTTGTTTAGTGAATCATCTATTGGGTAGCATTCCTATTAGGGTTTTCCCTTGGCAAGGGTTTTCCTAGTTAAAAACTAATGGTGTTATGAGTTCGTTATGTGCATAGTTATGTTTATTGTTCAACATTGTTGATTTACTTTCATATGAAAGTTATAAAGTAATTAACAATATTTAGTTTTGGGCAAAAGTTTGTAATATACTGATTCACAGCCCCCCCCCCCAGTATTATCTATTTCTAACAATTGGTATTAGAGCATAGTTACTTTGAAGAGGCTTAACAAGTTAAGTAAGATCCTAGTGAATATGGAACAACTGAAGAAGCTCTTGAACAAATTGAACTTCTTACTAAAGAGAGAGATAACTTGAAAGATAGATACAAAGGATGAAAATTCTACATTGGAAAAATGAAAGATGAGATTGATGAGCATAAGTCTAGCAAGGAACCATTTGCACAGACTAGTGACAATGATGATATAGAAAATCTCAAGAAAGAGAATTAGATCTTGAAACATGAATTGAAAATTGTTGAACTAAAGTTAAGTCTTAAGGTTAGTGGCAATAAGAATGAACCTAATCTAAAGTCTAAGAATGGAGACCTTAGATCCTAGTTGAGTCAAGTGCCATCTGAATTAGATTCTATTAAGATAGAGCATGAAGAGTTGGAAAAATACAATATTATTGTGAAAGGAGAACTAACACAAGAAAAATAGTAATTAGAGAAACTTTATACAAGTTCTAAGAAAATTGATGAACATATATCTCATCAAAGACCTTCTTATGATAAGACAAGCCTTGGATATCTTCTTGGGGAGAAGTTAGCAAAGAAAAATGAGAATAGGATAGAACTAGATCCTATAGTAGGAATTCCTAAAGAAACATTTAAATTGTTTGATGAATTTAAGAGAATTAAACTGATAGAGAAATTTATTAAACCTAGAATAATAGAGAAAGTTGAAGAGCTTAAGTAAAATGATTCATCCAAAGAAATAAGAGATGAATTCAAAAGTAAATGTTATACATGTAATGAAGTTGGACACATGAAGAGAGACTATGTAGGTAAGTCTTTCAAACCTATTACTAATTTCTATTGTTATAATTGTCATGGTTATGGACATAAGATAGTAGAATTTAAGAAACCTAAGTTTATTGATAACAATGAGAATAGTAGAATGTTTAGGAATACTAATCCTATAGGTAATGGAAGAAGTAGATCATTGAGAAGATCTAATGATGGAGAGAAACCTAATGGTGAAAGAAAGTTGTTTGTTTGTTAAAAATCTAACAATCCTAGACATATTGCAAGGAATTGCAAAGAACCTAAAAGTAGAATGGGAATAATCAAAGAAGGAATGAACCTATATGTCAGTTGTGCAATAACTTTGGACATAGAGCAAGATTATGTAGAATGGATAGAGGACACTTCAATAGGAACCCTAATCACAGAAGGAACAACAACATGAATGATAGAAGGAATGAAAATGGAAATAACAATAGTCAGAAAGAAGTAGTCAAGGAACATGATAAAGAATTAAAATAAGCATTTGTAAAGGCTAGTAATCCAAAAATTTCACATATAGTATTAGAAGAAAAATTCCTTGATGCATCTCATGGAAAGATGAAGTCACAGATTGTTTGTGACTCAAACTATTAGAATTGAATTGCTATAATAGCAACAAAGCATCAGTGGTCACAACTGATGTTAGAGAGCGAATTAGAGATTGTGCAATTAATAGAAGATAGAAAACATAGAGAGGAAGCTATGGTTCAGTGCACAAGTCTTGATGTGATTGTAGTAAGTAGGAATTATAAGATCAAAATCACTTTTAAACAAAGATAGTATCTTGAATCTGTAGTAGATTCACATTTATTGTGCAGTGCAATTTAAAATGATTTAAGGATCACAAACAAGATTTTATGTACCATTTGTTCATGCGAAGTGTCTTGAGAAAATTGAAGAGCAATTTGAAAACAATTGAAGTGAAATGCAAGTTTTTGAAATCAAAAATTGCGAAAGCTCTAAAATCATAAATTTAAGGTATTTTATGATATATTGAATCTAGTTTCTTGAAGTTTTTATAGTTATTAAAGAATGGCTAGTTAGAGAGTGTGTGATGTTAGTGATAGACCAAGATATGAGTTCAAGATAGATCATGTAGGTGCATTTTTTGCAAGTTCTAGAAAATGTGTTACATGTGGAAGACATAAGGAATTATATTCATTGTAAAATTGAGATCACAAGTGATGAGGAAATTCACAAGGATTTAAGTAGAATATGCAATAGTGACTTAACCTTGAAGTCTAAATATACACACATTGAAGAATTGAATTTGGTATATGGTCTACTAAGCATTTGATAATCATGAGTGGACCTAATGAAGGGTGCTCCCCTTAATACCATAAAATCATAGCAGAAACAAAGAAATAATAGAAAATGTGAGAACAAAATATGGACATCTTATTTACACCACAAATGTGGTATTTTAGAATTCACAAGTACAATATGCTAACCCACATCGGTGCCTTCATTACAATAATCTGCAAGACAAGCTATAAACTATCACCTAGAGTCATCCTAGACAATGTTCAAACCTTTCTTAAATAGGTAATTTTATGCTTCTTGGGATGGTTCTAGACAAAGAAACTTAATACCTAGGGCTGAAAAACCTTAACAATACATATAGAGTCAGCCAAATACATCTTTGACAATTATTTTAGATATTTCAAGTAGCCCAACTTCGAAAGGCCATAACTCTCGAACTATCGCTCTAATTGACTATTATAACCACTTTTCAAAAATGTCAACTCCTGATCTATAGGCTTAGAACTATTCTAGCACCCTTCTGTCAAGTTTTAGGAATTCATTCGAGCACTATAAGGCCTCCAATGGTGGGCCTAAACATTATTCCACAAAAATTTCCACCAATAATCCGTAATAACTTCTCTGATACTTATGCTTGAGCAATGAGATTTTAAGAATAGACTTACAACTCTAAAATGAACCTTCCAGTAGAAAATGAGAACATTTTGAGCTCATATGAAAAGCTTACTAAAAATAGCAAGCTCCCATAAATAGTAACGACCCTGTCTACTAGTCCTTATTAAAATAGAAAAAACTGAAAAGAAAATATTTTTGGGCGATGCAAGATTTCTCTTACACCCAAGATGCTCCTACATCAAACACTTAGGCAATTTGAGAAGTGATCCCACAACATCTCCGGTGCTTAGAGGAAAATGAAGATGGTTAACCTCCTCCCTTGCTAGCCATGATGAAACCTCTACTGGCCTCCCTTTCCATTTGACCAAGTACTCTTTATAAGTTTTGTTCCTTATACTTTTTCCAACACATGTAATGTCCCCATCTTTTTAGCAACTTAGTGGAGTTCTTAGCCTTTACATTCTCTAAATGCTAAGTGAAGAAATAAGGAGAAATTGATTAAATTAATTTCTTATAAAGTCATTAAAAAAATTAAAATTAAAAGGTTACTTTATATTTAATTAATTTAATTTTCTAGAAGCACAACTAATTATTGTATTGCAAGGGAGAAGCTTCTAGAGAGTGTATTTTCTAGAAATACAACTAATTATTGAATTGGAAAGGGGGAAGCTTCTAGAGAATACAATTAAATAATATATTATTTCCTTCTAGAAGGGTGAAGGAAAATAATAAACAAAGGTAAGAGCTTCATTGTTAATCATCTGATTATTATTTGCATTTGATAAGAACTTGGGAGAAGAAACTAAGGTTTCTAATTTTAGTCAACCATTGGAGAACATCAACTCTTCAGTGTTGCAACCATTTGAGGTGGTGAATTATCTACTGAATTTGGTATTCAAGAGAGCTTCAATTTAGGAGTTTTATTTGCACATAGATTGGAGAATACATTTATTGTTGGCTGCTATAGTACACAAGAATGATGTCGCACTACAATATTTATGTTTGATTCATCTCCATTCTTGGGCATCACTATTATCAAGTCCCTCTTGAAACTATTAGTAGTTAACTTTGTAATTTTTAGGCATATGATTTTGCTATGATAATTTAGAATCAGAATTTAGCATTACTATAGTCATTATTGGAAGCCCATTTGTCTTGGAAAACTCATAGAAACATTGTACATGAGAATGAATTCAATAAAGAAGATACATGTCACATACCATTTATTTGACAAAATGTGCATCCAATAACATATATGATCAGCATAATAGTTGTATGTCAATTATTTGTCAAAATGTTAGTTGGTTGTAGGTATACATTCTATATCTAGTTCCCATGTATATGCATTGAAAATACCAAAAGAACTGCCCTAGCATATTAGTTCATTGTAAGAGGCATTGTAATATCATTTGAGAACATTCTTAATTTCTTAGCATTGAAAGGTAGCATACAAGTTTTTGACAATATTCCTTGAGCTAAAATAACTTAGTTTGGGCAAGGGATATTACATTGGTATCAGAGCATGCTTGTAGAGTGTTTGATAAAATGTCAAACAACTAAATTATAAAAGAATTTTTTGTTTGTTGAAGTTATAACTGGTTGGGGTTATTACAGTGGTATCATAGCTAAATACTGCCATCCTAAGGGTTTAGCAATCACAAGCCACCTGGGGTTGGCTCTCAAATATTTTTTGCTATCAGGCAAGCTTTGTTTGACAAGGAACAAGATTTTATCAAGAAGCCAGACACCATGGGTGATAGAAAATAGCATAGCCCACCAAGAGACAATAGGAATGAGGATCAGGAAACAAGGGAATTTTTAAGAGCAATGGTTATAGGACAGGAGAAAATTGCTCAAGCTTTGTAGGAACTCACCACTATGGTTAAGCACATGAACCCACAGGACAGATGGAATTTGGAACAAGGGGATAATAAGAGTGCAGTGGGATCACCTAGAACTCATAGAACTCTTTCTAGAATAGCAGATAGGCCGATAGATCCTACTTTTGTTAGAGAGGAACTAGTACAGGAACCAACAGAGGAAGTTGAGGATGAGACATTTGAATATATCCTTATGGCTACAAATGATGAATGAGAATTATTGACACCAAAGGTTTGGGAGAGGATGACCTCTGAACACTTTGTAAATCAAAGGAGAGAACATTACAGGTCACTTAGATAGGATAGCAAGCCTAGGAGTCAAAATAGTGAGCTGAAGAGGGCTATAGGCAAGCTTACTATGCCTACATTTGATGGGAGTAGTCTAATGATAGCTCAAGCATGGATTCATAAGCTTGACACAATCTTTGCATTGAGGCCAATGATAGAGATTGAAGCTATCAAATACACCACTTTGCATTTGGAGGGAGTAGCACATGATTGCTAGTACCATGGTATGGTAATACTTTAGCATAATCAAGTGATAGAGTACCAAGACTTTGTGGATAGGTTGGTTGAAAATTTTGACAAGAAAGATCCAGAGGTTTACTTCTAGGAATTAGAATAGCTAAAACAAATAGACAACTTGGACTATTTCAATGGTGAATTTTAGTGGTTGGTAATCATGGTGCCAAACATTTCAAAGTGTAGATTGATATTTCTTTTCATTGATAGCCTATCCAAACCACTGAGAGGTTGGATAAAGAAATTTGATCTCATTTCTTTATAGGAAGCTATGAAAAAGGCAAAAAGTATGGAACATGTAGTCCTAACAAATAAATTTCAGTCCAAAGGAGCATCTTCTACTAAGGTTAACAAACCATTTTATTAAAAACTAGAGAGGATTGATTTTTAAAATGATTCTAAAGATAAAACTCTAGTACCTTTTGATAGAGAAATATTAAATGATTTGAGAAAAAAAAAAATTTCTATTGTAAGGGACCCTATGACGAAAACCATGACTATCCTCTTAGACCAAAGGGCAAAGCTAACAGAATTATATGGGCATACTATGAGGAATCAAAAAAAAATAATTCAGACCAACAGTCTAATATAGAGGAAATAAATGGTGAAAAAAATGAAGACAAGGCTGAAAACTTGTCTAAAATGGAGTCCACATATGAGGAAGGAGATGAGAAACTTAGGGAAGCTCTTCTAACTAGTATTAAGTAGGAAAGATCATTTCAAATAAGAGGAGTACTTGCTGGAAAATGAGTTATAACTTTGGTTGATACCAATGCCACTCATAATTTTATTGATGCTAGGTTCATGGAGAAGGGTGGCATAAAAACAGAGTAATTTGGGGGAATTAGAGTGAGGTTAGTTGATGGATATATCCTCAATTGTAATCATAAGATCACTAGGCTCCCATTGGAAGTTAATAATTATGCCTTTAAGGTAGATTTCTATGTTATTCCTATGGGAGATATAGATATAGTCTTTGGGATGAGTTGGTTGCATGATATTGGTGAGTTTACTCTGAATCTCAGGGAGATGGAGATGAGGTTTAAAGTGAATGGGAAGATAGATTCTTAAGGCAATCAGGGACAGTGATTTTAGAATGGTCTCTTTTTGGAGGATGGCTAGATTGATTTGACATGATCAAGTAGAGTGGACAACAAAGTGTATGTTAATTTCATCACAGGAGGGACAACAAAATACTAAATATACTCCTAATATTTAAGAGCTTAGAGTTAAACACTCTAAGGTGTTCAGTGACATTCCACAAGGTAGACCACCAAATAGGGTATTGAGCACATCATTGAGTTAGAGGAGGGAGCTAAACCCATCATGATTACACCCTACAAGTATCCAAAGAGGTTGAATGATGAAATTGGAAAAGTCATAAAGGATTTACTTGCTATGGGCCACATTAGACCAAATAGGTCTTCTTTCACTTCTTCAGTGGTGTTGGAGAAGAAGGATGGGACATTAAGGATGTGCATTGATTATAGGGTGCTTAATAGGAAGACAATTAAAAATAGGCACCACATTCCCAAGATCGATGAGTTGATAGATGAGCTTCATGGAGCTTGCTTCTTCTGAAAGATAGATTTGAGATCAAGTTATCACCAGATTAGAGTTAGAGAGTAGGACATCAAGAAGACAACCTTTAGATGTCATTGTGACAATTTTGAGTTTGTAGTTATGTGATTTGGCATAACTAACACACCTACTACTTTTTAGGCAACAATGAATAGTCCTTTCCATCCTTAGATGAGGAAATTTGTACTTGTCTTCCTTGATGATATCTTTGTGTACAGTAGATCTTGGGAGGAGCACTTAGTTCACCTTAACATGGTGTTAGATATATTGGGTAGAGAGTCCTTGTATACAGAGGAGTCAAAATGTGAAAGGTGTATGCATGGATTTTGAAAAGATTCATGCCATTGTGGAGTGGCCTTCATTGGTGAACCTTACATAGTTAAGGGGCTTTTTGGGATTGTGTACTTTCTATAGGAGGTTTTTGGATGGATATTACAAGCATGCAACACCCTTGATATATTTGATGAGAAAGGGAATATTCTTGTGGACTCCTGAGGCATAGGAGTGTTTTGAGAAATTTAAGGAGTTGATGATTTCCTATCTAGTGTTAGCATTACCAGATTTTAGCAAACTTTTTAAGCTACATTATGATGCTCCTAGAGAGGGTAGTGGAGCAGTTCTTATGTAGGAGAAGCACCCTATTGCTTATGAGAGTAGGAAATTAAGTGGGCCGGAGTGGAGCTTCAACATATATGATAAGGAGATGTTAGCCATTATGCATGCTTTGCCTAAATTTAGGAAATATTTTGTAGGTAGAAAATTTTGTATCAAAACTAACCATAATAGCCTAAAACACTCTTTGGGGCAATGAGTTCTCAATGATAGACAACAGAAGTGGGTGAGCAAGTTATGGTCCTATGACTTTGACATTACATATATTAAGGGGACACAAAATGTAGTTGCTAAGACTTTATCACATATGCCCCATTTGAGCTTATTGATGAACATATCAGAGGATTGGAGACACTTTATTCTTGTAGAGTATGCAAAGGATGTGTGGGTAGCCAAATTTATAGATGGAACAACGCAGGATAGCAAATACACCCTTGTGAATGAGCTCATCATTTACAAAGGGTGAATATTTTTGGTCTCAAGCTCAACAGTGAGGAGGATGATTCTAAAATCTTTTCATAATTCACCTATGGTAGGATATTCTAGTTTCTACAAGACATACTAATAGATTAGAGAGTGCTTCACCTGGAAAAGGCTCAAAGTAGAAGTACTTTAGTATGTTAGGGAGTGTCCCACCTACCAACAGAATAAGTAGGAACACTCTTATCTAGCTAGTTTACTTCATCCACTTCTGATTCCTAATAGGAAGTGGGAGTGTTTATCTATGGACTTCATCACAAGACTGCCTAGAGCCCAAGGCAGGGGCTACATATATGTGGTTGTGGACTTCCTTATGAAGTTTGCACACTTTTTTTTAATCACTACTACATACATTGCTACATAGGTTACAAAGTTGTTCTTCAAGGAGATATTCAAATTGCATGGCTCACCTTGGAGCATTGTGAGTGATAGCGACAAAAAGTTTATGAGTCACTTTTGGCAAGAGCTATTTAAGTTGTGTGCGACAGATCTCACTATGAATACTAGCTACCACCCTCAAACAAATGGCCAGATGAAGATAGTGAATAAATGGGTGGATGGATATCTCAAAAATTATATAGTAGGACAATAGAAGGCATGGGTAAACTGGATTTATCTCTATGAGTATTGCTACAATACCACTTATCACATATCTATTTAGATGTCACCCTTTATGTCCCTATATAGGTATGAGGTACCCAATTTTATGGATCTACTTTTGAGTGATGGTAGAGTGACTAATGAAGGTGATTTATTATAGGTGAGTCAAGACATTGTTAAGACTCTCAAGGATAATATTACCAAGGCACAAAATCAATAGAAGTAGTATGAAAACTAGAAGAGGACTAAGCAGACTTTTGAGGTTGGAGATATGGTGTATCTTATGTTGCAACCTTACAGCCAATCCACTCTTAAGAAGAGTGGTGCCGAGAAACTTAAGCCATGATACTATGATCCATTCAAGACTATCAAGAAAGTGGGAGAGGTGGCTTATGAGTTAGATTTACCAATAGAGAGAAAGGTGCACAACATTTTTCATGTGTCATGCCTCAAGAAGGTGTTAGGACATCATATTTTTCTTTCTACAATGCTTCCACCCTTCAATGATGAGGGAAAATTAGTATTGGTGCCAGAGGCTATCATTGATTTTAGGGAAAGAAACTTGAGGCAATGTACTATAAGGGAGTATTTGGTGAAATGGAAAGACTTACTAGTAGAGGATGTGACATGTGAGAATGAGGAAATTTTGTAGCATTTAGACTTGAAGTTGCTTGAGGACAAGAAATTTTAGAGAGGGCGAACAGTAATGTCCCCATCTTTTTAGCAAATTAGTGGAGTTCTTAGCCTTTACATTCTCTGAAGGCTAAGTGAAGAACTAAGGAGAAATTGATTAAATCAAATTTTTATAAAGTCGTTAAAAAAATTAAAATTAAAAGGTGACTTTATATTTAATTAATTTAATTTTCTAGAAGCGCAATTAATAATTGTATTGCAAGGGAGAAGCTTCTAGAGATTGCATTTTCTAGAAATATAATTAATTATTGTATTGGAAAGGAAGAATCTTCTAGAGAATGCAATTAAATAATATTTTATTTCCTTCTAGAAGGGTTAAGGAAAACAATAAATAGAGGTGAGAGCTTCATTGTTAATCATTTGATTATTGTCAATTTCATTTGATAAGAACTTGGGAGAAGAAACTAAGGTTTCTAATTTTAGTCAGCCATTGGAGAAAATCAACTTTTCAGTGTTGCAACCATTTGAGGTGGTGAATTATCCACTAAATTTGGTATTCGGGAGAGCTTTAATTTAGGAGTTCTATTTATGCTTAAATTGGAGAATACATTTATTGTTGGTTGCTATAGTACGAAAGAACGATGTTGCACTATAGTATTTATGTTTGATTCATCTCTATTCTTAGGCATCACTATTATCAAGTCCCTCTTGCAATTATTAGTAGTTAACTTTGTAATATTTAGGCATATGATTTTTTTGTGATAATTCAAAATCAAAATTTGGCATTACTATGGTCATTATTGTAAGCCCATTTATCTTGGCAAACTCATAGCAACATTGTACATGAGAATGAATTCAATGAAGAAGATACATGTTGCATACCATTTGTTTGACAAAAATGTCCATTTAATAGCATATATGATTAGCATAATAGTTGTATGTCAATTGTTTGTCAAAATGTCAGTTGGCTATAGGTATGCATTTCATATCTAATTTCCATGTATGTCAATTAAAAATACCAAAAGAACTACCCTAGCATATTAGTTCATTGTAAGAGGCATTGCAACATCATTTGAAAACATTATTTATTTCTTAGCATTGAAAGGTAGTATACAAGTTTTTGACAATATTCCTTGAGCTAAAATTAGTCAGTTTGGGCAGGGGATATTACATTGGTATTAGGGTTTGTTTGTAGAGTGTTTGAAAAAATGTCAAATAATTGAATTATAAAAGAATTTTTTGTTTGTTGAAGTTATAATAGGTTGGGGTTATTATAGCATGACTATTCAGTATCTCTTGAATCTCCTTTGTAGCTGAACTAGCTACTAGAAAACTCCACTATGCTTCTACAACTTCATCTCCATCACCTCCTTCATAATACTCTATCACATCTAAAATTTTAAATACTAGTAGAATATTCAATTCAATAGGAAAATCCACTTCATAAGAATTTACAAAATCATACCTTTTCACTATCTTGCATGGTCCAAACTTCTTCATCTGCAACTTATTATATGTACCCATTAGAAAATACTCCTTCCTCAAATAAACCATAACTTCATCTCCAATCTAAAATTCCTTATACCTCCTTTTCACATCATCCTTAGCCTTATGCTATGTATTCATCCTTATTATGTTTTTCCTCACCTCCTCATGGATGTTCTTTAAATGTTTTGCAAAATCTTCTACTTCAGCACTACTTATCTCTCCTTTATCAAATTGCCTCAATTTAGAAGCATTTTTGGGACTACTCCCATATACAATATGGAATGGTGATTTACCAGTACTCATATTGATAGAATTATTATATGAAATTTTTTTCTATTTTAAGATCATATTCCATCCTTTTTGTTTGTCTCCAACCGAACATCTTAGCAAGTTTCTCACATTGTAATTCACAACTTTTGTCTATCCATAAATCTATGGATGATGTGATGAACTAAACTTCAAATCTATCTTTAACTTCTTCCATAATGTACACTAGAAATACCCAACAAATTTGGTATCTCAATCTAAAACTATAATCTTTGGCAGACCATGTAGTCTCACCACTTCTCTGGACAATAACTTTGTCGCATGAATAGCAGCACTAGTCTTCTTGCAAGGAATAAAATGTGCAATCTTTGAAAACTTGTTAACCACCACAAAAATAGAATCATTTCTATTGTGTCCTGGGTAATCCAAGAAAAAAAATCCATGTTGGCATCCTCCCACGGCTTCTCTGGTATAGGTAATGGCTAATATAACCCTATATTTTGCTTTACTCCTTTCACCATCTGACATACTCTACAACTTTGTACAAATTTCTCCACATCTTGTTGCAACTGTGGCTAATAATAATTCTTAGTAACCAAAGCTATGGTTTTATCTCTACCAAAATGTCCAATCAACCCTCCACTATGCTTCTCTTTAATGAGATTTTCTCTCATTGAACTTCTAAGAATGCACAATTGGCTTCCTTTGAACAACATACTATCCTAGATCATAAAATCCAACCACTTTGTCCTATCAAGTGTAATAGGTTTTTTACATGCCTTCCATGCTTCACCAAAATTAGGATCATTTGGATACAAAGTACTAAGTTCCTTGAAACCAACCACCTCTATCTGCATTTCTATCTTCAAAAGTTGTCTACTACTAAGAGCATCTACAACTCTGTTAGACTTCCCACTCCTCTATTTCAAAACAAATGTATAACTTCGCAAAAACTCAACCCACTTCAAATGCCTTTGGTTTAATTTTCCTTGACTATTCAAATATTGCAAAGCCTGATGATCAATATACAAAATAAACTCCTAGAAAGAAGATAGTGTCTCCACTTCTTCAATGCTTGAACTATAGCATAAAATTCTTGATCATAAACAAAATATTTCCTTTTTCCATCATTCAATTTCTCACTGAAATAAGAAATAGGTTTACCTCTGTCACACTCCTTGGAGTAGGCCATTCAAGGATAGCCTTCACTTTCTCTAGGTCTTTTTTCAAACCTTCTTCTAAGACTAAAAATCCTAGGTACACCAACCCTGCACTTCTTTAGGTTTATCAAAAACTTTTCTTCCCTCAACTTATCAAACACCTTTTGAATATGAATCAAATGCTCCTCCAATGTCTTACTAAAGATCAATATATCATCTAATTAAATAATGACAAACTTACCTAGAAACTCCTTTTGTACCTCATTCATGAGCCTCATGAAAGTTCTTAGTGCATTGGTTAGCCCAAAAGTCATGTTTAACCACTCGTACAATCATTCTTTTGTCTTGAAAGTAGTCTTCCATTCATCACCTTCTCTGATATGAATCTAATGGTACCCACTCTTCATATCTAATTTTGTGAAATACTCAACTCCACTCAAATAGTCCATAATATCATCCACCCTTGGCAATGGAAATCTATACTTGATAGTGTGAGAATTTGTACACATCCTCCATTCTCCATTCTTCTTTAGTGTTAATATAGCTAGTATATTACATGGACTTAAACTCTCTTGAATCAACCCCTTCTGCAACAACTCATGAACTTGTCTATTCAACTCTTCTATTTTTGGTGGTGTCATTAGGTGTGCTACCTTGTTTGGCAAACTGGCTCATGGAACCAAATCCATCTGGTGATTGGTCTTCCTTATTAGGGGCAATCCATCAGCTACATTATCTAATACAATATTAGAAAACTCTCCCAACATATCTAAAAAATTTGTAGGTACCTCCTCTACTTCTTCTTTACTATCTTTTGGAATTATAGAAAAACACATATGCTCATGTTTGATACCTCTGAGAAACTCATATCCATCAACAAAACATATTCTAGTAGCACTACATACCTTTTCATCTTTCTCCTTCAATGGCTTCAACTTATATTTCACTCCATCCTTGGTCACTATATAGGTATTTTCTCACCCATCATGTAAAACATGCCTGTCAAAATACCATAGTCTACCCAACAATCTATGACATATGTCCACAGGTATGATATCACATAGTACCTCATCCTAGTAACTTCCAATCTTGAACTTCACTGAGCACTACTCATTGACCATGGCCTTGTGGTCATTTTACACCCAAGCAATATGGTATGCACTCAAGTGTTTCTATCTCTTTAGCTTCAACTAGGTGACCATCATTTCTAACACTAGATTGTCATTACTTCTACCATTAATGATCACATCACAAAAATTATTTTCACATCTGCACCTTATGTTAAACAAGCTCCTTCTTTGATCAGGTTCATTCTCACCACTCAGTAGGACTCTTTTGTTAACTAGTACTTCTCCTCTTTCAACATCTTTAGAATGTGATGATCTGGCATCTTTATCAACATGGGCAACTCTGGCCTACACTTCTATTCTTTGATCTATCATTCCTTGGTGATGGGTACTTTCAAATGCTCTATTCCCTTCTTCTCCATAATGAAAACATTTCCCAATTCATTGATCCAATCAATCAGCTCCTCTAGGTTAAGATTTTTGAAAAATGTGGGAAACTCAAACTTAGGTCTTTTTCCAATCTTAGAGATGGCCCTAAAAAGCCTCTAGTCCTTTGGATTTAGAACTACCTCTACTTCCGCATTCTCTTCTACTTCGTCCTCATCATCACTTTCATCTCTTCTGGAAAGATTCATTCCTCTACACATTTATTCTTCCAATGCTTACATTTGTATTTGGAAGGCTTGGAAACCCCTAGGTGTAACACCTAAAACTCTTCCACCACACTCTCATTATGGAGGCATTTTCACACTTTCACTGAAACCCTAGTGCAAACTGTCTTACAATCAATGATTTGTCTACATGCTCAACCCAAACCATAGTCCTAGTGTAAATTGTCTTATAGTTGACAATCTATCTACACACTCAAGAACTGAACTTGTATATCATTTGATGAAGGGTGCTCCCCTTAATACCATAAAATCATAACAAAAAGAAAGAAACAATAGCAAATGCAAGAACAAAATACAGACTTCTTATGTGTGTTACAAATGCAGTATTTTAGAATCCAAAGTATAATATGTTAACCACATGGGTGCGTTCATTTAAATAATCTACAAGATAAGCTAAAACTCTCACCCAAACTCATCCTAGACAATGTTTGAGTGTTTCTTAAATAGGCAATTTTATGCCACCTAGGAAGGTTCTAGACAAAGAAACTTAATAGCTAGGGCCGACAAAGCCTAACAATACATAGGCCAACTACATCTTAGATAATTATTTTAGATATTTTAAGTAGCCCAGCTTCAAAAGGCCATAACTATCAAATCATTTCTTTGATTAGCTATTATAACCACTTTTCAAAAATGCCACCTCCATATCCATAGGCTCAAATCTATGTTAGCACCCTTCTATTGAGTTTTTAGACCTCATCTAGCACTCTACGGCCTCCAATGATGAGCCTAAAGATTTTTCTACAAATATTTCCACCAAAAATCAATAATAACTTCTCTGATACTGTTGTAGGAGCATCCAGTGGTGTAAGGGCAATCCTATATCACCCAAAAATATGCTTAATGTGTTTTCATTTTTGGATACTCATTTGGGTCAAATAAATATTCCAACTCTCATAGTTCCACTATTGGTTTTCTTGGTTAGAGTTTTTGAGCACCTTGGGATACGTGCTATCTAATCAATATAACACCTTTTTAGTTACAAGATTTGACATCCCTTACTACCAAAGTACTATGCTGATTTTCATTAAATGTTAATCAGGGAGCGTGAACTTGAGATGATGTCTGCAAAGTATATGCTCTAGTTTTCACTAAAATTCATTACCGCCTTGAATGCAATAACCATTAAGGAAATCTAGTTTATCCAAAGGAAAGACAACTATCAAATACTTGGAGGAAAATTTGAATTATTTAGCCATACATCTATGCACCTACTGTTGCAGGAACAGTGACTGGTTCTATTTTCAGTGGCTGCAGGAACAGTAGTTCTATCTTAACTTAGAAAACTGAGTCTAACTCCTACTTACTAAAGTAAACTCCACCTTCTGCGTGGGCCCCCATGGAAGAATGAAGGAAAGATAAGCTCAGATAAAAGTGTAGAAACTCAGTAAAGGTATGTATTCATCAAATATGTAGTATTACAATAACTTGGGAAAAATAATAAGATGTCTCTCAACTCGGTCTCTCTACTCGCTACTTAACCTCATAGATACAGATGAGGTCCTATTTAAAAAGAAGGAAAAACAAAAAACTCCTAAAACTATGACTTTCTCATGAAGGAAAGTTAGTTACAACTTAAGACTGCAAACATGCAATTGGAAAGACATTAATTATCTCTTAAATTCCTCACAAATATAGAGATCATAGCAAATGCTAGATCTGCTCTTTTATCTAATTTCAAACAGCTTCAGAGAATCTAGGTATCGTGCCTTGCATGTTTAACTGATTGCTTTGATGCTTGCTTCCTTGCTCAGCTGCTTTATCAGGTCTCACTTTGTTATTCATTAAAATAGGTCCCTTCTGACTTTGCTACCAAGTCTTCTAATTGCAACGATGTCATAACGCTTCTCCTTAATGTCATCAATGCCTTAGCACTATTCCTTCATAGTTTGTTTAACTCCCACTTAGCTTGTATCCCTATGATCAACGTTTAATACACATAAGAATTCCTGCAAAATTTATTTTCATTTATTAGTTTATAGAGAAAAGGCATTAATTATTCAACTAACAGTTTTTGCAATCTCTTCAGCTGTACGAAGATCTACCCATATCAAACATTCATGAAGAAAGATTTTTACCACAAAATGATCCCCTTTTTAGATATAATTTCGATTGTCATTTTTATGCCCTATGTCCATACTTTATACATCAAAAGTTCAAAAACATTTATACTAAAAGATGATAAAGTTCATTATGTTATAGACAAATGTTCTCAAAAAGGGCTAATAAGACTTCTATTTCTTCATGTCATCATTTTTCCCCCCAACCATCTTGAGGCTAGTCCCTTCAGCATCTATAAGTTTCAGATCCTCATCCGTAGCCTGAGATCATTGGCAATTTTTCTCCTAATTCATGAGCTCTGTAATTAAAATATCCATGAGTTTCTTTCAACCTTTTCCATTTCTGTTCTTCAGCAATCATGTTATATTTAGAAAATGAATCATACTTTCCAAACATAGGATGTAAGAGTATTGGCAGTTGGAAACGAAGAGGTACCCAATAATTTTTTTGACTTTTACCTAACATCATATACCTAGGCATCTTGCTGATGGCCAACTTTAGATTTTGGGGAGAGTGCAACTCCTTTATTTTTAGATCTTCTGGCAATCAGATCCATCTTTGAAGAGAGGCTTGTATAGCATCAGGGGCATTTGCAAAACAATGATGTTCCCAATCCAGAAATGCCTGTTCATAGACAAGGTGGATTTTCGTAGCAGCACTTCAATTATTGTTAACAGAAAGCCAATCAAAAAATACTCTATAAGTGTTTTGTAACTCTGGCCGAATGTACAATGGTTCAAACATTTCCTTTTCCCTATAAGGAGCAGCCTAGTTCTCATGACTAATCTCCTTCTACATCCATGACATAACAGCCCTAAATTGTATATCTCCCACATATAACAATGAATTCCAATCTTTATCATCTAGAACAACAAGATTATGAACATATAACTCATAGAGGATATTTTTTAGAGTCATCAAAACTAATTTAAATTTTGCATAAAATTCCTGGGGAGTGTGTAAGGAAGGGTTCAACCCCCGAGTAATTCGAGACAATTGAAAATTAATCATTTTCTCTTTTAGGAACAGTGTGTAAACTGGAGATGGGGACCTACAATTTACAAGCTCTGGAATGAGCTCTAGAATCTTTGTGACACGTTGCTATAGGACCATAATTTCACTATCCTTCTCTTCAATTTGTTATGCTTGTTCCCTGATAGTTCTAAGCAATTACTTCCTTTCTAGATACCAATTTTCTTTTTCCCATTGAAACTATTGGTACAAACTAAAGCTAGATGTTAACAATGTAGAAATGTCTAGTGGTGTATGACAATGGACAATAGGTCTATAATCTTCAAGGTGGTGCTCAGGATGATGGTAGTTATCAGTGCTATCATCTTAAGAATGTTGACATTCAACAAACTTATTATTTTGACAAGAAATAGTGTTATCAACTTTTTCTAAAGGGGAAATGGCTACAGGATAGGGTGCAATAGTCTTTTTAACTTGAAATGTTTCAACAATTTCCTGAACCATTTCTTGTAACAGATGGATATTCCTCTGGTGGTAGATTATCAGTTTCCTTCGTTGGTTGTCCAACCTCGGACACTATTTCCTATGAGGACTCCATGTCACTATCAACATTAATAGGGCTATTTAGTTTTATGGGAATTTTCTCAAGATCATTTTCATGTTTAGGAGTAGGTGTTGTGTGCTTTGGAGTTTCAACATCAATAGGTGGTATAGGAGGCTCAACAAGTGGTGTAGGAGGTTCAGTTCTCAAATTTACCCCAGACATTCTGGTGACTCGTCGTGGAGTAGAAATTGGTTTCTTACCCTTATCGACGAATTTCCCCTTATTTGGGTTAAGTGAAGGTTCTTGTGATACTAGAGATACTTCTTTTGAACCTTCCTCTGCACCAACTATGCATGATTTTCTCTTCCTAGAAGTTGAGGCTTCTATAGCCAAAATTTTTCTTTTTGTAGTTTTAGGTATAGAGGCAGAAGCCAAAGCTTCTTGAGCCATTCTATATACTACTTTCCTGACTCCTACAGCATTTTTCTCTCTTGTCCCTACTCCTTTCCCTTTAGGTCCACCCCTTTTAGGTCCCTCTGTCCTTAGTTTTACAAAATCCTCCCATGTTCCCAAGTGTTGCCTAGTCAATTCCTTTTCAATTATAGCCCTAATCAAGTAATGGTGGGGTACTGACTAGGTTTTGCCTTGTTGTACATATGTGGTTTTCCTTTTGATAATATTATAAAGGAAACTCGAAATATTTACAAGACAATCCCCATGCCAAAAACCACTCAAAATTTTGAAATGAACAGCATGCAAATAGGAATATCTTCCTTCACAGATAAAATATCTTATGATAAATTCAGTAGGGTGTATGAATTACAGAGGGAGAGATAATTGTAATGTACCTTGCTTTTTGTTTTCCTCTAGCCAAGGATCTCCAAGTAATGAGAATTTCTCTTTTGCTTGTCGTGCATCCATGTCCTCTGTCCAACGTTCTCCATTTGTGGGCAAACCAAAAACTTCTACCACCACTTCTTCAGTGAATTCTATCTAAATGCCCTTAACAGTTGCATATCCATCCCTCAATGTATTATGAAATTGGAGCGCAATTTCCTGATCAAACTGCTTCAAACTGAGACAATAAGCTAGCCAACCTCGTTGTTGAAACAAACTACATGTTGGGTCTGCCAGTAAAACTCTATGGTCTGCTGGTTCATGTCGTTGAGGTTCTCCACCCATGTTTTCAAAAAAAAATGCTAGCACAAGAAAATTCACTGCAATTGATTTTGAAAGTATGGGTGGTGATAGCTACAAGGGTTTCAACAAAGGGAAATTGAAATACTTCAATAGTTTCCAAACATCACATCCTTCAGTATTTCATGACAATATTTTATTCACCACACCATAATGAGGATAAAGACCGTGCTAAAAAACATACACCATATTAATGAGGGGTTATGTGAAATCATGATTTAATAGTTAGCCTTCTTTACATTATTTCACACATTTTGGAAGTACAAAGGGGTACCAGCTCATTACTAAAGTGACCCTTCCCTGTACATCCTACATGCCAACTTAATATTTCCATGATTTTGCATTCATGATTTCGATTTTCCCTCCCCCCAACCTAGCAGAGACTGGGTCCCACTAGACCGTAAAGATTTCAAATTTCAAAAATTGAAATAACATGTTTTTCTAAATAAATAATAAATTAAATAAATGCAAAGGGGTTGAATGTGACTGACCTAAGGTGCGATAGGAAGGATGGTCTGAATATTGTCATACGAGAGAAAGTGAGATGGCATGATGATGGAAAGACAAGAAGATGGGATGGAATGAGGTGGAAAAAGAATGAATTTTGGCATGAGTGCACAATTTTTATTATGAAGGCCTTGAAAGTAAATTCAAGGGGTTGCAGGCGTCTGAGTGGGAGACTCAGAAGAAGTGGCTGCAGGAAGAGATATTTCTATTGTGGTGAACTATTGAAGAAATTCTTCCCTCGTTGCTGGTTTATGATATAACTTTAGGCGATGCCCATTAACCAGGAGTTTGAATTTGATCGGATCAATTGTTGATAGTTGAACTACTTCATTGTTAAGAATTGTAATGATTTCATAGGTACCAAGCCATCGAGTTTGAAATTTTCCTTGGTGATGTTGATATCATGAATCATACAGGAGCACCCAATCACCAACAGAAAATTCTCTATCGTTAATGAATTTGTCATGCCATTGCTTTCTTTGAATCTGAATTAATTCTATGTTATGAAGAGCTGATTTTTGCCATTCATCTAGCTCATTGAGATGCAAAATGCGATCCTGTTGTGTTGTAGGAAGGGTAATATCAAGTTCCAAAGCTATCCACAAATTTTTATGTTCAAATTCAATGGGCATAACAGTCGTCTTCCCATATAGGAGTTGAAAAGGCGTAAACCTAGTAGTGGATTTCCATGTCGTTCTGTATGCCGATAAGGCTTCAGGAAGTCTAGCTGCCCAATCTCTTCGATGCAAAGACACTATTTTAGTGAGAATATGTTTGAGCTCTCTATTTTTCACTTCTACCTATCCATTGGCTTGTGGATGATACGGAGATGATTTTCCATGCCAAATTTTATACTCCTCCATGAGTGCTACTATGAGATTAGATGTGAACTAAGGCCTCTGATTTGATTGTAATTCTCTTGGAACACCAAATCTGGTAAAGATACATTTGTACAAAAACTTGGCAACATTATTGTCACGAGGATGCTTCATGACTTTTGCTTCAGCCCACTTAGTAACATAATCAGTGCAAACCAATATGTAACTTTTCCCTTCTGATGGTGGTTCAATAGGGCTAACAAAATCAATTCCCCATTTATCAAATGGTTCTACTACTATCTATGGCTACGAGGGCATTTCACCTATTTTTGTCGGTAAACCCATTCTTTGACATTTATCACATTTTTTTGTATACTGAGTTGCATCTTTGTGAAGTGTAGGCCAATAATAACCTGTACTCAAAATCTTTAATGTAGTCTATTTGTTAACAAAGTGACCACCACAGGGCTCATCATGACAAGCACGAAGAACATCATATGTTTCATCCTCTCTGAGACATCTTTTTGTTACCTGGTCTGATCCAATATAAAACATGAATCATGAGATCCATGAGAAATTAAAACTCTTTTCTGCCAGCAATCATTTTTCTTTTGCAAAAAAATGTGGAGGAGTTTTGTCAGTAGTTAGATAGTTGGAAATGTCAGCATACCAAGGGTTTTTTGTTGACAAAAAAAAGAGATGCTCATTAGGAAAGCTATCTTCTATGGCTATAGGATCATCAGGTGTTTGAAGTTGAGACGAGAAATCAGCTACAACATTTGCTTTTCCTAGCTTGTCAATAATGGTGATGTCAAATTCTTGCATTAGTAACAACCATTGAGCCAATCATCCAGAGATTGATGGCTTATTCATCAGATATTTGGTAGCAGAGTGATCTGTATTTACAAATAATTGGTATCTTGTAATGTAATGTCTGAATTTATTTAGAGAATAAATTACAGCAAGCAGTTCTTTCTCTGTCACAATGTAGTTATACTCGACTCCTTGAAGATTTTTGTTGATATAGTAAATTGCATGTTCTACTAAAACTATCTTTTGGCCAAGTACTACTCCAATGGCATGATCTGAAGCATCTATGTGTATGTGAAAAGGTAACTCCCAATTTGGTCCTCAGAGCACTGGTGCTATTGAGAGGGCTTCTTTAAGCTATAGGAAAGCTTTTGTACACTCTGAATCCCATACAAATTCTGCATTATTTCAAAGCAATTTATATAAAGGTGTTGCAATTTGACTAAATCTTTGATAAAATGTCAATAATATCCTACATGTCCTAGAAAACTCCTAACTTCTTTCAATTTAGCTAGTACAATCAATGTATGTATGACTTCTATTTTTACTAAATCTACTTCAATTCCTTTAGGGGAAATAAAGTGTCCCAACACCACTCCTTCTTGCATCATCATAAAGCACTTTTCACTATTTAAAGACAAATTGTAGTCTTTGCGTCTTTGTAAAACCTTGTCCAAGTTTTCCTTGGCTTCTTCAAATGTTTGCCCATATGTGGTGAAGTCATCCATATATACTTCCAAACAATCTACAGATATGTAAGAAAAAATGCTAATGATAGCTCTTTGGAAAGTTCTAGGTGCATTGCACAAACCAAATGATAGGACAACATAAGAAAATGTTCCCCATGGACACATGAATATGGTCTTGTCTTGATCCTCTAGTTCTATCTGGATTTGATTGTAGCCATTGAATCTTTCCAAGAATGAAAAATATTTTTTTCCTACAAGATTGTCAAGAACTTGATCAACAAAAGGCAATGGAAAATGATCCTTCTTGGTAGCAGAGTTAAGTTCTTTGTAATCTATGCAGATTCACCATTTTTTCCCCTTAGTCAACATTGAGTAGCTTTTCCAATGCATTTTTGACAATATCCCTTAATGTTGGGTTTATCCTACACTGAGGTTTTCTCACAAGTTTATAATCCAGATTGATATAAATTCTATGGGTATAAAGTGCAAGATCCAAACCTTTCTTATCTATATACTCCCAAGAAAAACCATCCTAGTGCTTTTGTAACAATTGCAGGGTATCATGATGTTGTGCCTGAGATAAGGACTTGCTTATATTTAATTCTCTTCCTAGAATGATTGCTATTTTGACTACTTTTTCAGCCATTGAAATTTGCACAATTGGTTGTGAATCTATCTCATGTGGTAGGAGTGAATACATAGGCTATGTAGACTCGGAATAATGCAATTCAACAGATAAAGGAAGAATGCTTTCTAAAACACACTTTTTCTTAGAAGATGTCTCAGTTTGTGTTCCATACTCATTAAGTATGATAGAAGAAATGACACCATCTTCTTCTTTAATGTTTACAAATGAGTCTCGTGAGATCATCATCAATTGTTGAATAGAATCTATGTCCATATCAGAGTCATCCATATTTGGTCAAACAACTTGATCATCCTGTAGCAAAGGCTGAGCAAGCGAATACAAGGTTAAATTTTTAGTGTTCATTCCATCTAAAATAGTCATTTTCCCTAATTGACATGCAATATAAGCATCTACTATGGCTAAGCATGTTCATCCTAAAATGATAGGGTATCCCCCAGTACTGGTTTTTGGAGAGAGTATGACAAAATCAACTGGATAATGCCATGAATGTAATGTTACAATGACATCTTCTAGCATACCATCAGGAATGATGGTAGAACTATCTGCTAGTTGCAAGATTGTTGGTGTTTGCCTGAGACCAATGATGCTTTATTTGGACACTACTTCCTTGGTCATTACATTGATGGATGCTTGTACGACTATTAAGACGTTATGCACTTGTACTCCTTGAATGGTGAGGGTCACTACTGGGCTTCCAGGGTCTGCATACTTAGGCATTTTGCATTTATCAAGCATAAGATCATAAATTTGTCTAAGGACATGGATAGTCTTTGGGTCTTTCTTTTTCCTTCCTGGCTTTTTAAGATAGGCTTCTCTGATAGCTTTTGAACATATAGGTACTTCCTTTATTGTGTCAAGGAAGGGAATTTTTACCATCATTTTCTTGAGTTGCTCAAGTAAGTCTAGTGCAGCTTCATTTTCACTTGGCAGGGTTTTCTCTATTAACCTACTAGGAAATGGTGGTGTCTTGGCTACAGCAGAAATAGTGGTGGTAGTTTCATGAACTGACTTAGCATTTGTATCATCTATTTCTATTATAATGGGCTGCTGAGATGAGGCAAGCATTGTTCCAGATCTTAGATGGATATCATTCAGGGTAATGGAATAAATTTGTTGTTGGGCTAAAGGTTTTGCACTATTAGGATTAGGTACAGGTTGTGTAGGTAATTGTGGTTGTTTTGGAAGGGTTGTATTGGCTCCAGGAGGCATTAAGGCTTGATGTTAAGGAGGTTGAGTCAAGGCTGGTTGATTTTGGTGCTAATGCCAATTCTGGGTTTATTGTCAACCCTACTAAGGTTGGTGCCAACCTTGGTTAGGCTACTGCCATCCTTGGTTGGATTGTGGCCATCCTTGATTAGGCTACTGCCAACTTTGATTAGGTTGCTGCCAACCTTGGTTAGGCTGTTGCCAACCTTCGTTAGGTTGTTGCCAATGATTATAATTACCATGCTATTGTTTCCATTGACTATTACCATCGTAATTATGGAGTGGATCTTGAGGAATACCTGATCTTGGAGCCCACAGCCTTCATTGAGCAACATAGAGGACTTCCCCATCTTCATGAATTGCCTTGAACTCAGTAGGAACATGCTTTGATTCCAAGGTAGCAATAGGTTTACATCGGCAGTTGCATTTCTTTTCTTTACAATGGGGGCAATATTCTGCCAACATACTATTAGCATCCTCCTTCTTCCTTCATTCTTGCATGTTATCCAAATGTCTACCAACATCATTAATGATGTCTTTCTTGAAATCTGACAAGAGGTTTGATAGTTCTATCTTAGATACTCCCGCTCTAGGAGTTTTTTGGAGTAAGTCCCTCAAACCTCATCCTTTTTGTTGTTGTTGCTCTAGAATAGTTCAAACAAATATTTTGAATTTCAGCCCACGTTTTCTATGTAATATCACCTCTAGCCATTAAGTCTAAAGCTTCCATACTCCTTTCATGTACTCCTTTTAGAAAGAGATTCTTTTGAGACTCCATGTTCAATTGATGTTGTGTGTTGCATTATAGGTTAAACATGAACCGGGCAACATATTCCTCCAAAGTCTCATCCTCCTTTTGTGACATTTTAAAAATTTCATCTCCTTTCAAATCAGGGCCTCTGCAATATTCCTTATATTTATTAAGGAATAGGTTACTCATAGTTGGCCAATCTATCACAACATTGGCATCTAGACTCATGAACCATCTTAAAGTGGCTTCTTTGAGAGTTGATGGAATTAATTTCAGCTTATGGGCATCAGTTGTGTAGTCATAACTTTGACAAAGGATGCCGAACTCAAAGATAAATTTTTTTGGATTTTCAGTAATAAGGCCATACAATTTAGGCAGGGCAGCTGAGGGTATATTTTTCATATTTTGACTACCCTACTGAGGAGGAATTGGAAAGGGAAAGGTAGGCTGAGCTGCTGCCATTTGTAGATGTCCTAGTGGTGGCTAATAAATGACTAGAGCTAATGGATTATCTTGATATTCTGGCTCAGCAAATAGATTATTCAAATGGAAGGATTCTTCAAATGTGGTTAGTGATTTTACTTGTTTTGGTACTTCTGCAAATATGTTCTCAAATAGTTCTTCTTCTATTTCTTCTCTCTCTCTTCTCTTTCTTCAGGGTCAGGATAAAAAGGATCTTCCTAATTGAAGTTGGGAAGAAATCTTCCATGGTGATCTCTTCTTCTATGCATGCAAGAATGCTAAAAATGAAACTAAATGACTCAATAGTGAATACTAGACTGACACCATCCCCGGCAACGGTGCCAAAAATATGTCTAATCAATATAACACATTTTAGTTATAGGATTGGACATCCCTTACTACCAAAGTACTATGTTGATTTTCATTAAATGTCAATCTGGGATCGTGAACTTGAGATGATGTCTACAAAGTATATGATCTAGTTTTTACTAGAAGTCATTATTGCCTTGAATGCAATAACTATTAAGGAAATCTAGTTTATCCAAAGGAAAGACAACTATCAAATACTTGGAAGGAAATTCTAATTAATTAGCCATACATCTATGCTCCTACTGCTGCAAGAACAGTGACTGGTTCTATTTCCAGTAGTTGTAGGAACAACAGTTCTATCTTAACTTAGAAAATTGAGTCTAACTCCTACTTACTAAAGTAAACTCTGCCTTTTGTGTGGGCCCCCACAAAAGAATGAAGGAAAGATAAGCTGAAATAAAAGTTAGAAACTCAGTAAAGACATGTATTCATCAAATATGCAGTATTACAATAATTTGGGAAAAACAATAAGATGTCTATCAACTCTGTATGTCTACTCACTACTTAACCTCATAGATACAGACAAGGTCTTATTTAAAAAGAAGGAAGAACAAAAAACTCCTAAAACTATGACTTTCTCATGAAGGAAAGTCGGTTACAACTTAAGACTGCAAACATGCAATTGGAAAGACATTAATTATCTCTTAAAATCCCCACAAATATAGAGATCATAGCAAATGCTAGATCTACTCTTTTATCTGATTTCAAATAGCTTCCAAGAATCCAGGTATTGTGTGTTGCATGTTTAACTAATTTCTTTGATGCTTGCTTCCTTTCTTAGTCACTTTATCAGGTCCCACTTTTTTATTCATTAAAACAGGTCCCTTCTGACTTTGTCACCAAGTCTTCTAGCTGCAACAGTGTCATAACGCTTCTCCTTAATATCATCAATGCCTTAGCACTATTCCTTTGTAGTTTGTTTAACTCCCGCTGAGCTTGTATCCCTGCAATCAACATTTAATACACACAAGACTTCTCAGAAACATTTATTTTCATTTATTAGTTTATAAAGAAAAGACACTAATTATTTAACTAACATTTTTTGCAATCTCTTCAGCTGTAGGAAGATCTACCCATATTAAACATTCATGAAGAAAGATTTTTACCAAAAAATGATCCCCTTTTTAGATTTAATTATTATTGTCATTTTTATGCCCTATGTCCATACTTTATACATCAAAATTTCAAAAGCATTTATACTAAAAGATGATAAAGTTCAATGTGTTATAGACAAATGTTCTAAAAAAGGGCTAATAAGAATTCTATTTCTTCATGTCATCACGTGCCAAAGAAGAAAATAGATTATTTTGTAATTGAGCCATAATTATGATGAGTTAGAGGGTGTAAGTTGGAGGGATGATTATAATTATAATTTAAAGCACTCCAAAAAAAAATCAAGTCAAAAGGCTTTTCCATTTGAAAGTTATTGCAGTTTTAAGTTTCCTGGAGACCCCCTAAGAGCATATTTGAGGTACTAAATAGCCTCATGTAGGCCCAAAAAATGGGGGATGAGAAAAGCTCATCCATAGGGCTATAGAGCACTTGGAGAGCTTTCCAAAAATATAAATGGTTCATCAATCAAAGTCCTAGATCAAAAGTTATGCCTCCGAAACTTGGAATACCATTTTTGGATTCTTCTAATTTTACACCGACTTCTAACATATTTTACAGAACTTTCTATTTGGGTGATGGATGCAAAATTGCATATCCTAAAATTTATTCCTAACCCTAAACCTAATTTGGGTTACTTAAGGATATTTCTAGCATTATAAAGGCAATTTTTTTGGTGGAGTTTAGGAGAAGGTACTAGAGGAGGGTTTTTCTCCAGGATTAGACAACATTGTAAGTGCATAAAGCATTTCTTTGATCTAATTTCATTGTACTAAATGTAATGGTAGATCACTTCTGATAAAAATATTTCCCTTTTCCTATTGTGTTCATTTCGTCTTGGGTTGTGCCCTCATCAGATACTTATGCTTGAGCAATAAGATTTTTATGGTAGGCTTACAACTCTAAAATGAACCTTCTAGTAGAAAATTAGAACATTTTGAGATCATATGAAAAAATTATTAAAAATAGCAAGTTCCCATAAATAGTAACCACCCTATCTACTAGTCCTTATTAAAATAGAAAAGATTGAAAAGAAGATTTTTTTGGGTGATGCAAGATTTCTCTTACACCCAGGATGCTCCTACATCAGGACCAGGATTATCTTCAGTAGAATACATGATGATATATTCTAGTTAGGTGATGCATATATTGTCATTGACAATGTTCTAATCCAAAAGGTCACGGGATTCAGCAATGAAGGTTGTAATCTTGTTAATGAGAAAAGTGTAAGGAAATTTGTGGAGACTAACCTAAAAACAAAGTTCAATAGAAGGAATATGAGGGTTGATCTTATTTTGAATAAACCAGTCAAGTTGTTGACCAAAATATTAGGCTACAAGTTGAACCATGGATCAAGAGTAAACTTTATACCAACTAGATTCATTCATATAGCATATGTTATGGCCGTTGAAAGGAGTAAAGTTAATTTGTGCGACATTGTCAAAGTGCACCTTTTGGAAAATATTGCAAAGATAAAGAAAACTAGAAGCACAGTATTTAGATTTGAGTCATTATTGACTCATCTATTCTTCTATGTTACTAAGAAGTTTTTAGGGATAATAAATTAGGATAATAATGAGCACATTATGAAGATTGTAACTCAAAGCTACATATCCAAACTTGAGAATGTTAGAGACATTGACATTGATAGAATGATGAAGACTTTTCAATCTGAGATGAAATTAAGTTATAGGATACCTCCCTCTATGGTAGAGAACTATAAGGACAATTTATGCTTCATGGTGGAAATGAATAACATATGCATGGAAGTAGTAATACCTAGAGTGACATTCATTGAGCCTATAGCCTATAAGATGAGCATAGAGTTAATTGACAGGTATGTGTGGATTATACTTGAGTCTGAGCAAGATACAAAATTCCCTAGATAGGGTACATATGATGAAAGATTGAGAATTTTAGAGTCTTAACTCCACAAGGAGAGTAAAAAGAAATTAGAGAAGGAGAGAGATTCCATACTTAAGAAATATGGCATGACCAGACAAGGATTCAATGAGATAAAGGGAATTACATTGGAGATGAAGGCTAGTGGGCAGATAGAAGTGTCGGCATTAACACATATTGTAGTGGCAAGACATTCAAAAGGTGTAATAGTGACACCACCATGTGTGCAAACATTCATTGCACCATATGCAGTAGTTTTTCAAGTGCAACCTATAAGAGCAAGCTATCAAAAATCAATGAGGTAGTCAGAGGTGGAAGCAACTACTATGTAGAGAAAGTTAGGAAGATGTGTGATGGTTAAGCAAGAACCTGCACCCTAAGCAAAGAAATGAGTGAAGCAAATCAGCAATGGGCCTAGCAAAAGAAGGAAAACCATGCAAGTGAGCAATTTTGAAAGCTCAAAGGATGATGATGAAGATAAACCTGTTGAGCAGGATGCACAAGAAGAAAAGACAACTATAGGGAAGAAGAAATGGAAACCTAAGGTAGAAAAACTAGATATGCAAATTATTAATGATGATAATTTTGTACAATTGAATAAGTTTTATAGTATGTATAGTAGTATGGATAGAAGGCAATTAGATAATGCCATAATAAGAAATATGATTTTAAGGAATAAGAGATGTGATAGCATTAAGAATAAAATTCCTAGAGACTTATATAATAGGCTAATCAATAGGAAGAGAAGAGTTACATAAGAAGATTTTAATATGAGGATCTCATCCATAAAAAAATTATGTGATGTTGGATCTAAAGAAGAATCTGACAAGATTTTGGAGGGTATTGAGCCCTTGCTAAGGAAAAAAAGAAGAGAAATTCTTTTGATGGGAGGCACCTATGAATAGGTTACGCACGAAATAGAGGAGGCAATAGTAAAATATTTTTCCTTAGTGCCTAAGGAAAGTGTGCAAGTCAAAGATGATAGTACATTATATATGGAAGTTCATATACCTTCTAGGGCAGATGAAGAAGCAAAGGAAACACAACAAGTACTATTCCCACTTCATATTGTTATGGGTATTTAATCCATACAACTGGGTAGTATGTGCATAGTTGTAGACATCAAGGAGAACCCATTTACAAGGTATGGAACAAACATTGTTGGCAATATCAGTAATATCACTGATTACACTAGCTCTAAAGATGAGGAAAAGAAAAAGAGAGAAGAAGAGGAAAGAAAGAAGAAATAAGAAGAGGTAAAGAAGAGAAAAGAAGAGGAGAAGAAGAATAAAGAAGAAGAGGAAAAGAGAAAGAAAGAAGAAGAGGAAAAGAAAAAGAGAGAAGAAGAAGAAAATAAGAGAAAAGTAGAAGAAGAAAGGAAAAATAAAGAAGAATATGTGAAGAAAGAGACTAAGGATAAAAAGAAAGAAAATGAACACAAGATAAAGGCTATTGTACATTTGATAATACTAGTAGCAAGAACATTAGTAGTAACATCTGTACCATTTGATGATGAAGATCAGAAATAATTAATGGGCACTTTGAGAAAATTATTCGAGAAGAATAAGAATGTTAAGTCTTTAGAGAATACTCTTGCTGAAGTTTTGGAGCTCATGCAAAAGAGAGTTTCCACAACTATTGCAAATCCAAACTTGTAGATTAAGGAAAAAGAGTTGGTAAAAATCTTTGACGTGGAATTCACAACATTGGCTAAAGTAGCAGCAGTCATGCACATAATAGTCATGATACAACCCTGTTTAGTAAAGTGTGCACAAATGTGCACAATGATTTGAAGGAACTTGATGGAAACATCAAGGAACTCAAGAAATGTGTTACTAAAGGTAAGAAGTTGTATGGATAGTGTGAAGTGCGCTACACTTATCTTATTTTGATGCAAAGATCAAAGGCCATATGAGTGAGCTTCAAATACTCACTACAATATTGCAGCAACTAGAGATTAGAAATGAAGATTTTAAGAGTGAGATTTAAAAGATTCACAATGTTGTCAAAGGCATTGAAATTTGATAAAGAAAAGGTAATCAGGAGATTCCCTATTCTAAAAGAATATATGATACCCAAGATTGTAAATTTGTAGAGGCAATTAGAGGAATGTCTTTCAACAAAGAATTCCTATGGAAATGGTGCCTATACTAACTTGAGCATAGTTGAAGTGGCATCCTATGCACTTTGCACACTCATTAATATATTAGATACAATCAAAGGTAACTAGAAGGAGGATCTTGATACACTACAAATTGATTTTGTAGATTGCATATCCAAAATGACAAGTTAAGCAGCAAAAGGCAGCAAGTTTTGTGATGAAGTTTTTGACACCTTTTTCATTGATGTCAAAGGGGGAGTATTGTAATAGGAAAATTGTATAAATGTAAATTTATATGTAAGGGGGAGCTTATGTATGTATCAATGTAAAGGAGTGATAAGGAATGTAATGATCCATCAAAACATGAATAAAATTGTTATGTTTTGAAGGAAATTTTTGTATAGCCATCTCATTTTTTTTTTGTTTTGTATAACATCATTTTGGGACTTAGCCAATTTTTCCAAATATTACCATCAATGCTCAAGGGGGAGATTTTTGGAAATATATATTTAGGTATATGTATTAATGATTGTCATTTATGGCAACATATGCTCAACATTTCATTGATGTATTCAGAGATAGAAAATTGTCTAAGTATTAGACAGTTTGTAGAAGTACGAAGTAAAAATCTTAATGGTGCAGGTGTTGGATAGACAGTTAAGCTTATGGACAGCTATTAAAGGTTTATAAAGTTTTAATAATGATGTATACTATTGAAAGTGTGTGTACAAATAGTAAAATGCAAGTTATACTATATTTAATAGTACTAGTTTTTAATAGTGCAGAATAGAGCATAGCAGTAAACAAAGTTTTACGGCTTAAAAAAATATTTTGGTTACAAAATAATTACTAAGTTATGTTGAGCCAAAAATATCTCTATTATTTCATAAGTTATTTTATATCATGTCAAGAATGTGAAGACATGAAGGTCAAAAGTGCAGATATTTGAGAATGTGCAAGGTATAAGTAAAGATCTTATCTTGGGCAGATAATGGAGAAGTTGCATTGTTAGATGTAAAATGTGAACTATTTGAGAAATATCTACAAGAATTATGTGATGAAAAATCTAATGTAAGATCAAAGGAAGTGCAAGTTATAGCAGTAAAGCAAAGTACTATATTTATATTTATTTTGTGAAGGAATTTAATTGTATAATTACATGTTAGGGCAGTGGGCTCTTCTTGTATACATTATAATTGATCTACCAACTCCTAATAGGGTTGAGGATTCTAACAAGGCCTAGTCCTCTAAAAAGGACTTGAGACACTATATGTACTTCATAGACTCCTAACAGGGTCAATATCCTTAACAAGATCCTTTGGTTTAGTGAATCAAATAATGGGTATCATCCCCACTAGGGTTTTCCCTTGGACAAGGTTTCCCTAGTTAACAAATAATGGTGTTATGAGTTCTCTATGTGCATGGTTATATTTATTATTCAACATTGTTGTTTTACTTTCATATGCAAGTTATAAAGTAATTAACAATATTCAGTTTTAGGCAAAAGTTTGTAATATAGTGATTTAACACAACCCCACCACCCCCCACCCCCCTCGCTAGTTTTATCTATTTCTAACATAGCTGATTTGATGGAAATCATGGATTGATTTCCAATTTAGAGAATGGTGTAGATTGAGTATTTTAGACCTGTTTATACCCTATGATTTGGCATTATACAAGCTAGCTCTTACATTCTACCTCCTTGTGAGTTCTCACATTTTGCCTTCTTGGAGAGAGAGTGTTTTTAGCTTAAGTCCTATTTTATGATGTAGTTTTGAGCATTTTGGCTCCTTCTAAATAATATGCATGACTGATCTTATTTGGTCTTATTTATTTTTTCTTTGTTTTTAATAATTTTTACTTCTAAGTTATTGTGATCTTTAGGTCCTTTATTTAAAAAATTTAAATGATTTTGAGGCATGTGAGAATGTATTTTTTATGTTAAGTAGTATGACTTGTGTGCTATTAATTTTAAATATTGTGAATCTAAGTTCTTTTCCTTGAAAAGTGACACCTTTTTACATTGCATGCATCAAAATTTAGTGAGGTCAATCTGTGAAAGGTTATTGTGTAGTTGTTTTAGTTGTGAATTCTTCCTTTAAAATTGTAATACCTTAATAACATTGGTAAATCACCTTAGTTTAAGTTCAAGTTCATGTTATGTTTACTCTCTTCCCTTTTCCTACAAATTTCAAGTTTCAAGAGGTGATTCAAGGTAAGTTGGCCCTTTATACCTAAGGTTGATCCTTAACATAGCATACCACAAGCCAAGGATCATCACATGTTTCACTAGATTGTTGGAAGTTACTTTTCATCTTAAGGGTGCAATCTAAGTGACAACAGTTATATAAGAAGTCACGTGAAAAGGAGTTTATCAACCACTTGTACAAATAATTTTCACAACTTATTCTAAAACCATCAATTCTAGTTCATCCACCCACTAGCCTTCAATCCATCCCTAATGAGCCATAATCTCCACCACTTATTGTAGATGAACTATTTGATTCACACTCACCAACTTGAGGATCTTTAAATAAAACTATCCTTTTGGCATGAACACACTACACAAGAAATATTCATAATCTTTTTAGTTTTGTCAATTTTGTTTTGAATAATACCATATGGATGCACAAAACTTGAATTTCGGGAACTAGAGGAAGAGACTCAGTAACCACCCAAGATAACTTTGTGCATCTACATCTTCTGAACTATAAGTCAAATTATGTCAATTATTTTGGTGTATATTGATAGGTGACTTAAGTGCTTAAAGATAAGGTTTTATCATTTGGAAACTTATGAATCTCTTTGTAGAGGTCATAGACTATGAAGTGCTAAAAAATATCCATTTAAACACTCACCTGATACCCATTATGTTAACCCCCAAATAGTTGCTCACCAAAATAAAAAGTACTTTTGGTATAGATGGACCAATGAGAAACCAAGAAAGCTAAGAAATGATCAACTATTAGTACATGTGTGATTGATTATTAGTATATGTGTTATAATGTTTTGGGGACTTTTAAAGTGATAATTAGTAGGTATCTATCACAAAACCCTTACAGTCATTGGACCCCCTAATAGTAATTGCTAGGTACCTATTACATAATTATGTGACATAAATGTTAACATACAACAATATCACATAAAACCATTCATTCTACTCACTTTTTGAAAATTTTGGTGCTACCACATTTGACTTCAAAACTATCCTTTATGTTGCATCAATAGCTTTTTATGCAATAATTTCTAGAAATACAAAAAAAATCAAGAAAGCTATGTGATCCTAATTTTATTTTCTAATAACATTTAATTATTATTGATTATTATATTTACATATTATTATATGTACCATATATTATAATTTCATTTCAGTTTGTGAATATCTATTATAGTTGCATCGTTTGTAGATAGATAAAAGCTTAAGTGGGTAGGCAGTGTTATGTATGTTGTGCCATCTAGATAAAAATAAATATGTATGTTTTGTTTGACTACAAAAGTTATAATATTTTAGCTTACATGTTATCAAGCCAACATATGGTTTAGATTTGAGTTGATGTCCTTTTACATTCCTAATGAGCTAGCTATAATGTTAACTATTACATGTAATTAAATTTTCATTTGTAAAGATTTGAGTTGTATTTTTTGTGTGAATTACAAGAGTTAAACTAGTTAGTTACATTACACTTACTACTTTACAATGAGTCCAAAAATCATAAGTTCATTTGGAGATTAGGAGATTTTATGTTGAAGAAGATGTATACTGTGGAAGATATATATTGAATCATTATTGGATCCCATTTAAAATGGGCAAGGAATGAAGAGATTATTCAAGAAATGTTTAGAAAAAGAGAAGAAGTTATGTATGGCTATCTTATCCATAGAGAGCCTAAAAATAATTCATGAGTTTTTAGAGATGCAAATGGTTTACCCTTCTTTGAGACTATATGGGATTCATTACCTCCTTTGGTCAATTGAATTTGACCATGAAATCACAATTTAATTTTCAAAAGTAATTTTTAACATTGATGAAATTATTTAAGGGCTCCGAGTTGATGCATCTGAGACTTTTTTGTTTTTTATATTAGAGAAGGATTTCCCACTATATACAAGTAAAAATTTCATTAGAAGGGAATTTGCAAGGCTAGTGAAATATTTTGATGGGTTAACCTCTTATCCTCCTCATAATTTGCTAAAGATGATGGATCAGCCTCCTAATTGAATTGTCATTAGACAAAAATGACCTTGTTAGTAGATTAAAGTGGAAAATCTAAAGATCGGAAAATTACACCTTGAAGGACTTGAGAGATAGAGGGGACATGTGCCTACAAGGGTACAAAAATGGATAGAGGGTGGTACCCCCAAGAAAGTACTTGATTATTAAGGATATTAACACATTAAATGTTTATAGGGACTATTGTCAACTAGATTTTGATAGCTTGTATTTTCACTAAGCTTAATTTTCAAATTTTAAGGTGAAAATATTGAATTGATTGTTAGGGTTGTATATTTTATTTTCATTTTGTAGAGGAAGCCCTAGCATGTTTTGCCCTGATCCAACTATTCTTCAATGTTGTCCTAGGTGTGAGGTTTAGTGCCCTAGGGTTTTAATTTCATCTCGCATTACAAAATCTTCATGGAATCATAGTTTAAGCCCTAACCCTAGGTTTTAAAAACTAAGCAGGTTTGTATTTTGTCTTATACATCATTTTCTATTATGTTATGATAAGAGGGTTAGCAAAGCATTGGGAGCAAGTGCTTTCTATGTCTCGATCTTACGAAAAATGTTTTGTCATGGTATCGTGAATGATAAAGTTGATCTTCCCAATCATTCAATTTCCTTTGTGTCATATGATTGCATCATAGTTCAAATGGTTTGTATTTCAACTATATCATATTTTATAACAAGGGAGGTCATTGTGGCATCAAGAACAATAAAATATGGTGCTACGATATTACAAAGCAGCAGATATCTTAAGGTCAAAAGGAAAATATTGGGATGTTGTAATGCTACAAGGTACCTATGGTCATAATATTGCAAAGATATTAAAGACAAGAAAAGGTGATGGTGCACCGTTAGACAAATGTCTAGTTTTTGATTAGCCAAAATAGAGGTACGAATACCAAATATGTGCTTATTCAGGATCACTAGGACCAAAAGGGAATTTTCTATTATGTTTGTGTGGCATGTGGCATCTCAAACCTTACAATAAATGGTCCATTGTAAGATCTTAAGGTAATAAAGGATGTGTTCTGATGTTATCAGAAAGCCATGATCGTAAGATCGCAAATAAAAGTTTTAAAGTTTACGATGCTATAGTGCAAAGTGTTAATTATTTATTGGAGTATCATAAAAGCTTGAAAGATAACTAGAGATATTATGAAGTAACAAAAGTAACTATGATCGTAAGATTGTATGCAAAGAAAGGTCAATCTAAGATGTTATGAAGCTATTTTCCAAGAGATAGTAGAAGAAGACAAGGTCAGTGTTGATGTCATGACAAAAAAGGAATCATAGTATCGTAGAAGGGTTTTGTTGTGGTTTTCAATTGAATGAAATGGGTTTTTGAAGGCTTTTTGTAACATTGGGAGATTGTTTATTCAGTTGTAAGATAATATGAGAGTTCTTTTCATTAGTCATGGTCATAGCATCCTAGGCCCTATTTTAACATTAAAGTGTTAAGTCACTTTTCTAAGCTAAAAACAACAATGAACTTCTCAACAAATAAGATTTGAGTAAGTTACAAAAAGTTCATTGTTGGATAGTAATGGTGATGCTCCTTTGAGTTGACAAAATGAGTTGATATCGTGTTTTAAGCATGTTAAAAATTAATGCAAAGTGAATGTTGATTTGTATAAATTAATTTGTAAAGATTTTCCTACTTTACAATTATAGTTCACCATTTATATATATATATATATATATATATATATATATATATAGAGAGAGAGAGAGAGAGAGAGAATTTGAGCAGTTTTAGAATTTTTAGTACAATAAAGATTGTTATTTTTAGAGCTTTGAGAACATAATAGTTTCCATGTCCTATTTTTACTAGCATAAGTGTCAACATGTCTAACAAAGAAGTGGAATAACTTCAAGCATTAGACATGGTAGTTGTAGAGCCTTCAACCTCTAAGGGTGGGAAAACAAGGCAAAAGAAACCAAATAGATTTGTTGAAGAATGGATAAAACCTTTTCCAAGTTCTTCTAATGTCAATGCCATAGATGATCAAGCCTTCATCGATCCATATTCTCTCTATAGAGATGTTGTGTGCCCTAGTGTTACTAGTTTGAAGCTTTTTAGATACTTCTATTATAACAGGGAGAAGAAAATCCATGTGTGTAACCTATGGAAGAAGAATCTCGCCAAGTTGGTATTTCCAATAGTTTTTATAGATGTAGACTTGATGAAGGCCCTATTTTGATGTTATAGTCTAAACACTAAATACTTCCATAGGAAAGATGGAACTATTCTCTACACTCTAGACCAAGAATCATTCATTGAGGCCTTTGGATTGGATGGATCTATGGGTCAACATATACATTTACAGGATTTATAGAGGAAATTTGAAGCAAATACAAAGGCATATACTAGGAAATCTATGCTACAAAATATTCCCACGGATTTGAAGGAAGTGGGTGATTACCCTAAGAAGGTGGAAAAAATGATGCCATTAGAAAAATTCAAAAACTATTTTGTAAAGATAGTTTATGGTCTCCATAAGGTGGTTGGGAAGGATGGAACTGATATGGTCCATAGAGTAGAATTTATAATTGCTAGAGACATATAGGACTCTTACCATGGTGGGGAGTATGATTATGTGAACTACATTCTAGAGGTGAAGAAAGAAAATATTGCTAAGGCTCAGAGTGGGGAGTTAAAAGATTTCACCTTCCATCATTATTCATTGTTGATGCACCTGATCCTCTACAAGAATGTAGGGTATATAAGTTTTGATTTTATTGATCACACTTCTAATGTAAATGGAGACCTACTAGTGTAGCTGTGGACACAGGTATGGGATAGCAATTATCATTTTTTTGATTATATCTCATTTTTCAATAATTTTAGTGTTGTAATTATGAAGATGTTAGATATAGGTTACTTTAGGTCACCTGATATCTTAAAAGGCCTTTTGAGACCTTCCTTGCTTCCTGAGGGAAAAAGACTTGACCATAACTAGGGAGACATTTTCTTATTTCTAACTTTTTCCTTAATCAGAGTCTATGGTTGTCCTCAACCATCCCATATACTACCAAAGTTTATCCCTCCTAGGTTAGGTATAATTGAATTTATTTGGAAATTAATTATGGTCAATAGAGAGTACTTGGGACCCAAAGTGCATATGTTAATTTTTTAGAGTTGGAAATTTTACAATTGGGAAAGAAGCCTTAGATCAGATGCATTCTTATCTCCATCACTATAATTTATCTACTAGCCCCTACAGAATGTATGACCCTAATAATTGGATGAGGGTCACTCTTAAAGAAATAAGAAATTATGTATTGCCTAGCACCAAGGAATTTCCCCATGAGGATGTCATTCCAAACATAGTTGCAAATTGTGAGATGGCTAACAAACTAGCTAAGCTAGATGATATCCATAGGGTGGAGAGATAAATGAAAATATTAGATCCCCAATTCTTTGGATTCTACATGGATATTCCCTATCATTAGAGGATTAGGAAGATGGTCATTGACCATGCTAAGATCATGGCTAAGATGCTTGAGGGACCATTAGGAGAGGAACATAGGGTGTGCCCTGATTTCCCTAAGCCTAATGTAACCCTTGAAATAGAAGAAGATGATGTCTCTAAAGCAGCAAGGGTGACAAAGGGAAATAAGAGACAAAAGGTTGTCTACATCCCTGGTGAGGTAGAACAAAGGACACCAGACATCCTATGGAGGAATAGTTAGTATTTTGCTGACTTGAGATAAAATTACCTCCAGAACAAAGTAAATGCAGCTGAGAGTATGCTCACAGACTTGGAATTAGCAGTAGCAAGGCTAGATGATAAGATTATTCAATCCCAACACTTCCTAGAAGATGATGAATTTGTAAAATCCACTAAATTCAAGAGCTTCTTATACAAAATAAAATAGAGTGAGCCAGTGTTAAAGATGAAACCAAGGGAATCTGATGAGAAAAAGCTAGAACTAGTGGAGAAGCTATAGGCCTCTGACCCTAAGAGTGAAGTAATGACTCTAGAGGAGGCTAACAATCTAGTATAGAGGGGTGGCATGCTATTGGTGCCTAGATGGGACTTGGAACAAGCATTTATGCTTGATCAAATAAGGAGGTGGGAAAATACCATTTCATATAAGGCATTTTGTGCAAATGGATTGCAGAGAGGAACTAGTTTCAACATTGATACAAAATCTCTAGCAGTCTAGGGTATGGTGCCTTCCTCCAATAAGACAAAGTTAATGGATGTATAGAGCACTAAATAAGGTAACATGATTGTATGGACTCTACAGGGCACCTCTAGCACAGATATTTCTAAGGAATTGAAACATTTTTCATTTATGAATGAAGCCAAGGTAGAGGAGATGGAGACTATATTGTCAAAATCTATACATGATTACATAGATGTAAGGAAACTTTATGAGGATGAGCTTAGAAGCAGCCATTTGTACAAAGAAAAGATTATGGAGCTTGAGGCCAAAATCTAAGCATCAAAAAATAAAGTTTCATCTCTCAAGAAACAAATTACATAGGCAGAGCAAGTAGTTGTTGTAGAATAGAGGGAGGAGCATGAAAATCAACAATAGCCAGCATGAAAATCAACAATAGCCAGCTATAGATATAACTAAGCCCTTGATACAAATAGAGGATTTGGGAGAAGAGGAGGCATCAGAATGTAGAATAATGAGCATTGATGCTCCATCTACTTAGTAGGGAGGTGATATAAGGACATTTGTCCTTAGGAATATGATGAGCCATAGAATTGAAGTGTTGAAAAACATTTCACAGTAGGCACACAATTTTTATGTTGCTTTACAAAGTGCTAAGAAATTTTGCAATGAGGCACTTTCATGGCTATCACCCACATTTAATCTTTGGGGGCCATATATTTAATTTCTAGAGAGGCTAGGTGAACATTAATTTCAGTCTGTCTAGGTCAACATTTGGTACCTATGGTTGGTCTTTGTATTAAATCATGAGTTTCTATTAGCAATATTAAGATCAGAATAGGAAGGAATTTTCCTTAATTATCATTATCTTTGAGTTTTGTCTCCTTTCTCATATATCCATAATCTTGGGACTAAATGAACAAGTTTTATTCAATTTAATGTAATTTACACAATTGTATATCTCTTATTGATTACTACTAATTTAAAGAGTTAGGTAATTTCTTTCTATAATGAATAAGGTTTAGCATTTTTAAAAAGGATGAGAATCAAAATGAAACTTAGAGTTTAATTTTGACAATTTTAATCACAAGTTGATTAAAAAGGTCCAAATCTGCTGATTTTTTACTACATATCCTATTGGATAAGACACTAGTCCATTTAAAAGTTCAAGAATACACTGATGAGTCACTTAATTGCAAAACATTTACAACAACAAATCAATTTACCATTTAATGTATCAAGAACTTAAGTGTTGGTCATCACTTATTTGCATCTAATTTTTGGTTGTAGTTAGTCACTGTGCTCAAAGAGTTTATCAAGAAGTTATAGAAGACTATTGACCATTTATGATGAAGGGAATAATATTGAAGAGAAAGGATTAAGTTAACCAAATTAATTCCTTAGGTTTTCTTGCCTTGGCCTTGTGGATCCTAAAGTGAAGTGGGTCCTAATGACTTTATTAATGTTGGCCTAGAACTAAGATTTAGCCTTGTTGAATATAGGATTTAACTCATCCTTAGGCTTGTCCTTGTCTTATACTTCCTAGTATTAGGTTTAAAACCACTTGATAAGTTCCTTACTAGAATGAACTCCAACAGATTGTACCCTTATGCTAAAAAGAAATTTTCATGTTCGGATTAAGGAGACAAAAATAATAATTACATGTAAATATAACCAATATTAGAAAATAATAAATTGCACAAAAGAGAACATAAGACACAAAGATTTAACATGGTTCACCCAATCCCTGGGCTATGTCCACCAAACAACGAGTCCAATATTATTATGATCCAGTGATTACAATCTAATTTCAATCCATAATCTATTACAACTCAATATTACCACAAAAAGCTACAATCTCATCATACATCATGAAATCCCTAACCCTAAACCAATTTATACAAATTTTTTTTGCTTATAAAATTAAGGCTAGAATAAGAGTTGACCAATAGAAAAATATAACACCTATAACCTTTTAGAATTATAAAACCATTTTTAGCTTTAGGGGCAATGACCCGAGGACCCTACAAGGAGAATTTCCCCTTGACCCTACCTAGGGGGTTATCCTAGAAACCTACAAAGGGTGTTGCCCCTTGACCCCTAGAGCTTACGTGTGTTGCCCCCATATTAATATATGGGGGAAAATACGTGAAATAAAGTACAAAACATTAACCTTTGATTCTAATTAGGTTCTACATTAGGGTATGCCACGTTAAGGATCAACCTCTGATGTAAAGGGCCAGTTTCCCCTAAATCACCTATTAAAACATGACTAAAATTGATGGGAAAAGAGATAGAGAGAATGCTTGTAAGATAACTTGAACTTAAACTAAGGTGATTCACCAAACTTATAAAGGTAAATAGATATGAAGGGAAGACTCACAATTGAAACAACTATACAATAGGCTTTTGTGAATTGACCTTACTGATGATTGATGCATGTAATGTAAAAAGGTGTTGATTTTCAAAGAAAGGAACTTAAGATCACAATATTTAAATTTGATGGCACACAAGTCACACTACTTAACATTAAAAATCCACTCTCACATGCCTCAAAACCATTCAAAACTTTTAAGTCAAGGACCCTAAAGATCACAATAATTTAGAAGTAAACCTTGTAAAAGATAAGGAAAAGATAGATAAGACCAAAAAGGATCACTATTGTATATTATTAATGTAGAAGCATCTAGTGGTGTAAGGGAAATCTTGTATCACCCCAAAATATTCCTAGTGTTAGTTTCCATTTAATGTATTCTTATTTTTAGATACCTATTTGGGCCAAATAGAGGTTCCAACTCTCATAGTTCTATTATTAGTTTATTGGGTTAGTTTTTTTAGCACCTTAGGATATGTGCTAGTGCAGTTTATATGTTATTTTTTAATTGAGCCAGAATTATGATGGATTAGAGGGTGTAAGTTGGAGGGATTATAATACTTGTAATTTAAAGCATTCGACGAAAAGAATTAGGTCAAAAGGTTTTATAGTTTGAAAGTTATTATAGTTTTAGGTTGACTGGAGACCCCCTAAGAATATTTCAAAGTCAGATTTGAGGCACTAAATGACCTTGTACAAGCCCAAAAAAAGGGGAACGAGAGAAGATAGTCCATAGGGCTATATAGTGCTTGGAGATCTTTCCAAAAATGTAAATGGTTCATCAATCAGAATGTTGAATCAAAATTTATGCCTCTCATAAGTTGGACTCCCATTTTTGGATTCTTCTAATTTTGAACTAACTCTTTATGTGTCTTCTAGAACTTTCTGCTTTGGCAGTGGATACCAAATGAAATTCATATATTCCTAACCCTAAACCTAATATGGGTTACTTAATGTTATTTCTTGCATTGTAAAGTCAATTTTTGTGAAGTTTGGGAGTGTTGACCTAATTTTTTCCATGACAATTTACCTAATCTAAGGTATAAAAAATCAAGGTTGAGTCATTTGATGAGGCTAGGGTTTTTGGTTTTTGGTTGTATAATTTTCATTGCCCTTTGAAAAACTTGTGTTAAACCCTAGGTCTTTTTCTTTTAATTTTATCCTAGCATGAAATCTTTTAAAAGGTTTGAATATTCTTTTCTTGCTTGATTTTAAAGTCATGTTGAGTGCCTTTTTGAGAGTCTTTCCCACCATTGGATCTTGGTTAGATCCATAATTGTCACATTTTTGTTATAACAAAATGCAAGGTTGTGTACCATTGTAACATAGAGACTACTGGGAATTTGAAGTGCAGTGTTGTAAAATGAAAATTGGCACAAGAAAAGCTCATTGTTTTGAAAAGGATTTACTCATGTGATTTATCTTGTATTCATCACTATCAAAAAGGACACAAGTGGAGCAAGTTGCAATAGATGATGTCAGAGCTTAGACTTTCTAGAGAATTGTTATGTCATGATCAGAAATTCTATGCACTATGTTGGTAGTGATGTAGCGACTAACTAGAAAGTGCAGGAATGCATTGATTTTTGATATTGAAAGATAATGACAAAATTCTCATGTGAAAGTCCTAACTGTGCATATTGATTGATTTGACAAAGGTACTCATAAATGTATCATGGTTGCAATTAGCTTTTTCTATCACTGGGTTTTTATAGTTTGATGGAGGTCGCTATGTCATGATCAGGAATGTTAAGCCTTTCATTAGTAATGACATAGCATCTCGTCAAGAAAATAATAAGGTGATGTCATTTCCAAAGGTGGGGCCATTGAATGATTCATTAGAAAATGAGTTGTGCAAATCTCGTGACATGGTGTCATCCTACTGAAAATGTGGGAACCTAAAATATTTAATCTACCAGAGGTCACTATGTCACAACCGAAAAATCTTCACACTTTTCTAGTAGTGAAGTAGCAATCCACTTGAAAATAAGGAACACGGCGAGACCCAATGATAGATGTCACATTGAAAAGTTAAAAAGTAATATGCCTGCTAGATGGACAAAAGTTTCCCACATCATCATGGGTACAGACCCACTGCCAAGTCAGATGAAAGATCAACAACCAAGATTATTGGATCAAAGGAAAATCGATGATCATCACCAAGTCATTATAAAAAATTACATTTTTTTTACTCAACACGACTTGGTGACTAGGGGTCCCACCATAGTTTACATAAGAAGATGCAAATTCCTCACCACTGGATCGAATAAGATCTATGGCCATCACATGCTCACTATGGAAAAGTGATCAAAGTTTAAGGGTAGTGACATAGAAAGGGGCAAATTGATAGTAGACCCACCAGTTGTATTAAAGTAATGATTTAAATGTCATTCGTTTGATTACAGTGAGATCAATGGTTATTGCTATCTCGCATAGAGGATTTTCTCACTCTTTATGTATATCAAGATAGAAACATGGCAACATGCATCCTCAACAAAAAGTGGGTCCAGTTCAAAGCACCAATAGTGAAGGAAAGGTATAGGTGGAAGCATTTTATTGGTTTGACTACTAGTGTGTTGAGAAGAAGATAAGTCGTCCCTATTTTTATCCCTGATCATAGGAATTTTCAAAGATCAATGGTGCAAATTTAAAAAGGAGGGTGATGTCACTCTAGTTTTCCACTTTGTGCATTTATGAGGAATGAAAGCTTTGCATGCGAGAAATATAGAGTATAATATAGGAGATTTCACCAGTTCCAATCTCACATGAACAAAGATTTCAAGTTTTCTAAGCACAGGAGCCTACCAAGAATATTGTGTTGAGCCTAGAAAAATGTGAAGCAGTTTCCCATTGGTTCGTGTGTTATTATAGAATTATAGAGAAGAATGAGCAGAAAATCAAGTACTTCTATTATAACCTTTGTAGCATTTTAGTTTCTGAGAAATAAAGTTAGGATGCCTCTGAAGAAAGTGTTTTTTGGGCAAGTGAATTATATGGATAGAAATGTTCATGATGACTTGTTAGAGTTATTCCTAAATTCCACCATTGAGACCATGCAAGTTAAGAAATTAACTTCCTTAAACCCTAGGCTAAAAATTACAGATGGCTTGTATGACAAGGCAAACTGGGTTAGGGATGCAACAACTTCATAGACTAGTCTTGCATTGTTTAAAAAGTGGTTTTTAGAGAGGAGTTTGTTTGCCCCGCATGCTAATGTCTAAAATTTTGATTTGGGAAAACTAGTAGTTCCAAGTGTTTTCATGGATTATTATTTTCTTGAAGCCATTACAAAGAATTAGGACCAAGCTGCTAGAGTGGTGAGAAGAACTGATGGTGTACCTCTAGTTTCAATCAGTCCTGAGTAAATTAGAGAGGTTTTTCACCTAGAGCAATTGATAGATTATATGTGCCAATTAATTTGCAAGAATTAGAAAATGAGTACAAGGAAAAGAAGGATGTGATTAGGGGAGGTGCACTAAGGGCAAATATTGGCACAATTGGAACTTTGCTAGTAATCACTGCAGCCTCTACGGAACCTTTTAAAAAGGATATTTTCACTTCCCGAGCTATAGAAATATACATGACTGTATGTCATGTTTTTGGTGAGGAGGAACAAAATTTCATGCCCATCAGCTTTATGTATATGATCATTTAGGTTGATTCCTTTGGTGTAGATGTTATTTTTTATTTTGCTTCTTATTTAGCTCAAGAAATTCATACTAGCTTCATTGGAATTGCAAAAGGGAAGGTGGAGAAAACTTTTGGCCATTATTCTATGTTAATGCATATGTTTTTATTTAAGGAAGTGTCATATTTTGGTAAGGATATTGAGTTGAACAAAGAGGAGGATGGGGAAGCACTACCAGTCTAGTTGTGGAGTGTAGATATGACCTGGGATGGAGAGAAAGCTAGCTTTGTGAGGTTTGATAGGTATTTTTCTTCCAAGTTGAGATACCTCATATTGAGTGACAATCCTAGAATCCCTAAGGCACTAATGAATCTCATTAGGCCTATGGACAACCCCAATGGTTTGAAAGTTTCACACAATTGGGGAGATATCATCCCATACTTTGTTTCTATTGTATTTAGAATCTATGGTTTTAAAGGAAGCCCTCATGTGTTTCCCTAGCAAGTACCTTTAAAGGTAGGAATGGCTGAAGTTTTGTGGCAATTAGGAGGATTAGAGATGTATATGTTAAAAAGGGAACTAGGGCCCATCCCTATTTTTGTGATATTAAGGGGTTTTATAATCTAACCTTAAGGCTTAGGATTAATTTGGAAAAGTAAAACATGACTCATATTATCTAAAGGATATCATAAGAAATGAATTCTCATTGTAGGAACAAGAAACCAACAAGGAACAATGGAGAGTTTACTCCAGGGTTTTGGAATTCATTCATTATTTTTATCAGAAATATAGTCCTCTAGATAATGCTAATATAGAGGTTGATAAAATAAATAAAACATTGAATACTTTTCTAGAGATAATGAAATCCATGAATGAGAAGAAACAATTCTTTATTGATTCATACCTAGATAAGGACAAAGCGATCATGAGAAGGTTAGCTTTCACTCCTAATGTAGGAGCTAGTCATCTAATTGTTCAAAAGAGGCCAAGCTATAACATAATTTAGAATAGAAGGGCCACTGTGGATAAGGGCAAGAAAATAATGAGATCCACCAATGCAGTCATAGAGGAGAGACTTGATGAACCTTCTCCTAAGAGGTAGAAGATAATAAAGGAAAGGAGTCCTCAAGTAGAGGAATATTCACCTACTTGATCCCCTTTGTGGATTGGAGAAGAATGACTCACTAGAGAATAGATTCAGCAAATAGGGCTACAAAGATGTGTATTTATCACCCAGGCAAAATTGGATGAGAGAAACCCTCAAGAGCCTCCTATGCCAAGTTTAGATTTGATAGTTGTAGATTATAGAAGTAGGGAATTGGACCCTGTATTAGAATAGGCTAGTCATCAATTCTTGTCTAATGATAGTTTTGTTAAATCTAGGGCTTTTCTCCAATTTGCATGGTGGGCTAATATGGGTAGATTTGAAGAAAGGTGCAGTAAATTGAGAATAGAGCATCCAAAAATGGATGAAACTTCCCTGAAAAATTAGGTAAAAGAAGAGATGATGAAGGAGTTTCAGAGTACAAGCCCTAAGCAAAGAAGGCACATGGTTAGAGCATCAAACATTCTGTTGTTACCCAATTGGGACATTGTTGATGCTCTAGTGTTTAATTATGTTTCAAATAAACTTGATTTACAAGACCAAAATAAGAAAGACTTTTAGGGTACTACTTTCAATGGAGACTAGGCTACTTTAGTCATATGGTCATTGAGGAGAGGATCATGAGCCACCTCATCACAACCAGATGATTCTGGTTTGATGGGAAGTATAGTTGTAAGAAGAGTAGTTGATACCTCTCATGTGTAGGCTGCATTAAATACATCTCAATTTGTCTTGGCCACTACTGAAAAAGAAGAAAAGGCCATGTTTGAATTGCAAAATAAGTATGAAACAATTCTAGAAGAATACAACAAAGAAGTTCAAAAGAGGATTGAACAGGAAAATAAAATTATGGGAAGGTCTACTAGGCCAAAAATAACATATCCTCACCCTCTAGTGGAGCCTTTTAAATCCACTCCTCTTATAGAAATGCTAGACACCCCACAAAGGCCTCAATATTATACAATAGAAGATTTTGAGGAATAAAAAAGTAAACTTTGGGCATTACATGTAGAGATGGAAGTGCAGTATGAGGATAAACTTACAAAGGCTCTAATGTACCTGGTAGATAAAATTGAATGGCCCTTGTTTTATGATCAGTTGGCAAAGGTAATAAGTATATGGGAAGAATTGAAAACCCATGATGAGGCTTTGAAGCCTATTGTTAGTAAGTGGGGAAAAAGGAAGAAAGAAATTACATTTTTATGTTACTCTATTATAAAGTCTTCCCATGACCATATAGAAAAAGCATATGATATTGCTAATAATTTGTCAAACTTTGATAATAGAAGGGTTGCATTGCAACTAAATATTGTTTCTTATCTAAGAAAGTACAAGAGTCAAAATTTTGATTTGTTTCCTCGCACCTTAGATGAAAAGAATAAAATGAAGAATAAGAATGAATGGGCTAAGGAATTGGATTACCTATTTTGTCTAAGGATGAATAAGGTTATAAATGAAAAAGGGCATGCTTGGTGGGTGACCACGATAGAGGAATTGGTGAAAGTCTAGTTATTTTTTGATTCTTTGAAATAAGAAATTATTAGTATTGATAATGAAGTTGAATACGTACTTAAGAAGAAAAATGATATTTTACAATTCAACTGGCCAAATGATACATTGTTTGACACATGGATGATAGATATTGCTTTTGGTGAGCAGTTTGAAGAGGTTGAAAAAGATAATGATGCGATACAACAGGATGAAGTGTAGATTATTGACACAATAGTACCAAACCCAAAAGATAAGGAAGATGAAGGTCACCAATTAGTTCTAGCTATAGGCTTAGAGAACTAGGATGTGGACATGGCAGAAGACCAATTAAGGGTAAAAGTGGTTTTGTCAGTTCAAGATTAAAATAGTGAAAACACACAAGTAGAAGTTGATTTGCAAACATTACAATAGGATTCATCATTGGCCAGCTTGGTAGCTACATATTCAGAAGAGTCAAAATAGAGGTGGTACATTAAAAGAGCCAGTAACTTGCTATGATGTAACAAAAATGGGACCTACCAAAGAATATATTGACATGTTAGCTTTCTATTGTAGACACCTAAAAACCTTTAGAAAATAAAGTATTTTTATTTTCTGAAAAAGTCCTGATGACATCATCATTTATTAATTAATTAATTAATTTTTATGCCATTAAATCCCTTTATCTTAATTAAAAATATTTAATTAAGGAATCCCTCCCAAAAATGTTTAAATCTTATTTAAACATTATTTCCTTATTTATTAATTATTTAATTAATAAATTGACCAAAAATCCTAAAATAAATAAAAAAATTATTTTTTTCCCAAAAGTTGGCCAATTTCCTTATGACCAATAACCTCTTCCAAAATCTTCTAATCCTTCTTTAATTTTGATTAAAGGCTAATCCCATCATTTCCTACCCCTAATCCCAACTCAAAATATTTAATTAAAATTAAATATTAATCCTCATGTTTATTAAAAAAGTTTTAATAAATATCTCCTCAACCCAAACCCTTGAAATAAATAAAACTTTATTTATTTCCTAAAAATCTAATTTATCCTCATCCTAAGAAGTTCTAGACTCTTCTAGAAAGTCTTCATCCTCATCCTAGGAAATTCTAGACTATTCTAGAAAGTCTTTATCCTCCTCCAAAATCTAGACTCTTCTAGAAGATGTCTTTAAACCTAATCCTAATCCCCTCCTAACCTTGTCACATTCCCTAAACATGGGTTAAGACTTACTAACCCAAGCCAAAGTTAACAAATATCTCCTCCTTCACCCACCCTCATTAAATGCCATCCACTTGCCTATCCCTAAGCTAATCCTAAACCATCCTAATCCATCCTCTAATCATTTGCACAAGCCTAAGCAAGCTTAAAACCTTCCTAATCAAGTCCAAGTCGAATTTGCTCTCATCACCCTCAAAATATCTCAACCATAAAACTTTATGAAGTCCACTAGGTCATAAATGACTCTTACAAGCCCTTTTATTGCTCTTACAAGTCATTATGAGGGTCTTTATGAAGATTTTATCTCTTGAGCCTCCTTTGTTGACTCATCCTTGCCCTTTCCTCCATCCTCTCACCATGTGACATGTGTCACTCCTTGATTGGCTATAAGGAAGCACAATCCATGTGCTCTCCTCTCATGCAATCTGAGCCTTCCATAAGCTTTTTCCCATCCTTGCATCTTAGCCCTCAATCCCTCAAGCCTCTTGCCTATAAATTGGATCCTTCCCCTTTACAAAATAACACAATCCATGAAGTAAAGTTATAATACTATTTTGAGAGCCAAATCCATACTAAAGCCATCTATCCACACCAAAAATCCACAATCATCCATTGAAGCCTTTGGAAGCATATTGAGCATACATCCTATCCATTTAGATAAAGCTACTCAACAAGAGAGCTTCTCATTGAGAGAGCCCATTAATGGCTGATATTCTCAATTGAGAGCTCATCTTAGTCTATCTTGAAGTTTATGAATTTTGTTTAGTTTGTAGAAGCTTTATTTAAATTTAGTTTCTATTAGCATACTAACATTGCTCATATACATTTTGGCACGCCCGGTGGGACCCCGCATGGGTCATCTTCATTAGCTTTTTTTAGTCAAGTTTTGTATGTCATTTGCTATTTTTGGCTAATTTTTCTTATTTTTGTGATTGGTAGGATTGTATAAATTGGTTTTTTAGGTCCACATGAGCATGAAGAAGACAAAGGAACTCATAATCTATCTCATAGTCTTTGCAGATTTTTCAAGCTTATAGGTGGACAAAGAACTTGGAATTCTTCTTCCTCTTCTTGTCTATATTCTTCTTATTCCATCTACTTCTTCTTCTTCTTCTTGTGGGAGATCTTGGCCAATTTTTTTTTTTCAAGGAAGCAAAATCATACACACTTCTTTTTAGTGCTTAAAATGAACCCCCAAATCATACTTAAATCCATTGAAAAATTAAAAATTTGCAAAAAAGAAAAAATCTTTTAACAAGTGAAACTAAACCAATCTAATCATTTGCATCCTTGCAACATCAAGGTTTTAGATGCATTCATGCAAAGTTAGGAACACTTCATTTTTGGGAATTTAAAAAGAACTTCAAGTTTCCATTTCAAAAGGTTCAAAATCAACACTAAGTGCACACTAAATTTCTTTTAAAAAAATTTCATGAAAACTAAGAGTCCTAAATGGTTGCCAAAAATTGTCCTAAAAGCTTTTTTATTTGTTCCAAACAAATGTCTTATTGCAAAATCTTGAATGTTTCTTAGGATTTTCATGCATCAAAACAATCTAGGAATATCATTTTTGGAATTTAAAACATGCAAACTAGAACACAAAATCTTGAATGAAAAGCAAAGTCCAAAGATTCATTTTCACTTTTGAGTCCAAAAACAATCTTGAATGATCTAAGGTTAAAACAAAGCACTTCAAAGTTCTTAAAACAACACACAAAATCTCAATCTTGAATGCTCAAAGGAAAAAACTTGAATGCTTAATCACTTGTCTTTGAATGCATGTTGCTAAAATCACTCTTGAGTGCCATGGATTAAAATCAAAGTTTGTTTTTTTATTAATGCATGATTAAAACAACAAATCCAATCTTGAATGCCATAGATCAAATAATCATCTTTTGGGGCATAAAAAGAATCCACATTTTTGAAATCTTCTAAGTTATAAAAACTAATAAAGATGCTTTGAGTAAGTTTGTAGTTGGACTCACCCTCTTTAATCACCCATCAATTTAACCATTGGTTGCAATCTCAGCGCCATCTATGGGGATGGATCTACCTAAGAGGGTGTTAAGTGCTCCACAAAGATCAAACTCCACTCACTTGGGTCTTTAGTGGTTTTTCTAGGTTAGAAAATTCCTTGAATGTGCATTAATCTCGATCACACTTCAAGTTTGGGCACTAAAATTGAACAACAACTGACGTGGAGAGCCTCCGAGCGCGCGCTTGAAATCGAATCTCACACACTTTTTTTTTGGGCTTAAAAAAAACTCACACTCAATCTTGAATGCCTTAAAGAAAATTAATCGATACTTGACGTGGAGGGCCTCTGGGCGCGCGAGTTTGCTTTTGTTGACCCTAACTCTTCTTATTGTTTGCATTCTTCGATCGATTTACTTTTGTTGGGGCTTTAAGTTGGAATTGAACATTGTCTCTTAAACATGAGTGCTTGCAAAGTCTAGATTAGCACACATAAGAGTCAGTTGGTAAAAGAACAAGCGTATTTTTTAGCCCAAGGTCATCCAAGTCTTCTCTCCCCTTGTCGTCTTTCGAGGCCATCTTGGGTGCATAAGATTAGGATCCAAAACCTTGTTTCTTTTTAGGAGGCCTGCTTGGGGATTCCATCACCCCTTGGGATGACCTCAACTCCAGCATTCCGGCGGAGTATAAAAATTGGGAGGTGAATCCAAAGACACCTCTCTTGGGATCAAAATTTTGTCACTCGGGCTAAGCCTCAAGGAACTTTATACCCTTGAGAAGTGAAAGAGGAGAAGTGGGTTACCGCTCCTCTCGGCTGTGTGACATCTTTTTGTTTTCATCTACAGATTTGGGCCTCACGTACCTTGTGTATATCGAGGACTCCCTAGCTAAACCAAATTTCATCCTTGTAGAAAGCTTCCTAGGATGTTGGTGTGTTTGACGTGCTTGCTCCAAAATTTTGTCTGCTTGTTTGTTCATAGCTTTTGAATGAATGTTTGCCAACTTTGGTCAAAATCCCAAAAAAAAGCAGAAATCTCCCAACTCAAGGCATACTTAGCGTAGTCACTGCCTTATCAGAAAATCATCCAAGCTCCCCCGATGCAACCGAATCTATCTAGTTCTTTGCCTTAGAAAAATCCCAAATCCAAAGTCCATCCAAATCATCCCCCCAGCCAGCTAGCAACCCAATCCAAAATCACCCAAGCCTTTAAAGAGTTGTTGTCACTTTGCTAGATTTTGCTATCCAATCAATCCTACCAATCAACCAATCTCACCAAGGTTATCCCTTTGACAGAGCATTGTCTAGGGTAATCCAGCTTTGTCACTTGTATCCCTCATCACCTTGAGCTAAAGGTTGGGATCCACAAGTGGTCAATCTCGTGTCATGCCATAGGATCACTAGTCTATCCTTAAGTTGACACAATCACCACGAATCCTGCACATAGGAAAGCAAAACTCTCACTTTTTGATAGCATACCCTTGAAGTCTTCCACCCATAAGAAAGCCAAAAATCTCCAGCCAATCCTCCTTAGGTCTGTCATATAGCTTTGACTCTCCCTAGGAAATCCTTCATCAGCCAATCCAAAATCTGTGCTTAATCCAAATCCAACCATGAGCTTCCGTGTTCATCCATATGCAAGACCCCATCCCCATCAAACTCACCATCAAAGCATGAAGTACCAATCCTATCATGATGTGTTTGGTCACATTGTCCTTTCTCCTGCCACCTCCTATTCCAATGATGATGAAAATCTTGTTGACTATGACAGGTATATTGAAAGCCTTAGAAACATTCCCCCAAGAATCCCCCAAAATCCAAGAGTTATTCCAAACTATCTAGTCATGCCATCTGATATTCCAGCTTCCCCTCCATCACTCCATCAACCAAGCTTCCAATCTTCCACCCCCATCACACTAGCTATTCCTATCAATCCACCTCCACCTTCGACACACGAGTCTCCAAGGAATCTCCTAGAGGAAATACAAGAAAAGTTGCCTCCAACAGTCGATAAGCTATGTCATCTAATCCAACCATGTGAAGTAGTCAGTGATGAAGCTTCCCCAACTATAATATCACCTCCATGTCCCATAGCTATCATCCCCATACCATCCATCAAATTGCTTAAAATCCCTCCACTTCCTGCAAGCATCAAAATCCCACCACCTATCAAATCCCTCCAAATCCTATCCACATCACCTCCAAGCATTTCCCAAATCTCTCGTAATGACCCTTATGCATCCATCTTCTACTCACCCATCTCCACTACTGAATCTCCCATCTATCCATCCGCTGCCTTTGAAGAATCCATCCCTTCACCTCCTATCGCACCATCCACTCCAAACCAATCCTATCAAGATCCTGCCCAAAAGCATGTTGACATCCCCCAAAGCATAAATGAATATATCATCGTACCATATCTTCCATCCATAGTGCAGTCACCATCTCCTCCATCTCCAAAACCTCAAGCCATATCTCCTCCACTACAAGATATCTTGTCATCCCACCAGCTACATCAAGGTCCTATCCTTCCATCTCCCCCGCTCCATTCTTCCATCTTACCACCTATCCAAGCTATTCCACCATCTATAATCTACCCTCTTGGTTCACTTACATTCATCCATGGTGGCCCTCTCTCAGCAGAAGAATTAAGAATAGTATCTCCCCATTGCAATACACCTAATAAATCACTTCTACCATTTTCTGCAAGCAAAAAGTTTCCTCAGCTTGTTCAAATGCTCAATCGATGGCATTATCAAGGTCAAGGTTTAGGACCATAAGAGAAAGGAATTAGAGAGCCTATTATTGCACAAAAAAATCTAGGATTTCATGGTCTTGGATATGTATCCAAAGGCTCACCATCTAAAGGTGTTAGTACACCACACCCCCAAACCAAGCCTATCTCCAAACCCACCATGCCAGCCTCCCATCACTCCTTCAAGAAATCTTATGTCATCCCCCCTCCACCATCTTTGCAACCCAAAACAACCTACCATATCCCCCCTTCATCCGCTAAATCCATTTTGGGTCCCTATGTCCCAAAATCTACCATCCTCCATCCTCCTATTAGCCATCATAAAAATCCTATTCCATCCATTCCTATGCAAGATCAACAAAGGCACATATCAGGGCACATTATTCATCATCATCCCCCTACATGCTCTTTCATATCCTCTCCATCTCACAAAGCTTCTCCTAACCATCTTCCCAAAGCTTACCACAACAATGTAAATGCCAACTTCAAAATGCATAAAGCTAAAAATCCACATCCTAGGCAATCATATGTCTATTCTAAAAGACATAGTCCAAAAAGGCAAAATCCAATCAAAGAATGCAAAACAATGCAAAAGCCTATGAAAAGAAAATCCAAAACCATGTGGATCCCCAAGAAAAAAGTTGAAACCCAATGCATAATGGCATCCACCATTGCTAATCCCCCATCTAGTGACTCATGTCCCCCATCTCCTAACTCCATCTTGGGTGCCTATATCCCCAAGAACGCTTCCACAAATCCTCCATCACGCCTGCATCTACCATCTATCCCCCATATGCTCTTTTTACACCTGTCCCAACATGTGCCAATGTTGCTCTTGCAAGCATCCCCATCTCATGCTCCTTTCCAACCTTTTCATCCCTCCATCTCCTACCATCAATCCCATCTAATTCGATCTATTGCATAAATCACACATCCGGTGTACCAACAGCTACCAAAAAAATTGAACATTCCAACAGCTCGTGAAAAATCTCAAAAAAAAACAAAATAGCTGAAGAAAGCCAAAATCATTCTAGCTAAGTCCAAAGTCAAAAAGTCAAAAAAATAATAAAGAAAAATAAAGCGTCCACTAGTGAAAACTTGGCAATTCAAGCGCCTTGGACAAGTACCATGATGAAAACTTGGCAAACAAGCGTCATGCGTAATCCCGCCATCCCCAACTTAGCCTATTGCCCTCATGCTTTTGGTCATCTCTTGACATCCAACTCCATCTTCCAATCTATCCACCTATCCTCCACCCTCCAGCTTCCATCTCACACCATCCACTAATCTTATGCAGCTTTAGCCAATCATCTCAGCTATCATCCATCTCCCTAGCCCCTTCAACTTTTTCCATCCTAGCTTCAATCCTATCACATCCATCATAAGACCTCCTTCCACATGTTATCTTCTGATTGGGGGCACTATATTCCTTGGAGATCTTGTCTTTTCCATCCTCCCTTGTCATTGGTATCTAGCTCTAGGCTATCCTCATGCAAACCCAATGTCATCTCTTTATATTCATCATAATCCTAGCTATCTACCATCCTATCCAGCCATCTCATCCTGCTCCTCTAGCTATCCTTGGTCATAAAATCTCTCATCATCATTGGATGCATCCTACCAAATCCATATCTTTCGCTATCACCCCACCCTTAGCTTTCGCATCTTGCACAACATCGAACCATCCCGCTATCCTATCATCCTAAGCTTTTGCCTGCTTGTAACTATCTTGGTCCATCAGCTTGTACATTCTCTTTAGCTTACTACCATTGTATCTATCTAGCTTTTGTGTCAGTTCCTCCTTGATCAGCATCTTGCACACATCGCACATCTTGGTTAGCTATTCCAATGCATCCTTTAGCTAGATCTCCTGTCACCAAAGTGTTATCCTTCTTAGTTCAGCTTGCCAGACGCATCACCCATCTAGATCCACCAGCTTAGGTGCTCTCCGATAGATCCTTGTAGGATATAGCTTTCCTCATGTCTGATCTTGGTCTGTTAGTACCTCATCCTACCCATCTCGTTGGCAAATAGTTCTCTTTTGGATTTTTGCTTTCTTTTGATTTGGACTCTTCTCTGTTGGGTCTTGAAGTATCTTTTCCAAACAATCTCCTTGTTCCCTCCTCAAGGTTGCCACAATCTTCCATATCATGGTATGCTGCGAATGGGGCAATTAGAGCATAAGGTCTTGATCAGGTCTTTCGTTTGTTTTTCTTTTCTGCTTGTGGGTTCTCCAGTGTCATTTCCACGCTGCTTCCTCTAGGATTCATGTGTGATGCTGGGGCAATCCTTGCGTGTTTGTTTTGAGTTAGCTTGTTAGTCCTTTGGACAGTTGGTGAAAAGGCCTTGATGTTCTTGGTAACCTTGGCAATTAACCAATAGTCCTATAGCAAATCTAGTGCTCAACTACATGGTGGTACTTCTCTTTGAAGTATCCCCCCCGCTCAAAAAGCTTCAATGGTTTTCCTTCATCTCCATTATCCCCCATCCATATCCAGCATCCATCTCTCCTACCCCAGCTTATGCATCAGTATCTCTTTGAATCACTCATCACTCTTAGCTTTAGAGATCCACAATCCTAGTCTTAGGGATCCACCAATCCAAATCAACCCACCAAGCCTCATCTTTCGCGATCCACAATCCTAGTCCTAGGGATCTCCGAAACCCATCTTCCGCCAATCTAACTCTTTGAAATCCTGTTGCATCAGCTTTATAATCCCCTCATCCATCTCCCTATCCTGGATTCTTTTTTATAGCGCTCCGCTCCTTCATCCTCTGCAATCCCTGAAGTCTTAAGCTTGCTTCCTCTTGTGCCTCTGATTCTCCCTTTATCATTCTCCCATAGTAAGAGTTTGAGCTAACTAAACCTCTTCTCTTAATCCACTTTGAGTCTCCTTGCTCATCCCAGATTCTTCTACTTTTCAAGAAGCCACCAAGCCTCGCTTTCTCTCCCCGCTGCCTTCTTGAGGGGGGCATCATTTAGTCCATTCTCTCCTCTTCTGCTCTAGCCTTGGGCATCTTATTTTCTTATCTTTGATGCCATGCCACTTGCGGCATCACATCAAAGAGGGGCAAAATGTAGACACCTAAAAACCTTTAGAAAATAAAGTATTTTTATTTTCTGAAAAAGTCCTGATGACATCATCATTTATTAATTAATTAATTAATTAATTTTTATGCCATTAAATCCCTTTATCTTAATTAAAAATATTTAATTAAGGAATCCCTCCCAAAAATGTTTAAATCTTATTTAAACATTATTTCCTTATTTATTAATTATTTAATTAATAAATTGACCAAACATCCTAAAATAAATAAAAAATTTATTTTTTTCCCAAAAGTTGGCCAATTTCCTTATGACCAATAACCTCTTCCAAAATCTTCTAATCCTTCTTTAATTTTGATTAAAGGCTAATCCCATCATTTCCTACCCCTAATCCCAACTCAAAATATTTAATTAAAATTAAATATTAATCCTCATGTTTATTAAAAAAGTTTTAATAAATATCTCCTCAACCCAAACCCTTGAAATAAATAAAACTTTATTTATTTCCTAAAAATCTAATTTATCCTCATCCTAAGAAGTTCTAGACTCTTCTAGAAAGTCTTCATCCTCATCCTAGGAAATTCTAGACTATTCTAGAAAGTCTTTATCCTCCTCCAAAATCTAGACTCTTCTAGAAGATGTATTTAAACCTAATTCTAATCCCCTCCTAACCTTGTCACATTCCCTAAACATGGGTTAAGACTTACTAACCCAAGCCAAAGTTAACAAATATCTCCTCCTTCACCCACCCTCATTAAATGCCATCCACTTGCCTATCCCTAAGCTAATCCTAAACCATCCTAATCCATCCTCTAATCATTTGCACAAGCCTAAGCAAGCTTAAAACCTTCCTAATCAAGTCCAAGTCGAATTTTCTCTCATCACCCTCAAAATATCTCAACCATAAAAGTTTATGAAGTCCACTAGGTCATAAATGACTCTTACAAGCCCTTTTATTGCTCTTACAAGTCATTATGAGGGTCTTTATGAAGATTTTATCTCTTGAGCCTCCTTTGTTGACTCATCCTTGCCCTTTCCTCCATCCTCTCACCATGTGACATGTGTCACTCCTTGATTGGCTATAAGGAAGCACAATCCATGTGCTCTCCTCTCATGCAATCTGAGCCTTCCATAAGCTTTTTCCCATCCTTGCATCTTAGCCCTCAATCCCTCAAGCCTCTTGCCTATAAATTGGATCCTTCCCCTTTACAAAATAACACAATCCATGAAGTAAAGTTATAATGCTATTTTGAGAGCCAAATCCATACTAAAGCCATCTATCCACACCAAAAATCCACAATCATCCATTGAAGCCTTTGGAAGCATATTGAGCATACATCCTATCCATTTAGATAAAGCTACTCAACAAGAGAGCTTCTCATTGAGAGAGCCCATTAATGGCTGATATTCTCAATTGAGAGCTCATCTTAGTCTATCTTGAAGTTTATGAATTTTGTTTAGTTTGTAGAAGCTTTATTTAAATTTAGTTTCTATTAGCATATTAACATTGCTCATATACATCTATTACACTAAGTTTTTTCTTTCAGACACCTATCAATCACAATTTCCCTTTGCTTGTTGCAACTCATGCTTATATAAATGAGTTTTCAAGGCATTGTGGGGGTCCAAAAGTTGTATAATTTTTGTTTTGTTCCAAAAAAAAAAAAAAGGTACAGTCGGTCCAGTTTCATGTAGATGTGTTGAGTTTAATACCAAACTTGTACTCTTTGATAATACATACAAATGACAACATCAACAAGATATTCAAGGCTTCTGATTGAATTTATATTGGTCATTGTATTAGTCATCTAGAAGGATAATACAAAAGGGTATTTGCATTAGATTTGTGTCGTCAATTTCTATCTCCATTTCATGAGTTTGTTTACTTTGATGCCATTTGAATAAGGTTCAATTGATTGAATTTAGTCTGGATGGGTTGTATGATGATACTATTGTTGTTCTTAATTCAAAGAATTGTATAAATGCTTCAGTAGATCAATAAGGTTTATTAGTTTATAAACTAGATAGATCATAAGAATGTAAATAGGTGATTACAATTGATAAATTCATTTACAAGTTATTTGAATTAGATCCCTTGCCAATAGATAATCTTTTTCCCAATGCATAAGACATTGGTCTCATAAATTAGGAGTGAGTTGCGGTAAATTCTACTTCTGCATATCAAATTAATCACAAATTTAAAATCATTCTTGTTCCATTTTGTTTAAATCTAAAATGTTGGTTAGTACTCATTTATATTTTATTTTTGGATCTTAGGTAGCTGCTATTCCCAAAAATAGTTGTAAACTTAAGGAGAATTATGACCAAATCTACTTATAATGATGCATGTCAGTCTAAAAGTATTAAAAATTGGATAAACTATGTAAGTGTTAGGAATTAGAGATGAGAATTAGAATGAAACTAAGATAATTCTCATACAATAGTGGTTATTTGAAGCATCCCCTAGGTAAAGCCACCTTGGTTTTATAGAGCCTAAAGAGTAGGAAACCATTCTTGGTTTTGTTGAATTTGGTCCAAATGGTTTGCACATAGAATTGTTAATAGGAAGTGGCTAATTCTTAGATTGTGTGAGTATTATAAATTTGGTGTTGACAATTTTTTTGTTCAATAGTTTTAAACACCAATAGGGAGAAGGTACCATGAGAAGGGTTTTTCTCTAGAATTAGATAACATTGTAAGCCCATAGGGAATATAGTTGAGTCTATTTTCTCTATACTAAAAGTACTAGCATATCATTTTTGATAATAAGATTCTCCCTTTCCTATTGTGTTTATTTTGTCTAGGGTTATTCCCTCATCAAGTTGTATCAAAGGAGTTCCTAAGTGTGTAGACAGAGCACTGACTGTGAGGTAGTATGCACAAAGACTATGTGGTTGATGCCTCCACGAAGATGTTAGAATATATATTCCACTGAAATAATTGAGGGGGGGCTAAATAAATTATACATCTAATATAATAAACATCAACATTAAATAAACTTAACCATATGAGTAATATAAACTAAAACCACAACAAAATACTCATACACAATTAACACTAGATATGTTAACTAGGGAAACCCTTGATCAAAGGGGAAGCCTTGATGGGGATGGTACCCACAAGATGATTTACTATTATAAATATTCATTATTAGAGGATGGACCCTATTAGGATTCTATGAATACATTCCAACCTTGTTAGGAGTTGTACCAACCCTATTAGGAGTTGTGGAAGACAGCTAGACCCACTTCCCAAATAGCTTCAAGGGTAAGACCAATGAACCCATTGTCCAAATGATCTCTATATTATTTCTTGCAAAATAATAGAATGGTATT